>JAQQTO010000041.1:10590000-12990000 GCA_029884595.1 Ormosia semicastrata
TTTGACTAAATTTAGATATAAATCTAAATATTATTAATCAAAATTTATAAAAATTTAATTTTTTAATCTCAATTATTAATTTATTTTAATAATAAATAAATAACTAATTTACACTTAATCTATTTATAGATCACCTCTGCGATGGGCCATATTAGACGCTCCTCCTATTAGCAGTGGGTTGAAAATGGCAAAAACTAATGTACTTGTCACTTTATGTTACTGTATATATTAGTGGTCTTTACTAGAGATGACAATTTTACCTGCTCTCGCATGCATTCATGCGGTAATACTCTGAAGAAATGAGATAATACCCGTCAAATTTTTTTCATGGATATAAATACCCATTTTATGTTATTCCTGTTTAATAAACAGGGTAAGGCGAAATGGGTGGTTCCTCCGTACTACATGCAGATACTCACAAAAAATTTACACAAATATTTTATATAAAATTATTAAAAAACTTAATTATATAAATTAAAATATTGTAAGTTATATAAATCAAAAGTATTTTAAGTATTTGATATTATTTTTGAATTAAGTTGTGTTAGACAAATTTTAAAAAATTATAGTATTATACTTTTTGTTTGTTTTTTCATTTTTTTATTTCATTTTTTTGATTTTTTTTTTACAATTTATTGGTACCATACGGATATCATGCACTGCAGATTACCCGCGAAAAGAAAGATAAACGAAGATCCACACGAATATGGAGGCAGGGGCGGGGGACGGGGGGCTACTACCCGTCCCCGCCCCGCCTACGCCCCTGCTACCATCCCTAGTCCTTACATGAACGTCTAATGTGGATTATTTTAGATGTAGTTTATGAATGAATTAAATGTAAATTAATTATTAATTTATTATTAAAATAAATTAATAACTGAGATTAAAATGTTATATTTTTATAAATTTTAATTAATAATATTTAGATTAGCACACAAATTTTTTTTAAATTATTTTTAATAATTATGTATACAAAAAATTTATAAATTTTAACTAATAATTTTTATGTACACTCAAATTTATATATAAATTTTGTAAATTACAAATCTATAGAGAGACCTCTTCTTACCCTATCTATATTAACCTTCTCATGGTGCTAAAAGTATTGGATCTGTGATTAGCGATGTCCGTGGGTTGGGTTGGGTGGGTTCAATGTCATTTTTGGACTCGACCCGCATAAAATTTTTTTTCCCTCGACCCAACCCAACCTGACCCGACCAAGAGATTTTTTTCACTCGACCCAACCCAACCCGACACGCTCAAGAGTGAGTTGGGTTGGGTCAAACCCGTGGGTCCGACATTTAAAAAAAAATATTAACAAAAAAGTCAAAATAAAAAATCTAACAAATTAATATCATAAGTCTCAATATTAAATAAACTAAACACTATAAGTCAATAAGTGCATAACAAATTAATAACTAACAAGTCTTACTAAGTCTTGAATAAATTAAACAAAGCTAGTCATAACTCAAATAACAAATTAGTCTAACCAATCAAAGTCAGTGTTATCACGCATGTCATATGAATTATGGACAACACAATCATTGACTTCACTCTCTATTTTATCCATATATTCTTTATCATCTAAACGATCCATTGGTTTTTCAACACAACGGTCACTTAGATGCATTGAGAGTCTTATGAACTTATTTTCTTTGTTCACTTTGAGAGTGACACCACAATGCCTACACTTAAACTTGATTGGAACAACACAAAAATGAGGAGAAAGCATCCTAAAATGCCACCACAGGTATTTAGGATCCATGGACATCGCATAGAACTCTGCACGACGGCATGCCCTCCTTTCCTCCTTAGTCTGCACAATCAATAAGACAATGGTCAAATTACATACAAATTTAAACTCAACAATGAAATAATAATTTCATAAGAATTAGAAAGTCAACCATTAAACCGCAAACAGCTAAAAGAATCAATGTTTGAGACCCACAATTTCTTCTCTAACAGCTGACATATCTAACATATCAATAAGTTATTAACAATTAGTAACAGACAATTAATAATTTATTAAACAAATTAAATGAGTTCTATATAACACACTACCAGCTTTAAGCTTTTTAATCTCATCCATCTGAGCTCGTAAATCTATGGGTTTCTTAGGAATCCTCAACCAATTTTGAGCACAGATCAATGCCTCAACAGTGGTAGGTTGCAAAGAACTACGAAAAGGGTCAAGAACTCGCCCTCCAGTACTAAATGCTGACTCAAATGAAACTATAGAAACAGGAATTGCTAAGATATCATTAGCAATGAATGAAAGAACATGATACTTCTTGGTCTTTCCTCTCCACCATGTCAGAATATTAAAGTCCTCAACATCATCCTCCACATCATCCTCCTTGTACCTCTCAAGCTCATTCTTTTTTATTGTATATTATTTTTTCTTCACTTGCAATCTAAACTCAGATTTATAGCTATCATTATCATCTTCAATATCATCATTATGTGTAGAGGAAGAAACATCGGATGACATGTAACTAGAATCACTAACATCAAGAGGAATAGGATGCATTTGTTGATAATGTTCAAACAATGTCCTCATAACATCATCCAACCTCTTCATAATTCTCACATTCACTTCCAAGTCATACATCTTTTCCAAGCAAAACTCAACATAATCCATTTTATACTTTGGATCAAGGACAATAGCCACAAGCAATAAATAATTTAGAGGACCATCAATGTCATCCCAATATTTATCTAACTTCATTTTCATAGAAATGGACATCTCCTTCAAAATTGGATCATTCCATCCAATCCACTTCTTTATAAACTTATTGATGTCACACAATTTATGGAAGAAAATATTTGAAGTAACATGCAATGATCCAGAAAAAGTAAGAGTAGCATAATAAAAAACCTTCAAAAATTTAATAAACACACGAGCACGCAACCAATCATATGATGTTGGAGTTCCTCCTTTAATGATCTCAAAAGAAGGCTCTTCATATTCATAGCGAGCAAATGCTTTCTCATACTTCTCAGCAGCTTCTAACATTAAATAGGTTGAGTTCCACCTAGTTGGCACATCAAGACACAACCCTTGCTTACACTCTAGTTTGACATCTACCACACACCTTAGGAAAGAGGCTTTTCTTGAGGGAGAAGATTTCACAAATTTGCATGCATTTCTAATCTTAAGGATTGAAGAATCTATTTCCTTTAATCCATCATTGACAATCAAATTAAGAATATGAGCATAACACCTCAAATGCATGAACTCTCCCCTCAAGATGGTTGCACCATTTCAATCACTTAACCTATTTTTCAAATAGGCTATAGCCACATTATTAGAACTAGCATTATCAACCGTGACCGTGCAAACCTTTTCAATCCCCCAATCTCTAATGCATTTTTCTACAGCCTTTCCTATGGTCTCACTTTGTGATCACTTACAATAAAAAAACTCAATATCTTCTTATTCAAATGCCATCCACCATCAATATAATGAGCAGTCACACACATGTAATTCAAGTTTTGAATTGATGTCCAAGTGTCGGTGGTAAGTGAAACCATTTGAGAATTAGATGATAAAATAGACTTCAACTTTGCTTTCTCAAACACATACAATTGCATGACATCTCTACCAACAGTTTGTCTAGAAGGAACTTGGAATTGAGGTTGCATAACTTGAGCAAAAATTTTAAAGCCTTCATTTTCAACAAATTTAAATGGAAGCTCAACAATGATAATCATTTTAGCTAATGCAATCCTGCACTCTTCTTGATTAAAAGACAACACCTTGAGTTTTGCACTACCATCATTTTCTTCTTCACATTTCTTTAGAAATCCAAGAGTTTTTTTGCTTCTTGTCAACATGTATATTGGGCTTTCTCTTACACATTGACAAGTGTCTAGACAAATTAGTTGTGCCATGATTTCTAGAACCACATGCATATATTTTCCCACAATAATTGCATACAGCTTTTTCACCATTATCATTCTTGGTAAAATGTTCCCACACATGTGAACTTTGTCTTACAGGCTTTTTTGAAAATATAGATACCTCTTTAACAGAAGATGATCCTCTTGCTTGTTCAGTAGCCAAACGCTCAACATGCTGGGAAGGTTCCACACAACTTGGGGGTGTAGGAGTACTTTCAATTCGCTCTTCTCCAGTTAATGAATGATCAAGATGTTGTTGCCATTCATCACCCATTTTCTGTCAAAACCACATGCATATGTTAAGTGTTCACCCAAAAAAATGATTTCAATAAATAAATAAACAAAAAAACAACAAGGACGTTAATAAAAAAAATGTGAATTGATGTGTGTGTGTGTGTATATATATATCAATAAATAAATAAACAAAAAAAATAGCAAGGACTTTAATACAAAAAAAAACGTGAATTGATGTGTGTGTGTGTGTGTATATATATATATATCAATAAATAAATAAACAAAAAAAACAGCAAGGACTTTAATACAAAAAAAAACGTGAATTGATGTGTGTGTGTGTGTGTGTGTATATATATATATATATATTATTTATCATAGTTTAGCAGCATGGTAACAAAACAAGGCTTTGCATCCTATTTTAAATCAACAATTAACAAGCAATCATTCTCTTGAAGCCAACATTCATTAGTTATTAATTTCTCATTGGATTAGTTCACTCTAACGTGCCACAAAGCTAACAACTAAGAAATGAAGCCAATTTTGGTCATATACAGCAAGCCCATTCATTAGTTATTAATTTCTCAAACTGAAAATTCTCTTGCTTGAACCAGCACCTTATGACATCCAAGGCAAAAACCCAACATTCATTTTCATCCAATGAAAAAAAAAGAAACAAAACCCAATTGCATTTACATTGATAGCAGGTACAAGAGGGCAAAGTTTGATGTTTATGATAGACATGCATCAATGAACCTATGAGTTACAACTTGACAGCAACTTCTTCCCCCATTATAAGATAGCAACATCATATTTCCATTCCAATGCATTTTTTTTATCACAAGATAAACACAGTTACAACCTAGTTGGCACATGATATGTCATAGCAAAGAATCCCAAGCCAGTAAACTTCAATCTAATATCAACAATGAACCAGAAATTGAATTATAAGCATGTAAGAGCAGGAAAAAAAAAGATTAACTCAAGATGGAGTGCAAGAATCAACACAGAACCATTTAGTCATTGTTCCACATTAATTAAAATGGAAAACTAGTCAACCAAGAAGCATAAAAACTCATTACAATTAGCTTATTGTTTAACAGCAGAAACAAAGGAACAAACTTGACACTTCCAACCTGGCATGCCAAAGCAAACGATGAAATGGGCATTCAAAACCCACACTTTACACAGTATTTCTTATCTGCAATCTATACATCACAATTAAAGAAAACATTTGCAGGTTTCACTCTTCACTTCCAAAGACCAGACAACGCCAAATCATGGTAAACCGTGATCAGCCATCACCAAGTTTCATGAGTCAAGTTTAACATGTTCATAATATTAAATGGCAAGACAAGAGGTTATAGCAAAGTGGTAAACTAAAGGAAAGAAAATCAAGTGGGCAGAATTAACCTTTTAGCACAAAGTTAAACATGGCATCATCAACAGAAATAGCTTTGAAAAGTCATTTCATCAAACCGAGAGAAGGCAAAAGGAAACAAAATGAAAAATCCAGGCCAGCAAACTTCACTCCATTATAAAAAACAAAGCAGAATTTGAGTTAATAGTATAAAAGAGCATTAAGCAAAATTTCAAACATGAGCAGAATGGAGTGGGGGAAAACCAGATCTGGAACGAGATGGAAGCTGGAAACGACAGAGCAAACAGTGAGGAAGGGAGGATGGTCATGAATCGTGATCTCAGGCACGCAGCAAACCAGATCTGGAGCGAGCACCGAGCAGGATGGAAGATGGAGCCGTACGATTGGACACCAGCACTGCAGACGCAAAGAAGAAGAAGTCCAAGAGGGGAACGTTTGGAGGCTTTGCCATAGACAAAGTGTGGATTGTGGAGGGAGAGAAGAAGGAGAAGGACTAGTGGGTGTGGCCTGTGGGTGTATGGACGTGTGGCCGTGTCACTGTGGTCCGTGTAAGTAGAGTGGTGGAAATGGAATTAGGGATTGAAAGGTGTCATGTTAGTGACTTAGTGTGTTACAAAAAATTGATTTTACAAAAAAAAAATGGGCTGGGTGAGTTAGGTTGTGTTGGTTGAAAATTTTTCAACCCGTTACCCGACCCACATATTGTGAGTTGAATATTTTTCAACCCGGCCTAATCCGTCAACCCAACCTAACCCGCACTTTATGGGTTAAGTTGGGTCGAAACCAGCGAATTCGTGGGTCAACCCAACCCGTTGGACACCCCTATCTGTGATATCTCACAACCTATGGCGAATTTGCATACTATATAATTTTGCTTGGAGGGAAAGAGAAATAACGGCAGTCACGCTCGACTTCAGACTTGAATTGCGGTGAACACTGCAACATTTGCAAGGCAATGAAAATAATATGGGCAGGGTTTGCCTAATATAGTATCTTAAAATATATGATCTATTAATGAATGAATAATAATAAATTGTTAATTTATTAATTAAAAAATTAACAATTAAAATTGATTATTTAAAATTTTATGAATTTTAATTAATAATATTTAAATTTATATATAAATTTAGTCAATTTTTTTTATGAATAACTATTCATTATAAATTTTAACTAATAATATTTACATACATTTAAATCTATATAAATTCTATCAAATAACAAAATAAATAATACATCTATAAATCTAAATATAATGAATCCATAATAACAAACTCCCATCCTTACAATTAGTTGAAAACAATGCATAAAAGTCACTGTCATTTGCATATTTGACAACCAGTCATTATCTTCTTTTGTATAATTGGTTCAGGTATGATTATCTTTTGGATTATTCTGTTCTAGGTAAGAATCCTTTTAATCTTGATTTATTAATTTACAGAGTTCTTCTACATGTGTAAGCTATTCAACATTGGGCCCGTATCGTGAAAGAGTGAAAGGTATTGCACTGCATAAAACCGTAGAAGCTAAGGAGCGAAGGGTAGTTTCTAGTCAGGCAGTCACCACAGCGTATTCATACTGTAGAAGTTGAGTGAGACTTAGTGAACGGGTTTGACGGTTTGTGACTTTGCGTGGAATGTACTGTATCTTTGTTATTCTTTTATTGAAATACTACAATCACATATAAAATTAATATTTTAAACTAATTTAATATATAATAGATGTACAATAAATATATTTAGTTAGACCAAAAATAATTTTTTACTTTTATTGACACATTCTAGAAGGAGTTCCGTGGGGCACAAAGAAAGTGGTAACGTACTTGACATCGATTTGTTTATTAAGGGAGTGTTTATTGTGAATTGTCATTTCTATTTACAATGTTTTTATTTAAATATTCAAAATATGATACTCAAAAATACTTTTTCATATATTACTAGTATATTTATTTTATTTTAAAATATAATATATCTTGACATTTATTTTTACTCATATTAATATATATTATTTAAACAATATATTGTATTATAGTTATTTAAAATTATTATTATTATTTATTTATTGTCACTCATATTTAATTAATATTTTTTAAATGTTTTTTATGAATTAATTAATATGTTGGACTCAGTTATTTATTCTATGTTTAATAAAGGATATTTTAAAAAATAAAAAAATAATTAAAAAATAACAATAAATAAATAATAGTAATAATAGATATTTTTATTAATTAAAATCCAAATTGAAATTCCTTGGTGGTCCCTAATTAACAAATATAAATCCTGAAAATGCGTAAGGTGTACCATTTTAAAAATTTATCACATCACTTAATTTTTATACCACTATTTTTATGGGTTAGACCAAACTGATAACTACAATATATACTAATATACTTCACGACGTGTTTTTGTTTGCGGCATTTGCGGTCTTAGCTATGTATTGTAACTAGAGGTGATAATACACCATAATGGACGCAGCAAATGTTTAGTTTATTTATTGTATATACAAAAATATCTTTTTGACTATATTTTTCTCAAAATTATAAAATTTTCGAAACACAAAATAATTAATCAATCTAAACATCTATTTAATACCTATATATGGCAATAAGTGATCAATATTGATGGTTCCTTATAATTTCCGATTTAACCTTAGAATGGGCTTACTTGAAAATTTTAAATAAATAAATAAAAAGTTAAATTCAGCTCCCCATTATATGGTTTGAGTGATTTCAATATTATATCTTACTATTTTGTACCCAAAAAAAAAATATTATCCTTGTTATTTGAATTTTGTCTATCACGTAATTATTTTAATAATGTAATTTCTACACCACATTTTTTACATTTCACTTTCCACCTCCTTTTTATGAAAAAAAAAAGAAAGAGAAAGTTATTTTTTTCATTTCTTTCTCTCCCTATCTTGTACACTTATATTGATGTATAACTTTGTTGTTTATAAATATATTGATGCATAATAACTTTTTGTAGAATGCAAACTGATATTATTAAGAAAAATAAAGTTGCCTCATTCTAATTTCAAATGCATGCCACAAGCTATCGAAGACTTATAAGTGTACTAATTATAATAAATGAGATACTAATATGAAAGATCACTTGCTAGAATCAATTAACTAAATACTAGATTCAGCCATTTAAAACCTCAAAATATGATCTTGATTGGAAGTTAGTGTAATTTGGGGACAAAAAAATAATTTAATAGCTTTTCATACTAAAAATAGCTTTTTTAATAACTAATTTAATAGTATTTTTTGTACAAATTTTAATAGTAATTTAAAATAACTAATTAAATTTTCATACTAAAAATAGCTTTTTTTCTTTCTAAAATTTATAATCTTTTTTTATCATAAACTAATATTCATTCAAATTAATAATAGTCTATAGGGACACTTATAATTTCAGTAGATATATATTACCAACAAATAATAATAATAGATATATTAAGAAGAGAAAAATAAATACAATCTTCATCCAAAACCAACTCATGATAAATTGATTTGATTCTTATATGTAGACAACTAAGTCAATGCATATTTAAATTTAAAGAACGACATATAATGTTCTAATGTATGAAGAAGGTATTATATCTCTTATCAAAATAGATTTGGAGGTTTTATTATTCTGTAAGACTAAACATTAGATCGATTTGAGAAATCCAAAACTAGCTAAAAACTTCAAATATACTATAACATCAAAAAGGATATATGAAAAATTTAAAATCAAACTATTAAAATCTAAAAGTTAATTAATCTTAAGTTAATTTATTGATTCTTAATTTTTTGCCCTATAACAAATAATATTTTAAATTATTTTATACTTTAGTAATTTATTACATAAAAAGTAATTTTCTATATGATTTAATTATAATATTATTTTTAAATCACTTTTTAGTTGATATATTCAAATAAAAAACTGATTTTATTATAAATATTATACATATAATCAATTATTAATAATTATTTTTTATAGCTAATCTAAAGTCTAAACAAAAACTAAGCTTAAAGTATAGATAGAATCTTTCAGAATGGCAGATATTTTATGTAAACAAAGTAATGATATTTGCACAAAAGAAAAATTACACCTTGTTTGCATATAAAAGGTAGAAAGATATCAATATATTGAAATGCCTGTTTTTGTTTTATTATTTATAATAAAAATATTCACATACCACTTTTATTACATTTTTTACATTATTTCCTTTATAAATAATAATATAAGAAAAACACAATTTTTAATATACATTCTCTCTCTCTCTTTCTCTTTTTTTTTAACAAAATAAGTAAAGTGTAAAGTAGTGTAAAGTAAAATGATGTGTGATAAACATTATTCTATTATTTAAGAAAAAATGGTGTAAGAATTATGCAATAAAAATTGTATGTAAATAATATCAAATATATACAAAATTATTAAATCTACACCTTAATTTTTACACCCATATTCTATACCTCTCATTTATAAACTCACTTTTGTGTAAAAAGAAAGAGTTATCCTATTTCAACACCTAAAATACATATTTAAACAACTCTCTACTTATATTTGTATAAAGTATATTTATTTCAATTTGACATATGATATACAACCCTTACTCACATATCACATGGTATCTCAGACAAGTGTTATATTTTTACAGTTCAAAAAATATTTTTGTAAACAAAAGTGTAACAAAATATAAAAATATTTTTGAATACTTAAAATATGATACTAATCTAAAATAGTGTCATATATATATATAAGTGTATAAATATGACCTATTATTCTCATAAACTATATGTAAAATTGAAATAAATTTACTATATATAAATATAATTGAGTTGTCATCTAAATACCATATTACGAGTGTTTTAATAAGAGAATTCAAGTGAAATTGTAGGAAATAAAGTCAAAGAAATTAGGTATAGGAATTAGGAATGATTAATAACACTGTTAATAAATGTAAGCTTCAAATTATGATCTCGGATGTTGACAAAAGTAGTGATAAAGAAATAAAAATATTTTTGTATATACATAAATATAATATATTATTTTCATATATAAAAGATAAAATTATAAAAAATTATTAAATTCATCCATTATAAAAAATTATTAATTTTTTATAAATGTGTATAATGATAATGTCTTGTGCTATCAATAATTTCTCGAACAAATAATAGATTCACGCATGTCCACATGTATATCATTATAATATCATTACGGTATGGACAAAATTTGTTGCAAAAGAAAGTTTTATTGAAAAGATTTTTAATTACATTCAATTGTATCCCATTATATTATATTATATTTTTACATATTTATAAAAAATTAAAAAAAATAATTTTTTATAATGTATAAGATTAAAAAATCTTTTATTTTTTTAATTTTTTATAAATATATATAAAAATAATATGATACAATTATATATAATTATCAATCTCTGTCCATTATTTATGCAGCCCACTACTGCACTCTGCCCTTATATAGAGGTACCCTCTTACTCAAAAGAGTAAAGAAACCTTCATCTTCATGATCATGAAGGACACCATAGTTCTATACCCTGCTATTGGGAGGGGACACCTACTCTCCATGGTTGAGTTAGGCAAGCTCATATTAACCCACCACCCTTCCTTTTCCATCACAATCCTCATCCTCACCCCACCCAACGACAACATTAACCAACACACTACCTTTGGCTGCGAAGCCACCGTCAAATACGTTGCCGCCGTCTCCGCCGCCGTACCTTCCATCATCTTCCACCAAATCCCCCCTATACCACTCCCCGCCACCACCGCCACCCTCCTACCTCACTTACTCGCCATCGAGCTCTCCAGAAGCGCCAACCAAAACGTTCTTCACGTCCTCCAATCCATTTCCAAAACTTCAAACATCAAGGCCTTTGTCATGGACTTCTTCAACTACAATGCCTCGCAAGTCACCGCCGCCCTTGACATCCCCACCTTCTATTACTACACCTCCGGAGCTTCTACTCTCGCCGGCTTGCTTCACTTTCCAACCATTGACCAAAACACCACAATATCCCTCAAAGACCCTCATGTACATCTTCGAATCCCAGGGTTACCAAGGATTTCCACACAAGACCTAACAGATAAGGATCGCGCGAGTCAGAGTTATCAGACTTTCCTTGATGTAGCAACAACCATGACGAACAGTGTAGGGATTATCATCAACACCTTTGAGGCCATCGAAGGAAGAGCCATCACAGCATTAAGAGAAGGGTTGTGCTTGCCGGAAGGAACCACGACGCCGCCTGTGTTCTGCATCGGACCCGTGATTTCGGTGCCGTGTGGAGAAGAAGATGAGAATGGATGTTTGAGTTGGCTTGACTCGCAACCGAGTCAAAGCGTCGTGTTGCTGAGTTTTGGAAGCCTTGGAAGGTTTTCGAGAACTCAGTTGAAGGAGATGGCTATTGGGTTGGAGAAAAGTGAGCAAAGGTTTTTGTGGGTTGTGAGGAGCGAGTCAGATGAACTGAGTTTGGACGAGTTGTTGCCTGATGGATTTTTGGAGAGGACCAAGGAGAAGGGAATGGTGGTGACGAACTGGGCCCCACAGGCTGCGATTCTGAGTCATGACTCGGTGGGTGGGTTCGTGACTCACTGTGGGTGGAACTCGGTGTTGGAGGCTGTTTGTGAAGGAGTGCCAATGGTGGCGTGGCCTCTCTACGCAGAGCAAAAGCTGAACAGAGTGATTTTGGTGCAGGAAATGAAGGTGGCTTTGGCACTGAACGAGTCCAAAGATGGGTTTGTGAGTGCAACCGAGTTGGGGGAACGGGTTAAGGAGGTCATGGACTCGAACAAAGGAAAAGAGATTAGGCAGAGGATTTTTAAGATGAAAATCAGTGCTGTGGAAGCAAGAGCAGAAGGTGGATCTTCTCGTGTTGCTTTGAATAGGTTGGTTCAGTTGTGGAATGAGTACTGAGGTTTGTAGATTTTGAGCTTAAGTTGTTAAAATCTGCTTCGGATCACAGATCTTGTAACTTTTCTTGTCCAATTTGTCGGTGTTTTAATTTTCAATTTTTATGGGTTTTCTTTTTGTGAGTCTCGTTGCAGTTCGTCGTACCCTCATGATTAATAGGTAGAAGAGGTTTAAGATCAGCTATAAAAGGTGGCATAGTACACTATTTTAATTGAATATTTTTGTGAAAATGTTTCATGTTCATCATAATACATTCAGCATTTTTATATCATATGTCAAATTAATTCAAAATTTTAAATATTTTTTTATATGATTCGAGTAGTTCTGTCACATATGAAATGATTTTATATTTAAATTAGATAAATTAAATATATTTTAGTTGAACAAATAACAAAATTAGTATTTTTTATATTGATCTCCTCTAAAAAATGTTTAGATATATATGGATAGTCTTTTAATATACCATATGTCAAATTAATTTAAGATGATAAATTATTTTATATGTGATTATAATATATAAAATAATTTTGTATTTGAGTTAAATAAATTAAATGTATTTAAATTGAATGACTAACGAGATTAATATTTGTTATATTGATATCCTGCAAAAAGTGTTTAGATATGGATGGTCTCTTGATAAGGGACACATGTACATATTATTGGTTATAATATATTTGTTTGTTTCTGTTTCTAAATTAGATTTATAAAATCAACTCTTATCATTGAACTTTGAATGATATATAATATATACGAATAGGGTATTCTGTTGTTTTCTTTTTATTTTAGAAATTTAATTTAATTATTAAATAATAGAGTCTATCGTTAGTCCATAATTCATTTTTTCATCAAAATTTTTTGTCTAACCTATTTATTTTATTAGGCTATTCTCAATGTTTGACCCATTTTGACATTCTACTATGAGAAGTTGTCTCATTTTTGAGCCATGCCAAAATTATTTATAACCATTACAAATAATATCCTGGCCATTCTTTTTCTCTCATTTTGTATTCCATCCTATAATGTATTCGAATTAAACTAAGAATTTAATTTATATGCATATAAAAGTTTTTTGTTCAATTAATCAATCATGCATTATGATGTTATTAAAATTATTTGACTCTTATAATAATTATTTTAAAAATTATATATAATAATATATAATTAGTTAATGATATAAAATTTTTTACATTAATAATATATTAAAATTAAACTCTTAAACTAATTTGTACCATCGTTCATATCAAAGACTTTTGGATTATAACTAAGAGTATGGTCGAGTTGCATGATTTCGCGAGACTTTGAGTGGAAATACATGCTTGATCAATTATAAAATCAACTCTTATCATTGAACTTTGAATGATATATAATATATATGAATAGGGTATTTTTTTTTTTTTTAATTTTAGAAATTTAATTTAATTATTAAATAATAGAGTACATCGTTAGCCCAAAAAAAAAAAAAACTAGACAACAAGTTGCTTAAGAGCTAATTACGATGAATCAGAATCAAATGCTATAAGAAGAGAGATGTTTCATGTGACAAGATACGAAGCCGTAGTCTTATAAGTAAAATTTTATTTTTAAAAAAAATATATTGAGGGTTGGTGACCACAAACCAAAATAAATTCGTTTGCGTTTCTAGAATCCAGAATCTACCACAAGGTAGGACAACAAAGATATATAGTAGTTGTCTTGAGTATTGGAAGTTTGTTAGAGGGCACAAATAGAATCATTCCACCATGCATCTCCCCCAGTTTTGTTGATGTCATTATGTGAGAGAAGTGAATATAGGGAGATAATTAATGTTATTTCTTTGTTGTGGTACAGGAGATAATTGAGTTTGAGCCACATGTTTCCAGGTATAAGAGGCTCCACCACAGAATTAAAAACAAAATTAATTCGATTCTTAATCTTCTCTAACCTGAATTCATGCAGTGAAAGTCCGGTTAAATATCTTATTAGTCTTACTTAAATTATTACAATCTTATTATTTGTTTAATTAAAATACATTTAATTTTATTTAATTTATTCATACAATTATTTTGTATACTATGAAAATATTATAATTACATATAAGATAATTTGATATTATTTTTATATTAACAAATAATATAAATATGATAAATATATTATGATGTATATAAAACATTTTTCAAATTATTAATACATATGGAATATGCACTAATTAAGGTACAATATTTATAGAAATCTATATGACATTCATTTTTTAAGTATTTAATATTTTATGCGAATTACTAAATATTTTAAAAGTTATTAATTATTTTTAAATATTTATTATAAATTTAATATTTAATAAATACGTAACAATTTATTTTAAGTATCAAAATTATTAAGATATTATAGAAATTCTCGATATTCGGGGTTAAAATATAAAAGAAATGTACGGAAGCACAAGGCCATATCCAACCGATAATTTGCTTGACATTAATTTCAAACATAGTTAGGTTGACGCTTTGACCCAGATATTGAAGCATCAAAATGTTGTAAACACTGAATATGGATTCCTTATTCTCTGTACTCCAAAAATAACAACCGAGTCCTCTTTTCACTCTGTAGAAAAACGTAGTTAAGTGGAGAGTAATATCTTGTCTATGGGGTCCACTGTTTGTGGCATAATTTTTAACGGTTAATATAGAATATTAGTGCTACACAGCCCAATACACATGGTTCACATGCTTTTGATCTACCTGTCCATATTTTTGGATTCATATGCCTTTCAAACATCTTATGTATTACAGAAATTTAAGTAGTGCAGGCTCCTACGTTGGATTCTTATGGTATATTTGCTGATGGACTGTCCAATATATACTGTTGAAAACATTATATGGCCCATATAAAGGTTAAAGCCCTCTTTTAATTAGATGGGCCTATTCCTCATTTGTGGGTTAAACTAATAGCCGAGAAAGAAATACGCAAGAACAAAAGAAAGAAGATGATAAAGAAATACAGAATCAATATCATATTTTGGTTCAAATAATTCTTTAACGGATTAACATTCTAGTAATTTTTCTTACCAGCCGGAGAAATATGTTCAGATCGTCCAAATAATAGAAAGTGGTGTATAGTGTATATATTTAACAGTGACACCATGCTCCAGCAAACCCATCAAACCCTGACAAAATTACACACAGTCATCACTTGCACCCTCTTTTCCAGCCACAAACAGAAACTGAAACTCCCGAAACAGAGTCCTAAGCTTCTTATTCGGCCTTCCAAACAGCCACACGAGCCCACGCCATAACCCCTCGTTAGAGTGTCACTTGTGTGTTTTGTTAATTTGTTAGATATTTCAATCGCAAGCTCTCCCATATGTACTTGCTTTTGGTTTTTGCATAGATAGTAGTCATAAACCTTAGTTTATGGATCGTCTAGCTTAGATAAAAATAAATATTTTATAAGCTCGAGATATACCAATGATCACTATGGACCGTCCTGATCCAATTGACATCCGACCACTTATAAGTTTCTACCATCTTCTACAGATGATAATTTGGTGGGTGGTCATGGACCATCCTAGTCTAATTGGCATCTGACTACTTATAAGTTCGGCCCATCTTTATAGATGACCGAATTGGGGACTGTGGACCATCCTGACCCAATTGACATCTGACCATAAGCTAGGCTCATTTCTGCAAGGTCTGACTGGCCTATACCCAAATGAATAACAACTCAACAAACACGTGCTTAATACGACATACCAAACAGACATAATGGCCTCACGCCATAATGACCAGACATAATGTCTCGCGTCATAATAACTAGATATAATGTCTCACACCATAATAATCAGACATAATGTTTAGAATTCTAAATGGTCTTAATGGAAGGTATCCGGAGAGTCAGTCCTCCGAATCTCTATATAAATCGACCTGAAAGTTTAAGTCAGGCATATTCACTTTTCTCTACCTATGCAATCATCACTGTCTTGACTCCAAGACTGATCGGTTGAAGTGCCTCTGCTGACATTTCACTACGTCTTTCTCAGGTAACTGCCGGACGACCGACTTAGGACTCTCCGGCGACCACCCTATCGGGTAGAGGATGGAACAGTTTATGTATCTAATGGCCAAAGTTTCATATTATTCATATTCACTTACTAAGGATGTTTTTGGTTCAGATTATCTAAATCATTTAACAACTTTTTTTCAACAAAAAAAACTAACCATCAAGCCAACGTGTTTGGTAATTATGAAGAAAAAAAGCAACTTTAAACGAGGAGAAAAAAGTTGTTGAACAACAAGCAACAATTTGAGCTATTTTATAAAAAAATTGTTGAGATTATTTTTAATAGTAAGATATAAATATTATTTTATCTTCAATCAAATAATTTTTTTAATTCATTAAATAATTTTTTAATTATTTTATATTTATTTTGATAATTTAATACATTAAAAAAAATTCTTTTTTATACAATTCAAACGAAACAGATTAGCTTAAAATTATTTTTCAGCTAACATATCCAAACATAAAACTTTTTTCTTATAATCGATTATAACAAAAAAAATTTATACAATAATCGATTATTGAAATAATCAAATTTTCACAACTATCCTAATCACGCACTAACTCTTAACAATTAACAGAAGCTGAACTTACAAATTTTTATTGTAATTCCGTGATCTTGAGTAAGCTGTTTATAAAATCCTAATTTATAATAAAATGTTTAATAAATGATAGAGTAATACCATAAGATTAATTGCGATTATAAGACTTTAGGTTTTTTTTTTTATTTCAAACTAAATCTTGAAGCTTTTTTTTATAATTAATTTTTTTAATCATATAATCTGTTAATTATTTTCTGATAAAATGATTTTTTAGGAAGCATAGGATGAATTACAAATAATTAAATTAGGATGTTTTTACTTATTTTGAGTTAGCGTAATAATTTTTTTAATTTATTAGAATATCTTCACATCTTTTAGATATTGAACGAATTAGGCTCTTTCCACAAATAACATGTTCGCAGTTGGAACATTTGTTCTCTCCTAAAAGTGCGCTTGCTTGAGATTATGTAATAATAACTATATACCAACAAACTTTCATTATCTTATTCTTTATTTAAAAAAAATCGTCCTTGCCTAAATTCTCTCTTCTTTTATCATCGTTCATCTTTACTCAATATGTGTTTAGAAAAATTGTGAAAATTTAATTATTTTAATAATTAATTATTGTATAAATTTTTTTATTATAATTGATTATAATCGATTCATTTTTATGTTTGAATACATTAATTAAAAAATGATTTTAAACTAATATAATTCGTTTAAATAGTATAAAAAGAATTATTTTTATACATTAAATTACTAAAATAGATATAGAATGATTAAAAAAATTATTTGATTGAGGACAAAATAATATTTATATTTCAAAGTGTAAGAAATAATTTATAAGTTAGAATAATCAGTATTATGAAAATTAGCTTAAATTTTTTTTATAATACATTGAATTCGTACAAAAATTAAAGTTAATTTTACTAAATATGTTATAACACTGTTGAAATAATTTTTTTTTTAAAAAAAACTGTTTATACAGTAAAAAAAAGTGTATCCGAACATACACTCAATCTCCAAATTAATTGTTTTTCACCAATTCCATAATAACCTTTCATCTTTAGGCCTTCTTTTGTGCTATGGGTGATAGATTTTAACTAGTTTTATTAGTATGTTTCAAAGAGGGTGAGTTGTCTGGGTGAAGGTCACCCAATCTTAATCTTGCTATTTTCCTCCCTTGTATCTAATTTCCAATCTCACAAATTCTATTTTAAAAGCACTAAAACAAAAAACTTTTTTAATGAAATTCGAGATCCAGTGATTTTTATGTGGAAGCCTAGGGTTAAATGTTGTTGGTTTTTTGGTACATTGATTATTTTCAGTTGACTTCAGATGTTGTTTTTCTTATACGGCTATTGGTACCTTGATAACTATTCTTTCACTCTGTCTTATTCTTGGATTTTATAGTTTGGGCTTAAGATTTATTATTCACACACCAAAATTTCACATCACTTTTACATCAACCATCACATAATATAACCTGATCATTATATAATACACTAATCATCATATAGTGATAATTTATTATTGATCATAAGTTAACACATTAATCACTAATATAAAAGTGATTTGTAAAATTTGATGTACAAATATCTTTTTTCTTTAGAGTTAGAAAATCACCTTGGTACTTAGGAGTGGGTGTTATAGCTTTTTGTAGTTGCAAAAATTATTATTTAAATAGTTAATATTTATCTTGAATGATAGAACTTGTTTTATATGTTGAAAACAATACCTTTGTCCCCTGAGATAATTCTTTGGGTTGGGCTGTCTGCCCTTCAGATTCCCAAATATGCTACTTGGTGTCCTGCCTGGAAGTAATGGGTTACCTCCCCTTACTACCACATTTATTAATCCCCCCCCCAAAAAAAAGCAATATCTCTGTAAAAGTATTAGTACGTCTCGGTTTCGAGAAATTCATGCATGTTCTACATGTTGAAAGCAATATCTCTGTAAAAGTATTAGTCTCCTGTTTCATCGAGCAAATGGCTTCTAAAAATTTACATTCATGTGTTATGTGTAAGGTTAGTTAAACTAATTCAGCTGGTTTGAAAGATGATATATTATGACTTATTACATAAATGCAATTTGAGTTATGTTGCGCAAGAACAATTAAATGTATATATGTATTATGTTAATTGCTAATTAATTATTTACGATCGTGATTAACTTACAGTTAGAATGGTTGGATGCACCCATTTTTTATATATATAATACTAAATTGTTCTGATGAGACCTGGCCGACAATCTTTGGAAGTATGGATGGAATGGAATAAACTTTTATTTAAATTTTTGAAATTGTAAATACCCGCTGTATTAGTCTTTTATATTAGAAATTAATTATATTAGTTATTAAAATTATAATTCGTTAGTTAAATTAATTTTGAAGACTAATATGATCGATGTTAAGGATAAATTTGACTGATAAATTATAATTTTAAATATTAATATAATTGATTCTTAAAGTCATGAATTAATATAACAAGTGTTTATAATTTCAGATACTAAAATGAGAATTTATTCAAATGGAAAATTCCATGACCAAAATATAAAATAAAATCTTGAAGCTCATACTTGATATAAAGTCAAACGTTGGAAAAATTTATAACGATCCCCATCATTACTGTGTTGAATATGTTTTTGTTATTAGCTAATTATGGTTTTTTGTTTTAGCTGAAGCTAATTATGAATTTCATTTAAAGATGTACTGGATGATTGTTATTCTTATTATTTCATATTCATGGAATATATTGTATGTTATTATTCTTTCTATAAATATTCATAAAGAATTGCAATTTTTATTTGGAGCAGCTTAACCAGTTTTCATTTCATTCACCAAGTTCGGAAAACTCACACTCTGTATTTATGGATTGATTAGAGTCATGAACTTATTACTTATTCAAGGAGACTGCATTAGAGATGAGTTTTTGGTTAAATATAAATCACCACTTATTTTATTAATATTTTACTTACATAGTTCTCATAATTAAAACTTTGATTTATCGAGACTTATTAAAGATACTTCTTGTCAAAAGATTGTCATCGGATTATATGCCAACATGAAGTTATTAAGGATATGCTTAGATAAGTTGTAATGAGTGGAATAAATAAAATGAGATAGAATAATATGAAATAGAATGAGATAATTTCATTCCATTATTTGAAAGTTTTAATTAAATAAAATAGAATTATAAGAATTATAAGTAACATTTTATTTTATTCCACTCCTCCCAATTTAAGGAAAAGAAAATATAAAGTTTAGAATAAAATACGATAAAATGGATGTCATTTATATTATTTCATTTTATCTTAATTTTAAAAAATCAAACAATAATACCTAAACTCATTTCATTACTTTTCATTCAATTTCATCTCTTATTACCAATCCAAACATACTCCACCCCAGGATGCAGATACAATTTGCTACTACCCCTCTTTGTCCAGTCTTTACTTTTCATTACTACGCCCATCTCATAATTAATGGAGCAGTAACTTTTACAACCATGACTATCCTAGTCCTACCTTGGGCATTTTTCTCCCATCCATATATCCCTCAACATAGTTAAACCCAAGTGACTGGGGGCTAACTTCATTTAACGTAGTATAAGAAATAAGGTTAATTGCAAACTTGAATTGAATATCAGGGTTTGGTACAAACACTACTAGGGAAGGGTTTTAAGTCATATCAATCCTTATTCCTCAAATAATTATAAGGTGCAGTGCACATCAAAGTAAGGTAGCAAGTATTAGGATAAGTATGTAGAAAATAAAATTAGACTAATTATAATTAAATAATAAAAATTGTAGAGAAGTGAAATAATTAATATGAAAATATGTATGAATAAGATCATTCTAAACAAAAATATGGTTGTCTGGACAGCTATCTTATCAAAATACTTGATGAAACAACAATGAAGTCGAAGTGCAGAGTGCAAAGCGCAATCCTACCCACACATGGCAGGGACAGACAGAGATATACTGAAGATCTCAAATCAGAGGAAACTTTGATTCTTTTCATAATGGCCCATTAATTTACACTAACTAGTCATCATACCTAAACATCATAAACAGCCCCATTCAATTTTCTTTTCTTTACAAAAAGAAAAATATATGTTTTTCTGCTATTCAAATTCTCCTCTAAATCATCAGCCACACTACAACAACATTGTTTTTCCCGCATTTTCTCGTTAAAAATCGAACGGAAAAAAAAAAGCATAACATCACATCACATTTTTGCACCATTTTCATCCTCAAACGAGTTCCTCACCGATTGCATGGTGGATCCCTCTGTCGATATAATGATTGAAGAACCTGAACCGAAGTGGGAGAAAATTGCATTAGAATATATAAAGAAACGAACTGAAGTCCAACATGCTAAGAAGAAAAGTTCTAAATTGAATACACGGGAATTTCACACGTATGTCTTTCAGATCCACAGAACTAGAATTCGGAAGTTAGGAAGAGTAGGAGTTATTATAAAAATTTATAGTATAAATTTATAAAGAACATTATGCATTATAAGTATAAGATAAATAATAATTAATTATTGTTTTTTGAACTAAAATAGTATCTTTTGTTATTGCATTAAAAGCCTTATAAAGAGAATAACAAAGGAGACCAAAAAAGGAAAATGAAAAAAAAGAAATACATCATCTGATGAGGAGAAGAGCAATAGTGATAATAAAAAAACTTAGAAAGCTTCACAACTTTCTTAAAATAAAAATAAAAACTTCGTACTTAAAAAGTTTCATAATAAGAATGAAAAAAATTACCTATGATAGAGAAGAATGAGCATTTTCATTGATTGGGAAATGAAAATGTCTTCAATCTTAAATTTTTATTAAGTTGATGTCTTACCAACGTACATAAAAATAATAGAAATTTGAAAAAAATTTACACAATTTATTAGGTTTAAACACTAAGGTATTGATAAAGGGGTAAGATATTTTTTCATTAGGAAAGTCTTTCAATTTTTTTAAGGAAGAAATTTGACTCTTAAGAAGAATTATCTCTCTTTCCAACTATTTTAATCTGTTAAGATGTGTATTATTTTTTCATATTACTTAATTAAATTAATATATATGACAATAAATTAAAAAAATTAAAAAAATATCTTCTCCCAAAGTTAAAATCTAAGTTCTATCCTTTTCCTAATACTTGTTAAGGTTTTTTTTTTTTTGTCTAATTTCAGGGGGCACGAGTACCTAGCTCCGCCTATGCTCTTTCACACGTAAGTGCTTGTAGATACAATTATACTTAAAAAAGTGAAATAAGTAAGGATATAAAGTAAGAGAAAAGAAATCTTACCAATATTAAGATTTAATATTTTTATAAATTTTTATAAAATTAATTATATGATATAAAAATTTATAAAAAATAAGTAATTGATTTAGTATATCTATCTAATTTAAGTAAAAAAAAATTATAAAGTAAAGTGTCTATAAGTAGCATTTTTGTGCTAACAAATTATGATTGAAAAAAAAAAAACAATCAACAAAAAGATATTCACCTCTTGAGTTGAAGGACCTCTTGCAGTGCAGAATGGCGCCTTGGATCCCATCATGCTGCTGCAACAGCGTGTCATCACTCCTATTCGCCGATGCTGACCTACTCTTACCAAGATGCTTAGGCACAACCCTCTGTTTCTCTTTCCTCAAAGATGCAGAGGCCACTGAAGGAAACGCCATTGGTGAAGAAGCTGAAGAAACCTCCTCAGAGAACTTCATCTTCTCACTGTATCTTTTAGACACTTTCACATACAGAGGCTTCATCAGCCTCAGATATTTCTGCAACACATCCTTTGAAAATCTCTCTGACTTTGCATCTTCTGAGGCTTGGTTTCGAAGCTTGGTTCCATTTCTATGTCTTTTCATGCTGTTATCTCTTCCAAGTGTTGGAGAATAATGGCGTTCTTCAATGCCGAGTTTCACTGCAAAGACCTTGGCTTCTTTCTTCTGCTGTTTTTGGGTCTTCATTGTTTCCTTTGTTTTCTGTGGTGCCATTCCATTGTACTTCCTGAACATGAAGATTCTGAAGCTTGGTGCTGATTTGAGGAGAGCAATAGGGGATTGAGGCTTACAAATAGGCTCAACGGGGAGGACTTTTCTTTTGGAAATTGGTTCATTATGGGAAAGTGCTGTTTTTGAAGCTATTTTGCTGAGTCCTTCTTGGTTGGAGACAAGTCCTTTGTTTTCACTCATGGTTTTGTCTTCTGGGTTGTTGTTGTTTTTGTTGATGATGATGGTGCTGTTTTCTTTGTTGTCGAAATCATGAACAGTGGTGAGCTCCAAGTCGAAGAACGAGTCTTCTTCATCCGATTTAGTGTCTGTTTCCCTCACTAGACGAGGAACTGTGCTTGAGGTTGTGCTCATGGTGGTGGCGTAACTCCAGAACTTGAGGAAGCTCAGAGGATCCATATAGGAAGCTAGAAAGAGAAATAGAGAGAGAGTGGAGGACTGAGGAGTGTGGTTTTACTTTGGTGTTTAGTTTTGGGTTTTATATAGAGGGGTTAAAGAGGCAGGAAGAGATGAAGGTGGGAACGTGGGTGAATGAACGAAAAAGAGAGAGGCTTTTATTAGTTTTCGCTTAGTTTAATGGTTATGTTTTGGAGAAATTTTTACTTAAAATCGAGTACTCAAGTTGGATGCACTTAATCAAGTTTAATATTTTTATAAATTTTTATAAAATTAATTATGTGAAATAAAAATTAATATTTCTATATTTTGCAGCATTGAAAATGGTGCTTCGGGAATCAGAGGGGGCGTTTAGCTTTTGGCTTTTCTTTTTGAACACAAATGTCCGCTTTATGTTCTATTTTGGGGTGTTTATTTTTTATACTTTGATTTGATTTACATAAATTATTTTACTTGAACCTCAAGAATATAATATTCTATTCATATATGCAATATATTTATTTTAGTTTTATATACAATATATAATAATATTCAATCATATTGATATTGGAATATAATATCCACCAAATATTGTATCATAAGTGTATAAATTTTATTTTCTTTAGTTTAATCAATTACATTATGTTATTTAATCATTGAAAATATAACACTATTCACGTCTGCGGCATAATCATTTTAATTTTATAAAAATATTTTTTGTACGATATATACCAATATTAATCAAGGGAAATAATTTTGCTATCCAATCAAATATATTCATAGTATATTTATAGTATATTAAATTAGTTTAAAATATCAAATTATTTCGTATGTAATTATAATATTTTTATAATATATAAAATGATTTTACACTTAAATTAAATAAATTAAACGTATT
This sequence comes from Ormosia semicastrata, assembly GCA_029884595.1. NCBI lineage: Eukaryota > Viridiplantae > Streptophyta > Magnoliopsida > Fabales > Fabaceae > Ormosia > Ormosia semicastrata. Next base: position 10,614,294 of record JAQQTO010000041.1, read on the forward strand.
TAAATCCAACGAATAAGGAGACTAAATATTCAATCATACTCATTTCAAATAGTGTCCACCAAGCATTGTTTCCCGAATGTACAAATTTTATTTTCCTTGATCTACTCAATTACGTGGTGGCTTGGACAGTTAGAAGGGGTGAATGACCATGTGAGAGAGAGAGAGAGCTGAGAAAATGGCATAAGCTTGCAGTATCTCTGAACTCAGATATTGACTGACACAGTGCTATGAAAGAAGCCTTTCAGAATTCCCATTGGTAAATCTGAAGGCATTTTGAATAGTAAGATTTGTTTGGCTTGGCCCACTTGCAGTCCAAACAAAGGATGAAGCTAATGGCCACAATTACTAAACTACAAGCACGTTATTTAAGAAATTGGTTATTTGTTTGTATCTGAATCTATTAGCTTGCACAAACAAAAGTAATTGGATTATATTCTGTGTTTATAATGAGATTTAAACTATTTTTTCCAGTATTTAGTAGTTAAATCATTTGGATATTTAGGTTTAATTCTAATCCAATAAAATAGGTAGATAATTGGATAGGTAACTTCTAATTAGGAATGAATTCTCTTAATTCTTATTCAGTTGGTAAGAGAAATTGGACAATACATTCAAAGCAGTGCGTAATGAAGAGGATGGAGCAGAATCTAGTTTGGGTCTTACACTAGCTGTACTCTGTAGCTTCAAGGATGGTGACGAGAAACTTCCAACAAAAAAAAGGTAGAGGGAAAGAAACAAAGAAAAGGTTGAGAAAAAAGAAAATGTTTTATGTATATAAAAAATATGTATACTATATTTATATTATATATTTATGTAAAAAATATATTAAATTAAATTGTATGTAATTATAATTTTTTTATAAAATACAGAATAAATTTATAAATAAATTAAAAAAATTAAAGTATAAAAATTAGACTAATAACTGATTGAAAAAGAAAAGCTCATTATTAAAAAGAGAGAAATGCACAGCAAAGGAAACGTAAGGTCATTCTACTGCTTTACCTTGTTTTCTTTACAAAGAGACTCATTAAAAAAAAGCTGGAATGAGAGTCAGAAATTTGGGTTCTTTTACAAGGCAAAGGCATTGAGTGCAAAGCTGGGGCACGCATGTTCTGTTGCTTTGGGTCCCCCTTCTATGTGACTATACCTAACTTTAAAGCGGTCCAAGTCTGTGCCTTTGAATGAGCAGAAGGGTCCAGGTCTTTTGCTTCAAAAGGTTTGACTTGATAACTATTGGGTTTGGGGTGGTCTTGCACTCTTACATTTGGACCATATCCATTTAGATGGCTACAAAATGCTTGCAGAAAATCAGAAGGAAGAACTTGCAAGAATAAAAAAGAGTTATAAACTACTCAGCTACAATTTGGTTTCTCCCATGAATTATGCACATAGAAGATGTCGATATAGCAACATTGTCTCTAACAACGTAAACACTCATCCTCATTTCATTGAATTCCGCATATTTTCAAATCACTTAAATAAGGCAGTATAGAAGATAACCTATTAATAAACATTAAATATGCTCAATTTGTTTTCAGCACATGCCAAAGTCACAATTTGCATCCTGATAAAGTAAACAATGTGCCAAGGTCTGAATTTGTGTCCTCTGCACCCCACTGAAATTATTACAACATGAAATTGTTTATTATTACGGTCTATTCTATTAGTAATATGGAAATGAAACAAGGTTATCAACATCACTCAATAATTAAGAAATAAAAAGGAGAGCTTGCTATTATGAATTCATTATGTTTAGATCTATGGATGCATTATTTTTTTTATCTGATAAGATTTATATATAGATTTAGGTGTATATAAAAATTACTAGTTAAAATATGTAATTTTTTTATATATACAATTATTTATAAAAAATAATTTAATTAAATTTGTGTGCAAACATAAATATTATTAATTAAAATCTATAAAATTTTAAATAATTAATCTCAATCGTTAATTTTTTTTTAATTAATAATTTAATATTATTGATCTATAGATAGGTTATATATTTTAAAATACATAGCAGACAAACTCAAAAAGAGTATTTCCTGAAAAAGTGATAAAAGAGAATCATATATAACCATCAACTATTGATTTTAGCATAACCAAACAAAAAAGGGAAAGCAAGTTTTAGTGTACTACATGGTCATAGGCTAAAAAAGCTGCATTATGTGTGTACTTGGCAAAAATGCTGATATTATAGCTTAGGCTTCTGCATCCAACAGATAGGGTGCAACATATTGTGGTCCTGATCTTGTACTGCTTTGTTTCAGTCTGTTTCTTAAGATTCTCACTGCTCAGTGAGAAAGAAAATTCGCTATCTTGCTAACTGCTTATCAGTCTCATACATAGTCACACGGCATTCACAACAAACAAGTTAAATCGTTGCCAAGCTCAAATTTACGTCTGAAAGATACATTTCAAAGGGTTGAGCCAAAAGTGATTTGTGCCAAAACAAAGGTCTTTCCTAGCTCAAACTAGGGAATATGTCCTGCAACTAAAATATACAAATTAATCTTCTTGATTTTGACCATAACAGTTTGAACTTTGAAGTCCAAACCAGGTTCTAAAGGAAAATAATTTAATCATTCATATAATGTTCTTATATTGGGTGATGATTGTATTGGATATAAAGAATTATGTATCCACAGGGATGTGTGCTAAAATCAACAGACTAATGATAAAATCCAGATTATATTCGATTACAGTGAAAAATATTATCATCACTCTTATCACTTTAGCATTATTGTCTTTGGTTGAGAATGGGATGAAAATTTTGCAAATTGGTTGTGAGGTGAAAGCTCATGTCCCAGACAATCACATATCTTGGTGATGCGATCTCAATTATATCTGCATTTTTCTGATTCATTAGTCACATAACTATTAGATATTATGATACTATCAAATTTTTTATGTCGTTGCTTAGGAGTTTGCTTTAAATTATAAAGAGATTTAACAAGTTTACGTATCTTGTTCTCTTTGTCCTTAATCACACATCTCTCAAGTTGTTCTATGTAAATCTCCTCTTCAAGATCACCATTGAGAAATGTGATTTTTACATCTATTTGATGCACAACAAGATTATGTATAGATGCTATGATAAATAAAACTCTAATAGATGCAATTCTAGTTACAGAGAGTATGTATCAAAGTAGTCAATATGCTTTTGTTGTTTATATTCTTTGGCAATCAACCTAGCCCTGAATTTATCAACACTACCATTTGATTTTTATTTCTTCTTAAATACCAATTTACATCTAGTAAGTTTAATTTTAGGAGGCAAATCAATTGATTCCCAAGTATGATTAGACATAATAAATTCAATTTTGACATTTATAGCATCTTTCCAAAACAGAGCATCAATAGAAGTAATAACATCATTATAAATCAAAGGGTCATCCGAAACAAGATAAATATAATAATCATCTCGAAAGCTATTTTCTTTCCGATTTCTCTTACTTCTTCTTAATTCATTATCATGCTCATCAACAACATCATCATACACATCATGAGAATCAACAACATGCTTCTCTCTAATTTTCATAAGAAACATGCTCAAAGAATGATGCATTACAAGATTTAATAATAGAATTATGTTCAAGCACATCACTTTTCTCAACAAGAAATTTATAGGCAACACTATTTTGAGCATAATCAATAAGCATACAATCACATATTTTAGAACCAAATTTTCTTTTCTTAGGGTCTGGAACCATAACTTTAATTAAACACCCTCACACTTTAAGGTATCCTAGATTAAGTTGCTTATCAAACCAAAGTTCATAACATGTTTTACTAAGTTTCTTATGTGGAACCCTATTTTGTATATAACAAGCCGAAAGAATAGCCTTCCTCCATATAGACATAGATAGCCTGAAACTAACAAGCAATGTATTCGTCATTTCTTTTAGAGTTCTATTCTTTCTTTCTATTGTGCCATTAGATTCGGGTGAATATGGTGGAGTTATCTCATGTATTATGTCATATTGTTCACAAAACTCATTAAAATGATTAGATTCATATTCACCACCCCTATCTATTCTTAACCTCTTGATTTTCCTACCAAGTTGGTTTCCCACTTCACTTTTATACTTGACAAATATTTCAAAAGCTTCATCCTTGGATCTTAACAAATATAACTTAGTGTATCTAGAGTAATCATCCATAAAGATTATGTAAAAATTTTTACCTCCTCTTGTAATTGTGTGTTTTAGATCTCCCAAGTCACTATGAAAAAGTTCAAGCAACTCACTTTGTCTTGTTACTTGTTTGGATGATTTCTTGGTTATTTTAGTTTTCACACAAGTTTTACACTTATCCAAATTTGTGTTACCCAACTTATTAATCAGTCTCATTTCGTTCAATTTCAAGATATAAGGTACATTCACATGTACAAGTCTATCATGCCAAACATCAAGAGAATCAACCAAGTAAGCAAAAGATGAACTTTACTAATTATTATTTGTAACTACATTCAAGACATACAAGTCATCACTAAGATAACCTTTTCCAACATAAACTTATTTTTGGACAAGGTAACTATGTTACTATCAAAGGTTACCTTCACATTGGTATTATTAAAGAGATGGACCGACACCAAGCAATGTTTAATGACGGATACAAAGAGCACATCGGATAGCACAAGGGCTTTTACTAGATGTCATCTTCAATGACACATTTTCTTTACCTAGTATCGAAACTCTGCTTGAATCTCCTAGGTAAACATGGTCTTTCCCATCTTCCATGGGAGCAAACTTGGAGAAAATCTCCCTCTTTGCACTAATGTGCTTTGTGGCACCGGAGTTCATAATCTAACCCTTGGCTTCCCTTACCAAATAGCATCGGATACCACTGGCACTATAACCATCTTGGTGTTCCACCACATTTGCACTAGCCTTGGATGATGGTCCTCCTCTACCTCTTCCTCTTTGGTTGTTCCTCTTTAATCTACAACTTGATGCAAAGTGACCTATTTTGCCACAAATAAAACAAGCACCCTTTTTCCCTTGAGGGGGTGAGTTAGTATCATGTTTCTTAAATTGAGGCTTAAAAGATTTAAAGCTATGATTTTTGTGACCATGAGATGAATGCTTAGAATGCACATTTCTAACAACGTTAGCTCTAGCATGCATCTCCTTAGCATTTTGCTCACTATCTATGATCTTATTTTTATCCTTTTTTTAATATACATAATTGTTTCTTGCAAAGTCATAGCCTTTCTCTTTTGCATAAAATTCAGTTTATAATCCTTCCAAGAATCTGGTAATTTATCAACAAGAGTTTGAGAAACAAACCTTTCGGGTATAATGTCTCCTTCCTTTGCAAGATCATCTACAAGCTTTGTAAACTCATTAATTTGTGAAGTAACACTTTTATAATCAACCATTTAGAATGCATTAAAATTATAAACAAGAAATTTCTTACTACCTTTTTTCTCATAAATATATTTCTGAACTAAAGCATTCCAAATATCCTTAGCATGATCATAATGACAATAAATATCATACAAATAATTTGATAAAGTTCTAAGAATTGCGTGTCTACACAATTTATCCGTCATTTTCCAATCCTTCAAAGCTTGTTGGTAATTTTCAAAATCTTCCTCTAGTTTAAGTTCAACCAGAATGAAATTGATTTTGCTAAAATCAAGCACTTCCAAAATTCAGTTTCGCCATCTCTTAAAATCATTTTTATCAAAAGGTTCAACTTTTGAGGCATCTGGAATGACCTTGGCAGCAGCTAGAATACTAGTATCCATGATAAATCCTTATGATTGTTGGAAATATAGTTGTGGGTACTAGTATTTTGTTACTGAAAAATATTGAAAATAGAAAGAACAAAGAACCAATAAGAGAAATCAACTAGAACAAAAGGAATGATTAGAACGGGTATACCACGAATCGTGCTAGGCATTGTCCTTAAGGGTTTATCTATGCCCTATCCGGAGCAATGCTTAGTGGAATGGCTTCGACGAGTGATGTAATACCCTAAATGACATGTTAGACTTGTGTATGTGTTCAAAAGGTAGAATATGGGTTTTTAGCATGGATGTTTAATTTTGTGACCATCTGAGTTAGTTAAGGTACTTAGTTGTAACCCGAACTGTGAAAAGTAACTTAAAATGACTCAGATAATAGCATAAATTACTTAGGAGAGGGAAATAAATATGGATAATTTATTTATAGATCATAAATATGAAGAACAAGTTATAGTTAAAATTTCAAGGTAAACTGAGTTAGTTTGACATTTTTAGGTATACTGATTATCAAATTATAGCTGGTTTGACTAGCAGCAGATATGAAAATATTAGATAATGTTGAAATAACTTTTTATATAAATCTTAGTATTTATTTTAAAGTTGTTGGGAGCTGAAAATTTGGATTTAACTAAATCTGAGTATTTTTAGCAGATCGAGATTTTATTAGTTTTGGCCTAAAGGCCATATAAGTTTTTTAGACCCTCTTTATAAGCCTTTGTTCATGGCTGTTTTGGCTTCAAAAACAGAAGTAGAAACCGTGAGAGGAGAATGGGGAGAAGAGGAAGAAAAGGAAAGAAAGACTAAGCTAGAGGAAGAGAGAAAGAGGAAAGCCAAGGGTAAAGTCAAGGCTTGAAGATCCAACCAAGTTTGTTTCTTTAACACAGCTTCAAAGGTAGGGTTTTTAAGATTATCTTCACTTTTTTTCACTTTTTCTCTATTGATGCACTTTGGTGCTTAATAGGTCATTTTGTGTTCTTGAGGTGTTTGATGAGTTTTAATTGTACGATTGAGTTTCTTTGGCCATTTGTGACTTATTCAAAGCATAAGTTTGAGATAGAGACTTAGAATGTGTCTTTTAGACCTTTGAATCCCAAAAGAGGGGTTAGGTCACCCTATAGGTGATTTTGGTGTTTTAATCCAAATTAAGAGGTTTAAGTTTATGATTGATGATTCCTATGTGTTTAAGAACTGATTGGGGGTCTTAGAATCACTTAGAAACTGGATTGAAATGACTAAAATCTAAGAAAAGAGCCAATGAAACAGTACCACGATTCAGTAGAAGCTATTACAGTGTTTCTGATTGAGAAACACGGCCCGTGTCCGAAGACACAGGGGGGACGTGTCTCTCTCTGCTAGATGAGTCTGTGAATAGTGTTCATAGAGCAGGACATAGAGGAGGCCGTGTAGTCAGACACGACCCGTGTCCGAAGACATGGGGGGCCTGTAATGAGATATGACCCATGTCTAATGCTAGAATTTTTAGAAATGTCATTTTTGGTGTTTGAAAGTTCTTGGACTAGATGGAATCATTAGTATATATTTCCTAAAGTGTGTTAAGACATAAATAGGTATAGTTTTCAAGAAGAGAATTATATCTAGTAAGTATAAGAATGTTTGGTAGTGTTGATTTTATGAGTATCCTTTGACAGCATTCATGAAGGCCAAGAGAAAGAAAGAAATCGAAAAGGACATAACCCTGATAGTTCGATAGTGCTAAGGTCAGAAGAGATAAGTAGGGATTCAAAAGGTTCGATTTAGAACTGCAAGACATAAGGAGAGAAGGACATAACCTAAGATTTTACGATAGATGTATGTATAAGATGTGTATTAACTTGGTTTATCTAAATGCTATAGTTAGACCTTTTAGATTCTTTAAACATATTTTCTTTATAGTTATTAAGATTATGTTTATATATGTTATGTATGTTTAGTTTTGATTACTCATACTGAAAATATAGTTTCTCACCCCGTTGTATATCATGTAATTCCAGGTTAAACTTCTTCCAAGAATAAGAAGAAGAAAAAAATTAAAGATTAGATTAGTTTATGTTTTATGTTTCAATTATTGTACTTTTAGTATCTCTTTTGAAATGTATAGAATTATGTAATACTTCAAGCCTTTACTAAGGCTAATGATGTATATGTTTTATGATGCATTTTGGTATAAATATTATATTCCGCATTTCATATGGCTCTCTATAGTATTTCCAACGAACATTATGGATATAAGTATATGATTAGTATGTATGTAGTGTCATTGTAATACTAAGTATCTCTTTGTATGATGGGTATACTGAGATATTGGTATTAGGATGTTACATTTTGGTATCAGAGAAGTACATCCTGTTGAGCCAGGGTATGGACTGATTATGCGTAGGCATATAGGAGTTCCTTCTTATAAAATTGTATTGTTCTTGTTTCATGTGTTAAATGTGATGATATAATTACATGATTTACCTCAGATTGGTTGTTATTAGATTCTGTTACACAGTTACATGGTATTGAGACTGCAACTCAATATATGTTGTTTCTATGCGTATAGGAGACTGTGAAACCAAATAGGCGATATAGAGAAGTAGAGAGCTCGGCCCCACTGGGTCCAGATATGGCTGAAGCTGTTATGGTTATGGCCAGTGTTATGACTAGAATGCTAGAGAGAATGGAATCAAATCTATCTCAGCATTCTACATTACCTGGACACCACTCTCAAGAGGCAACTCAAGTCGGGAGAAATCAGAATTTTCTGGACTTGACAACTTTTCGTCAGATGAATCTTCCACTATACAGAGGTGAGTATAATCCTGCAAAGGCTGAGGAGTGGATTAGTGAAATGGAGAAGAATTTTGATGCAATTGTTTGCTCAGAAGAGAAAAAAATGATATTTGCCTCATATATGCTAAAGGGTGAGACGAAACATTGGTGGAAATATACCAAAAGGGTACTTGAAACAGTTGAAACCCCAACATCATGGGAAGTCTTCAAGATAGCTTTCTTGGAGAAATTTTTCCCTAGTTTTCTTAGAGAAATTTTTCCCTCAGACTCTATATGATGACAAGGAAGTGGAGTTTATAGAGTTAAAACAGGGAAACATGTCTATAGGCTAGTATGTGGCCAAGTATGATGAATTGACAAAATTCTCTTCTCATATTTCATTATCACCTAGACGAGAAATGAAGACGTTTGAAATTTGAATCAGGTTTGAGGCAAGAAATCAGAGGTATGGTGAGACTGATGGAGATTAGAGACTTTCTTGCTTTGGTTAACAAATGTAGGACTGTGGAGTTAGAAGTTAACAGCTCTTTAGTAGAGGAAAGGGCGTAAGATATCTCAAAAAGGAAGAAAGAGGATAACAGGAACAAATAGGGTGCTTCTAAGGCAAGTAACCCTAAAGGAAAAAGTAAGAAGTGGTCTAAGGAACCATGATGCGTTGAATGTGGGAAGGGACATGGAGGCAAGTGCTTTGCGTGCCAGTTTGTGTGTTATACATGTGGGCAGCCGGGGCATTTCTCTAGAGCTTGTCCTCAGAACAAGGAAGATGTGCCTACCCCAAAGTCGCTAGCCAAGGGGCGAGTTTACACTCTAGGCGGGACAGAGGTAGCCCAATCTTCTAACCTAATCTAAAGTAAAGGCATATTCGTAATCATCTTTTAAATATCATGTATAATTCAGGAGCATCTCACTCCTTTGTTTCTTATGATTATGTAAGGATGTTGGATTTGCCTATGTCAGAGTTACCATATGACTTATCTGTTTCTATACCTACTGGTAAGCCAGTCATAATTTCAAAAGTGTGTCTTGACTGTTGTATAAGAATCGAGGATAAAGTTTTCCTTGTAAACCTTATTTGTTTACCTTTTATGGACATAGATGTCATTTTTGGTATGGATTGGTTGTCATCCAATCATGTAGTTTTGAACTGTTCAGATAAAACTCTAGTTTTTCTGTCCGATGTTCCTACCAGAGATGTTTCTTCAGAGTCTGCCTATCTCAATGCTAATCAGGTCAATTACTATTTGGTAGAAGGAGGTCTAGGATATGTTCTTCTTTCCTCATTAGAAATATAGGTTGAGCAGAGCCTAGATAGTTTACTTGTGGTGAGGGAATACCCTAAGGTGTTTCCGAGTAACATAGTTAAGTTGCCACTAGAGAGAAAAATAGAGTTACTATAGATCTAGTTTTCGGTACAGGACCTATATCTATAGCACCTTATAGGATGGCACCTTTAAAGTTAGCTAAACTCAAGAAATAGTTAGAGGAGTTGTTGGATAAGAAATTCATTAGGCCTAATGTTTCTCCGTGGGGAGCACCAGTGTTACTAGTGAAAAATAAAGATGGTACCATGCGGTTGTGTGTTGACTACAGACAGTTGAACAAGGTGACCATCAAGAACAAGTATCATTTGCCTAAAATAGATGATTTGATGGATCAGTTAAGAGGAGCTACAGTGTTTTCCAAAATTGATCTAAGATCTGGATATCATCAAATCAGGGTTAGGAGAGAGGATATCCTTAAGACCGCTTTTAGAACTAGGTATGGGCATTATTAGTATCTTGTGATGTCCTTTAGGTTGACGAATGCTCCAACTGTGTTTATGGATTATATGAACATGGTTTTTAGACTTTACCTAGACCAGTTCGTGGTAGTGTTTATTGATGACATCCTTATCTATTCGAAGACAAGGGAAGAACATGAGCAACATGTAAGGATTGTTTTAGAAATCTTAAAGGAGAAGAATTTGTTTGCCAAATTGTCCAAGTGTGAGTTTTGGCTAATGGAAGTTCAGTTTTTGGGTCATGTTATTTTTAATGGAGGGATTGCAGTGGACCCTAGCAAGGTAGAAGCAGTGTTGCAGTGAGAGAGACCCACCACTGTGACAGAGATCAGGAGCTTTATAGACCTAGCCGAGTACTATAATAGGTTCATCAAAAGTTTTTCTCAGTTAGCGCTGCCTTTGACTAGGTTGACTAGAAAGGGTATTACTTTTGAGTAGACTCAGGACTGTGAGAATAGCTTCCAAGAGTTAAAGAAGATGTTGACTACTATGCCAGTGTTGGTAATTCTGGATCCCCATGAGGACTTTGAGGTCTTTTGTGACGCTTCAAATATGGGACTAGAGTGTGTTCTGATGCAGAATAGGAGAGTAATAGCCTATGCATCAAGGCAGTGAAGGCCACATGAGGAAAACTATCCTACGTATGATTTGGAATTAGTAGCTGTAGTATTTGCCTTAAAGATTTGGAGGCATTATCTCTACGGAGTCCAGTTTGAGGTGTTCAATGATCATAAGAGTTTAAAATACTTGTTTGATCAGAAAAAATTGAACATGAGGCAGAGAAGATAGATGGAATTCTTAAAAGATTATGACTTTGAGTTAAAGTATCATCTAGGTAAGGCCAATGTAGTGGCTGATGCACTAAGTAGGAAATCCCTATATGTGTTCCGAATGATGATCCAATAGAGTGAACTTCTGAAGAGTTTCAGAAATTTGAGTTTAACGGTGACTGTGATGCCACAGAGTCTCTTTGTGAGTAGAGTGGACATAGTAAATGACCTAAGGGCTCAGATTCTAGAAGCTCAAAAGGAGGATGAAGCTCTAATGGATATTTATGAGCAGATCTTTTTAAGAACCTTAGAGGATTTTGATATGACTGATGATGAAATGATAAAGTTTAGAGATAGGCTTTGTGTTCCAAGAGAGTCAAAGGTCAAAAATAGGATTCTAGAAAAAGCTCACAGTAGTAAGTGTACAATCCATTCCTGAACCACTAAGATGTACCAAGACCTGAAGAAAATGTTTTGGTGGTCTAGAATGAAAAGAGACATAGCAGAGTATATCACAAGGTGTTTAGTTTGTCAAAAGGTAAAAATTGAACACTAGAAGCCAGCAAGACCTTTACAATATTTAGGAATCCTAGAGTGGAAATGGGAGAATATTTTTATGAATTTTGTAGTAGGTTTACCCAGAACTCAATAAGGTTTTGATGGTGTTTGGGTTATAATGGATAGATTAACCAAATCTGCCCACTTTCTGCCAATGAAAGCTAGCTATCCTCTAGAGAGATTAACTCAAGTTTATCTTAAAGAGATAGTTAAGTTACATGGAGTTCCTGTGAGTATAGTTTAAGATAGAGATCCTAGATTTACATTTAGATTCTGGGGAGCCTTGCAAAAAGGCTTTTGGGATTAAGTTAAGCCTTAGTACAACTTATCACCTATAAACAGATGAGCAAATAGATAGGACTATCCAAACCCTTGAAGATATGCTTAGAGTATGTGTTTTAGAACAACATGGTAGTTAGGACCAGTTCTTACTGCTAGCGGAGTTTGCTTATAATAATAGTTATCATTCCAGTATAGATATGACATCTTATGAGGCTTTGTATGGAAGAAAATGCATATCACCTCTATGTTGGTATGAAGTAGGTGAGAGAACCATCCTAGGTCCAGAGTTGGTTCAGCAGACCATAGAACAAATTAATATGATAAAGGATAGGTTGGTTACTACTCAAAGTCGACAAAAGAGTTATGCTAATAGGAGAAGGAGACCTTTTGAGTTTAGTGAGGGAGATCATGTATTCTTACGAGTTACTCCTACAACAGGGATTGGTAGAGCATTGAAAACCCGAAAGTTAAATCCTCGTTTTCTTGGTCCCTACCAAATTCTAAAGAAAATTGGACCCGTAGCTTACCAGATAGCCCTTCCTCCCAGTTTGTCTAACCTTCATGATGTTTTTTATGTATCTCAGTTGAGAAAGTATAATCCAGATCCATTACATATCATAGAACATGAATCTGTATAGTTAAGAGATGATTTGTCTTATGGTATACATCCGGTAAGGATCATGGATAGAGCGGTCAAAGAGTTTAGAGGTAAGCAGATTCCTCTGGTGAAAGTTATATGGGGTGGCAATGACACCGAAGAGGCTACTTGGGAGTTAGAGTCCCACATGTAGCAGGACTACCCAGATTTATTCCTTTCAGGTAAACAATTTTAAGGTCAATTTTTAAAAGGAGGGGAGAAATGTAATACCCTAAATAGCATGTTAGACTTGTTTATGTGTTCAAAAGGTAGCATATAATTTGTTTAGCATGTATGTTTAATTTTGTAACCATCTGAATTAGTTTAAATACTTAGTTACAACCCGGATTGTGAAAAGTAGCTTCAAATGACTCAGATAATAATATAAATTACTTATAAGAGGGAAATAAATATGGATAATTTATTTATATGTCACAAATATGAAGAACAAGTTATAGTTAAAGTTTCAAGGTAAAGTGAGCCAGTTTGACATTTTTAGGCATATTGGTTGTCAAATTATAACTAGTTTGACTAACAGCAGATATGAAAATATTAGATAATGTTAAAATGACTTTTTATATAAATCTTAGTATTTATTTTAAAGTTGTTGGGAGCTGAAAATCTGGATTTAGCTAAATCTGAGTGTTTTTAGTAAATCGAGATTTTAACAGTTTTGGCCTAAGAGTCATATGAGTCTTTTAGACCCTCTTTATAAGCCTTTGTTCACGGCTGTTTTGGATTCAAAAATCGAAGCAGAAATCGTGAGACGAGAAGAGGAAGAAGAGGAAATAAAGACCAAGCTAGAGGAAGAGAGAAAGAGGAAAGCCAAGAGTAAAGTCAAGGCTTGAGGATCCAACTAAGTTTGTTTCTTCAACATAGCTCCAAAGGTAGGAGTTTTTAAGTTTATCTTTACTTCTTTTCACTTTTTCTCCATTGATGCACTTTGGTGCTCATAGGTCATTTTGTGTTTTTGAGGTGTTTGATGAGTTTTAATTGTATGATTGAGTTTCTTTGGTCATTTATGACTTGTTCAAAGCATAAGTCTGAGATAGAGACTTAGAATGTGCCTTTTAGGCCTTTGAATCCCAAAAGAGGGGTTAGGTCACCCTATAGGTGATTTTGGTATTTTAATCCAAATTAAGAGATTTAAGTTTGTGATTGATGATTCCTATGTGTTTAAGAACTGATTGGGGGTCTTAAAATCACTTAGAAACTGAATTGAAATGACTAAAGTCTAAGAAAAGAACCAATAAAACAGTACTACGATTCTACAGAAGTTATTGCAGTGTTTTTAGTTGAGAAACACTGCCCGTGTCCAAAGACACGAGGGGGCGTGTCTTTCTCTGCCAGATGAGTCTGTGAACAGTGTTCACAGAGCAGGACACGGGGGAGGCCGTGTAGTCAGACATGGCCCATGTCCGAAGACACGGGGGGAGGGGGCTGTAATGAGACATGGCTTGTGTGTGAGGCCAGAATTTTCAGAAATGTCATTTTTGGTGTTTGAAAGTTCTTGGGCTAGATGGAATCATTAGTATATGTTTCCTAAAGTGTGTTAAGGCATGAATAGGAATAGTTTTCAAGAAGAGAATTATACCTAGTAAGTATAGGAAAGCTTGGTAGTGTTGATTTTGTGAGTATTCTTTGACAGCATTCGTGAAGGTCAAGATAAATCGAAAGGGTGTTTAATAGACTCAAAGGAGGAAGGACATAACCCTGATAGTTCGATAGTGTCAAAGGCAAAAGAGTTAAGTAGGGATTCATAAGGTTCTTCAGAATCATGATTTAGACCAAACTTCTCATGTGTCAGGATATATGTGTAGTGTGAGGAGATACCTCTACTTGCTACAAAATAACACAAGAAACCAGTAATTCCTAAGATTTTACATTTTGGTTCTGAGTTGAACTAGATGTATGTGTGAGATGTGTATTAACTTGGTTTATCTAAATGCTATAGTTAGACCTTGTAGATGCTTTAAACATATTTTCTTTATAGTTATTGAGATTATGTTTATATGTGTTATGTATGTCTAGTTTTGATTACTCATACTGAGAATATAGTTTCTCACCCCCGCTGTGTATCATGTAATTTCAAGTGAAATTTCTTCCAAGAATAAGAAGAAGAAGAAAGAAACTAAAGATTAGATTAGTTTATGTTTTATGTTTTAATTATTGTACTTTTAGTATCTCTTTTGAAATGTATAGAGTTATGTAATACTTCAAGCCTTTACAAGGCTAATTATGTATATGTTATTGTATTCCGCATTTCATATGGCTCTCTATAGTGTTTCCAATGAACATTATGGATATAAGTATATGATTAGTATGTATGTAGTGAAATTGTAATGCTAAGTATCTCTTTGTATGATGGGTATACTGAGATATTGGTATTAGGATGTTATAGGTAACCCTCCAAAATTAGATGTGGGTCCCCTCAAGAAATCGTCTACACAAAGATCCTAGTACTCTGAGCAGCAACACCTTCTATTCTAACATTAGAAGACAGAACAGAGAAGTGGGGGAGTCTCTAATGCGCACAGTAGTAAGAAGGAGAAGAAGATGATGATGATGATGAATAATAACAATGGAGAGTAAGCTGAAAAAGTGCAATTTGATTAGCAAGTGTTTTAGATAGTGGATCAAAATAAATAGACTATGGTAGCTTACTAAGTAAGCAGCCTAATAGATTTATCTCAACAATTTAAAGAGATATTTAATCTCCAACTAGACTGACAAAAGATAAGCCCAAAAGTAAAACTATACCAAGCTCATATACGCGTGGATGAGATGCAACGGGGCGGGGCACGTGTGTGTGTATTAAGGTAAGTCTAAGTCCATACATCTACCTCAATACCATAAGGTATTTACCGAAAGACATAGTTCATATATAAACACTCTTCAAGAATCTATCTTACTTAATGTGAGACTTAGTCTTATACAAAATACACACAATGACATTCTAAGTTTGAAACACTCTCAAGACTCAAGTCTAACAATCTATGGTGCAAAATTGATGTTGGTGTTCAAACTGAGGGTTTACAAGCTTGTTAGAACTTAGAAGCCACCATTAGGGATCGAGGTGAATGAGAAAACCATGTGTTTTTTGCTTATACCCTTTTTTTATCTGAAAATAAATTTATTCAATGTAAATCACCTTATAACAAAGAAATGATAAATTCTAGAGGCTACCAAATCCATACAGAACACTCATTATGTCTAGCAAAGTTAACTATGCAATTCACTACCTTATTTACAGAGCAATATACAAAACCATAATTGAAAGAAAAGGACCAAGAGATATAGAGATAAATATCTTATAAGACAACATTATTATATGAAAAATCATCCAAAGTTTCCTTGATATCTTGGTACACTAGTTGTGTGTTTCCTTCTAGAAAAATATACCAGCATCCAATCTGCCATGCGAAACAAAGTCCTTCACGAGTAGGGGTGGAAATAGGTCAAACAACTCGTCGGAGGCTTATAGCCTGACCTATTTAAGGCCTAGCCTGACTTGATTAGTTTAATAAAAAGGTTAGGTCAAGGCTTTTTGAAAAGTCTATTTAGTTAAACAGACTAGACTTTAGAGGCCTAGTAGGCCTATTTAATTATATATATTATTATTTTATATATATTATGAAATTTTAATATTTATATAATATAATTAATTTAATAAATAATATAATATTTTTTAAATTTTTAGTTCGTTAGTCTATATAAAGGCCTAGCCCCATTAGCTTATCTTATTAGTTTATTTAGAAGTAGACCTATTGACTTATTTAAAGGTTTTATTACAAAATAGACCTTTAAATAAGCTTTCAAATTAGGCTAAACTTTTAAAAAGATTAAACTAAGTCTTGAAAATTAACTTATGTCAGGTAAATAGGTCAGTCTCAGACTTTACATTTGAGAAACAGACTAAACTCATTTAAGACAAAATTTGATTGGACTTTACCTGTCTCCATCCCTATTCACGAACTGTTAAAAGCTCACCTAAGTGTGTAGTAACTATTGTGAGCAACATTTCTAATGCCATAGGAACAATGTTCTTTAAAAATAGCCAAATTTGCTTATACTCTTTTATTTATTTTTTATTTGTTTTTTTATTTAGAAAATTTTAAAAATTAAATAAAATCTAAAGAGTAAAGTAATGACCAAAAGTGATAATTTTATAGAGATGGGGGGCTTAGATTTGGCCATATCACTTTTTTGTTAATGGCTTAGCAGTAAGTGAATAAAAGGTTTATTGGTCTAGTTTAAAGACTAATCGAAATAATTTTAAAATTTTGTGATAATTTACAAATGAGCCAAAACTTAAAGAGTTTATGTAGACTTTTCCTTCCCGCGTATTTATTCTCTTTTCTCGTCTCTTCCTCCATAGCATTATCCCTCGTATCTGCTCCTACACTACGTACGCTTTATCATCATGTATTTCATTGCCCTTGTTATAAAATTCATTCACGTGATTATACTGTTGTATAGAATAAAAGGTTTCGCTTTTTAAGGTACACAAATTTTTTTTTTTAATCGTAGACTAAGGTTTAGCCGCAAGTACAGACATAAACAGCAAATAGCTACAAATGTACTAAACAAGGATAATATAGGGTGTCTAGCGTAAAGCAAAGTAAGCAAATCAAACACCATTGCATTGAGACGCTTTTAGGTCAGTTTGTTGAACAACCTAGTCCCATCTCCCATGTATCTATCATGCACATGTTCCTCGGTATTCTTCACAACATTAGTGGTCCTCTAAATAAGGAGCAAGGGTTTATTTTATTATTTTACTTTGTCAAAAAATAAAATTGTTATTACAAAACACTAATTTAACTCAAACTAATGTTTTGTACTCATATAATGGACAAGATAAATTAAAAATATTAAAAAAATAAAAAATATATTTAAAGATATAATATCTTAAATAGTTTAGATAAATTTGATTAAATTATAATTAATAAAATTTACAAGTGAAACCTAATCAAAATCATTTTTTTTCATTAACCGACTTTTTTCATGCTATAATAATCGGGTTATGTAACTTCTCTGATTAAGTATTTCTTTTATATGATCTTTCAATAAATAGTTAGTTTATATAGTTTCATATAATTTTAATTTTTGATTTTATAATTTTTTTTAATATTAATTTTTTGTGTTTATTTATTTGAATGTTTTATCAACTTATTATTAAAAGTATACAAAAAAATTTACTATATTTTCATAATTTAAAAAATACTTAATAAATTCTTAGTTTTCTCATAATAAATTATATTTAATTAATTTTACTATATTTTTATGTAAAATTTCCACTTCTGTGTGATATATATATATATATTGAAATTTGAATAATATAGAATAATTATATATGAATAAATATAATAATTTAAAAATATAATTAATTAATTTAAAGTGACAAATACATATAAAAATTATATTAGATACTTAAGAAAAATTTGATATTTTATGATCAATTATTAATAAAAATAATTAATAATGTGAGCAACTAAAGATAGGTAAAAATTTTTTGAATTTTTTTTTTTAATATGAATTAATATACAAAGATATATATGTCAAGTAGTTAATATGTAATTATAAATTTTATATTTGTATATATAAGTAATAAATTTGATTTAGATATGTCAAAACATGTATATATTTTTTTTAAATTATAACATAAAATACCACATGTCAATTATTAAAATAATATATTTATCACATGATAAATTTTTAAATATATTCTATGTTAAAATAACCCATTAAAATATGAAGACACATACCTTCTCCTTATTATATATGATTTTATGATTTTGTCCACTTTGTTAATGGTATGTTTCCCAGTTCTCTTTTAGCCAGTTGGCCTAATCCAAAGTGTTATGGGCTATGGGCCCTCTAGAGCCCACACATTATTTAAGCCATGCTAGTTTCTTCCCATTTTAAAACAGATCACCCATAAGAAACAAGCTCAGTATGTCTGTTCTTCAACGCAGCAGAGGATCATAAGAACCCAGAGTAAAAAGAAAATTTTCAAGTTCTGGTCCAATGTCAAGATATTTCCAATGTCAACATCCTTCATCTCTAAAGGAAGCTGGGATGGAAAATAAAGGAAGGGGAATAGAGGGTTGGGACTCAAATAATTGGATCAACTACCAAAATTCAACAATAATTAGGTAAAAAAAGCCATACTGGAAAAGACAACCCATTGATAGAGTTTTTACAAACAAAATTTTGTTACAAGCAGCTTTTCTCCATTTCTTTAAATCGTAATATGAACCTTGTGGTTCAAAAACAAGAAATCTAATCTTGCACAGTTGTCTGAAGAGGCAGATAACTTCCAACTTCTTTCGCAGTATTAGAGTTCCTTTCTGCAACAACCTTGGACAAACCAAACATCTGAAATTGATCCACAACCATACTATATCAGCAGATGGTAAACAAGGTGATGCAAATAATTTTCTCAAGAAATTTTAGGTACAAACCTTCTGAACTGTTTTCTGAAAGCAAGTTTTGTGTTCATCCATAGAAGCATTAATAAACTCGTCAATGTGATCCTTCAAATCCTCCAAGAAAGTGGTTTCCTCATTCTTCTTCTTTCGACATGAAGTAGCAGATGGGGCAGTTGCAGCTGAAGCCTGCTTTTCAGGTTGGCTTTTCTGACTGTCCATGCTCTCCAATAGCTGAAATAAAAGTTATCCCATTAACTTAATGATCATCAAGGAATTTAGTTTAACATATTATCACACATTACACTCTGTCGCGACCGATATCGCGACGGGATAGCAACTTAAATAAAAAAATATATATATAATTTTAGGAGTCGTCACCAATTTTATTTTTTATTAGGAAAAATTAAAAAACTCAAAGAATAGTCTTTGAAACCAGATTGAATTCGGGAGTCGGTTATGTGTAAGGAATGGTGGAAACTTAATCCCACAACACCCCTAACACACTCGTCCTAAGACGGTACCTTAAATTAATTATGCAAATTCTTAATAATCCTTGAAAATATTTGTTTTACCCATTTTGTAAAATAAAATAAAATGAAATAAATGAGATGTACAAATAAATTATGAAAAATTAATTTTTGGCTTGATGGAATAAGAGTCTCGCTCCTACGTATCCTCAGGTGTAATGAGGAACTCAAAGTCACGTAATTCTTTAGAAAATAATCGTGGGTTGGTTGATTTTAAAAAAAAACTTTGAAAATTTGAATTAACAAATTATCGCGATTCAGTTATTCAAATTAAGGGTTGAATAGGCGAAACTCGAGTCACGCTAGAGACGTCACCCACTGATTATCAAATTTGTTACAAAATTTTTATTTAAAATTATCAATTAGCGATTTAACTTTAAAAAAAATTGAAAACAAAATAATAATAATAATAATAATGTAAATCATCAAGCTGTCGCAACTCAGATGATTACAAAATACAAGGGTTAACAAGTCAGTCAACTCAGTAACTACATTATTATTATTATTATTATTATTATTATTATTATTATTATTTAAAAAATTATTCTTTTTATTTTAAATTTATCCTTTCCTTCTTCCCCTTTTTCTTTTTTCTTTTAACCCTTTAATTGGCCCAATAGGCCTAATTCACTCAATAATAATAATAATAATAAGTGACTTACGAAACAGAGGGAAATAGGGAGGGGTTATTCGGTTCTTTGGGATTTTTGCAGAAGAGGAAGGAATGTCAAGGAAGAGGAACGATGAACACGGTGAGCAATGGCCGTGTCCGGCGCGTGAATACTGGGCCGCAGGTCGCGGGCGGAGACGACAGTGAGCGCCGGCCGGACCTGGTTCTGGTTCTCAGCTCGATCCACTGGTGGAGTGGCGCTGAGAGTGACGGATCAACACGGTGTGAGGCGGCCCACGATGACGACTGCAGATCGTGGTGCGCGGCGCGGCGAGTCCGGTGGTTGCGCGAAGATGGCCGGTTGGGCGCTGGCACGGAGGACTCCAACGTGGGTCACGGACCTCACGGTGGATGTTGGGTTGACAACTGGGTGCTTGGTTCGATTGAGGGTGTCACGATGGTTCAGAAGCGAGTAACGGCAACGGAGGTTCAACGGAGCTTCACGGATCTGGTGGGGGTTTGGATCAGGCCGGCGTGTGCTGATGGAGACCCAGGTTTGCGCGATGGGGTCTGCGGTTTTGCTTGGTTCGGACTGTAGTGACTGATGTTGGGATATCTTGTTTCCAGTGGAGGCGCTAACGGAAGGGGAAGTCACGGGCAACCAGAAGTTACGGTGGAGGTTGTTTTAGTTACAGGGTAGAAGATGAAGTGGTGATATGGATTGGAGATTGAAGCTGTGTTGAAGGGGGCCATGTGGTGAGGTACTGAGTTGACTCGGTTTGGAGTAGAAGATGAAAGTAAGGTGATGGCAGCAAAGTGATGGTTGTTTGTACGTCTGGTTGGGATTGTGAAGGATGTGGATGCTCACGGTTACAAGGGTGAAGATGGGTGGCGTACTGGATGATTGCAAGGTCGTAGTCACAGTTTGGAAGAGGTTGAAGGTGAAGAGAATAAAGGTTGGCAGAGATGGCTTTTTGACAGAGGTTACTGTACAGTTAGGATGCTACATGATATGGGAGAGTAATATGGCTTGGGTGTATATGTGAAGGCTGAAAAGTCAGTATGATTCTAAGTGTGGGTTAGGTGTTTTATAGGAGAGGATTAGGTTGAATGGTTTGAGTTAAAATGTGATTAGGAGTTTGTTTTAGCATAAGTGATGGGGTATGTTTAGGATAAGTGATGCAGTCTATTGAGGATGAGTTATGGTTGGTTTAGGATAGTTAGGATAAGTGTTTGAGAATTAGGATGATTGGTGGAGTTTGTTTAGGATAAATGCTTAAGGGTTAGGATAAGTGCTTAGGAATTAAAATGACTGATGGAGTTTGTTTAGGATAAGTGCTGATAAATGGGTCATGGGTTAATGGGTTGGTTTAGGGGTTATGGGTTAATGGGTTGAAAGATGAGTCTTTTATTTTTTTCTTTGATTTTTTTTTATTTTTTTTTTATTTTTACAAAATGTCCCGGACAAAATTGGGTGTTCACACACTCTGTTATCACCGTTAACCAAAATATTAAACTGCAACAATAATTTTTAATTTAACTTATTTCAATGACACAGTGCCTTAAAGTCATGGAAAACTAAAAGGCAATTATTCCATGCCATACATAAAACATACTCTAGAAAAAACAATAAGAGAGAACACTATCTATAACATTTTAGTCCAACCACTAGTCACTAGTCATGCCCTGCAGAAAGAAAAAGAAAACAGCCAGATAAAACCAAACATATTAATTCCTATGAATCACGACTTTTTTAAATAGCTTATTTAACCAACTATATAATCAGCTCAAACAATGCAACAAAGGAAGGGGTAGCGGCATCAACTTTGGGACTGAGCCACCAAAGAAAAACACATGAAGCCAATTAGAATAATCCCGAATCATCCCAATGTATCAACAGCCCATGCAGTGAAATGAAGTTCTTTACATTGGTACCTTATCCTATCTACCCCTACAGACACTGAATTAAAGTACTCAAATCAAAACAAAAAGATGTCACAGGCTCAGCATCCACGTCTAATAAATACTTCCACAAACTGTACTAGCAATTACTTCCAAAGTTGCTTTAGTGTATCAACAAATAGCAACTGAGTAACCAGTGCATAATCATCATTAAGAGAGAAAAAAAAAGGTAAAGAAAAACTGCATGGCATGCATGGAATGAAACGAAAACATCTACATTCAAACCTAGCCTTCAAAATCAATACACACATTGTTCTGGACCGGCATCCTAGATCCAAACCCAACACGAGCAATCCAACACAACCAAGCCCAATTGTGGCTTCTAGTTGTAAGAGTCCTCATGGGTTGTGATAAGGCTTGTAAATAAATAAACCAGCCTACCAACATTTTTTGAAACCTACTTATCATGAAAGCTTCTAGTCTTCAGGTTTCTATAATTTATGGTGAATCTGTTTTTTGTTCTATTCTTTTTCTGCAAACGTTTTTCTTCCCTAGTTTCTTAAACTATTTACTTTTTCCATGTTTAGTTTATAGGGGCAACACAGTGGGGTCTTCAGAATTACAGATACAAACTGATAATGGTCTAATAAAGAACAGTAAGAGGAAGTTAGCTTTTAAGGTTGTCATCCAGCTAGCACTTGATCTTGCAAGAGGGTATTTATCTACTTTAATTGTGGTTTAGCAGGTTGGGAACAATAATTGTCCATTGCAAGAGGGTATTTATCTCCTTGAAAAGTATGTGAAATGTTTTAAGGAGGAAACTTCTCAGCTATTAACTTTATATATATATAAAAAAACGAATCTTCAAGGTAACAGGGAGGATGGTAACATCTGACAGTTATCAATGATTAACTTCTGAGCTCAAATTTTGGTAATTCAACCTAATTATGTTTTTTTCATCCCATTGAAGTACTTGTTATACTCCTGTCTCAGCCAAGATTAACCCATGTTTGAAGAGTATATTATACTTCTTAGTTGTTAATATTATCTAAAGAAAATACAAAACTATATCATAATCTCAAATATTCTATCTCTCTCTCTCTCTCTTTTTCTTCTTCCAGGCACTTCCAATTGGGCAATCAGAAAATAAAAATAAAAATCCTGCAAAGTATGAATTCTTACCAGAAATGGAAGATTAAGAAAGAACCAATAAATGTATAAATTGCACGCAGTTTGAAACAAAACAAAAAGTGCATGGTTTAAATGAGAAAATGAAGATTGAAGAGAAACGCAGGTAGTAAGAATTACCGGTACCCAACGAAGTAAGGATCGGAGGTTCCTTGGACTGAGAAGTCGCCAACGCCACCAACTACACCTACCAAGATTCGACCGTGCCGGCCTCTGTCACGAGCCCTCAGTGCCTCCAGCTCCACGGGGTGGTTCAGAGGAAGAAACCCGCAACTCGTGAAGCCTGAAGGTGTCTCCAATTTAGCAATTCGTGGTGCTCGATTTTGGGTTAGGGTTCAGTGATTTGGGGTTCGGGTTCATAAATTTTTAGAGGAACTTTGGAAAAATGAGAAGTATGAGAGAAAAGTGAAAAGTGAGGTTTGTTTCAATGATTTCTGAAGAGTGGAATGGTTTGGTTAACTGGAGAAGGGGTGGAAATTATTTCGGATAATTTTACTAATTTGATTAATTTAAATCAAATCAATTAAATTGGATTGATTTAATTATGGTATATTGATTAGTTTATGTTAAAATTTAAATTAATTAAAGTGTAATTGATTCAGTTTTTGAATTTAAAATTTTAAAATTAAATTAAATTAAATTAAATTTTTATTTATATATTTTATTATTATTATTATTATTATTTTAATTTATGCTATATCTTTTTAGTTACTACTTGTTGTTGTTTGACTTTTTATAATACTTTTTCAATTTTTAACTTTTAAAATATCATCTTCATTCAATGTAAAAGGCTAAAAAACTTTTCTCGCTAACGTGATTGATTCTATTTCACCGACATCAAAGATTCACCTTGTGCTCGCAGGTTCCACGTTACATGAACAGGTCAATCTGCTATTCGCATATATCTTGGCCACGTCATTTGTCCAACACAAGTCAGATTTGCTCTGCTATATCTTGGGCCACGTCATTTGTCCTACACAAAAAGAGACACTAGTATTTTAACTATAATAATAATAATTAATTATGGTCTGCATAATTACTAATTTTTTAACTTATTTCATCATCAATTTGTTAAATAAGTTAGTTGGATTATAAAATTAACTCTAGACAATATTAGGTATAATATATATTGAAAAATTAAAAAATTAACAATTATTTGGTAATATCCTCAACTCATTCAGCAATTGTCTAAGTTTAAAAAATTTATTTTTGGCCAAGAATATGCTATCAAGTGTTATTCCAAAAACTCTGTGAGAGGTGGGAGGCTTGGAAACTTTGGATCTTTCCTCTAACCAACTCTCTGGATCCATTCCTATTGAGCTTCAAAATATGCATGTCCTTTAGCTTTTGAACCTCTCTTATAATGATTTAAAATGAACTACTCATAGTGGTGGAGTTTTCCAAAATCTCTCAACTGTCCATTTAGAAGACAACAAAAAATTTTACTTACATTTTGCTTGTAAGGTGATAACATTGATATTATGTAATCAGTGATTTGCATTCTTACATAAAAACGAGAAAAGTGAAGGTAACAATGACAACATTATTTGAACTTGGAAGTTTTAGAAATGATGAATTGACTTTAAATGCTATAGTATTAACTTTAAAAATAATGAATTTTTTGCTCTAATTTATGAGTACTTAAGTAATAGGAATTTGGAAGATTAGATTAAGGGGAAGAGAAAGTATGCAAATAAAAATGGGGTGAACCCTATGGAGAGACTGAATATAGATATTGAGGTTTCTTGTGCATTAGATTACTTGCACAATGATAGTGAAATTCCTATTATGCATTGTGAATTTCTAATTTCACTCTACGCCCTGCAGGATTCAATTGGTTACATATATACCTTTACGTTAATAGCCTTACAACTTCCTCTTTAATTGAATATTAGAGATACAACTTGTTAAGTTAAATCTCTCTTGAAGAATTTTTTAACTTATTTAAATATAATTTCTTAATACAAATATCAATATATTTATTTATTCCCTCTTTATGAACTTTAATACATATTCTAAAACATGAAATAATTATTAGTGTTCAATTAATAAGTTTGATTTTATTTTTAAAAATTTTTTTATAGGTTTTTATGTATTTTTTCACTATAAAAAATAATTATTTAAATAATTTTTGTGTTAAAAAAAGGTCAACTCAATCACCTGAACCAAATCAACCAATAGATGTTCTGTTCGGTTTGATTCAGATTTGACTATCAAAAAATATAAAAATTAAACCAATTGATTTTGATTAGTTCGGATTTATTTTCCTTAAGAAACTGAACCAAATCATTCACTTACACGGAGTGATTCAAAAAAAATTTTAAAAAAAAATAACCGGTTCAAGTTTTAAAATTGTTAAGAAAAATGTAGTTATTTATGGAGTGGTTCGGTTAAATTTGAGGTTTGGTTCGATTCATTTGGGTTGTTTGCACACCCTTCCTGAGACTGAAATCCATGGCGGAAAGCGCAGGCTCGCCGGAATCAATCGCCGATAACTTCCAAGACGGAAACTCTTCGCCGTCGTTCTCCTCCGGTTCCGACGACTGCAGGCCAGTTGAATCCTTTCGATCCAAGGCTTACAGGCTGGCCGCGACAAGCCCGTTCACAAGGTCTTGGGCGGTGGAAAGTGTACTCATGTCCACTTCTCTGCTTCTGCATTTTTCTCTTTTCTGCCGCTGAATTGATTTGATTTGTTCACCTTTTTTTTCTGTTTGGTTGATCTTATCCATAAAATTCTTAGCAGTTCTCTGAACAATAAAAATTTCTTGCTCTTACTATTAAACTTAGGAGTAAATCTAACTATACACTTTTATTAGCATCACCTCACATTTACACAATTTTCACAGTTTGATCATCTGGTCTCATATCGCTTTCTATACACTTCAATTTTGATTCTGTTATATAGGCAGAGAGATAAGTGATGTTTATCTAATTTTTTTCTAAGCAGTAATAGAAATCTATGTACCTCTTTGTTTTATGCTATAACTGAGGTAGCACGCTTTCAATGATACATAACAATAGAAATCTGTGCACCTCTTTGTTTTGTTTCTTTTCGTGTTTTTAATGAAATGAGGCTTAAGAATTTTACATTTCAGAGAATATAAATTGACAGAACAAGTAGTTTTTCTTTCGCTTTGAAATGTTCATATATTCATATCTAATTGCATTTTGACGTTAAATTTGATCAATTTCTACATTTTTCTCGCATTTGTTGAAGATCAGAACTGCAAACCAAGATTGAATTTTATAATTTTCTTTTCTTATTTTGCCTTTCTATCATCAAAGAACGAACTTTAACCTTGTTAATTTGTTTTGTTTTGGGTGGTTTCTTCTTATTAATCTGCTGTATACAGCAGTGGAGATGAGGGTATTCTCGTTTGCTGCTTCATTTAAGATGAGGAAATGCAAACCCGTTAGCACCATCCCAATTGTGGAACATGATTTTAGATGTTTGTTCTTGTAATAAACTTTCAGCCATATTAGACAATCTTTACGGTGCAATGCTGTGAACATATATAATTAACGTTTAGATCATACTCATAGTTGTGAAAGAAAATGGAGCAATGTCAAAAATTAAAATGACATGTGAAATGCTGTAAGGCAAGAACATAGCCTAATAACTTTGGTATATTGACATAAGAGGACTCAGGTCTCGAGTCAGGACAATAGCCAATTATAGCTAAGATTTTTCTTGACAATGAATTTATTATGTTTCATTTATGCCTTGACCAAATTGGGTGAGGAAAGTTATATATTTTTCTCTCCATCCTTTTGTAGTTTTTATTTATAAAACTATTTGAGACATTTTGTTTCATCACTCCATATTATTGGGCATGATAATGTTAATAATAACCTATTATATTGTTGGCAAGTGGACACTACTGAAGTGGTAAATGGATTTGGAATTATTTTGTTTCATCACTCCATAAACTGATTATTTTTGTTTCTTATCATTTATGTCCAGTTTTGTCTCTCAGTATATCATCCTGTTGCCTCACAACATTCTCCCCTTGTAGCCGCTGATATTTTCTTATGGAGGAACAAGAAAAGCTCAGGAATTGTGCTTGGTGTTGGCACTGCCTTGTGGTTGTCCTATGAGTTGCTGGTATACCACTTGATCACTCTGGTTTGCCATTTAATGGTTGTGTCTCTGGCCACCCTTTTCTTGTGGTCCAATGCATCAGTCTTTGTCTACAAGTGATTGGAAATTCTTATACTTCATTTTGCTTATTGAGAACATCTTTATCTTCTATCACATTTCTATTCTTTAATGTGGTCTTGTCATTTCCTCAACTAGATCTCTAGTGCACATCCCAGAAGTTGCAGTTCCTGAGGAATGCCTTCTTGAAGTTGTTTCTGCTTTGAGAATTGAAATTAACCGAGCCTTGGTTGTTTTGAGGGAAATTGCAACTGGGAATGATGTGAAGAAGTTTCTAGGTGTAAGTTGATTCAGTTGCTGATGAAACCATGTTGCTTCTTGCTTCTTGCTTCCGTTGGATTTCATTGAGGTTAAATTGCAAATGGGGGAGGATTTCTTTAGATTTTGTGAGAAATTGAGGATGAACTGAAACTCATGCATTGGTATCATATTCAATTTTCATTGTTCACTATGCTTTACATGGTCTAGTGGTTAGGTTTGTCCTTTATATAAATTTTGTGCTCACAGTTGTAGCAGCAGTACGAATAAGGTGTTTTTTGTCCTGTTACCAGGTTACTGTTGGATTGTGGGTTGTCTCCTTCATTGGGATCTGGTTTAACATCCTGACCTTGTTTTACATATGTAAGATTGTTATATGTTCTTATATTAGTGCCTAAAAGACCCTTTGAATGACATTCTCTTAACACTGAATCAATTTGGTGAGAAACAGCATTTTTGCCACTGTTCACGATGCCCCTGCTGTATGAGAAATATGAAGACCAGGTTGACTCATTTGCTGAGAAGGCAATGGTTGAGATCAAGAAGCAGTATGCAGAATTTGATGCTAAGGTTTTGAGCCAGACACCAATAGGAGGGTTGAAAAAGGATTAGAATACATTATCCAAATTTTGTCTGGTTCTTGTTAACAGTGGGTGACTGTTATCTTCAGATGCTAATTTTCTAGGTCAGGTCTTAACAAAAACCATCTTCCTCTTTATATAGTTTTAGGATTATCTTGAATTTCTCTTTGTTGTATACATTGGCTTGATAAACATGTACACCATGACACCTAAGAAAGAGCTTGTCAAGTTCAATTTGCTTTTTCTATTTGTTTTTGTTTTTGTGTTTTCATTCTTTGGTAGGCCATTATGAGAATTCAGGGACCAAGTTGTTTATGGAACTTCCTCACTAGGAAATTGAATGAATTAACAATCATCATAAGAGGAATTTGACTATATAAACATGTCTTATTTGATGGTTCTACTTCCTGTTGAGTAACAATTCAGGACATATTGAAAATTTACTTCATGGCTACGTAAAAGGAATAGGAAAGAAAATCTTGAGGCCAAATTTTTTGCCACGTTTGCTCTTCTTATTCAGCTGGTGTTGTATAAAGAATTTAATTTGATTCAAACCAAGAAAAAGAATTTAATTTGATTCAATAGAGTTTTTCATTTGGACACCAGGTGCAGAAAAATGAGTAATGAGTAATGCTACACTCACTGAAGCGAAACGTAGCAATTCCCTCGAGAGGAATGAAATTGCTCGAGTGAATTATCGTCTTGACATTGTCCATCCTCTTTCGTATTTATACCTACTTGATTTGTTATTCCATTTAAAAGGGCAAATCGTTATTACTGGTGATATATAACTTGAAATCAAGTAACTATGAAGTCAGCAACTGTGACCTTTTATGAACTTCACAAATCTCTCTCTCTCTCTCTCTCCTTACTTTGGCCTAAATAAAGCTTAATGTAGTGCTATTACAATATGAGATTTGGTACTAATGATGTATAGCTAATTGCCTTCTGTCTCTTGGTCAGCACTACTGCTATTAAGTTTCAATACTACATTAGTTGGCATGTTTTTCCATAATCATAATTATTAGTATCCTTTCAGCATTTTCCTTCTGCCATGATAGCATTCACCTAGATATTACAGTTTAAAAGAAGAATTGGCTGTCGTATGCAAGACAATTCACATAAATAATTGAACCAAACTCTATGAGCAGTACAGCTCCACAATCGATGTACAAAATTCTACTGTCTGAAAATTCTGTTCATATATAATACAACATACCTAAAAGGTTTGGTGTAAATTATTCCTACTTCCTAAAACGCCATTGCATCTTCCAAAACCACGCATGACAGAATATAAACCCCCTAATACTGGTGGCCATTGGTTTGTAGACAATCCAAACAAAAACCGAGAACCCTCTCCTAAAGATAATGCATGATGATCTACACATCCTTTGGAGGACATATCTGCCCGGACTTCAGCTCTTCTGGGACTGACAAAATCTCTTAGCTTTTGATCTGTGGGACACTTGGGCATGCTTTGAATTCAACATCTTTGGTGAAGGACTCCTTCCTTTGTTAAAATATATCCTTTTGGATGAATGCTGACTAGTCCAAAATAAAAGCAGCTTTCCACAATCTACAGGAAGTAAGTGAGCTGCTGTTTCTTCCTTGAACCTCCTTCACCATACAAATCATTCCACTGCTTCAGCTCACTCATTACTGATCCTTCTGAGGCAAAACTTGCAGCCACCTGCATTTAAACAGACATTTATAAATTTATGTAAGTGGAAAAAGATATTCTACTGGAAATACAAGACTTTCATCTTCCATGTGTGTGACGTCATCAAAAGGCATGAAATCCTTGACAACGTGTATAATTTAAGCTTTTAAATGGAGAAGAAAATGGATCACGTTACCAAAAGGTAGAAAGTAAGTCTATTCCAACAAAGGCCGGTAAGCAAACTATGGTGCACAATCCAGGGATGAATAGAAGGCAGGGTTAATTGAAATTTACAGAATAACCCCAAGGTTGATTCTTTGATTGCTCACATCTGATGTAACTGTTAATTTGTGCTTCTAAAAACTTCAAGTTAATATCATTTACCCAAATGCCATATATCATTATATTCCCTTGAACCACCTTTTTGAATTCTTTGATTTTAAGAACGTTATTTTTAAATACTATAAGTAGTATGGTACAGATGCCCAAATCAAGTACTCAATAGCCATTCATGTGAATGATTTTCAGTTCACCCTACCTGACTCTTAGCCTGTCTCATGTCTTCCATGTTTAGAGGCCTCAGGATAATTTCTTGATCTTCTTCATTATTCGAAGCACCTTCAGAGCTTTGGCCTTCTGCCTCTTTTTTCTTCTTTTCCTGATATAAGATGCAATTGATATAGTTAGCTCTTCAACTCATACCAAAGTTCAGCATTGGATAGAGATGTTAATCTTAACATAGTAGAAGTTGTTTAATAACTACCATTTCCTTCATTCTCTCCTGCTGTATTAGCTCCCTAACTGGTCGATAAGCCGCAGTGATACACAAATTCTGTTTACAGAAATTAATGTTAACACATCATCACCACAAAATAGACCTAGTAAATTAGAATCACTAACAAAATTAACCTTAAGATCACTTCCACTATATCCTTCTGTCATGGTTGCGAGCTCTTTGAAGTCTAAGATTTCATGTTTTTCCTTAGCTAGGAGAGTTTTCAGGATCATTTCTCTGTTCTCAGCAGATGGAAGACCAACCATGATCCTGCTCAAAATTAAAAAGTATAGAGATGTCATTCACAAATCACAAAAGCAATAATATTTATCCGAAAAGCAAATTGTCGAATGATATTGATAATAGATGATTCGGCCAGTGTTCATAATTAATGAGTATTGTTCTTGCACAGTTGAAAACAACACTTCATTTTATCATATCCAAGGAAGACATCTGATAGACTCAATTTGTGAACAATTTAAACGCCTAGGGGACAGAAACTGTTGCTGAAAGAGTTGAGACAAAAGCTACAGAAAGATCTGTCTTCTGTGGGAGCCATGTGCTAGCTACATACAAAATAAGAGTGGACACCTCAAAAGGAAAACTAAACTGCATAAATGAAATGTTAAAATAATTGAGATGTCATGCTTCTTTTACTTTAAAAGAAAAATGATGAAATCTGTTTATCATTAACTTCCTTGTTTTCTTATGGTCAACCAACTGCTCATCATAAATGATAAAGATAATGCAGGTCTTTGTTCTAACGGCAAAAATGTTGTAGCTGAACAGAAGCAACAGATGATCATGCCAACAATAAGACAAAGATGTGGTCCTACCTGCGTTCAAACCGTCTTATAATTGCTTCATCAAGGTCAAATGGCCTGTTGGTTGCAGCAAGAACCATAATTTGCTCACCAGGTCTTGTTAATAGCCCATCCCAGTGTGTCATGAATTCATTTTTAATCTTCCGCATGGCCTCATGCTCTCCAACTCTAGTCCGCTGCCCAAGCATGCTGTCAACCTCATCAACAAAAATAATAGTTGGGGCAACCTTTGCTGCTAGTGTGAACAGAGCTCGGACATTCTTTTCATCTTCTCCAAACCATTTTGAAGTGATGGTGGACATTGAGACATTAATGAAACTTGCTCCAGCTTCATTTGCAATTGCCTTTGCTAGCATTGTTTTTCCAGTACCAGGAGGCCCAAAAAGCAATATACCTCTACATGGCTTTAGAAGACCACCTTTGAATAGATCTGGTCTTCTAAGGGGAAGCATGACCAGCTCTTGAAGTGATTCTTTAATCTCATCCAATGCTCCAATATCTGCAAATGTAACCCCTATCTCATTTGCAGGGATAACCTCTGATCTTATGCGCTTCTCAAACTCATTGTCAGGAACTTCCTGCAAGATTGCAATTTTTTTATGGTATCACAAAAATGAAAGAACAGAAGAAAATAGCCATGTAAAAGGTAATTTTATTTCACATAGTTTCTACTTGATGGCTTGGACAGCTATGAACAATGATAAAAACTCATGGACTATCAGAAAAGACATTGTCTATGATAGTAAAATTGGTGGAAATACACAAACAATTAAAATGTTAATGATAGTATAACAATTGTCCATATTGAAACCAGTAAAATTTGTCAGCTGATGAAAGTATGTAAAAGGATCATATTAATATATTGTTCCTTTTATTCATTACTAGATGGGAAGGATCTGACCAGCAGGTCTAAAAACGAAAGCAGCATTATATTGTCTTGCAACATATATCTCATATATCTGCTTGAGGTTAGCTATATATATATTGATCTTACTGCTTTTGCTGGAGCAGGATTCTCGCCATCTTTCTTCGTCATGGGGATAGATTTCTCTGTCTCACTTTTGTTCTCAGGTGCTTGGTTGTCACACCGCACATCATTCTTTGCACCAGTAATATCTTCTCCAGCATTGTCCTAACGTTAAAGAAAGCACATCAATAAATAAAAATTGCCAATGTATAATAATAAGCATTCTTCATCATTCTTTTTTCTTGCTTTTCTGCTTTTCCTGTGCTGATTCCTATGCTCTAGCTAATAAAATAGATGTAGACATACCTTGATAGGTTCATTAGTCTTCAGATTCCCACTACTTTTGCCTTTCTGGAACAGACTCAATCCTTGGGACAAACTGTACACATCCAAGATCAGTAACTAGAAAACCTTTTCTCTTATTCAATTGCTTAAACAGTCATTGGTCATCAAGATATTTACCTGTTGGCTGATATAACTAGCTTTCCATTTCGGTATTCTGGATCCTTGTTATTCATCAAATGGTAAGATATTGCAGATACCACAATTTCTTCGATCTTATTACTGAGTATCATGGTGTCTGCACGGCAGATTGAAGTCAAGTCATAACAATCAATGTCATTTGCTGCAAGTACTTCAGCAATGTGGTTTCTGTCATCTTGAAATTGAAGATCTTTCATGTCCTCTTCCAGTTGGGCTTTCCAGCTGCCAAGATTAGTTTCATCTTCAGGAAGTTTGATATCAATGTTGTAGGGGAATAACATAGTGAGCCTTTCATCAACTTCTTCGCAATCATCTGAATCTAATATCTGGGAACCGAGTATTAACACTGAGCCTGAAAGTTTCTTTATCATTTTTTGTAATAAATTGTATAACCTTGGTGATTGGAGAACAAGCTTCTCAACATCCCTGATGTATAAAATTATGGAACCAGTTTCTGAGATAGAAACTAAGACCTGCAAAACTTAATCTTGTCATAACTGTATTTTGCAACAGAGGTGTATCCCAAGACAATATAAGATTAATTATTGTTTTCAACGCAAAACTTCTATTTGAAGAGCTAGTATGCTTATACAGATTGGAGAGACTGCTAGGCTTAAAAGTAATGACCACAAGCAGAGAGAGAGAGGGCCATAGGCCTGGCATGAAGATAGCCATGTAATAAATTCATTATACACATCTTATTGGGATCTGGCCAACAAAGATTGTTCTTAAATAGAATTCAAAATTGAGCTTAAAAAATAAGTTTTCAGTAATTAAATCACCTTGTGAAGTGACTGCACAAAAAGCTTTTCATCAAAACACAAGCTGCTTGTGCGCTTTAAAGGAGCTGAAAAGAGAATTCAAAGTAGTAAGCATAACATTGCAGGAAAACATTGAAATTTCATGCATTAGCAAACAATAAAATAAAGCATCAAGTATTTTGCTGTGACATTTAATGTAGTTGACATAAAAAAACTATAGAGAAGACTATTTTGAGTATTTTCCTCCTGGACTATATAGTAAGATCAGAATCTGAATATTGATGTATCAGATTAGTTCTTGTTACTACTAGTATGAAATTACTAAGAGCATCCTAGTGAATGGATCTAACTATACTCTTCAACTTCACAGAAGAATTAAGGAACAGAATGATTTACTATTTAAAGCATTATGTTGAAAAGAAGCATACAGAGTACACTACAAAAAAGTAGATGTTAAAATCAATCCTTGAGAAGGATGAGTATGCCCAAACTTGTGTAATTAGGTAACCTATAGTTCTAAGCATGAATATAATAAAAATGAAGTTATCCTACAAAGACAACAAACTTACGGCTAATAAGTGTTGAGAATAATAACGAAAAGATAAAGAAACAAAGTTTCTTTCAAGTATAACCTGGATTTGTTGGACCAAACTGGGAAGCAGTGCTACTTATATCAGATGCAGCAGAGGCATTCCTACGAAGTTTTTGAGGATTATTGGAACTTTCAACAGCACTGCTTTGTTGAAGTTGAGTCCCTGCAAAAAAATTATCAACCAAGATCGAATGAAGTTATAGTTATATAAATTTAACAACATCTGGGTAAAGGTCAATAACTGGAAGTTATCAATCAATACAAATTCCAAAAAATGAGAGAGATGATATGGATGTCCTCACAACCTTTTGCAATGTCATAACTACGATTACTGCCAGTGATATTAACATTTAAAACTAAACCTGTAATGGACCAACTCTCCTAATAGCTCAAGCTATTAGGTGAAGGCACAAGATCGGTTTTATATCTCTAACAAAACCCTTTACCAAAGGTTCATGCAATAGATACATTATTAAATCATTCATTATCTTGAAGTCATGGACTACTAAACTATATAGCAGGTAATTATATAATAAGGAATATCATAATCTTAAAACACTTGAGCGTTACTTGCTCGAGTACCTCTAGTTTCGCCTGTTGAAGGGAGGATGGAAAAGGAACCAAACAAACCAGACATTCGCTCCAAAGTCACCACGGATATGGACCTTTTGAAAGACTATATAAACAGAAGCAAATAAGTCATGAAAATCTCACTACGAACCAACAACTAAATGGTTGCATTGCTCTTTTTAGAAGAATATGAAAGAGACCAAACAAGTTGCACTGCAGTGAAGACAAGAATAACACAGAATGAAGCAAAATAAACTTACTGGTTCTTTTCTAAAACATCCATATTTGCTCTGCATCTGTACAAGGGAAAACATGACAGGTATTAATATATGTATATGGCCAGTCAAAGCAAATAAAATGAGAATCTGTAAATAATTACCTTCACAGAGAAGTCAGTAATATCTAGCAACAGCAACTTCGATTCAAAGCAATGTGCTAAAGCTTTGGCAAGCTTTTGCTGGTAAAGTTCTTCAAAAGTTAAATATATCTAGTGTTAGTCAAACGGACTTGGAAACTTTTTTCTTTGCAGGACATGATTAAACTTGTACATAATTTACCTGTAGGACCCGAGAGCAAAATAGCCCTGCTCGCTGGTGAGAGGTTCCTGGTGTGCTTGGAAAAGTGATGATGTTTTAAATGAACATATGCAGCACTTGTCAACAAAACTCGAGTTGTTTCACTGCCATTGTCATCATCATATGGAAACATAAGATATGGTGTAATCAGGAAAAAACTTATTCCTAACTTCTTTGTGAATCGGGAAAATAGTTGTTAATATCAAATTCCTCCAAGGTTAGATCAAATCCACCTGTGACTGGACTTGAGCTCCACATATAGAGATCTATGCTAAAGATAGACCATATTTCAGGAAACAATACTATTATAAAGCTTGCTTATTCCTTAATTGAAAACTCATTTAGTAAATAGAGCATGATGATTGATTTAACGTAGTGTGTAATTGTTGGAATATAAAATTAAAAAGCAAGAAGCTAGAGTTCGAGTTCAGTTGAATCCAAGATGCACAATCATAGATAGAAGGAATTTATTTTTAATCTTTCAATAGTTACCAATCAATATCATATTCCAATATCTTAAATTTCTTTAAGAGTAGTTATATATCAACTTACTGACCTATGAACTAGAGAATATAAGAACAGAAGAACATATAGAAGAAATTAATGGCTATGATTAAGACTGCATGAGCATCTAGTGAGCAAGAACTTTTAAAGACTATGGAATAGCATAACAATCTTTTATTTTCCAGTACATCAAGGAGTTGTTAGAGAGTGAGTCTTTGTGTTATGGTAAGGTTGCTCCTTGTGACCTAGTGATCGCAAGTTGTAGTTGCAGGAACAACCTCTCCGCTCAGAGGCTAAGGCTGCGTGCATCTGACCCTCCTAAACCTCTGTCTTGTGCACTTGGCCACCCTTTTACATCAAGGAATTGTTACCAGACTTGAACTTAGAGCCTCTACCTAAATTCCAACCCATCGCAACATTCTTCAATCATATAGTAACTTTTCAGAAAACAGAAGTATGATCTTTTGATGTCAGCTGGTATTGATTATTTGAATTTAAGTGTGCAGATATACTCTAATCACCATTTATATGCTCTGTGAATCATAATGGAAGCAGTAGCTTCAAGTAGACAAGTAGCATAGAAAAGTACAAATGGCTCATGTTACATCTTCTACGCAGAGGGTGAAGCTGGAATCTAGAAATAGTGCTATGTTTTACTAGAGAATTAATCTGAACCATAACAAAACTACAAAAACTGCAAGTGCACATAATAAGCTATAGCTCTTACGATATTTTTGTATATCCAAATAAACTATCCTTCGATTACAAAAAAATATATATACAAATTGTAGTTTCAGAAACAAAAGTAAATAATTTATGCTATCAGATTC
Organism: Ormosia semicastrata; assembly: GCA_029884595.1. Lineage (NCBI taxonomy): Eukaryota > Viridiplantae > Streptophyta > Magnoliopsida > Fabales > Fabaceae > Ormosia > Ormosia semicastrata. Next base: position 10,651,048 of record JAQQTO010000041.1, read on the forward strand.
ATCCTTTTGTCTATTTCAGAGAACTACACATACTTAGCAGCAGGAAAATTACCTCACTCATCTCTTGCAGCTTCTCTGCTTCCGACCCAAGACATACCCAAAATACAGCAATTTACTTTCAAAAACCAAAAAAGAAATATGCCAATGGAAAAACTAAGAAAGTTTGGGGTTGACAAAGGAGCACAGGTGAACTCAATAACAAACAATCTAAGAAAATCTCAAAGAGATGAGGAGAACCCACCATTGAAGCCCCATAAAGAGTCAACTTTATAAGAAACAGAAGATTCAGAGCAGATTGCCATGAAATTTACAAGTCAACCTGACACAGATCCATGTCTTAAACATCTTTGACATCCAAGGTTTATTATACTAAATTACTAATATAAATTCAAATATACCACCCCCCCCCCCAAAAAAAAATGCTGACAATGTTTAATATGTCATTCTGCAGGGTCAAAATGACAACAAAAACATAGATATCTAAAAACATCAAATTTCAGTCATATTATTATATATTCTAAAGAAATCTTAAATCACCTTAAGTAATAAGGAAACTTATCGAATGTAACTTCGCTGTCCTTCCCATCAACCACCTGCTTCTTAAGCTCCTGCACAATCTGCTCCCCACAAAGCTCATCAGAGTCACGATTCCCTCCAACCCATTTCTGACCTGAACTCAATCCAAGCCCCACACCCAACCCAACCCCAACACTCAATGCTGACAACAGAACGTGCTTCTGTTCCATCTATGAACCCAAGATAAAAGTTTTGTCCTTTAAGACCCCAGAAGCGATTTTTCACCAAAGGGTGTCAAGATTGTCAAGCAAAGTTCATGGAAAGTAGATGATGAATGATTCAGGGAGATAGCAAGAATCAGAGAAAATGGGCACACCAGATTTTCTGGACAACAACAACCTATAAAAGAGGCTCCGAAGACAACGTTGGTCTGAAGGATTTTGACAAGGCAATGACTCGCTGTGTCTCTCCCTCCTCAATGCTATATATAGCATGCCACAACTAATGGACGTTAATTGCTTGCCATGAACCAAAAAACCAAATTTTGAAAGGCAAAAAGAAATATTTTTTAGATTTTTGCTTTCCTATGCTTCTTTTTAACATAGTGGTGACTGGTGAGTGGTGACACCAAACCTCGGTACTATCTCTCACACAAATTTTTTTATTATTATTTGCCGATTTGGAAACATTTTTTTAAAAGAAAATGAGTTTGGACATGATTGATGTAGTGTGTATTATGTGATTAACTAAATTAGTAATAAATTATAGTAATTTATTATTAATTTTATTAATCATATATAATATTTGATGTTAATATCATTAATTAAGTATAAAAATAATACACAAAAATGGTGTGCATTAAAAAATTGATTTTTAAATTTTTTTAAATATAGTATATCTTTTGGCAATCATTTTTAGTATAATATTGTTGTTACCCTTTGTTTGTTTGGTGCAGTGTCATTTTGGTTTTTTCTTAATAAATAAATGCAAAGTGGCTGAACCGGAATGGTTGGTGTCCGTCTAATTGTTTTCTCTAAAACAGGAAAAGTCAGGAGCATCCCTACACTGGCGGCTGCTATTATATACCTTATTAATTTTGGGTGTGTAATACATTCTATTTTTTACTTATAATAGTAATTTTTTTAAGGTTAATATTTTTATTTTTAAGTTAATTTTTTTTAATTAGTTTTTTACAGATTAATTTTTTTTCAGGTTAATTTTTTTTATTTTTTTTTACACATCATCACTATCACTATTACCAACTAGTAACTATTTACTACTAATCGATCACCATCTATCGACTATCACTTTTTGTTAGGTTATACTATTTATTTTTTAAGTTATATAAGCGTATAAATAATACAATTAAAAATAATACTTAATTAAAATTATATTAATCCTTATATTTTTTTATAAATAAGCGTATATATCTTGAAAATTCTATAAATTTTAAGCTGATAATATTTACACACAATAAAATTTATAAATTTTTTAATATGTACAATTATTTATGAAAAAATATAAAGACTAATATAATTTTAACTAATATTATTTTATCGATAATTTTTTATACTGATTATACAATTTAAAAATAAAATAATAAGCTGTATGCTTGATAACTCTGGCTACACTACAGTTTTATAAGGATAATTTTTTTTATTTTTTGTCTCATGTCTTTTTATTTAAATTTTATTAAATGTTTTACATTTAATTATATATTTTTTATTTTATTTTTATTTTAATTTATTTTATACTTGATAAAATTTAAATAAAAAATAAAAAATGAGACAAAAAATAAGATAAGTGATATGCATCCTTTAAAATATTACTAAAACCTTAACCTTCTTCAGGCTGCTTCTCCAATACTTACAAAATTTTTTGGGAGAATTGTGAGCACCATGTAATTATCAATATTTATTATGAAGACTTTTACATTAAACGCTTCGAGTGATCACCTGCAAGATGTTAAATTGGTTATTGTGTAAAAGATTAAATTTGCAAGTTGGTCCTGGAAAATAAAAAAATTATATGAAAGCCCTTCTTTGCAGAACAAAAAATCTATATCTATGCTCCCATTCTGAGAGCACCCACTTCAACTCTTCGATCTCACTCTCTTTGTTGGTATCAAAATTGCTAATTACTCCTTTGAATTATGGATTCCATTGAGTTTGATTTAAAAATAATAATAATAATTTGGGATGATGACGATGAGGTCTTCTGCTTCTTTTCCATTAACCATTATGGTTAGACTCAAGGGTCGAGTACTTCCCAACTCTATCAACAGCAGAAGTCACTGTCGCCGAGAAGCAAATACTAAGGGAGAGGGGTTTGAGCAGAAATTAAGAGATAAAAAATAGGCTTTTTTTCTAAAAAAAATTATTGATGGGTAATAGTAAGTAAAATTTCAGAAGTATTTTATTCTCCAAAAGTTTTTATGAATATTGAAGAAACCGCCTCCTTTTCATGGTACATTCTAATTTTGCATATTTTGCTGCGAAGGACCGTGATTTGAGTAATAGTTTAATTGGATTCATCTTGCACTCTTTGGAGAGCTTAGATGTTGATCTTGGAATGCAGAATAATGGTAGTGTAGACTGTTGACTTTTGTTAACAAAAAGATTGTAACTTTCTTAACACAATCAAATAGAGTAAATTTTTATTTTAGTTGAGTGTGGTTGGAACGTACAAAAAGAAGAAATAATTTAATTTATAAATTAAATATTGTGTTTAAAATATTTAAAAATATAAATAATTTTTTTCTAAAATTTTATAGACTTTGTTGCTTTTAATTTAGAGACACTATCAAATATTTGTATTTTATTTGATTTTAAATAAATAAATTTTTTACTTTTAATAACTTTTTTATTTTATCTCTCATAAAAGTAAATATGTAGAACAATAAAACAAAATCAAATTAGTTCTATTTTTAAAGAATTTCAAACATAAGAATTGATTTTCAAATCAATTCAAATCTCAATTTTTATAATCAATTCTAAATATAAAATTTGATTTCTAAATCAAATCATTTGTAATTTTAGTTCGTTCTAAATATAACCAAATTTTTTAGGATATTAATTATTACATTAATTTGGTTCTCAACTGATATTTTAGGATATCAAAATAGTCTAAAACTTGTTATTTAGTTTATTCCAAACTAAAATACTTACAGTTTTGTTTAGGGGTGTAAGTTGGTGGTTTGGTTTGGTTTGATTTTTGAGGAAAAATAAATCCGAACCAATCAAAATCAATTGGTTTGGTTTGGTTCAATTTTCGTATTTTTTGATAGCCAAATCCGAACCAAACTCAACCAAACATCTATGGATTAGTTTGGTTTGGGTGATCGGGTTTGGCCATTTTTTTAATACAAAAATTAACTAAATAATTAACTTTTCATAATAAAAATAATAATAAACTTATAAAAAAATTTCTAGAAATAGAATCAAACTTATTGATTTGAACACTAATAATTATTATTATATTTAAGAATGTGTATTAAAAAGTTCTTAAAGAGAGAATAAAAAACATATTGATATTTGTATTAAGAAAATATATTTGAATAAGTTAAAAAATTCTTCAAGAGAGATTTAACTTGACAAGTTGTATACTACTTATTCAATTAGAAAAAGTTGTGAGACTACTAACTGAAGGTATATATGTAACCAATTAAACCCCTAAGGACATGAGTGAAGTTAATGGAGACTTGATTAGTTGAACTTTGAATAGAATTTATGAATCCAAAATCTTTTACAAGTCATATTTTCATTGAAGAGAATGTTGTTGGGTTTCAAATCACAATGCACAATAGGAACTTCACTATCATTGTGCAGGTAATCTAATGCACAAGCAACATCAATATTTATATTCAGTCTCTCCATAATAAGGTTTAACGCATTTTCATTTGTATGCTTTCTCTTTTCCTTAATCTAATTTTTCAAGCTCCCATTACTTAAGTACTCATAAACTAAAGTCATAAATTCATTGTTTTTAAAGTCAATATTAGAGCATTTAAAGTCAATTCATTGTTTTCAAGCTTCCAAGTTTAGATGATGTTGTTGCTGTTACTTTCACTTTTCTATTTTTCATGTATAGTAGTAAGCAAACTGTCAGACATAGTATTAGTGTTGCCACTGTGGCTATAATGATGTAATGTTTGACATTCCTTCTTCCATGGCCATGAGACTCACATGTAAAATATAAGTAAAGTTTTTTATTACCTTCTAAATGGACAACAGAAAGATTTTGAAAAACTCCACCATTAGGAATGGTTCCTTCTAAATTATTATAAGGGAGGTTCAAAAGTTGAATGACATGTAGATTTTGAAGTTCAATAGGAATGGATCCAGAGAGTTGGTTGAAGGAAAGATCCAAAGTTTTCAAGCCTCTCACCTCTCCAAGAGTTTTTGGAATAGCATCTGGTAGCATATTCTTAGCCAGAACTGCAATGTTGGTGAGCAGAATCGAACATTTTGGCAGAGAAGTTTTTTAACCTTCTGTGTTGAACGAAAACGACGTTTTAGGGGTTGGAAACTGAGAAAATATTACAAAAAATTAAAAACACAAGAATAGCAAAAAAATGTTGTAGCATAAATATTTTTAAAAAGAAAATATATAAATATATGGTTTGGTTTGTTTCGGTTTTGAAATTTCAAATCCGAGAACCGAACTAATTAAGCTTTAATTGGTTTGGATTTTATCCGAACCAATCAATATACCCAAACCGAACTAAACCAATTTAATTGGTTCGGTTTGGATTGATCGGATTGGTTGGTTATCCAAACCAATTTACACTCCTAGTTTTGCTCTTAACTTTATCATCCCAATTGTGGTGTCTGTCCCTATCCGATGACAGACATGATTCTGCATTAAGTAATTTCATCTCTATATTTATAAATATTGGGGCACCATGAAAGACTTTCTTGAATATGCAATTCTTGTTCTTTTGTAAAGGGTTATGCACAACATGGGAGGTCATAAGACTTTGCCAACTGCATTAAGTAAATCCTATTTCCGTTTTGAATAATAGAAATGATAGTTTTACAAAAATATGTTTTTCTGTAAACATATGTGTAGCTGTTAACATGTATATAGATATATGTCAAAAACGTTAATAATGTGATTATGCATTAAATAAGAATATTCAATTTAATGATGCAGAAAGTCGTAAATTATTGTCACAAAAAATGGTGTATGAGTGATTAAGTACTCTTTCAATAAAAGGTGAAAATTATCTCAAATGAATACAAACACGTCATGGCCAAAATTAACAAAACAATCTCCAATTAAACAAAAAAATTATTTTTAAAACAACAAAAAAGAAGAAACAAAATATATTAGCAAATGTTTTGTTTTTACATTTAATTTGAATGTTTTAGAGAATATGGTAAAATGGAAATGAATGAAACAAAATAGGGGGGGGGGGGGAATGAATGAAATGAAAATGAGTTACCTTCCCTATGTTTCACTTGCAAACGATTTCAAGAAAATTTTCTATATCAAACCTGAGGAACTTATAAAAATTTAAAACAATCAATGATTCAAACTCCACCACCTTACCACAATATTAAAAAAAAAAAATCAAACTCCATATAACATCATAATGTAAGAATCCATCAGAGCATAATGCAAAGAAGCTGTAAGAAAAACATTTGAATATTATTTTCAAAATCGAACTTCTACTCCATTATTGTTGCACGTACCATTCATCCTCACAGCAGACAAATCAAAACTTGCGGATTCCTTTTCCTGTATCTTTGAGAAAAGTAAAAGCATTTAGGCTAGAGGATTTTTCCCTCCACACGTTTTCCAATATTCCTAGCATTTCCACCTGAGTTGAAGTTTCTTGTATGATTTACCCTTTGTCTGTTTCAAGAGAAAATGTAAGGAGAGAAAATGAGAGGAGAGAAAATGGTAAGAATATTTCATTTTCTCCTATTTGGCAGTGGAGAGAAAATAGAGAAGAGAGAAAATGTGGTGGTGGGATCCACGTTTTCAGTTTTCTCTCCTTAGATGAGGAGAAAATAGAAGAGAGAATGTGATAATTTAGTGAAATGACCATTTTACCCCTATCCAAATCCCCATTTTCTATCTTTTCAATATAAATGGTATATTAGTCATTTTATATAATTCTGTTTTCTTTCTTCTCACTTTTCTTCTCAACCAAACAAAAGAAAGAAAAGTTTTTATTTTCTTTCTTTCTATTTTCTCTTGATCCAAACAATAGGAGAGAAAATACAATTTTCTCTCTATTTTCTATCTTCTCTATTTTCTCTCTTCCCATTTTCTCTCCTCATCCAAACAAAGCAAAGTCCAAAAGAAAAAAAGTTTCATGTATGATTTTTCTTCTATTTCATCAATATCAGCAACAAAAATTTGAATTTTTTGGGTGTGTGACACACGTTAAGGGCTCCCAAAACATCAACGAAATTTACATCTCTATAACTCAAGTCAATTGATTTAAATAAAGGCCTACACTTTCATGTTCATTTCTCATGACTTAAATATCAGACTTTCATACTATGATGTTTAAAATAATGCTATTGTTGACATAGTATACACATTTTGTTCAGACATACATATTTCTTTAAATTTTAAAAACAAAATCTAGATTTTATATATGATTAAATTTATTTTAAGTTATGCCATATTAAAATTTAAGTAACAATTGCCAAATATTTTTAAATACAACCGATCCCTTTAATTTCTTTTCTCATGTCAAACTCAAATTCATATACTTTTGCAATTATAGCTATTTTAGGGTATAAAAAAGTTTAAGAAAATAATTATTCAATACTACCAGTGAACCAAACCTCAATGATAATTCTAGCTAATTAATACTTATACAATGTATAGCTTTACGTACCAAAGTAGGATGGTCCATATACTCACATTAGTCAAGCAAAGGAATCATTAAAAAATGCAGTCTCAGCCGAAATTTCCAAAATATGATATATGTAAGTACTTTCGGTCGTTGCTTTTATCTGCACATGGACGAGGCCAAAATAAAGTGTCTTTTCTCTTGCACGTTTGGTGTACATTAAAATGGTGCTGTGTTTGTGGTTTGTGCAATAAAATAATTTATACTATTTTTTTAAAAAAAGTTATCGGTTACCTAATCTCAAGCTGGATAATAGTTAAGTAAAATTGTAAATGCTTTTTTAAAGTGATGATTTTATAATTTAAATCTTTAATATTACAATTAAAATTCATATAAAACTATAGTTCACTTCTATTACGATCCATCACTGTTAAATAAATTGTATTATACATTGTTATTTTAATTCTTTAGGTTAAAAAAATGTTTAGAATAAGAAATGTTATCTTATTTTAAAGTCAGAATATATTATACGCTCTATCAAAAGAAATATCAAACTTTTCAAGAAAAATATTTTAATTTTAATTGTTAAACTCAATTTAATGTCTATAATTTGTTTAGATTAAAGGTAATAAAAAAGCTAATACACAACTTTAGATACATTTACTTATTTGTTTAATGTAAATATAATTTAAATTTTTTATTAATTTAGTGTACAACAACAAGTTACGACTTAAATGATAAATAAATCTGAGTTAAGCGAATGATAAACCTAAAATGTCAGGAGTTAGCTCATAAAAATACACTCTTGAGAGAAACAATTTCGATTTGATTTCATGTACAAAGGAAATGGGGATATCCGTAAAAAAACAAACAAACAAACAAAAACAAAAAAATGAGTGTACAGCAAACTTAATGACAAGATAGCTCTGTGCCATGGCCTACGCCCTACAGCGAAGTGTGAGCTGCGGCAGTGCGTGCCACCACAAAAGCAGCCAAAACACACACACACACAATCAAAAGGCGGCTACAAAGGAGGGAGGGCCATCTTTTGGGATCGTTAGGGTCAAATTGTTGAAATGAAATGACATCTCGTGGCTTCCTGCATAGTGATTGGCTGCAAAGAAACTTACCGGGAAAATGATGGAGACTTAAACTAGAACAGATTCAAGTTTTGGCCCCGGAATAAAGTAATTTGAACAGATAAGTTAAACAAATCAACAACAGACAACTGGAAATTTTATGCATATTACATAAAACTTCCCCCACTTAAAAGACTTGAAATACTTGCCGATGTGGGAAGGCAAAGCCCAATAAAAACTTGCCCCAAAAGTTATTACATTCTTCAAATTTTTCTTTTACATTCGTAAATTACCAGTATACAATTCAAAATAATTTTAACAGTAGACAAACATTGTAGATTTGTAGTCCTTTTAAAAATATAGGAAACATCAATTTAATTTTCTTAAAAAAGGTAATATCAATTAGTTTGTTATTCGTGTATTAAATGATTAAATTGATGTTACTTTTTTATATATATTAAAAATTAAATTAAAGTCAAACATTTATAATTAAAGAATTAAATTAATATTTTATTATTATTAAAGGATAAGTTGTAGTTATTTTTTATAAAGACCAAATTGATGTAGTTTTTTATAATTAAAAAAATTAAATTGATGTTAACTTTTTTAGAGGATCAAATTAATGTTACCTATATCTTTAGAGACAAAAATGAATGTTTTTTTCTAATTTTAACTAGTTCACTAAGCATAACATATACACGTGTGTGCGTGTGTGTGTGTATATATATATATATATAAAACAAAAGGTTAAGTAAGGAAGTCTTATTCCTTAGCTAGGTCGCTCTTTTCTACAGATCACAAAGTATTTCTGGCAATAAATATTTCTAAATCATAATTTATTCCAAAAATAATCAGAATATGGTGAGAGAGTGTTTATTGTAACAAATAAGAGGAATGAATCTTGATCATTAGATCTTATATGAATGATCAAGATTAGAATATAAATACACGTGATTTTTTTAAGTGGTCATATGACTTTTAAATGACTTTTAATATTGATTATTTGTATATAATTATATGGTCAAAATTTACTCACCTCACTATTTCACTATAAAAATTTTTCTCTCACATATATATATATATATATATATATATATATATATATATATAGGCTTCAAACATATAAAGGAATAATTAATTGATTTCTATAAATTCTGGCCTCTTAAGGGTGCATAAACCAACATAAATGCATGCACGTACTAAACACATTATAGATAATGGTAGTGTTTGGATTAAACGTTTATCACTAGGTCAAAAGTTATAACTATTAATCAGGATGTAATTTTATTTCTTTATAGTGACAGTGTATAGCCTCACGTCTATAATATGTTGCGGACATACATGAGGGACTTCGCAGTGCGCACACACATAACACATTAGTAGGTTAGGCTGTCAAGCTCTCTTGATATATTTTTATACATACATGTGAGTCCTAAAGTGATTACTGGACTCTCATAAATCTAACAAGCAAGAATAAGTTACATGACCTATTAGGATTTATAGTCTAGTTTATTTTTAACTTACTTAATTAGGCCTAGCTTATTTAACAAATAATTTAAGCTTAGGGTTTTAGAAATGTCTTTTTAACTATGTAGGCTAAGGTTTAGACTTTTGAAAAATCTTATTTAGACTTCCATGTTAGCTTATTTATTTATTATTTATATATAATTAAGAATTTAATTCAAAGGCGGCTTAAGAGTGTTGGTGGCCTAAAGTCAAGTTTTAATATTAGACATTTGATTTATTTAATTAAATTAATATAAAATTTTTATTTAGATTTTTTCTAACATATTCAGATGTAAAAAACAAAATTTAAACATTACTAACGTATGTTAGAAATGTAAGAATTCATAAATAAAGAGATAGAAGAAAAATAGGAATGTTGAAAAGTAATTAGGTTATAATTGACTAGTTAATGGTAGAGAAATAATAAATTAAGCATCTAAATTTATTAGGAATAAATATAATAATTATATAAATGATATACATATATATATATATAAAATAGTTTTACTAAAATTTGAGGCTTAGAATTTTGGGATCCTCAAGCGAGGGCTTTACCAGCCTTATGCTTGAGCCGCCCATAAAATTTATAGTAGATACATAATTTATTAATTATATATTAGTATAATATATTTATTTTATATAGAATATAATAATTTCATTAAAAGTTATATATATTTTAAAATTAAAATTTTTAATTTTTTAATTTATATAAAGGCTTTCATGTTATATAAACATTTAAATAGACTTTTAAGATATGTCGACTTTTATATTTTCATGAATAAACTAGATCAAACTCAAAAAATAGCCTATGATATGTAATAGGCAAAACTTAGGCTAATATTTTACTAAATATGTTTTAGTTTATTTAAGTAAAACTTAACTTATTTCTACTCCTAATTATAAAAAAAGAGAAGTTAAATTTGATCAAGCATACAAAACTTGATACTATCAATTAAGATAGTATCACATTATATAGTAACTAAGATGTTATGGATAGCAGGGATTCGATCCCACAATATGCACTCTCCCCTATCTTCTTGCCTCCTCTCCCTTTTCTTAGGTCCACTTGGACACCTCTAATCTAGTGGAGCTTAGTATCTATATTTTTTTTTCCACTTGTAATATTTTAATTTTAAGTAATTAAGTTGCGTCATATAGTTCCATGACAGTACAAAGAGAAATTATTTTTGTATATTATTTTTTACACACCATGTCTTACACTTTCTAGGCTGAGAAAATAAAGATAGATTTTATTATCTAAAATAAAAATGATATATAAATATCATTATTATAGTGTAAAACTCTTTAAATTATAAGTTAAATAGAATTAAATTCACACACATATATATCAAATATTCATTTCTCTAAAAAATCCAATATTAAATTAAAAATTTTAAGTCATGCACATCATGTCCATAAGATTTTATATTAAACCAAAATTAATTTTCATTCCATTAAAATATCTTCAAATTAATGTATAATTTAGTTTTTAAATAAATAAATATATATCACGTATTTGATCACCAATTTATTTCATTTAAATATTTTAAAATTTTTCATTCAAAAATTATTTAATTGCTTATGACAATAACAACTAAAATCTTTTTCTACTAAATGAGGTGAGCTATATGGAGCAGATGACACCATTAAGTTTTGTCATAAATTATTTCATCAGAAAATCTATTTAGTTCTAAGTCATTTTAAATGATTTTTTTCTATGATTTTTCTTGGTCTCTCTCTACCTCTAACTATTGGGTTATCGTCTATCTAATTTACTCTTCTTACTGGAGCTTCTAATGGTTTTCTCATCACATGACCATATAACCTAGTACGAGATTTTATCATCTTTTCGTCAATATGTACTACTCATATCTTCTCTCTAATGCATTCATTTTTAATCCTATATTATCGTGTATGTCCACTCATCAAGCTCAATATCTTCATCTATGTAACATTGGGTTTATGCTCTTATTGGCTCTTTACTGCCAAACATTAAATACCATAAAACATTACAAGTCTTATAGTTCTGCGATAATATTTCCCTTTTAGTCTGAGAGATACCTTTCATTCATAAATAACCTCGAAACACTTTTTCATTTTATTCATCCAGTTTAAATCCTATGGTTTACATATCTCTATATTTTTCTGTCATTTTGTATGATAGATTCAAGATACCTAAACTGTGTGACTTGTGAGATGATGCGATCTCCAACAATCACACCGTTTATCCATGTCATAAAGATTCGGCAAAATTTTACGTTGACTGTCAACTGCTTAACACAATCTTCCTCTTTTATCCAGACTTAGAGGATTTGCAATGTAATGATTTTCGATGAACACAACATAAGATATACATATATATATATATATATATATATATATATATATATATATATATATATATATATATATATATAGTGAGTGTATCTGGTGAGAGGAATATTTATTGTAAGAGGTAAGATGAGTGAATCTTAACCACTGGATCTTATATGAATAGCCAAAATTAGAGCATAAATGCATGCGACTTTTTTAAGTGGTCACATGACCTTTAAGGAACTTTTAATCTTGGCCATTCATGTATGGTTATATGGTCAAGATTTACTTCTCTCACTCTTTTACAATAAAAATTTCTCTCACTAGATAGACCCCTAATATATAAGGAGCGTATCTAGTGAGATGAGTGTTTATTTTAAGAGGTGAGATGAATGAATCTTGACTATTGAATCTTACATGATTAGTCAAGATTAGAACATAAATAAATGTAACTTTTTTAAATAATCATATGACCTTTAAATAATTTTTAATCTTAATCATTTATGTATGATTATATGATCAAAATTTATTCTTTTCATCTTTTTATAATAAAAATTTCTCTTACTAAATATATTTTCTATATATATATAATTTATGAAAAATTTAAAATAAATTTGGATAAGATTACAAAAGAGACCTACTCTTGGTTTTCCCTGTCAATGACAGAATCTCCATCATTGGCAAAGATGATAGAATTATATTGTGGGAAGTATCATGATCATGTCCACACTTTTGATATCTTCACTTTCAGCATATGGAAAGTACATATTAGATTGGCTAACATATAAGCAACCAGAATTGTTCTATTCATTTTTTAAATATCCTTTTTGTTTTCTGTTTTCGATCGTTTCTCCCTCTTGTTATTATCTCCCTTTCCACCAACTCTTTTGACTAGCAAAGCTGTACGCCTCTCTCTCTCTCTCCTTTTTTTTTCTTTTTCTAAAGGCAAAGCTTTACTTACCTAATCAGTAAAGGGGTATGCAGCAAAACAGAAATAAATGAAGTACATTAATTACATAGTGGCATAGCGCCTTTTGATACTTAATATAAGGGAAATAATCGTGTATCGGAGTAAGAGATGGAAGAGATTTACATTATGAGTCAAAAGAAAGGAAATGAAATGACAAAAGCCAGGGTAAAAGAAAGCTAGACAGAGACTTAGTTTATCTTACAAGCCAGTAATTGTACCAGGTTGCTGAGTAACCTATATGCGGTCTGGATCATCCACAACTAATTTTTCAACAAAGGTATTTATTAAGACTGTTCTGGAAATTTCTTACATTGTACGAAGGTTGATTAATTTGCCCTTTCCACAACGAAATGACAGCTACAAGAGTATCTTCCCCCCGGGCCCCCCTTTGGAAACAAACGTTTTTTCCTTAACCTTTTAAACATCCTACGTTCTTATAGAACTAAATCAACATAATAAATATATGCATCTTATATATGAATTTTTTTTTGAGCTGATATATGAAAATATTATTGAATATTTAATTTGCATGTTCATATTAAGATTCTAACATATCAAACAGTACTTTCCCCATCATTTTTCCTTTTCAATATATAATTGCTCTAGCTTTTTTTTTTCCAATATATTACTAAATTTTTTAAATATGAGACTAATTCTTTTAAATACTAAATAATATAATTAAGTCCTCTCCATAAATAACATATTTAAAGCTCAAACTTTTGTCATTCCTTAAAAACACAAATTATTTATTACTACATCCAACTCTTTATAAATATGGCCCGGGCTCTAGATGTTTAGTACTAGGTTCTCATGCTCACAAGAAGTTAAATTAATTTTATTGTCACTATTCCACCCCCGCTAATAAATATTGACCCAAATGTGGGGTTTTTCTTATCAAACTGTTATTAGTAACAAAATTATTTATTAAATTGTTATACTTTTAAAATTATATACTAATCTGTCATACTTTTTATCTACATAGATTATTTTATTATTTACAATTATGTTAACATGTATAGCGTAATTACTGAAAAATGTCAACAAAGATGATGCTATCCACGTAAAAGCATTAGAAATGCTGGCATTTTCTATGTAATTACTTCATACGTGTTGTTATTTTTCACATAATTACGCCATAAATGTTGGCATTTTTCAGTAATTATACCATACGTGTTGGCATTACTAGTTAATAACGTCATGTCAACAGTGAAGTTCTCCTTTCCTTCTCTTCCAGAAGACGATGATGATATTTACATGCAGCAATACTATGCACGGACATATATACAAAGATGACGCTATCCACATAATAGCGTCAACGCTGCTGACATTTTTCATGTAATTACATCATACATGTTGGTAAAGTATTCCAACAAGATAAAGAGCATCATGTGCACATATTTATCATAATGATCAAGAAATAACAAATATCAATCAATCTAAGTATATATATCTGTGCACACAATTGCACGTAAATATCATCATCGTCCTCTAGAAGAAAAGAAAAAGAGAGCTTCATGGGTGTTGCAATATTTCAGTAAGACATAATTACGTGAAAAACACCAGCAGCGCTGATGCTATTACGTGGATAACGTTATCTCTCTTTATATGTCCATGCACATAGTTACACGTACGTAAATATATAATCATTCTCTGAAAGAGAAAGAAAGGATAGTTTCACGAGTGACATGAAGTTATTCACTGGTAACACCAACACGTATGGCGTAATGATGTAAAAAATACTAATACATATGCATAATTAAGTAAAAAACGCCAGCATCTTTGGTGCTTTTACGTGGATAGTGTCATTCCTACTAGTATTTTTCACGTAATTATATCATATATATATATATATGTTGGCATAATTATAAATAATAAAATAATTATGTAAATAAAAAAATATGATAATTTAATATATAATTTCAAAATTATAATAATTTAATAAATAATTTTACCATAAATAATAATGTTGTAAAAAAAAACCCAAAGGGGCCTACGACTTAAAGCAAGATGATGACTCCAAAGTAAAATCAGAAAAATATTGGTAAAAGTTATATGGGTCATTATCTATGACAAGATTTTGAGCAATGTGCAGCCTCTACGATGACGACAATTTTATACGTTAACAATAATTTTATTTTTGTTTGGTAAATGACGTTAACAGTAACGTTACTTTTATATATAATATATATATTCTCTCACGTACTTCATAAAAATTTAACTCTTATCTTTCATTTTTCTATCTCTTCCTCTTTCACCTTTTCTCTTTATTACCCCTTTTTGTACGTGTACGTGGCATAGAAGCGCGTATGTTTGGTGGGTTACTGGGTTGGGGTTGCATTAAAATATTTTTAAACCTAACTTATTCATTAAAATAGTAAGTTGAATCAGATTGAAAGAATTTTTTCCTTTACCTCAACCCAACTAAACCTATTTATAAGTGGGTTAGAATTAGTTCAACTTATGATACAAAAAAAATACCTATTAAATAAATATTAAAAAATAAAAATCAAAAATTTATTATACAAAATAAATCTTAATTAAATTAACATAAGTGTCAAATAAAAATAACATAAGTCTGAATAAACGTATATAACAAGTCTTAACAAGCATGCATGTAAGTATGAAATAAACTCCCATATGTCTTTAAAAAAAATAAGTTTTAAATGTCATAAAAAGTCGCAGAAGCCAATTGATAGATATCACTGTCCTCACAAATATTATTGACTTCATTGTTAATTTTTTGAAGTAGAGATGGCATGACATGTGACAAGCGTGACGAAGGATGGGCTGTTCGTTGTTGCAGTGGCGTGACATAGGTTGTGATCTGCTTTGCTGAAATGGGGCATCAACTAGATCATCTCTTGGAGAAAACAATGGAGACTTGGAGTTATTAGAATTTGGGGTGGGTATGTTTCTGTTTAGGAATGAAGGAGAAAAAATTATGAGAGATGACTAAGTCGTTTCACTTACTCCCATTTCTTTTTAAATTTTATGAGTTCGAGACTTTAGTCACGGTTTCTTATAAAAACCGTGGTTAAATGACTTTTATACATGAAAAAAACAAAAAATCGCTTGAGCAAGTCAAGTTTGTGTGGGTTAGAACTTTTTCAATTTACAACCTAACTCATATCTTGAAGACTATAATATTTTTCAATTTAATCTAATTTGTAGATCCAATCTAACTTATATCTTGTAAGTTAGGTTAGGTAAAAAAATCTCACGAATTTATGGTTTAACTTAATCCATTAAATATCGCTTATGATATATGTGAGATTGTTATATGCTGAATAAAAAGAAGGTTAAATAATTTTTCAATCCAAACCAATTCACAGACCTATCAAACATGTATCTTATACGTCAAGTTGGATCAAAACCCACAAATACCCAACTTGCGGAATATTCCTAGTGGTATACGTGAGATTATTATATTTTGGGCAAGGAGTATATATATGATACGTCAAATAATTATACCTTGTGAAGAATTTCATCAGTGAACAAGTCCTATTCCCAATAAGCTTTTTCAATGTTTGGAGCTTAGTACCTGTTTGGTAAAGATTATTTTTTGTTAAAAAAACTTTTTTATGGGTTAAAAAGCTTTTCTTCATAATATCTATTTTTTAGCATTATTGAATTTTTTTCAAAAACTGATTATGTTATGTTTTTATTAAAATAACACTAAACATAAAATATTTATAATATAAATAAATAATTTTATATCTTTTTAGTAATTTATAATTAAAAAACAATTTTTTTAGACAATTCAAATGAAATAAATTATCTTAAAATTATTTTTTAGTTAATATATATATTTTTAAATATAAAATTAATTATATTATAATCGATTATAATAATAATTAATTATTAAAATAATATTTTTTCACAGTTAATTTAAATACATCCTTAATATTACTTGATTTTACTTAATTTTTCACGCAGAAAGAGAAAAAGAAAGTGAAGAAATATTTTAAATCAAAAGTAAAAGGAGGGAGGGTGTTTTTCAATCTTTAATTAGGCATCTCCACAGGCATGGATGTGGACGTAACCCCTGGGCACTGTTCAAGCTAAAAAGCCTTCTAAACAGTTTTTTCTAAGGTTTGAACGTTGTACTATCGCAATTAAGAATGAAGCTCACCTACCATTATAACAAACCCTTGTAGGTTATGAGACAATGTTTGAATGATCTTATTTATTTGATAATGCTTATATATTTCAAATTGCGCTAATTGTATATAGACATTAATTTCAAAAAAAATTTAAAAACGCCAATATAACATTTAAAAAGGAAATGAAAAATTCATAAAAATATGTTTGACATTAAAAAGGTAAAATAACGATAAAATCTTATGAACGCCCCATTTTATGGGCCAAACAAAAAGCTCACTCGTGGTTTTAGAATATACTATGGCTCTTGACTAGAACCACTAGTGTTGTCTCTGTGTTTCTACTTTCTGAGTTTGTTTCATTTTTCTTTTCAAGAAAGAAGCTTTTGGAGTGATGTGAGCTTTCCGTTGTAAAGTAGTGTATAGCGGTAACGAAAGATAATAGTGGCATTGCGTGTAACCCACAAATCAAAATGTTAGCAAAAGGATTTTGAACCAAAGCATGTGATGCTGAGTGGGAAAAAAGGGACTCGAGGACAAAGAAAAGATGGCATGGATACCCAAGGAATCTGCAAATATTTCTTTATAGTTTAGCCAATAATGAAGGGGATAAAAAAATGAAAACTCTCATAAGAGATTCAAGTATTATATGCCCTTTTGATAACTTGATAAGAGCTCTCACTGCTCACATTTCTGAGAACTTTCTCATGAGCTCGTCCCTCTAGCATATTTGAGGAAGTCTAAAAGTCACACCTTTAGAGCCATTTGAATGCCTTTACACTATGGACCCAACAAAATCATCAATTGTAGCATTCGAGTACTGCATGTATAGACCCCCACTCACCCATCAAAGAAAATATTTTATGAGCAAAAGAAAAAGTTGGAAGAGGAAGGGAAAAAAAAAAAGAAAAAAAAAAGGAAGAGGAGAATGATATCCTTCAATAATTAACTGCATAACAAATCAAATTAATAGTGATGGAAAAGAAAGAATGTCGACTTGTTCTATGCATGTCACCAAAGCAAACCAGTTAATTTGTTTTCCAACATTTGTTTGAGCACTAGTGGATGGGAAACTTTTCTTTTGTGTAGGTCACGGTTGTATCAAGAATAGGGACGAGCATTGTCCCACTTTCTTCAGGCTTGTCCTAATTGTCAAATAGTTTATCACTTGTCATTCGTTAATACGAAAGAACTTTTTTGTGGTTTAAGTTCAATTAGATTTGGCCGATAATTCAAATAACATGAAACAAAACTATTCTTTTTAATAATTTGAAAATATATGATGTAACTACGGGCAATATATATACTTTCAAGACCGGATTTTAAATTCAATAATTATCAAGTGATACTTTTTATTCAAATTATTTATTTAGTGATATTTTTTTAGTTATTTAATGACTCTTTAAATCTTGATATTTTATGTTCTTACTCTTTCTATTAATTTTTATCTATCACTTTAGAAAGGTTAAAATTATATTTTTAATCATTATACGTGATATTCATTTTTAATTTAATTAGTCTTATATAAAAAAAAAAAGCTTTCAATTTAGTTTCTATATGTACAATTGTTTTTAATTTGGTCTTAACCATTTGCTGCCGTGAGTATAAGAACCAAATTATTGTGAAGTATATGGGTTAAATTAAAAATTAATGTCATGTATAGTAATAAATAGATTTTAACATATATTTTTTGTCACTATACATCATATACATTTTCAATTAAGTCATTATACTTAATTGTATAACAAACAGCGATGACCAAATTGAAAACGATTGTATGCATAAGGGCTAACTTGAAAACTTTTTTTTGTATAGAAATCAAATTAAAAATGAGTGTCACATATAAGGATCAAAAGTGTATTTTAACTTTTTAGAAAAGTTTTTAAATTTTATTTTATCTGTCATTTTAGAAAAAACAAATATTAATTATTTTTTAACTTTATCCTTAATATTGATAAGTGAAAAAAATGTATTAGAATGATAATAATATTTTAAGTATTTTAATAAAAGATAATTTAATTAAAGAATTTTCTAAAGAATGCCCCTAATTAAGGGCAGTTGTTAACGATTCAAAAAAGAAAATTTTTAATAAAAAATAATATATTCAATGTATTATAAATTAGAAAAACTATACTTTTTATGTAAAATTTCTTATTTTAAATTTTTTAACAAGTGTCCTTATGACACTTAAGACACTTATTAAAAAAACTCTTTAATTAAATATAGTTAATTTTTTTCTTATAATAAAGTCTATTTAATTACTTCCTTAATTCTTGTGCAACTGTTTTAAATGAGATATTAAAAAGAATTAGAAAGAGTAATTCGCTTTAAAGGCATGGGTTATTAAATCAAACCGCATAGCTTACCCTAGCCAAAGTAAGCTAAACCGCATAGATTTAATAACAAAAACAAAATCTAAGTATTCTTAATTCACTCTAGATTTGTAATCAAGATTTCTGAGTAAGGCAAAATCTATAACACTAAAGAATTTTTACAAATGATTGGACACCAAGGAGGATGAAAAGAATAAGGTGTATAGAGAGTTTTTGTAATGAAAAGAATAAGGTGTTCTATTGGTAAATGAAGTTACATTTTTTTCATTTTCCTATAACTAGTAAATATTTTGTGCATTGCACAGGTTCCTTTAAATTTAACTAAAATTTAAAAAAATATATTAAAAAACATAATTTGTTGGAAAAGAATTTAAATTTGAAATTAAAAAAATAAAAATGATACATGTCATTTTTTGAGGAATAGTATAATAAAGAATGACATATGTCATTCTATGAAAGAGAATATTATAATAAGATATTAACTCATTCTCAAGTAAATGTACTTTAATTTAATGTATAAGGGTGGATTGAGGTTATTTAATAGAATTATTATTTTTTGTAAAATTATCTTAAACGACAAACATTCTAAAATAGAGGGCGTAACTTTCAAATGAAGTATAAATGTATAAGTAAGTAAACTTTCTTTCTAGGTTATCCTTCCATGTTTTATCAAAATTAGTCTCCTTGTATTTACATAATAATAATAATAACAAGGGTAAAATATATTTTTAATCCTTCCAAATATAATGATTTTTTATTTTAGTCCCTCAGTATTTAAAATTTATGAATGAATCCTCTAAAAATTTCTTTTCTTCTTATATGGTCCTTTTGTTGCATTGTCGTTTGAGAAAGCCAGTATAACTATCTAAGTGGAGGTAAAGCATCGTACATAGATCTAATGAATGCTTAGGTGGACGTTAACAACTTGAGGACTAAAAAAGGATACCAAAACTATAAATTACTATATTTTAGTCCTTCATCTAAAAACATAATTAAGTCATTTCTGTTATCACTATCAACACACCAATTAGAAACTCCACTTGTATACACAACTTTTTCAACACATAAATTCCATCTCTAAACACAATTTTCTTCAAGCCAAAAACCTCACCTAGAAACACAATTTTCTTCAACCCAAAAACTACTTTGAAACCCCAAGTGATCAACCTTCAAGCTACCAAAGCTTCCAAAATTACTATAGCTACAACACTCTTATAACACCAAAATACAACCTAGACCATGAAGATCTACACTATACCCAACCCATTCACACTGAACCTATTTTCATCAAACTTTTAACTGAACCACCAAATCGAGACCCTCACCTCAAAGCCATGGCTGCCATAGCCACTACAAACCCCTGTTGTGATTATAATCTCAATGTTTTGATATTAAAATATCTTATATGAAAAAATAAAATTGAACTTATTTTTGCTTTATAAAATCTATTATAAAATTTATAATATATGAAAATTGAAGCACATAATTAAAAAAGCTTCATGACAATATTGAAAATGCTCCAGTTCAATTTATTCCTCATATCATCCCTCCTCTCTGGTAAGGTTTCTTTTCTCTCTTTGCTAGGGTTTTCTCTCAACCTCCGCCTTTCTGTACAAGGGCCTCTCCTGTGCAGCTTCTGGTTCATGTTGCCTCCTCCTATTGTGTTCAATTTTCTCTCTTGTTTGTGGCTCCCATGGGTGCGCCACTAGTTCTAGGTGTGGCGTGTGCTGCCTAGCGGAGTTGTGATGCCTCTTTTCGACTTGGCTCAACTCTGCAACGTCCTCTTAGGCGAGTATGTTCTGCTCGTGGTGGGATTTGTGTTTGTTGATCTCGCTTGTCTATCATCAAACCTGCGGGCGGCATCTCTGTGTACACTGATCTTGATGGGTGCATCACCAAACCTGTCTCTGTTGCACACGTCACTCCTCCTCTGGTGACTACTCCACCATGTGATTGCGGGCTAATTGGTTGTTGTTTTCTGCTTGGCGCTGTCACTCTGCTATATCACTCTGCCATACTCCGCAACCATCGACACTGCTCTGTGATCTCTCTGTACACCCGTTCTTGCAGTTTAGTGAGGCCCACTACCTCACCCACCCTTTATGGTCTTGCTTAGTAACCAAGGATCGAGAGACATTTGCTAGTCATTGAAAAGCCATTGGCGTTACGGACATTTGTCATGAACTCAAGTCATGGGGTGAGCACCATTTTGAACTCCTCTTAGAACTAAGTCAAGAGCACTATCTACCTAGCTACTGACAACGTTCCTAAGGACAAGACTTTGTCCCACACTGTGTGCTCCCTTGTTAACATCCCTATCCAGCATGTCAGGCAAGATGCCACCTCTCTTGTTAAGATCCTTATCCACAAAGTTACTTTTGAGGAATAATTACTGAAAAAGCATAGCCAAGAACCTAATGACAATGGAAAAGGTAAGAGAATTTGCATATATATACTCCACCTAAACCACACCACCATTATTTTACCTTTCAACTAGTCATAGTTACAAACTTGTTGGAAGATCTCTTTTGGGCATGCCTCAACTTTTGTATTTGGTATTTAGCTTCTTGTGAACACCCAATTTTGTCCGGGGCATTTTGTGAATAAAAAAAAAGAAACAAAAATAATCTTTTAACTCATTAACTCGTAACCCATAAACCAACCCGTTAACCCATCACTCATTAACCCACAACCCATCAGTTATCCTCACACTTAAACTCATCACTTATCCTAAAACAGACTCCATCAGTTATCCTAATCCCCAAACACTTATCCTAACTATCCCAAACAAACCTATCCTAAACTAACTCAAACTCATCCTACCACAAACTTATCCTAACATAAACCCATCCTATCTCAAACTCATCCTAAACAAACTTATCCTAAACCTCCCATCACTTATCCTAAACAAACTCTTAATCACATTCTAACTCAAACACCTCAGCCTAATCCTCTCCTATAAAACACCTAAATATACATCAGAATATATACTCAAATCACTCACTTTTCAGCCTTCACGCAAATACCCGGCCATATTTTCTCACTCACGCGGTTTCCCCTTAGCTCTGCCATAGTTTTTACTTCATCTTCAATCTCTCTAACATTACTGTCCAGAACCACTCACCTTCTCTCCACCTCAGGCCATCTTCTCCAACCCTCACTCACACCTCCACGCATCACCATACAACACCTCTAAGCTCCTATAATCACCCAACCTTGTCCCCCAAACCATAATCGTCCAGTACCCGTAACCACACCCCGTTGTAAACCCACTGTGACCCACTTCGGAATCAACCGCACCATCACGCTCGTCTTCGTCAACCGGCCGCTCGAACCAGACTATGAGTCGCGCCCTCCGATACGAGCAGATCCACGAGCTTAAGCGCGCCGTCAATCGCAGATCTCACTGCGTGCGCTTCCCGCGCCGGCGCACCGCCGTGCTCGAGCCGTCCTCCATCGAGTCAGATCCAGCTGCTGCCACCATCAGGACCTCACCGCTATCCTCCCAAGCCGCTAGTCGAACCAGAACCTGCGTCGTCAAAAGATCCTCCAGATCCGGCTAAGCACGGAACCGTAGACTATCGCGCGTCGTCGCTCAAAGCCCAGCACCACCGCACGCCGCTCGTTGCGCGAATCACCGTGAAACGGCGAACCTGCGCTGCACCGGTCGTCCCACGCACAGGATCCGAGCCCGTCGAACTCCAGCGCGCCACCGTTAGCGTCGCCGGAGCTGCTCCTTCCTCCTCTCTGGTGCTCCTCCCGTGACTAGCCGCTTCTCTGTTCTCTCTGTAAGAAAAAAAAAAGTTCCAAAGCAAAAAGAAAACCCCCCTCTTCGTTTTGCTTTTCGTAATGCCCCAATTTTTTTTTTTCTCTGATCAGTTTTTTTCTTTTTTTAAGTAGTAGGGTCATTGGGCTAAAAAAATGGTAAAAGTAAAAATAAAACAAAAATAATTGATTTCTTTAAAAAAATAATAATAATAATATGGGTTATCCGAGTGCGATGACAAATTCTTAACCCTTGTATTTTGTAAACGTCGAGTTGCGACAACTTGATGGTTTACATTTTATTATTATTATTATTATTATTATTATTATTATTATTATTATTATTGTTGTTGTTGTTGTTGTTGTTGTTGTTGTTGTTGTTATTATTATTATTATTTATATTATATTTAAATTATTATCATGTTTTCAATTTTTTTTAAGTTAAATCGCTAATTGATAATTTTTTAAATAAAAGTTTTATAACAAACTTGATAATCAATGGGTGACGTCTCTAGCGTGACACAAGCTTCACTTATTTAATCTTTAATTTGAATAACTGAGCCGCGACGGCTTGTTGATTCAAATTTTTAAAACTTTTAATAAAATCAATCAACCCACAATATTTTCTAGAGAACTACGTGACTTTGAGTTCCTCATTGCACCAGGGGATACGTAGGAGCGGGACTCCAATTCTTTCAAGCCAAAAATTAAATTTTCATAATTTATTTGTTTATTTCATATTTTTTACAAAAAAAAAGGATAAAATAAATATTTTTAGGGATTATTGAGAATTTGCATAATTAATTTAAGGTACCGTCTTAGGACGGATGTGTTAGAGGTGTTGTGGGATTAAGATTCCGCCCTTCTCTACACATAACCGACTCCCGAATTCAATCTGGTTTCAAAGACTATTTTTCTTGGGTTTTCTAATTTTTCCTAAT
Source organism: Ormosia semicastrata (assembly GCA_029884595.1). NCBI lineage: Eukaryota > Viridiplantae > Streptophyta > Magnoliopsida > Fabales > Fabaceae > Ormosia > Ormosia semicastrata. Next base: position 10,675,385 of record JAQQTO010000041.1, read on the forward strand.
AAAAAAAATAAAATTGGTGGCGACTCCTAATTAATAATATTTTTTAATTTAAGTTACTATTTCATCGCGATTAATTTGGTCGCAACAGATGGCGACTCCACTGGGGATACTTGAGAGTCAAGCCTGTAAAAGTTAGTTATGCAAAATTTTTGGTGATTTTTATGTGTTTGTTTTACCTTTTTTTTTTTTTTTCTTTTTATTATTTGATGATTTTTTTTATATATATTATTTTTAGTGTTAATTGTTGTACTACCTGAACCTTAGGGTAGAAAACTTTTAGAATTTGTTTTGTATTTGCTTTATTTTGCAGGATGTGGGTAGTCTTTAGGATTGTGAAGGTTTGTACGCTCCCAGTACCCACTGCACCTACACATGAAGCACACACATTCGAGTGGGGCCCTATACCCGGGTCTGAGTGAAGCCTAAGTTAAGTAGAGGTTATGTAGTGGTAGCCATTTTGGATGTATTTCCTGTTTGGTTATCGCAAAAATCTCATCTAGAGTGTGCCTTTTTCATGAATGTCTCACACCTAGTGGTTTACCCACTATTTCATGGTCAACATTCTGAAATAGGACTTGGCTCTAGAGACCTCTAAAATAGAAAAGTCACCCCATGGAAGTTCTCACGAACCAGAAAGACTCTTAGATCCTTAGGATAGAATTCCCAAGTTTAAAGCAATCCCATTAGAACACAAAGGGAGCACACCTTTCATTACCTTTAGATTTGTCCATATCTTGTGAGTTGTTCAGTCTTTTAATGTGACAAACCATACTTGCATCCCTCTTAAAAATCTTTTTTTTCAAAAAGAGGAGATGAGTCATTATTAAAGGACCAACAACTCACTCACTCATTATTGCATCATAAGTCATCATTCTTCGCATCATGTTTTCTCCAAAAACCATGCATTGACAGTTCTTATGTGTTAAATCCAGGTTTGTTGAGGGACTGTTGAAACTAAGTGCCTAAGGATTAACAGTGAGTATCTTTGATTAATAATGGAACGTGTCATGGGATCAGATCACAATGAGGTTATTTTGAAAAAGACTTTGCGACTTAAGGCCAATGAAGTTGACACAGAAAGCCTGTTGAGTTTGGGCCGAATGTTGAAGAAGACACAACGCCTGACTTTCACTGCGAGATATGGGAAGATTCTGAATCTGTTAGAGGTTGATGTACAGGTAGAAGCTATTACCGTGCTAGCTCAATTCTACGACCTACCGTTGCGTTGTTTCACGTTTCAAGATTGTCAGTTGGCCCCCACCTTAGAAGAGTTTGAGCAGATCTTGGGCTTACCATTGGAAAAGGAAGAGCCATACCTCTATATAGGCCACCATGCATCCATGCCAACCATAGCGGACATCTTGAAGATTCATGTGAAAGATCTGCAAAAAGCAAAGCAAAATAGGAAAGGAACAGAGGGATTCCCAAGGAAATACTTAGAAGAGCACATGCGCCACCTAGCCAAGGTTGAAGACTGGAATACCTTTATGGATGTGTTAGCCCTCACTACTTATGGCAGCATCCTATTCCCGAGTAATGAAGACTTGATAGATTTTGCAGCAATAGATGTGTTTCTCGCTCGAAGGAATAATGCCGCTAATCCTATCCCAGCCCTTCTTGCTGATGTTTATTATACCCTGAATTTCTGCCATGAAAAGAAGGGTAAGCGGATCTTATGTTGTCTACCGATGTTATTCGTATGGCTCACAAGTCACATGTTCAAGAGAGGCTACAAGGATCCATGTCTCATTACAAGTCTCAAGATGCTCCAGTTGAAAACCAGGAACGGCCGCGAATGGGCCAAAGAATTGGCCAAACTTGAGGAAAAGAAAATTGTATGGTACCCACAGCGTAAAGAAGGGCAAACAGTGGTCTATCAGTGTGAAGGCTTTCCTAATGTTCCTCTCATGGGTACTCGGGGATGCATTAACTACAACCCTGCCCTGGCACTGCGACAACTAGGCTATCCCATGATGGGGCCACTATCAGAATTGGAAACTGCTCCTTTTGTCTGTGATATGCAAATGGAGTGTACTGAGACACTTAGGAGAGTGCGAGACGCTTGGAAGAAAGTTATTAGAAAGAGTAAAGAGTGGGAGTCGAAGCTGGGGAGTTAAAGAAAGTTACAGGTAGTGGGTCAAGAACAGGGCGTAGGAAGTTAAGTTACCCTTTAAAATCCCAGTAACCTCTACAGTCAGTAAATCTCTACCTCCGACCTCGATAGAAGATGAAGAAATAAGAGAAAAGTTAGCTGAAGCCAACAAAGAAAAAAAGAAATTAGAGGCAGAGTTGGAAAAGGTTCGCCAGACATGTGCAGTTTTAAGGCGTGAAAATGCTGAGAAAAACAATGCTCTCGAAAAAGCAAACAAAAGGCAAAGGACAGAGCAAGATAGTATGTCAAAAATCAGAAAATGTTGGAAGCTGCAAATAAGGAACTAAGGCTCCGAGGGCAGGAAAGAGATAAGGCTCTGACAGAAAATCAACAACTCAAGGAGCTGCTCGTAATTGCCAAAGCAGCACAGAATAAGGCTCTTCAGCAAGCAGATAGTATGAGGCAACAAGTGGAGACAGTGTCAACCAGATATGAAGACATGATCAGAATTGAGAGGTTGCGCACTGTCGAGGAGATTGCAGGGTATGAAGCAGCATTGCGACAGGGACAGGAGGATTTGCAGAAAATGATAGATCATGCAAGACAACAAGACGAGGACATTAATGGATGGAAAGAAGAAGTTCATTTTTGGAGAGACCAATTCTCGAAGCTGGCATGCCTAGCCAACACGACAATCGCAGATATTCTATATTACTTAAAGGTGGCGGATAATGGTCGATCCTCTTAAGACTCCAGCAGAGATCAATGACTTTATTGAATATTGCAAGAATCTTATTGGATAAATGAAGTAGATGATCAGGGTGCAGTCATTTGAGAAGGAGCAATGAGACTAGACAATGATGTATTTCAAGTAGAGTGGAAATGATGTATTCCTCTTAAATGATGTTGATGATTCTTTTTCAATTGAATAAAGTATGTCTTTTTATTCTTCTGATCCTATGTTGCACTGAAGATCCACTACTTTTGAATGAGACGTTCTAAGTAATGGTCATGACAACCTTTTGAACGAGACGTTCTAAGAAACAATCATGACGAGCACAGATTAAAGATACTCACTCAAATCCGCCCAACATAAATTAACAATGGTCCTTTAACAAATCAATAATAATCATGGTTGTTTTAATAAATTTTACTTTGATTGTTCACAGGAAATTTAAAATCATTGCGCGACCAAGGAAAGAAGACACCAATCAAACTCGTGTTCATAACACAATGGCTCGAACAAGGTTGCTTGCAGCAATGGCGGCTGAGAACGAAGGTAGGAACCTAAGTTTGGAAGTAGATGAAGTGAAAGGAAGGGTGAATGAGGTGATAGAATCTCAAAGAAGAATTGAGGAAATGTTGTCAGCTATGAGGGAGACCCTCACTTTGATGGGGGCAGTTAGAGGTACAGGAGTAACCGGGGCGCACTCGCACCCACTGAATACCACTTCTATGAGGACAAACCCTGGAGTCACTACTGAGGTACCTTATGTGGGAGGAACCTCAAACACTACATTAGTAGTGATTCCTATTGGAGAAGGATATCATTCATTAGAAGGTACTCGCAATGAGGTCCATGGTAATATTGAGTTCACGTGGGAACTGCCACATATGATGACAACTGGATTTCCTACCGGTACTGGACACGCAACTGTTCAAAATGACAAGATGAAAGAAGAGTGGATGGAAAAGATGGAAGAGCAAATTAAGGCGATCAAGGGTCCTAGCACCTACGGTCCCCTTGGGATAGAAGAATTGTGCCCTACTGCTAACATCGTCATCCCAAGGATTTCAAAGTCCCAGAATTTGTCAAGTATGATGGGAGCACCAATCCCTTTTTCCACCTAAAAACTTACATTACCAAAATGTCCATTTGGTCAAGGGATTGGAAGTTCCTCGTCAATTTCTTTCATGAAAGTTTGACTGGTCCTGCTTTGGAGTAGTGTATCCAACAAGACCTCTCAAAAATCTCCTTTTGGGATGTCTGAGCGAATTTATTTATAGGTCAGTATCGGTTTAATCTGGATACAGCCCCAACTTGGGAGCAGTTGGGAACATTACAGAAGAAAAGTGATGAGACATTCAAACAATATGCCCAGAGGTGGAGAACTCTTACAGCCCAAGTGCAACCGCCGTTAACTTTGACTGAGATGTGCTCATACTTCTTGGGAACTTTAGGAGCTCCTTATATTGGGACAATGGCGGGCGCCGCTTATAGAGACTTTGCTGATTTAATTGCTGTTGGAGAAAGAATTGAAATTTTGATAAAGGCTAGAAAATTGCCAGCTGACAATAATGAGAGTAGTTTCAAGAAGGGGTTCCCCTCTAAGAAAAAAGAGCCGGAAGTGAGTTACGTGCAGAATCTGCAGCCTTTACGACCCCGATATTCGCCATCCTACCCTACATACCGACCACCTCCATACAACCCAAACACTTACCCTTCTTATCAGACACCTGCATTGTCCCATCTACCTGGCCCAACTGCTCCTCTCGTAAATATACCTCAAACACAGCCATTCCAAATCAACACTATCCTGGTGCCTCAATCATATGCACCAACTCGCCCAATCTATACTTAGTACCCATCTCGGGCTCAGCAAAATTTCCAAAACTACCCACAATCTCGACCAAACTTCCAAAATCAAGGCCATTTCCGTACCAAAAACCTACCCCTTTCCCAAAACTGTCCATCTCAAACGCAGATTTATTTCGAAGGCTGTTTAATGCTCACCTCATCTCAGGGAACCCTGTACGTCCCCTACAACCACCATTTCCAGCATGGTACAACCCAAATTTAACTTGCAAGTACCATATGGATATCTCAGGGCACTTAATCGAAGACTGTGAGTCTTTCAAGATGGCGGTAAGAAAGCTTATTGCTTGTGGAAAATTGGATATTCAAGAAGAGGTTAGACTTAGTATTGTCAGCAATCCAATTCCTAATCATGGAGGAAGGAATGGGGTAAATACTTAGAATAGTTGATCAAGGAAACCTTAGAAAGTTTAACTTAATGGTGGTTCATAAACAATACCTTAGAGTCCTCCAACACTGGGGAATTTCTAAGCGACTGGTATTCTGATTTGTTTATCAAGTAGTTACCGTGAAACGATGGTTTAATTGTATCAACCCTATGCTTATTCGATCAATAAAATCAGTTGGGTTTTGAACTTATGATAACTTTCTTGAAGCATTAGTGTAATGAATTTGCATAGATATCTTGTTTCCTTTCATTTTCATCACGCTATCTTTCTTGACATTTATTTGCTTTCGTTTCTTCGAAGTGTTTTCCCTGAATTTGGATCCCATTGAACGCCAATTCTTGGCAATTCTAAGTTTGGTATATGTCAGTAAAGTTTGCGTCTGTAAGTGCCATTTGTAAAAAAAAAGGGGGGGGGAGCAATGAAGTGATCATTTGGTGTGCACTATCGTTTTGTTTCAAAATTAAAGTTTGAAGATAAATAATCAATGATTTAGAAATGAAGATTGGCCATTTTCTCTACCTTTTACAAAATTTCATTATCTTTATCCCTTGCTACCCCTTTTGAGCTTGAAAATTTCTTCAATAAACCTTGGATAAGGATCACCCCTACACTAGAGGATAGTACAAGACAAAAGTTGACTATCATGGTGACTATTTTGAAGAAGGGAGAAAATGTGAAAAGGGCAAGAAGTAAAAAAATGGTGAAAAACAAAAAAAAAGGAGAAAAGGAAAAACAAGAAAGAGAAAAAGGAAAGAAAGAATAAAGAAAATAAAATGAAATGGGGAAGAAATGAAGAACAATAAAAGAAAGGTGTGTTTAAAAGCGCAAAAGCAGTTAACGAAGTTTAGTTTTGGCCAATGATCCTTAGTCCCATTCAACCCTAAAACACTTGTTTGAGCCTTATATCTCTTCTTTCATAACCCCTAGCCTTGACCTCATTACAAGCCTCAAAAAGTCCATTCTGATCAATGAAGGATTGTGGTCATTTTCATTAACTTTAATTTTGAGACAAATGTTATGCTCATCCAAGTATCTAATTTACTGCTCCTAAAAAAAAAAGGAAAAGAAGAGGAGGAGGTACTCGCCAGTCTTACATCGGGGTAAATCTTTTAGTCACTAGGGTGAGTTTCTGTCCTATTCAATTTAGTCCTAAACTGGGGCAAATTTCTCTTCGATTCAATTTGGCCTTAAACTAGGACAAATGTCTACCCTGCTCGATTTGACTCTAAACTGGGGCAAATTTTCTTTTTCTTGACATACACTGGGGTAAATCTTTTGGTCACTAGAGTGAGTTCTTGTCCTATTCAATTCAGTCTTAGACTAGAGCAAATTTCTCTTTGGTTCAATTTGACTTGATGTAGATGTTTAGTAGAAGAAAATCCTTGGTCATAATGTCTAGTGAGCAACTAGAGATCATGTTCATGAGGATCAAACCAATCCATATCAAGGCAACTATTCTTTGAATCACATACCATCATTTGTGTCTTATTCCATATGTACCCTTTTGTGTTGTCAAACTTCCAAAGTCAATCTAGAAGTTGTTCACTTAGTCAATTCCTGTTCTGTTGTATTTTTGAAATCCATGTCTATCTATTACGTAATGCTTCAGGTAAGGTGAACATGAGTACAATATTATGATTTGACCATCCGATGGCAATCCCTTGATGAACAATTCAGACTGAAAATAATTTAGAAGTTTCAATTAAAAGGGAAAATGATATCCTAGTGGATAATCTAGAAACAAGAGGTACCTAAGCAAAAAGGAAAAAGAGCCCGTTAGATTGAAAACTCAAAAGGGCGATTTAACCAAAATTGGGGCAAATAAATAGGACGCCGCCTAAAGCACCTTGAAAAGTTCACCAAAATGGGGCAATTTTGTTCAATTAGTCATACTGGGGCAAATTTTTGAAGGATTAAAGAGAAGATATGTTGAAGGAAGTAGCAATGGAGACAGCAATTGAGTTATCAAGCAGTTGCAGCGAATCAATTGGTTGAGGGATAAAGTTGAATACTAGAGCAAAATTTTCCCACAAGGACTCAGTCAAACAATGGTTCATGAAAAGATGATCGTTTCATTTCTCAAAAGGAGAGTTGGGGATGGAAAACAAGGAAAGAGAAAGAAGAATGAGTAAGAAGAACCGAAGTTGTCAGGTCCAACGAGCAAAAGCATGTGAACAAGGGTTTGACTGGTCAAAGCTTTCCAAAGTCACCGCTGGTTCGAATGATTAAAAGAAAGAAAAGAAAAAAAGAAAAAAGAAAGAAAGAAAGAATAAAGATAAAAGAAAAAGAGAGAAAAGGAAAAAGAAGGAAAGAGATTTTAAGGCACTGTCTAACTGTCATGAATGTTTCCATTGCATTTTAAGTTATTTTGAGCGCATCGGCTCCATGCATTTGCATTTTAAGTTTTTGAGTGCATCATCTCCTTGCATTTGCATTTTACTTTTGAGTGCATCGGCTCCTGTCTTTTGCTTTTGAGCGCATCGGCTCCTGTCTTTTACTTTTGAGCGCATCGGCTCTGTCTTTTACTTTTGAGCGCATTGGCTCCTGTTTCTTACTCTTGAGCGCATCGGCTCCTGTCTTTTACTTTTGAGCGCATTGGCTCCTGTTTCTTACTCTTGAGCGTATCGACTCCTGTCTTTTGCTTTTGAGCGCATCGAGTCCCTGTCTTTTAATTCCTGTCTTTTACTTTTTTGAACTCATCGGCTCCCTGTCTTCTAATTCCTATTTTTTACTTTTGAGGGCATCGGCTCCTGTCTTTTGCTTTTGAGCGCACCGGCTCCCTGTCTTTTAATTCTTGTCTTTTACTTTTGAGCGCATGACTCCCTGTCTTCTAATTCCTGTTTTTTACTTTTGAGTGCATCGGCTCCTGTCTTTTACTTTTGAGCGCATCGGCTCCTGTCTCTTACTCTTGAGCGCATCGGCTCCTGTCTTTTGCTTTTGAGTGCATCGGCTCCCTGTCTTTTAATTCATGTCTTTTACTTTTGAGCGCATCGGTTCCCTGTCTTCTAATTCCTGTTTTTTACTTTTGAGCACATCGGCTCATGTCTTTTGCTTTTGAGCGCATCGGCTCCCTATCTTTTAATTCCTGTTTTTTACTTTTGAGCGCATTAGCTCCCTGTCTTCTAATTCCTATTTTTTACTTTTGAGCTCATCGGCTCCTGTCTTTTACTTTTGAGCGCATTGGCTCCCTGTCTTTTAATTCCTGTTTTTACTTTTGAGTGCATCGGCTCCTGTTTTACTTTTTGAGCGCATCGGCTCCCTGTTTTTTAATTCCTGAGCGCATCGGCTCTTGTCTTTTGCTTTTGAGCGTATCGACTCCCTGTCTTTTAATTCTTGTCTTTTACTTTTGAGCGCATCGGCTCCTGTCTTTTACTTTTGAGCGCATTGGCTCTGTCTCTTTTAATTCCTGTCTTTTACTTTTGAGCGCATCGGCTTCTGTCTTTTAATTCCTGTCTTTTACTTTTGAGCGCATCGACTCCTGTCTTTTACTTTTGAGCGCATCGGCTCCCTGTCTTTTAATTCTTGTCCTTCACTTTTGAGCGCATCTGCTCCTGTCTTTTTACTCTTGAGCGCATCGGCTCCCTGTCTTTTAATTTCTGTCTTTTACTTTTAAGCACTTCGACTCGTGTGTCTTATTCTTGAGCGCAATTGGTTTCTTGTCTGTTGCTTTTGAGCGCATCGACTTTTGTCTTTTAAGTGTCTGTCATTGAGCGCATCGCTCTTTACATTCTTTTCGCTCCTGAACAAAATTCGAGTTCATGTCTTTACTCGTTCCTTACCATGATAAAATGAAAAACTATGGTTATTCTTTTTATCTAGTAAGAAACAAGTAAAGAGGAACTGTGAACACCCAATTTTATCCGGGGCATTTTGTGTAAAAAAAAAAAGAAAAAAATAATCTTTCAACCCATTAACCCGTAACCCATAAACTAACCCGTTAACCTATCAATCATTAACCCACAACCCATCAGTTATCCTCACACTTAAACTCATCACTTATCCTAAAACAGACTCCATCGTTATCTAATCCCCAAACACTTATCCTAATTATTCCAAACAAACCTATCCTAAACTAACTCAAACTCATCTTACCACAAACTTATCCTAACATAAACCCATCCTATCGCGAACTCATCCTAAACAAACTTATCCTAACCTCCCATCACCTATCCTAAACAAACTCCTAATCACATTCTAACTCAAATACCTCAGCCTAATCTTCTCCTATAAAACACCTAACATATACATCAGAATATATACTCAAATCACTCACTTTTCAGCCTTCACGCAAATACCCAGGCCATATTTTCTCATTCACGTGGTTTCCCCTTAGCTCTGCCATAGTTTTTACTTCATCTTCAATCTCTCTAACATTACTGTCCAGAACCACTCACCTTCTCTCCACCTCAGGCCATCTTCTCCAACCCTCACTCACACCTCCACGCATCACCATACAACACCCCTAAGCTCCCATAATCACCCAACCTTGTCCCCCAAACCATAATCGTCCAGTACCCGTAACCACACCCCGTTGTAAACCCACCGTGACCCACTTCGGAATCAACCGCACCATCACGCTCGTCTTCGTCAACCGGCCGCTCGAACCAGACTGTGAGTCGCGCCCTCCGATACGAGCAGATCCACGAGCTTAAGCGCGCCGTCAATCGCAGATCTCACTGAGTGCACTTCCCGTGCCAGCGCACCGCCGTGCTCGAGCCGTCCTCCACCGAGTCAGATCCAGCTGCTGCCACCTTCAGGACCTCACCGCTATCCTCCCAAGCCGCTAGTCGAACCAGAATCTGCGTCGTCAAAAGATCCTCCAGATCCGGCTAAGCACGGAACCGTAGACTATCGCGCGTTGTCGCTCAAAGCCCAGCACCACCGCACGCCGCTCGTTGCGCGAATCACCGTGAAACGGCGAATCTGCGCTGCACCGGTCGTCCCACGCACAGGATCCGAGCCCGTCGAACTCCAGCGCGCCACCGTTAACGTCGCCGGAGCCGCTCCTCCCTCCTCTCTGGTGCTCCTCCCCGTGACCAGCCGCTTCTCTGTTCTCTCTGTAAGAAAAAAAAAAAACGTTCCAAAGCAAAAAGAAAACCCCCCTCTTCGTTTTGCTTTTCGTAAGGCCCACTTATTTTTTCTCTCTCGATCGCTTTTTTTTTTTTTTAAGTAGTAGGGTCATTGGGCTAAAAAAATGGTAGAAGTAAAAATAAAACAAAAATAATTAATTTCTTAAAAAATAATAATAATAATAATATGAGTTATCTGAGTTGCGACAAATACTTACTAATCCATTGTATTTTGTAAACGCCTCGAGTTGTGACTTGATGGTTTACATTATTATGATTATGATTATGATTATTATTATTATTATTATTATTATTATTATTATTATTATTATTATTATTATTATCATGTTTTCAATTTTTTTAAGTTAAATCGCTAATTGATAATTTTAAATAAAAGTTTTGTAACAAACTTGATAATCAATTGGTGACGTCTCAAGCATGACGTGAGCCTTCACCTATTTAATCCTTAATTTGAATAAGCGAATACGATGTCTTGTTGATTCAAATTTTTAAAGTTTTTAATAAAATCAACCAACCCACAATATTTTATAGAGAACTACGTGACTTTGAGTTCCTCATTGCACCAGGGGATACGTAGGAGCGGGACTCCAATTCTGTCAAGCCAAAAATTAAATTTTCATGATTTGTTTATTTATTTCATATTTTTTACAAAAAGGGGTAAAATAAATATTTTCAGGGATTATTGAGAATTTGCATAATTAATTTAAGGTACCATCTTAGGATAGGTGTGTTAGGAGTCTTTGTGGGATTAAGTTTCGCTTCTCTCTACACATAACCGACTCTAATTCAATCTGGTTTCAAAGATCATTTTTCTTGGATTTTTTAATTTTTCCTAATAAAAAAAATAAAATTGGTGACGACTCCTAATTAATAATATTTTTTAATTTAAGTTGCTATTTTACCGCGATTAATTCGGTCGCGACACTTCTCCTTTTCATTCTAGTAATGTTTTATCTATCTTTGGCAAATATATATATATATTATTCCTCATATTGTTAATTCAAAATTGAATAATTTTTTTCGAAATTAAGGGGAAACGAATTTTGATACTTATATCAACTATATTTTTTATTTGCTATATCAACTATATTTGATTAATGGACTTTATTTTTGTGCACGAATGATGTTTTCAATAATTTTGTAGTAGGAATATATATGCATCATTCATCTTATATTTTGAGAAATTTGAAATGCCCGCAGAACTTAATATTTTAATTTAATTTTAAACATAACTAATAAAAAAGCATAACCGTTTACATTTATTGTCTAGTTTCTCTGTATTATCAATTTGTAATTGACTTGTCTATTTGAGCGTGCCATATGGGTTGCGGGAGCTTCTGTTTGAAGGTTTTGATGGTCCACCTTTTGCTAGTTGGTACCTTAAGAGGTTATTTTTTCTTTTTTATTATCTTGTACCCAAAATAGATTATTTTTGGCCTTCATTTAAGAATGTTTTTATCTATTTAAAATTATTTTATTGAATTTACATGCCTATGTAGTATTTCAAATTTTCCATTTAAAAATATTGAAAGGGGTCATTACCGAAACCTTAAAAATGTAAAAGGGAGATGTATAAACTCTTGTATTATGTTTTATCCCAATTCGCAAGCTTGTCAAAAAGTTGGTGTTTGAGCTTAATAAATTACAACTATATATATTATTCTATATTACTCTATTCATCTACTTCTATTTATCCATTTAAGAATTTTGATTTGTCTAACATTATCTATCTATTTAAAAAATCTAAGAATATCTATTAGTCTTTTTCAATTTTACTCTCATATTTTATTATTTTCACTAAATTCAATAAATATATAGTAATTGATTTTTACAATTTCTTAAAATCAACTACTCTAATCAATGAAATGAGAAGGGAAGAGAGGATGTGAGATTAATGAAGATAAATGAAGAGATAAAAAATATTAATTAAGTGAGAAATATGATAATTTAGTCATTTTAAATTATATTTTTTTATCATTCAACATTTTTTATAACTTTTTTAATATGTGCGAAATAAACTTAATGGGCTGATAAAAGAGTAATTAATAAGCCACGGATCCTTTCGTTTTTCTCAATAAAATGGTGGATGTCTGGGTAGTAAAATCATTGAGTTAGGGGAATTGAATATTACATAACTCAACTATCATTTTGAAAAAAGATTAACTAAATATGGAAAGAGGGAATGAAAATAAAATCCTTTCTTCTTCCTATCAAACTAAAAATATAGGAATGAACATGCATTGAAAAAAAAGTCACGTGTTCAATTATTGTTGGAAACTTTTATTGATAATAAGTTATTGTAAATACTAATTGAGTCGTTGAGACTTGTGGCATTGACCATAGAATGAGTAACCTTCCCTCATCTAACTCTTATTTAACAAAGAAAATTATAGTTGAATTACTTAATATTTAGTTGCCTTAATGATTTAGCCCAAACAATTATCACTAAAATCCTTTTCCTATCAAACTAAAAAAGGTGCAATTATCTATTCTCAATATTTAACATCATCTCGAATTTCAGAAATAAAAAACAGTATTACTAAACTGACATGAATGTATAATTTCTTTATTGAAGGAAGTGTTTAACGGGATTGCTTATTAACTCGTAATATTAAACAAAATGAAATCCAAATAGGCTATTATACTTAGCTTTAGAGGTGCGAGAAAGATCATAAATTCTGAAAAGCAAATATGATTCAGTGGTGACACAAATATATATGTGGTATTATATCAAATAAAATAGTAATAATACATGCACAAAGATTTTATACACTTAAGTCTCAAAAAATATAAAATGAATAGTTGAATATATTTTGGTCCAAATGTAAAATAATGGATACAAATTTTCAGCCATTTATTTTTTTATTTATTGTCTGTGAGACTTTTCTGTTCACAATATTTTTATGAAACTAACATTAATATGGATGAAATAGCACAAAAAAAGGAAGAAGGCAAAAGTAGAGCCGACAAAGAGAGTGTAAAACCTAACATTACCTAATTGGCAATAAAAGAGAGATTGGGAAGAGAACAAATTAAGCCAGATTGGTAGATTCACAAGCTGCCGACTGGCTTTCTTTATGTGCAAGTAGGTGCCACTTTTTCATCTCCATTATTTTTGTTTCTGCTCCCTTGCAAGTTGTCATTGGTGGCAAGTGACACATTATTGAAATAGTTTTCAGTAATGTTTTAGTCACAATCATATACACTTATTGTTCTCGTATATCATATATTAAATTAAAATAAATATATTATATATAAATATAAGTAAAATGTCATTTGAGTGTCGTATTCAAATAATAAAAAGACTTTGAGTAGATCAGAAGTCGGGCACGAAGGACATGGCGTGGACTATCACTTTAGCTATAAAAGCAATGATATATTTGTGGACTACACAAGTTTTCATACTTGAAAGCTCTTAAGTTATCATTCTTCAATCAATTTTTGTTTTTCCTGTTTTGCAAAGAAAAAGACTTTGGTGGACAAGGACTTGAAATAAAAAGATGTTTGTGGGTAAGTCGTTTTCAAAGTGAACAAGACGGCATGATAGTGCATGCACTTTCATAATTTTCAGAGTAATTCTTAAGTATCGCATAGTATATCATAAATATTTAAATTATTATTTAATATAAGATAATGAGAATTATCATAAAATTATATTAATTTTTAATAATATTTTTATATATATCAAATAATAATTTAAATATTTAAATAATGACATAATAAGCCTATTTATCCAAAAATTTCCGTAATTTTCAGAATCAAATGCAGGTTTTGATTAAGACCAAGTAAATTTTAATTTGTGTTCTCCTTTTGAGGTGGCTGTACTTTGTGAGAATCCATGTTCTATTTAATAAGATATAGTTACTGACAATGTGATGTCTTCGTATATTTAATATATGCATAACTTTAAACAATTTACAAAGTGGTAGTAATCTAGCTAATCTGCTTAACTTCCTTCCAGTTCACTTCACAATATCAGTTCATTAAATTGAAGTAATCTGATCAAATTGATTAAACCAAACACAATCAATTTAGTTTCATTCGAAATTAATATTGATTTGATTCCATTCTAATTAATGCACATAGTTAATTTTAATATTTCAGAACTTGTGTTAATTAATATTAATAATAAAATATTAACTATTTGAAATGTATATTAAATTGTTTGATTGGCATAATTCACTTGTACTGAGTCAGTTAAAAAAAAAACTTACTTGTACTGGGAGGATATTAATCAGCCTTATAAATCTTATTCTCATTTTTTAAATGATTCATGCTGTTGTAGATTCTCGAATTTTTCTCTTTTAATTGTTGATGAAAAAATTCGCAACATCTTGCCGGCAAATTTATATATATATATATTTTTTGTGTACAATTAATTAAGTATTTTTAATTCATCAATCTTCTCTCTTTCTTATATATATTAATATACTAATGAGTATTCCGTGCTTTGTACAAACTTTTTAAAGTTAGTTAAAATTTTAAAATAATATAAATATAAATTAAAAGAGATTATACATTAAAAACTCTAAAAGAGAATATGTAAAATTAGATTAAAATTAAGTGAATGTGAATTTGAAATTTAGAAAAAAGGAAAATTAAAAATAATATGTGCTATTTTTTGAAAGAGAATAATATATGTGTGTGTTTGGTTGAGATTATATCTCAAATCAATAGTTTTTTATTCGGCTTAAAAACCTTTTCATTGTTTATGGTATGTTTGGGTAATTCTCCAACAACTTTTGTCATAAATTCTATGCATTGTAATAGTTGTTTTTTCGTAAACTTGAAACTTGGAACTTATGTGTGTATTTGATTCAATTGTGAAAATTTTGATTATTCAATATTCGATTATTGTATAATCGATTATAATAGAATCAGTTTATGTTTGAATATATTAGTTAAAAAGTGATTTTAAAATAATCAGTTTCATTTAGATAGTATAAAAAATTATTTTTATACATTAACTTATCAAAAGAAGTATAAAATAATTAAAAAAATTATTTAATTGATGACAAAATAATATTTACATATCAAAACTTTTAGAATAATATATAATCTAAAATCATAAGTTTCAAACTTCAATCTTATGAAAAGAAACTATTATAATATATTGAATTTCATACAAAAGTTGACGCAAAAATTGCCAGACATACAATAAATAGTAAAAAAAGCTATTGGCATAGTAAAAAAATCTGTGCCAAACATGCTCTATGATTCTAGATTAATATAGGTTATTTCAAAAGTTTTGGGATATAAATATTATTTTATTTTCAATCAAATAATTTTTTAAATTATTTTATATTTTTTAATAATATAATACATAAAAAGATTTTTTGTATACTATTCAAATGAAATAAACTATTTTAAAATTATCTTTTAATTAATATATTCAAACATAAATTTGATTCTATTATAATCGATTATATAATAATCTATTATACAATAATTAATTATTAATCAAAATTTTCACAACTGAATAAAATACACCTTAAATAATTAAGTCACTTTTAAGTAAATATACTCTGATTTAATAAATAGGAATGAATTATTATGAAAATGCTATTTAATCTCTTTACCTTTGTGTGAAATATAGCATCTTCTATATTTTTACTTGTTGTAAAATTTTTAACTTGGTGAAACACAAAGTTAATTGTTTTTTTTTTTTGGTCTCCCACGAAGTGTCCCCACAGAGTTAATTAATTGATATTCAAGTTTTTCATAATATTTAAATCCCTTTTAGCTTGAATTTCTGGCCATGAATTTTGTGTTGTTGTCAATTTTTTTATTATTAATTTTATTGTTCAAATAAAAGTGTAAAAATGCTAATTTCTATCTAATGATGCAATGAGAGTTGGAGATAAACCATATAAATAATAGATGTATTAGATTTTTATTTTTCAAACAGCGTAAAGAAAAACTGTATTAAAATTAAAATATGTAACGACCACTCCTTATCCTTCGTAGATAAGAAACTAGTCTTAATATACAGACCGACCTTTGTCACAGAATAGTTCTGCAAAAGAGTCAAAACTCAAAAGAGTATGAAGACTTGTTTTGTTTTTTAGGTGGTAATGTGTAGATTTGCTTAGTTGCATTATAGTTTAAAAAATGCTACTTACACATTTATAAGATAAAAATTTCTTCATATCTACGGTATTATAATAGAATTAGAGTTTAAATATATAAAAAATAATATGAGAGTCATTATAATTAAATGATAAAAAATGTATAAATGTAAAGTAATGTATAAGTATACTTGAATATATGTACTCTTAATTTCTACTCGCACCCGCACTTTTTTTGAGAGTTAGATTTGATTAAAAAAAATAGCTATTAGTTCTGGACACTTTTTTTTGGGTCAGAAGTTCTAGACTTTAAAGATATGGACTTTGTTGGTTGTAATCAGTCTGCTTTTGATACTTGTAATTGGGCTCTTTTCGATTGGCTTGCACCCTTAGTGGAGACTTTGGGCTACTGAATGTGGGCCAACGTGGCTGATGAAATTGGTTGTTCGTGTATCTGGGGGCTTTTTGAACTTGTGCACCTAAATATTACGAGTGGAAAGTTGATTCCCAAAACTACAGTTCCTTTGCTAACAAGGGTTCACTCAATTCATACGATCGAACTGTATTGACCAAAATGTCTTCGATTCAATTCTTATCGCCACCGGTGATCCCTAATTAATAATTTATCAATAACTATCACTTTAAACCCTCTTAAAAGCTCATGGCACGTGACCTTAGAATGAGACAATCTTTCATCTTAAAAAAGAAGTTATTGTTGGTTTAATTCAAGCTGCAATTGTACGTGAGCCTTTCTTTTCTTTTCTCTCCCTTCTAATATATTTTCAGCTGAAAAAGTTATTCTAATTCATCTGTTGAATTTACATACCTTTATCTTCAAAATCTCACTCCCAATCCCACGAAGAAAATGGAAAAGAAAGGAAAAAGAAAATTGAATTCACATCGTTAACTTGATTTTGGGTGAGGAATACCACATTCTCTTTTAATTAAATATGTATATAAATACAAGTAATTGAAATTATAGACAAATTATACATAATTAATAAATTACACAAAAAAAATTAACGTAATTTGTCTCAACATGCTTACATGCACAGATAAAAAGAATCAATCTACTATCCAAATAAGTATAGTAAGCAGTTTAACAAGATAATCTCTCACACTCACATTTTCTTTTTCATTCTCATAACCTTACAAATTTTCAATACAAATATTTATAGTCTATCACTCTTGCTCTTCAAGCAAACTTTCTTACTCTTCAAGCAAATCTGTTTACTCTCCAAGCAAACATCCTTAGCCTGCAAACAATTCTTCTTAATTTCTTGTCATAAATAAATATATCATAAATCTCTATCATATCTTAATATTAATTACATTCAAATTTGAATCAACTAATAAAATAAGAAATTATTAATAACTATCTTTAATGAAATTTGGATCATACTCAACATTGAGTGACACATTACGGAGGTTGAAGTTATAATTTTGAAAAATATGTGAAAGTTATTACGGTAGGCATATATATATATATATATATATATATATATATATATATATATATATATATATATAGAAGAGACATATCTAGTGAGAAGAGCTTTTATTATGAGAGGATGAGAGAAGTAAATATTGACCATATAATTATACATAAATGATCAAGATTAAAAGTTACTTGAAAGTCATGTGACCACTTAAAAAAGTCACATGCATTTATGTTCTAATTTTGATCATTCATAAAAGATCTAATGGTCAAGATTCACTTCTCTCACCTCTCACAATAAATACTTATCACACCTAAGTAATATTTTATATATATATAAAATTCAACAATGCTATTTCTTTTATAACGAATGGACTCATAACCGAGTCACGTGAAGTGAAAACACACTTGAAAATAGAAAGTCAAAAACTATTCACCCCGGCTGAAACATCCAAGCTATCCGGGCCAACAAACCATCTGGGCTATGTAGTGTTTTTACTTTTTATCAAATAGAAAACGGTCTTCAATATAAATATTTATATTGTTAGAATTTTGCATCAAAACCAAAATATAATATCTTTAAATTATTTGATTAATTTAACATTAAATTATGACACACACAAATAATATATATTAAGTTATAGGATTATCTAAAAAGATAATAATGAGGCAGGATAAATCTTAAAAGGGAACTCGAGCTTTGTGAAGGAGAAAAATTATTTCTATCCTACTGTAGTTTGCTCTTATGTTAGTTTCAATGGAGTGACTATATATACTAATGTGGTTAGGAATATGAGCATCTCCTTTGTGTATATAATCATATAAGAATGAGTTAAACTTATCTATCATAGTAAGTACACACACAAGACCCAATAACAAAACTCACTTATGAACAATGCTTAATTATAACAATACTTATCGGTATTTATGTTATAACAATATGCTCTAATTATTTTGACATCTAATTAATTTAAATTTTTTTATAAAATATAATTTGACTTATGTTAGTCCACATAAAATTAATAAAGTTAATAAAATTAATCTAACATTCTTCCACTTGGATAACATAAGTCATATTATTTTATTTTAATAAGAATACAATTCTCCAAACTAATTAAACAATATATGGCCACAATAAAATGTCAAAATCAAGTTAGCACTTTCAACCATGGGTCCAAAATGGGTCTACAAGCACCTCAACAATACAGAAAATAATACTCGAAGAAACACTCATATCATATTGTAGCATACTCATATGTCAATGACCCAACAAATGTGATATATGGGTAATGGAAAACATAACAAAATTGCTTACTAAAATGTGATAATAATAATAATAATAATAATAATAATAATAATAATAATAATAATAATAATAATAATATTATTATTATTATTATTATTATTATTATTATTATTATTATTATTATTATTATTATTATTATTAATATTATTATTTTGTTGTTGTTATTGTTGTTGTTGTTGTTGTTGTTATTGTTGTTGTATGACAATGACAACAATAGTAACTTAATCAATTAAGGTCTCGAGACACAACAAATATGAGGTCACTACATAATCATGAAATAAACTTCCACTAATCCAAAACATCAAAAGGACCTCACTTTATAGTTTGCCAATAAGTCATCGAGTCATATCAAATTTGCTCAAATATCTTCTTAGTATGAAAGTAATATCGATCAAAACATGTACAAACTTGAGCGTATATGACGCTGCCAATAGCGAAAGCATATGAGACCTTCTCTATTTTAGTAGTTCCTTATCATTCTGAGGACATTGTGTATTTAAGAGTCCCTCACCTTTTTGAATGGGTAAAGTACACAGATTGTAAAATTTCTTATTGAATCTATTCAAATTTCTTTCAATCTCATATATACCACAAGATCTATCACATTAATCTTAATACCTAAACCGAAAAAGGCAACACTAAAAACCTTCTTACCAAAATGTGTTGTCAACATTTACTCCATCGTATATACAAAATTAATATCGTCACTAGTCTACAATATACCATCAATACATATAAGACAACAACAATGAATCCACTCCCACTATTCGTGAACTATTAGGAATAACTATGGCCTTCTAAAAGAAATAGGATTAGAATCCTAACAGAAAGAAACTTTTAATTACTAAAGTGAACAAGTGAACTATCCATAATAGAAACTAAAACCAAATTTCTTCTTATAGAAGGTACCTAAACAATGTTATCTTAAAACTAAATAATGTTTAGTTCATAATCTCAAAGAAATAACTCTTATATGCTTTATTTTGTGACTCAAATTCTATTTCCTATTGTGATCATCAACTCTTATTCACTTGTTATTCTCTTACTTCTCAAATCCTTTCTTCTTTTCAAGCTAACTCTTAAACATCAAATACCTACCAAGTTTGAAAATCCTCTCCTAACTCCACTTCCATGGACTTCAACTTGTTGTACCTGTTCACAAGCTTCATGACGTGTTTGCGAATGCCAGTCTCACCCTCATACTTAGTCTTTGTCAACAGAGAAAGGAAATAAGCCTTTTCATACTTATCAAACTTCTTGGATTTATCACCAAAAGAACTAAGAAATTCTTAACATTACTAGTTTCAGGAATACTCTCTTTAATAATTTTATTCATATTATACTTCGTAGCCATCAAGCAAATTTATTGGTATAAGTCCATCTTTCATGTTTCGTCCTATCTGCAGCAGATGACATGTTAGTGGGCCTTGGAGGCTCATCTTAGTGAGAGCAATATCAACATTAAAGACAGTCATAATCAATTTCATAGACTCTATCCAATTCTCATAATTAGTCCCATTCAGTTTTATCATAGCATTCATTTGCATAGGTAAAATTAAAAATTGATATATTAAAGGGAGATTTTTTTTTAAGAATATCACTATTATAGAATTGAGCAAATAACCACAATAGAGCTCTTCTATGCAATTGTAATCTTATAACACATGAGTAGACTTTTACAAACATCAAAATCATACTCCTAAAGCTAGTATTGAGATAATATTGAAAACTCTAAGGACACAACCTTTAACGCCTTTAACTAATAACTAGAAATTATATTAAAAATTGTGTCCTTAAAGTTGGTATTAAGAGGATACTGAAAATTCTAAGTATACAACTTTTAATCTCGTTAAAGAATCACTAGGAATTATATCAATAAAGACATCGATAGGGTAAGTGTTTCACGAACATAATCCCCAATGCAACATTAAGGTAATATTATTAACAAAATGACACTTCAACATAATTGGTCCCGCGAAGACGAAATCACAATCATGCAAAGTACCCTAAAACAATATCACAATCTTTAAAATATAAACTCTCAGAATTAAATTACATAAATAAATAACAAGATATGACAATATATAACATATTACCTAACTTTTTTTGTATCCAAAAGACACTGAAAATGATTTAAGTGATCAAATAATATTAAGTTTGAAAGTACAAAATATTAAATATACCAAAATATTATCACAATCATATACAAAAAATTTCATATTAAAACTCAAGCGTTTCATACAATTTTTAACATTATGCAATATTATATACATACAACATAACATCAAAATTATTTAAATAATCAAATGATACTAAGTCCAAGAATGTGCAATTGTGTGATGTAAAGTAGCATCATAATAGTGCACAAAAGATTTCAAGTCAAAAATTGGAGAGTATCACATGTTTTTTACTATTGTAAATATAAAAAATATAAATAAATAATATAATGCTTAAAAATTTAAAATTTACCAAAAAATAATAAAAAGTGCATGGAGCATAGTAAAAAAAAAATGGAATTGAAAAAATAGTTTTCTACAATTCACACTTTTCTACACTCTCAAGAGTCGCAAGTGGGCGTACACGTAGGTAGAAAATCCACCTTCTTCCTTACCCATTTAACTGAAATTCAGGTTGTCTGATTCGATTTTGACCCAATTTCAACCTGAAGCCATATTTCACTTGTTTTACATTCATTTGATGCAATTTTTACGCTATTGGATTCAGAATTAAGAGATCTACAAAACCACTAAATAAATTTTTGGGCTTTTGAAGCATAAAACACTAAGGGTTTTACATGATTTTTCCTCAAAATTCTCTTTGGATCCCAATCCATTTAATATGATCTATATGTCGTTAGACTTAGGAAATCTCGATCTACAAAAGTCCTAACTTAATTTTTGAAATTGATTGAAGAAAAGAAATTTGAATTTCACAACAAGGTTTTTAGGTTTCCTTACGTTCATGTCTCATACAAATATTTTCTAAAAATAAATAAATAAATAAAATTGTCAGCCATATAATTAGGATTAAACTGACTCAAATACCAATTGATAGAATTTTGGGTCAAAACCAAAATATAACAACCCCAAATTATTTGATCAATTTAACCTCTAATTATGACATACACAAATAATATATATTGAGTTATATAGGATTACCTAAAAAGATGATGATGAGGCAGCATAAATCTTGAAAGCGACTTTGAGCGATGTGAAGGAGAGAAATTTTTCCTAAGTTTGCTCTTGCGTCAGTTTCGATGGGACGACTACACACATTAGGATGGTTAGAAATAATGATCTCTCCTTATGTAAATAATCACATAAGAATGGGCTAAACTTGATCATCATGGTAAGTCCACACACAGGACCCAATAACAAAATTCACTTATGAACAATGCTTAATTATATCAATACTGATCACTATTTAAGTTACAACAATATGCTCTAATTTTTTTGACATCCAATTAATCTAAATTTTTTATAAAATATAATGTGACTTATACTAGTCCACATAAAATTAATCTAACATGTATGCCATGTAAATTTGTGTGAAGCTTCTCGAAATAGTTTTCATGATATCTAGCAATTTTGATTTTTTTTGTCTTTAACTAGGATATCTTCATAGACATTATTGTGAAACTATTCTCTTGTGCTATGTCGCCACTAAGAGACCTTCTAACAAATTGGCTTCTCTCTCCTTAGCAGTATGTCTGCACTCAAACTATGATACTTTAATGAGTTGTGAAACAATATTTATTGGTAATGATAATTAACCAATGTATTTTGGCAAACATAAAACGTTTCTATGTACTTTTTTTTCTTATTTCCATCAGAAAAGTCTAGTTTTCTAAGGGCAAAGATTGAAACAAAAAAAAGTAATAACAAACTACAGAGGCAAGGAAACGAAATCAACCAATAACCAAATGTTATCCTTTCACTAAAAGAAACGACAAGTTCACAGAGTTGAAAATTTTCATTAGTTTCAGAGAAATTGAAAACTACACCTAAGATGAGTGAGTCTAATATACACCCTCTAAAAGAGGGTGTATGGTACACCACTCAATCCAAGTCATTGATTTATTCATAAAATAAATCAATGGCTTGGATCAATTATAGGAAACATGCTTAACAGGTTTTTTTTTTTTTTTTTTTTTTCAAGTTTTTTTTAGTTTTATATTTTTTTACATACTACTACCACCACTGTCGTCGGTTGGTAGGCCATCATCGCTTGCTTGTCGGCCATCTCTAATTTTTTTTAAGTTGTATAATTGTATAAATATTATCAGTTAAAATTTATAAGATTTTTCAACAAATACAGTTATAGTTTTAGGAAAATCGGCTAACTCCAGTTTTTTCTAGATTGTATAACTGTATAAATATTATCAGTTAAAATTTATAAGATTTTTTAACAGTTATAGTTATAGGAAAATTTTTTTAGTATGCACAGTTATTTATGAAAAATTATAAAAACTGATATAATTTTAACTGGTATTATTTACACAGTTGTGTAATTTTAAAAAGTGAACAAGAATCAACGGGAGGTGGTTGGTCAAGCATTTTTCAGCGATGGGAGGTGATGGCGGCGGGTTCCAGACGACGTGAATAGTACCGGCGGTCGGCAGTGAACAGTGTCAGGGTGCCGACGGTGACCAGGGCCGGATGCCGGTGGTGAACAGTATCGACGGTGGCGGTGAACAGTGCTGGGGTGGCTTGTGGTGGGAGGTGGTGGTCACCTGAAAAAAAAAATAATCTGTAAAAAACAAAACTTGTAACAAAAAAAAAAAACCTGCAACAGCAGGTAAAAAATAGGCTGTATGGTACACCCAAAGTGAGGAGGGTGCACAATAGCACCCGCCCCACCTAAGATATTGGTGAAGATCAGAATTAGGACAAGGGGTCGCCCTTTGTTTTAGCACAATATTTGGTTTTTGATTTAGGGAGACATTTACAATGCTTTTAAAAAAAATTTGAGCATCAATGCTCCCAGTGACGGATCAAGAAATTTTAGGTATTCGAGACAAAAGTAATGTTATCAATATAGAAACATAAAAAAAAGTTTCAATAATTATATTTATATATCAAAAAATATATTAATACAAAATTATGAAAAATTAATTTACAATTGTTTCCTTTATGTTTTCATATTTTGAAAAACTGTATAATCTTTTTATTATCAATAATATCAAACATTCTCTCTCTCTCTCTATATATATGTAACTAATCAATCATTTAATCATTTATCTCCTATATGCAATTGCGTAGCCGATTCTTTATGATATTCATAAGGTGAAGAACAAATGGTTAAATAAAAGAAAAAAAAAGAAGCTTGAGAAATTTGAGAAGTACTACTAAAGTGTAACAATGAAGAGAAAGAGGTGGGAGAATACTTTAGTACTCTAAGTATTTTAAAAGACTTTGGTACTCTATTGGCTCCAAATCATATGAGGACGGTGGGGTGTTTTGGAAAGTAATATTAAAAAATAGATTTTATTTTCTATGACTATAAATTTACTAATTTATTTGTATGGGAGCAAAAGTTACACATACAAAAATGTAACGAAGACAAATACATATATAAGATCAAACAAAAATTTCTAAGTTGGGTGGGGCATGAGTCCCCACTCTTTTCTACTTAGATCTGTCCCTAAATGTTTCATTGATTTTACCTGTTATAACAGGTAAAACTTTTACTCTTATTTTTTTTGTAAATTATAAATTTTATATAAATACAAATTTAACCCTAAATACATAAGAATTGGACTTAAACCCCTCTTTCATTTCTTTTTTGCTGTTAGGTGAGGCTGAATTTAAGGCATTTTGGACATTTTGCATCGCCTGGAGAAGCTGTAAGATGAATCCCTGGTTGCTCAACCCTCAAAATGTCAACGTTGGCGATGACAACGGTTGGGTAGGAAGGGCTATCGTGGGTTGAGCAGCGAAGTCATGGCTAGGTGGTTTAATGGGTGCTGTGGAGGTTTAGGCGTGCCAGATGGTGGTGACTGGTCATGGGTCATGGTTGGTTTGGTGTTTTGGGGGTGGATTTGGGTGATGGTACACGGGGCTACTAGCGGTGAGTTGCGTCTTTGCTGGTTTAATGAGGCAGGGTGGTTTTGATTCATGGAAGGTGGAAGGTTTTGTTCTCAAGTTGGTCTTGGTGGTTGTTGGTGGGGGTGAAGGTTCATAGCTATGGTGGTTTTTGGGTTAACTTTCTATGTTGAGGAAGAGGAGTTTGAGTTGTGGTTGATTTGTATATGGGGGAGGGGCTGATTTTGGCCTCAGCCTTTGCGCCACCATGAAGCACCAGCCAACAGTCTAGCACCTCAGCAAGACTCAAATGAAAATTACAATAGTATTGAGGTTACTTTTTAACATAACCTGTTATGCAGGTTACTAGTCTTTAACCTGAGCCATTGATTATTGAAGTGTATAAATCAATTATCATTACTTTAAGAGCATGCATGCTCCCTAACGTTTTAGGAGCATTTAAAACATTGCCTTGATTTAGGGATCTAGTGATTTAATGTATTGGAATAACATTGGGGATTTAGAAGGAAACCAAATGGATTTTATCAATCCATAATGTGACTTTATGTTGCACTAATGCTCCATGGAATTAACCTGTAACAACAAGTTTCCTTAAGTTGACTCAGGTAGCATATATTTGTTTAATTGTAAAATTGTTATTTATTTAAAAACCCTTGTACACATGATCTTTTGCTGAGAAAGTGTTATGTATTGCACATGAGTTTGGTAGAAAATAAAATGGGTTGTCACCTAAGAAGCATGGATATAAATACAAGACAAGAATATGATATGATACGACACAAATAGTTTGATACAATTCATATTTTAAAATAATTGAAAGATATATAAAATAAAATGATCTAAAAGTATCGAATTATCCGATACGGTATGACAACCATTTTGAAATATCAGTACTACATAAGTTGTCACTAATTATATTGCCGGTAGCATTTGGGTGTGCAATGGCGTTGCTGGAAAACATGGAAGTTGGGTGGCAGCATATATTGCGTGTGAGGAGGAATGACAGTTACTATGTTGGTTTGGTGTGAATGATGAGCAAAGAACTAGAGATTAAATCGAAGGCAGGAAGATGTTGAAATATTGAGGGATGGGTTTCAGAAGAAAAATAAAACTCACCTCATCCTCCTTTTAATGATCCTCCCCCTCACCTGTGCTTCCTTCGCCTTCATCCTCCAATGGTGCGACAACGTCACCAACCCCATCACCTGCTAGTCACCCAATCACTCCTAGTTCCCTAGCGTGGCCCTTTCCCTTCCTTCCCAACACAACCACCTACCCCATTTCGATTACACTAATCTCTTCACCCAGACCCACTCCCCCTTCTTCCTCTATTTCTGCGACTAGAAATTCGATTACTCTTCTAATCTCAGATCGAAGATCAATACGACACTGTTTTCTCAAATCTCCATCAACCCTCGTTTTGTTTTGTCTCAAAGACTATACTGTTCAAAATATTGTTTACTTTTATTGTTCAAAACACTTTTTTTTTCACAAAACACATTAAATATTTTTTTTTTGCAAATTCATAATTCCTAGGGACCAACCATGCAAATTCACTAATCTTACCTGGGTTACCTGTTAACTAGGTCACCAATATTTACTCACAATTGTTCATCTATTTAACTAATTAATCTATGGTCATACAATCACAGAGCTCTGATGCTCCAAAATAATTTAGGAGCACCATAAACGTTTCCTCCATGTAAACAATGTTAGAAATAGAGAATTAGGGACATGAAAAAAGTCTAAAGAATGTTTCTATATATTTTCTAAATAATTAGTGTGTACAAGAGAGTTTCCTATTTATACAAGAGGGAGTCAAATATAATCAAAATAGTATATCTAATTATGTATAAATTAAATCGCTAAGATAATACAAAATCAAGCCTAATTTAATCTTGAAATATGTTCTAGATATTCTAATACTCCTTCTGTTACAATTAAATACACTAAAAGAAAATGAACCACCATCACACAATCGAAGTGTGATAGTGGCTGGTAACTACATTTGGGACGGAGATGAGGATAGCGCATCTAGAATGGAGACATGGGCCAAATTGCATAAAGTCAAGTTGGAATGGAGCCAATAAGAGACGTTGCGAAACTAATCGGAGAGGCTGGATCAAGCGAAACTGATTAGGAGTATTGCGGAGGAGCACAAACATTAGATAGAAAGTGACGGCAGAGAGATAAAGAGAGGATGTTGGAAAGAGAACACGGAAGGAGAGGTAACTAATCAGAGTTCCAGATTTTCTGGAACTAAGTAGTGGAATAATGACAAGATAGGTCATGAGGATGATATCACTTTGATACCCTGTTAGAAATAGAAAATCATGGACATGAGAAAAGTCTAATTTTTTTTTTTGTATATTCTCTAAATAATTAGTGTGTATAAGAAGATTTTCTATTTATACAAGAAGTCTATACAAAGAAGAAAATATAATTAAAATAGTATCTCTAATGTCTAATTATGTATAAATCAAATTCTTAAAATAATACAAAATCAATACTAATTTAATCTCAAAATATGTTCTAAATATTCTAATAAATAAGAAAATGTTACATATGCAAAAAAGTATTAGTAATGTAGAACGCTCAGTAGCGTCCTCCTGATTGACCATCATGTTTTGGAGAATTCTAATTGATGATGACACGGTAATTAAGGGATTATTATGATGCCGCCTATGGAGGACTAATATAATATCATTGTATCCTGGGTGACCAAAATGTATGTTTACTCATAATTTAACTCAAAGGTCCATCATATATGGCATAAAAGAAATAAAAATAGAAAAAGAAAATTAAGAAAAAAGAAAAAAGGAAAGAAAAGCCAAAAGTTTTTATAGTTAGGTGGGGTAACATAATGGTCAATAGATTATTTAGTTTCCAATCTCTTGTGACAAAATAAGGCTGCAGTTGTTAAAATAACTTCAGATTCTCTTTCCCGTAATTAGTTCCTTTCTTCTCCCTTTTAACCTCTGCCTTCAACCTTATATATAGATTTATATTATAGCCCCATTTCCCTGCTACGTACATAACTACACACCTCACATATTGCTAGCTAGGCACTGCTTCCTCTAAATTTCTTTCACGGTAGATCGCTTTCTAAAAATAAAGAGAAGTGGAGAAAACACAACAGGCAAGTGAAAGCAGAAACAGACCTAGAATGCCAAGTCAATGAAGGTATGCTCTCCTGTACCTTTTCTGCAGCTTGCTTGCATGTGTTCTCTCAGAATTCATGTCAAAATTGTTAATCCATGTGCGGAGTTGTTTGTTGCACCTTTTGTTTTGATTACGCTATATGGTTAGTTAGGTAGGCATATTGCAATTGAACGCATGATACCATATGTTCTGGATACTGACCGAAACTCAAGGTAGTCAGAAGGAGATCCACTGAAGTTCCCTGAACGGAATGTCAGTGGAGTCAGCTCTCAGGTCCACCGATCAGTTTGAGGAATTTAGTCAATATAATAAAAGGCTAAGAGAATTGGAACATGCCCGGCTTGGATAACCGAGCTAACTTATATAGGAACTGTTCCTCGGATTCCTACCATTTAAAGTCATTTGAATCTCTAACCGGTGTGGTCTACGTTATGTTTGGTCTTTATGATATGAACCGATTCTGAACGTTGGTCATCAAGTCGAGAACTTATGACTGTTAACGGTCATCGAATTTTGACTTGATGACCGTTAGCAGTCCATGATTTGAAACCTCGGGCCATGGTCAGTCGGGTATGGGGATCCAAATACTACTATGCATTAGATCGGCCCAATCGGCCAAGGACATAGGTGCTCCGATGAGAATTTGGGCCAGTACGGTCCACAGCCCCCCAGCTCGGCTAATCGTTAGATTCGACCGAGCTTACTTCATTGGTCGGATGAGGCATTCTGGATAATAATTGGGCCAGTACGGTCCTCATCGGCCCAATCGGCCAAGGACATAGGTGCTCCGATGAGAATTTGGGCCAGTACAGTCCACAGCCCCCCAGCTCAGTTAATCGTTAGATTCAACCGAGCTTACTTCATTGGTCGGATGAGGCATTCTGGATAATAATTGGGCCAGTACAGTCCTCATCGGCCCAATCGGCCAAGGACATAGGTGCTCCGATGAGAATTTGGGCCAGTACGGTCCACAGCCCCCCAGCTCGGTCAATCGTTAGATTCGACCGAGCTTACTTCATTGGTCGGATGAGGATGGGTCCAAAACCGTAAATTTCTCCTCTAACCAGGCGCTTCGTTATCTGTGCATGAAATTTAAATATAACTTACCACGTGTCATACTTTTATTTATTAGACGTCAGCTATGTCACTTCACCATTAATACACCTGACTTAAAACCATCCCTATAATCATTACGGTTCTTCACCTTCCACCGTTAGATTCATCCAACCGTCCTGCTTAAAACCTTTCGTTTCCCTTGATCTTTTGTTTAGCAGTTTTATCGTTTAAAAACTGCCAAACCATGCTTTCATTTATTTATTTAACTCACTTCTCCATTTCTTCTTCTTGACCCTTCCTCTTCCATTTTCTGCGTGCTGCTAGTGAACTTCCCCATTTTAATCCAGACAGTTTCCTCATTCTGTGCGAGCGAAAAACTCCATTTTTCTTCAAAAGCCTTTCCTTCTACGCGCATTCCAGGTAACCTCTAAAATATAATTTTGAATTTCTTTTGCTTTGGTATCCATTTTTTGAAAGAGAATAGTGCGTAACTACGATTCGTGTTTCATTGACCTTCTTTCCCGTTCTAGATAGGTTAGTTCAGTACTAAACTTCAACTTTAGTAGAAGGTTATTGTCGAGAAATCCTTCTAATAACTGTCTAGGTCCAAACCTTTTGAAAAAACCCAAAAGAAATTCGACAGATACGTTAATTTTATGCACCAAACCAGGATGTCCGACCATCCAGAAAATACATCGGCAGGAGAAGAGTCGATGCCGAGCTACGACTGGGTTCACCCAGCGGTTAGTAGATTCCCTTCGATTTACAATACGGCTGAGAGCATTAGCGTGCTCTGACAGCGTGTCTTGCTTAGTCGGGATGGCGACGAAAGTCGGTTTGTCTGCCTTCCGTGTCGAGACGATGAGTTCGTATTTATGTCGTCGTTTGGCGACAATGAAGTCGGCTGGGTGTACATGTACGAAACCTTTTTTAACCGCCTGAATTTAAAGTTACCTTTTACTGACTTCCAGTGCTCGGTACTAGGTCGTTTGAATGTTGCACCGACCCAACTTCATCCAAATAGCTGGGCCTTTGTAAAGGCTTTCGAAGTTTTGATGAACTTCCTCGATAGAATTCCTAG
Source organism: Ormosia semicastrata (assembly GCA_029884595.1). Lineage (NCBI taxonomy): Eukaryota > Viridiplantae > Streptophyta > Magnoliopsida > Fabales > Fabaceae > Ormosia > Ormosia semicastrata. Next base: position 10,705,707 of record JAQQTO010000041.1, read on the forward strand.
CACAGAAGTTTTCTTTTTCTTCTTTCAGTGTAAAGGAGTTGGTAAGGGAGGTTGGGTTTCGCTCAATAGCCATCCTCGTAAAAATCTTTTCTCGGCTTTTGACTCATCATATAAGAACTTCAAAAGTAAGTTTTTCCGAGTTAAGACCCGGCATGGCGACGTACCCTTCTATGCCGACCGACTTGGGATAGAGAGATTCCCTCTTTATTGGAGAACAGAACCAAAATCCATACTGAGTATTGAATATCGAAGTCTTTCGCCACCTGACTGAGACTTGGTCAATTTCTTGGAAGATTGTCCTGTTCTGGACATTAGTGTGTTTGTCAAGTTTGGGGATTATCCAGAAAAAATTGTAAATTTAATGAGTAAGTTTTAAATCCAATGTTTACTGACTCATCTTTTAACATAAACTGACTTTTAACCTTTTTGTTCCGTTTTTCAGAATCAATGGCACCTCGGATGTCGGTTCGGCAGTTGAAGAAGTTCGTGAAAAAGAAAGAAGTGTCGACTGACATAGCCGAGGCAGACAAAACAGCTTCTGATGTCGAGAAGACTGAAGCGGCAATTCAAGTTGTCGATTCCTCTGAAACCCGATCAGAATCGTTGGTCGAAAATAGAAGTCGGGAAGAAGGCGATGAAGCAACTGAAGTTCTGAAGGTTCTTGTTACAAGACGCCGAACACTAGGTGAGGGTTCTTCCTCTGAGAATCAAGAAACACGAAGTGCGTTTGAGGCACTGAATGGCTTCGATGCTAATGCAGATGGCCCTTCACTTTGTGCATCTTCTTTTCCATTCGAGTCGTTCTTGGAAACACAGATCTCGCTGCCGGGTGATAAGGAGAGAAAGGATAAGGTTGGTGGGATTGGCCTTTGCCGATGGACTGAAGTTCAACTCCTTAGAGCCACAAGTGCGATCAGGCCGGTAGAACACGAGCTGGAAGATTCGAAAAAGAAGTTATCTTCTTTCAATTCATTATATCGATCGGAACTTGAAAAAACTCAGCGAGCTCATCAGGAAGAAGTCTCAAACCTAAAGAAAGAAAATGAAGTCCTAAGGCAAAAAACCTTGCGTATCGACGATCTCGAGATATCTCTTGCTTCCTTAGAGAATAAAAAGAAAGAGGTCGATGAAGAACTTTTGGTTTTGAAGAAGGCAAAAGAGGATGCTGAGAAACAAAAAATGGAGGCTAACCGAGTCCTGATAGAAGCCTTAAAGTCAAGGGATACCCTTAAGACCGAACTGACAAGCTTAAAAGAGGAGGCGACCGAGCAGAGGATCGCCGGTTTTGAGTCCGGTCTTGAGCAGGCAAAACTTCTTAACCCCGACGGAGTGTTTGACGACCGGCTAGGCGAGCTTGGTCCATTCAAGATTGTAAAGGACGGCCGAATTGTTGATCCACCAGAAGATGAAGATGAAGATGAATAACTTCAAGTTTACTTATGTGCTTTATTTTTTTTTTTCTGTTCTAGCCGAAAATCATTGTAAGCTTGTTTCCTGTAAAGATCATTTCGCCTTTTAATGTAATTTGAATATGCTTGGAAATATTTTGGTGTTCATTATTTGCCCATGTCTTCCTTTGGAAATGTAATTTGAATATGTTTGGAAATATTTTGGTGTTCATTATTTGCCCATATTTTCTGAGGTATATTTTTATATACGCATTTAGTTATATTCTATCTGATTTTGGGTCAGCAAAATTGCCGACAATCTGATATTTCATCAGCTTTGGTTGGCATCAACTTTGGTCTTGCCGAGAATCTGATATTTTCATCAGCTTTGGCTGGCATCGACTTTGGTCGGCATCGGCTGAAGAGTCAGAATCTTCCATCAGCTTTGGCTGGCGTCGACTTTTATTTTGGTCTTTGGGAATCTTCCATCACTTTGGTGGCATCGACTTTGGTGGCATCGGCTGAAAAGCCGGAATGTTTAACAAAATACTTTTAAAAGACAGTAATTTTGATTAAGTAAAATGGGTCACAGGATGTGCCTCGTTAAAACCTTCCAGGCAAAACCCAGTGAAAAAAATCCTGGTAAGGAAAAAGAGTACAACATCATTAGTACAAGAGATTTTAACTAAAAAACTTCCTTAAAGAGGCCGAGTTCCAAGACCTAGGAAGAACTTTTCCGGTGAGTTCCCCGATCCTGTAAGCTCCTCCTCCAACAACTTCAACAATTCGAAAAGGCCCTTCCCAGTTAGCCGACATCTTTCCTTCACCCTGCGGTTTCCTGCAATCTTCCACCTTGCGCAAAACCAAGTCTCCCTGCTGAAAACTCCTCGATCTGACCTTGCGATTGTACTTCTTTGTCACCCTTGTTTTGACTGCTTCTCCCAAATATGGGCGACCTCCCTTTCTTCTTCCAGCAAATCAAGGTCGATTTTCCTATGCTCGTCGTTCGCTTCTTCAGAAAATGCCATTTTAAAAGCTCGGCAATAACCGACTTCAACAGGGATCATAGCGTCGGAACACCCATTGTCCAGGGTATTTTGTGAATAAAAAAAAAACCCATTAACCCGTAACCCATAAACCAACCCGTTAACCCATAACCCATTAACCCACAACCCATCAGTTATCCTCACACTTAAACTCATCACTTATCCTAAAAAGACCTCATCAGTTATCCCAATCCCTAAGCACTTATCCTAACTATCCCAAACAAACTATCCTAAACTAACTATAAATCCTACCACAAACTTTCCTAACATAAAATCCTAACTCAAACTCATCCTACCACAAACTTATGTAACATAAACCCATCTATCTCAAACCATCCTAAACAAAAAAACCTCCCATCACTTATCCTAAAAAATCCTGTCACATTCTAACTCAAACACCTACTAACTCTCCTATAAAACACCTAACCCATACATCGAACATATACTAAGAACCCGACATACTCTCACCTAGCCTCACTTACACACTTCCCTACATAGTCATATTATTCTTCTCTCATAGCAAATTTTTGCAAAGAATTAGCAAAACACCCTCCGCCACGAAGTCATCACCTTCCTCCGCCAAATACCCCTCCGTCACGAAACCACCACCAAATCCTCCATTAAACCAAGCATCCATCATTCCACAACCAGCCGCCCTTTCACCGTCGAACCACACCGCCCAACCAGATCCGGTGACCATCAAAGCCCAAGACCACCGCTCGTTCGCGAATCGTGAAAAGGCAAACTCGGCCGCACCCCATCCCACGCACAGATCCGAGCCCGTCGAACTGGGGCCAGTAGCGCAGCGCCACCGTTAGGGTCGTCGAGCCGCTCCTCCCCCCTCTCGGTGCTCCTCCCGTGATCACCGCATCTGTTCTTCTCCGTAAGAAAAAAAAACGTTCCAAAGTAAAAAGAAAACCCCCTCTTCGTTTTGCTTTTCGTAAGGCCCCAATTATTTTTTTTTTTCTCGATCGGCTTTTTTTTTTCTTTTTAAGTAGTAGGGTCATTGGGCTAAAAAAATGGTAAGTAAAAATAAAACAAAAATAATTGATTTCTTTAAAAATAATAATAATAATAATATGGGTTATCCGAGTTACGAAATTCTAACCATTGTATTTTGTAAACGTCCGAGTTGCGACAAACTTGATGGTTTACATTATCATTATTATTATTATTATTATTATTATTATTATTATTATTATTATTATTTATATTATATTTAAATTATTATCATGTTTTCAATTTTTTAAGTTAAATCACTAATTGAGTAACAAACTTGATGAATAATGGGTGACGTCTCTAGCGTGACGCGAGCTTCACCTATTCAATCCTTAATTTGATTAATCGAATCGCGACGACTTGTTAAATCAATTTTTTTAAATAATTAAAAATAAAATCAGTCATTAATTGATAATTTTAAATAAAAATTTTGTAACAAACTTGATAATCAATGGGTGACGTCTCTAGCGTGACGCGAGCTTTACCTATTTAATTCTTAATTTGAATAACTGAGCCGCGACGGCTTGTTGATTCAAATTTTTAAAGTTATTTTTATAATAAAATCAACCAACCCGTAAATATTTTTTAAAGAACTACGTGACTTTGAATTCCTCATTGCGCACTGAGGATACGTAGGAGCGGGACTCCAATCTGTCAAGCCAAAAGTTAAATTTTTATAATTTATTTGTTTATTTTATATTTTTTACGAAAGGGTAAAACAAATATTTTCAAGAATTATTAATAATTTGCATAATTAATTTAAGGTACCGTCTTAGGATGGGTGTGTTAGGGGTACTGTGGGATTAAGTTTCCATCCTTCCCTACACATAACCGACTCCCGAATTCAATCTGGTTTCAAAGACTATTTTTCTTGGGTTTTCCAATTTTTCCTAAAAAAAATAAAATAAAATTGGTGGCGACTCCTAAACTTAATTAATTTTAGTTTAAGTTGCTATTTCGCCGCTATTAAATCTGTCGCGACAAGCTCCATACGTGAGTCGGAACGGTGTTTCTTGGGTCGAGGATTGAGGTGTAGTATGATATGCCCACAAAACATGGTGTAATTCTTCTGGCCAGAGCCCCTTAGCACGATCTAACCTTTTCTTGAGTCCTGTCAAAATGATTTTGTTTGCAGCTTCGGCCAAACCATTGGTCTGTGGGTGCTCAACCGATGTAAAAGCCTGCTTAATTCCATTCTTATAACAAAACTCTCAAAATTTCTTGTCAGTGAACTGTGTTCCATTATCAGACACAATAATAAATGGTAATCCAAAACGACATATAATATTTTTCCATACAAACCTTTTTACCTTTTCCGACGTTATGCTGGAGAGCGGCTCGGCCTCAATCCACTTCGTAAAGTAGTCGATTGCTACCACAATGTACTTCATTTGCCCTGCTGCGATTGGTAAAGGTCCCAGCAAATCAATTCCCTATCTACAGAACGGCCACGGAGTATCAAGGTTATGAAGTTCCTCTGGTGGAGCCTTGTGTAGACTTGAAAACTTTTGGCATTTTTCACATTTCTGAACGTACTTCAAGCAATCAGACTTCATAGTAGGCCAATACAGCGCGTAAAACCTTTCCGGCCAAAGAACGTCCTCCTATATGACTGCCACACACACCTTCATGAACTTCCTCCATTACCGACATAATCCGATCTTGCTCAATGCATTTTAGTAAAGGCAAAGTGAATCCCCTTTTAAATAAATCTTCACCGATCAAGATATAATAACTGGCCGATTTTTTTAGCTTTTGAGCCTTTGTTTCGTCGGTCGGTAAGTCACCATTTTGCAGATATCTAATGATCGGGGCCATCCAAGAGTCTGGGTTGCTGTCTACGAAAAAAGATTCTTTATCATCGATGCTCGGATTTTCTATCACTTCCTGAATGACCGATCTATTGTTCCCAGCTCTTTTGGTACTGGCTAGCTTGGATAATAGATCGGCACGTGCATTCTGGTCTCTTGGAATGTGCAAAATTTCAAACTCTGTGAATTTTTTGATAATATTTTGTACCTTCGATAAATATTTCGTTAGCTGAGCATCTTTAGTTTGAAATTCGCCCCTGACCTGTCCAGTCATTAGCTGGGAGTCTGATTTTGCAATCAATCGGGTTGCTCCCATCTCAAGCAGCAAGGGAAAGCCCAGCTAGAAGGGCTTCATACTCTGCCTGATTATTACTAGTTCAGAAGTTGAACTTTAATGATTGCTCGATCAGGACTTCATTAGGCCCTTCCAATATAATTCCTGCCCCGCCTCCTTTTACATTCGAGGCTCCATCAACAAAAAGATACCAGAGGTCGTTATTCGGGTCATGACAAGAAGGTGAGGATAGTTCAATCAGGAAATCAGATAATACTTGTGCCTTGATTGGCCCTCTGGGTTGATACTGGATATCAAATTCCGACAGCTCGACCGACCAAGAGATCATACGACCTGCTAACTCCGGTTTTCTTAGAACTTGTTTAATAGGTTGGTCGGTCATGTCAATTATTCGATGGCTTTAGAAATATTGTCGAAGTCGCCTTGCTGTCACCACGAGGGCCAATGCCATTTTTTCTATCCTTTGATATCTGACTTCCGGTCCCTGCAGCACTCGACTTACAAAGTAGACTGGACGCTGGTCCTTTCCATCTTCTTTAATCAATACTGAACTCAAAGCTTGGTCAGAGACAGATATATAAAGCAATAAAGTATCACCTTGCTCGGGTCTAGTTAGGATTGGCGGTATGGTTAGGAAGTGCTTCAACTCTGCAAACGCCTTTTCGCATTCCTCGGTCCATTGAAAATTAGTCGATTTCTTTAGGCACTGGAAAAATGGAAGAGCTCGATCGGCTGATTTCGATAGAAACCTTGACAAAGCAGCGATTCTCCCCGTTAATCTCTGGACCTCCTTGATTGATGCGGGACTTTTCATGTCCATTATAGCTCTACATTTGTCCGGGTTGGCCTCAATCCCTCTGTTGGTTAGGAGGAATCCGAGGAATTTCCCACCCTGAACACCGAACACACATTTTTTTGGATTCAATTTCATGTTGTACCTTCTTAACTAGGCAAAGATTTTTAGGAGATCTGAACAGTGGTTACCACTGGCCTGTGTCTTTACTACCATATCATCAATATATACCTCGATGTTTCTTCCGATTTGGTCCTTAAATATTTTGTTCATGAGCCTCTGATAGGTCGCCCCGGTATTTTTCAGGCTAAAAGCCATAACCCGGTAACAATAATTCTCGAACTCGGTTATGAAGGCAGTTTTCTCCTCGTCTTCCCGATGCATCCTGATCTGGTTATATCCTGAGTAGGCGTCCATGAAGCTAAGGAATTGATAACCGGACGCACCATCGACCAACTGATCTATACTAGGCAGAGGGAAAGAATCCTTCGGACAAGCTTTGTTCAGGTCGGTAAAATTCGTGCACATCCTCCACTTCCCTGTCGACTTCTTGACCATGAACACGTTAGCCAACCACGTGGTATACTCTACCTCCCTTATGAAATCAGCCTCCAGCAGTTTTTTGGTCTCCTGAGCGGCAGCCTCCTGCCTTTCAGCTTCGAGCTTCCGCTTTTTCTGAGCAACAGGTTTTATTTTTTGATTTACTGAAAGTTTATGAGTAATTACCTCTGGGTCAATTCCTGGTAAGTCTGCTGCAGTCCAAGCGAACACATCGGAGTTTTCTTTCAACAGCTTTTCCAACTCATTCTTGACATCGACTGGAAGATTGGAACCAATGCGAGTTACCAAGGATATAACCTGCAAATCTTCTATTGGCTGAGGTCGATCCTGTTCATCACTCCTCGGGTCTAATTCCACCATATTAATGTGCAAGGGTTTGGCTGATGTGTCAACTCGGTCAGCCACCTCTTTTGGTTTTGGCTTTAGACTTTCGTTATAACATATTCTTGCCTCTCTTTGATCTGCATGAACCACACCTATCTCATTTTCGGAAATGGGAAACTTCATTGTTAAATGCGGGGTTGATACCACCGCTCCCAAAGAATAATATTGTACGGAGTATGAGAATCAATAACTAGATATTTAACAAGAATTGTTTTCAAAAGTGTACCTGTCCTGAAATTCATTCGGAGTTCAATATACCCCTTAACATTTACCTGTTCTCCTGAGAAACCGACCAGACATCCATCAAAAGGATTTAACTCGGTTTCTGGAATTTGTAATCTACGGAAAGTTGACAAATAAAGTATGTCTGCCGAGCTGCCCTGATCGACCAAGACCCTCCTAATCTGGAAATTTCCTGCGATGATGGAGATCACCATTGGATCGTCCAAGTTTTCATCGAGACCCACAAAATCTTTACTGGAAAAAGAGATCACCGGGCTCTCTTCACATTGCACCGGAGAAGGATGACTTACAGACATGACAGCTCGGAGGTGTCTTTTCCGAGATGAATTTGAACTCCCTCCTCCAGTGAATCCTCCGGTTATGGTGTCGATCACTCCTCTAATCACATGATCCCGGGGGTCTAAAACAGCAACGACAGTCTTACTTTTTTCTCCCGAGTTCGGGCTCCTTGGTCTGGATTGATTTTCGTCTCTTGTCTCTTTTGCCTCTCTACTACGGCTCCTACGCCGATATATGTACTTCCCGAGATGACCTTCTCGAATGAGTTGCTCGATTCTATCTTTCAATGTAATGCAATCCTCTGTTGAATGTCCGTATACCTTATGAAACTCACACCTTTTGGTTTTATCAACGTTTGCCGGGATCCTTTGTTTTCCTGCATTCATCGAAATTTGAATCAAGTCAGTGCTGTATATTTCTCGCAAAATCTGATCCTGTGGAGTGTTCAAAGGGGTATATCTATCAAAGACAGATCGAACTCTTCTGAACGTTTCCCTCGATCCTCGATTGAGCCTTTCTGATTGGTCATTATTGCGTGTTGTGATTCTTCCCCTTTGGTTGGATCGCCCCCCTTGAAATTTTTCGAAAGAAACATGGGCGAATGGAGATGTGAGGGCTGCTCCTGTTTCCTGTCGTTTCAAGATCGAAAAATTGTCGCTCCATCTGCTTTCTTGCAAAGGCTATCTCCTCCATGTTTATGTATCCTGTAGATCTACCTCGCAGATCATCAAGGTCCAAAGGGGGCTTTCTGGCCAGGGAATCTGCAAATGGTCCCGGACGTAATCCTGCCATGATTGCATGCAAGGATACAGCCGGGTTTAGATCTTTAATCTGAACTGCTTCCTCCCCGAATCTCCGCATAAATTCTTTAAGGGATTCATCTCTTCCCTGTCTTAAGTTGATCAGACTTGCCGAAGTCTTCCGATGCGTCCTGCTTGTAGAAAAATGGTTAAGAAATTTAATGGACAATTCAGAAAAGTCATAGATTGAACCTGCTTCGAGGCTTGAAAACCAAAGTAAGGCCGCCTTCTTCAGTGTTGTCGGGAAAGCCCTGCACTTTATCGGATCCGACCTGCCATTCAGTAGCATCATGGAATTAAACATTGTAAGGTGCTCCTGCGGGTCGGTCATCCCATCGTACAATTTCATCGTCGAAAGTCGGAAGCCTTTCGCGAGTTTAATTGTCATTATAAAATCCGAAAATGGATGATCAGCAGCCGGATGGGAGTGATTCTTATGATTTGTCTGCAAACGAACTTCAAGGTCGGCTACTCTTGGCTGGCTCGAGCGTTGATGAAATTCTCTCGCCACGTCCTCATTAAGTAACCCTTCAACCTCCCTCTCTGGTTCTACTCCATGTTGTTCTCTGTTATTCATCCGATCAATTTGGTCAATCCGGCTGTTAATATCCCTTATTGCTTGCATGAGCATCTCCATTGGACCGGGCTGAAGGTCACCCGTGTTCTCGCCATTGATAGCATGGTTCTCATTTGTGGCCATAACTAATCAAAGTAGTGAACTTTTCGGATAACGAAGTTGGTTGCTTGTGAGGTAGGAAAAGTTTTACCTTGCCCCACGGTGGGCGCCAAATGTTCCGGATACTGACCGAAACCCAAGGTAATTAGAAGGAGATCCACTGAAGTTCCCTGATCAGCTCTCAGGTCCACCGATCAGTTTGAGGAATTTAGTCAATATAATAAAAGGCTAAGAGAATTGGAACATGCCCGGCTTGGATAACCGAGCTAACTTATATAGGAACTGTTCCTCGGATTCCTACCGTTTAAAGTCATTTGAATCTCTAACCGGTGTGGTCTACGTTATGTTTGGTCTTTATGATATGAACCGATTCTGAACGTTGGTCATCAAGTCGAGAACTTATGACTGTTAACGGTCATCGGATTTTGACTTGATGACCGTTAGCAGTCCATGATTTGAAACCTCGGGCCATGGTCAGTCGGGTATGGGGATCCAAATACTACTATGCATTAGATCGGCCCAATCGGCCAAGGACATAGGTGCTCCGATGAGAATTTGGGCCAGTACAGTCCACCATATATCTGGTAATGGACAATTTTTCCTATCGATCAAAAGAACGAAACTGATTTGAATAGTGCAATTAATGTACTCCATTGGTCCAAACCTAACCTTTTTCATAGTAATAAAACTATTAACATCATGCAAATGAGGGTTAGTTTAACTTCTACGATCAAACAAAGTCGATGCAAAGTTTTGAGTTCTTCAAACTTTAAGCACTCGCTGAGATTTATAATATACTATAATCCGTATGTTATAGCCTTCATCTTGGTTGATGATATGACTGGTTGATATGAATCTAGGCCGATCTGAACGTGGCAGTGAGTTGGACCAGAGCAGAAGTGCGTGAGAGGTGTATCTGCAATGACACTCCGACGCCCAAGTCAGCAGGAGTAAGATAAGAATAGAAAGATCAAGTGCTTGGATGAACATGCCTTGTCAAAGGCGATGGTGATCTTCTTATAGAGGGTTGGTACTGACCGTTACAAGGCTAATTAATTAGGTTGGCTTAACAGTTTTGTAACGGACGATTGACGTATAAATGCAAGTCGGTGAGAATCTTTCCGCTGTAAACGATGGACAGTTATGTCTCCTTCAAAAATCTTTGTTGATGATGTTTCTTATTGGGCTCGTCATCTTTATTGGGCTGAGAAGGTTTGGGACCATCGGGCTTATAAAACTATAATAGATCACTATGATAGACAGCATGTCTAGTGTCGAGGTGTAGCATGTACAATAAATGACAATTGTTTAATAATTTAAATGTACCTGCCCTTTTTTCTTTTTTGCATTTATTCTGCATTGTTATGATTACCTAGGCTTTGTTAGACCAGTGTGGTTTGCTTTAGACTTGTTAAGATAAGACATTTTGCTAGTATGATAAGCGTTGCCATGAGGTAGTTGGTATGTCCTTGTTGATCCTGAAAAATGCACACTTTAATTGTAAGATATTATTTAATTGGAATGGGTGAGGCACAACTTTGTTTGCCAACCATGAAGAACTTGGAAGCTTGCAACTGGGTATCGTGGGATTGGGACTTAGAAATTCTATAACTTGGCCGCACATTAAACTAGTTGCAAGCAATAATTGGTTAAATAAAATTGGAACTTGGTAGCTTGAAGTTTATTGCCATAGTTGGACTTGAAGCTCTTGAACTTTGAAAGCCGAGTGGGTTGATTGTGCTTGGTAAGACAGGGTTTTTTTTTATATTGATCCGAGTGGGTTGGAATAGTGTCTACCATACAGGCCTTTTTTATATTATTTAGAGTAGATCGGATTGTGCCTGGCTTGCAGGGCCTTTTTTTTCATAATATTCCGAGTAGATTAGATTATGCCCGGCTTGCAAGGCATTTTTTTATACTTTGTACCGTTGTCGTCTATTATTTACAATGGAACATGCTGGTTAGCATCTATATCGTTAGAAAGACATTTTTTTATAATATTATCCCTGGCTTGCAAGGCATTTTTTCATAATATTCCGAGTAAATCGGATTGTGCCTAGCTTGCGGGGCTTTTTTTGTTATACATTATTCCGAGTTGATCGAATTGTGCCTGGTTTGCAGGGCTTTTTTGATATTATTCTGAGTAGATCAGATTGTGCCTGGCTTGTAAGGCTCTTTTGTTTAATCGAGCGGATCGGCTTTTTGCTTGTAAATAGGGCTTTTATGTTTAATCTAGTGGATCGGATTCTTGCCTGGTAAACAGGGTTTTTTTTTGTTTAACCGAGCAGATCGGTTTTGTGCCTGATGAACAAGGCTTTTGGCTTTTTTCCTTAAACATGAGTGATTATAACAATAATATGTAATTGAAACTGAAATAATATGAAAATGTAACTATGGATTTGTACTGAGGCAATGTTGACCATGTTAGGGCGTGAGGTTTGCACCAAGTGATGAGGTCGTCTTTATGTACTATGGGTCATGCCTTTGCTTGGGAACTTGACAACTCAATCTTTGGAATTGGTTATTCGGGGCATTAATGAAAATAAATGCTTGGTTAATAGATGTTACATTTCATATGTTAAGTAATAATGCTAATTCATGGAATAGATATTGTCATAGTTTAATAGAAATTAAGGCCATATGTTTACGTAATAAGAAAGGGTAATTAATAAGGAGTGAATAAATGTATTCAATAATTCTTTAGTATTCAAACATATAATCAGAAATTAACTATGAGCAATTAAAGAGATGGAAATTATATGGATTAATGCTATGACAATAATTAATGAAAATTGTTATGTCATTATAAGTATAAAGGAAAAGGATAAAAGATAATGCTTTTGTTTTACACTCCCCTTGGATTCTTCTTCATGTGGTGGTCTTAGATTTTGTGAGCCACAAGGTTGGGCATATACACTGTCCAGAAAATAAGAAACCTTGAGCATGTTACCCCTTGGAGAATTTTTTATCTATCCCATGGTCATTTTCCAAAATTCTTCTTCTGTGAACTCTATCTCGGATGAAAATTTAGAGCTCATGTTCTTAGCCTGCAATTCAATAATTGCACTTGAATATGAAAAGTAATGTCAAATCAATCAATATTATTAGAATTAATAAATTTCACGAGATTTAATTTCAGCAAGTAAATAAGGGTAATATATAATGCTAAAAGGAAAAAAAGAGTGATATATATAATGGTAATGTCTTCTTAAATACCATTAATGCCATAACGTTATTGTTGCCATTAAAAGATATACACAGCAACTTGCAGCCATTATTTATAAAAGCAGCAAACAAATAAAGGGCCTATGACAAAGGAATATCATTAATGCTAGCAATACTATATGCGACATCTTCTTTCATTGAATTATTTTCCTTCAAGAGTAATGCAATTATAGGCAAATGCTGCATGTTAGCTCCATAGGGAGTAGTTAATGCTGTGCTTAGAAGGGAGTTATGATAGTAAATGATAAGGGGATATGAGTAGTTTATCATCAATCATAGAAAACTAATTGATAAGCATAAGGAGGAATAAAAATGGATTACTCCCCTGTACATCTCATGTGAGTCTTCCTTGTGAGTTAGTCATGTTTTGGTGCATCTCCATCAAATTCAATACTAGCAATCAATATAATCTGGCCACGACAAAAGCGTTTTCTCGCAAAGGAAATTGATTATCAATGACGTTAAGTTTCATTTCAAACTGCTACAATGGGTGGTGAATGTTAATAACCAATGCCAAACTATTAGTGTAATACAATGATTTTTGCAAGTTGATGACAATTAATGTCAATTATGGATCAAAACGTAAAAATTAAAACAATATTACCTTTTAGAGTTATTTTGTCAAACACTTAGCATGTGAATTAGTTTGCCTTTCCACAATTTAAGCTTGTCGGAAAAAATGGAGGTTAGTGGTCCGCGGCTTGAAACACGAATCAAAGCAAGAAACAAAACTTGTGGTTGCTGAAAGTAACCAAAGGCACAACTTGGAGTCCCAACGAGGATAGCTTGTGTTTCCACCCATGAATAATAGAGGTCAATGTTTGATTTTTCAAGTGGGTGAGTGAAAAATTTAAACCAGATTGAATCGAAGGTAAGTTAATTTTAGAGGATTGAGGTTAGGATTTAAGGAAGAAACTTGAAAAGAGAAAATGCTCATGGTTACATCGTGTGTTTCAGAGAAAAGTTGACGGGATCATCGTTTGTCACCTTTTTATAATTCGTGCCCATCGGAGGTGTGTCAAGATTTTAGAGAAGATGAGAACCATTTTATCATTTCCCATAAACGACACTAGATGTTCTCGTCTTAATCCTGGTTGATGATACGATTGGTAGATATGAACATGGTAGTGAGTTTGACCCGAGCAGAAACACATGGAGGGTGTACTTGCAATGACACCCTGATGTCCAAGCCAACAAGAGTAAGATAAGAATAAGGCGATGGTGGTCTTCTTATAGAAGGTTGGTTCTGACATTACAAGGTTGATTAATGAGGCCAGCTTAATGGTTTTGTAATGAACAATTAGCATATAAATGCAGGTCTGTGAAAATCTTTCCGTTGTAAACGATTGACAATTATGTCTCCTTCATGTATCTTTGCTGATGATGTTTCTTATTGGGCTCATCATTTTTATTGAGCTGAGCGGATTTGGGCCAATTGAGTCTATAGAATTATAACGGACCACCATATAATAGTACAACTTTTCCTCGCTTGAATTAAAAAGGAAAGAAAGAAAAAGATCTAACAGCATCATCAAGGTGCAAGTTTGATTTGGACAATTCAGTGAGAGTGAGCTTGGTACGGAAATGCCAATTGCTGATACAGTTGCAACGGCTTAGAAAGCAAGAACCTGACTTATGTGGACGTCGTTTGTTAGGTTTTGTTTAGGCCTTTCACTTTGGGCAACGTCTAATATACACCCTCTTAAAGAGGGTGTATCGTACACTTTGAATGTCAAACCGTTGATTTAGTATTATATCAATTCAAAGGTAGAGATTAATTACAAGCAACTTGACAAACCAGTTAATATTAAAAAGATCCTTCATCTACTCATTCCTCTCTCCTTTTCTCTCACAAGTTGCAGATCAGTGAGATAAAAAGCCCATCTCATTCCAACTCCTCACAAAATTCAGCTCGTCATCATCCCTCAGATTCCAAGCGTTCACAAAATTCAGCTCTTCATCCTCAAATGAAAGCTCGACTTCTGGGTCAGTGTCAGCCTCGACTTCGGCTTCGGCTTCGTCGCCATCGGTGGCGTAGCCAGAACCCTTGTTCTTCGCCGAAAATTGGACAGAGATCTTCGATTTCCCTTTCCCACCCACTTTCTTCTTCGAAACCTCAACTAGTTCAACCAGTTTCTCAACACCCTTCCCAACCCCACCATCGTCACTCACTGGCTCGTCTGGGTCGGTATCCCCAAACCCAGGAGATTTTTTTTTTCAGTCGAGTTCGGCGAGGATGGACCCAAGCGCAGAACAGGGTTGAGACCCGGTTCACCAAGTCCAAAACCTGAACCACTACCAACTCTGAAACCCGAACCACCACCAAGTCTGAGATCCCAATAACCAAGTTTGTTGTGTGGAGATGGGTTGTGGTGAAGAGGGGAAAGGGGTAGGTGGTGGTTTTCGGGGCTGGTGAGTAAGCGATTAGGTTGGAATGGTTCAGGGACCATCCGAGGTTGGAAAAAAAGGAGAAGTTATGGTGGAGAGGGTGAGACTTTGGTAAGATAAAAAGCCCATCTCATTCTTGGAGTGAAGAGAATGAGGAAGAGAAAGCATGGTGGCAGCGAAGAAGAAATTTCGAAAGGGTGGACAAAGGAACAAGAATTGGCTCTGCGAGGAGCGTATTTTGCTGCAAAGCCCAACCCTCATTTTTGGAAGAATGTTTCTAAACTGGTATTTTTTTTCCTCAACATTGTAGTTCTTCTTGTAGCCCCTTGCAATATCATCCTCTGTTTATGTATATGACTATTAATCTATCATTTCTACGAGACAATGTCTTGATAGAGTTGCATGTGTAGGCTGTAGTACATTAATCTTTAGTTATTTTGACTTCAAACTGAGAGTTAAGTTTGAGGATGTTATTGCAGTTTTACTGAAATTTGGAAGCTTGATTCTTCAGATTGACTTATGCAATCTTTGAATTGAGAGTTAAGTGATTTGCATGTTGAAGAGTTAGAAATTTTCTAGGATTGAGGATGATAGAATAAAGACACATAATAGAGTCCAAACGAAGGCTTGTACCAATATAGAAAGTGAATCAGTATGCTTTTACTTTGAAACCCATCAAGGATGATGAACTTTTACTTTCAAATGTATATATAATTCTGTAAAATGTTGATAACTATTTTTAAAATGGAGTTGTTAGTGACAAGTCCTCTGTATGTATTTATTTTCTAAAGCTGAAGGTATTCATTACAATGAAGAAATACAAATTTATAATCTATTGGTAGTTAATAGCAAGTGAGATAATGCGGATCATTCTCATCTTTGGGGGTAGCTCATATCCATTCACTTTCCTTCTTGTATTCATTGAATCATTGCCTTACAAAATCTCTTGCAGGAGCCAGGAAAGTCTCTACAAGAATGCTTTGATAGTATTCACTACAACCATATAACACCTTCTCAATCTCTTTCTCGTGCAAGTGCATAGACAATTATGTCATGACCCCTGCGTCAATTCTCAATATCTACAACTAAGCTGCTCAAACCTTTTGACAACATGGTTAGAAGATAAAATTTTGTGAAATACAAGAACTACATTATCTAGAAGTCTACTGAGAAGATGTTACGGGGGCTTCTTAGAGTTGAGGAAGAATGTGAAGGGGACATATTTTTTGTTCTTAAATGAGGCGATAAATATTTACCCGTATTTGAATGCCATATGGAACTGAATTCAATTCCCCGACGTTGCGATTGGATGATGAATTTCAAAAATCTAAAGAATTTGAAATGCAAAGAGATTTAATTGCTTTAATTAAATTTTCTTCATTTTCAAAATTTTTTGTTTGGATAAAACAATTAAATTTCCTTACATTTCAAATTCTTTGTTTGGATAAAATAATTTAATTTCTTTTATTTGTATTTTTTTGGATATTTATTTGTAAAATTGGGATTTCAATACAAAATTTTACAAAATAAAATAAATATATAATATTTTTTGTTTATAATCAAATGAAAAGAAAAGAAAATAGAATAAATTTAAAAAATTAGAAGAATTTGCATAAAATTAGAAGATTAATTATACCATTTTTTCATATAATCAATCTTTAAGTACCAAATTAAATATCAAATAATTGGAATTATGGTTTCTATGTGGATTAGTGACAATAAGAATACTGCTTAACAAGTACAAAGGCAAATAATAGCCCCATAAAGGGAATGAAAGCACTAAAAATAAAAATAAAAAATATTTTTAAAAAAATATTTTGGTACAAATCTATTGGTAATTTCTAATCTCCAAGGTTGTATGAAATTTACCAAGGGCTACACTTGCAATCCAATCAGCCAACAAATAGGAACACCACAGAAGAATTGTAATGTATGTTATGCATACATATTTTCTACGATTGCCAAAAAATATTAGTATCATCTGTAAGGTCAAACTAAGTAAAACCAAGATGCCCAACTCCCAGTCATTCCAGAACTTCCTCCTCAATTGTGATGGTAAAAACTCCATGATTCTTCTTCCCTTGATATAGATCAATCTAGTAACAACCGAAAAATCAGTAACATTAGACAATGAAAGATAGCAATTTTCCAAAGCGTAGATGTATAAGTAGTCAGAAAATAAGCAACCCATATATAGTTTGGAAGTGATAAACTAAAGACAGCAAAACAAAAGTTAGGTAGCAGAGCCATAATGCAGAAGAAAAGCAACACAAAACTGAGCAATGTTGTATGCATTGCCAATAGGAATATGCAAATAATTAGCAATGAAAGAGAATTAATAAGGTAATATGCATATAGCATACAGCACATGAGTGGTAGTCAAAGCAAAACAGTGTTATTTGCAAATCAAGTTAACAATTGAGGACTCGCCATAGGCTATAGCACTGTTTGGTAAGTGGGTTAATAAAAAGAAAAGGATGAGTTATTGGCTAGTACTGTATATCTTAAAAGATGCAATTGCAAAGCCTCCTTTGCCCCACTAAATCACTTATCTAGCAGTTTTGTGCTAAAGAAAACTTGTTCATACTTGATATGAAAAAATATCACCATAAAAGAAAAAAAAATAAACATTATCCCCAGTGTCCATTATAAATCACAAACAAAAATGAGGGATAGGATAAAGATAACACACAAACTAGTTTATCAAACACCTAATTTTAGTAATTAGATTTACTATATTACTTTCACAAGTCACTTCCAGCACAAGTCATGTGCAAAATGCAAAACAGTTAACAAGTTAATAACAGCTGTTATAGAAATATGAAAAAGAAATTTGTTGTAAACTACTAGTTATATTCTTGGAGCATATGAAGCATGCTATCAGACGGGGAACCAAGAGTTGTTTAGTTAATTCTATTTTAGAGGAATCTGATTGCTATTTGCCAACCTCACACTTAACCTAATTTTCAAGCCATAAAAAATGACCACACCTAGTTAGATTCAACTTAAGAAATGAGACCAATTAAATCAAAACACATTCTCCTTCAGACACCACACCTCATATCTATTACAGGAAACTACATGCCACTGATAACTCAAGTCATCAGATCAAGGTTATTCCAATAGGACGATGCAAGGATCAGTGAATTGTGGAGTTTGGGAAGCATAATGCATAAGATCACCTATGCTCTATCTATTTACTTTTCTGGTTCACCTACTTCCTTCCACACAATTTCACTTCTATTAAGCAAATACCATGTGTACTATGAAATTGTTCCAGAATGAAATAAAATCACAGCTTTGAAACTACTATTTACCAATCAATTATTATACTAATGAAGTCATGATCAGATTGAAATCCAAATCCTATAACTATGGCGCATCCACGGATCTGGAGTAACCAAACAAATATTGCCTAGCCTAGCATAAATGAATTCATCGAAACTTGAAGAGAAAATAATTTTCAAACATATGATCCACACTAACCGTCTAGCATTCATGGCTCACGAGATCGCAGAATCTATGACCATCGGCAAGTGGTAGATTGTCCAATTTCTGCTTCCAAGAACAAAATCATTGCAATTAAATAACCAAAAATTATCACGAATGAATACAGAAATCTAAGGAACAAAGAAAGTTCACAAAACTCAGAAGATAAAAAAAATTGAGGCACGCCTTAAAACAAAAATCAGATCTGAAGAGATCTTGGGGGAACCTGTGGACGTGAAGCTGGAAATTTTGATCTTGTTGTGCAGCAGAGCAGGTGTGAAATGAACGCAGAAGAGGTGTGGAAGCGAAGGGAGTGACGAATGGAGGGTTTATATAGGGTACGATGTCCACCACCACCGCTCTCTGTCAAATCGCGACCTGCTATCCAAGCCCAGCAACAGTCAACAGAACCCTCATCACTTTTCCACACCTCGTCAACAGAACTACTCTACGTAAGCCATCCTCTCTGCTATTGTCAATTGAAATCGACTAGCGACGCTATTGTCACCTTCAACACTAACTTCGTTCGACCTTCGAATGGCAAAAGAGAGATGAGTTTTGTTCAATTGATTTAGTGATCACAGATTATATTTTGTTTTACAGTAATTTTTGTTTGTAAATATTAAAACAATGACCGGCTACGAAATTTTTTTCCTTCTAATGACAGGTAATATCAAAGGTGTATCGTACACCATAACATGGTCAAGTGTACAATAGCATTCGCCTTCACTTTGTTGCCCTACATAAAGTCATCTTTTCAAACCACATTGGACTCACTTTTATCATGCATCTAATATGGTTGAGTTTTTTTTTTTTAATTTGATAATATTTATATGTAAATTTGAGATATATAAAAAAATTATCAGTTAAAATTTATAAATTTTTTTATATATAATTATTTATATAAAAAAAGTGATTTAATTAAATTTTATATACGAATTCTGAATGTTATTAATTAAAATTTATCATTTAATCTAAATTATTGATTTATTTTAACAATAAATTAATAACTCAAAATTCTCCATATTAAAATTTTCCTGGACTCTCACAACGTGCACCAACCTTTTATTTCACATAAATTTTCTGTTAGCTATGATTAGAGCCTAAATTAGGCCATTTGTCAATTGGATATAACTTTTGTTTGTCTAGAAGAAAATGCATAATCATTTTATTTACTCTAGTCTTGCTCCTATTTTTATTTCTTGTTGTAAAATCGATTTGTCTTAACTTTAATAGGAGGGTAAAATTTAGAAAAACATTGCTGTTTAGAAATTCTATTTCTTATTTCGTGTAACTTCTAATTTTGAATAAGTGTTACAATAACAATTGATAAATCAAATTAACACGTTTGTACAAGATTTTTTTAAGCCTTTCTAAAATTTGAGAAGTCAAACTGGCCTAATGACATATCCTTGCGTAATCCTAGTTAAACGGCGCAACCATTTTCAACCGTCTAAAAAACTTTGGAACCCATTTTCCCAAGTTCATTTTAAAGATTTTTTTTTCAAATCTTCTTTGTTTTGTTTTGCTCTTTTATTTATTTTTTAAAAATACAACGTGTTTTCAATCCGCGACTGTAGCTTTTTGAAAATGAAAAACACTTAAAAGGCATCAGCATTTATTGAATTCAAATAATATAGTGAATGATTATTTTTTATAAACATATAATGAATGATTATATATGTTAATCACATCGCCTGTCTCAATCTTTTGGGTGCGATTTATATATCTGTTAGGTTATTTTACTTAAAATTAATTAGTTTTAAGTTAAAATCTAATATGGTATCAGAGTTAAAATCTCATCTTTCCTATTATTAGTTTTCATTGTCGTCTGCAGGCGTCGTAGAGGAGGGGTGTTAAAGTCTTAATCTTTCAAGTGTAGTTGATATATCTGTTAGACCACTCTACTTAAAGTCAATTAATTTTAAGTTAAAATTTAACAAGATATATAGTGTTTTGCACTATTTTTCATTCCTTAAGGTATGATTAAGTCACAAGGGCACAGAAATCTAACGGTTAGTTTTGTCTTTGAGACACAAGAATATTTATCGTATAATTGGACGAGCTAGGTTCAAAATAAGAAAAATTATACCATGTTTTTGGAGTTACAATAAATACATGTTTCAGATGATCTTAACAATTGATTTAATTTTTTTTTAAATTTATGCAAAAATGTTTAAAATCAATTATGAATATCCTTATAAAGACTAATTCGACAAGCGCTTGATTTTTTAGAGATTAAAGTAAAGATTTATTCTTTTCATAGTTACTCTACTACCATGGATTTGAGCTGCGACACCTTGTTCATATATTTTTCAAGAACATTCCCCAGATTCTTAGATATATAGCAAATATATATTGTTCAAGAACATTCCCAGAAATTTAGATATATAGCCACATATATTCTTCAAGAATATTCCTAGAAACTTAGATACATAGCAGTCGTGGGGTACCATGCCCACTTATATTTATTCATTTATAGATCACCAAACAGATAAAAAGAGGCGTGTTATAACTGCAAATTTAGCCTATCATTGCTTACAAATATATTGCTAATTTAATGGCACATCTTATTGCTTCTAGCTGTGAATGACTGTACCTTGCCCGTGCCAGCGTTGGTGCCTTAATTTGCACCAAGCCTTTGACTTATGATTCGGGTTGTCTATGTTCCCTTCATAGGCAAGCCTATTATATTCCTTGGCTGTCCGAAATTGACGGTATAAATAATTTTGGTTCCAGCACACATGCATGAAATGAAACCATAGACATAAGTTTAAATTTGATACTATGATATTGCAAATTTTTTTACATTATTAATTAATTATATATTATTATATGTATAATTTTTGAGATAATTATTATGAAAATTAAATATTTTTAATGATATAATAATATATGATTAGTTAATAGTATAAAAAATCTTTGCAATTAAATTCTAAATATATACATTTAAAATTTGTTTGTTGAAATTCACAAAAAAAATTATTTGTAGAATATTTCATTTAATAATATAATTCAAATAGATTATGATGATTGGTTCTTAATTTTATTTTATTACAATTTATTAGTCATTTTGTTTTGTCTTCTCATGAGTTATGAAATTTTTATTTTTATCCTTCCAGCTTATACTATCAGCCTCCATCCGTCGTTTTTTTTATTTGTCTTTTTAAAATTTTTTCATATTTATCTATCGTTTTAAAAACCCAATGAAGTGTTAATTTTTTTCCTAACTTGCCTATAATATTAATAAGTGAAAGAAAATATTAATAAATTAATAGTAATTTTTTGAGTATTTTAATGATGGATAATATAGAATATGTTTGAGTAAGTTTATTTATGCTTTGTAACAGCTTTTTTTTGTTTAAATTTTTTTTTCGTTGTTCATATCATGTTTGGAAAATTATGTAAAAATTTTTACATGAAATTTATAATAGTTTTTTTCACAAGCTTAAAGCTTGGAGCTCTTAATTCTTGATTATAAATTATTTCAATAGCTTTGAGATATAAATGTTATTTTGTCTTTAATTAAATAATTTTTTTAATTATTTTATACATTTTTTAATAATTTAATGCATAAAAATAATTTTTTCTACCATTTAAATAAAATAAATTATTTTAAAATTATTTTTCTCGCTAATATATCTAAGCGTAAAATTGATTTTATTATAATCAATTATAACAATAATTTATTATACATATAATCGATTATTGAAATAATTAAGTTTTCATATCTAATCCAAACACACACTAGTCAAATATGGTTATTTTTGCTTATTATAGAGGATATTTATTGACTTTCTTAATTCTTATGTAACAATCTTAAAAGACATATAAAAAAGAATGTAGGGAGTATTATTTATCATTTATTCATTATGCGCTAATCTCAATTCAACCTATGTTTTCTCTTGAAAAAAGCTTTTTTAAAGAGAGTTTGATTGTAAAATAAATAAGTAAGGATATATTTATTATTAATTTAATTTAAAATATATTATTATCTTAACATATTATTAATTGGATAGAATTTGGTTCCAACCTTAGTTGGAGGGAGTCTGTCTAACTCTCATTTAATCTGTTACCACATGTCTATTACTCATCTAATCTATTGTTATGTGTCAATTAACTTAACTTAATTAATTAAATGAGATTAAAAGTAATACATTACAACAGATTAAATGAGTAATGAACATATAGTAATAAATTAAATGAGAGTTGAAGAGACTTTATTTAATCAAGATTAGAGTCAAGTTCGGTCCTTATTAATTTAAAGATGAATATATTTTTATTTATTCACTTAAAAAAAGAAACTGAATTTAAAATAACTTTGTCCGTTGTTTTTAAATGTTGAACTGCAAAACGACGGTGTATATGTGCTGTGTATTATTTATTCATTTGTTTTCTCATCGTTGATTGTTATTTGTCAAGAGTTATCATCGCCTAAATTCAGTCATATAAAACTACATTATATAATTTATATTTCAACATTGATTGATTATCATTGATTATACTGATTGCAAATTAATTATTTTCGTGGTGATCAGAATTGTAAAATATCCTAGATTTAAAACAAAATAAATTAAACGAGGTTTTTTTTTTTAATACACTATTTAAAAAGAGTTGGGACAGTGACGAACCAATGTTATAGGTGAGCAGCTCTCTCGATCCTAATTCTCTTCGGACTGACGACGAAACGATATGACCCTTCATTTACAGGGTTTAGGCAGGGATCAAACAAATGTTCTCTTCTTAAGATATGTAGCTAGTTAGCGTCTTCTGTGTCACTCCAATGCGGGTGAGGTTTTTTTTTTTTAATATAATGAATTTGGGTAGTGGACCATCCTGGTCCAATTGACATTCGATCACTTATAAGTTTGACTTATCTTTACAGATGACCAAGCTGGGGGGCTGTGGACCATCCTGACCCAATTGGCATCCGACCATAAGACCCAATTGCCATCAGGCCGATAATAGGCCAAATGGGTAACAAGGTCAACAAACTAACCCGCTTAATACAACAACTAAAAACATAATGGCTTAATACGACATACTAAATAGAGACATAATGTCTCGCGTCATAATAACCAGATATAATGTCTCACACCATAATGATCAGATATAACGTTCAGAATCCTAAATGGTCTTAACGGAGGGTATCCGAAGAGTCAGTCCTCCGAATCTCTATATAAACCGACTTGGTAGTCTATGCCAGACATATTTACTTTTCTCTACCTATGCTTTTATCACTGTCTTAACTCCAAGATTGATCGGTCGAAGTGTCTCTACTGACATTTCACTTCATCTTCCTCGAGTAACTGCCGGACGACCGACTTGGGACTCTCCGACGACCACTCCCCCAGGCATAGGATGGAACAATTCACTGTCTGTGAGAATTCGGTAAAACGGTTTCCATGATCTCGAAAGCTGTAAATCTCAGCTCCACATTCTTCTCAGCGTCGCTGGGCATGGATACCCAGTCCCGCATCTTGTCCTGCTCCAACAAGCTCAGATCCGAGATCCTCCAATTCAGCTCTGACATCCTTGAGCTCGAAACTTCAGATCCTCCATTTTGTTTGGCGAATAAGTGCTAATCTTGAAACCTCACATCGGGTTCAATCTCTACGAATTTCCTTACATTCATGCTTCTGTTCTTCTCCACAGAACATCTTTTACGATTTTTTAAATGGCAATTAAAGCGAGTTAATCATTTTCATATGTTTCCCTTATTTCATTGCATGTTTATAATCTTGTTCCAACATGTCCCGACATGTGTTTCTTCTAATTTGTATCCGTAGGTGTTGTTCTACCAAGACTCTCACTCTGTTTCTCAACACGATTCTTCCTTAAAAATAGCAACTTTCACGATTCTTCCTTATTTGTATCTGTGCATGTTTTGAACTTAATTCTTAACAATTTTGTCCTTTGTTGGACTAATTCATGTGCTATTAGAATGAGAAGTTCTAGAACAACTTTGGCGCATGCACTTATCAGAACTTTGAGAGAGAATCTTACTGGCCACAAGAAAAGCTCAGAATTTCCATCACTGGTGCTGGTGGTTTTATTGCCTTACACATCACGCGCCACCTCAAGACTGAGGGCCATTACATTTTTGCTTTTGACTGGAAGAAAAACGAGCACATGACTAAAGATATTTTCTGCCACGAGTTCCATATTGTTGATCGCAGGGTCATGGATAACTACCTAACAGTTAGACTCCTTTCTATTTTGCTATTTTTTAATTTCCTTTTATGCAACTTGCATTGCTTTCTTCATTATTTTTTCCTGGTTTTATTTTGCATTTTTTAATTTCATGTCGTTTTCACTCTTTTCCTCTCCAAAGTGCTTCAATCTTTTAAGGTTTTGAGACCAACTTATCTATTCGTGTTTGAATATTTACGTGAGGTAGGTGATGGATGATAGGATTCATGATTTATGCCTTTGTAAGAACAGATTTTGATTGTTTACGGAAAAGTGAAGGAAATGAAAGAATTGAGAAAAGGACACAACATTGTTGGGCTCTCCCAACTTTTGGCCATTGCAGTTATAATATTTGGGGTATGAATGATCACTCATCATGATGGCTCCCGAAAGTCTCTCACTCTGCCTGTGCAAGGCCTCAGAACATTTAGTTTCTTAATATCCATAGTCGATTTCTTAGGTGCCTTGAAAAGGAGCTCCATACTATTGTGGGTTGTATCCTTGATAAATGCATACTTAATCTATTTCTAGTCTTTATTTTATTTTGATTTTTGATTTTTTCTTCATTACAAGGGTTGAGGTTTATAAACACATTTCTCATATGTTAAGTGGTTATTTAATTGCATAATTCATCTCACATATGTTTTTGTCCGTAGTTCTAGAATTCTTGTTAGTTTCAATATGTATGAAAATTTCTTTACAATAATCTGTTTGCGATTGCCAATTATTGTTTGAGATAAGTGTTCTTTCTAAGATGATTCACCAACTTATTTGTTTTTATTATACTATTGTTATTAGTTAAAATTTTATTAGTTTTCCTCCTTTATGATACTAACAATAGTTGTTATATGACAATACATTTATAAGTATTTATTTCATTTAATTGAGAGAATTTGCACTAATCACTATTAATTGATTTAATTATCATTTTAATTGCTTTAATTCCTATTTATTATCATTAATTTATAAATTGATAATTACATAACACTATGTTGATTATAACATTGTTTTAATTGTCACTTTAATTGTTTAAATTTTTATTTATTATCATTAATTTATTAATTAGTAATTACATAACTTTAAACTGATCATAATATTATTTTCGTGTGAGAATATTTTTATAGTCGTCGTTGTGTGAGAATATTTTTATAGTCATCATTAGGAGCAACATTCATGGCTAGTTAATTATTATCATTTACATCTACATTTGATAATTTACGTAATGAATACTTGTATTCATCTTAATTTATTGTTGTTTTTTTGTATAATATTAAAATTCTACATTTTATATATTCATTATTTTAATTTAAACTTTTTAAGCTATAAGCATATGAATTTTATTTGCATGGATTTAATGCAATCAACCTTATCGAGATATGCAAATTTAATTATGCTTATTTCAATTGTTTGAAAATCTAGTTATGTTTATTTAAATTGCATATTATTATCAGAATTCTCACATGACAGGATGAAGACAATCTCCAACAAAATCTTGGAAAATTCCAAATGAAGGCCCCGAAAACTCAGGTCAAACTAGCCAAAGCCGATGCCAGCCAAACCTGATGGAAGAAACTGGCTTTTTAGCCGATGCCGGCCAAAGCCGATGCCAGCCAAAGCTGATGGAAGACACCAGCTTTTCAGTCGATACCGGCCAAAGCCGATGCCAGCCAAAGCTGATGAAAGAAACTGATTTTTCAGCCGATGCTGGCCAAAGCCGATGCCAACCAAAGCTGATGGAAGAAATCAGCTTTTCAGTCGATGCTGGTCAAAACCAATGCCATCCAAAGCTGATGAAAGAAACTAGCTTTTCAGCCGATGCCGGCCAAAGTCGATGCCAGACAAAGTTGATGAAAGACACCGGCTTTTCAGCTGATGCCATTAAAAGTTGATGAAAGTAAATCGGCTTTTAGCCGAAGCCAACAAAAAGCTGATGAGAGTAACCAACTTTTAGCCGATGCCAATTAAAGCTGATGAAAATAACTGACTCTTGGCTAATGCGTCAGCCGATGCCAGCATAAAGCTAAAGGAAGTAACCAGCTCCCGGCTGATGCCAGTCCCGAGTTGATGAAAGGCCCCGAGCCAGTAACCGGTCCTGAGCCGATGCCGACCTAAAGTAAATAACCTCGAACTTATTGCAAGTGCCGATGTCATGTTCGGTTCAATGCCAATTCAATCGACCAAGTTGGAGGAGAAACCTTGATCACGATTAAATCGAGATGTTGATTAAAAATGTCATATGTATAAAGTCGGCCAAGCTCGGAAAAAGTTCTGAGGTCAAAGTCTTCTATAAAAAAAATAAATATAAAAAAAGAAAAAGATGTGCGAAGTTATCCGAGGTTATTATCAAACCATGATGTCTTTGAAGACTGATCTAAAAGAAACTCAAGATCGGATCAGGTCAAGAAAATTCATAGCTAAGGTTAGGAAAATACATGCATAAAAGACCTCACCACTCTTCTTAGAAGGTTACCCAAGGACGAAACTTAAAAATTACGAAGAGCTTGGAAAAGCTTAATCATTTACTTTGTGATTTGCCCAAGCTTAAGGGCTGTGGATCGTCTAGCTTAGATAAGAATAAACATTTAATAATATAAGCTCGGGATATATCATTGATCACTATGGACCGTCCTGACCCAATTGGCATCTGACCACTTATAAGTTCGGCCCATCTTTACAGATGACAAAGTTGGAGGGCTGTGGACTATCCTGGTCCAATTGACATCCGACCACTTATAAGCTCGGCCCATCTTTACAGATGACCAAACTGGGGGGGGCTGTGGACCATCCTGGCCCAATTGGCATCCAGCCATAAGCTAGGCCCATTTTTGTAAGGTTCGACCGGCCTATACCCGAATGGGTAACAACTCGATAAAAACGTGTTTAATACGACATACCAAACAGACATAATGGCCTCGCGTCATAATGACCAGACATAACGTCTCGTGTCATAATAACCAGATATAATGTCTCACACCTTAATGATTAGACATAACGTTCAGAATCTTAAATAGCCTTAACAGAAGGTATCCGGAAAGTCAGTTCTCCGAATCTCTATATAAACTGACCTGGCAATCTAAGTCATGCATGTTCACTTTTTTCTACCTATGCCTTTATCACTATCTTGACTCTAAAATTGATCGATCGGAGTGTCTCTGCTGACATTTCATTTTATCTTCCTCAAGTAATTACCGGATGACTGACTTGGGACTCTCCAGCAACCACTCCCACGGGCATAGGATGGAAGAGGTTGTTTTCAATTTGATTTGAAAATATGGGTTGGTGACATCTGGCGTGCTAAACATGTCTTTTGCTATAGACAAATCTTGAGGTTCAAACCTGAAACCACCGTGTTCAAATTAAACAACAATTGTAGCCGAGTCTTTGTCGTATTGATAAGGACTGAATAAGAAAATTGAACCCTTGCTATTCCTTTGACTTTGGCAGCTTGTGCTGTACTTCAAACTATCTCAATCTTTCAATATGCTTGCTAACATCGCTGATCATAAAAGTTCCACTATTTTACCTTTATTTTGCCTCATTCCTTGTCCACTTTTTTGGTTTGGGGAGGGAGATCAGGGAGAGAATATTATCTGATCTTTTGTCTTGTTATACTTCTTTAAGTGCGAACCTATTCATGGTTTCCTTTGTTCCATTCATTGTCTCCTATGTAGTTTGTGAGAAAATCTAGTGCCAAAATTTTGTGGCCATTAAAAAATTTACTTTTTAAAGACATAGTTTATGACATAATACAATAATATTATTTAATTTATATAATTGATTCTACTTAATAAAAAAGATCATGTTATAAAAAACTACTATGAATAGTTTTTATATCTTGTCAAACACAATTGTTTATTAGTCAGAAAATAAAATAAGCATTTTATTAAAGAAAATGTTGATTGTAACATCAAAATTTTTACATTATTTTACTTCGATTAATGATATTTAAATAATTATTATTTTTTAAATAATTAGTTAACAAGGCATGTAGATGGATAAACGGACTAATAACCTATTTTCTAAAGCTAGTAATATGTTTTGTTAGCTAATTTATACAAATTGTTAACTAATAATTAAAGGAAAATGTTTTTTATCTAACCTAAATATGGTAGATATATGTTTGTCATATATTTGTATGAGACAGATGTTAAATTAAATTGTATGTGATTGTAATATTTTTATGAGATACATAATGAGTTTGTGAGTGAATTAAAAAAAATAGAATATAAAAGTTAGGCAAATAATAAAATTAATAATTAAATAATCATTAACTGATATAAAAATGACATAAAAATTTATTATTGATGAGACAAAGTCCACAATTTCTTACCTGTCCTACCATATTTTATGCTGCTTTGTCTTCTTGCATGTATGCGTCATTCTCTAAAAAATAAGTAGCTGTGATTATAAAAAATGAAGTGATTTTGACGTAATGGCTTCAAAGTAGGCTTTAGACTATATATAATCAGTTAATCATCTTCCTATGACTTCAAGCCATGTGTTGTCTTCCATCCTCATTTTTCTTGAAGCATACATATGGTTTATTTTCTCAGCTGAATTCTAACTTTGTTTCATATTCGTATTCGCTCTTTTGGATCAGCTGCTCTCAAGGACGATGCCTAAGCTCAGCTTGAAGTTTTCTGCATCCTGAGTTCTACTATCAGTGCCTCTAGCAGAGAAGAGAATAACTTAAAGGTTTGGACTCTTATTCCTTTTCCTTTTTCTTGTTCTGATTCCTTCCCAGAAGGGTTAGGACAATGTTCTTTTATGCATTCTGCAGCTCTGTACTGTATGCATATATTATACTAATCCAAACTTGAAGTCTGCAATGGGTTTTGTATTTAAATTTTTGCAGTTGCATTAGCCTTTGATTTCTTTTCTTCAAAGACTGATCCGATGTTGAAGTCTTCAATAATGGCCCCTTAATATCATTGAAAATGTTTTTCGAACGGCTAGAATACGTACGTGACACTGTATGCCAGCTGGAAATATTTGGAAGTGATCTTTGTATACCAATTTTGCCTTCGTCAGCTGACTAGCTAGTTGGCATACAGTATCACGGAAGAAGTCATATTTTAGATGTTGAAATAACGAAATTGCAATATTTTCATGTGTATTCATGATCAGTAGGAATCAGATTGATAGCTAGTGTATATTGCATTTATGGCTGTTGCTTAACTTGACAAGTATATTAAATCACAAAAATAATATAATGATAATGGGTGAATGAGTATCGTTCATTAAGGATTATGAGTGCCAAGCACTAAATTTGTTAAATTAATATTATCTTGGTGATGGTAAATTAGGTTCAAAGAGAGCACTAAAGACATTTAACATAAACAATTTAATGCAAAGCTAAAATCAACAATAGCTAACAGGGAAATTACTAAAATTAACTAGAACAAACTTGACTTGTAATAGAAAGGGGTGAAAACCAATGGAATGAGAGTGTTAAAGCTCCGATTTTACTTAAACTTTTCTAATGCAAACTTAAATTCTAGTTTAACCAAGTTATATTTCAAGATTCATGATCAAATTTCAAAAATTAACTAATATCCAATTCATTGGCATATTAATCCTCTTCAAACTAGTTAGAGTTAACCAATCCCTTAGTCTAACCCTAATTAAAAAAGACTTTAACACAAACAATGGAATCAAAAGCAAGGTCATACAATCCACAACACCTATTCCTAGATATTGAAGAGATTATGGTATTTATCACAAGTTTCAAACTCATGCATAATTTTTTCAAATCATATATATAAATCATAAGATCAATTCAAGATTGGTTAAGTCAATAAAAACATTAAGATAAGAAATAAATACTTGAATTATCAAATACAAACTTAGATTAAGCATAAAAATGAGTTTACATCATCCAAAGACAAGATCCACCATTACCCTAACCATGGTGATTTAGCTGCACATAGGGAAAGATGAAACAAAACCAAAAAAATGAATAAACTCCATGCAAGAAAGGTGCAAAGATGAAGAAAATCTCCAAATATTCAAGGTGGGATGACTCATTCCTCCATTACCCTATGTTTGAATGTTTTTTCATTAATGGAATAGAACGGAATAGGTGAGAATGAACCGAAAATGAAAGGGAAGGAATGGAACATAGTTACCATTCTCTTTGTTTGGAAGTTTCATTAACGGAACAGAACGAAACTTCATTACTCATGTGTTCCCCCAATTCAACCTTAATTTTGAGGGGAATAAAAGTTGAGCATTTGAGGAGAAGAGAGGGGAAATGATTCCCCATGTGTTCCATTATGTTCCCATGTATTTTAAAACTCTCAAACAAGAGAAGTATTTCTCTTCCCCTCATTCCATTTCCCTTTCCCTCATTACCTATCATCCAAATATAGTGTTAGGGTGAAAGTTGCCTCTTCTTTGCCTAAATGACCTACGAAATGCACTCCTTTTCCTTTTATATACAGCCCAAACACGTGACATATTTTTCTTTGACCGATTAATTGCCTAGTTTTGGCTGACTAATCGGTGGAAAGTAGAATGCATTCTTCTTCATGGGCGATTAATCGGCTAAAAGTGAGAAATTAATTGCGCAGATGACTCAAAGTGCAGGAGCTTGAGTGATTAATTAGCCAAAAGTAGGCGATTAATCTAAGGTTGACAGATTGCACCACGAATGAGAGATTAATCGGTGGGAAATGGGTGACTAATCATTCAACAACAGAATCTTCATTGTTGTTTCTTGTTTCTTGTTCATGCATCTCATCTTCTCCCTTGGTCACTCATCTAAAAGAACACATTTAACACCATACAAACCTTACTTTTAACACAACAAAATATGATTAAAAAGACAATTTTTCTTTTCTTTAAATTTCATTAACAACTGAAAGATATTACTTCCAATAAAAACAACTAAAACTTAAGAATGAAGCTCAATCAAAGGGCTGGATGGAAATAAAAACAAGATTTTGCTTAGGAAAAACATACTTTTCATAATTTCATTACTAGTTTTAACAAAACTAGATAAATGTTAGCACTGTTTCTAGAGAAGATGTAAAAGGGACAGAAACTTAACATCTCTACATGTCATTGTCTCATAATGCTTATTCCTCCACTTACTGCTTTTCTGTCCAGTTTTTCTGGGAGGATAAAAAGGACCTTTCCCTGTTTGTTATTGTAACTGACAAGTATCTTTCTTGAAGAAGAAACATTTCTCAATTTCGCTGATTTAGATTGCTAGTGCATTAGGCAATGCCATTCATATTTGCTTGCAGAGGGAGAGTATACCTAACAGTAAAATACTTTCCCTTAAAAGAAAAAAGTATTCTATGACCTAAGTGGATGAATGTGATCCTATTGATACATGTAAAAAAGTGTCAATTTGTAACCAAAATGAGGGCAAGACATAATTGATAGCCGATGCATAATTCAAATTTGGTCAATCCATCTGATCTTTCTGCTCACTATCTCATTTGTTTCTGGATTTTGCAACCCTTTGAGCCTCGATCGACAAATTAAGCAGTTCTAGTTGTTTCTCCTTCCAAGCTTACCATTGAGATCCACTGAATTTGTAGGAAAGCTATAAGTTGAATTTTCTTTAGTCTGATGTAACTGGTTCTGCAATAAGTAAAGTACCTCGTTAATGAAACAACCGCTTTATACCTTTTCAGGTCTAGTCTCTAGCATGAAAACAACATAAAGGGTGGTTTTGCAGAACAAATGTTATATCTTTATTCGAATCAAGATTCAAAACTCCTCAATTTCTCTTTTCGAGTGAAAGAAGAATTCCTTATTTTGCATTTACTTTTAACTATGACATTACAGCACTATTAAAATGGAAAATATACCAAGTCTAGAAAATGCAGTACTGGTCAAAATGTAGCTTCATCTTTATCATTCAGTAATCATAACAGGTTTGGTATTCTTCAATCCAGTCCTCGTGGCAGTTTAGCAATGAAAGAAGTAGGTAATTGTAAGTGCCAAAGGTCTAGTACGTGGAGAAATTTTTAGGTAGGCACGGTCTATTTGCCAGCCCATCTACCACAGTGAGACTCATTTTCAATACGGTGCCTGCAAAATTGAATATATTACTCATTTTCAATACGGTGCCTGCATGTTTGCAACAGGGAAGTGAAAAATTGAATATATTACTACAAAATTTATTTCCAGAATTGAGTTCCTTTTATGGCATCAGGATTTTGAGTGTCTAAATTATTTGAAACACTTAGCTCTTTGCAATATCCCTTTTGATGTTTATAGTTTGGGATAATATATTAAATCCAACTGTTTCCATGTTTGCAACAGGGAAGTGAAGCAACCTTACCCCGAAGACAAAGTGATGAACCTCTGGTCATCAATCATCAAAGGAAGCAATCTATTAGCATGCAACTCTCTTCTGAAGAAGTTCAGCCACAGAATACCAAAAGGGTTTTCTTTGGTGGTGAAACTGTTTTCAGAGATGGTATTCCCATTTCTTCTTCTCAATCAGGAACTACAGGTTCTAAGCCTCCACAGCCATCAAAATGTTACTCTCAACCAATGCCAAAAGACTATGTATACACAAAGGCACCTAATGGTGTCAATTTTTCCAACCATCTGGGCATCAAAGCGTTCAGGGATAAGAGGTTTGACTCTTTTAAGACGTGGTCTGGTGCACTTGAGAGACATTTATCCATTCTACGTGGAAAGTCACCCAGACACACTGCTGAAGAGGGCAACAGCTTCAGGAGCACTGATAGGCATTTACCTGTTGACCGGTATTTCGATGCATTGGAAGGTCCTGATTTAGAAACTCTTAGGGTATGTGGTTTCTTTCTACCAATTCAAATTCAGTTATATGTTAAAAAAAATCCACATCATAGATTGCAATTTTTTTTGGTAATCCAAAGTTAGCCTTCATTTCCTAAAGTTCCTAATTCTTTTTTGATCTTTGCGACATAAATAGTCTCACTAGGCATTCACAGTGTTTTGTCTTAAATGAAACTAAGTTGCAAGTATATTTAGACATATTTTATTTTGCATCAAACTCAACAACACCATGTTTTACTTATTGAAGATCCTAATTCTGTTTTCTTTTTCTTCCTTATCCCCATAGTCTCCTGTTATGGCTGCTTTTACTTATTGAAGATTGTAACATATTTTATTTTGTTTTCCTCCTCCAACAGGCTTCAGAAGAGATAGTGCTTCCTCAGGACAGGAAATGGCCATTTCTTCTTCGGTTTCCTGTTTCATCTTTTGGTATTTGTCTTGGAGTTAGCAGCCAAGCAATTCTCTGGAAAACTCTGGCCACTTCTCCATCCACTGAATTTCTTCACATAAGCCTCAAAATAAATTTAATCTTATGGTTCATCTCCATTGCTCTTATTGCTACTGTTTTCACCATCTACCTCCTTAAAATCGTTCTCTACTTTGAAGCAGTTCGTCGTGAGTACTACCATCCAATCCGTGTTAACTTCTTCTTTGCCCCATGGATAGCTTTCTTGTTCTTAGCTCTTGGGGTTCCCCCCTCAGTTGCCAAAAACCTGCATCATGCACTTTGGTACATTCTAATGATTCCAATATTCTGCCTTGAGCTTAAGATCTATGGACAGTGGATGTCTGGGGGCCAAAGGAGGCTCTCAAAGGTGGCTAATCCATCAAATCACCTATCAATTGTTGGAAATTTTGTAGGGGCCTTACTGGGTGCATCTATGGGTCTAAAAGAAGGCCCTATTTTCTTCTTTGCTGTTGGGCTGGCTCATTACACAGTCTTATTTGTAACTCTCTACCAGAGACTTCCAACAAACGAGACTCTCCCAAAGGAGCTCCATCCAGTATTCTTTCTGTTTGTTGCAGCACCTAGTGTTGCTTCTATGGCATGGGCTAGGATTCAGGATTCTTTTGATTATGGATCACGGATTGCCTATTTCATTGCCCTGTTCCTTTACTTCTCACTGGTAAGTTTTATTGCCACACTAGCACTTAATATATGCATAATCATTTTTTTTTAGCCTTCCTATATGGAAAAAGTTCTTATAAAGTGAACTTGTTTATAAAGTGAGTAAGTAAAAGTTTATCTACTTTTAGATTATTTAGTGGATTAAAATTTTTATGCACTTTAAATTAAAATAAAGATAAATACATCCTTACTTACTCACTTTATAAAAAAGTTCACTTTAAAGAAGTAACCTTCGTGTATGGTCTAAAACAAAGCCTTATATAATTTCACATGTCACACTGTAAACAATTTTTTAGTATCAAAGTTACTTATTAGTTTCATATGCTTTTGAAGGCTGTCCGGATCAGTTTTTTCAGAGGGTTCAAGTATGTTACATCTCCCATATCTCTTATATTGGTTATTCTATTGTTGAATTTTCTGACAAAAATATTTCATGTGATTCTGCAGATTCTCACTTGCTTGGTGGGCCTATACTTTTCCAATGACTGGTGCAGCAAGTGCAGCCATAAAATACTCAAATCAGGTCCCAAGTGTTGTTACCAAGGCACTGTGTGTAATACTGAGTCTCATTTCCACACTCACAGTAACAGCACTGCTTGTATCGACTATGTTGCATGCATTTGTCCTGCGAGACCTCTTCCCCAATGACCTAGCCATTGCCATAAGTGATATAAAGAGAAAACCACATAGGAAGTGGTTCCATCTTAGACATGGGAGCCATGATTCCAAAGAGATTGAAAATTACTTGAAGTTTGTGAACTCGGATAAAATTGCTGTAGAAGCTTCTACCACACTTCGACCCTCCAATTGCACAGAGGATTCATCACCTATCTGAGGATATTTGTTTAGTATATAGTACTGAGTCCCTCAAAAGACTAAGAAAAATTTGTGTATCTTGCTTGCCTAATATTACCTTACAGTAGTCAGACATGAGAGGAACATAAGTAGGAGTTTTGACTGTTCCAGTGACCATGAATAGTAGAGTATGAAGGTTTGTGTAGGAAGAGCAGATTTTTGTAGAAACAGTTCCCACCTTATATTTTGTAAAATAAGCGAGTTGTTGTAATATATTTGAGAATAAATAATCAGTATTGTTGAAACAAAAGAAATGACTAACAGTGGATATCCTTTGCATATTATTACAGAACGGAAACATGCTAGCTAGCTCAAATGTGGTGCTTTTGGGATCTAATCAAATTAGACTAGAATTGCAAATTAACTATATAATAATGGTTGAAGCACATTTTTTACTGTTCAAAAACAACGAAAAGGGTTTTTTAATTAAGGGGTCAATGAAGATGCTTGTTATCATAAATTTCTTAGCAGAAGCATTAAGGTGATCATCTATATCACTTTGTTAAAGAAAACTTGTTTCGCCTCTGTTGGATCATTACATGTCATGCCTATGGAAATAAGGTAATAATGAACAAAAAGCAAAGGATTTGTCATTTATCCTTCTTTAGGTTGAAACCATAACAATACTCAATTAACAACATTGGAGAACTCTATTTTTTGCTATACATGTACAGGGAATACTAATTTTGAAAGGAGGTCTCACTTGACAATAAATCCTACGCCTTAGTTTGAGCTACATTTCAAATAAATCCTAGTGTAAATTTCATGTTCAAGTCATCTCTTCCAATATGATCTCCAATAACCACCATTGTCTTCATGTGAACTGTCTTACATCAACTTGATTGTGCATAAAACTCAACGCCACTATGCAGATAAATTTCTCATTCAACAATAGCTCCATTTTATAGCATGCACGTCGTCTCTGATATTCCTCTTTTAGGTGTTTGATAACTGCCATTCGCTTGAGAACAAAGTAAATCCACTTGTCACGGGCTTCCCAAAAGCTGTGTCAACTATACTCTGCATGATCCACCTTCATATAATCTTCTTTTAGGAGGTACACTAATTCTTTTGGGGCCAATAGCTGTGAGATTTGGATACAAGTTATATGTTGTGTTGATTATTTGGCCATGTTGAATCATTGGCTAATTTGGACCAGCGAAGGTTTGCAAAAAACAATTGAACTATATAACAAAAGCTGTGTCAACTATATAACAACTGAGGAAATGTTTTCAATGCTCCTAAAAGATCTGAGAACATGGATGCTCCATGCTTTTTTACCATTGATTCAGTTTTTAGGAGCATTGTAAATGTCTCCTCTAATTTGGATAGAATTAATTCAGTTTCCGCAATGTGAAGACATCACACATTTCAAATAACGTTTTGCTTTTTACAGCCAACATATGAAAATAAGAACTCTATGTAAAATCTTGTTGGGGCATACTTGTCAAGCTCATATTTATTGGCAAAACATGATCAAGAGATAAGGGTCCCAAGCTCTACATGAAGGGCAACAGCAACCAACATCAAAGGAGTATCGTTGTCAAACTCATTCTGAATATCATCATGTGTCTGAACTTTTTGTTGATCCAAGACCTAGCTCGCTCGCTAGCTTGCTTAAAAGTTTCCTTCTTTATCTTATCCAACTTCAGACCCAAGTTATGTGGCCTGCTGCTGATAGCAATTAATGCCAGCTGAAAGAGGTGCACAAAATGGCAACCACAGGCAAAAAGAAGTCTCCCAAATCAATTATCTCATAACTATGTTTAGCAAAAGTTAAACATAAAATTTTTCATGAGTCTTCACCTAATAACTTAAGTTTTTAGAAGAGTTAGTTTTTGACATGATATCAGAATTTTTATGAGCATATGATCAAGAGTTTGACTCTTGCTAATTCGATTATTAACGCTTTTGTTCTTCTAAATAAAAGTTAAATTTTAACGTAAGGTAAGTAGACATTAAATGGTTGTAAATGATTCCAAATTCACACACATAAGAAAAAACAAAAAATTGTATCATGAAAACCTTCCAAGCAAGGACGTAGGCTATGAACTTTTTGTCCATTTGCATTCTTTACTCCCACGATTTAAGATGATACGAGACCGAACAATTCAAATGCAAAGGACCTGACCCTGATGCATTTGATAAACTGTTGCTTTCAACTTGAGCTATGTTACGCGGATTAGTTACATGCTATACTCGTTGCCATATGCTTATCTCTAAGATCTTAGGCAATTGCTTCCGACAACAGGCATATGTAACCAGGTTATGGTCCCCTAGATAGTTTTCTCCATATGTCTATGTACACAGTCGTTTTTAAGAAGCTAACTTTTGGAACATAATCCATATATACAGTTGCCATTGACTTGGCTTCTATAGTTCTATTCCATGTACGTACTTCTCGCCCGATAAACTGCAAAGAAATGCAGTTTTTGGCTATACGGAACTATCTTGTCTGGTGATTATAAGAAAAACCGTCTTTTAAAATTATGGTTAATAGTATTCTTCCCCTAACTGTTGGGGTATCTTTCGTACAGACAAAGGATCGTAAGAACACAAAAAAAAATACACTATAAAAAAATAATAGAGAATACAAGAATTTATATGGTTCAGCACCTCTTGCCTACATCCACGGAAACACTCCAATAAAATTATTCACTATCACAACAATAATTACAATAATTGTAACCCACCCCAATTGTGTATCATTCTACAAACCCGAGTACACCCTCTCAAGAGTTACAAAAATGATAACACACTCTCACTATAAAGAGAAGAGACTCTCTATTTTTCTCTCACTTTCTTCCTTCTTGATTGTGAGGATCTGATGCATTTTCTCCTTCTCAATTGCCTCTATTTATAGAAGCACAATGAGTGCAAAACCATGTGCACTAAAAGTGATTTGTGCAAAACCGTGTGCACCAAGGTGGTATGCATTTGATTTCAAACTTTGCTTTGAAAACTTGCACCTACTCCACTACCATCCAAGCAAATTTGTTAACAAATTTGCTCCTAAAATTAAGGCACCTACTCCACCAAAAGCCTTTGAATTCTACACCGTCCTATGCTTGAGAATGTCAAGGTTGGTGGCTGAAAATTTCAACCATTGCAAATAATGGTCAACAAAATTGGCTGGAACCCAACAA
Organism: Ormosia semicastrata; assembly: GCA_029884595.1. Taxonomy (NCBI): domain Eukaryota; kingdom Viridiplantae; phylum Streptophyta; class Magnoliopsida; order Fabales; family Fabaceae; genus Ormosia; species Ormosia semicastrata. The sequence goes on from JAQQTO010000041.1 coordinate 10,744,190, forward strand.
TTCTCCCCCTCCAGCCAATAGGGAAAAACCTCAGATCAGTTCAGGAGAGAACAAATTTTCCCCTCAAGTGGAAGCTCTTTCTTTTCCATACACTTGAATTGTTCTCCCAATAATACTACAACATCAAAAAATTTTACCTTCTTCTCAAATTTGTTATCACGGCTGCTTTCCCTTCTCAAAGCTTACCCTTCCAAGTAGCAAAGGCTCTTCTCATTTATCTGCCCTTGTAACACCAAGTGCCTTCCCTTATACACCTTGCATCCCCACTTTGAACCAACATACTTGTACCCTTGTAATGCCATCTCCCCCAAAGAAATAATATTGGCAACTGCAGAAGGTACAAATCTCACATTTTGGAAAGTTCTAATGGCACCATCATGGAGCTTCATTCTGACACTCCCAATGCCTTCAACCTTCATTTTTTCACCATTTGCTAACTTGAAATGGCCAAACTCTTCATCGGTTTTCAAAGTGTCAAACATCGCTCGATCTCTACAAATGTGCTCCGAGGCAGCAGAGTCCATCACCCAATTTGATTTAGCAACCTCCTCGTTTGTTGCTAAAAATAGATCTTCATTTTCATCTTCAACGATTTTGACCACGTTTGTCTGAAAGTTGTCATCATCCTTCCTCATCATTCTCAATTTCTTCAGGTCCTCCCTCATTTGTGTGCACCTCAGTTGCAAATGACCCTTCTCCCCGCAATAGTAACATTGCACGTTACTCATATCTCGTTGGGGACGCGATTGCGATTTTGATCTTCCTCTTGGCCCATCATGCCTCCTTGAATGACTCCTCCCTCGTTCAGATTCCTCTGCCATTGCTATTGCACTTTCATCATTAATATTCTCGTTTTTCATCATTCTCTCATTTTCTCTTAAAGTGACAGTCACCTCATCCATCTTCAAAGTTGTTCTCCCGACAAGCAACGTTTGAACCACAGGTTTGTAGGACCTTGGTAGTGAGGCCAATAACAACAGCGCCTGCTCTTCATCAGATATTTTATCATCTGCATTCAACAATTGGCTTACTAGCTGGTTGAACTTGTTGATGTGGTCATGGAGATTTCCTCCCATCTCCATTTTGAGTTGATACAACTCCATCTTTAAACAAAGACGATTGGTTAGTGACTTCGACGCATAGATATTCTCGAGCTTTTCCCACAAAGCCTTCGGTGTTGTCTCCTTCAACACGTTGTGCTTTATCTCGGGAGCAAGAGCTAACCGAATCGTGCTTACAGCTTTCTTTTGGATCTTAGTCCATTCTTCTTCCTTCATGGTAGCTGGCTTCTCCTCCTCTAAAGCCTGATCAAGACCATTTTGCACCAAGAGGTCTTGAATGGTACACTGCCAAATCATAAAATTTATTTTCCCATCAAATAATGGGATTTCAAACCTTGGTGTGTTCCCAGCCATAGTGCTCTGATACCACTGTTGGGGTATCTCTCGTACAGACAAAGGATCATAAGAACACACAAAAAAATACAATACAGAAAAATAATAGAGAATACAAGAATTTACGTGGTTCGGCACCTCTTACCTACATCCACGGAAATACTCCAATAAAATTATTCACTATCACAACAATGATTACAATAATTGTAACACACCCCAATTGTGTATCATTCTACAAACCCGAGTACACCCTCTCAAGAGTTACAAAAATGATAACACACTCTCACTATAAAGAGAAGAGACTCTCTATTTTTCTCTCACTTTCTTCTTTCTTGATTGTGAGGATCTGAGACATTTTCTCCTTCTCAATTACCTCTATTTATAGAAGCACAATGAGTGCAAAACCATGTGCACTAAAAGTGGTTTGTGCAAAACCGTGTGCACCAAGGTGGTATGCATTTGATTTCAAACTTTGCTTTGAAAACTTGCACCTACTCCACTACCATCCAAGCAAATTTGTTAACAAATTTGCTCCTAAAATTAAGGCACCTACTCCACCAAAAGCCTTTGAATTATACACCGTCCTATGCTTGAGAATGTCAAGGTTGGTGGCTGAAAATTTTAACCGTTGCAAATAATGGTCAACAAAATTGGCTGGAACCCAACAATTGTCAAAAGAATGATATATTCATGACATATTTGTTGGAGTCACAATTGTCAATCTGGTTGTTTTTGTGTTCTACAGAAAATTAAAGGTAAGCCACAAGGAGTAGTCCAATGGTGAAAGATTTGGATGATGAAATCTTAAGATGTTCAAACAACTTTATCATTATACATGAAAAGGAGAAAGACAAGAAATCAAAGGTCTCTACTAAACTCGTGTTGACATGGGTTGGATTAAACATACAAGAGAAACAAGTACTTACTTTCAGGTTCAAGAGTTTTAATTTTAGGGTTTCACAAGGATCTTCAATGATATTATCCCATTCCAAACAGTTCAAGTCCGATCCACATAAACTTTGTATGGAGCACATGTAATCACACAAACTCTCAAAAATTCTAGATTAATGCTCTCACACTTTTCTCTCAAAAGTATGTTATCATCATCCATTCTCCATTGACCTTCTCCTATATTTTTGTAAATCGTTCTCCTATAGACTTGTTATTGTTACAATAGGGATCCTCTCCTATCCAATCATCTTGTTTAATTAATCCTCAATAATCTATAGTTCTATACTACTATAAAGGGTATTCCCCTGATTTGGTCTCAAAATTTTGAGTTAAATCATTTTGTCATTTTCATTTGCTTTATTCACAATTTAAAGATATAAATAAAACAGTCAAAATATAATTCGGTAACTATTTCAATATGCTTCCTGTCAACTGTTATCTTTACATACATACCCTCGTCTCACTTTCGAAAACTTCTTTCTCAAACCTCTACCATTCTCACAACAGCTCTCTCAAACCCAAGACTTTGGTTTATAAAATTCTGCATAATCCAAAATTCAGATTAGACAAACGTTGCAAAGCTACTCTGAGTAAATTTCTTTACTTCAAAGACATGCGATTTATGACTAAGTTGGCAGTAGACTTAAACAAATGGTCCAAAACCCATTAACCACCATTATGAGAAGACTTCCATTAGTCTTCATCCTTGACCCAAATCCAATCCGTTAGGTTTACTTTTACCTAAATGCTACTACATTCTGAATCATAATATATAATTATGTATTTTACAAAATAAATAATATAATTAAATGAACAAAACAAAAACTGGGAATTGAATGACAGTTTCACTTTTTATTGTACAACTTCTACGTGCCTATTTTAAAAACAAATTAGTCCACGAAATACAAAAAATAAAAATACAGGTTGACCACGTCAATGTCTATCAACCTGCAGTTAATTATAGTTATAATTGTAAAGCTATGTAGTTCAAATTATTCTATTTTATTGGTAAAAGTATTTTTCCTTTTTCCCTTTCATCACTTAATTTTTGCACGTAAATGTTATCCCCGATGGGGGTGGGAGTTTGAATAATGTTCAATGTGATTTCATCGAATTTTGAAAGCTATATATACAAGAGATCAGATGTTTGTAACTATGGATAACTATCATCAGAATTAAAAAAAAAAATGAACATAAAGCTGTCCTATAGAAAGATCATAAAACATGTTGTAACTGTCTAACACAGGAGTATCTACAAAGTGTAGTTTGCAAGCTCCCTTAACAACAATTCACCAATTAAATTTGAGGTTATCTATTTTTTTTTTATCATCAATGGGCCTATCGGCCCAAAAGAAAAATGAAATTACACACATAATTAAGGATGTGACACTCTCACAGAGTTTTGTCACATGAGGCTAACAAGAGGTTAATGAGGGATATCCACAATAGTACAAGAGAATGAACTCAAGTAATTCATCCTAGCAAGGAAATTCGCATACATATTATTTTCTTTGAGCGAATGAACTATCAGTATACCACCCAATTTTCATGAAGTAGAGCTCAAATCTTTTGGACAAGTGAAGCATAATGAATCAATGATGGGTGGTCAAACACTCTTTCGACGCGAGATTCAATACTACTTTCGCATCTATATTTACCACAACTTTCTAGAGTCTCAAACTCTTTGCAAAATTAAGGCCATAATATAAACTCCAAATCTCAGCTTTAATACTCGAACAAACACCCAGGTTGTAATAGAATCGTTTCACAAATTTGCCCACATCATTATGTAGCAAGCCTCCATAAGCAACTTGGAGGGATCTTTGACGAATCGATCCATCTACATTTAATTTATAAAAACCAACTAGTGGGATAGACCAGGAAACCAACCTCTCTTTCTTCGGATTTGCCAAATCCATCAACAAAGGATTATGTATATGACTTTTCAAAATCACCTTTGTGTAGCTACGAATATGTTGTACTAACTCAGAAGCAGTCTGCATACTATGAGAGAGCACTCATTCATTATAATCTTTCCAAATTAGCCATGCAACTACACCAAACAATACTTGTCAATCAATATCCTTCATATTCTTCCAATTGTTTGTCCAAGTTCGAAGATAGCCAATCATGCAACCTCAAACTAAAGAATGAGCTCTAAACTTGGGGCTTGATTAGCTAGGGCCACACTTCGACAACATGCTCACAATCATGAACAAGGTGCATGATTGTTTTTTATGCTTGCCAACAACGGAGGAAAAGATCAATGTCAGTCATCCTCCGCCTATATCGTTCCTCATTTGTGACTGTAATCATCCATGAGTCATGAGCTACTTGAAGGCTTGACATTCATATACTAAATGCTTGACATTCATATAGCTCATAGTCATAGCTCATATACCGTACATCTATATGTTCAAGTATTAACTGCATAGGAATGCATTAATGTTGGGTATAATTTGCTAGCTTCTCCATATCCATTTTGTCTAATTTAAATTTGACGTTATTTAGATACTTTAGTCATGTGAGAAGAAGACAAACAAGAACTTCAATAAGAAGAGTTGATTGGTGGAGGATAACCCAAGCAGGGGAAAACCAAGGAAAATTTTAAGAGAACCCATTAAAGACTTAAATCTAAATGGTTTCTCTAAAAATTTAAATTTTGACATAATACAATAACGTTGTTTGATCGATCTAGTTAAAACTGTTTAGTGAAAAAATGTTTTTATTGTTGTTGTTTAATAATTAGAGAAGACACGATAAACTACAACAAAGGATTAAGGGAATGGTAATGGTCCTATAATGATCCATCAATAATTGCTAAACCACTCACTTTTCATTCGGTAACTCCTCACCAATATCCATGGGACATACTAGACAGAAAACCAAGAAAAGAATTACAAAGCCCAAAGAATCGGCTCATTAGGAAAACCAACTAACTGAGTTGCCTAATTCCAAGAAGAGGGCCCTAATTTCTAATACGGATGTGAATGGGAAACGGGTTTGTTATGAAACACTTTAGCTTTGTTAGAGTACTTTTTCTGTGATAGTTGTTTGTGTTATCCTTCGAAACATGTTGAAAGTAATGATGGGAAGCCTCTCATGATCTCATCTCTGTGTTTTGTTAGAACATTGTTTTTTGTTTTATTTTCAATAATGAATTACTTATCTATGGCAAAATAAAAATAAAAATTTAGGGGATTGGTCAACTAACCATCATAAGATTTATTCCTAATATTATGGTCAGTGAATCTTTATGCCACAAAAAAATTGTAATTAGTCTGTCAGCATCAATAAGAAGTTGTGTCGGCTGGATGTTGCAAAGTTGGGTTTGAGATAATTACTACTTCATTTTAGCAAGTAATCATCATGCCCAAAGCAACAATGAAAGGATCCTTATCTGCATTCCCTTGGGCATAAATTCTTAACTTTCAGTTCTCACTGATGCTGGTACTGTTAGAAACATTGCGAGCTATTTTAGCTCACTGGCCGTTCACTTTTGCCTATGTTGATCTTTTATCCCTATGGTTGTTTTCAAAATTGAAACCTCATATCTCAATCTTTTGAGGACATTATCATTTAGTGTCTTTGTGGTGTATGGCTTTAATATTGGGATGACTACGTAGCTGCTTCATCACCCAATTCAAACTTTTTAGGGAACAACCTACCTACATGTGGAAAACATCAAAGGTCTATGGTGACAAAGAAGACTCTTTTTACTTATTAATTTATTTATTATTATTTTGCTGATCAATGAACTTTTGCTCATCTCTTCAACCGTAAATGTAGGACAAAAGGAAAAAAACATGCATTTTGTCCTCCTTTCTGTTTTTGATTTGCTAGATCAAACTACTGTTTATTATGTTAGCTCGTAAATGTTGATTACTTGTTTCCTTAATAATTCGAGAACCTTTGCTTTTTGGTTCAACGAAAGATGCAGTTATGACTTCTATAATCTGGCTAAGAGCCATAGTGGAAGGATCAATATCACCAACAAGCATCATGTGTAAGACTATGGTCCCCCACAACCTAAGCTGATGTAGCAACAGGAGAGAAACAATGTGATAAAGGCACTGTTGTGCTTTCTTCACCTCAAAGTATAAAATCCAATAAGGAAGACAAAAATAAGTAGAAAGAAACAGAGAAGGCAGAGTTATCAGACATTGGCATTTCTCCTAGCACATCTTGTCCATGTCCCCTTTTCACTCCTGTTAGCATGTGATGAACTTCTAGCTCTTGGCCAAATCCTTTACCACTTTCACTGGCTAACATTGGGCCAACTAAACTTTGGGTTAGATTCCATATGGGAATGACTTACACTTGAGCTTCAAGACCCATCACAAGTTGGACCCATAACTTTTGGGACCATTTCATGTTTTTATCATGTCTTTTCACCGGCACCAGAATGACCCTTTAAGGTGAAGTTGAACAAAAAGGGATACCTACAACTTAGACCTTTCCAAATGCCATCAGCTTGTAGAATACTAAAGTAGAATTTGCAGCCATACAAAAACATTCACATACAATAGATAATCTTTTTGACTAAGGAGCTACTGCTATGTCAAGAACAATGATTGTTTTAACAATTTCTGTATGTATTTCAAAGAGGCAGCATCTGCTTTTTATGCAGACAAACTTAAGTAAGACATTGACATGTTGATGTATCTGTAGAAGTTGCCTGTCTTTTGGGGTGACCTAGCATCTTCCATTATGATTGTCATCTTTAATAATTGTCATTCTTATTATCATAATTGTTAGTTGCATCTTAGCATTAAGTGGTAAGTGGTAACTAATAGTTGTATGGTACTTCCAACGCACCAATATGACTTGGACTTGATCTATATGGCAGCATGCTACCAACTCTTCGAGGACTCAAAAAAGTATTGTACTAACTGATTTGCAACTTCCATTCACTGTCGTCATAGTACAAAAATATAATGCTTACATAGAAACTGTAAAAGATTTGTGCACAAGAGACTATCATAGATAATTTTGTCCATTCACAGTGAGGTGATGATGAATACATGAGGTGGGGTCTACCATATGGTCCATACCAAGAATCATTCACAATGAGGCCCAACATGATGAGACGTGGTCCTCAAGAGATAAATGGAATTAAAACTCGGCTCGAAAAACGAGTATATACTTTTCCTTTGAGAGACTGCACTTTTTTTTGGCCTTTTATTTTTGTGACTAGAAGTCAGTAAGTGCATATCTCATGCATCAGGCCATCTTCTACATTAGGAATTACATGTTACCTTTCCCTGCAAAAGCTTTGTCTTGGTTCCATGTTCAATGTTTTCTTTGCTAGCTAGCTACTTTCACTTCTAGAAAGCACAATTTAAAGGAATAATAACTGGCAGACAAAGCATAAGACATACAAAGAGGATAATTTCCAAATTAGGGATCACATTCATCATCTGATACTTTTATTCTCGATAAATTCAAGCATTACTATCTACTCAAATTCACAAGTTCTTAAAAACTCTATTTGCTTCGACCAAACCTTAGATGACTACTCGTTTCTAAACAAGAAAACATGACATCAATGCCAGCCTCAGGAATAAAACCTTATCTGGCCGTGTATCCGAAGCAGCTTATCATTTGAGTCATTTTATTATTACAATTTAAACAAATACTTTAACCTTCGAAGAAGAAGCTTTTACATCTAAAAAGTGTTCAGAGATATAATCACTCTTGGAGCTACATCTAACAGCTTAAACTATCGGGATATTTAATTTTTGACATGATACTAAAATCTCTTCAAGCAAGTGGTGAAGAATTTCATCTTTGAAATCATCACCATAAATTAAATTAAAGAGAAATTGGGATATGCTTCTTCAATACTTCAAATTAGAAGGGCCGTCAAGTTCTTAGGCGCAATTAATGGTTAATTCTACCTCAGGGAATCCAAATCATCTAATGAAGGATAAGTAATTAAAAGCAGCAAATTCTTTGAAGTTTTATCCACAGTGAGTGCTGGAAGGAATACAAGATTAGCAATTAGTTGAATTTGCATAGTTTCATTTATGTGTTTTTGGTTGTCGTGGAACAAAGACATAATCGGCATGACAAGTTTTAAATCGCAATATAGTGCTGCATATGAAACAATGATAGACTGATAGACAAAACTATTTTATTTTCATTTATTTTAATTTGCAGTGTGGAGAGCCAAAAGTCTTTTATATATTTTTTAATTTCTTTTTTTTTTTTACTTTGCACTGTGGAGATATAATGTTCTGCTACTTGTCAGTTAAAAAAATTCTTCAACTTAGCACGTAATTAGCTAGTTAGAATAACTTACTGTACAAATCCTTTTTAAAATAATTGTGGGTTCTTTCTACATGGCTGAGTTGTTCAAGAAAGGGTAACTCTAGTGTCACAACACTAAACTTGTAATGATAGGAAGCAAACCATATTTATGTAGCCATTAGTTTGAAAGGTGGCAGTCATTCATCCATAATGTTGAGTGCGTAGTTGCTAGGTTATAGTCTCTGGAATGCGATACGCGATTCATCACTTTTTACCATACAATTATAAGACTTCTTTTACATTACGAAGTACCATGAATTGGCACGCGATATTTGGTTCACTGGGTTGTTGAGAGAATTTGGTAACTATGCTTGCATGCTGTGCTTTTTTGTATGAAACATCACTCTTCTTAATAAAAAAAAAGGGGGCAATGCTATTTATAAAAACTCACTCATTTCTACATCATTAGATTTAATAATGGATTTGTGCTACATAAATCCACATACAATCCAATGGTTCTGCACATTGGTTGTCAGTTTTTGTCTCCTCAGATGCTGTTCATTTATCATTGCCTTAAAATTTGCACAAGCCTGTCAAGCTTGCAGAGAATTTTTCAAACTTCCTCACCTTCTAAAATCACTTGAATGAAAACTTTTCTCTCTTTCCATTTTCTTTACTTCACATCCAGCAGACAAGAAAAAAAAAAACCTCTTTCAAGGCATGTCATAGATCGCATTTGAGGAATAGGCAAAAACGAAGTAGATAATGATATATATATATTGATTCATCTAGGCATCTAGCACACATTTCTAATTCCAAAATCAGTTGAAGAACTTTACTGAAATAGGGAATCAGATTCTCATATGTGGTAAAAGTGTTTCTCCCCATATTAACAAGATAAACAAACAAAATTGTACTATATCTTTTCCCCAATTTGAGCGCAAGGCTTGAATAATGCCTGATCAACCACATATTTATTTCCTTATGACATTCCATTATCATTCAAGTAGAGGAGAATGGAGACAGACGATGAGTGGTTGATGATAGTTTGGCCTTGTATATCTTCAGCTCACATGTGACTCTAATACTCTTCTTTCCTTTCCTTTATCTCTTCTTTCCTCTTTCATTTTTGATCTGCACCGTCTCCCCTTTTGCAGCATCCTTAACTCCTTCTTTCTGCAATAAAGAAGTGTTAAAATGTCTATGTTAGTACCACAAAAGTGTATAGAATGCTACCAAGGAAACAGCTTATACTTAATTGATATACATGTTGAACTTGTACATACCAATGGATCTCTTGCAATGGAGAACTGCCTCATATATTGAGCTTTCAGAATCACAGGACTTGCGCCAGTCATCTGCAGAATAAGCTACGCTAATTCGTGGGGATGTTTCAGAATAGTATCCCCTATTCTTCACTGACTGAGTTCTTTTAACAACAGTTTCAGGATTTGAACCTGATTTGTGACCCCTCAATTTTCTACATAAAGGCCCAAAGAAATTCAGATACTTCTGAAACATTCTCCTTGATAATGTTCTGCACCTCTTTAAGGAAGGGCATCTAGAATGACCTGTAGGAACCACATTTTTTGCTGCATGTGAAGAGGAAGGCAGGCTTGGATTGGTATCTGAGGCCTCATATGCTTCCATCTTCAATGATTCAACAAAAAGAGGCATAAGGTAACCATTGGAAAAGAGCTGATCTGCATCAACAAGAGTAAGAGGGGACTGTGAAATTGGAAAGTCAAATTTGAAATCCTGTGAATTCCTGAAGAATCTTTTAGAAGGTGGCATTCTTGGGTCCATCTCAATGAAGGAAGCTTCATCAGAAGCATCAAGAGAAGTTCTAAGGGAGCTATCTAGGCTTTCTAGTGATGGCTTCAAGTTCACTAACCAACTATAAGAGAAGCTTTCAATAGAAAGAGGCTGGGAAGTTTCCATGGCTTCTATTCTGAAGGTATGGAAGGAATCCTGGAAATAATTGACAAATTGGACAGTGTAAGGGAAGGGGATACAAGGTGGGCTAAAGGTAGCTAAGCCACTCATCTTATGCAGCATATCTTTTAACTTGTATATATATATACCTTAATATATCATCTCTCTCCAACAATTGGGTATATGGCTGTCTGGCAAGAGACAATGAAATTTAATAATTGGAATTGAGAAAAGAAGAAAAGAAACAGAAATGTGAGCCCCCACCAGGCCCATAATGTCTTGTTGCATCAGTAGTTAACCTCACCCTTTCTTTTTAATCATTTGCTGCTCTAAAATTTTTACAAGGGAGTTGGTTTGTTTCTAGAACTTGGTCTAATTTATCATATCACATTCTATTTAATGAAAAGCAGAAGGAGGTTCATGCATATGATTCAGATGTGGTACATCTAGAATCCAGAAAAATTAAGCAAAACCAGTCTTGTGCTTTAGAATGTTGCCTTTAAGCTTTTGTTCAGTAGATCAAAAGTAAGCAAGGGGAATCTTTGTAATTTACACATGCTGAATAGGGAAAAGAATAATTAGTTCAAATCCTCTGAATTTGTTCTGTCATAAACCTATGTTCTAAAACAATATGGGCTATATTGTTGATTTTGCTTAGCGTGCTGTGTTTTGTTGTTGTCATCTTGTGTTATGTTTATTAATATTTGGATGGATAATGGACATGACCAATGAAGGGTGATTTCATCACTTTGATGATCACATCCCAACTGCTGCAACACAAGGCTGAACATAAATGATAAAATATCCCATTGTACCATATTTATTATGAGCATGTAACCTAAATGACATTGATATGAATATTTTATTGGACCATTATTATATACATCAGATACTCTAGACAACATTATTGTTTCAGGAAAGAGAAAAAGCGGTGTTCCATAAGTCTTTAGAGTCATGCAATTCTTTTTAACTATACGTCATATTAGAGTCTTATTCAAGACACATAATTCTAAATATATCCATCAAGAAATTGTGCTATAAGTAAGCCTGGCCATTGAAATATTCCAATGGCAAATCTATATCTACTGGGGCAAAATGTCTCCCACAACCCAAAGTTCTTTGAAAGAAAAGTTTCCATTGACTAAATCTTTCATAATAAGCACAAAATCCTATTCTGCTTTCATGTAAGAATAATTTATTTAAAAATTTATCTATTATTATGAAATTGGTATGATAGCAACGAAAGAAATTATAAGAATAGTGACATAAGTTACAAAAGAGAATAAAAAGCAAAATTATAAGAAAAATATTCTCAGTAAAAAAAGAAAAAAAAATTAGTTTATGAACAATCAACCATTCTACTTACTGACAACATTCAAAAAGGGGTTAATAAGTAACCACATATATTAACTTACTTAACTATTTGAGTGATTAACTATTCTTAAACAGAATATTTTTATCAATTTTTTTAATACTTTTTCCAAATAAAAATGTACAAATATGAATTAGATACGAATTACAAAGTGCTATAGTACTTACAACTTACAATGTAAGAACAAATGTAAAAAGGACAATGGACATGTTCTCTTCTTAAAGGCAAGCACAAATGGATAAATTACATGATACCATTACCACTTAAGTACTTGACACACGTAGCTGTATTGTTGTCCTTGAATCAGTTCAACATAAATCTGAAATCTGATAGAAAAAATATCACGAGGTTTTCATGGTAAGGAAATTTCAGGCTTTTTCATCCACTACAAGCCTTGTGTGGTGCTGCATACAAATCTTCTATAGTTTATATGTTAATGAAACTATGTCCTTGTCATCCTGAAATGAACTAATTAGTTTTGAGGAGCAATTCACTGAAAATTTAAAATAGCAGACAAGGGTCCCTCGGGTTGTCGGATAAAGAAGTAGACATCAACAAAGGTTTTCAGGACAAAAGCCACTAAGCCAGGACAGCAGAGTGACTTGAAACCAATCGGTCCCCTCTCTTATGTCCCCATTTAATACAGTAAGTGTTGGCTGCTAAATCCAACACTCATTAATGCAGTCTAATTCTGAAAAGAACGTTACACCATTCATGCAAGTACAAAGGAACCTTAGTACGACAGAAAATTTACCTACAAGAATATAGTTGCAGATTAACTTCACAATGGAGAATCAAGCCAGCTAGCTCAGCTATAACTGTTTGTCAATAATTCTCTCATTTTCTGGGGCCTGGAAGTAAGGATGTCAGAGTACAATGGTGATCCTTTTCCTTATATTATAGGATTCTGTACCGCTTAAATGAAACCACAATTTTCAGTTTTACTGTTGTCCTCGATTGTTTAGAGCATACCACATCTGAAATATTTTACCTTGAAGTACTGTCCACAAAAGGCGGTTAAACTTCCAAGTTATCACACTGGGGGTGATAGTATGCTAAACAAAATTCATGAGTGGCTCCGCAAAGTGGGGTTGCTATTTTCATATTTTACCATCAGTCAACCTTTATTAGAATTGGAAATATCATTACTGCTATAGTGTTCGTAGTATGGTTTGGATTGACTTTGAGTAAAAAAGCGAATCAATCTAAATAATATTATTTATATTAATTTAGATTGGATAGTATAGTTTAACTAGTTTTTGATCAAAACTTTTTTAAGTTTAGAATATCATGAGTTAAAAGTAATTTAATTTATTAAAAAAAAAAAAATAAAAAATAAAAATAATTCATTTCACATGTTTAAAATAATATTTGACAATAAAATAAAAAAATATATACAAAATTAAAATTATTATAAAAAAAAAAATATAAACTCAATAACAAATAAATTATTATATAATGTTAATCGGTCTAACTTGGATTAGACAATCAATTTTCAAAAAATAAAACTAAAAAGAACTAAATTTATTCACTTTTGATTAGATTTCAATTTTTAGATTCAATTTTCGATTTGTTTTTTGGTTTGAATTAGATATGAACACCCCTAATTATCACTAATGTCAAGATTTGTTAAAATATTTGTTAGAAATAGAAAAATAAGGACCCAGAAAAAAGTTTGAAAAAAGTTTCTTTATATTTGAATTATTTTTTAATTAATCAGTGTGTACAATATGATTCTCTATTTATAAGAGAAATGATTTATATAAAGAAAAAATACAATTAAATATAATAAAAAATACTATCTCTAATTATATAGAAGTTAAACCATTAAGATAACACAAAATCAAACATAATTTAATTTAGAAATATGTTTTAAATATTTTAACATTTCCCCTCAAGCTAAAGCAACTAAGCTCTAACTTGTTACAATTAGACACACAAAAATAAAATAAACTAAAAATATTCTAAAAATACAACTTCAAGATTTTGGAGAAATCAAGAGGCCCAAACTGCATTTGGGATAGAACCATCTGCATATAAGAAAATCTACAATAGGAACGGAGTCAAACTGCATCTGGAATGGAACCAATTTGTATTTGGTTGAAACAACGAATACGAAGTTACTCTTTCAAACTGGATCAAACGACTGATCAGAGGTTGGAGCAACAGAGACGAAGCTAATCTTTCAGACCAGATAAGACGAAACTGATTAGGAACATAGCGGAGGAACAGAGGAGCGTGACGAAGACACGAAATGGAAGAGCACAGCAAAGACGAAGCCAACTACGAATAAGAAAGAGAAAGTGACAGATGATAGATAGAGAGAGGAAGTCGGAAAGAGAGCACGGCATGAGATGTGACCAACCAAATTCTAGATTTTCAGAAACTATGTAGCGAAAAAGTAATGTGATAGGTCACGGAGGATGGTACCTCTTTAATAGCATGTTAGAGATAAAGAAACAGGGACACAGAAAAAAGTATGGAGAAGGTTTCTGTATATTCTGAATTATTTTTTAATTAATCAATGTGTACAATATGAGTTCCTATTTATATGAGATATAAAGAAGGAAATATAATAAAATATAATCAAAATAGTATCTCTAATTATGTAGAAGTTATATCCCTAAGATAGCACAAAATCTAGTCTAATTTAATTCTGAAATATGTTCTAGATATTCTAACAATATTGACAAAAGTAATACAACCAAACCCGTCCTCCCTTCTTTTTTTTTGGATAAGACTCATCTAAAGTGAGCTTGTCTCTAAAGTAAACAAGTAAGAGTGTATCTATCATTAAATTTTAGTAGATTAAAATCATGATACACTTTAGATTAAATCAAGGGTGTTACTTGTTCACTTTAGAAGAAAGTTCATTTTAGAAAAAAAAAATTCCCTGTTTTAAATCAATCATGAGTAATAGTGAGAATTAATTTTTTTTCCATTTTTGTGAATGAAGTGGAAGTTTTTATAAATGAAATATAGGTCAAGACATAAGGGCAACTCAATTGGGGAGAGATATTAGATATGATGCCGCAAGAAGAAAATAGTCATGAACAATATTATTTCATGAGATCTAGAAATACAAAAGCAATTCCTAGACCTTACAAAGACAGCACCATCACCATGCCACAAAATACAAGAGGTAGCATCCTCTGTATGTTAAAATTTGCCAAGGCAAAAGTTATCAAGCTAACTAATATGGCGCACCATAGAGGCAAGTACTTGGTTAAAGATGGGAGAAGGAAACCGCAGGAGATGTTCTCCTCCCATATTGGGGCACAAACTAAGACAACCACTACATAGAGGGCCATTGCTACGGGGTCTTGTGCCACAATTGATTGCTCTACAATTGGGTTTTTTTACCAAAATGTTTTTAGTGGCAAACTTATTTACCAAATTGTCATCTTTTTAAAATTATTTATCAAAATATCATCGTTTTTATCACGTTGAATTTTTTTGTTCATTATTGTTCCACGTAAGATACGTCAACTCACCTTGCGTATCCTACGTGGATGCGTCAACACGCCTGGCGCATCCACGTAGGATACGCAAGGCGCATTGGTGCATTCCTACTAGATGCGCCTTGCGTTTTGGTGTATCCAAGCCGTACTCTTATAACTCCACCTCTCTTCTCCCTTTTACAGTCACTTCTCTCATTTCTCAAATTTTCATATTCTCTCTAGAATTTTTATCTCTCTAAACTCTCTCCCAAACTCTCATTTGGCTATAACTTGTGAGAAAGACATTTTCTAATCATATATGTAAGTATTTTTATCATTATATTGTTGTTATATTGATTGCTAAATATTTTTATTGTTAGAAGTATTGTTTATTTTTAGGTTTTTACATTTATTGTGTATTGTATATTTGTTTTATTGGTAGAATTATTGATTATTATTATGTATTATATATTAGTTTTTATTGTTAACTAGTAGGTTTTTGAAATTTGTTTGTACAAAAAATAATAATTTGATTATTATTAGGGTTTTTGTTATTATTTTGTTATTTTCAATTGATTAAAATTGTTGGTTTATTGAAATTAAAATTAGTTGGGTATATAAAAAAATTTGTTTCAGTTGTCAAATGTGTTAATTGATTTCATACGTGTTGTGTTGTTATTATTCAGAAGTTTAAGATAGTCAAACACCTTATTATTCTCATTTACTACAATAGGAAAATGTATGAAGGTGAAGATGGTCTAATGTATGAAGGTGAAGATGGTCTAATGTATGAAGGTCCTCGTCCTAAGTCTATCATGATTCAACGTGAAAGGACTTTTGAACTTCTAAAAAGGAGAATTCATTTAAAACTAAGACTCCAAGAAAATTAAGCTGTGTCCAGTGTTGTGTATAGATTTTCACAATAGTGCAATGTACTGAAATTGATAGGTCTTCTATTAGAAGATGAACCTACTAATAACTGCACTGGTTCAGATGACATATTATAAATTGGTAGAGTACTTTGTTAATCAAAAGGATGATGCAAACGAGAAACTTGTTGATAGGGCTGATTGGACTGATGATTTTATGAAAAATTGGAATGTGAACGTGCTCAAGGCAAGCTCTCACCAAGTCCGTCGATTTGATATACATTCCACCAGATATTTGGTCGAAGAGGCATTCAACCCTATAACACAGCAGAGTGGAGTTAAATATTCTGTAAACCTTCAAGAAGGCACGTGTGACTGTGGCCTGTTTCAAGTGTTGTATTTCCCTTTTTCTCATGCAATAGCAGCATGTTCTTCTAGGACACTTGACGCTTTTCAATATGTGCATAGTATTTACAGAATGCATACTTTGTACAAGGCTTATGAGGTTAATTGGGGAATCATTAAGGATGAACCATAGTGGCCACCAGCTCTAGCGATTACATTGGTACCTAATCGTCAATTGCTTAGAGCTAAAGTTTGACCCAAATTAACTCGACTTAGAAATGAGATGGATTTGCACAAACTAGGACCGAGACAAAGATGTAAAAAATGTGGTGAATATGGACATAACTCTCGTAGTTGTTGTTGTGGTGGATCAACTTCCTTGAGGAATGACCAAGAAGGGTCATCTACTTGATTAGGACATGATTTGATAATCATTGTATTATAATTTATGATTATCAGTGTGTAATTGAGGATTGTCAGTGTGTAACTTGATAATCTACTTAATGTATGGATTTCAATGATGACAATTTCTATTTGATTATGTTTGTTTAATATCATTCCTCCTTGTGCTTTAGCGGTGTCTTATAATTTGTATTCGACATACTCATGTTTAATATGTATATTCATTTTATAGTATGTCTTATTATTTGAAGACTTACATATTATTGCCTGATTACAATGTGAGACATGACATTCCATTTGTGCCCAGGCCCAGAGGACCCTTCAATACTGGAGTTGCAGGAGTTTTATGTTTCACAACATATATGGCAAGGAAAACCTGATCGTCATCTGCGTGTTAGACGTGCTCATAAATTCTGACATATGGACCCAGATGAGCAGATGCTTCCATATCTACATCAGGCTAGGTTCATGGGGGTTGCCCACATAGGATATTACACCATCGATCACTCATTGATTACGTCATTGGTTGAGAGATGGCATCTCGAGACACATACATTTCATATGTCTACTAGAGAGTGCACCATCACATTGGAGGACATAGGTATTATCTCGGGACTTCCTATTAACGGCGATGCAGTTACTGGTCGTACATCACGTGGAGATTGGATGCATCTATGTGAGGACTTGTTAGGTTCGTAGCCGCCTGATCTGTCGATTATTTCTATACTTTAAATGCCTTATGATTGATTTAATTGGACTCCATATGTGCTCAATTGTTGACATTTAGCTAAGTTTCTGATTTAGAGTTGTCTTTGGATGTTTATTGTGAAACTATGCTAAATGTGGTTATAAACACTCATAAATGAATTATGCTTTTCAGGATATCTTTGAGTATTTGAGTCCATTAGCATCAAACCAAGCTTGATGGCCATTTGAGGAGAGAGATGAATACTTAAGAAGATTAATTTCACCCTCAGAAGCAAAGGAAGAAGGGCATTCATGAAGAATCAAGGCTGGATTTGAAGAATGTGAAGAACACGGCCCGTGTCAAATGACACGGGGTAGGCCGTGTAATATTCTGACTTTGAAGACTGGAAGGTTTTGAAGAACACGGCCCGTGTCAAATGACACGGGGTAGGCCGTGTACTTCTCTGACTTCACGAGGAAGAGTCAATTTCAAGCCTTGACCGAGAACACGGCCCGTGTCAAGTGACACGGGTTGGGCCGTGTAACATGACACGGCCCGTGTCGTCGCATCAGAAATTTAAATTTGAGTTTTAATACCAAATTAGGTTTCAAAACCTATAAATAGGGTTGCTTAGAGCCCTTAAAGGAGGTGCAAATTTGGAAGCGACCAAGGGGTGAAGAGGATTCAAAGAACAAGAGAGAGGAAGATAGGATCGAAGATTGTAGTCTCGGGTTCGAGCAATCGGAGATCGATCTTCCCCAACCTTTGGAAACTAGTTTGATCTTCAGTTTTCTTTTGCACTTTCATTCTGAACTATGTTTTTCTTCTGTTTTTGAATTTGCCATGTGTGGCTAGTTTTCTTATTTGGTTAAGGGAAGATGAAACCCTAGTTTTGATTATGTGAATCTTGCATATTTCTTTATATCAATACAGTTATGTTTTTATTCATATATTTCTGAATCTATTGTTGGTATGAAGGTTTTTATACTTGTTCCCGCTTTCAAAGTGGTAGATCTGAGTTTATTATGCGCGGTTGCGGTAGTAAATCTAGCAGAATGTATGATGTTTATGTGGGTATAATTATCTTTATGCTATTTACCAATTATAAAAGTGGTAGATCTGGATATATTATGCACAATTGTGTAATAGATCTAATGAAATATATGTTCTAAGTAATTTAATCCTAGGTGTGTGATTAGATCTTAGTGTGTTTGGTTTTCTAAATCTTAATGCAATTGTTGGATAGTTGTAAGAGCGGTTGCTTTATAACTAATCGATGATTAGGAGTTGATTTGAGCGGTTGCTAAATTGGCCAACACTTAAGGAAAACAGGGATTTTATCTCACAATCACATAAGAACATAATTGATCATGTTGGTATAAAGAGTATGTAAGTTAGCATAATCACATAAATCTAGTGGTGGATTCCATCTCTTAACCAATGTCTTTAACTTCGTAATTCAATTTGTGTTTACTGTTTTGGTTTAAGTTTAATTTCTCTTTTTAGTTTTAATCAACAAAACCCCCTTTTACTTTTACTGTTTATTTTTCATCAGAGTATAATTTAGGAATTGGATTAATAGTGTTAATTGAATTAGTTCTCTGTGGATCGACCCTTGCTTATTACAACTGGTTGCAAGGTTTTTATATATTTGGTGGAACTTGGCAACTATTTTTAATATTTATTTTTAATCACATTCCACACCACACCACCGCCTGAGTCATATGTATCAGATGGACGTATTAATATGTCGTGGCTTTGGAGTGCATTCAGTAGACGAGTTACTGAGGCCGATGGAGGTGCTTATGTGATGCACTGTACATAGGCATATATACTTCGGTTGATTGGGGGATTGCTATTTCCTGACCATTCTAGTAGATATGTGCACATGGTGTCCCTTCCACTGTTAGAAGACTTTGAGGCTACTGGGAATTACAGTTGGGGATCTGCGGTCTTGGCGTACTTATACAGGGAGCTTTGCAAAGCTACAAACCACAGTGTGCACGAGATTGGAGGTGCTTGCATATTGTTGCAGTATTGGGTTTGGCACAGATTTCCACCCCTGGTCCCTACACTTGTAGATGATATTGATCCTGTCCTGCTAGCTGCCTATGCTGCTGATCGTGGTCACTAATGTCCACTGGGATTTCAATAAGTTTTTCAAAATATCCTTTGCTTATATTAGTTTGTTATATGTATTACTTGTGTTGACATCATATTACTTTAACATTTAAATATGTGTCATAAACATAAGGTATTGAATGAAACCCCAATGGGAGTGCTTCCATACTATTACCGATTCTTTGATCAATTGAAGAGTGATGATGTCAGTATTTGTTTACATTGATTTAAATAAGTTACTTTGTCTTGCTTTTAAATGCTTTGAACATATTATTTTGCAGATAACATGACAACCCAATGCGGATGAGATTATGGTTTCACTACCAGATTTTTGTGTCACTGGTAGAGACATTATACTGGCAGTGGTTCCATTCATCATTTTTCACATTGTTGAGTGGCACCAGCCAAATAGGGTGATGTGCCAGTTTGGTCTGGACTAACCAATACCGCGGAGACCACACCACCTGACGAGTTGCACTCGATTACATTGGCAGGACAACATGACGATGATTAGCGAGTTACACACCTACCACACATAGCCATCTGGGACAGTCGGAGGAAAAAATGTGTTATTGGAAGGCCGTTGGAAGCTCCCCTCACTGCGCATTCTAAGTACATGCACTAGTACAGAAGAATTACCAGACGTTAGATTTCTCGTACTGGTGCATCTATTGGGTTTGAGGTTAATTATTTACTAATATGTTATGTTATTTGCTAAATCTATTTTGTATTAATGATGACATGTGTTATATTTGTATCTTAGGCTGACATTGCAGAGAACGTCCATGCTTCGACCAGGACCCTAGTTCGGGATTTAGTATGGCTAGCCTTCTACAATCCATGGATGAGATATTATCTTCAGTGAGGGAGGATGATAGCATTACATTATATCAACTTCGTCCAGCTCCTCCTGTAGATGACATCCCAAGACCATCTGAGCAATCTGATGAGCAAAGGATGCGCCGTAAAAGGAGAGGGTTAGTGAGTACTCGATCACGACTACGACCTTCAGAGGACTCTGATTCTTCAGGTGTACCTAGGACTCAGCCTCCGTCCACTACTACTGTTACTTATCCACCATCTCAGCCACCACCTCTATCTTACCCACCATGTCTAGGTTATCCACCATCTACAGCATACTCACCACCTACTTACACTTATCCATCATATCCTTTGACCTTTACCGTTACACCGTCATTTTCATATCCACCGTATATGAGTTGCCCACAATATCCTCACCCATCACAGTCAGGACCTTATTTTGATCTCCCTCAAAGACTACCACATTCTGACCCTGAACCTTCTCATTAATGTAGTCATTGCACTAAAGGCATTTTGGTAGAAAAGCCTCTACAATTAAGATGGTAACCAGAGTACATGGAAGAACCAGTAACAAATTTAAGTCCACTTATGACAGTTGATTGATAGGGGCATGAGGCAACCTAAACCGACATCAAATTGCCACTTCCCTTCAAGTTTAAATTTGAACCAGTAAGAGCACGGGTGGCTCAATCATAAGGTTAATAAAGCCCTTATTTGAGGCCTAAAGTTTTTTCAAAATATTAGGCTCTATAATTAAATAATATTATATTTATTCATAATAATTTATGCTAAATAAATTTCATTCTCTCTTTTCTTGTTCATGAGTATATATGTGGATACAGAAAGTGATGTGTGTCTGTATGTGTAATGTGTCGCCTGTGCTTGTAACGCATTATCTTTGTAGATAATGTGCGTTGTTTATGTATGTAGCATGCATCATCTTAATGTGCAATATGCAATGTGTGTTATATTAGGTTTTTATTAAATTAAAGGCCTTATTATCAAAGTTTAGCTTATTACCACCAAGTCTCTTGAGTCGGCCTTGAGTAAGAGGGAAGTGGTTGAAACTTTGCAAGGCAAGAATGAAGTATTGCTATCCCAGCCACACCTTCAGCAACATTAGTCAAGAGGCTCTACAAAGCTTGCCCTCTGAATGTAAGAGACTCCTTTCTAAGCCCCGCTGTGTAAGCTAAAAAGGGGACTATCCAAGATCCTACCAACCAAAATGAGGCAATCCAAGAAGCATAACCTGCAGAGCCCAATTTAAATTGCTGTTCTAGATATGATGTAAGACACACTAAGAAACAGACCAACAGGACAAATAACAACAGTAAGTTAAAGCCTTCAAATTCAAATAGAAAGCATAAAAATGTGCCCTTGTTTCTTAATAGACTATTAATGCACCTTAGATAATTTAAACAAGTCATGATTTGTTTTTGTTTTATGAATAAAAGTTAATCAATACTAACTCTTGCCTATAACACACCGTATCGATAAAATGATAAATGACATGCATATGGGCTCTCTATAATACATCCTAATCATAATGAACATGTGCAAATCCCAACGAATTATCTAGCATTTGGTGACATTTTCAAGCAATAAATTTTCCAAATCGAAAGGGGGAGAAAAAGTAATTCTTTTATATCCAAAATTGCATTTTTCCCTACTGGGAGTGACCTAGGGTCATTCAAATACAACAACAACAAAAGTCTCTTTTCACTAAGTGAGGTCGATTACATGGATTAAATAATATCATTATGTTCTGTAATAAACAAGTCTTCAAAAAGATAATTTAGTTCTAAGTCATTATTAATGATTTTACCTATAATTTTTTTTATCTCCTTTTACCTCTAACTATTGGACTATCTCTTATCTAATCAACTTTTCTTATTAGAGTTTTTATTAATCTTCTTCTCACATGACCAAATCATCTTAGGTGAAATTCTACCACATAGGTCCATTCAAATATTTAAATTTAAATTATCTTGTAAATATTGAACTTAAAAATATAGTCTGTTATTAACTTCAAGCAGATTGTATAATTTATGAATACTATTTAAATCCAGTTCTAAATTGAAGTGAATTAAAACAACTAGCTTCCGTGTTACGATCAAATCAATAAAAATAAATCACAACATTTAGCCAACTTTGAGAAATGAATGGAAAGGAATTCATTCCTCACTTCAAAATCCAAGTGTAGATTACATAGATATCAGTTCTGATATTTTTACCATTAAAAGTACATATATTTTTTTTCACACTCCTCCTAATACTATTTATCATACTTATTTTTTTTATTATTTTCTCTCGTTAAATCTGACACCCTTAAAAAAGATGTCACCAGTTCATACACCCTTAAAAGAGATGTATGATGATCTTTTTGCCATAGATAATGGTACCTAAATGATAAGAGGAATATACTTTAGCTGAACAATGGTCTTTGCTGTCCTAGGAACTGTCCACGGTTCCACACCAAGAACTACATCTGTAACCTGGAACTTGAACAAACAGTAATTCACCATTTGCAAGACTCTTTAAAGGCAATAGGTATGTTTAACATAACATAGTTAGAAGACATATAGCGATTGACTCAAATTACTAAGGGAGTGAATTTAGTGATTCTTATTAACTAAAACACACCCTTGCCACGTCACTAAAAGTGTACATTGCCCAAAAGTTTTGTACCAACTACTCATTGAGCAAGACTGAAAGTTGTGTCTCAATACTATTAGCATATTAGGTTTCCTGATGACATGTTATAGAAATGAAGATTTAAAAGTAGATTACGTTACAGTTTATTGCTGAGGTTGACCTTTCTATTAGAACTTGGAATTTTCAGTTTTAGAGAGAAATTTTACTACAGACCTTACTCAGTTAATGGCAGTAGCATACCCAACTCTTTTGTGGGAAAAATAGCTTAGTAGCTTATAGGTTTTTCTTTTTTTTTCTTTTATCTCTTTTTTTTGGGGGGGATAAAATTGGCTAATAGAAAGAGGTTATGAATGAAAAATAGTTAGGACAATGTTTGAAAAATTCCACAGGTTTCATTTGAAAAACATTTGACAAAAATGTGGAATATTGTAGGAGATGATGTAGTTCACACAGTCCTTAACGTGCTAAACAGAGGTGAAAGCCTAGGTGATCTAAACTCAACTTTCATTTGTTTAATTCCCAAAGTCAAAAAGCGGAAACACACCAAGGATTTCAGGCCGATCTCGTTGTGTAATGTGATTTTTAAATTAATCACCAAAACAATTGCCAACAGGTTAAAGCTTATTCTGTCACTTATAATTGGTGAATTCTGGAGTACTTTTGTTGCAAAAAGGTTGATAACTGACAATGCTCTGGTGACTTTTGACACTTTCCACTATATGCACAAAATGAAAACTGGTAAGAAAGGTTATACGAGTATTAAACTTGATATGGCAAAGGCGTATCATAGTGTGGAACGGGGTTTTTTGCAGGTAGTTCTTCAAAAGATGGGATTCCCTCCATATTGGGTTGATTTGATTATGAGATGTGTGAATTCAGTTTCTTTCTCTGTGCTTCTCAATGGCATTCCATGTGAACCTTTTATTCCAAGTAGAGACCTTAGACAAGGTGACCCCCTTTCACCATATCTATTCATTATTTGTGCGGAAGTTTTTTCGGGTCTTTAGTGAAAAGTGCAGGGCTGCAGGCTAAGCATGCTTGCATGGTATAAAAATTGTTAGGAGTCCTGAGATATCACACATTTTTTTGGCAGACGATAGTATTTTATTTATTAAAGCCTCCAAGGATGATATTCTGTGTTAAAAATATTCTCAATTCATGCCAAATGGCTTTGAGACAACGCATCAACTTTGACAAATCTAAACTCTCTTTTAGTCGAAATGTATTAATAGATGAAATGCAGAATTGTTTGGGGGTAAAGACAGTTGAGAGTCACTCTAAATATCTTGGTTTGCCTACTTTTGTGGGGCGGTCAAAGAACCTAAGTTTTCAATTTTGTCTAAGATAAGGTGTGGAAAAAGCTCGAAGATTGGAAAGAAAAATCCCTATCTTGAGTAGGGAAGGAGGTTCTTATTAAGTCAGTTGGTCAATCTATTCCCACCTACATTATGGGATGTTTCCAGGTTCCAAAATCACTTTGTAATCACATAGAAGAAATGATAAATAATTTCTGGTGGGGGAGCAAAAATGGGGAAAGGAAAATACATTGGCATCGATGGGATAAACTATGCCAATCAAAAAGTGAAGGGGGCTTGGGTTTTCGGAAATTTGAAGCCTTTTAACTCTGCCCTTCTTGCCAAACAAGGGTGGTGTGTGTTTGGTTTACGGTCGGTAAACTCAAATTTAATTGAAAGTGTATTTATAAATTTTAGTTTGATTAAAAGTAAATTTGTAATAACATAATTTATGTTTAAAAGTTTTGTCTTAAAAGTGAGTTTGACAAAATAAATATTATTTAGATGAAAGATTAAAATTAATTTTAAAATAAGATTGAAGAAAAAAATATTTTTTAACTAACTTTTGCCATTAAAAAAGTACAAAATTTGTGCTTTCACCAAAACCGAGTTTAGAGGTTATTTTGTTGAAGACAATGCAAATTGAAAATATACAAATAATATTTTTTCAATTTGGCTGATTTGGGAAGTAGGTTTGGCTGCCCAAACGTAGCCAAACGTGAATCCAAACAATCACTAAAATGCTTGAAGGCAAAGTATTTTCCCCGTACATATTTCCTTCAGGCTGGTTTGGGTTTCCAACCGAGTTTCAGATTGCGCAGCATCAGAAATATGAACTAGTTCTTAAAAGTTATGTATGGATGGGTGTAATTGAGTTGAATGGAGTAGAATGAGATAATTTTTATTATTTGGTTATGTTAAAAAATTAAAGAATGTGATGAAAGTGAGTGGGATGTATCTTATCTCATCTCATAAAAATTTATTAATTTTCTTTTCCTTAATATAGAAGATATGAGGTGAAATTATCTTTTTATTATAATTATAATTAAGATTTTATTATATTAACATTATACTTTAAAATTAGTGTATTTGTAATAAAGATAATTAAAAAAAATAAATATTATAATTTTTATTATTTCATCTATTTTTAAATAATAGAATGATAATTTTATTTTATTTTATTTTAAAATAATATCTAAATAATAGAATAATATTTTTATCTTATTTTATTATATTTCATTTTATCACATTTTATTTTATTTTATTCTATCAATTATTAAATATCGCCGTGTACTTTGTAGAATTGGAGATGGGAAAGATATAAAAATCTAGGAGCACGGGTGGCTGCCAAAACAACCTGGTTTTGGAGTTCTTGTAGTATTTTGGATCCAAATGCATGTGTTGCAGATTTAATGTTGATGCATCATCAAAGCCTAGGAGATTGAGTGGAGCAGGGGCTGTTATTAGAGACTTTGAGGGATTGATTCAAGTGGCTGCTACTTGGTCTCTGGCCTAACATTTTTAGCACCGCATGGCTGAAGCCCATGCTGCGTTATTGGGCTTAAGGTTGGTGCTGGATAGTTGCCTCTATGATATTGTGTTGGAATCTGATAGTGTGGAACTTGTGCAAGTAATGTCAAAGTCTCAGCAACATGCATCTTATTTTGGTCAGGTCATTTCTGTATCTCATGTTAGGAGGAGTGGGAATAGTGTTACACATGAACTAGCACAATTAGCTATTACCTAGAAAGCACGGACACGCCATTTTATTGGCGTGTCCGCATGTCGGATACGTGTCTGACACGGATATATTATGACATGCATACGACATGCGTGTCTCACGTGTCCGAGTGTGTCCAATTAAAAAAATCATTTTTTTGCTCGGACATGACTCGGATACGGTCAGGACACACTGCGGACACGGCCAGGACACACCCGGATACTGTCAGGACACACCGCAGACACATATTAGACATAATCCATTAAAATTTTTTAAAAAAAATTACTGTGTGGTAGTGTACTAATATCACGGCTTACAAGCCCAATATCACTCAACCCATCCTCAGGAAAAATCTTCTATTCTTTCTCAATATATTGTGTTTACTGTGTGCTAATGGTTCAAGTTTCAAGTGAGTTTTACACTGGTCTGGTGGTTTAATTTTTAATTATTGTTAATTTTTTTCTAGTTATAAATGAAGATACTAGTGTTGTCATTGAGAAGTTGTATTTGAAATATTTATAATATAAATATATATATATATATATATATGCCGTGTAAAATCAGTATCCGTGTCCTAAAATTTTTTATTTTGGTGTGTCCCCGTATCCGTGTTCGTGTCGTGTCCCGTATCTGTGTCTGTTTCCGTGCTTCATAGGCTATTACGAATTCAAATACTGTGTGGATGGAAGATGTAACCTTGCTATGTTGGACCTTCTGAGTCCCGCTGAATAATATTTCTACCTCTTTCCAGTAAAAAAAAAAACTATGTTTGATAGGGGTAATAAAGGGTGCAATTTAAAGAAGATAAAAATTCAAGAAAATATATGTATTTGGTAAATGGCTTAAATATGTCTTTTCTTTCTCAAAATTTTTCTAATAAGATTTGTGTTCTTATAATTTTAAAATTAAGTAAAATTGATCTTAATTCTCATTTTAAAAAGTGAATAAAAATGATTTAATTCAATTATTTATATCAAACTTTTCTTAGTACTTGAAATAGTCTTGATAGATTAATAAAGATAGACAAAAATTTTGAGATAAAATTTCTCTTATTTTATTGAGAAATACTTATGTAAATTTTATTTTATATAAATTATGTAAACTAAATTAATAAATAATTGACACATTAATATTTTAATATAAAATAATTGTGTAACACAAAAAATTATGTAATTATTCAAAATTAATTAGTCTAATTCACAAAATTTTATATACAAAATCTACCTAAATATTTTTTTTATTTTATTAATTAAGGGTCAAATTTTCAGAACTCCCTCTACTTGATTCTCTCTGTTGTCGTTCTTTGCACTTTGTGGTGGATGAGATGATGTCAGCAAAGTTGATGGTGGGAAGACAGGCACCGTTAAAGTCACCATTGTCTGAATATTTCTTCTCCTAACCAGATTCCAATGAAGGTTCCGTCAAAGCCACCATTGTCGGAATCCTTCTTGTCCTTCTCTGTATTGGAAATGTAATTCAATACAATAAGTAATGCATATTAACACATTGTTTCAAATCAAATTTCTTATTAATAATTTATATAAAATAAAGTGCTATTTTTTCTGGCGAACTCTTGATCAGATTTTAAAAGATACTAGGAAAAGATCGTCCGATTGGTAGAGAAAGTGAAACCTGCAAGCACAGAAACTTGTAAAAAAAATTTCTAGAGTTACTTTAAATTTATGATTTTGAATGCCTTGGATGCATCATTATGTTTTCCTGCTTAGATCATTACAATCCAGTCCAACTAGGAAAAAACTCATCTTCATAATGCTTGGCATTTGATTATGTGTTACAAGGGTCTACCAATGCTCCTAACAATCCATTCATTTTCAGAAATTAGTTAGGCAGATTCAAGTAAACTACTATAGAAGTCCACGTTCCACCTTAGACAACACCAAACTAAGATCCATTATATCTGTCATAGCATTGATAAGTCCCACATTGACTAGCATATGAAACAAATTGGTCTGTATAATCCCTCTGACATGATGTTCACACCAAGTTCAGAGAGTGGAACGATGGGTTCTGCACGTAAATACTTTCGACCTAAGAAATGGAGGGATGTCGGGTGTGCCAACCCATTGAACCATCACCTTTTTGGGATGCCGATGCAAAATCCAGTAATATATTGTGTTGTTGAAAAACATTTGTTCAGAAGATAAAAGCTGTGTCAGCTGCAGATGAACATGATGTAACATTTTAGGGATGGGTTCTGCACGTAAATACGTTCGGCCTAAGAAGTGGAGGGACGCCGGGTCTGCCAACCCTTTGAACTATCACCTTTTTGGGATGCGTATGCAAAATCCAATAATATATTGTGTTGTTGAAAAATATTTATTCAGCAGATAAAAGTTGTGTCAGTTGCAGATGAACATGATGTAACATTTTAGGGATGAGTTCTGCACGTAAATACTTTCGCCCTAAGAAGTGGAGGGACGCCGGGTGAGCCAACCCTTTGAACCATCACCTTTTTGGGATGCCGATGCAAAATCCAATAATATATTGTGTTGTTGAACAATATTTGTTCAGCAGATAAAAGCTATGCCAGCTGCAGATGAACATGATGTAACATTTTAGGGATGGGTTCTGCACGTAAATATTTTCGGCCTAAGAAATGGAGGGACGCCGGCAGATAAAAGTTGTGTCAGCTACAGATGAACATGATGTAACATTTTATTTTATATGAGCGACTTCTGTCATTGTGATATTTATGTTGCCTACAATATAAGCAGATTGTCTAAAACATGCAAAAATTTAGAACATCTTAATTATATTGAGTTGAGATTAAGGGCATACTTGTCTTGACCATTTTGAATTGATCAAATATGATATTTTTGTGTTGCCTACAATATAAGCAGATTGTCTAAAGCATGCAAAAATTATAACATCTTAATTATACTGAGTTGAGATTAGGGGCATACTTGTCTTGACCATTTTGAACTGATCAAATATGATATTTAGGTGGTTATGTTCACACCAAGTTGAGAGAGTGGAACGATGGGTTCTGCACGTAAATACTTTCGATCTAAGAAGTGGAGGGATGCCGGGTGTGCCAACCCTTTGAACCATCACCTTTTTGGGATGCCGATGCAAAATCTAGTAATATATTGTGTTGTTGAAAAATATTTGTTCAGTAGATAAAAGCTGTGTTAGGTGCAGATGAACATGATGTAACATTTTAGGGATGAGTTCTGCACATAAATACTTTCGAAATGATATTTAGGTGGTTAAGTTTTCTTCTTCGACTCCAAGATCTAATTAGCGGTGCCTCTTAACAAGATAAGCCAAGACTATCTTGCTCTCTAAGGTGATGGAATGAAAAAGAAACCTAACACATTTATATATCATCATAGGCTCTCCTGTCTCGATTTACTATAGGATTAGGCCTAAGGCCGCCTATATATCTATCTCGATTTACTCCAAGTTGAGAGAGTGGAACGATGGGTCCTGCACGAAAATACCTTTGGCATAAGAAGTGAAGGGACGCCTAGTGAGCCAACCCCTTGAACCATCACTTTTTTGGGATGCCGATGCAAAATCTAGTAACATATTATGTTGTTGAAAAATATTTATTCAGCAAATAAAAACTGTATCAGCTGCAGATAAACATGATGTAACATTTTATTTTATATGAGCGACTTCTGTCAATGTGATATTTGTGTTGCCTACAATATAAACAAATTGTATAAAGCATGCAAAAATTTAGAACATCTTAATTATATTGAGTTGAGATTAGGGGCATACTTGTCTTGACCATTTTGAATTAATCAAATATGATATTTAGGTGGTTAAGTTTTATTGTTCGACTCCAAGATCTAATTAGCGGTGGCTCTTAACGTGACAAGCCAAGACTATTTTGCTCTCTAAGGTGATGGAATGAAAAGAAACCTAACACATTTATATATCATCATAGGCTCTCCTGTATTGATTTACTGTAGGATTAGGCCTAAGGCCACCTATATATCTATCTCGATTTACTCCAAGTTGAGAGAGTGGAACGATGGGTCCTGCACGAAAATACCTTCGGCCTAAGAAGTGGAGGGATGCCTGGTGAGCCAACCCCTTGAACCATCACTTTTTTGGGATGTCGATGCAAAATCTAGTAATATATTATGTTGTTGAAAAATATTTGTTCAGCATATAAAAGTTATGTCAGCTGCAGATGAACATAATGTAACATTTTATTTTATATGAGCGAATTCAGTCATTGTGATATTTGCATTGCCTACAATATAAACAGATTGTATAAAGCATGCAAAAATTTAGAACATCTTAATTATACTGAGTTGAGATTAGGGGTATACTTGTCTTGATCATTTTGAACTAATCAAATATGATATTTAGGTGGTTAGGTTTTCTTGTTCGACTCCAAGATCTAATTAGCGGTGGCTCTTACGGAGACAAGCCAAGACTATCTTGCTCTCTAAGGTGATGGAATGAAAAAGAAACCTAACACATTTATATATCATCATAGGCTCTCCGGTCTCGATTTATTGTAGGATTAGGCCTAATGCTGCCAAATACATCACTTTTTAAGAAAGTGGTCTTTATAATCCCTCTGACATAGTGTCCACTCCAAGTTGAGAGAGTGGAACGATGGGTCCTGCATGAAATTATCTTTGGCATAAGAAGTGGAGGACGCCTGGTGAGCCAACCCCTTAAACCATCACTTTTTTGGGATGCTGATGCAAAATCTAGTAATATATTATGTTGTTGAAAAATATGTGTTCAGAATATAAAAGCTGTGTTAGCTGCAGATGAACATGATGTAACATTTTATTTTATATGAGCGACTTCTGTCATTGTGATATTTGTGTTGCCTACAATATAAACAGATTGTATAAAGCATACAAAAATTTAGAACATCTTAATTATACTGAGTTGAGATTAGGGGCATACTTGTCTTGACCATTTTGAATTGATCAAATATGATATTTAGGAGGTTAGGTTTTCTTGTTCGACTCCAAGATCTAATTAGCGGTGGCTCTTAACGGGACAAGCCAAGACTATTTTGTCCTTTAAGGTGATGGAATGAAAAAGAAACCTAATACATTTATATATCATCATAGGCTCTCCTATCTCGATTTACTGTAGGATTAGGCCTAAGGCCGCCTATATATCTATCTCGATTTACTCCAAGTTGAGAGAGTGGAACGATGAGTCCTGCACGAAAATACCTTCGGCCTAAGAAGTGGAGGGACGCTTGGTGAGCCAACCCCTTGAACCATCACTTTTTTGGGATGCTTATGCAAAATCTAGTAATATATTATGTTGTTGAAAAATATTTGTTCAGCATATAAAAGTTGTGTCAGCTGCAAATGAACATGAGGTAACATTTTATTATATATGAGCGACTTCTGTCATTGTGATATTTGTGTTGCCTACAATATAAACAAATTGTATAAAAGCATGCAAAAATTTAGAACATCTTAATTATACTGAGTTGAGATTAGGGGCATACTTGTTTTGACCATTTTGGACTGATCAAATATGATATTTAGGTGGTTGGGTTTTCTTGTTCGACTCCAAGATCTAATTAGCGGTGGCTCTTAATGGACAAGCCAATACTATTTTGCTCTCTAAGGTAATGGAATAAAAAAGAAACCTAACACATTTATATATCATCATAGGCTCTCCTGTCTCGATTTACTGTAGGATTAGGCCTAAGGCCGCCTAATACATCACTTTTTGAGAGAGTGGTCTTTATAATCCCTCTGACATAGTGTCCACTCCAAGTTGAGAGAGTGGAACGATTGGTCTTGCACGAAAATACCTTTGGCATAAGAAGTAGAGGGACGCCTGGTGAGCAAACCCCTTGAACCATCACTTTTTTGCGATGTCGATGCAAAATCTAGTAATATATTATGTTGTTGAAAAATATTTGTTCAACATATTAAAGCTGTGTCAGCCGCAGATGAATATGATGTAACATTTTATTTTATATGAGCGACTTCTGTCATTGTGATATTTGTGTTGCCTACAATATAAACAGATTGTATAAAGCATGCAAAAATTTAGAACATCTTAATTATACTGAGTTGAGATTAGGGGCATACTTGTCTTGACTATTTTAAACTGATCAAATTTGATATTTAGGTGGTTAGGTTTTCGTGTTCTACTCCAAGATCTAATTAGTGGTGACTCTTAACGGGACAAGCCAAGACTATTTTGCTCTCCAAGGTGATGGAATGAAAAAGAAGCCTAACACATTTATATATCATCATAGGCTCTCTTTTCTCGATTTACTGTAGGATTAGGCCTAAGGCCGCCTATATATCTATCTCGATTTACTCCAAGTTGAGAGAGTGGAACGATGGGTCCTGCATGAAAATACCTTCTGCCTAAGAAGTGGAGGGACGCCTGGTGAGCCAACCCCTTGAACCATCATTTTTTTGGGATGCCGATGCAAAATCTAGTAATATATTATGTTGTTGAAAAATATTTGTTCAACATATAAAAGCTATGTCAGCTACAGATGAACATGATGTAACATTTTATTTTAGATGAACGACTTCTGTCATTGTGATATTTGTGTTGCCTACAATATAAATAGATTGTATAAAGCATGCAAAATTTTAGAACATCTTAATTATACTGAGTTGAGATTAGGGGCATACTTGTCTTGACCATTTTGAACTGATCAAATATGATATTTAGGTGGTTAGGTTTTCTTGTTCGACTCCAAGATCTAATTAGCGGTGGCTCTTAACGAGAAAAGCCAATACTATCTTGCTCTCTAAGGTGATGGAATGAAAAAGAAACCTAACACATTTATATATCATCATAGGCTCTCCTGTCTCGATTTACTATAGGATTAAGCCTAAGGCCGCCTAATACATCACTCTTTGAGGGCGTGGTCTTTATAATCCCTCTAACATTGTGTCCACGCCAAGTTGAGAGAGTGAAATGATGGGTCCTGCCTGAAAATACCTTTGGCATAAGAAGTGGAGGGACGCCTGGTGAGCCAACCCCTTGAACCATCACTTTTTTGGGATGCCGATGCAAAATCTAGTAATATATTATGTTGTTGAAAAATATTTGTTCAACATATAAAAGCTGTGTCAGCTGCAGATGAACATGATGTAACATTTTATTTTATATGAGCGACTTCTATCATTGTGATATTTGTGTTGCCTACAATAAAAACAAATTGTATAAAGCATGCAAAAATTTAGAACATCTTAATTATACTGAGTTGAGATTAGGGGCATACTTGTCTTGACCATTTTGAACTGATCAAATATGATATTTAGGTGGTCAAGTTTTCTTGTTAGACTTCAAGATTTAATTAGCGGTGGCTCTTAAAAGGACAGGCCAAGACTATTTTGCTCTCTAAGGTAATGGAATAAAAAAGAAACCTAACACATTTATATATCATCATAGGCTCTCTTGTCTCGATTTACTGTAGGGTTAGGCCTAAGGCCACCTATATATCTATCTCGATTTACTCCAAGTTGAGAGAGTGGAACGATGGGTCCTGCACGAAAATACCTTCGGCCTAAGAAGTGGAGGGATGCCTGGTGAGCCAACCCCTTGAACCATCACTTTTTTGGGATGCCGATGCAAAATCTAGTAATATATTATGTTGTTGAAAAATATTTGTTCAGCATATAAAAGCTGTGTCAGCTGCAGATGAACATGATGTAACATTTTATTTTATGTGAGCGACTTCTGTCATTGTGATATTTGTGTTGCCTACAATATAAACAGATTGTATAAAGCATGCAAAAATTTAAAACATCTTAATTATACTGAGTTGAGATTAGAGGCATACTTGTCTTGACCATTTTGAACTGGTCAAATATGATATTTAGGTGGTTAGGTTTTCTTGTTCGACTCCAAGATCTAATTAGCGGTAGCTCTTAATGAGACAAGCCAAGACTATCTTGCTCCATAAGGTGATGGAATGTAAAAGAAACCTAACACATTTATATAACATCATAGGCTCTTCTGTCTCGATTTACTGTAGGATTAGGCCTAAGGTCGCCTAATACATTACTTTTTGAGAGAGTGGAACGATGGGTCGTGCACGAAAATACCTTTGGCCTAAGAAATGGAGGGATGCCTGGTGAGCCAACCCCTTAAACTATCACTTTTTTGGGATGCCGATGCAAAATCCAGTAATATATTGTGTTGTTGAAAAATATTTATTCAGTAGATAAAAGCTGTGTCAACTGCAGATGAACATGATGTAACATTTTATTTTATATGAGCGACTTCTGTCATTGTGATATTTGTGTTGCCTACAATATAAGCAGATTGTATAAAGCATGCAAAAATTTAGAACATCTTAATTATACTGAGTTGAGATTAGGGGCATACTTGTCTTGACCATTTTGAATTGATCAAATATTATATTTAGGTGGTTAGGTTTTCTTGTTCGACTTTAAGATCTAATTAGCGGTGGCTTTTAACGGGACAAGCCAAGACTATCTTGCTCTCTTTCTTCTTTGGCTCCAAGATCTAATTAGCGGTGGCTCTTAACGGGACAAGCCAAGACTATCTTGCTCTCTAAGGTGATGGATTGAAAAAGAAACTTGACACATTTATATATCATCATAGGCTCTCCTGTCTCGATTTACTGTAGGATTAGGCCTATGGCCGCCTAATACATCACTTCAACTAAAGTATAGCGAGCCCAAGCTTACAATATGATAAAAAAACAAAAATGTTCACCTATATGAATCAACTTTTAGCCCATTTTGTAAAACTCAAACAAACTGCAGTCAGTGGCATACTATTATTAATTCTTATCATACTATAAATATTATAAATATTGCATGTCAATATAAATAATATGTAAATACTATAAACTATATTTTTTATGAGTTTAATTTTTATATACTGTTAGTATAAAATTTTTATACTATCAATTAATCATATATTATTACATGTGTAACTTTTAAAGTAATTATTAAGAGAGTTAAATATTTTTAATGACATAATAATATATAATTAAATGATTATATAAAAGACTTTTACACTAACAGTACATTTAAATTAAATTAATCTTTTATACTATTATGAAGAAGATTTTCTTCTTCAATCTCCAATTTTTATTTTTTCAAAATTATTAGTGATTTAATTCATTATTTAACTTATCTTTTTATCTTAACAAAAAAAAGAAAAACCGATTGATGGCACGTAACCACTCAATACATTCGTACCGCATAAAGGGAACTACATAAGTCATCCAAACATCCTAAGAGAATATGCTAAACATCAAATTACAATCTAAAATATTCAAAAATGGAAGTTATCACTCAACAATAAAATATAAGGGGGGAAAAAAGCTACTCTCGCTATTAGGGAAATTCTAGCATACTCCTAAAGCCATGTTTTAAAAAAAAATCTCTATCATTAATTTTAAATAAACATATAAATTTTATGTCATTAATTTTTTTAAAATTAACGATAAAAATTTATTCTAAAACATACATTTATTATACTTTAAGAATATGCAATAATTTATCTTCTTAGTAAAATCATTAAATAAATGCCAACAAAATCCCAAGATTCTTTCAACTATCATCAATCAATAAGCAAATTAGGCAACTTTAGTTGAATTGTCATAAACTTCAGCCTTGTCTTATTGGCAGAACACATCAAACTCTTTCCACGTTAAGATCCTTCTATTTAATTATACATACCATGTTTGGATGATTCCACTTGAAAGAAGGAAATAGGGCCAACTGTAGTAGTCAACTAGTATGGATACTCCCCGTCCCTCCCTTTCTCTCAATGGATAATAGACTGGATGAATGAATGTAGACACGTTCGTTCAGCAATTCCAATCAATTATCTGCTAAACCATTACTAGCTTAGATTAATAGAACGAATGCCAACAAAATTGGACAGTGAAAATGGGCAGAGTGGAGTCTTTATGTACGTGGTGTTTGATTACTTTTCTATTTCCATTTTTAGTTTATATGTTTTTATTAATAATTATAAAAATTCTATCTTATTTTTAAACTTGAAGAAAATAATAAAAACAACAATTTTATGATTTTATCATTTTCTTTACAAAATTTAAAAATAGAAAACTAAGTGAAAATAAAGTCCAATTTTTGTAATTATTAGTGTATAAAATGAAAATGAAAATAATAAATAAACCAAACACCCCCAAATAACATTTTTATAATTATGAATAAAAACATATCATCTAATTAAAAATAAAAATAAGAAACAAACCAAACCTCTAATATTCCAAATGTCCGTTCCATTATTATTCCAGACAGGATACAGATATCCATATCCATAAAAATTATATACCCAGAAATTGTCGGCAACTTGCTAAATGCTAACCATTAAATTAAAATTAAAATAGTAATAAAGTTTTAATATATAAACCAAACTAGGGAATCTTATATTCCAAATCAATCATGATTTTTCTACATCATTTTTCTCTCATATTATTTTTTGCATTACTTTACATTTTATTAATCATATCACTTTTTTCTATTATTTTTTCTCACTTAATCACAACTATTTAAAATAATATAAAAAATAGTATTTTATAAAAAAAGATGTAAGAGTATCATTTTCTATTCCAAATGGACCGTTCCTTCACTTTCTTGGAATCTTGAAAAATTCCAGGTAATACAGGCCCCTGCAAGCTACAACTTCAGATATATTTATAGGCCCTCCAAAGTGAGGCAAGATGAACAATTCTGTCTCATAGTGGATTAGGATCTTAACTCTTCTAAAAATAACTAGTATTCCTCTCAGCTTAAAAAAACAAAAGAATTGCAAACAAAGCATGTCTTTCTTTGTAAAACACTTTATTATTGTACTTCAATAGTAAACCCTTCCTAGAAACCAACAGAAAATTCTCCAACCTGGAAGGGCAAACCCAAACTCCCCCACATGGACTGCACAAAGACCAATTAATGACTGACGAAAGATAATCTGTACGTAATGAATCTATTTATCCGTTGTATTTGTGTGCAAGTTTCTCATTACATGACAATATATTATGTACATAATGCATAATGTGAGAAAGCAAGGTCTAAAACAAGTGACAAAAAGAGTACTAAAAACTTTAGACAAGTAATACCTACTGAAATATACTTGATTCTTCTGTCTCAAAGAGCATCCTAAATGACACGCCAGCAGAAACTCGTGTATGATATGCTGCAGCTTTAACATTCTTGTCCAAGGAAATGACAAATTCAGGTGGGCTTCCCTAAAATAAAAGCGAAGCGAATTCAGTAAGATTTGTGCTGTGAAACTTCCAATCAGTAGCATTAAAGTTGCCAATGTGCATGCTATCACATCACAGAACCGATGATGGCATGACAGTCTGTGGCCAATTTGCTCGCCGCACACCTAGGACTAGGAGTAATTGGTTTTTTTATTTATAATCATTTTAATGGATACATGCAAGATCATGCAATCATAATACTTATGTAAATTCAATTCTGCATTTCTGCTAATTGTTAAGAATTAGTAAGTGAAGATGCTTAATACAAAATGTTGGCCATTAGAGATCATGTATCAGAGAAAAGGTAGTTTTATTTGAAAATATGTGTTGCCTTTAATAAAAAAAGGCTAGTATGTTGTTTTTGTATCTACATAAATAAAAAAAAGAAGCTTATGACACTAAAAATTAAAAGCATAATATATATATGGGAGAACTCTAATTATTACCAGTAGCTAGCTTGCCTTTGCACCACCTGTTGTATTTGGCGACTTTCACTGCTACCATGATATACTGTCCGTAAAGTAGTTTTAGAACCTGAAAAACACATCGGTTATGACACATCTCTCAACCACCATGAAATTCTGTTTCACCGATAACTTTAACATGTTCTTTATACACACTTATTTCTATCTCAACATATAATTTTATTGATGTCATGTTTAGAATTTGACAGAATAAATTTATCATGTATTTTACATCATCATTATTTTCTAATAGAATACCTATCCATCTTCATGAATTGTAGTATTATAGATATCCATAGACAATATTTGATGCATATACATTTACTTGGATCCTTAACTTTGAATGAATCTTATTTTTTAAGATATCTAAAGTCATATTAATTGTGATCACAATAAGCCTAGGATGAGGATCTTGATATATGAAACTCTTTTCATCATCATACATTATCCCATTGAAATAAATATGCACATTAAGGAGTTTTGCCATGTTAATTCAACTTCTAAATAATAACAATTCAACACATATATAATCAATTTATACGTGTCAATTACAATAAAATTACACAACTAACAATGAATTTATATTATTATTTTACATACAAATAACTTCTTAAGCCCTATTAATTTGAATTAAACTACATTTAGTTAATTAAAATATGTCAAGTACTCAAGAAAAAAATTCATACTATTATTTTACATACAAATAATTCATACAATTCACACTACATATTCTAATAATCACAATATTAATTAGTT
Organism: Ormosia semicastrata; assembly: GCA_029884595.1. NCBI lineage: Eukaryota > Viridiplantae > Streptophyta > Magnoliopsida > Fabales > Fabaceae > Ormosia > Ormosia semicastrata. The sequence goes on from JAQQTO010000041.1 coordinate 10,782,877, forward strand.
AACAAAAAAAATTTGTAAACCTCTAAATATGTATAAAATAACATAAATGTATAATTAATATTAATATAATAAAAAAAGCCAACAAATCATAAACAAAAAATCAAACATTATAATAAATACTTATATATAAGGAATAATATTTGAATATGATCAAATCAGAGATCCAAACATCACTTCTAGTAGTAACTGTCAAATGAATTAGGTAATAGAGAGTTTAGAGAAAAGAAATTTGTAGAGAGAGTGTGAGAATTGAGAAAATGCAGTGAATGGCACGGATGGAGGAGGGTGGGCTTAATATATAGTCATGTTAAGCCAAATGTGTAGGCGTATTTGCCTTTGTTACGCTAAACGTATTGGCGTATTTTTTAGCAAATCCATGAGGGCTCAACAAAGTGGACAATGCATCCACGCGGATTATGCCTAGCGCGTTGGCGTAATCTTCGTAGATGAGTCACCCTGTTTGACACATCTTATGTGGACAAAAAATATTTTAAAATGTCACATTTGATAAAAGGAGGACAGTTTAATATATAGTTTCAAAAAATGTTATTTTGATAAATAACTTTAAAAAATAATATTTTGATAAATAATTAAAAATAATAATATTTTGATAAATAATTTTACACTAATGATAATTTGGTTGAAAAGTCAAGAAAAGTCTAAAGATAACTTGGAAACATAGAAGTGTGCTTCTTCGTTTTTGTTAGCATTTAGTTATTTCTTAGATATTACGATGGTGTCCTATTATCTTGACATGTTCTAATTAAGCATTCGTCAGGATCAAGCCATTTTAACTAGATAAGTAGTGAACCTTGCAAAATCATGAAAATTTAAATCCATGAACAAATAAATTTAGTTATATACAAATTAAATAATTTCAGAAAAAACCATACAAACGTTAAAAGAAATATTATGTCAGTTAAGCAACCTGTAGATAGAGCTGACAAAATGGGCCAACCCGTCCCGACCCGTCCCGATCCGCTCCAACCCGCTAAAATATGGGGTGGGGTGGGTTAGCCCATTTTTAAAAATGGATTGAAAGAGTTATCCCACCTCGCTTTAAGTGGGATTCCGCATAAAAGATAAAATGATAAAAATAATGAGATTTACGGATGGAACCGACTTAACCCGCTTAAAAACAAAAAAAAATTATATAAAAAATCAATAAATACTATAAAAAAATAATAAATAATAATGATAAAAAATTACAAATTACATATCTAAAATATAATTTTTAAAAAAGTTTAATTAAATATTCAAACATAAATTATATAACATCAAAGAATTTTTTATTTATAATATTACTTATGGATGATCGAGGCTCGCTCCGTTTTCGCTTAACCCTGGTTATGCGTGGGATGCGGGTTGAAAAAAAAATATGAGTTTAATTCTTGAATCCAACCCGTAAAAAAATAGTTGATTGGTGGGTTAACCCGACGGGTTGAATCCATTTTGTCAGCTCTACCTGTAGAGTTGTGTAATATTGTATATTCAAAACAGGTGTGCTTCACATAGGATTTTTTAAAATAAAAGCTCTAACAAATTACTGAACTGAAACTAATTAAGCTACATGCATATTTTTTAAAAGTACAGGTGAGGCCATTTTTTAAAAAATATATTAGTAATATATTCTTTTAAATATTTCTTTTAACACTTATTTTATTATTGGGTTAACTCATATTTAAAAGAATTATTAAGAAAAAATATTAACAATACTTGTTTTTAAAATAATAATAAAATAAGTATTAAAAAAAATATTCCAAAGAACATGATGTTAGCATTTCTCTTTTTTAAAACATGACAAGGACTGAAATTCTTATAAAATAGATTTAGTAAAGCATCACTCTACCAATGTGTGTTGGTTTACGTAAAAATAACTTGAGTCTTTTAAATATATGATCATAGGTTTAATCTTAGGATTATGTGTATGAAAAGAGCACCATTAAAAATAGTTTTTATTTGAACGCTTAACTATATTAAGAAAGATTAGTTTATTATCTATAAAATAAGATGATATTTTGAATAAAAAAGTAAAAAAACAAAGCATCACTCTTTCCACAAAGTTCATAAAGCATCTTTTTTCTTGCTTTTATAATATAACGTAAATTGACCCAAACTTTTATCACAAATATAAATATATATAATGTTGCCCCATTGGCATTGTCGCCGCAGTAACTTCTGTGCTCATCTAAACTCAGAATTTTAAAGAAGGGTGCCCGCATTGGTCAGGAAATTGTTGATTAAATTTCTTTATAAATTTTTGTACAATATGAGCGTTAAACCAGGCTATTGTATTATCCCTTTTATACAAACAAACAATCTCCTTTGTAGCTTAGTTTAAAAAAAAAATTGGACATATGTATTATGAAGCGTCATAGAATTGTGAAGTATGTCTTTGGCTTTAGTTTCTGTAAGATTTTCTAGTTTGTAGTTTCCGTATCATTTATTCTTTTCCCAAGGTAAGCCAAATAAAATCCAAAGTTCACCCAAAAAAAAATAATAATAATAATAAAAGGAAACTTCTCTGTATCATCTCTCTAATCATGTTTGGAAAACAAGGACAATCCGTGCTATGTTCCAACTTTGCAATCAATGTTTAAAGTAATTAATTAATGAGTACATTTTCCACGAAATGAGAATGCTTTGGAAGGACTGGGATATCATCGTGATGCATGTCAAACCTGAGAGGAACTGTTTCTCATTTTTCAATTACAGTTTGGTGCCTAATTACCCGCCTAATTAATGGACTTCAGCTGAGTTTGCTTGCAGTAGTAGGTTTTTGTTGGTTTGACACCTTATGATTAGACTTAAAGTTTTTCCCTTTCCTTTTGATGTAAAGATACCCAGCAGAGGACCCTCTTCGTCAGAGAGACAATTAACATTCCAAAACCTTTCAATTCCTACTCTTCACTTCCAAAGTTATAAAATGTTTGGCCTAATGGAGGCTAAGTTTTTGCAAAGCCTTGAATAAGAGGATTTAGAACTTTCATGTTCGTCAAGGAAATCATTCTTAGCAAAGTGTTAGAGAGATAGGTTAGTTATGACAGTTATGACAGCTAACAAGTTAGTTATTCTGTTAGTAAAAGTCTGTTAGAATTAGTTAACAACTGATTGTTCTAGACTCAACTATATATAGTTGATCACACTTGTATCACTTATATAATAAAATGATTTCTCTCATTCTCTCACAATTCTCTCAATTTTTTGTTTAGTTTCTTTCGTTTGTTCTTCTCTCCACTTGAGCTCAGATACCTTTATGGTATCAGAGCTTCAAGGTTTAATCATGGAGGCATTCAGCACTACATCTTCGTCTTCCACCACCTTCACGCTCCAAACCTTCTCTAATTCAGTTTCTTTCAAATTGGATGAATCCAATTTCTTGCCATGAAAGTAGCAAACTTTAGCCACCATCAAAGGCTTCAAGTTGCACAAATTCATCACTGGATCTAGAAGTATGCTTTAGAAATTCAAAACTCCAGAACATGAAGCTCAAACAAGAATCAGTGACGATTTTCTCAACTGGGAAGCACAAGATCATCTTCTCCTATTTTGGCTGCTTTCTTCCATGTCCGAAGGATTAACCACAAGAATGGTTAGTTGTGAGTACTCCTATGAGGTTTGGCAAAAGCTTGAGGTGTTCTTCACATCGCAGACTAGAACAAAAGTCAAGCAACTCAAGATTCAACTCAAGAATGTTAAGAAAATTGCTGGAATGAATGATTATTTGTTGAATATCGAGAAGATTGCAGATACTTTAACTATTGTTGGCTCACCTGTTGACATTGCTGATTACATTGAGATTATATTAGATGAATTACCCGACGAGTATGATGGATTCATCATTTCAGTCATGTCTAGATCTGAGCAATACTTTATTGCTGAGATTGAAGCATTGCTGATGGCTCAAGAGGAGAGGATCGAAAAGCACAGAAAGAACTCAAAATCTTTTAGTCTAAAAAACAAATCTTGCACACACACAACAACGACACTTCAAAGATAAAAGAACTTCTGGCAATAATCATTTTTATCATGGTCAATATCAGAACTGTGGTAATTTTGGTTAGTTTCAGGGTTGAGGCAATTTTGGGCGTTTTAAAGGCAGAGGAAGATTTTATCGAGGAGGTGGAAGAGCATTTGTCAAATGCCAAGTTTGTGGTAAATATGGCCATACAGGTTGGAATTGTCATCATCATTTTGATAAGCAGTATCCTGCTTCATATATGAATCAAATTTCTGGTTCTAATTCTCCTCAACTCTACATGGCTCAAGCATCTAGTTCTACCCCTCCACAGCTCAATCCCAATTTTCCTAACTCTGCTAACCCTTAGATGTCAGCAATGTTAACCACTCTTGAGACTCTTTATTATCTCACTTGGTACCTAGATTATGGTGCTACTAATCATTTGACTCCTGAATTTGAGAATCTCATGACCAAAGTTGCTTACAGTGGTGATAATAGCATCAAAATGGCAAATGGTGCTTGCCTGCATATTCAACATGTTTGGTAATTCCTATTTCTTAATACCACATTGTTCTTTGCCTTTCTTTTACCTAATTTGTTACATGTATCTCATATTTTTAAAAATTTGCTTAGTATTTCTCAATTTACTAGAGATAATAGAGTCTACTTTGAGTTTCATACCGATTCTTAGAGTCTACTTTGAGTTTCATACTAATTCTTATTGTGTCAAATCCCAAGATACCTATCAAATCCTACTGGACGGGAAGCTTAAAGATGGCCTTCAAGTGCAGATTCGCTGCAACTTGTTAGTTGTTTATTATGTAACCACTTAGTGTACAACACCACACCATCTCATCATTCTTAAACCATTCCTTTCGTAACAAATATCAATTTCCCTTTTTTTTTTTTTTTCCTGCAAGACGTGTGTCACAATTTTGGTTGGGCAACGAACTTTATTCCATTGATACATTTTTTTTTAATATAATGACTTCGTGTGTCACAACTTTGGTTGGGGAATGAGCATCATTCCCTTTATATATATTTTGTTTTCATAATTACCTGACCTGTTCCAATTAGAAGTCAAGGTATTCCGTGGTCTCTGTCTTGTTTTAATCTAAATAAAAATCAAAAGTAAACTTCTCTGTTTCATCATCTTAATGATGTTTGGAAAACGAGGGCAATCTATTCTATCTTCCAAGTTCCAACATTAAAGATCATTGTTGAAATAAGCCATTTTTCACAACATGACTAGGACCAACATCCTTATAAATCAAAGTAGCTTTAGCAAAGCGTCATCATTCTTCCCAGAACATTCGTCAAGCATATGCTTCGGTTTTTTAATTCAACCAAACTTCCATTGCTATTGTTGCGGCTGTACATCACGATGGGCGAAAAATAAAAATTTAAGAAAAAAAATAAAATTGTCATAATTTTATTTAAATTAAAAAAAATTAATTATTTTTTAAAAAATTAATTTTAAAATCAAATTAAGTTCAAGAGTTGATTATATATAAAAAAATTATAAAATCTAAATCTCACAATATTCTTAATACACTCATGTTTAAGCCATTATCTTTAGTTAATTGTATAAAATATTTATAACCTTAAAATGTTTATTTTATTATTTTTTTAAAAGATAAATTAAAATGTTGTAATTATTCAAAAAAAGAAAAATCAAATATAAAAAATTAATTTTTAATTTGACTTTGACTTATGTAATTTTCAAGTGCAATTAAAAGCTCAAAATTAATGTAATTTTTTAAAAAATGATTGTGATTTTATTGATTTTAATAATAAAAATGATTTTTGAAAAGAGATTTATTTTTGTAAAGGATTTAAGTTAACATTAAGTTACTTAATAAATTCTTATAATTTAAATGACGTTGAAAATAACATTTATTATTTAACCATTATCATTGATCATTGCGTAGATTAAAAGATTTATTTTTTCCATTAAAAAAAACACTTTATTCAACAAGTTAAGAAAACACACTTTTTTAATAACACTTAAAAAGCTAGAAACATGTGCTAAAATAATCAAATAATAACATTATAAAATTAACACCTGGCCATGCTTTAGCAAATTAAACCTATTAAACAGAAAAGTATACTAACCCCAAAATGACTTGAACAAGAGAGTTAAATATTATTATTTTTATCATTATTATTATTATTACTATTCAACCCCTTTCTTTGGATTTTTTATTATTTATTTCTTTTATCATTTTTATGCCCTTTTTCTCCTTTTTTTTCACTTAACTTCAAAAGGATTAACACAATAATACCTCTAAATCTTAGTTTACAAACTGAATTGAGCCCAAATCCAAACAAGCAGAGAATCAAAGCCACTAAAAAAACTTTCCTCAAAGACTGGTTCAAGCCCATATGATGTTGTTTATTTTTTTCATTCTCATTTTTTTTTAAGTAGCATAAGAACAAAGCTCAAATTTGCCTTATTCAGTTATTCCTACTATTTGAGCCTAAAATTTGTCAAAATGGGTTGAAATGATGCTTCGATGGGTCCAATTCGAATATTCGGGCTCAGAAATTTGGCCAACAATTCCTATTCCTACCGAAATTGATGATGGTGACCCATTATAATAACACTAGATTTAGTTAAGTTTGACCAGCCTAACTCCCAGCATTCCCAAAACAAGTCATTGGCCCAATGGCTGGCTCAAAGGAGCTACCCTACAACAACCCAAATAAAATACAAAAGAACAACCTATGACCAGTTTGGAAATCAAAATAAAAAGAATAAAACAAAAAGGAAAACAACAAGAAGAAAAAAGGTTCTGATTTTTGAGGTGAGACGCAGGAACAGGAGTGAGGCGCTACTGGGTGGTTGGCGAATCTGGTTTGATGGTGGGCGCGACGGCGGCTTCGGTGGGGGTCTGTTGGTTTGCGACTGTGGTTGGCCGGAGATGGTGTTGATGCGGCGGTCGACTGGGCGCGTGGTGGTGATCGGCTGAGACGAGGTTGTAGCAGGTCGCGGATCTGGGTTCGAGATGGACGGCGCGTCGCTGGGGGAATCCGGTTGGGTCTGTGCCGGTTTTCTAGGGATTGAGTTCGGGCTCATGATGGTGGTTCTGATTTGGGAAGCGATGGAGGTTCAGGTGATGGCGGTTTTCTGGGTTTGTTTGCAAGTGAGATTAAGGCTTTTGAAGATTCTGGGTTTATTTTTATGGCTCAGAGATAAATGACTGAGAATGATGAAGGAAGAGTTTTGTTTGAGTGAAAGGAGTGGCGAAGGAGGAGGTGAAAGTGTGTGAATGAGATACTCACAGAATGACTAAAGTCAAAAATGCAAAATCCCATTAGCAACACAAATCAAACCACTGTCAAAAACAGAAATTGTAAACTAAAACGTGAAATGGAATTGTTACAGTGCCTCACCTTCGAAATAGAAAAATGGAGACCAAAGGACTCAGGCTTTCTTCCTTTTTTTTTAATTTTTTTTTCACTCAATTCTCAGACCTGAAAACATTACATCTTACTTCCTTTCTCAGCACCGTTTTTTCTCTCTCTCTCTCTCTTTTTCATCCAGCCTCCTTTCCTCTTTCCATTGCTCGTCTTTTATAAGCCTCAACAGAGGACAAGACAGAAAAATCACTGCATAGGCTGATCAATTGCATAGAAAATTTTCCAAGATTTGCACTTGATTTGCCCAAAAATGCAGAGTTAGACTTTGGTTCTCGTTGCAGTTCATTTTTTTCCTTCCTTTTTTTTTTTTTTAAATTTTATTCAACTCAAATGGACATGATTTGGGTTAATTCCGGATCATGGGTGATGAATTTTGGGTCAAAGAGTGAGTAATGGATTTTAATGTCTTTCATTTTTTCGAATGAATTTTATTTTGTATTAATAATATTTTTTTACTTTTTTTTATTTTTTTAATTTTGACCTAAATAAAAGTCCTTATGTCATTTAGAGATGATAATATAGGTTTGACCTGTCGAATTAACCTATTTAACTTATAAAAAATTATGGTTTGGGTTATATTGACTAATCCATTTTTAAATTCAGCCCGTTTAAATTGTTTCACTTAATTTGCTGGTTGTGGTCGGTCAAGGTGAGTTGATTTGTCAGGCTAAATTTTATTTTATTTTAATTTTAATTTTTCTTGTTAGGTTAAATAATTAATTTGAGTTAAGCTAATTATACAAGTTGACTCATCTAACTTATTATTTTTGTAATTTTAGGTAAATTGATCGTTAATTCATTTTTTTATTTTAATATTTTTTAGATAGATTAACTCATTAATAAAAATATAAACAAGTTAAGTTGAATTAAATTTTACTTAAATAAATTTATATTTATTTTTTAAAATGTTAATCTCAGTCTAACTTATTACTTATCATAAATTCTTTTTTAAGATTTGATGTGATTTGTTTATAAATATATACAAGTTTGGTCTAAATGAATGGGTGCGCTAGCACAAGCACTTGCTCAAATTGTTTATTTCTCTAGAAAAGTATGCACAATGATTTTGTGATATAAAAATTTAAAATGATGAGATTATCTCTCTAGGGCAAGTAATTCTTTTTGACACTTGAGTTGTGTTTGTCTGGATAAGTCATTTTAGAATTTAAGCCAATGTAATCTTTGTCAAATTTCTTATTTGCATGTGAATTTAGGATTTTAATACAAATATTGTGTCTGTATGTGTATATATATATTGGAAAATGTTTTTCTTACATTTAAAATTCATCTAACTTTTCTTTACCATTTTTTAGTATAAAAAAAATATCAAATCAAATTATATGCGATTGTAACATTTTTACAAGATACAGTATACATTTGTGAATGAATTAAAAAAAATTAAATTATTTTTATGGAATGAATAACGAGACCAATATATATTTTCATTTGTTGTAAAATAAAAAATAAATTAAAAAATTAGATAAATATGTACATAAAATTAAAAGATTAATTATATTGATTTTCATTGTTTTGATGAATAATTTATAATTTAAAAAAATACATATTGTTCATAAAAAGAAATCCACACCACAAGCTCACAACTACCAAAACAAGGGAAAATACAAAGTAGACCAACTCACAAATTAAACAGAGACGCAAATTAAGTATTTGGTTCCTAAGAAAACACTAGAAAATGGAAAAATCAGAACTGTCAAAACTTCATAAATCCAGCAAGTTCAGCAGCAATTCAATTCAAAGCACATATTAGACCCCCGCCCCCCCCCCCCCCCCAAAAAAAAAAATTGGAACATTAGCCACAACTCACGAGCTCAAAGTCCACCTTTCTAGAAATGGCGATGTCGAGATTATGGGGTGGTTGAGTGAATGAACACAAAGTGATGAGAAAAAAAGTGTATGTTTGAATTATAATTGATAAACTTAAATTTGATTGAAAGTATGTTTGTAAATTTAAGTTTAGTTTAAAGTGAGTTTATAGTAACATAATTTATATTTAAAAATTTTTATATCAAAAGTAAATTTTAATCAAACTTTTATCAGACAATTCAACGCAAAAGCAAAATTTTCTTGTTTTTGTGTGAATGTCCGTTTGAGCTCAAACTTGATTTGCAGCAAACATAAACAAATTTTGCCAAACAAAAGATGTATCATTCTTAAGCAATTATAAACGTACGTTTAGTGGGTAAACAGCAATCCAAACATGCACAAAGAGGGTAGAGGAAATGAAAATGAAGTTGTCTTCATTGTAGTAGATCTAAACACAGAGCAAATATGAGTATAGCTGCTCAAATCACCAAGCTAAAGGCCTAAAGCTAAGAATCGAGTATTGAGAGCCATGGACAAAGAGAAGCTTGTGATCATCTCTGCAGAAGCTTTTGCTTAAATCTGAACCATGGGAGAATGAACCATGTGAAGCCATCGAGTTCGGGAGAGAAGAGAGGAGCAAAGGAGCAAGGGGGAGAATGTGAGATTTTAGAAATTCTTCCTAATTAGGTGAAATTTTAAATTGCTTATTTTTAGGTAATGAAATACCTTATCAAAATGTCCCGGAATTTTTAAAACGACAATGTTAACTATGCAAATATAGTATTTTATCATAAGGGATTTTAAATCCTTTCCAAAAAATACATTCCTTCTCTAAAACCCCTTGTCCAAATACTACCTTACCAAAATAAACAAAAATGAAGCTTATATGTTTTGAAGTGTCATAGAATATAAGCTAAGCAATTTTAGAAGATGGACTAATAGCATGTTTGGGAAAATTTATTTTCTAGTTCAACCGTTTTTTTAAAATTATTTTAACAATATTATAACATATTTAATAAAATTAGTTTCAGTTTTTATACAAAATTTAATGTATTATAAAAAAATTTAAACTAATTTTTATAATACTAAAGATTAAAATTTATGATTTTAACTTATATATTATTCTTTATATTTTGATATATAAATATTATTTTGTCCTCAATTAAATAATTTTTTTAATTATTTTATATTTATTTTAGTAATTTAATATATAAAAATAATTCTTTTTTATATATCAAAATAAATAAAATTAATTTAAAATTATTTTTTAACTGATGAATCTAAATATAAAAATAATTTGATTATAACAAAAAAATTATACAATAATCAATTATTAAATATAATCAAATTTTTATAATTTTTTCAAATACACACTAAAACATAATTGTTGTGTTCAGTGCAAATTGGGCTTAGATCTCTTAGTGTAGAGTGTAATCTTCAAAGCTCAAGTCCAAGATCACTTGGGTATCTACAATGAGGAAATGGGTGGGAAATTCCACGGTCCCACTTCGATACATAAGTTAGTACCGAAAAAAAGGATAATTCATTAGAGAGAGAGAGAGAGATTACCTTTGTAATAAGGGGATGTTTGATATTTATAGGCATTGAGTAGATTAGCGGGAGAAGCCATAATCTCGCATGTTGACTGAGAATTGTTGGTTATGAGGTTTTTCCTTATGTTGGACTATGAGGCCTCTCGTGTTAGGCTGCGAGTCCATACTGGTGTCCAAAGAGTGGGCGTGCGAAAAATAAGTGTTATTCCCAAGTATTGGGAATAAAAGAAGCCATTAATGATACAGATGATTAAAAAAGAGAAATTTCAAATTAGAGCTATATAGACTACATGTAGCAAATTTTAATGGAGTCAAATGTCAAAATAGAATTCCACATGGTAAAGTCAACACCCATGTGGCAGATTCAAACAAACAACTCCTTTTATATATAGTATTAGATTAGATGATATCAAATTCTCATCATCATATTCATCCATGCTGGCAAAGAATTGATACGATCCTCACCCTTTGGATGCATCTTGCCTTTGAAACTCTTTAGGAACATAAAAGCCAAGTTGCTTTAATTAAGTTTAGAGTACATCTACCTACAATTATACATATAACTTTAATCTGCCAAGATTTTGCTTTAATTGAGGTGATGTATTTAGTGCTAAATGTTCTGAACATTATTCTTAAGTTTACTGGAGACATGGGCAGGTGTGAATTTACCATGCTCATGCAGGGCATTGGCTAATGGCTACCATGTAACTACATCATCTATGGGCCATGAATCTACAAAAAGTAACGAAGCCCAGAAACTAAAACCGAAACAAAAAGAAGCTATATAATTCTTTTACTTCTTTGTTTTTTCTTCAATTCCTTTAACCTAATTAGCCTTGTTTAGGCCCAAATTTGATAAAATGGCCCACACTGTAGGGCTAAAATCAGGCACAAAAACGGGCAAACGACATCGCTTTAAGTTGACATATGATAGCAATTTTTGCATATACCATTTAGCTTTCAAAGCATCCATCCACAACAACAACGACGTTGAACCAAGTTTAAAAGCACACTATTGATTTGTTCGATACAAACGAGGCCAGACCGTCCCAAGTCCCAACTCCCAACCTTGTCTTCTCCGAACCTCCGCCAAATTTAGCGGCGATTTTTCCAACCTTCATTTTCACCTATCCACACCCACCTTCTTAAAGCTCACACGCTCTTCTTCTTCTTCTTCTTCTTCTTCCTTCTTCTCCAACACCACCCATTTTCTCTCTCTAACAATGGCTCAGGTTGTTGCCACGCGATCAATTCAGAGCACCCTTTTGTGCCCCGGTTCTGGATCCGCACATGACAGGGCGCAGAAGCTGTTGAAGCCTGCAACTTTTGCTTCCAAGGTGTTCCCACCAGAAGGGAACAAGTGCTCCCAAGTTGGCTTCAGAAGCTGCCACATCAGTGCTAGGAAATCTGCACCCGCTGAAGTTATCCCTGTGTCACCGGAAGATGATCCAAAGGTTCGTGCTTTTTGTGTATCTCTTGCTGAAATCTTAGCCTTTCTTGTTGCTTGGTTGCTGAGGAAAATGATGGGAAAGTTAGGAAATTTGAGATTTTGGGGAGGACCCCAGAAATTGAAAATGAGTGAAAATGCTAGTGGTTGCGAGTTTTTTTTAGAAAATTGTTGTGACCCTTTTTGTGTTGTGGTGATTAGATTGAGGAGCATTTGCAGCACTTGCGTGGTGTGCAGCAACTTGGTGACACTTCGGTTGGAATGTGGTCAAAGCCCACGTTTAGGCGCAAGACAAAGATAGTGTGTACTATTGGTCCTTCTTCCAATACAAAGGAAATGATTTGGAAGCTGGCTGAGGCTGGGATGAATGTGGCTCGCCTCAACATGTCTCATGGAGACCATGCTTCTCATCAGAAAGTTATTGACTTGGTTAAAGAGTATAATGCACAATCCAAGGACAATGTAATTGCAATTATGCTTGACACCAAGGTTAGTTCTTCTCTCAATTATTCTTTTTTTTGGGGGGGGGTGGTGGGAGGACATGACTACGTTGCTCATACTATATTTCCATTATCATAATTTAGTATTGGACTTAAACTGGATAGTTTCCTCACCAATGATTTAATTGAAAACTACTAATTGAGTGCATTTGTCAAAATCAAATTACTGTTATTGTATAAATAGTGTTTAAGTTTTTCTTTAAAAATAACCAGTGAAAGACATACGGGCTCATTGGAAAACTTTAACCTTTTTCTAGTTTGATTGGTACTTCCCTCTTCCCTACAGATAAAAGAATCTGGTAAATAAATTTGGGTTTGATATACTATATGCAGGAGATGAGACGACTGGTATCATGACCCCCCTGGAGGGTGCTGAAATGAAATGGACTCCATTTTTCTTCTAAGTTCTTTCAGCATTTCGTTGCAGCACCCTCCATGATGATTGTGACAGCTGGTATAAAGTGTTTGTCTTCATTGGGTTGACTAAGTTTTCTAGGTGAAAAGCAGTGTGAATTAGCGATGAATTAAATGAGTAATATGGCAGGGGATGATTGGTTCACATTGTAAGTCTCCATCAAGGTAACTAAGCTTCTAGGTGAAAATATGAAATCTCCTACATAACATAACTGATTGATACAATGTGTCATATAAAACATGATTGTGTGTGCTGCTGCCTGTAGTACATTTTTTAATATATTTTATTTACTTAATTCAGTGAAAGAACTGATTTTTAAGGGGAACTCAACTCAAATGTAAAATGATAATATTTAGCTTTCTTCATACTTGTCAAAAGGATATTGCTGAATCCTACGAATGGAGATTCATAGAACAGCACACGAATGCCATAAATCAAGCAACAGCCTATCCGCTTTATCAGTTGGTTACTTTTTTTTAATTTTAACTTCATTTTGTTTTAGCTGATAAAATCGGAGGGCACGCGAATGTTAGTCATTCATGAAATGTTTTGTAAAAGACAGTTTGTGCCAAATAGCATTACTGCTCGTGAAAAATATTGTTTTCTTTCTTAACTATGTTTGTTGGGTAGGTTTGTTTTGCATGGTGTTATATAGAAAAGCTAAATTAATGATGAATGACACAACTCTTTTTTGTTAGATTGATTTATCTTGTAGACAAAGAATCTGTATTCTATAGCAGATAGCTGTTATAAAAAACTAAACATAAAATACTACCAATAAATTCGTGTTCCCTTGTAAGTAATTTCAACTTTATCTTTCTCTTATTAGTGTAATGTATTGTTGAAGTTGTAGGAGAGAGAATGCAAGGCAAGTGGGAGGGGCTACTTTGTATAATAATGGTCCCTCTCAAAAGGGACCAGGTAGCAGAGGCCCCTTTGGCCCCGATTTTGACTTTGTCTATATATAGATTACATTTTATCCACTCAAGCTGTAAAATAGAGGAGCCTTTTTTTTCTTTTTTTTCCTGGTATAAAATGTTATAACCTCAAATGTCAGTGCTTTATTCAGTGATTCAGTAGTTGACAAATTTGGTATGAATAGGCACAATATTGTCATTTATTTTATTGTTATTTCTGTTGTCGGAACCATAATTTTATGGCCAAGGGATAAATGATTGACTCATTATGCTACATACCACCACAATCTTATTTGGAGTTGGAGTTTGAGCCATTACTTCCATTGTCCAAATCCTACTTCGTGATGTTATAGAGCTAGTTATTAACCAAATTTGTCTTTTGAACTTGACGGTATGCATGTCTGATTCCAAGTATAATGAATGGGCTTGCCTTGTTCCTATGTTGTTGCGTGACAATTTCAATTTGTCCCTTATCTTTTTAATAGATGAGAATGTTATGTATTTCTATGTAGGTCTTTGTTAGGATTTATTATTTTTTTTAATAAAAGAAAAGAAAGAATTCATTAAGATCTATAGGAAAAGTACAATGAATAGGTCGAAGCATAAGGAATTCTCCACAGCTAAAAAGTGAAAGTAGAACAATAGGGAAAGAGAAAACATCAATGGAGCAAAGCTGCCAAATCCCTCTGAATATCTGTTAATGGAACCCCTTTAAAGAGGCAATGTGCTTGACACCAAACAGAAGCCAGTCGCCTAATCTTATCTTAAACAAGATTGTCAATAGCTGGCATAGCTGCTGCTATTGTGGAGCAGAGAGCCCCTCCTGAATGCTTGTAGCGGAGCAGCACTTCATTGTTGTAGTGTGGAATGCCACAATAGTGGGATACAACTGCAGCCGCTATTCTACAGGGAGCCAAATTCCCTTTTTTAACCTTACCAAAACCCACCTTCATCCAATGGGTTGCACCATTAACTACTTTGATCCAAAATTAGCTGCTGTGCCAATAAGATGTTATTAAAAATATGATTGTTACGCTCCAATCAAATGCACCAAATAGTATCATAGATTGCATGTTGCCATCAAAAGTTAACATCTTTACTTATAACAAAGCCCCCAAAGCTAGTCAGCAAAAATTGGTCCAAGGATGAAGGACGAGGGCACACCTTAGCATTTATGTTTAGAAAATTAGCACTTGGTCAACTGTAATTAAATTGATTAGCCAGTGATTAGGAAGTTAGCTATTGATTATTAGGCTATCAGGTAGGTTCTAATTAGCTCCTAATTAGCCCCTTGATTAATCCATTGATTGATTGTGATCAAGCTATAAATAAGAGATCAAGTATGCAGCTTATACACAATTTCCCTAAAACAATCTTCTTTTCAGATCAAGAGTATTTGTTTGTATTATCTGATAATTATTTTTCTGTTTTCAGGGTCCTGAGGTTAGGAGTGGGGATTTGCCACAACCAATCACATTAACAAGTGGGCAGGAATTTACTTTTACTATTCAGAGAGGTGTTGGAACAGCAGATTGTGTTAGCGTGAACTACGATGATTTTGTCAATGATGTGGAAGTGGGGGACATGCTTCTTGTTGATGGTACGGTGATCAACTGATCAATTAAAATGTTGAATTTACCTACAACTTTGTGCTATGCTCATGGATTGGTAGGTCAGAAGTCAAACATTAGAGTAATATATATACTTTTTTTATGTGTCTTTCCTTAACTTTTATTGCAGAGTTTGTCCTGCAATGGGGGCAAATCTCATAGTCTTTTTTAAAAAATAATGTATTCTTAGAGATAGGTCTCCCAAGACCACCCTTTTGGTGAAAATATGTTATCACTTATCTTTGCATTTTGATCTGTTTATAGAGGTACATCATGTTAGCTTCTTAGATTAAAAAACTATCCATGTATGCTATAGGTGAATAATGCTTTGATGAACTCTGACTCTTGATGTATGATGTAGGTGGTATGATGTCTTTGGTGGTCAAGTCTAAGACAGAGGATTCTGTGAAATGTGAAGTTGTTGATGGAGGAGAGCTCAAGTCAAGGCGACATTTGAATGTTAGAGGAAAAAGTGCAACACTGCCTTCCATTACTGGTTAGAGCTCAGATTATTAATCCTATTCTTGATAATTTTCTTGTAGTGTATACCTCTTTGCCTGTGTGTGTTTTGGGGGGCGGGGGAACTGGAGGGTACTTGGTTGGGATTGATGTTATGGTGGTTTCCTGTGGATATAATCTTCACATTGATTTTCTGCAGAGAAGGATTGGGACGATATCAAATTTGGAGTGGATAACAAAGTTGACTTCTATGCTGTTTCCTTTGTTAAGGATGCTGAAGTAGTTCATGAACTGAAGAATTATTTGAAAAGTAAATATCTAAAACATTTAAAAAAATATATTTTCAAATATATATGATTAGTTTGCTGCATATTTAGATTATAAATATGATAAATTTCCCATTCAATACTGCAGGCTCTGGTGCTGATATACATGTCATCGTAAAAATTGAAAGTGCAGACTCTATACCAAACTTGCATTCAATTATCACTGCATCGGATGGGGTGCTAACCTAATCCTTGCATTATTTTTTTATGCTTGCTGCTTGTTTCTGTGGATGATTTATTGTAAATACAGAAATCTTCTTTGAGCTTGAATATATTTTGTTGCGTGTGTATGGATAGAGTTTGTGGAGTACTTGTTTACTGACTGTTACCTGTCTACTTTTCCCTTCCTGTTTAGGCTATGGTTGCCAGAGGAGATCTTGGTGCAGAGCTCCCTATTGAGGAGGTTCCGCTTTTGCAGGTAAACTCTTTTCAAAGGATCTGAGAATTAATAGTAAAGATAATTATCAGTTTGTATCCTGTTACATAACTAGACATCAATCTGAGATCATCTTAAGTCTTAACATCCATAATGCCTGCTAATTTAGGAAGAGATAATCAGCTTGTGCCGTAGCATGGGAAAGGCTGTTATTGTGGCAACAAATATGCTGGAAAGCATGATTGTTCACCCAACGCCAACCAGAGCTGAGGTATCAGATATTGCAATTGCTGTTCGAGAAGGTTCTGATGGAATAATGCTGTCTGGAGAAACTGCTCATGGAAAGTAAGTAAATAGCTTTCGCTGCCCTCAAGTGTCCAATTACTTTGACAGGCTAGTCTAGGGAGTTGGTGACTGATATGGCTTGGGGACCTTTTTTCCTCTTCTATTGCCTTCTCCCAGCCCCAGAGAAGGCAAAATAGCACAATTATTAAATTATTTTTTATATTTCCCTTATTTGAGTTCATACAATGTAATCACGCCGTTAATTAGCTACAAAAAATACGAAAAGAAAAGGAAAGAAAAGTTGATCCTAAAAAAATAAAGGTTACCTTAAGATAATTTGGGATTTTAATGTTGTGCATTATCGAGGGTAAGTAATTGTCATTTTACATGCTTTAGTATTAATATTGAGTCACTGAATTTTAGTAGTAGCATCTAAATGACCTTGAAGACAAATCTGGGCCTTAACCGCTAATGTTTTAAAGTTTATACAGAAGCAAGGGCCATGGACTGATGCAGTGAAAACAATGCACTTCATTAATTGATTGTTTTTATTATCAAGCCAAAAAGAATGATTAAATTTATTATAATGCAGGTTCCCACTAAAAGCTGTGAAAGTAATGCACACAGTAGCATTACGGACAGAAGCCACTATACCAGGTGGTCAAATGCCACCTAATATTGGTCAAGTGTTCAAGGTTTAAAGTCGATGCATTTTGTTGCCATGATGATTTCTTTTATCCATTGCACTATCCTCATTTGCTTGTCAGCACTGAAATGTGCCATTTTTTTCTTTTTAAAATTTGGCTCTGTAGAACCACATGAGTGAGATGTTTGCTTACCATGCAACCGTGATGTCTAACACCCTTGGAACCTCAACAGTTGTCTTCACTAGAACAGGTTTCATGGCTATCCTACTGAGCCACTATCGACCTTCTGGCACCATATTTGCTTTTACAGATGAGTGAGTTCTTTCCCCTTTCTCTTATTGACAAGAAAACTTGGTTTTTTAGTTTTTTTTTAAATTTTTTTTAAATGTATGGATAATTTTCCTTATTTGTTAAAAAAATATTTTGAAGTTCCTCCGTTTCTTGGTTGGAAGCCTGTGCATAGTAAATACAAAACTGCTTGATTGGTGGCCTTACAAAATTTAATGAATTCTAGAGTCCTCTAGTGTTCATGGTCACGGCAGATAAATCTGATGAATGAGCTACTTTAGATATTCATCACTGTTGTGCTTCTTCAGAAGCTGTTAAAAGTAGCACTTAACCTATGAGTCTGATTTCTTTTGTTCACAGCGTAGTGAAATATTGAGAATCAGTTTGTATGTATCTGCTTTTATAACTATGGCAGCTTTATTATCTACCTAATTTTGCTGGTCATGCAGGAAGAGGGTACAGCAGAGGCTTGCTTTGTATCAAGGAGTCTGTCCCATATACATGGAATTCTGTGATGATGCTGAAGCGACTTTCACAAGAGCATTGGATTTGCTGCAGGTAACGTTTGGAGGACCTATATAGTGATTGAGATGTAACCGAACCAGGTTCAAAGTACTTCTAACAAGTAACACGATAAATTGTGGTTTGAACTGATTTTAAAATCCTCATACGGATTCCCCCTCATCCTGATACCTTCAGGGCTGCTTTTACATTCGAGATTTAACCATGTCTGAGTTTATTCCTGCATGCAATACACCTTAATATGAACTTCTTGCTATTGGTGTATGCCAATGCTTTGTCTGGTACTTGCCTATGGAAATATCCACTGATTCGATTAACTGATCTTAACTATGACATCAATATTTTTGTGATTTGCAACTAGTGAGCAGGGACAACTGGCTCTTCAATTCCTTCTGAAATTTTTTTTCTATCAAATTAAAAAATCTTTTTAAAGGGATTATTAAAACTTGTACTGAATTTATACTGAATATATGATTCCTTTTTAAAAACACCTGAGAGGTGATTGGTGAATTTTTTCTGGGATGCTACTTACTGAATAGGTTCTTTTGCTGCCAAGTGTTCTCTCTAATGAGTGCTTAAACAAGGGCTTGTCCTACTATTCCCCTATTTCTTTTTTGTTTCTTTATGATCATATACATGTGGTTTCCATGTGCAGAAACAAGGAATGGTGAAGGAAGGAGAAGAAGTAGCACTTGTACAAAGTGGCAGGCAACCCATATGGAGGTTCCAATCCACTCATAATATCCAGGTCCGAAAAGTGTAAAACAAAAAGAATGATGGAGAGTGGCCACTAATTTAGTTTCAGGACGCACTTAGTTTAATTTTATTAGAAAAGCATCTTAATGCCACTTTGCGGGTTGATGCCACTCTTGCGTTTTTGGTTGTTTGTTTGCTTCCTAGGTTTTCATTTTCTCTTCTATCATTGGTATTATTTTTTTCTCTCTGTAATTTTGTTATGTTTTTAAATTTATCAAGGACAAACTGGAGTACATGTTATTGAAATTTTGGTGAGATATTGAAATGAGAAATGCTTTCAGCCATCAAGGACTGACTTGGGTGTTGAGCTGTTATATATAATAACCAACTTAGTAGGCAGTTCAATATATATCTTCGAGCTGCTTGAGAGTATGTCAGTGTACTTTCTATGTTGTTATATTTCAACATCTTGTTTTTCTTATTGGTTTTCTTCATTCAACTAAGAAGTTTCAAAGGAAGAAGAAAAGAAAGTATTTACTTGCTTTTCTTTATAAATTCACTCATAACTTGACACTTCATTGATTTTGTTGCAACTACTCTATACATCACACACTACTAACAATGGAATTGCTATACTCAGTTCTGTTATCATACACCCCTCCTCTATATTTGGGCGACTTCTTGATCACCGGCAGGATTTGAAAGTAAGCACATCAGCCAGAATGTAACCACTGATAACTGCTTTCGGTGCTGCCAGCAACCCTAAGAACATCTGCCTTGCCAGTACCAAAGTTGTCCATCTGTTCCATGAATTCACAAGGTTACTGATGTTACCATCAGCAAACTGACATCGATGATTATTATAGAACTGAACAGGGCAGTGCCCAAAAATCTATCAGGATATGGACAAAGAGGGGAAGCACTCGAGTAAACTATTCTTTCTTCCCTGCTATATGCCTTTAGGAATCGTGCAAGGTGCTCTTAATTTTGTGTGGTGAGTTTCCTAGGTAGTAAATATTGATATACAGGATTTAATAGGGTTCAAATCTTTATCTTTTCTTAGAAGCATAGTTCGCTTATCACTATGCACTAACCCTTATAGGTTTAATTGTTTAAAATAGGGTGGGAGGATGTTAGCAGCCCCCTTATAGGTTTAATTGTCTAAACAGAAAATGTGGTTAACCTGCACCTGCATAAAATAGAGTGGGATGTGTGTGTGTGTATAGCCTATCATAACTTATTTTTTTGAGATGTTGTCGTACCGCTGTATCATATAAGTGCTTCATAGGTTCAAAACTTTAGCATTCTTTAAGGTTGAGTTTTTCTATTTTGTGCATGGTTGTTCAGAAGAGTGATTTCATTGTTTCTTATTTTTCTGGGCAGAAGTTTGAGAGGAATGATTTTGGGGTTAAATAATGCTTTTTTGGGCTCATGGTCACTTAAGGTCAGTTCAAGATAGGCTTGTTTCCTTTGTTTTATCGACTAAATTTGTTCTTCTATTAATGGGCTAGAGCAGGGGTTTTAACTAATGGGTTGGGCTTTACTTGATGATTAAGATGTTAGAGTATTTCATTTTTTTATCAAATATGTTAGAGGTATTAGGCCAAAAAATATTAAGAGAAATATTGAAGAAAAAAAAATAATGAGTTCATTTAATAAATTTTTTTTGAATAAGAGGTGGTAATAAAGTTTGAACATATTACTTAATGCAAACTATCCCAACCCCTCACTACTAGCACAATCCTAGTGATTTTTTTAATGAATTTTTCATTGCTTGATTTTTGCTTATCTTGTTGATTATATTATAACTCTTGTGATTTATTTTCTTGGGTTAACATATGGCTTTTGCTTTCTAGCTTTGTATCATTTTAAGCATCGTTGCTTGTTTAACTTAATTAGTCGTTTTTTTGGTCCTTGTCATTTTAACTTAGTCGTTATTTTTTATTTTATTATTGTGGTTCAAATAAACCTTTTCTTCGTAAGTGTTCAACAATTTAGTTTTTCCTTTTTTTTTTACACAATTTTTCCTAAATCCATGTAATGATTGGCAATACTAATTGTGTAGCCTGGTGTTATGTCACTGTTTGGTGTTATCTTGAATTATATGGTGGAGTGGATTTGTTTTTTAAACAAAATATCCTTTTATTTATTTTTTTTTAAAATATTCTTTCCATAATTAAAATCAACTAACCCTTAAATAGTTTTTAAAGAATTATGTAACTTAATTATGTGACTTTCAAATCCTCATTGTACGTAGAGGATACATAAATAAAAGTAAGAAAGTCAATCTAAAATTTTAATTTATTATTATTTTTTACTTTTGTAAATATTTTGCTTATGTTTGTTTTAGGGGGTGAAATAAACATTGATAAATATAATTATAATTTGTATAATCAACTTAAGCTAACTGTTTTAAAATAAATGTATCAAAGTTAGATATAGATTCTTTCATTTCATTTTTTCTCTGTAATCAAGTGGTAGCTAGTAATTAACCACGACATCAATAGCTGATCTTGCTGTTCCCAATTCAACTAAGTTTCACACGGATTGTCGAAGGCTTATCTTCTTAAGTGTTGTATTTGGTTGGAGCAGCTCCTTTGATGTAGTTGAGGAGCTTATGGCCTTTGATCATAGCAAGAGCTTGCTATTTCCATGGCAAATTATATTGCTTTTATCCAGCTTGATTGAAATTGGATTGGCAAACGTTTGTGAAATGAATCTTGATGACGCTGAAGGATTGTCCATCTTGGATCAAATGGCTCTAATACCATGAAAGGTATTAGAGTGAAAAAAAAATGAAAGAAAGTATGGGAAAGAGAAGGAAAGTTTTGTTGGCATGATTTTATGGATTGATTAATTTGATTCTGTACATAATTAGGTTTAATTGTATTTATTATTTTCCTTTTGTATATAGCAGTCCTCTTGTATAAATAAATGCTATTCTTCCAATATACAACACGTTCAGAATATATACAAATATATTTTTTAGTCTCTTTCTCTCTGTTTCTAGTTTTAACTTAGTATCAAAGAGCCTAGGCTCTCAGTTCACTCCTTCTACCCACCGCCGCCCTACTGTTCTCCGATAGCCTCGTCGTTTTCCACCATCATCAAAATTCTTCACTAATGTCATTTCTGGTTCGTGCTCCCCAGACCTTTATTTTTGACATCGCCGACACCGTTGGAATTGCTGTTCTCGATCTAACGGCCACCTAAATTTTGTCGCTGTCCAACGTCAAACATGTGATCACGAGCCAGCTCTCCCTCTGCCCACGTGGCGCACGCACCGAACACTCTAGCATCACGTTTGACCCACACCTGAGACCAGATCCGACTTGCTTCTGACCCGCATCCACCTGACGTGGCATTGACATGGACGTTTTGCCACTTAGCTGCTGATGTGGCAATCTATGCTAACGTGTCATTTGTTGACGTGGCATCAGACCCTTCCCAAGGTTTTTTTTGCTGAGATCTTTCTATTTTTGAGATTCTTTTATGTCAATTCAACCTCGAAAATGCTCTTTTTGCTATTGTCTTTGTATACTATTATGGAAAAGTCTAATGTTGCTCAATTCATTCCAATTTTACTCAATAGTTCAAATTACACACATTAAGTTGAGGTCATGCGTGACTTTCTAAAAGGCCAAAAACTTTGGAGATATGTAACATGTGATATTATTTGTCCTGTCAAAGCTGAAGATGACATCGAAGAAAAGTTTGTTGACAGATTAGAAGATTGAGATAACAAAAATCATCATATCATCACCTGGTTTTGGAATACCTCTACTGACAATATTCATTAGCAATTTGGGCGTTATGACACTACCAAAGAGATATGGGATCATCTAAATAATCAATACAGAATTTTAGATTTATCCCATCAATATCAGCTGTTGAAGGAACTCAACAATCTGAAACAAGAGTCCGGACAAGCTATGTATGAGTTTCTAGCTCGAATGAAAGCTATTTGGGATCAACTGACCTTGTGTGAACCAATCATGAAGCATAAAAGTGATGCTAAGTTGTATGAGGAATATAGTG
Source organism: Ormosia semicastrata (assembly GCA_029884595.1). Lineage (NCBI taxonomy): Eukaryota > Viridiplantae > Streptophyta > Magnoliopsida > Fabales > Fabaceae > Ormosia > Ormosia semicastrata. The sequence goes on from JAQQTO010000041.1 coordinate 10,806,164, forward strand.
ATTGCACCACCTCATCCAATTTCTGATGGCTCTCACTAATGATTATGAGCCTTTTCGAGCATCTCTGCTATACCAAGATCCTTTGTCTACACTTGAGGATGTCCTTCCTCAGTTGAAATCAAAAGAAACTAGATTGGGTATTCTTTGACCTAAAGAAGATTTGACCTTTGCAGTTACTAATTAGAAGGGCAAATTTTGTCGTCACTGTCATAAACCTGACCATATTTTCCCTAAATTTCCCACCATAGAATGTTGTACATGTAAAAAGAAAGACCATATTGCACCTAACTGCCCCTCTCTGATGTGTCGATGCTGCAAACTTCTAGGATATTTGATTGAGCAATGCCCTACATGTCCACCAAGGCATGATCATAGTAAGTTTCAACCTCATCCCATTTCCTCCCCCAAGCTTGTGTTCATTACTTCAGTTGCTAATGATGCCTTTTTATCTACTTCCCAGATCTCCTTTTCCACCACTGATCTCAAGTCCCTTATCAAGCAAGTCCTTTCTCAATTTGGTAACACTTTTAATGCCTTAGCAATCACACCAGGTAATAACAGTATTTTGATTCTGCTTGCTATAATCATATAACTTCCTTATCTTATGCCTTATCTTCCCTCTCCTCTAAAGATGCTACCCACACTATTCATACTATTGATAGGTCTCTTATGGAAGTAAGTCATAAGGGTCTCATCTCTCTATCTAGTCCTATCTTATCTGACACTTACTTTATTCCCAAATTAAATTTTAATCTAATCTTTGTTCTCATTTTCTTTTCTGCTGGTTGTTCTACGCAAGATCCACAGACGGGATAAATCATTGGGAATGGTTGCAAAGTTAAAAGATTGTTTGAGCTCACTACCCTCTATGTTCCTCTGTCTCCTGTGTCAACTCTTTGTGTTGCTTCTACTTCTTCTCTCCTTCAGTTATGACATCAATGTCTTGGTCATAGTTCTCTTAGTAAATTATGTCCGCTCATTTCTTAAGGTGTTTTAGATTCTGTTAGGGAAGAATCATTGCATTGTACTTCTTATTAAATAGCTAAACAACTTGTTTTATCTTTTGATAAAAGTACTTACATTTTTGTTTCTCTATTTGATATTGTGCATTTTAATGTTTAGGGCCTAGCTCCTACACCTACTATGGAAGGTTGTCAATATTTTGTGATTTTCATTAATGACTATTCATGTTTCACTTTGATATATTCAATGAAAAACTATTCTGAACTTCATCAACCCTACATTAACTTTGCCACTATGATTAAAACTCAATTTCCAAAGACAATTAAGGTTTTTCATCGTGATAATGCCTCCGAATATCACGATTCAAAACTACTTACTTTTCTTGCTGAACAGGGTACTCTTTTTGAGTTTTCATGTCTTGGTATGTCTCAACAAAATGGTCGTGCTAAAAGGAAACATTGTCACATTCTTGATTCTATTCGAGTCATGCTTATTTCCTCTTCTTGTCCCGAACGTGCATAGGGTAAAGATACTCTTACTACTGTTTATATTATCAATTATCTTCATTCCTCTGTTCTTGGTAATGTATCTCTCTATGAGCATCTTCACCACATGTCTTCAAACTACCGTTTTCTCAAAGTTTTTGGCTATGCCTATTTTGTTCTTCTTCAACCTCATGAGCACACTAGGCTTGAACCCCATGCCCGTCTTTGTTGCTTCCTTGACTATGGTACTGAACACAATGGCTATTGCTATGAGGATCCAATCTCTCAGTGCATTCGTATTCTTGTCATGTTGTCTTATGGGAAAATACTATGTTCTTCTCATTATCTCAGTTCAAGTCTATTCCTTTCACCTCTACCCCCTTATTTACTAATCCTTCTATTGATTTTTTTTCAAATGATTCTGATACAGATTTTTTAAGTATTTCTGAGACAGGTTCTCTAGTTATAAGTTCTTCTTCTGATTCTCCCAGTAAGCTCTCACCATCTTTTGAAGTTTAAGCTCATCCTGCTAACACTATTCCAACTGTTGATCTTGCACCTGATGTAACATCCCAGAAAAAATATAATAATAATAATAAAAATATAAGAAATAATAATAATAATAATATATATAAGAAATATATATATATATATATATCCTAATTATTTTTGCTTTACGGTGAAAAAGAATAAATCATCTAGCAAATAGTTCTATGAATCATGATATGATGTGAAGCTAATATTTAAAACAATCAAATGGTGATATACGTAGCAGATGAGGTGAATCTGCTATTCTTTATTCAAATAGAATATGCATAAAATTGAATATAAAACAATGATTGTGAATGATAGGTGTTAAAAACTGATTGGACAAATGAGACAAACATACCCACGTAAAACAAGTGGTCTGCTCGTTTAATGAAGATGAGTTAGATGTTGCCCAAGTGTCATTATGGGGAAGCTTAGGAAAATAACATTGATTAATGAAAACAAGTGGCAAGCCATGCACAATCAGAAAATTATGGAGCTATTACGTGCATGAAAATCACCTGGAATGTGTCAAATATCAGGATTGGAGAATGATTACGGGAGGAAGATTTTTACTATGGTGGAATCCCGTTTTGCCAACAAACTACTCTTGCATCACTCCAATGTTACCATCTAACGTAAGCAAAATCAGTTAAGGCTCTATAAATACCTCCCCAAGCACCTAAACTCGTCACCAAACAAACTCATCAAAGTCTTAGACACAACTTCTATTTTTCTGCCATTTCCATTTTCCTCATCTTCAACTTTACCATCACATATCTAAGTTGTAATAATTAGGTAAAAAGTGTTAAAAATATTATTCTTTATTTTTTATTTCTATCACCTATATCTCTTAGTCTATTCTTTTTTAACTATTCACATTATCCTGTTTTTATAATAATGCAACAGTAATAATTTGTATTCTGTAATATAATATTTTAATTATATTATTCGAATAAAACTTTTATTATTCAAATAAATCTATTACAGAGCATTAAAAATAGTATTTATAAATGGTTTTATTCGAATAAATAAATGTTTATTCGAATAAAACTTATCCAAAGTTTATTAAAACGTAAAACAAATAGCTATTAAATAAACATCTATTTATTAAAACTTATCCAAAGTTAAAAAACTGTAGCTTTAAAAAGTGACTTATTCGGATGACAAAATGTCTACTCGAATAAAATATGATTCCAAAAGCTTTTTCAACGTAACACATTCTTTGTCATTCCTTGATACTTTCACATAATGACAACATGATTCATTTGTTTTATTCATTAATGCTACTATTCACACGTTTGAAGCTTTTACTACTACTTTTAATAGCTATTTAATTGGAGCTTTCATAAATGCTACTATTCTCACGATTGAAACTTTTACTATTATTATTATTATTATTTAATAGGTTATCTAATGGGATCTTTCATATTTATTAATATTACTATTACACTATGATTTTACTCATTTATACTAATAATTAGCATATGGTTATTTGTAAATTCTTATGAAAAAGTTAAAAACTAATTTAATACTTGTTGTTACGTCACTATTGCTATAATAATAGTTATTTTAATATTTGCTACTTATCTATATTATATTTCTGTTATATTATTTTAACACTTATTTCCTTATCTATGTTATTCATCAATATATTTTTACTAAATTTAGTTATTATAAATATATATATCAAAGTAGAATTTTATGGAAAAGTTCTAAGAGAAATATTATCCCATGAATAAAAATAAATTAATGTGCAAAAAAAATTATTGCGGTCGTAATGAGAAGATTAAGGGATACCGTAATTAACTAGAGATTATTATTACAACTACGATGAGAGAATCAAGAGACGTCTTGGTTAAATTATTGTGACCATAGTGAGAGGATTAAGAGATACCTTGCTCATTTTTAATGATTGTGATCATGGTGAGAGGGTTGGGAGATGCCCTAATCAAATTATTGTGGTCACGGTGAGAGGATTAGGGAATACCCTGATCAAGAGAATGAGGCACATTTGATTAAGAGTATTGAAATAGGATAATAAAGAGATAATGAAAATTTTTGAAATGGCAAATTAGATATTTATGAAATTTACTATTTCTCATTTTATAATATTAATTTGCATTTTATTTATTTTACTATTTTATTAGTTGGACTTTTAGCTATGATTTTAGAAATAAAAAATTATAAAGAATGGATAGTAAATTTATATTACATGTTTTTACTTTTTCCTATTGAGATTTTTATATATCCCACTTCTTTTGTGGTGTAATCAGAAAATGACAACACTCAGGGTTTTTGTTGATTTCTAAGTGGAACAAGTTTATATGCCTAATCTTGAAGATTATGTTTTTACAATCACTTTTGGGAATCAATTTTTAATTATACTATTCTTTGATGAGTAGTAAAAGAAAAGATGATATGTTCTGTAAATATGTAAAAATGTAAATAGTAGTAGAAGTGGCACACTGAAGGTTTTAGTAAAAGCCTAGTTTTGTGAAAATGGTGCCTAACTTAGAGTGTAGATATGCTTGTATAATCTAACTTTTGCAGGGACTTAATCCTTGATATAAAATATTTTATGAACTAATGTAAAAATGTAATAGTTTGCCACATAGTGTTTTATTCTAACTTGAAATTTAAATAATATTAATAAAATTTGGATTAGGACGTTACACCTGACACTATTCTTTGTCCCTCCGAGGTAAGAAACTTCTCTACCTACCTTCATGATTATCATTATTTTTCTATCATGTTTCACCTTCATGAACCCCAGTCTTATCAAGAGACATCCACTAATCCCCATTGGTAACAAGCTATTAAAAAAGAATTACAAGCTTTGTAACTAATAAGACTCTTGTGGGATGTAAATGGATTTATAAGATTAAAACTCACTCTAATGCGTTTGTCAATCGGGCATTGTGATACTGCTTATTTATGTTGATGACATAATCATTACAGGTGATGATACTTATGGCATTACTGATCTTAAAGCATTCTTGAGCCATAATTTTGAGATAAAAGATCTTGGCCCCCTCAATTATTTTTTGGGTCTTGAAATTTTTTTCTCTGTTGATGGTATTTTTCCTATCTCAAGTTAGATATGCCTCGAATCTTATATCTCAAGTCGGTCTCACAGATAGTCACATCGAATTCACTCCTCTAGATGGTACTATACTCGATAACCCTACCCTCTATTGGTAGTTGGTTGGCAGCTTAATTTATCTTGTTGTTAGTCGTCCAAATATTTTATATGATGTTCATTTAGTCAGTTAGTTTATGTCAGCTCCGCGTACTACTCACTATGTTGTTGTTCTCTATATTATTTGCTATGTAAAGGGGACTTTGTTTCACGAGTTTCATTTTTCAGTCAACTCTTCATTGATCCTTCGAGCTTATTCTGACACCGATTGGGGGTAGAGATCTCACTGATCGCTGATCCACCATTAGTTACTGTATCTTTCTTGGTGATACTCTTATTTCATGATGAAGCAAGAAACAGATTTTGACTGTCCGTTCCAATACTAAAGCAAAGTATCAAGCTCTTGCTGAGACCACTTCTGAAATACTCTGGTTACGATAGCTCCTTGATGACTTAGGTTTCTCTTAATCCTCTTCCACTGCTTTTTAGTGTGATAATCAGAGTCTATTCAGATTATTCACAATGATCTTTTTCATGAGTGCACCAAGTACATTGAGATTGATTGTCACTTTATTTGTCAACACATTCTTCGTAATGCTCTTCGTCTTATTTCCATTGGACTCTTGACCAGTAGCCGATCTATTCACCAAAACTCCTCATTCTGGTTGATTTAGTATCTAGTTTCCAAATTCAAGTTAATCCCCTTTGCACTCACTTGAATTTGAGGGAGGATATTAGTATAATTTTAGGAATTGATTAATTTGATTCTGTACGTAATTAGGTTTAATTATATTTTTTTTGTGTATAGTAGCTCTCTTATATAAATAGAGGTTAATCCTCTTATATACAATACATTCACTATATATATATATATTTCTCGGTCTCTTTCTCTCTGTTTCGTTTCTAACTAGTTTGAGAGAGAATCTGTGATATTGAAACGGTATCTTTATTGTGTAAATTGCATTATGACCACCAATTGTTACGCACAAAGGTTTGTATACCAGTGGGCTATTATAAGCAATAAAGTGTGACTGTGTAATTGTCATGACAAAATCTAACACGTGGACAACTGTGTGTAACTAACTAACTAGTCAGCCTAAAAGTCTTATAAGAGTCAATACGTAAATTACCATAAACCAGATAAGCAGACCATCTAAACGAATAGTAAGCATTGAAATATTCTACTGCCACTATCATTCATCTGTTAAAATATATCAGACATTACTTATAATGGGCATCACAGATTTGCCCTTACAGAAAGAGAGGGGAAGGAGAGAGAATTGCATACATTCATTCCTATAGGTAGCGAGATGGCAGCACCATGGTACTTGGAGCAAAATGTTTCAGTTCTTCAAGAAGAAAAAAATTGGAAGAATTGTATAAGCAAACCGCAGATAAAAATATGAATAATTCATAAAAAGGAGTAAGTTGGGAGGGGGGGGGGGGGGGGGGGGAGAACTTATACATATTGCTAAACGTAGCTAGATGTCCCACCATGGTACTCGGAAGAATTTTACTTCCTGAAAAAATTGGGAGAATTATAAAAAAAATGAAATTTACCATAAAATCATAGATAATAAAAAATAAAATATAATTTTGCATAAAAATACATTGATTTTTTTGAAAAAAAAATTATGATTATTTTTTCTTGATAAATATTTTAATTATAAGTTTCTTTTTAGTAATTTTGCAAAAAAAAATTCATTACAACAAGGATTTAAATCCTAGTTTGGAAATAAAAGTATTTTTTGGTGTACAATAATTGTATTTATGTAAACTTATTTTTTGTCAAATTTAGAAAAGTTAAATACACACAAAAATTCTAAACTTGGGACTTTTGACATGGTCGTTTGAGACATATTTAGCTATCAAATGAACGCGACTTAATTAGATTTAGATATATAATTTTGACTTTTGACCTAGCTAGAAAACATTTTTTAACATGATAACATGTACATTTATTAGAGTTAGCAACAACAACAAAACAAGATCCAAAAAGAGAAAATGCATGTAATTAATTACTGAAATTTATCTAAGGAAAGGCCCCAGAAGAAGCAAAAAGTCGAATTATAAATACGTTTCAATCAAAGATCCAAGGAAAGATTCTTAGAGCATCAAAGAATCTCCCACACGGAAGGTACCCAGAAGAAGCATGGTATTTTCAGAACTTCATGTCTATTAAATTTCTGCAAGTCATATTATTTGGAAATCATCTACTACTATTACATATGAAGTGTTATCACAGCACTCAATATGTAGTAGCAAAACCTACTGCAAGTGCTGATTATTCCAAATGATATAGAATAGGTAGCATCAAACTAACTAAACACTGCTCTTAATAGCATTACTGTAACCGTTTTGGACATCATTGTATCTGTCCCAGAGCATGACTCCACCGTAATTAGGAGAACTCTTGATAGCAGGAAGAACCTGAGAAGTTAGCACATCTGTAGGAACAAAACCACCACTTGGAGCAGCTGCCTCAGCTGCTGGTAGCCCCATGAACACTTGGCTAGCAGGCACTGAGGTCCATTGGTTCCATGCATTAATCAGATTGTTAGTGTTTCCACTAGAGTATTGGCATGAAGGGTTGTTGTAGAACTGAACCCACACATAATCAAATAGGCCAGTTTTGATGGCTGAGTCCAAGTTAGCATCTGGGGTTATGCATTGCGGGGCTGCAGACAAGTACACTTTGCTTTGTTGGCTGAAACCATTGAGTGCCCTGGCAAGTTCATCCCAGTGCAGGTCTCCACCAGCCTCAATATCAAAATCAATGCCATCCAAGACAGCATCACCCAATGGCCTTGAACTACTTGAATCCCCACCACCAAGGAAGTTATTCCAGAGGTAATTTGCAAGTTGTGTGGCTTCATCAGCTGAGTTGAGGGAGTAGCTTCCAGGCCTACCTCCAAGGGAGAGGAGGACTTTGATGCCATTGCCTTGACAAGCCTTGATGTCACTGCTTAAGCCTGTGCAGCCATTGGAGCTGGGATCACAGTGGCCAGCAAGGTTTAGTTGTGGGGTTTGGCCATTGCCAAAAGTGGACAAGAAAGCTATGTTCACAAATTGGTAGTTGCCCGTATTGCAAGTATCTGCTAAGGTGCCTTCATTGGTGTTTTGGCCCCAGTAGACAGCAATCCCTGCAGCACGGGAGTACTTGAATAGGGAAATGAGCAAGAGAGGAAATAATAGGACTGAAGCTTTGTTGAGGAGTTCCATGTTTCTGTGACTCGATCTGTTCTATTAGCTTCTTGGTTTGGTTCAAGGATGGCAGAGAGGGTGTACCATTTTATAGGTGTTGGAGAACATGTAAATGCAAAAGTTGGGGGAAGAAAAGTATATGAACCGTGCCTTTTGGGGCAAGGAAAATATACAATTAATTGCCCATATTCTAGTCTAAAAGTCTGTTGACTAATTAAAATAGCATTATCAAGTCAAGGAGACAAACAAAAGGACCAGAAACATGCGAAATTTTTTAACCTGTTAAATTATGTTCTCATTGGTGGCCACGTTAAGTTGACTGGATATATGGTGCCTTGCCTTCCAAGCTGAAAATAGTATTTGCCCATCAATGTTGAAATACTTGTCTGAAATTGAGGCCAGATATGTGGTGGGAATGGACCGAGTTTCGTAATCATCCTCCGTACATGAAACTGCAGGCCTAGACCAATTCTAGGTGAGTTAAGAGTTTGAAAGCCTTAAGCTTGTAAGTTTAAGTTGAAATTAATTTAACTGTCAAAGGTTAATCACGCTAGAAGAATGATTTATTATATTATTTTATATTATAATAAATGGGGCGAGATGCCTTCCATTCCTCCACCATTAATTTCACTATCTAGATGTTTAAAAGGTCAAATTAAAATAAAAAAATTATGAGAACTGCTACGAAACTCAGGTTGGTTTCCTCGGAAATTGACCGACTCTCGCACATCCACGGTCCACATTTCCCTTTTATATTTTAAATAGAATAGAATAAAAAATTAAATAAAAAAATGAGAATAAAGAACATAACCTCATCTAGACATTAGGCATAGAAGTGAGCCAAACTGAGTCCAATTAGGCCTAATTCAAGTTCGACTCATTTATAAATGAATTTATTTTCTTGACTTAAGTTCGATTGACCTTAAGCTTACAAGCTGCTCGATTATAATGAGCTAATATCAAGTCTTATATTATTAAATATTTTAGGCTACATGAACTAAACTCGAATTTGTAATTCAATAAAATTTATGTATTTTTACATATATCCAATTAAAAAATAATTTAGTCAAACAAAAAAAAGTAAATACTTATATATATTAAATTAAATAATTTTTATTATCATTATTCTTAAAAAATGTATATATATTTATATTTATATATCGAGTTAGTTCACGTGTTAATGAGTCTAATATATAAAAAGTTCAAATTCGTCTCATTTATAAACAAATCAAAATTCTCAACTCATTAAGTTATTAATAAAACAAGTTATGAGTAAGTTTATGAATAGACTCGACTCACTTTTAACCTAGGCAGCCACATCCAGGTTATATATCATTTTTCATGAATTATACAATTAATCATGCTTCTGAGTTTTGACCAATTAGTACTTGATAATTACACAGAATGCAGTTATTTGTGCCTTATTCTTGTGCTAAAATGAATGCTGGATCCTTGTTTATAATGTATATTTGGAGGTTTTGTGCTTATATTTGTCATATTCTGATTCTGAACCTTTCTTGTATGTTTATAGCAAAACTGTGTTTAATTATTATGAATTGAGTAGATTTATATATGTTACTGATTTGATGTATTCTCTATGTTAGGAGGGGCTCCAAACAAGGTTAAATATGGAGCAAAAGAGCTTAAAGAGGAAGAGAAGCCAAATCTGCCATTTTAGTGGTCATGCCATGCATGGCGCTATATATGTGAGGCCGCGGCTCGAGAGAGATTTTTCAGCAAGTCCATACTTGGACCCGAGGCGAGAGGGCCGCGGCGCAGATGAGTGAGGGCCGCGGCGCAAGTAGGCCGACCCTGTGGGGGCCGCGACGCTGAGGCGGCTGCTGAGCCTATAAATAGATTTTCATACGTTTTCTCTAGAGTTCTCTAAGTTTTTCAGTGTTCTGGCCGTTTTGGCCAGTTCCTTTTATAGTTTTCATTTTTAGGTTAGTTTTAGGTAGTTTTAGGTTAGATAGTTTAGCTAGATCTTCATGGATGGTGGATTGGAGCAAAGGTTCAAAGGATTGAAGGAGGATTCAAGCTTCAGAGACAAATCAATGAGCTTCTTTCTCTCTTTTCCCTTTCTCTCTTCTCTTCCTTATCTTTTGTATAGTTAAGTTTTGTTTAGGAATACTATGAATCCTTTTATTTATATTAATGATGTGTTTTTCTCTGAGTTTGTGTGGATGTTTGATTATGATTCAATCATATCTGTGTTTAATGCTTGTTCTTGGCTGATCACTGATTGCATGATCTTAATATTGGCAAATGAACTAGACATAGCGATTTGTTGATATGGATATGGTGTGATTGATATATGTTTGCTGTTAATAGGGTAGAAATATATCTATTGGCCATGTATAGTGGGAGATTGAGAATAGATCGTTCATGAGTGGAAGTTGTGTTAGCTCTCAAGGAAACTTAGTGAGTTGGGCAATTGAAACCAAGGTTGATTGACCTAGACATAGGCTTTTGACTAATGAAGATTCTCAAGCTAACCTAATCAATGCATTTGTGTTTATGAGGGGGATTGCATGTTGTTGATAGATGTAGGGGGTGAAGGAGGATTTCCTGAAACCTAACCGCTTTTAGGTTTATTGCTTTTGTAGGTTAGATAGTTTTTATATTATTTTCCTATTTTTATGTCCTTGTCTAGAATTGATTAAGCTATTGGTTGATATTTAGCTTTATATCGTAATATCCTCGTGGGAACGAACTTTTACTCTGTATCTGTATTACTTGTGCGATCCGTGCACTTGCGGTAGCAATCAGTACTCTCTTTTTTCCTTTAAAAAATATGATTTAAAAGGAAAAAAACTTCTTAAAAGTGAATTTGTCTGGATTAAGAGTTATTGCATTTAATTTGATTTGCCAAATGGGCTTATTCGGCCTGCACTAGGCCAACCCATTTGGGCTGAAAGCTTGTTTGGAGCCAGTCTGAACTTAAAAATTTTAATTTTTTAAAAAGTTCTTAACCCAAAATTAAAGTCTAAACTTTAAAATCTTGATTTTTCAAAAATTCTTAACAAAAAATTAAAGTTACGTTAAATTAATTTAAAGGTGTTTATAGTTTCATTGAATTTTCAACTAGATCTCTATAGTATACATTTTTTAACCCAATCCCTTTTACTTTTAATTTTTTTTCAAATAAATCCTTACTCACTAGCAATTGTTAAGATTTTGGTAATCTTAACTAAACTATAGAAACTTATTTAAAAACTCTAATGTCAGCTACTAGTTAATAGGGACTTATTTCACAAATTTTGTAAGTATAGAAACTTTGTTAAAAGAATTTTAACTTATAGGAACCTATTTAAAAACTCGGAAAAACTATAAAAATCTACAATCTAATTTAAACTCTCAAGTTATTAATTACCTAAACACACTCTTAGAAGAAGATTATTCCCAAAAAGAAAATGGAAGTGGAAAGTTCTCCAGGCTTCGTTTTTGCGGCGGTGGCAAAGGATAAACCACCAGACAGTGGCGGTGGTGACCTATCCTCCCAGCAACAAAGATTATCTTTTAGAGACATGGTTCTAGGGGAAAAGGAGATTCCAGCACAACGAAAGAAGGTTGATTTGTTCAAAGAGAACTTGGCTAAAATAGAGTATGCTGATGGCAACCCTCTAAAACCTATGGTTCATCTTGCACCATCGGTGCTAGAAGGTTTAAGTGCCCCTTGGCAGGATGCATTAGTTGTGAAATTACTGGGCAAGAGTATTGGGTACTTCACAATGAAGGAGAGACTCCAGAAGATTTGGAAACATGTGGCAGAGTTTGAGATAATGGATATTGGCAATGGATTTTTTATGGTTAAATTTCATGATGATGTGGATTGAACCAAGGTTATGGATGAAGGACCTTGGATGATTTTTTACCATTATTTGACGGTGCAGTGTTGGACACCGGACTTCATTTCGCCTACAGCGAAGATTGACAAAACTATGGTTTGGATTCGTTTTCCTGGGTTGAATGTCTATTATTATGATGAAAGTATATTACTCGCTCTTGCTGCAGCAGTGGGTAAACCTATAAAAGTGGATGCTAGTACACTTGATGTACGTCGTGGAAGGTTTGCTCGTATCTGTGTTGAAGTTGATCTGAACAAACCAGTTGTTGGCAAGGTTTGGTTTCAAAATTTTTGGTACCGAGTAAAATATGAAGGCTCTATAGAATTTGTGCCACATGTGGTTGTTATGGTTATCTCGCAAGAGAATGCAACAAGGGAGTATCTGAACCAAAACAGCCACCAATACAGCAAAGTCCGGTGGTGGTTCAACCAGTTGTGGAGGCACCGTCCAACCCTAACGTTCAAGAAATTAATGATAAGCATATCCCGAATATGGTGGATGTAACCGCAAAGTTAGGTGCCATTAATATGGAGGAGCCGTTACACAGTGATTGGCTTGTGGTGAGGAGGAAAAATCGTAAATCCCATGGGTCCAGCAAGGTCAATAATGGCAAAGATTCCAAGGATCAAGGGACAACTAAATAGAAGGGGAAGCAATCTAAGTCCTATGCAAATAGGGATTCCACGTCATCCCATGCAAATATCCTTTCCTATAATATGAAAATGCAGGGCCCTACTGAAATTCAAAAAATAAGGTCAATTATTTACACTAATGAGAAAGGCAATAGGCAATGTCAAGATATTGACACAGCTGCATGGCTTGCTAGTCCCCTTAGTCAAACAAAGACTGAGCCTTCTAGAAGGAGTGGCAACATTGTCATAAATTCTAAACCTAACTCACAAAAGGCAGGGACGAAGAATAAGGACCATATTTATGATCTGGGCAACGGAATGAAGTCTGCGTTTAGGATGAAGCCTATCTCGGACATTCGATTTCAGTTGTTGCATGATGATAATGAAGATGTTCATCTTCAACCTGGCTCTTCAAACCATCCAGAGGTTGTTCAAGAGATGGTTCCGGAAACCCAATTACAATAGGATTCTCCACCAACGTAGACCTTTGGGGTCCATGTTCTACGTTTCATCACAGGTTTTTATGGATCTTTTCCAAAACTTCTCTGTGTTAGCATGGAATATTAGAGGCGCCTTCAGCAGAAATGCTAGGCGTCATGTTAGAGACTTGATCAAGCTTCATCATCCCTCCATCTTTTGTGTTTTTGAAACTCATGGTTTATTCATAAAAGTGGAGCATTTCTGGCTCTCGTTGGGGTACAAATTTGTTTTTCTTCAGGAAGCTATTGGCCACTCGGGTGGCATTTGGATTCTCTTTTGCACTAATAATACTGATATTGCATTGGTTGACACTATGGGACAAGCTATTTCTTTCTCAGTTAGGAGAAAGGATGTTACTTAGTACTGTACTGCTATATATGCCTCCCCCATCTATTCTTCTCGGTGTAATCTTTGGACTCGTCTTAGAAATCTTAGAAGCACTATCAATGGCCCATGGCTGTTTTTAGGGGATTTTAATGAGATTTTTTTATCTACTGAGGTCTCCGGAGGTAATTTTAGTCATACCCGCTCCACTGTTTTCGCTCAGTTATTATCCGATTGTGATTTATTAGACATTCACACTATTGGTGGTTTATTTACATGGCGTAAAAATGTTCAACATGGAGGTCATATGAGGAAAAAACTTGACAGGTGCGTTGCGGATGTGGATTGGTAATTACTCTTTCCGCATGCTTTGGTGGAAATTTTACCACAACATGGTTCTGATCACAATCCACTTTTATTGAGCTGCATTAAATCTAAAAGTACCTGAGCTAAACTGTTCCACTTTCAAGCAGCTTGGATGTCTCATCCAAATTATGAAAATTTAGTTCGTGATACTTGGAATTTTTCCCAGGGTGATGCTGTTATGAAGCTAGATAAAGTCAAGGATGAATCTCTCACTTTTAATAGAGATATCTTTGGCAACATTTTCAGAAAGAAAAGACATCTACAGGGCCGTTTAAAGGGTGTGCATCATCAATTAGATATCTTCATCACTTCTAAACTTATTAGATTGGAAATGGACCTCCAACAACAATATAATGATGTTTTAGCTCAAGAAGAACTCCTTCGGTATCAAAAATCAAGAGAGAATTGGGTTCGATTTACAAAACAAGAATACTAAATTTTTCTATACTCAAACAGTGATTCGCAGGAGGAGGAATAAAATTCTTGGGTTGGATATCAATGGTATTTGGTGCTATGATGAAGATATTTTGAAAAGAGAGGCTTTTCTTTTCTTTACGAAGCTTTTCCAATCTAATGACCTTTGCAACCCACACAGTTTGAAGCTTGATAGTATTCCTCATATCGACAATGATCTTCAAAATATTTTAATCCAGCCAGTTTCCATGCAGGAAGTGAAGGAAGCTATTTTCAGCATGTCCCCTTACAAAGCCCCTGGTCCTGATGGTTTTCAACTAATGTTTTTCAGAAGTTATTGGAATGTTGTGGCTAATGATGTTTGGGATTTGACTGCTAAAGCCTTTTCTTCAGGTACTATTGATCATTATTTATCTGAAACTCTTATTGTTCCGATTCCAAAAGTTGATACTCTAACCAACTTCAAGGATTTTAGACCAATTAGTCTTTGTAATGTTTTGCTAAAGCTAATCTCTAAAGTTCTTGTTAGACATATCAGGCCCTTTCTTGATGAATTTATTAGTCCTCTTCAAAGCAGTTTCATTCCGAATAGAGGTACTGTGGATAATGCTCTGATGGCTCAAGAAATTGTTCATCATATACATAAAAAGAAGGGCAATAATGGCTTTCTCATGTTTAAGATTGACTTTGAAAAAGCCTATGATAGGGTGGATTGAAATTTTCTGAGACTTACTTTGAATGAGTTCGGATTCCCTCAACAAACCATCAATCTTATCATGAGTTGTACTACTTCTTCAACTTTGGCTTTGAAATGGAACAATGAGAAGTTGGATAGCTTTGCTCCTTCTAGAGGTTTAAGACAGGGAGATCCTATGTCACCGTATCTTTTTGTCTTGTGTATGGAAAAATTGGCAATCTTGATTCAGGAAAAAATCAATGAGAAGAAGTGGCTTCCAATTAAAGTTTCAAAGAATGGTCCAGCCATATCCCATTTATTTTTTACAGATGATTATTTACTTTTCACTAAGGCAAAATCCCCTCAAGTAAGATTAGTTCAAGAAGTGCTTCAGTCCTTTTGTCTAGTTTCGGGTATGAAAGTTAGCATTCAGAAGCCAAGGTTCTTACCTTCTAGGAACATCTCTCGGACCAAAGTTCAAAAATTTGAAGGTATGATTGATTTCCAACATACTTAAAATATCGATAAATATCTTGGTTTTCCTTTACTTTTGGGTAGAGTTTCTAAATTAGATTTCTCCTTTATCTTGGATAAAATAAATGTTAGACTTACTGGTTAGAAAGGAAACTTATTAAGTAGAGCAGGCATGGTGACACTTGCTAAATCTGTTCTTAGCTTCATGCCTATTTATACTATGCAAAATCTTTGGTTACCAGAGGGAATTTGTTCTAATATTAATTCTTGCATAAGATAATTTATTTGGAATGGTAAATCGAGCCATTGGGTCAAATGGAGTAAGGTTACTCAACCTTTGCATAGGGGCGACCTTGGTATTCACCGGGCTAGAGAGTCCAATATTTCTTTATTGGGTAAACATGTGTGGGAGATTATTCACTATCCCAATCAGCTCTGGGTTCAGATGTTGTCTGCCAAATATCTGAATAACTCACACATTTTGCACATACACAATTGTAAGGGAGCTTTATATACTTGGAACTTGATAGTTAAAGCGGCTAAGAGTCTTAAGTTGGGTTTCATTACAAGAGTTAGCAAAGGAGATGTTTCTATTTGGTACAACAAGTGGCTGGACAAAGGTTTGCTTTGTGCGAGAATTCCTTATGTTAATATTCAAGATATTCATCTCAATATTAAGGACATTTTCTATGACGGTATTCGGCACTTTGAGCTACTGGAAACTCAAATTCCTATTGATATTAGACTAGAAATGCATGGTATTTTCACTGTTGATGGCGCCTCTGATATGTTGATTTGGGGAGCTTCAATTTCGGGAACCTACTCAGCTAGTAGTGGTTACCATTGGCTTCTCCAAGATGTAATGCATGACCCTGATCCCGTGGAGCATTGGGCGTGGATTTGGAAACAAAAACTCCCAGCAAATATTCATCATTTTTCTTGGCAGATTATGCATGATAGCTTACCAGTCAACGCTCTTCGGGTGGCTCATCATATTTCCTTTGACCCTTCTTGCCTCAGGTGTGGTTTTGCGTCTGAAACTTTACTCCATGCTCTAAGGGATTGTTATCATCTGAAGAACTTGTGGTTGTTACTGGACTTTTCGAATCAATCATTTTTTGAATCTATGGATCCTTTGTCCTGGTTTAAGCATAATGCTAATGAACCTAATGGTTGCCTATTTATTATTATTTGCTAGTACATATGGAGATCACATAATGATGCCATTTTCTCTGATAAGAGTTGGAATGATTAGTATATTTTGAGTAACGTTAGAACCATGGTGGATTATACTACCAAGGTTTTTGGCCAACCGAAAGGCAAGAGAGATCCTAGATATGTTGCTTGGCACCCTCCTGATGATCATTTTGTGAAGCTTAATATGGATGGCAACTCCCTTTGTAATCCTAGCAGGTCAAGTTATAGAGGGATTATTAGGAATATTCATGGTGAATGACTTACTGGCTTTTTTGGTTTTTGTGGGATAACAACTAATCTTAAAGTTGAATTATTGGCTATTCTTTATGGTCTTAAATTGACTTGGAATCGTGGACATAGAGAGGTTATTTGTGAATCTGATTCTCAGGTTACTCTGTCTCTCATTGAAGAAGGTGTGCATCAAACTCATCCTTATGCTCCTATTATTGATTACATTAGAAGCTTCAAAGAGCTTTCATGGAAGATTAATTTTCATCACATTTTAAGGGAAGGAAACTCCTG
Organism: Ormosia semicastrata; assembly: GCA_029884595.1. Classification (NCBI taxonomy): domain Eukaryota; kingdom Viridiplantae; phylum Streptophyta; class Magnoliopsida; order Fabales; family Fabaceae; genus Ormosia; species Ormosia semicastrata. The sequence continues at coordinate 10,823,419 of JAQQTO010000041.1, forward strand.
TGCTGATTGGCTTGCCAAGCATGGAGCAAGTAATGATGATGGTTTCACTGTCTGGGACTCTTGTCCTCCTCAGTTGTCCTTTAGTCTCCTAGCTGACGCCATGGGTACTGTCTTTGTTAGACAGTAGTCTAGTTTTTCTCTTGCTTATTTTCTTTCCGAATGATAAAAAAAAACTCTGAAGTTATTTATGAGTCAAAAGATTAATATGACAAGTTAGTTAAAAATTATTTTTCACCCAAACAAATAGGTCAAGACGTTTGGATAAAAATATTTTATCAACTTGGCCTCATAACAAAATATGGTTAATTATTTTTAATGAGTGTTCTAAAGACACTAATTAATAAGTATTTAATATTTTTCATCAAATACTTCTAATTACTTAAAATTAATTTTTTTAATTTTTTAATATATTAAATACTTTATTTTATCTTATCTTATCTTTTTTCTTCTTTAGTGAAGGTGCACCATACAATTAACAACTTGAGCTCACTAAATAGCTTTTTTTTTGTGTGGCTTGACAGAAGCACAAAATATGTAGAAATGTCAAAGTGGGTTAGACGAAAATGGAGCGAGATGAGTTGACCCATTTTTTGTTTGGTGGGTTGAAAATACCAACCCACCCATTTTATGATAGGTTGATGCGTTAAACTACTTGTATTTAAAAAAAATGAGTCGACGGGTCAATACACCTAAAATTGCATAAAAATGGAGGGTTAAAGGGGTTAAATCGCTTAGCTAGTCTAATTTAATCCCAACCTATCACTCAACAAGAAAAAAAAAAATTGACCCAATGAATCAACTTGTTTGCCCCATCTCAACCTACAGGTTAAACTGAACAGTTTATATAACCCAACATTAGAAAAAAAATTGAATCAATTAATCCAACCCACTAGAAATATAATAAGAAACAGAAGAATCGAAGGAAAACTAGAAATTGATATCAGCTAAATGAAAAAATTCATTATTAGAAAATGAATCAAAAGTTATTAAACTTCAATTACAAGCTACCTTTTATATACATCAGGAACTAAATTGACTAATACTAACTAACAGCAAGATAACTAACTGCTAACTAACAACTAATTACTAACTGATAAATAACTAACTCATATAACTAAATATTGTAATAGAAACAGTTGGTGACAGTTGGTGATAGTTAAAACTATTATGTGACAATAGTGTTTGATGCAAGATGTGCGGTTAAGGTGGATGTTGATGGTGGATTTGAATTTGATGATGTGGATTTATCAGGTGATACCCCCCCCACATAAACTGGAGAATGTATATCAATCATTCCCAGTTTGAGAAGATTGGTAAAGAAAGATTTAGGTGGAAGTGGTTTAGTAAACATATCAGCAGTTTGGTTAAAAGTAGAAATAGGTAACAGGTGAATGAGGCCAGAATAAACCTTTTCCCAAACTACATGACAATCAATTTCAATGTATTTGATTCTTTCATGAAAAGTGGGATTTGTTGCTATTTGGAGAGCGGAGTTATTATCACAGTAGATGATGGCTAAATTTGAATTTGAGACATGCAGATCAGACAATAGATACTTGAGCCATTAGAGTTCACATGTAGTTGTAGTCAATGCCTTATACTCTACCTTGGAAGAAGACTTTGAAATTGTTGTCTGCTTCTTGGATTTCCAACTTATCAAAGAATGCCCCAAAAAGATGTAATAACCAGTTATTGATCTTCTAGAATCTCTACAACCTGCTTTATCTGAATTTGAAAAACACTTGAGCTGAAGATCTGAATTAGATGGGAAAAATAATCCTTTTCCTAGAGAACCTTTGATGTATCTGAGCACTCTCATGGCTGCTTGATGATGAGCAGAAGTTGGATGAGCAACAAACTGACTTAGTTGTTGAACTAGGTAGGAAATAGCAGGTCTTGTAGTTTTCAAGTAAAGCAATTGTCCAATTAGCTTTCTGTAAGCAGAGGCATCCCTCAGCGGGGAACCTTGATCCTACTGGAGCTTGAGGGAATGCTCCATAGGTGTCTTAGCTGGTTTGCTGGCCCAAAGACCAGTGTTGGAGAGGATCTCCAAAGCATATTTTCGTTGGCAAAGGCTGATTCCTTTGGATGATCTAGCTACTTCCAGGCCTAGGAAAAACTTTAAATGACCAAGATCCTTTATTGTAAACTCAGAATCCAAATGTTGCTTGACTCTTGTTATTTTTGATAAATCATTTCCTGTCAACAAGATATCATCTACATACACTAAAAGTGTAGTGAAAGAGTCATTAGAATTCTTAATGAACAAATAGTGATCTGTAGTGGAAAGATTATATCCAGAGGTAACAGACAGTTTGGCATACCATTGCCTGCTGGCTTGCTTAAGTCCATAGAGGGACCTAGTGAGTTTGCAGACTTGATTAGGACTAGAGGGAGGAAGACCAGATGGTAAAGTCATATAGAGTTCTTCATGAAGGTCTCCATGAAGAAAAGCAGTATTGACATCCAATTGATGAAGATGTCAGTTAGATGCTGCAACTATGAACATAAGTACCCTGACAGTGATCATTTTTGCCATTGGTGAAAAAGTTTCAAAGTAGTCTAACCCTTAAGTTTGAGTGTAGCATTTAGCTACAAGCTTGGCCTTGTACCTTTCTATACTGCCATCAGCCTTGTACTTTATTTTAAATACTCATTTACAGCTAATAGGTGATTTCCCATTAGGCAAGTCAATGAGAACCCAAGTCTTATTGTTATCTAATGCAGACAATTCTGATTGCATGGCTTGTCTCCAACATTCATGCTTAGCTACTTGAGTACATGTTTTGGGTTCAAAACTTGTAGAAACTGAGAGGCTAATTTTTTTGTGATTTGGAGACAACTGAGTATAGGAAAGGATAGATGATAAAGGATATAGAATACCTAAATTGGATATGGTTGCTATTGAGCTAGAGAGATTGCAATGATAGTCCTGTAAATATCTTGGCTTCTATTTTTGTCTCAATGATTATCGCACAGGTATGATAGGACTATGATCAGTAGCAATTTGATCTGTAAACTGATTATCAGGAACATCAAAAGGCTCATGAACAGCAGGGCGTGAATGAGACAGTTCAATGTAATCAAGAAAAGTAGGAATATGTTGTGGGAGAGGAATCTGTGGAGTGCTTACAGACTTGACATCAGTGTGTGAATATGGAAAAATGGACTCATAAAAGATGACATTTCTAGATATGAAAGTTTCTCTAGATTGTAAATTATAAAGGATGAAATCTTTAATTCCTGGCCTGAAGCCTAGAAAAATACATTTTCGAGACCTATGATCAAATTTAAGTCTATGAGCACATAGAGTAGAGGCAAAACACAATGAACCAAATACCTTTAACTGAGAAAAATCAGGATCTTGATTGTTTAACAGATGATAAGGACTTTTGTTTTTTAACAAAGGAGTAAGGATTCTATTAATTGATGAGATGAATAGAATGAATCACAACAAAGGACCAAAAAGATATTGGCAAATGAAACTGAAATAAAAGTACTTTTGCTACATTTAATATATGTTAGTGCTTTCTCTCCACAACATCATTTTGTTATGGAGTCTCAACATATGATTTTTTATGAATAACACATTTTTTATCATATATGACATGTAGTGCAAACTCAGAACCATTATTAGTTCTTACTTTTTAGATTTTGGTATGAAATTGAGTTTCAACCATATTGAAGAAAGAATGAATATTTTTATGAGTTTCACTCTTGGTTTTCATAAGATATACCCATGTATATCTTGAATAGTCACCCACTATAGTCAAAAAAATATTTGTGTCCTTGTATAGATAGGACACTATAAGGTCCCCAAATTAATATTAGCATATATAAGCTCAAACACTTTGACAGATTTAGAAATGCTAATGGCAAATGACAATTTTCTTTGTTTAGGCAAATGGCAAATATCACAAACATTCAATTGCATACAAGGAATGGAAGAAAATTATGAATGAAGCACTGTAAGTCTTTCATTGGACAAATGATCTAATCTAAAGTGCCAAAGATCAAATTTGGAAGTTGAAACAGAATTACAATATTGAGACTTCAACCAATCCTTCTTTGCAGGACTTGTGAGGTAATACAATCCTTCCTTGTTTTTAGCTAAACCAATCCTCTTCGAGGTACTCAGATCCTGTATGAGACAACCAGATGGAGAAAAAATTAATTTGCAAACAAGAGAAGTAATTAACTTTGTAACAGAAATTAGGTTGAAAGCAAACTGTGGAATGTACAACACATCTGCAAGGTAAAAATCTAAAGAAAAATGAATGATGTCTAAATGATAAGCATTAATATGATTACCATTTGTTAATTTGATTGAGATGGGATTAATGGCTTTATATGAGCTAAAGAGATTAATATCATGAGAAATATGATCAGTAGCACTTGTATCTATGATCCATTTGTCTGATTGGGAATAATAGGACAAAACAGTAATTGCGTTCAAAAGAGAAAAAGAATTTGAGGTAGTTGGTACTACAGCACCAACATTGGTATTGAATTGGTTTGACACATGACTGGCAAACTATTGTGATTGCTGAAGCATGGTCAAAAGACCCTGATACTATTCTGGAGTAAAGAAGGATCCTGATTTGAATTCAGAGTTCTGCTGAACGACCTTGGAGTCATTCTCATCAATGTTGACTTGATCAAAATCACTATTCATAGCATTAGCAAAAGATCGAGGGTACTTTGGCTTATAACCCAGTGGATATCCATGTTTCTTGTAGCATACATCAATTGTGTGTCCCTTTTTTCCACAATGAGTACAAACTTTTCCATTCCATTTAGGTCCTTTACCAAACTGACTAACAACTTGAGCACTTGAATTTTTATCAGCAGTATTCACAAAAATTCTTGGTGCATCAATATGAAGAAATTGTCTTTCTTGTTGAATAACAAGTGAAAAGACCTTATTTATTGAAGGAAGTGGATCCATAAGCATGATTTGTGACTTAACATGTTGAAATTGATCCCTTAATCCTTTTAAGAAACAAATGACATGATCATTCTGCCTATATTTCTTCATTGCAAAAAAGGCAGCACAATTGCAAGATTCACCACATGTGCAATTAGGAATAGGTCTGAAATTTTCAAACTCATCCTACAAAATCTTAAGCTGAGTGAAATATGATGTAACAAAAAGATCCAATTGTCTAAAAGAATGAATTTCACTAACAAGCTCAGATATTCTCAAAACATCACCTTATTAGAATCTCTCCTTGAGTTCTGCCCACATATCAATTGCATAATCAATCCACAATATACTTTGAGCAATTTTTGGTATAACCGCATGAATCAACCAAGAAACTAACATTGCATTGCAGCGTTCCCATGCTGAAAAAGTTAGATCTGAGACTTTAGGAATTGGAATTGTACCATGAAGAAACTTCATCTTATTTTTGGAGATGAGTGCCATATTTATGGCCTTGCTCCAAGTATGGTAATTAACTCTTGACAATGGAGAAGAAACCAGCAGCGATGAAGGTCTCTCATTGGGGTGCAAGAAGAAGGGATTTGTGGAATCAGTGACAAAATTTGCCATTGTTAAAAATCAAAGAACAAGAGAAAAAAATAGTCAAGAAACTGAGTGTGTGGAGCAGAGCTCTTAAAATGAATTCTCTGATACCATAACAAGAAACAGAAGAATCGAAGGAAAATTGGAAACAGATATAAGCTAAATGAAAAACTTCATTATTAGAAAATGAATCAAAAGTTATTGAACTTCAATTACAAGCTACCTTTTATATACATCAGGAACTAACTTGACTAATACTAACTAACAACAAGATAACTAACTACTAACTAACAACTAATTGCTAACTGATAAATAACTGACTCATATAACTAAATATTGTAACAGAAATATTTGGTGACAGTTAAAACTGTTATGTGGCAGCAGTGTTTGATGGAAGATGTGAGGTTGAGGTGGATGCTAATGATGGATTTGAAGTTGATGATGTGGATTTATCAGGTAATAAAATAATAGGTCAAATGAGCCAACTGAATGGGTTAAACCCATTTTTACAACTCTAAAAATATGTTGGGAAAACTACACACATTATACCTTGCAATAAAGGCATTTCTCAACTTACCCCGTGAAATACTTTTTATCATTAATAAATCTCCTGAATTATGGTTTAAATTGAAAATGTTAGTTTAGTTAAATCAAACAAAAGTTACTGCACGTGCAGACTTCATTTTGGAGTTTTTAAACTGTTTTACGGTTGAAAAACAACGGCTTGCTTAAAGGATTAGTTACAGGCCTTACTTGAGGTAATTCATTACAATCTTGATTTTCTCACTTTATTTTTTCTTATATTATTTTTTATATCACATCATTTACTATTGAGATAAATATTCACATGTAAACATTTTTTTTTACTTAATCATAATCATTAATATGTGATGTAAAAACTAATATGGGGAAAAAGTGATGTGAGATGAACATTTTTCAATTCATTAACATAACAAATCCAAAAATCTACTCATCCAAATGTACTACCAAGCTTCTCATCCAAATCTAAAAAACCTTTTTGTCTCTCTTACGATACTTGGTTTGGTTAGAGATTATACGTTGGTAAAGGTCGAGACTATATTTTCTCATCCAAATCTATAAAAGCCTCAAACAATAATTGGTTTAGATAGAGATTATACTTTGGTAGAGGTCGAGACAATATTCTTTGGGACTCATGAAGATTTAGGCAATACTACATCTACAAATGCAATGTAAGACAATAATATTATGTTATGCTGATAAATATATAGATTTCGCGTAGAAAAGAGAGAGAGCAAGGAAAAGGGGTGATAGTTACTAGATTCTCTAATTAACTTTGTGAGCCGTGACATACTGCGTCTAATTCATGGTACTTCGTAATGAAAAAAAGGTTTTATAATTGTATAGCAAAAACTGTCGAACCACGTACTGATAACCGTACCACGTATTAGAAATTTTACTGCAAGCCTGGTTAACTATGAAGGGAGCATTCATTCCTTCTGTGATTGATTCAACTCCAATTCGAGAGCAAAAATCCCTCTGAATTAATCCAGACATATTTTTCCCTGTACAAAATCCACGAAACCCAAGCGTGAAGACTTCGATGCACCTTATATATAACTCCATCAACACTGACTACTCCTAAGAGCACACCAACAAAACAGCCACTGAGAGCACCTGATGTTGATAAACATGGCAAGAGTCAACAAATAAATTGAAAGTGCAGTTGAAAAACATGGCAAGAGTCAAAACTTGACTCTTATACCACTTAGATCAAGCGTTTATCAAAAAGTCAAAAATTATAGCTGTTTAGTTAGGATGCAATACTTTTTATTTAAGCTCATTGACACATGTTACGATTCAATTTGATTCCAACTTTATTTGAATTTAGTTAAGACAAGATGTTAGTCTATAATTAATAAATAGATTTAAAATTTTTTTTTGCTTAAACTTAAAGTATTCAGTTGAATGTACCAAGTCAATCAAACTAGATGTGTAGTAGGAGAAATTTTTGTCTAAACTTAAAACACTCAGGTGCATCAAGTCAATCAGGTTAGATGTGTAATAATACCTGCTGTTTGTTAAAACCCCATAGCTATTAATTGCCTACCAAAAGCTCTTCCATCACCCGGTGCTCAAGCACCACACTCGACAACACACACTCGAGCAACCTCACCTTCACCATTCCCTTTACAACTTCAACACACGAGCAGCAGTCTAAGTTTCACTCCACCAAGCCAAAGTCACCTCAGCAGCTCCCTGAACCATCAACGATCCAGCCACACTAAACGTCATCCATAACCCCTGCATTCCAAGTTCTGTAACCAACATCTACAGCTCAACCATGATACCCAAGCGACCAACGTCTCAGCCATCAATTACAGTCTCCACCTCCTCATAGCATCACCAAATAAACCTCCATCACATACTTAGTTCCTAAAATCTCACGTTGAAATCACCCACAGATCCAAAGTTGAGTTATGCAACAAATTATCCAATGTTTTCAGGAGTGAATTTCCTAGCAAAAATCCCATTCCATAAGAAAGATCATTTTTGCATTTTTCTCTGTAGAAAGAGAGTTGATGGCAGGGTTAGTAAGGAAGTCGCGTGAATTGAAGGCACATATAACGCAACATTCAGGTAAAGGGGAATCAAGAGACAATACTAGAAAATTGGGCTTACGGGCTGTAGGTAAAAGTAAATAGGGTTGAGACGTATAGCACACAAGGATCAGGTGTTCTGCACATTATAACTCTCGATTGATTTAACTGGAAACTTGTAAACCATAATTTAGTGACAAAAAAAAAAAAAAACTTCAGCGGGGTTAAGTTGAAAGAGGCTTGTATTACTGGGAGTAATCTGTGTTTTGTCCAAATATGTTTATAAGTTGGCAAAAAATATTTTAAATCAACATCTAGGATATACCCTATCCATATCATCTAATTATCTTGTTCATTATTATATCCGTTACTTTTTATCTGTCTTTTTAAAAAATATATTTTGTTCTAATTTATCTATTATTTGAAAATTTTAAAAGATTCATTAATTAATTTTTTTAAATTTTACTCTACTCTTTATTGTCTCCGTTAAACCTAATAATTACATGTATTAATTAACTTCTACAATCTCTTACACATCTAATGGAGTGAGAAAGGGTTATTTAATTATATCAATCTATATTTCACTTAATTTGTGATTATTTGAAGATATCCTTAATTCCTATGTAAAAACTTTAAAAACAGATAAAAAAGCGGATAGAGCAATAACTTTCCCATGGAGGATACTAATAGAATTATGTTAAGGATTAAAAATAATATTTATTATTAATTATTTAAAGAAAAAATATTAAATGCATTTAAATTTTTTAATATAGTAAATGCTTGTACTTTTTATTTAATATTTTTTATTTTTTATTTCTTAACATATGCTTTTAGGACACACTTTAACAAAATTCATGTTATTATTAATAATCATTATTATATTATTACAAGTGAGGACATGTTAATATGTATGTAAATTTAAAATATATTTGGAAAAAAATGTGTTAGAAAAGGGGGAAAAAGAGAAAAATAGAAGAAAGATTAGGAAAGTTGAAAAAATGCAATTATCTAAACAATTTTATTTCAATTATTCAATTACAGTTTTACCCTATATTATATATTAATTTATTTATGTATCTAATGTGCATGTAATATAATAACACTTTCAGGTTTTTTAAAAATTGTCAAGTGCCTTCTAGAAATATAGTTAATTAAATTAAACATATACACGTGTGATTCGCAAGGCGAAATGAATATGCAAATACACCTCTTTGTTTGAGATGTGGGATACTCTGATCAACGTCATCATAATTAGAGCTGTCAATATGGGCTATAGCCCACATTACAGCCCACAAAACCCTATTTTTAGCCCACTTTTTTTAAGCCCATTATGTGATAGGACTTTTTTTAGCCCTGCCCCATTAAACCCACTAATTTAGTGGGTCAAGAGGGGGCTGACCCACTAAACCCCCTGACCCATGTTTCATTCTATAAAAAAATTTTAATCCTAAATTAAAAAACCCTAATCCCACCTACTGAGAGAGTGAAAATCTTTGTCTTTGGTGGAGAATACTGCATCGGTAGAAATCCACCTTCAATCTGTAGACTTTTCTTCGTTTCTTTCCTAGGGGAAACAAACACAGACAAAGAAAATTTTTTCAAATCAGATTCGGCCAAAAAACCAAAAACGCCTCTTGCTTCTCTCGACGAGCAAATCCTTCTTCGCTCATTTCTTTTTTTCTTTCCTTCTCGATGTTAATAAAAACATTGTTCTTCAATCTTCTTAACTGATTGGTTTGAGAACCATTGTTGCAGTGTTGATTTATGCTCTGATAGGTTCAATTTTTAGTTTTATTTTTGAAATTCGAACACGAAAACCGTATTGATTTTTTCTGACACATTCAATGCTCTATCTGCATATCCGCATTTTGATTTTCTGAGAATCAAATAGTGTTTGTGCTTCGGTCATTTTGCTGCATCAATTTTTTTTCTTTAATATACCTTCTTATTTTTTCTGTTCGAGTTGATATGTAAATGGGTATATGGGTTTTTGTTCTTTTATTAGCCAAGCTACACGTAATATTTTTTGTTTTAGTTGTTTTCTGGTTTTTCTTCTTGTATGGGTATATGTCAATTGTTTTTCTTCTTGGTTAGTTCTTCTACTTGAATGCTCTGTGTTTATATTTTCTATCATCTGATCAACCTATGAATAATGAATCACCATGATTGGTGTTTTTTTTCTTGATTGCTTTTCTAATCGGGTTATGCTCCTTTGATTCTTTGACACACTATGTATTTAGACACTTGTTCTTGGTCACTTACAGTTGAAAATGGATGTTTGACATAAATTACACTTCTATTTTAAAGAGGACATGAACAAAACAAACTCCTTTTGTTTGGCTCAAAGCAGGGGTTGGCAAAAAAAAGTATATAGCTAAGAGGATATTTACTAGCTCAATTTGTGCTAAAACGTATCCTATCTCTCTCTTTCTATATGTGTGTGTACTCTTAGGGATCTTTTACTTGCAAGGAATTAAATACTAAATACTAAAAATCAGCTTTGTTACTAAGTATTTATGGATTTTAATATAGGCAAGGTCCTTGTCAGATATGGGTTCAACCTTTGAAACTTCAGTGCCGAATGAGGTAAAGATTTTCGAGAATTTTATTTCTTATTGATAAATCAGGACATTTGAGGTGGGGGACAAAATTGTATGACTATTCATAAGTAGGGACTATGTGAGGTGTCATTAATGGATATAATTATTTTGTGTAGGAAATTTCCATTGCACATGTTACCAAAGCATCAGAGTCTTTGTGAAACTCAATCCGACAGTAGAAAATGTAATGACCTGATCTCACAGAATTTAAATTTGATTAGGACCTTCTTTCAACCAAAAATATTTGCAAGTTGATACTTGACTTTTGTTCATTCAGGAAACTGATAAATATGCTTTATGCAGGATGACTCATCATGGAATGCTAGCAGTGAAGTGGAACTCGATCCCATAGTGGAAAAGGTAATTTTATGAATGCTATCAAAAGTTTCATCTTCTTCCTTTTTGTTTTTCAATTTGGCCTTTATAAAACCTATAAAAGTTAAAAATCTTAGCGCCAAATGTTAGCATGATTGTTAGTGGACATCTTTGAATTCAGGCTCTCCCTTGATAGTTTCCATTAGAATAGAAAAGCCATACAGCTTTAAGTGGCATAAATGTTTTATTTGGCTCAAGTATGAAAGACACTGTAAATATTCTTCTGTGTTTCTATAGGGAATTTAATGGCAAATGAAGATGGTTCACCACCCATTAGTTCTCAACTGCGTGATCTGTCTAATAGTCTTAAATCGCTCTATTCGTCAACTACTTTATCCATGCAGATACCAGAAAATGAATGCGTTTCACTTGATGATCAGATGATGTCTAGTGATATTGTGGAACCAAAAACTCCTGTAATTGAACAAAATATGAGCGTTAATGATAGATGGGATGTAATAAATGCCAAAAGTCCTTGGGAAACATACAGCATGCGTGGTTCTGGAATGAAGGTTTGATTTATTCATAATAGTGCCAAATGACTTTGTTTAATACTTTCAAATTTTTAACCCAGAATTTATTTTATTTGCAGAATTCTCTTGTTCAAGAATATCTTAGGTTTTTAAACACAGCTAACAAGTAGGTGGACCCTCTGTGTAATTGCATGTTCAATATTGAATGAAAAATGCATATATATACCTTTTCTCTTATATATGACTTGCTCATTGAATATATAAGCATTCAAATTCCTCAAAAGAAGTTTTTAAAAGTATGAAATAATTTTAGAAATAATTTAGGGACAACCCATAAATGAGGTGGGTTACGTTTTGTTTTTAGTGGGCCAAGATCAACTCATTAAATAAGTGAGGCAAATTAAAAAAAAATTATTATTATGGGTCAGCCACATGGTAGTACCTAACCCACTTTTCTATGGGCTTTTGGCCCTATGGGCTTTGCTTTGCTTGTGGGCTTTTTGACCCTATGGGCTTTTTTAGATAGAAAAAGCGATGGTCATGGGCCATGCTCTAATCATAATACATGACAAAGTAGAATTTTAGCTGCCAATACATCTTTAAGGCTTGTAATTGTCAGTCATGCACATAGTGGAATGCACCACTGATAATAGTATAAACTTATGAAATGTGTCCAGATTAATGTAAAACACGTAATAAAAAACCAAAAAAAAAAAAACTAATGATTAAAAATAAATAGTATTTTGTATAATATATAGATATAATTTGTTTAAATATTCTGTTTTAAAATGTATAAAAAGTGGTATACTTCTTTATTCATACTTCTGTGTCACTATCTATTTTTCTTATTAATCCCGACTGTTTTTTTCTTTCATAATAAGACATGAAAATAATTATTTAAATATTACTTAGATAATATGTTTTTCATAAAATAACAAATAAAACTTAATTAAAAAATATTTTTAATAATAATAATAATAATCATCATATATTTACACAATAATGACCGATATTTAATATAATAGTACATTACTACTTTGTTTTATGATTTTTTCTAATAGTGATATAAATATTATTTAGATAGTCACTAGAGAATCACATATTCATAAAAAAATACTTATTTTTACTTAGTAAAAAATTTATTGAATTTTTTAAAATTCACACATCAATGTGTTTCATTATTAATTAGAATAAAATATAACTTAAAACACTTAAATACAATCAAGTAAAAAAAATCAAAATTTTGTTGGAAATACAAGTTTCATTTCTAATGAATACGTGGGTAAAAGAAGTCCCAAATGCAAAGAAATAGAGAAAGTGAGAATCTTATAGATAGAAAAATCCATGATCTTAATGACATAAGGTTTTGGGTTGAGACGTGGATTTCTCTTTATGTCTATTAGAAGCATTATCTCTCTAGAGTTTCAGGCTGTCTCTAACAAGTAGTATCAGATAGTTCAGTTAAGGAAAGTATGATTGAATCACGTGTTTACTAATAGACCAAAAGTTATAACTGTTAATCATGGTACAACAAGCATCACAATTCAATTTGACTTCAATTCGATCTTACTTGGGCCTTGCTAAGAGAGGATGTTGGTCCGCAACCAACAATCCCCTTTCTAGCATTGGCCTCTTGCAGTCCGTGGCTTTCCAAGAACCAAACCCGTAATATTAACTTCAATACCACTTGTTAGATTAAGTGTTTATCATTAGGTCAAAAGTTATATTTATTAGTTAGAGTACAACTCTTTCTACTTAAGCCTATCAACAAGCGTTACAATTTAATTTGACTTCGACTCAACTTAGGCCTTGCCAAGGCAGGATGTTGGCTCGCAACCAACAAATGATTTGTCATAGTTGTTGGTGTTCTCATGGTTGATGTCACCATTGGAAAAAAGACCATTGACTCATTACTCCGCTCGAGGAGGAGTGTCTTTGTGTGTTTGGACTTGAGAGAAATATTGTTAAAATTTTAAATGTGAGTTCTAAGTAGATATGTTGGTAAAAGAAATTTCACATTAGAAAAGAATGGATAAAATGAAAACTTTATGAATGAAAGAACTCATAAACTTAATGTCTGAGGTTTTAGGTTGAAACTTGGTGTCAAGCAGACTATATAGTTTTTTTTTTCAAGTCCATTAATGGAAGCAAATCTCCCGTGCGTTTTGAGATCCCCTGTCTCTTACACATTTAGCTTTGTTTAATTTTGGTGATTTTTATGTAAATTTTGTTATAATAAAAAAGTTGACAAACTTGTATATAATTGCTTATATATATTTCAAATAGTATATAATATTTTGTATCAAACAAAGTCTTGCTTCTAAATGTTAGCATGCTTGTTTAAAATACCGTTTGTATTAATGAATATTTTGCAACTTAAATATTAAATTTAACAAAAACTCTCTATAAATGAAGCTACAATCATTTCAAAATAAAATAGGACTATACTTTCATAAAAAATAAATAAATACATAAACCATTCTTTAATATAACTTTTTTAAGAATGTAACTTAGACTTTTATGTGTTTTTGTTTACAGTAACAAACTATAATAAGATCATATTTTATTAATGTGTTTTTTAAAAGTATTCATTAGTATGTTAATATATCGAAGCCAATAAAAATATCTCAAAGCCAATAGTTAGAAAGAGAAATGAAAGCTTGACAACTTAAATATGAGATTATTTAATTAAGAGTAGTTTTCTTTTTGAGTGAATTACTTTCACCCCCTCTAAGTTTAATGATATTACACTCAATCTCATTCTTTTTTAAAAATGACACTCACCCCTATTAATTGATCAAGTTACATAATTGTGTAAATATTTTTAGTTAAAATCTATAAGATTTTCAGTATTTGATTATTTATGAAAAAAAAAAATATATTTTAAAATATTATTATGTATAAATATTACCGGTTAAAATTTGATAATATTTTTTATCGTTAAAATTTGATAATATTACTAGTTAAAAAATATATATATTTTTTCAAAAAACTCCTTACACACCCACACAGAGAAAATTGTAAATTTTTTTTATAAAAAAATATTATTATATATAAATATTATTAATTAAAATCTGTAAGGTTTTCAGTATACATAGTTATTTTTAGTATACACAATTTTTCATAAATAATGTGAATCTTGAAAATTTATAAATTTTAAGCGATAATATTTACACAATTATGCAACTTAATCAATTAATTGAGAGGTGAGTGTCATTTTTGAAAAAAATAGGATTGATATTTTTTTTAAAAAATATTTTTTATAAATAAGCTGTGAATCTTTGAAAATTTATAGATTTTAGCGATAATATTTATACAATTATATAAACTTGATCAATTAATGAGGATAATTGTCATTTTTAAAAAAAATGAAATTGAGTGTAATATTATTAAATTTAGAGGAGGATAAGTGTAATTTACTCTTTTTTTTTTTTGCAAGGGAAAGAAAAAAAAAAGCAAAGAAACACTAACTATGAAAGAAAGTTTATAATATGTTGATTGTAATATCTTATTTTTTATAAAATAATTTTGTGAAGAATAAAATTTTAAGTTAAATATTATATTTGGTTTTATTTTATAATAATTGATACTGATTAAAAGAGATTAGATAAAATTTATAAAAATTTAATTAGTAATAATTTATGAAATTAGAAATAAGAATTTATTAAAATAAAATTTAAGATTTAATTTTAACAATAAAGATTATAAGTATTTTAATTAATATATTTGTAAAAATATATTTATAAAGAGATAATTATAAAAAGATATTTATGAATTAATTATTATTTTAATATAAAAATTTAAATCTAATAATTACTTTATATAAAAAAAAGTACAACGTGGTGCACGTTGCAACGCACAAATATTCATAAATTGGGGAGGGGGGCTGAACAAGAATAAGGAGAGAGAGAGGTGCTGCAAACGTATACCGAGAAAAAGAGAGAAGAGAGAGAGAGAGACAAAGAAAGAGAAGAAAGAGAAAGAAAAAGAGAAGAAATAGAAGGAAGAGAGAAGGAGCAGCAAACGTAGCCGAGAGTAGAGAAAGAGAGAGAAAAAGAAAGATAAGAAAAAGAAAGATAAGAAAGAGAAAGAGAGAGAAAAAGAAAGATGAGAAAGAGAAAGAGAAGAGAAACCAGAAACAGAAAGAGAAAGAGAAGGAAGAGATGAGGAAAGCGTCAAAATTGAGAAAGAAGAAACAAGAGGGAGAGAGAAGGAATGACAAAATATTTATAAGAAGTAGGAATTGAATTTTTTAAAAAAATAAAATTATGACTTATTGTATGTTTATATGTTTTAGTTTTATTAGTTAATTTTTATTTTAATATATTTTGTGTATATTATGATTTTTGTTAAATTTATTATGTACATATAATGTTATAAAATTTTGATATTTGTTTAACTCTAAAATATTTATGATATTTGATAAAATTTAGAATTATTATAATTAAAATATTAACTCTTTTATGAGATTAATATAATAAATTAAAATATTACTTAAAGTTTAAGTTAAACATATATTTTTAATTTTATTGAGCAATACATATATGTATTTGAGTTATCTGTACTTTTTTATATTTACCTTGATTTAGGAGTATTTTTATGATATTTATTTTGACTTATATTTATCTTGACTTGAAAGTAATTTTATGATCTTTATTTTAACATTTGTAATAAAAGAATTTTTGTGCAATGATTGATCTGGATCAGGATAAACTATGGATCATGATGATGACCTGATAATTATAGACTATGATGAGGACTGAACAATTATAGACTATGACGTAGACTTTTAAAAGAATTATTAAATTAATTTTAAACTATATTTGGTTCCTTGAATAATTTATATTTAAATTTAATGATTTTAAGTTTTGTGGGTTTTATTTAATTATCATGATATGATAAATTTAATTGTGATATATTAGTATTTTATATTGCTTATGTTTATGTGTAGAGCTGGCAAAACGGGTTCAACCCGTCGGGTTAACCCGCCAATCCGTCATTTTTTTGCGGGTTGGGTTCAAGGATTGAGCCCATATTTTTTTTTTCAACCTCATATAATACATGTAGTAAGGTGGGTTGGCCTACTGCGAGTTGATTCTTTTTTTAAAAAAAATGATAAGTAATACTATAAATAAAAAACTCTTTGATGTTATATAATTTATGTTTGAATATTTAATTAGACTATTTTAAAAATTATATTTTAGATATGTGATTTGTAATTTTTTACCATTATTATTTATTATTATTTTATAGTATTTATTGATTTTTTATATAATTTTTTTAGGCGGGTTAAGCGATTATTGTAAAGCCAACTCATCTATTTTTTCTTATTTTATCTTTTATGCAGGCCAACCCGCCTTAAAGCAGCGTAGGTTCGTTCTTCCAACTAATTTTTTAAAACGGGCCAACGCACTCCGCCCCACATTTTAGCGGGTTGAAGTGGGTCGGGGCGGGTCGGCCCATTTTGTCAGCTCTATTTGTGTGTGATGGCAAGCAAGTGATTCATGAAAAAGTTTGCACTTAACCGTTGAGAGGCAGATGGATGGATTTCCTTTTATGTTACCTATCTGATTAGTGTGAGTATGTTTGACTTTATTGTCACGATATTAAAGTAATATCAAAGATAGAGTGAATTCCTTATGGAAATAAAGGTCTTCGAGTGAAATGTGAGACAAGCATACATGAAAAGAAAAAGAAAGAAAAGTAAAGTGTAGATTTCTTGTGACGAGGAACTTGCTTGCAGATTGTTGAATACACTTATAATTGGTACTTGTTTGTTGATATATGGGGAACTTGCTTGTTAGTTCTGTTATGCTGAAATTTTGTTATTTTTGTTATACTTTTGTTACCATGTGATTTTCTGTGTATCTTATACAGTTGAAATTTACCATATATTTTTGAATATTTTTATAACTGTTTATTTTTTACTGAGAATTTTTAATTCTCACTCGATTCATGGTATTTTCAGATTAGTTCAAGATGTATTATAGTCATCACCATTCAGATCAACTAAGCATAGACCCTTGTTTCAAAGGAAGATGATATAATTATTAAAAATATGTATATATATACTTCTGAATAAACATTACGACTAGTGTGAGATTTTAGTTTGAAAAGTTATAAATGTATACTATAACTTTGTTTTATCTAGTATTGATACTTATTTCTTTTATATAAATATATATATATATATATATTCTGATTTTAATATTTTTTTAAATTTTTATGAAATAAATTCATTTCAATATTATTATAAATATGTTTAGAATTATTGTTTTAGTTAAGGGAGGTTACACTGGTGAATGCGATATCTAAAATAAATTATCAAATATTTATTAAATATTAGTTTTATAATATATTTAAATTTTTATTAAAAATAATTAACAGTTAATAAAATACTTAATAAGTATTATATCTTAAAACAAAGATGAATACTATAGAATTTTCAAACTAATAACGAAGAGAACACCAAGAGTATCCGCAAGCGGTGCTCAAGATTCAGACTCAGACCAGGAGGAGCAGAACATTGAGTATTATTTCAAAAAATTATTAGAATTATTCTTAATAGTAATATATAAATATTATTTTGTCTTTAATTAAATTATTTTTTTAATTAATCAAATAATTTTTTATAATTATTTTATACTTATTTTAATAATTTAATATATAAAAATAATTCTTTTTTATACTATTTAAATAAAATAGATTAAATTAAAATTATTTTTAATTAATATATTTAAATATAAATTTTTTATAATTAATTATAATAAAAAAATTTATACAAGAATTAATTATTAAAATAATTTAATTTTCACAACTATATTAAAATCATATTTATTCTTTTCTCTTTCTCTCTCTTTTCAACATCAGCATCAACAGCGTACATTTTGATTTTCTCACCGTGAGCTCTTTTTTTTTAGCAAGAGACATTAGTCTATCTAAATGGAACAGAACAAATTTGATTATTAGAAACATACAAAACGCACAGAAAGATGAATGGAGAAGCCACGACCGACAAACGTCCAACCTAGGTAGTGACAAATTAAACTTGTGATTGTGATCTATAAAGCTGTGGGTAGATATGGTGCATTATCCTCCTCCAACCAGAGCTGCACTTCGTAGGAGGTTCGATGGGGCCGATGCGAGGGACTAGAAGGAGAGTAACTCTTATATTTTTAGATTACATATATATTTTTTATATTTTATTTAATATTATTTATTATATTATTTATTATTTTTTATTTAATTATATCTCTTAAAAAATATAAATAATATTTCTATTTTTTTTAAGAGAGTGAGATGATAATTTTTCAAAGGAAGATTCTCATGTCCTTTAATCAGAGCAGTACTATGCTGTCAACGTATACGCATGGTCCTCTCACTGTATTTAGCAGAAGTTATGAGCTTGACGGGCCAAAACCATTTGCATGATTGCATCTTTCTTTTCTTTTCAGTAATACATAAGTTCCACGTGGTGAGAAGCGCTCGAGGGCCTCCTAATTGGACCGGCGGAGGAAAGAAGGAAGAAGGGATAAGGGAAATGGGGCGGAAAGGATGCGATGAATTGATCCTGCATCTAATCTTAACATATCCTAGCACCAACCGACAGGGACGATTGCATCTTTCCTTTTTAATGTCTGTACATTATTATTTTTTTATCATTCATATATTACTTCTTTTTTAATAACAAAATAAGAAAAATATATATTTTAACACATTTTCTATTTTTTATTTCCTAAACAAACAAGTTGTAAAAGTGAAATTATTAGCACTCTCAATTATTTATTCACATTTCTTACTTATCAATTAAAATTTTAATTTTTTTAAATTATGAAAGATTACTAAAGAATGTAAATAAATAATTGAGAATTCTAATAACAACATCAAAACTATAAACTTAGTGTAAACTTCTTCACGTGCAAATATCATTTTTCAATTATAATCATTCTTATCTTTTTCTTTTGTTATGGTGTTTACAACATGGAAAAGTCTATTCGCATACCATTTTTACATTAACAATTGATGTATAAATAGTTAGTAATCAGCATATATTATAATCAATTAATATCTCCAATTATCATATAATTGACGTTAATCACCAATTAAATCGTCAATATAAAATTAGTGTTCGGTTGAAACTGTTACATGCTACAATTTTTCTGTAGGTTTACCTTTTTCTTTTTCTGTATGTTTAGTTGAGAGTGCACTGGGGTCTCCAATACATGAGATTAAGTTGAAGAGTTAGGTATAATTCAGCCTAAAATATTTTACATAAATCTTTGAAAATTGTTAAGGAACCAGAAATTTTGTCAAATTTTTTTTCCTAAAATAATGTGAAATGTTTATTAGTTCTTGATTTAATAAGTAATCATTACTACTTTATTTCATCTAATAACCACCCTTATATTTTATCAAAATTTTAACTCTTTTTTTTATGTAGCATTACTTTAAAGCTTTATGTAATGTCAGCGTTCTGTATTTTTTTTATTTTATCTCTAGGTAAGGTTTGCTCATGCAATATTTTTTTTAAAATAAAGAATTCTTACCTTCAGGTGGTTTAATTATTCTTAAAAGTCATGGTTGCCTTGTTTCTTTTTCTCATTTATTAATTATTTT
Organism: Ormosia semicastrata; assembly: GCA_029884595.1. Classification (NCBI taxonomy): domain Eukaryota; kingdom Viridiplantae; phylum Streptophyta; class Magnoliopsida; order Fabales; family Fabaceae; genus Ormosia; species Ormosia semicastrata. Next base: position 10,843,589 of record JAQQTO010000041.1, read on the forward strand.
CAATTGATAAAACAATTTTAAAAATTTTGCTTACCTAACTTTCTTAATAAAATTTTTTAACATATAATAAAATTTTATATATGTAGATGTCGGTTAATGATAAAGGAATTTTGATAATATGCAGGAGATCATATCTTCAAACCTCCTTGTCACTATTGTATTAAAAAAAATATAGAAGTTAAACTTTTAGAGGCGATTATCGGTAGTTGGGTTTCCTAATTAAATTCCCTCTTTATTATCTAAACGAAAAGCATTAGTATTTGCGGGTGCAAACAGAAGAAAATGCTAACGTTTTTATATTTATGTAAAAGTTATATATCATTCTTTTATCCACCATATATATATATATATATATATATATATATATATATATATATATATATATATATATATATATATATATATATATATATATATATCATTCTTCCCATTTTACTTGTTTAGAAAAATTAAATTGTCTTAAAATTAAAAAAATACAATGAATATTTACATAATGCAAAATTTATCTGTAATGTTAAGAGTTTAAATCAAAAATTAATTATTTTAAGAAGACTTATTATCTAGTTAACAATCAGCCCGGAATTGCATAAATAATTATTTTTATTGAAAAAATAATAATATTTAGGTAATTTAAAACAACATTAAATCCTTAATGATATTTACTGTTCCATTTACGACTTAAGAGGTTAGCATTCCCCACTCTCATTAGTCCAGATATGCATATGAATTCTACACAATTGTCAATCAAATTAGTTCGTCTATCTATTTATTTATTTATACAAAGGAGGCATTGAAGATTGAAACTATAAATTCATGTAAATTAATCAAATCTCTCACCATTAGGAGTGGGCTAATGGTTACAACCAAGCCAGTTAATAAAATATTTCTTTCAAACATTATTGAACAGGTTCGCATCTTGTTCCTTTGTTCAGTTGTTAGTTTAGCTCACCTCCGCTCAGCCATGTTAGTAAAATCCGTGGACAAGTAATTGTACACGTATCATTTAGAAAAACATCGTATAAAATCTTTGACATTGATACAAACAACTAGGAAATCAAACTATATAATATAAACTAACAAGGGAAGAAATCAAGTATTACAGGTGAATAAGGCTAAGTGTCGTTGAACCAAGGGTGCACTTTGTTAGCTTCTTATTCCTTACATAGAGAGTGCATAATGGCAAGTCAACCAAGTATGCCTCCTAAGGGCTACAACATACAAGTAAGGATCATGGTTCAGATGGATCCCTACAGAGGCAGAGATCCTAGACGCAGACCGTACAAACTGGTCGATGCAGTCTCATCACACACACGTCGACAAACTTTTGAGACGCTGTCTTTTATCTGAGCAGAGTAGTTATTTTGTTTATCATAATACCTGTCCCAAATCATAACTCCACCGTAGTTGGGAGCTTGCTTTGCGGTTGGAAGAACCTCAGATTTGAGAGCATCCGGTGGTATATAACCGACTGCTGCATCCTCAGAAGCCGCAAGACCCAAGAATATTAAGCTGTTGGGAACATTTGAGGTCCATGTATTCCATGCACTCAAAAGATTGGTAGCATCTCCATTTGAGTATATGCAAGGGTTCTGGTAGAAGAACTCAACCCATATGTAATCGAAAAGGCCAGTTTTGATAGCGTCGCCGAGGTAGTAATCTGGGTAGACACATTCTGGTGATGCAGATAAGTAAATTTTTCTTGCGGTTGTGGATGCATTAATGGCCGTGACAAGGTCTTCCCAGTGCAGGTTCTCACTATCTGACACGTCACCAATGTCAATGCCGTCCAAAGATACACTTCCTAGTGGACCAGATTGACCACTGAGGTAGTTCTCCAAGAGGTAGTCTGCAAGATCTTTGGCCACATCCTCTAATGATGAGGAGTAACGAGCTCTTCTGGTTGTTTGAGTTCGATCTTGGTCAATGGAAATGAAAACTTTGATGTTGTTTTCTTGGCAGTATTCTATTTGTGACTGTAGCTCGGAGCAAGGGTAAGTAGAGCTGCCACAATGTGTTGCCAAGTTTAACACTGGGGTGCTGCCATTGTCGAACACAATAAGGCTTTCGAGGATCACGATATTATAGTTTCCAGTGGCACATGTTTCCTGCAAGGTGCCCTCTCCTTCATTGGATTTCTGACCCCAGTAAACAGATATGGCTCCGCTGCCAACACAATCAGCAGCGTTGGAGGAGTTGATTATGGAAGAGAGGGTTACAAGGGCCAAGAGGAGGAATATTGATGGTTGTTTTGTGGCAGCCATGGTTAATTATGAGTAATGGTTTTCTTGTTTAGCTCGATGGCTGTTAGGGCAAGAGAAGCAACCAATTTATAGTGGTGCTAGGGCATTGGCTTGTGCATTTAATTCGTAATGGAAAATGTTTTTTTGGTGCACTCTCAATGAGAAATTTTTGCTTAAATTTGGAGTACACAATTGAGTACATCAAACTAATTAATATTTAATATTTTTATAAATTTTTGTATTATATAAAAATATTATATTTTAATTGATCTAATATACTTAATTATAGTACTCTAAATTTAAGTAATAATTTCTTCACTCTCAATATAATATCTATGTGAAATATCATATTTAATGAAAATATGACTAAATATTATTATATATTATATATAAAATTAAAAGTTAAAATAGATATATTACATATAAATGTGAGTATAATATTGTCTAAATATTATATTATTGGTATTCAAATATCATAACTCTTTCATAGTATCAATGGAAATAAATTTTACAGCACGTGTTTTATGTTGGAACTTTTGTACCCACTTATTTGTAGGAATAGGATTCAAAATTTCTTAGTGCCAACAATTTTTGTTTAATTAACTATATTTTATTGAGAGAAAGAATTTGGGACAAAAGTGTTAGACTCATGTGTCGTATATAATATTTTTGAAAGTCTCTTTGTGATAGATACCCATAACATTATTCAAAAATAAAATTCTTGAAAGTGATTAAAAAATGTAAAGTAAAAAATCAATGCACTATTACTGTAAAAATAAGCATATTCTTCATAGTAGTGCATATAATGCCTCATTAACAATATATAAATTTATATCATTTTACATATGTGTGAGGTTATAAAGATAGACTGTAATTATGATAAAAAGAATATAAAATTAACTATAGTCAAATAATAAAAATATATATATATATATATATAATAAGACAAAATTTAAGTAAAATTTTTAAGTATTTATGATATTTTTTTAATAAAAATATAATATGTATTTTATTTTTTAATAAAAATATAATAACGTATCTTAATTTTTAATTACTTAATTATTATTTTTAAAATTTTTATTAATAAATTATAAAAAAATATACATATATATCATATTTTTATTTAAAAAATACCATAAACACTTAAAATAACTTTACTTAAATTTTATCCTATAAAATAACATGAGTAAAGTGTGTGTTTATCATTATTATATGGTAATCAAATAATGTAAGTTGTGTTAAGATCATTGTTGGCCATTTTAATGTCAAGTAGAATATAAGACGTCCCAATCCCTTGAAAAGAATTCCCCATCAGAATTTTGTCCAATGGCAATGGCGTTAAGTGTCTGCTACGTCATTATGGCAGTACTACCTTTTTTGAGTTTTTTATATATGTATATTATATTTATAGAGTATATTAATGTGTGAAAAATATTAAATTATTTTATATATAATTATAATATATTTATAAAATATAAAATAAATTTTAAAAAATTAAATATATAACAATTTAAAAAATAACGAGATTATTTTAAAATATTTCTAGAAGAACAGTATTATTTACGGAGTTGATGTAATAGTTGAGGAGATGTGCTCTTTATTTTGATTATTTGATTTTGAGGTGGGCCGGCCCCATTTAAAAAGATATTCCTACAAGAACAGTATTATTTACGGAGTTTACAGGGTTTAGTGTAAAATTGGGCCACTTCTAATATACACCTTATGTATTAGGATGAATGATTTATAATTTAATGTTTTTTAATTGTATATCTTATGTATTAGGATGAATAATTTATAATTTAATATTTTTTAAGTTATACAATTGTATAAATATTATTAATTAAAATTTATAAAATTTTTAATATTTATAGTTATTTATAAAAAATTATTTTTTAAAAAATTATTATATATAAATATTATCAATTAAAATTTAATAATATTTTTTATTAATTAAAATTTGATCATAACATTACTACTTAAAATATTTTTTAAAAACTCCTTACACATTCACATAAAAAAAATTGTAAGGAATTTTTAAAAAAAAATATTATTGTGTGTAAATATTATAAGTTAAAATTTATAATATTTTTAGTATATACTGATTATTTATGAAAAAATACAAAAATTGATATATTTTTAACTAGTATTATTTTAATTGATATTATTTATACAATTATGTAATTTTTAAAAAAAGAACAGTGAGTGATGGCAGATGGCGAATGGATGGTGACCAGACGACCATGGCCGACAACCTGACAAATTGTGGTTTGGTGATTGACCAATGATCGATTGATTATCACAATGACAATCGCGACCAACTTAACGATGGATCGATGACTGTCGACGATGATCAATGACCGGTGGCCAAGAACCCACCTGCGGTGATCGATGGATAGCAACTAGCATGGTGGTGGCAATCGGCGATCGATTAGTGGTGTATAAAAAAATATAAAACTAGAAAAAATGAAGGAAACCTACAAAAAAAATGCTTACAATAATAGGTAAAATTCAAAATGTATGATACAATCTAATTTAATAAGGTGTATCATAGCAACAACTGTAAAACTGTGGCATCACGAGAAGATGAGGTCAGGAAGCACGTGTTTTGTGAGTTTACGTGTAAAAGAAAACTATTTTTTTTAGTATAACCACGAAGTATTTCAAAATTATAATTATTTAGACTGTGTATGAAATTAATTATTTACATATGAGAAATATGAAATTTTTATAATAAATCTTTTATATTTTATTTTCATTTTTGTTTAAAAATTAAAAAGTAAAAAAGAATATGTTAAAATATTTATTTTTTGTTTTATTATTTAAAAAAATATCATAATAATGTAAGAATTTTTTCTTTGAGTTAAATGTAATATAAAAAAGTTATGTACAAATATCATTATTTTGTGCATAACAATATTGATATACTACCTTTATATTTTTTATTTAAAAAATAAAGATAAAAGGAATATTTTTTTTACGGCATAAAAGGAATATGTTGAAATGCATATTTTTTATTTTATTATAAAGGATAGTTCTATAAAGCACTCTAGCATTATTTTTGTCTCACAACGTCAAATTTTTTTTTTTAAAGCTTTAATGAAAAAGTTGGTATCTCTAAAACACAAAAAGAAGGCAGGTGTTATGGTGCACCTAGTTTGGGTGTACCATACATCCTTTATTTTATTTGTTGTTACAAGTTTTTTTTATAAGTTATTTTTTTTACAAATTAATTTTTTTTGGTATTTTTTAGGCCATTGTTCACCAATTGCTAGCAATCGGTCATTGCGTCAGCCACCACTGTCATCGGCTGGCTCCTACCCACTCTCGATTGAATATTATTATTTTTTTTAAAATTATATAACTGTATAAATAATACCAGTTAAAATTATATCAGTCTTTATAATTTTTTATAAATAATTATACATACTCAAAAAAATTTCTTATAACTATAACTGTTGAAAAATCTTATAAATTTTAACTAATAATATTTATACAATTATACAACTTTAAAAAAATTAAAATTAACTAATTTTCTTAAAACTATAACTGTATTTGTTAAAAAAATTTATAAATTTTAACTTATAATATTTATATAATTATACAACTTTAAAAAAATTAGAGCTCTTTGGTGGTGTCTAGCAAGCACTTACAATAACTTGTTAACTAACGATAATAGTGGTGGTAGTATGTAAAAAAAATATAAAACTAAAAAAAACCTAAAAATAAAAAATTGAAAAAAAAAACCTGCTAAATTAGTAATTTATTTTATGAATAAATTAATGTTTGAATTTTAAGGTGTACTATACTCTCACCTTTGGAAGGTTTATATTACACTCAGCCCAAAAAGAAAACCAAAGGTGTTAAACTCGAGTGCATGTGTTTTACAGCACAAACCTTATATAAAAAAAATAGTATGAAGTTTTTATATTAAAAATAATATGCAAATGATATTAGAGAGTTGCTATAATATCCTGATTGATATAATTAGCGACGGATGTAAAGGGGACAAGGAGATGTTGTTCTCTCAGTCTTTATATAATTTTCTATGATATATTTAGTATTAGCATGTAAAAAAAAGAACTCTTACTTTTAATTTATATTAACTCATATATTGAGTGACTAAAATAATTTTGAAAGAGTTATTAAACTTATTTATTTGTGTATTGATTCATTTATTAAAAGTGATTTTTTATTCAAATAAAAATTGTGAACTAATTTAATTATTGAAAATGATCTTTTATCTAAACAAAAAGTGTATTAAATTATGCATCAACATTAATATATATATAGAAGATATATCTAGTGAGAGAAATTTTTATTGTGAGAGGATAAGATGAGTAAATCTTGACTATATAATCATATATGAATGGTCAAAATTTTAAGATTAAAAGTTATTTAAAAATTATGTGATCATTTAAAAAAATCACATGCATTTATCTTCTAATCTTAACCATTCATAAAAGATCTAACGGTCAAGATTCACTCTTCTCATTTCTCACAATAAATACTCATCTCACTTAATACACATCCTATATATATATACACACACAAAATTTTAAAGTAAAAAAGAAAGAAACTTAAATCTTTTCAATACATATCTATTAAAAAAAATTCTTCCATATATTTTAACAGCATCAATAAAGGCGTTTATATATGTATATATCAATATTCTTCTTCTTCTTTTTTTTACGGTTTAGAAATCACGATTATTATTATTATTTTTTAAATTACACACAAATCTCTTGTGCTTTTGTCTTTTTGGTAAATTAGAAGTACCATTCGGCCAGCAAGAGATTTTTTTTTTTTTTACGGTTTAGAGGTTTATCATTAACTTGATCGAGATTGACCTCTTTTTTTTTTTAAATTACACAAGTCTCTTGTACTTTTGTCAAACCAAACTCTATGAGACTATTTAAAGTCATACAAAGATTTTTTAAGATGACAAATTACTTCAGAAGACTCTCTATGAGCATCAAACCCTGATGGTTGGTTTATGTAAATCTTTACTTCTAGATCATCATGAAGAAAAAATATTCTTGCTGTCCAACTAATGAAGGGGTCAATAGTGAATAGCAATCATTGACAGAAAAAGTCAAACCAAAGCATCTTTGCCACGGACGAGAAAGTGTTTCTATAATTCAAACAAAAAATCTAGGTATACCCTTTTGTCATCAGACGAGCCTTGAGGCAATCAATCTTGCCATCAGGGCCAACATTGTCCGTTTATATCCATCGACAGCCTATAACAAACTTTCTGGAAGGAAGAGGAACAAGTTTCTAAGTATCATTGTTCTGAAGGGCACACATCTCATTGATCATAACTTAGATTCCTGACCCCAATAAACAAATATGGCTCCGCTGGCAACACAATCAGCAGCGTTGGAGGAGTTGATTATGGAAGAAAGGGTTACAAGGGCCAAGAGGAGGAATATTGATGGTTGTTTTATGGCAGCCATGGTTAATTATGAGTAATGGTTTTCTTGTTTAGCTCGATGGCTGTTAGGGCAAGAGAAGCAACCAATTTATAGTGGTGCTAGGGCCATTGGCTTGTGCATTTCGTAATAGAATATGTTTTTTTACGCTCTTAATATAATATCTAGCTAAGTGAGATATATATCATATTTGATATGAATGTGGCTAGATACTGTCATATACTATATATAATGTTAAAAGTTAAAAATAGATATATTACATATAACTGTGAATGTAATATCATATTATAAGTATTTGTGAATACCCAATTTTGTCCGGGACATTTTGTAAAAAAATAAAAAAAGAGAAAAAAGGAAAAAAATAATAAAAAGACTCATCTTTCAACTCATTGGCCTATTAACCCTTAAACCAATCCATTAACCCATAATCTATGATCCAACTCATTAACTCACAACCCATATGCCAACACTTATCCTAAACAAACTCTATCAGTCATCCTAATTTCTAAGCACTTATCCTAACTATCCTAAACAAACCTATTCTGAACTAACCAGCACTTATCCTAAACCAACCAAACTTATCATCCTAAACAAATTTCAATCCCATTTTAACTCAAACTCTTCAACCTAATCCCCTCCTATAAAAACACCTAACCCATACTCAGAACCTAACTGACTTTCAGCCTTGAGACTTGAGCCTAAACACACCCACATTTTGCCTACGGCTAACATCCAAACATTCTTTCCATTACGTAACTTTCCATGCAGCAATTTCTGTCAAATACTATCTCCATCTTCAACAGCATCTCAAACATCCATCACTTCCCATGAACATTACCCCACTTTCATCTTCTACCCCATAACTGAGTCAACTCAGTGAACAACCACCCATTGTGAGTCAACTCACCTCCCTCACCATTCCAATCTTCAGTAACCATACCCTTCACCTCATCACACCATAACTACAACTTCTTCTTCTTCAACTTTTACCATAGCCACCATCTCAGCCAAACAAAAGCCTCATTCACGTTAAACCACCATCTTCATCAACCATTTGGCCATAACCCATAAGTCCAACCCATCACCCTCCACATAAATCTTTATCTCCATCCACTAAACAATCATCACAGTAACCACCCTCTGTTTACACTTTCATTACAATCTTCCTCAAGCCATTAACCACTTGCCTGTGCAACCTCCACAACAACCAAATCCCACCGTCCTCAACTCCTCCATAAGAACCGTGACCCAACAGTCCAGCCAACCCAAGGCCCAGAGCTCCACCGAAACCGCTGCCACTGTATCTCGTAGCCACCAAACCGCAATCCCGCACCAAGCCTAGATCCGAAATTGCCGTCAGATCCAGAAATCGATGACCGTTAGCCGCCTGACCAAATCCCGCCCAAGCCGCACGATGCCGGCCAAATTCGCTAGCTCCGACCTATGCGAGTCACATCCTGATCTGAGTCTAGCCGTGCTGCTGCTCCTACACGGTCCTTCCTAGGTTTCGTTCTTTTGCGAATTGTGTTAGACAGTCACCGGCGCTGCTCGACTTCGCTGTCCTCCACCGAGTCTCACCGCACTTGAGTAGCCAGCCACCATTGAAATTCCTTGGTCTCCATCCAAAACAGAGTTCCCTCTTCCCTTATTCCTTTTATTCTATCTTTCGTAAATTTCTGCTGTCTTCTTTTTGTTCTGTTTTGACTTTTTTTTTTCTAAAGAGACTTGGGCTTAACTTACTGGGCCCAGATTTTTTTTAAAAAAAATGAAAATAAACTTAAAAAGGATTAAAATAAAAGAAATAATTAAAAGATTTTTTTTAGAAAAAAAATGAGTTATCTAAGTTGTGACAGCTTGCTAACCCTTGTTAATTTTTGTAATCATCCGAGTTGCATGACAATGACTTGATGATTTACATTGTTATTGTTGTTATTATTATTATTATTATTATTATTATTATTATTATTATTATTATTATTATTATTATTATTATTATCTTGTTTTCAAATTTTTATAAGTTAAATCTCTAATTGATAAAAAAAATTATAATAAAAATTTTCTAACAAATTTGATAATCAGTAGGTGACGTCTCTAGCGTGACGCAAGCTTCACCTATTCAATCCTTAATTTCATTAACAGAGTCGCGACGACTAGTTAATTTAAGTTTCTAAAAAATAATTAAATTATTTTTTAAATAAAAAAATCAACCAATTTTTTTCCTAGATAATTTTAAATAAAATTTTGTAACAAATTTGATAATTAGTGGGTGACGTCTCTAGCGTGATGCGGGCTTCACCCATTCAACCTTAATTTGATTAACAGAGTCGCGACGACCTGTTAATTCAAATTTTCATTAAATAAAATTTTAATTAAAATCAACTAACCCACAATATTTTCTAAAGAACTATGTGACTTTGAGTTCCTCATTGCACCAGGGGATACGTAGGAGCAAAATTTTTATTTTGTCAAGCTAAAAATTAATTTTTCATAATTCATTTGTCTATTTTATTTTTTTTACAAAAGGGGTAAAATAAATATTTTCAAAAGTTATTAAAAATTTATATAATTAACTTAAGGTACCGTCCTAGGACGGATGTGATAGGGGTGCTGTGGGATTAAGTTTCCACCATTCTCTGCACATAACCGACTCTCGAATTCAATTTGGTTTCAAAGACCATTTTTTAAAAAGGTTTTTTTTCCAATTTTTCCTATTCTAAATAAAAATTGGTGGTGACTCCTAACAATTTATTTTGTTCGCCGCTCCCACCACGATCTCGGTCGCGACAGATGGCGACTCTACTGGGGATGCTTGAGAGTCAAGCCTATAGGAGTTGGTTATGCAAATATTGTGATCTTTATGTATTTGTTTTACCCTTTTTCTTTTTCTTTTTTTTTTCTCTTTTTTATATTTGATTATTCTTTTTTTTAGTTAATTGTTTTGTTATCTAAACTTTAGGGTAGAAAACTTTTGGATTTTGTTTTTTTTTTTTTTTTGCTTTGTTTTGTAGGATATGGGTAGTCTTTAGGATTGTAAAGGTTTGTACGCTCCTTACACCCACTGCACCTACACGTGTAACACACACATTCGAGTGAGGCTCTATACCCGGGTCTGAGTGAAGCCTAAGTTAAGTAGAGGTTGCGTAGTGGTAGCCATTTTGGATGTACATCCAGTTTAGTTATTGCGAAAATCTCATCTAGAGTGTGCCTTTTTCATGAATGTCCCACACCTAATGATTTACCCACTATTTCGTGGCCAACATTCTGAAATAGGACTTAGCTCTAAAGACCTCTAAAATAGAAGAGCCACCCCATGGAAGTTCTCACGAACCAGAAAGACTCTTAGATCCTTAAGATAGAATTCCCAAGTTTAAGGCAACCCCATTAGGACACAAAGGGAGCACACCTTTCATTGCCTTTATATTTATCCATATCTTGTGAGTTGTTTAGTCCTTTAATGTGACAAACCATACTTGTGTCCCTCTTAAATTTTTTTTTCCCAAAAAGGAGATGAGTCATTATTAAATGACCAACAGCTCATTCACTCATTATTGCATCATAAGGCATCATTCTTCGTATCATGTTTTCTCTAAAAAATCATGCATTGATAATTCTTATGTGTTAAATCCAGGTTTGTTGGGGGACTATTGAAACTAAGTGTCAAAGGATTAACAGTGAGTATCTTTGATTAATAATGAAACGTGTCATGGGATCAGATCACAATGAGGCCATTTTGAAAAAGACCTTGCGACTTAAGGCCAATGAAGTTGACATAGAAAGCCTGTTGAGTTTGGACCGAATGTTGAAGAAGACACAACATCTGACCTTCACCGTAAGATATGGGAAGATCCTGAATCTGTTAGAGGTAGATATGCAGGTAGAAGCTATTATCGCGCTAACCCAATTCTATGACCCACCATTGCGTTGTTTCACGTTTCAAGATTTTTAGTTGGCCCCCACCTTAGAAGAGTTTGAGCAGATCTTGGGCTTACCATTAGAAAAGGAAAAGCCATACCTCTATATAGGCCACCATGCATCCATGCCAACCATAGCAGACGTCTTGAAGGTTCATGTAAAGGATCTGCAAAAAGCAAAGCAAAATAGGAAAGGAACAGAAGGATTCCCAAGGAAATTCTTAGAAGAACACATGCGCCACCTAGCCAAGGTTGAAGACTAGAATACCTTTATGGATGTGTTAGCCCTCACTATTTATGGCAGCATCCTATTCTTTAGTAATGAAGACTTAATAGATTTTGTAGCAATAGATGTGTTTCTCGCTCGAAGGAATAATGCCGCTAATCTTGTTTCTGCCCTTCTTGCGAATGTTTATTATACTCTGAATTTCTGCCATGAAAAGAAGGGTAAGCGGATCTTATGTTGTCTACCGATGTTATTCGTATGGCTCACAAGTCACATGTTCAAGAAAGGCTACGAGGATCCAAATAGAGAATATGACTTTGGGAAAAAGGAGCGATAAGGGTGAAATGAAGCATATTCCTCACCTGAGAGAAACATTCCCGACACCAACTAGGGTAATCATGCTTGAAGAAGTCATTCGTCCCCAATTCCATTTTACTATCAATGCATTGCATGAAGAAGGTCCTGAAGAGTACAAAGTAATCTGGCCTTTCACTGAAGAGGAGTCGTTGAAGAACTAGCAATCTGAATCAATGATTGATGTTATTACTTCCAAGTAATTGTCTAGCCATGCTGTAACAAGCAGATATTTGTGTGTAGCTATGTTTTTATCTTATATTTATGTTATTTGAGACAATTAACTAAATAAAGTTGCATGTTTATTCAGCATTCCTCTGTGTCACTCTCTTTGCTTATCTTTTTTTTTACATTTATTAGTTTTCTTTTCCTGTGTTTCTCTTAAAAAAAAGACTTCTTGCTCTTGCTTTATCATTTCTACTCTATTTTATCTTTCCAACTCCCCATAAATTACTTTTCAGGGATGTGATCTTGTAGAAAGTTCGTCTTATGAAAGGGACCTTGAAAACTTGTCAATTGATTTCCCGGCAACATTTGATGAAGAGGATCCTGGATCTGGTGAAGAGAAAGAGATTGTTGAAGAATTTGAAAAAATGCTAGAATACTCAGAGAGGAAGTTTGATGTAGACAATGAGGTAACAGAAGTAATTAATATGGGAACAGAATAAGACAATAAGGAATTGAAAATAGTAGATAATCCTGAGCGTATAGAAATAGTGGCACTATTGAGGGAGTTCCTTGATGTGTTCGCATGGTCATACAGAGATATGCCTGGATTAGACCCTGAAATAGCGTCACATAAAATTCCATTATATCCAGATGTAGAAGCGAAAAGGCAAAAGTTGAGAAGAATGCATCCTAATATGTGACTAAAGATCAAAGAAAAAGTGACTAAGCAATTAGAAGCTGGATTTATAGAGGTGTCAAGACACCCGCAATAGGTAGCAAATATTGTGCCAGTACCAAAAAAGGATGGGAAGGTCAGGATGTGCGTGGATTATAGAGATCTAAATAAGGCCAGTCCAAAAGATGATTTCCCGCTCCTTCATATTGATGTTCTTGTTGACAATACAGTAGGAAATCACAGGTTCTCGTTTATGGACAGGTATTCTGGGTATAATCAGATCCCCATGGATGTTAATGACAAATAAAAGATGACTTTTATTACACCTTGGGGAACCTTTTGTTACACAATAATGTTCTTTGGATTGAGGAATACTGGGGCTACTTATCAATGTGTTATAGTTGCATTATTTCATGATATGATGCATAAAGAAATTGAGGTTCATGTAGATGATATGGTAGCCAAATCCAAAGAAAAGAAAAGTCATGTAACAGTCTTACGGAGATTATTTGAAAGACTATGGAAGTATAAGTTGAGGCTCAATCCTAATAAGTGCATATTCGGAGCATCCACTGGAAAATTACTCAGATTCATTGTTAGCAGAGAAGGAATAAAGGTGGATCCGGATAAGGCAAAGGCAATACAAGATATGCCTCCTCTTAAGACAGAGCGTGAAGTGAGAAGTTTTCTCGAAAAACTTAATTACATCGCTAGATTCATTGCTAACTTGACTAGCACCTGTGAGCCTATATTCAAGTTGAAGATGCATCAACCGGGTGAATGAGATGAAGAATGTCAAGAAGCTTTTGATAAGATAAAGGTTTATTTGATGAATCCTCTTGTGTTGGTACCCCCTACACCAGGTCGTCCTCTGATATTATACCTAACCGTACTGTCAACCTCAATGGGGGCAATTCTAGGGCAGCACGATGAATCAGGAAAAAAGGAACAGGCGATTTATTACCTGAGTAAGAAGTTTAATGACTGTGAAGCCCGTTACATGACTATTAAGAAGACTTGTTGTGCTCTAGTATGGACCTCAAAACGGCTAAGGTAGTACATGCTCTATTACATCACTTGGTTAATCTTTCGAAAAGACCCTTTGAAGTACATATTTGAAAGCCCTCACGTCTCATTAAGGGTTTAAAAATGGTAAGTAATATTATCAGAGTTCGATATAAAGTACATGACTCAAAAATTCGTCAAAGGAAGTGCAATTGCGGATCATTTAGCTGAAAACCCTCTTGAGGGTGGACAACTAATGACATCCGAGTTCCCTGATGGAGAAATATTGATGGCAGAAGGAGAGGAAGAAAAGGAGGACTCTGCGTGGAAGATGTATTTTGATGGAGCGGTCAATATGCATGGTAATGGCATAGGAGCTGTTGTTGTTTCACTAGTCGAAAAACAATACCCAGTTGCTATCAAGCTAGATTTTGAATGCACTAATAATGTTGCGGAATACGAGGCCTGTGCTAGTGGTTTACAAGTAGCAATTGACTTGGGAATCAAGCAATTAAAAGTATTCAGAGATTCGGCACTTATCATTTATCAAGTGAATGGTGAATAGCAAACTAAAGACCCAAAGTTAGTGCCCTATCAAAAGTATTTGACCAAGTTGACTGAGAAGTTTGAAGAGGTGACATTTTCCTATATGACTCGTGACATGAATCAGTTTGCAGATGCTTTGACCACGTTGGTTATAATGACTAAGTTGGATATCCACAATAATGTTCAATCCATCCAAGTAAAAGTACATAGTGAGCCCACGTATTGTGCTAATGTGGAGGGCGAGCCAGATGGTAAACCTTAGTATCACGATATCAAGCAGTACATCCAGTATAGAGAATACCTAACTGGGACAAGTGAAGTGAATAAGAAGACTATCCACCGGTTGACAATGACCTTTTTCTTGAATGGGGATGTTTTATATAAGAGAAGCCATGACGACACCTTACTTAGATGTGTGGATGCTCGTGAAGCTCGTTTAATCATGACTGAAGTCCATAAAAGAATCTGTGGGACTCATGCTAATGGTCATATGATGGTGCAGAAAACTCTAAGGAGCAGTTATTATTCGTCCACCATGGAAACAGACTGCATAAAATATGTTCAAAAGTGCCATAAATGCCAGATATATGCAGATCGAGTCAATGCACCTCCATTCCCCTTGCACAATATAGTATCTCCATGGCCTTTCTCGATGTGGGGAATAGACGTCATTAGGCCAATTAACCCCTCTAATGGTCATTGTTTCATTTTGGTGGCAATTGACTATTTCACCAAGTGGGTGGAAGCTTGCTCGTATGCCAATATTACTCAAAAGGTATTTTTGAAATTCCTCAAGAGGGATATTATCTGCAAATATGGAATCCCAGAGAGGATAATCACAGATAATGCTGTTAATCTCAATGGTGCCAAGATTAAGAAGTTCTGTGAAAATTTTAAAATCAAGCATCATAATTCAACCCCCTACAGGCCTCAGATGAATGGTGCAGTTGAAGCTGCAAATAAGAATGTCAAGAAAATTGTGGCTAAAATGGTTGTAAACTACAAGGACTGGCACGAAATGTTACCCTATGCTTTACACGCATATCGTACTAATACGCGATCAAGCACTAGGTCAACACCTTTCTCTTTGGTGTATTGGATGGAAGCTGTCTCTCCCATAGAAATTAAAATTCCTTCTTTAAGAGTGTTGATGGAAGCAGAGCTGGAGGAATCTGAATGGGTGAAGACACGACATGAGCAGTTGAATATGATAGAAGAAAAGAGACTGGCAGCTATTTATCATGGACAGTTGTATCAAAGCAGAATGGCCAGAGCCTTTAATAAAAAAGTCCGTCCTAGGGAATTCTGTTCAGGAGATTTAGTATTGAAGAAGATTCTCCCTAATTAAGAGGATGCTAGAGGAAAATGGGCTTCGAGTTATGAGGGTCCTTACATCGTCAAGCAAGCATTTTCTGGAGGGGCTTTAATTTTGCAAAATATGGATGGAGAAGAATTGCCAAGGCAAGTAAATACTGATGCTGTCGAGAGATTCTATGCCAAAAAAAAAAAAGAAAGCTCATTAGGTTGAAAACTCGAAAGGACGGCCTAAGCAAAAGTTAGAGTAAAAAAAAAAGAAAAAAAAAAGAGAAAAGAAAAAGTTCGTTAGGTCGAAAACCCGAAAGGGTAACCTAAGCAAAAGTTAGGGCAAATAAATAGGCAAAATCTCAAAGGAATGAGGTCTGAAACTCCAAACTGGGGCAATTTTTATTCTGCATTCAATTGGCCATACTAGGGTAAAAATGTCTGAAAAATCAAAAGAAATATGTGTTGAAAAAAGTAACAACAGTGATAGCAGTTGAATTATTAAACGGTTGTAGGAAATCAATTAAATGAGGAACAAGGAACCGAAACTGGGGCAAATTTTCTTTTCCTTGCAATTTTCTTTTGTTTCTATGCTTACATCTTTCAAGCATGCGTCTTACCAAATATTCATATACAATCATATTACCAAAGTAATAAAAAGAAGTTTATTCATTCAACAAATTTTTATCCATTCATGAATGCATGTTTAACTAATTAAGTTATGTCTCAAATGACATAAATTTAAGGTCAACAGTTTGATTCTGATATTTCTACAAAAATCCTTCAATGATTGAGTTAGATTGAAAGATCTCAGTAGCTTAAGGTATAGTTTGCAATGTGACATTTGACCGAAGTGATTTGTTGCCAAAAAGGAAAGGAAGAGTTGAAGAAAAAAAATGAAGAAAATGAAGAAGAAAAAGGGTTAAGAGGATTCTGAGATAGCCAAAGGGTCTGATGAAGAAAAGCATGTGAACAAGGTTTTGATTAGTCAAGCTTTCCAAAGTCATCGCTAGTTCAAAGCATTAAAAGAAAGAAAAGAAAAAGAAAAAAAAGAAGAAAGATAAAAGAAAAAGAGAGAAAAAGAGAGAAGAAAAAGATTTTAAGGCATTGTCCAACTGTCATGGCATTTTTAAGTTTTGAGCGCATCGGCTCATTGCATTTGCATTTTAAGCTTTTGAGTGCATCGACTCCCTGTTTTTTAAACTCCTGCATTTTTAAGTTTTTGAGCGCATCGGCTCCTTGCATTTTAAGTTTTTTTTTAGCGCATTCGGCTTCTTGCATTTGTATTTTAAGTTTTTGAGCGCATTGGCTCCCTGTCTTTTAATTCCTGTCTTTTACTTTTGAGTGCATCGGCTCCTGTCTTTTACTTTTGAGCGTATCGGCTCCCTGTCTTTTAATCCCTGTCTTTTACTTTTGAGCGCATCGGCTCTTGTCTTTCACTTTTTGAGCGCATCGACTCCGTATCTTTTAATTCCCGTCTTTTACTTTTGAGCATATCAGCTCCTGTCTTTTACTTTTTGAGCGCATCGGCTCCTGTCTTTTAATTCTTGTCTTTTATTTTTTGAGTGCATCGACTCCCTGTCTTTTAATTCTTGTCTTTTACTTTTTGAGCGCATCGACTTCCTGTCTTTTTATTCCTGTCTTTTACTTTTGAGTGTATCGGCTCCTGTCTTTTACTTTTGAGCGCATCGGCTCCTGTCTTTTACTTTTGAGCGCATCGGCTCCTATCTTTATCTTCGAGTGCATCGGCTCCTGTCTTTTACTTTCGAGCGCATTAACTCCTATCTTTTACTTTTGAGCGCCTCGGCTCCTGTTTATTACTCTTGAGTGCAATCAGCTCCCTGTCTTTTGCTTTTGAGCGCATCCGCTCCTGTCTTTTAAGTTTCTGTCATTGAGCGTATTGCTCTTTGCATTGTTTTGTTTCTTTTCGCTCCCAAACAAAATTCGAGTTCATGTCTTTACTCGTTCCTTACCATGATAAAATGAAAAATTAGGGTTATTCTTTTTATCTAGTAAGAAACAAGTAAAGAGGGGCAACTGTGAACACCCAATTTTGTCCGGACATTTTGTAAAAAAATAAAAAAATAAAAAAAGAGAAAAAAGGAAAAAAATAATAAAAAAACTCATCTTTCAACCCATTGGCCCATTAACCCCTAAACTAACCCATTAACCCATAATTCATGATCCAACTCATTAACCCACAACCCATATGCCAAGCACTTATCCTAAACAAACTCCATCAGTCATCCTAATTCCTAAGCACTTATCCTAACTATCCTAAACAAACCTATTATGAACTAACCAGCACTTATCCTAAACCAACCACAACTTATCATCCTAAACAAATTTCAATCCCATTTTAACTTAAACTCTTCAACCTAATCCCCTCTTATAAAAACACCTAACCCACAGAACCTAACTGACTTTCAGCCTTGAGACTTAAGCCTAAACACACCCACATTTTGCCTACGGCTAACATCCAAACATTCTTTCCATTACGCAACTTTCCCTACAGCAATTTCTATCAAATACTATCTCCATCTTCAACCATATCTCCAACGGCCATCACTTCCCATGAACATTACCCCACTTTCATCTTCTACCCCATAACTAAGTCAACTCAGTGAGCAACCACCTATTGTGAGTCAACTCACCTCCCTCACCATCCCAACCTTCAGTAACCATACCCTTCACCTCATCACACCATAACTACAACTTCTTCTTCTTCAACTTTTACCATAGCCACCATCTCAGCCAAACAAAAGCCCCATTCACGTTAAACCACCATCTTCATCAACCATTTGGCCATAACCCATAAGTCCAACCCATCACCCCCTACATACATCTTTATCTCCATCCACCAAACAATCATCACTGTAACCACCCTCTGTTTACACTTTCATTACAATCTTCCTTAAGCCATTAACCACCTGCCTGTGCAACCTCCACAACAACCGAATCCTACCATCCTCAACTCCTCCATAAGAACCGTGACCCAACAGTCCAGTCAACCCAAGGCCCGGAGCTCCACCGAAACCGTTGCCATCGTATCTCGCAGCCACTGAACAGCGACCCCGCACCAAGCCTAGATCCAGAACCGCCATCAGATCCAGAAATCGATGACCGTTAGCTGCCTGACCAGATCCCGCCCAAGCCACACAACGCCTGCCAAATTCGCTAGCTCCGACCTGTGCAAGTCACATCCTGATTCGGGTCTAGCCGTGCTGCTGCTCCTGCACGGTCCTTCCTCGGTTTCTTTCTTCCGCGAATCGTGTTGGACAGTCACCGACGCTACGTGACTTCACCGTCCTCCACCGAGTCTCACCGCACTTGAGTAGCCAGCCACCATTGAAATTCCTTGGTCTCCATCCAAAACAGAGTTCCTCCTTCCCTTATTCCTTTTATTCTATCTTTCGTAAGTTTCTGCTATTTTTTTTTGTTTTGACTTTTTTTTTCTAAAGAGAATTGGGCTTAACTTAATGGGCCTAGATTTTTTTAAAAAAATGAAAATAAACTTAAAAAGGATTGAAATAAAAGAAATAATTAAAAGATTTTTCTTTAGAAAAAAATAAAAATGGGTTATCTGAGTTGCGACAACTTGCTAACTCTTGTTAATTTTTGTAATCATCTGAGTTGCGAAGCTTGATGATTTACATTATTATTATTATTATTATTATTATTATTATTATTATTATTATTATTTAAATTATTATATTATTTTCAAATTTTTATAAGTTAAATCTCTAATTGATAAAAAAAATTATAATAAAATTTTTCTAACAAATTTGATAATCAGTGGGTGACGTCTCTAGTGTGATGCGAGTTTCACCTATTCGATCATTAATTTGATTAACAGAGTCACGATGACTCGTTAATTCAAGTTTCTAAAAAATAATTAAATTATTTTTTTAAATAAAAAAAGAAATCAACCAATTTTTTTCCTAGATAATTTTAAATAAAATTTTGTAACAAATTTGATAATTAGTAAGTGACGTCTCTAGCGTGACGCGAGTTTCATGCATTCAACCTTAATTTGATTAACAGAGTCGTGACAACCTGTTAATTCAAATTTTCATAAAATAAAATTTTAATTAAAATTAACCAACCCACAATATTTTCTAGAGAACTACGTGACTTTGAGCTCCTCATTGCACCCGGGAATATGTAGGAGCATAATTTTTATTCTGTTAAGCCAAAAATTAATTGTTCATAATTCATTTGTCTATTTCATTTTTTTACAAAAGGGATAAAATAAATATTTTTAAAAGTTATTAAAAATTTGCATAATTAACGTAAGGTACCGTCCTAGAACGGGTATGATAGAGGTGATGTGGGATTAAGTTTCCACCCTTTCTTGCACATAACTGATTTCAAATTCAATTTGGTTTCAAAGACCATTTTTTAAAAAGGTTTTTTTTCAAATTTTCCTATTCTAAATAAAAATTATTGGCAACTCTTAATAATTTATTTTGTTCGCCGCTCCCGCCCCGATCTCAGTCGCAACAGTATTCAGATATCAAAACTCTTTCATAATACCAATGTAAATAGATTTTGCAACGTGTTTTATGTTGGAACTTTTGTAGCCACTTATTTGTAGGAGTAGGAGTCAAAATTTTCTTATTGCCAACAATTTTTGTTTAATTAACAATATTTTATTGAGAGAAAGAATTTGGGACAAAAGTGTTAGACTCATGTGTCCTATATGATGTTGAAAAATGATGCTCATACATCATTTTTAAAGTAATATAGTGCCATTAATAATATAGTGTCATTAATTTCTAATCTATATATATTTAACTTGTAAGTATCACATGCAATAATGTACTAGATATTTTAAATTAAAATAAAATTTAAAAAAACTCATATTAAAATATGAGAGATGTTTAAAATTAAAAAAAGGATGATATGCATAATATTTTATTAAAAGAGAGTTTTCAAAAAAATATATAAAAGAGAATTTAAATTAAAAATTTAAAAAGTAAAGAGAATTTAAGAATAACACACGTCATTGTTTGAGAGACAATATAATAAAAAATTTAGCCACTCTAAAAATATGCATTTTAATTTAATATATGAGAGTAGATAATATATATATAGTGTCATTAATTTCTTTTAAAATTAAGTTTCTTTCACATTTAACAGTAATAATAAATAGCTAATAGTTAAAATTATGAGAAATTATTTCTTCTATCTTTTTCTCAAATAATATATATACAAGAGACTTGTGTGTAATTAAAAAAAATAAATCAATCTCGATCAGGTTAAAAGATACGACTTCTACCTTGTGCCTATCCTATGTATTGTTTGTGGCTTTCTTACCTCAATTAAAATGTGACTCGAAATGCTAATTACTAGTTATCTTAGCAAGCGTGTTGCACATGTTTATTTTAAATACGATACTTTTAACTATTATATGAGTTTATGGAAAATATATTTAGTATATGTTTAAGCTAACTTATTTGATTTTAAGAAACATAATCCAAATATTTTATAGAGAACATTTGACTAAAATATTTTTTAGTACAAAATAAATAAATCTAAACATATATCTCTAATCTTATAAAGTGTAATAAAAAAATTTATATATATAACTAGATTATATTTTATTTTTTTTATAAACTTTCTGCTTTATTTATCTATTACAATATTAACTTGTACTTTTAAAGTTTGTATACATAATTTATTATGTCTTTTTTTTACTGAAATTTGTTAGGTAATGTATAAATAATTTTAGGATAATATGTTATTAAATTATTTTTAAAGTAATATAGTGTCATTAATTTCTAATTTATATATATTTAACTAATAAGTATCCCATTCAATGCATTGGATTTTTAAATTCAAATAGAATTTTAAAAATCATATTAAAATAAGAAATTTGTTTAAAATAAAAAAGATGATATCCATAATATGTAAAGTAAAATAGAATTTTTTCAAAAAATAAAAAAAATTGAGTTTAAAATTTTAAAAAAGTAAAAAATTTAATAATAACACGTGTAATTCTTTAAGAGACAATACACTAACAAATTTAGCCACTCTAAAAATATGTATTCTAATTTAATATATAAAAGTAGATAATATATATAATGTCATTAATTTCTTTTTAAAGTAAGTTTCTTTCACATTTAATAGTAATAATCAATATTTAACAATTAACAATTGACAGAATCATTATTACTATATAAAACTTGAGGCAATTTTACTTATAGAATAATAGAGAAATTGTGTGTACAAATATTGACGTTCTAGCCTGGTACGTTTGTTTTGCTATATATATTAGGATTTTATTATCAAGTATCTTAAAAGTATTTATTAAAAATATTAAAATAATTTTTTTAAATAAAAATAAATTTTTTAATTTATTATATATTAAATGTTTTATTTTAATTTAAAATTTTTATTTTAATATCTTTAATAAATACTTTTATTAACAAAATCCTATTTATTATGGTAGCATGGTCCACCAAGAAAATAAAACATATGAATTTAATGTCAAACAATGGAAAGATGCATTGCTATGTGAACCAGATCCGTCCACATGGTCTAACTAGAAAACTTGTGAACTAGCTTCTGAGCCAGCTTGGTAAGAGCCTTGAACAAGTCAAATCCGATCAAACTTGCTAAACTGCTTGACCCGCTTACCAGCTAAGGCAACACCACACCAATTGTAAAAAAGCCTCTATCGACGCAGGCAACACCATGATAGTCGTAATAAAGTAAAGTAATTAGTTATTGGAAATTAAATAAAAACAGTTTAGTAATAAAAATGTCACAATTAAAATTTAATTTTGTGTTTTTTAATTCTTTTACTTTGTACTAAAATGACACTTAAAATGAATTAAAGAAAATATTTGCTTATATGTTTGTGAAAGGTGACTCTATGATTCTCTTCTTTTTATTTTATTAGTTTTGTTAATTTATGTTCTAAAAATATATGTTAAGATTTAAAAATATTATTTATTATTTATTATTAATTATTTAAAAAATATTATATACTTTTAAATTTTTAAAATAAAAAATATTTTATTTTTATTTAATAATCTTTATTTTTAATTCTTTAATATGTATCCTAGAGATACACAATAATAAAACTCTTATTTTATTGTTTATTTAAAAGCTTGTCCAAGGCTTGTTTTAACGAAACAGTGTTCTCTTGTCGGACCCTGCATTCACTTTTTAACCACAAGTGATTACGGTTAGAAAGAGCTCTTATTTACTTCTTATTTTTAAAATTTTGCTAATAAGTATATTAAAGACGTTTATCAAAGAATTTAAAATAAATTATAAAATATATTAAAAATTGTTAAAAAATTATTTTTTTATTAAATTTTTTTATTTTAACTTGTTAGTAAAACTTTTTTAAATAAAATTTTAATTAATATTATTGAGGGTTCTAGATGTTTTCTGCTAGACATAAACATGATTTCATTTGTGTTATTATTAGTTTTTTAAAAATAATTTTATGCTATTATATTGTATTAGATTATACTTTATTCATTTTAGAATATATGTCGTTTTATCAAATGAATTTTATTTCATTGTATCTATTATTTTAGAAAATTATAAAGATATTAATTAATTTTTTTGAATTTTACCATTGCCTATAGTCTTCAATAAATGGAATAAAAGAGAACATTAATAGGGTGATAAAATTTTGAATATATCAATATAAAGTAATTTTGTCAAATAGAATTATATTTTCTTTCTTTTAGGAGACAATTATATTTTCTTATAGTTGAAGTTATTTAATAATTTTTTTAATCTTTTTACAATGAGAGTAAAAATAACTACAACAATATGTTTTAAGTGTAATTTTAGTAAGAATAATGTTTATCGTACAATTAAAATATGTATATCGTATTTATCTTATAGATTTATGTGAGAGAGATATTAAATTAGATTGTATATTCTTATAATTTTTTAAGTAAAATATAAAATAAATTTGTGAAAGAATTAAATAAAAATTAAAATATTTTAATTAGGCGAATACTTATTTGTTATTTTAATAAGAAAGGTGCTAGTAGCACATCACTCCTTTATGGCATCACCTCATATAAGTATGAGATAATAAAATTAAAGAAAAAATAAAAAAAATTTATAATACTAATTATAATTAGATGATAAATTTTTTATAAATATAATATAATATATTTATAAATATATCTGGGTAATAATTACTACTTTTTAATAAACGATGTAAACCTGTTACCTGTTAAATGGCTATTGAGTTAGCACCGAGCGAGGATTTTATTATTTTATTATTATTTATTTACTCAATCAAACACAAAGTCACAATGTAATCAAGAACTTTTTCTATTTCCACATCCGAGATTCTCTGTCCACATGAATCCAACTTTAATCATGGAAAATATTTGTTGTACAATGTACATTACATTTATGTCTCACGTTTTTTTTCATCGGTGAGTGATTAAAGTGACGTGAAAACGTTTTATAAACAGTTATGTTATTTGTTCAATTTTTATATTTTAATTTTTTAATTTATTTATAAATTTATTTTATATCTCATAAAAATATTATAATTATATATAATTTAATTTGATATCTATTTTATATCAAAATATGATAAATATACATTTACTATATTCTAAATGAATAAAAAATATTTCCGTTTTATAAATGGGATTAAAATAATTATATCATAGTTACAGTTTAGATGTGTAAGTAGCCACTTTTCAATTAATGGCAATTTTTTTTTTCTTGGAGTACATCAGTGTTACTTCTTTAACGCAAGAGATAAGAAACAATTATTATAAACTTCCAAAACTGATAGAGAAAGGATAGAATAGAAAAGTCATGATGGATAAGACCCATACCAACAAAAGAGTGAAAAGATGGAATTGTATTGATAAATTTTAGAATATTAAAAATATTATTAAAAAAATAATGATTGTTCATATAATTAAAATAATATATATTAATTATTATAGAGTAAGAACTTTTCTTATTGTAAAAGCACCTAAAATTACTCAATTTGTTGGCATTAGTACTACTATTATACATTTTATTGTACTTTGAATAATAATTAAATAAAACAAAAGAAACAATTAAAAGATTAAGTTATTATATGATGACTTTACTTTTTATATATTATAAATATAATTTTTTTATCATTAAATAATTATAAATTATTACAAATATTTATAATAACATAAAGATACATAATTGAATGATAATATAAAAATAATGTAATCAAATTAAATCTTTAAATTTTATATATATATATATATATATATATGTATGTATGTATGTGTAAAAGTTCTAAAATAGTACTATTTAAAATAAAATTATAATAAATATTTTTTATCTATAAATTCATTTATATACTATTAATCTTATAGTGTTATACAGATAACATATAATTTTTAATATTATTTCTATAAAAATATTATTTTAAGTGCCTTTGCTAGGGAGCTTGTGTTTCCTAACACGGAGGTATCCCGGCAAAAATGACCCACTCATTTTTCATGCTCCGACACTTCTGGGATAGTTTTCTCCTGGGACATCTTGCTTATTCCTATTTTAAGAATAATCTCTTTCAATTTAATGAAAGCAGTATTGCTAATGTTTACTAGAGTAGCATTCAGCAAAAAAAACAAATGTATAATGGAGTAGCGGTTTAGAACTGGCAATGAACTGAGTTGAACGGAGCCAGGTTTGACTTAAGCTAGACTCACTAAAATATTAAATCTATTTGTTTCATTCAAATTTGGCTTACGTTAAATTATACAAGTTGTTCAAGGTTAATAAGTTAATTTTGAATCTTGTATTAATTAAATATTTTAGACTTAATAAGTTTGGTTCAAATTTACAACTCAATAAAATATATTTTACATATATTTATTTATTTTTTAATATGAAATTTGAATTCAATAACACCCTAAGACAACAAAGGAACAATAATAGTAGAAGGATCTTCTAGCCACATATTAGACCTTTCACAAATGTTCATATTAGCTATAAATCGAATCCGTTACATTATTACATGAGCATGAAACATAAAAACTAAAAACAACAAACTAAGAAGCATAAGATATTTTGGATTATAGATCCAACATATGAGAGATTTTGTTCACTGTCATTCAAACTTTGGTAAACGGATTGAGCATCCCCTTCAAGAACAATCCTTCTGCAGCCTAATTCCCAAGCAAATTTGAGACCTTCATTGGCTGTCAAAAATTCACCTGCATTGGCTGATGATGATCCATGCCTTAAGATGGATTTTGCTGCTACAAATTCCCATTCCAATCCCTTATAACCAAACCGAAGCCATAATTAAGCTGGAATTTCTTCACAAATAGCCATATCCACATTAACCTTAAAAGTGTTGAACGGCGGTGGTCTCCATTGAGAAGCTGAGAACCCACCGCCAGTCACACCAGGCTGGATGTCATGGGCTCTGCTATAAGCAACCAGATTTGCAAGGGCAATTCTGCTAACTTGGGTAGCTTGCCAAGGTGATTTTCCAAGCCATCTAGAGTTGGTTGCAAAATAACTTAGTAAATCCAAAAAATTAAATACTAACTTATATTAATTTTTTTATATTATTATTATTATTATTATTAAAAAATAATTATACATGTATATAAGTCAACTTATAAACTAATGAACTTAATACGTAAAAATTCAAATTCAATTCCTTAAATAAATGGGTCAAAATTTTAACCCATTAAATTATTACTGAATCAAGTCGCGAGCAAGTTTATGTGTTGGATCTGACATAGTAACCTCTAAAACTTCAGTAGTCTAGGGAGGGCTATTAATACAATTTTTTCTTTTTTAAATCTTATATCTTAGGATCCTTTCACTGTACTAGAAAATCCACAGCTTGAAATTTATTAGCACATTTTTTTTTGTCTTGGGGAACACTTCAGTACCTTTAAATGTAAATCATATTATTAAGTGATTTGATATAAAATATAATTAATTTAATTATATAAAATAATTATATTATTTACAGTAATATATACAATTAATTATTTTATATAATTGAGATACTATACTTTTGGGTACACGACTACCACTTATTTTAAATAAACTGTAGGTAATGAATATTGTAGAGGCTTCTTATACTTTGTTTAATAATATTTGTTATATATTTTTAGATGCATATCATCTTATATCAAGAATAATTAGATGTAAGTATATAAAAGACATTTAACAAACTCATAAATGGTATTGGAGCGAAGATTGCTCCCAAAAAATGACATGCAATAGCTGGTCAATTTTGGTTGACCCTTTTTTTTTTTTTACGTTTTTTAGTTATAGTAAAGAGAAAAATAAGTAATGATTAAGAGAGAGAATAAATGATGATTTTTGTATAAGTAATAATTATTAATAATTTAAATTTAAATCATCCCATAATAAACTTAAATAACTATTTGATACTAATTATAGGTCATCAAATCATAAATTAACGCACATTTAAAGTTATTAAGTAGTGATTAAAGAGAAAATAAACAGTAATTCATGTATAAATAACTAGTAATGATTAATAATTTAAACTTAAATCACTACATAAAAAACTTAAATCACCAATATTTGACACCAATTATGGGTCATGAGATCATGAATTGATACACATGAAAATTACTAAGTAGTGATAAAAAAGAAAATAAATGGTGATTCTTGTGTAAGAAATAATGATAAATGACTTGAGCTTAAATAAACCCTAAATCACTATTTTTCACCACTTATATGTTATTAGATCATAAATAAAATTAATTCATGTGATAACCAAATAAGTGGTGAATATAAAAAAATAAATAATCATTTTCGTGTAAATTCTGATGATTAATGATTTCAACTTAGTTGATAAACTTACCTATTGTGTAAGTATAAGTAATTATTTTAAACCGTTGATCAATTTCAAATCATAATCAACGCCTCTGCATGCTTGGAGTATCGGATACTCCCAATTGTGTTAATATAAATTTATGAGCACATTAAAATTTTCTTAAAAAAAAGGTAAAACACATTGTAATTATATGATAAAAACCGTGTAAATACAAAGTGATACGTGTCTGTATGTGTAAGTAGAATTATTATTATTTGTTACACACCACGTAGTGCATAACACTGCTTGTTAATTATTATTATTTTAAATCTGTAATAGTTTTAGTTGTGTGCTTTTATTTTGCTAAAAACATGTTTATGATATCTCTGGTATAGTGACACTTTAGAGTCCAGTAATTTTATAAATAATGTGCTTGTTAATTCATATTTTTTTATTTATATAATTATATCATAAATTAACACTATATTTAATCTTATATTACAAAAAGAAAAATTTAGGAATAAAGTAAATGTGTTTAAATAAATAAGAAATATATATTTATTTATTTAGAATTGAATGAAAAGAAGAAGTTAACTTTTCATAAATTACATGAGAAAGAGAGAGTGTTTTAATATAATTATAATTTCTAGATAAGTGGAAGCTTGAAAGAAAATTTTTTCTTCAGTTTAAACCAAAAAAAAAAAAGGTAGTTAAAACCAAGGGCGGTTGAAACTTACGGGTTAGTTTTTAAATGGGGAGTGAAAGCAAAAAAAACGTGGTAATATCTAAAAGCCCATCATTTATTCGGTTAAGATGAAATGGCTTTTAAATATTTGAATAGCATTTTAGGTAATAAAAAATTGGAGACCAAATAAGGATAATTCCCATTATATATTCACTCTTATTATTCATCTAATTAAAATATGTTTAATTTTATCTGATTCATTCACCATTATTCTATATATCACAAGAATATTACAATTGTATATAAAATAATTTAACATCTCTCTCACATTAATATACAATATAAATATAATATATATATTCTTGTGTAAGTCATAATCGGGATCACGACGGGACGACAAAAAAGATAAGATTTGAAAATCAATGGAGTCACCACCAATGTTTATTTAAATTGAGAAAACATTAAAAAAATCTTTTAATCAGGAAAATTAGTCTTTTAAAAAATGAATTTGGATTCAGGAGTCGATTACAGGTAGGAAATATGTTAACACTTTACACTACCCGTTCCAAGAACAGTACTTTAAGTTAGTTGTGCAAATTTTAATAATCTCAAATATATTTATTTTATCTCTTTTAAAAACATTGTAACTATAGAAGAAAAGAAACAAACACATTATGAAAATTTAATTTTTGACTTGACAGAAATAGATTTTTGCTCCTACGTATCCCTTAGTGCAATGAGGAGTTTAAAGTCATGTAGTTCTTTAGAAAATAATTGTGGCTTAGTTATTTTTAATTTTGAAAAGATTTTTTTTTTTTGAAAATTCATTTGATTTTTTTATTTATATAAAAAAAATAAATCGTCAAGTTATCACAACTTAGATGATTCTAAAAGGTACAAGATTAACAAGTTGTCACAACTAAGTTAATCCTGATTTGTTATTGAATTAATTTTTTAAAAAATTACAACAACAACAACAACAACAATAATAATAATAAAATAAATAAATAAATAAATAAATAAACTAAACTAACAAATGAATAAGTTAAAATGAATAACATGTCTAATATAAAAAATAATAATACAAGAAAAAAAATAAAAAAATAAGCAAGCTTACCTTCAAGACGTATAAAATATTATGCTCAAAGAAATTAGTGCACATGGGCCCATGCGTTCTCTTCAAATCGAATCTTGAAAAATAACCCACTTGCAAGAAAAAATTTATTAAAGTTTTCGAGTTCTTATACTTAATATTAAGCTCAGGTGTATAATTTTTTTTTAGATGAAAAAATAATTGAGAATCACCCATTTATATAGGAGGAGGGTGTGAGAAGGAGCATGACTTCTCTAATGTGGGACTTGGTGATACAATAAATCTAGACATGACTTCTTCAATGTGGGACTTAGTGATACAATGAATCTAAGCACCTTAGTTTTTTCAAATTTATTCTTTTTCCTTTTTTATTATTTTTTTATTTTTTATATTTTCATTCATTTTTTCAAGTTTTAGAATTTTTCCTTTTTTTATCTATCTTTTTTGTTTTTATTGTTTTATTCTGAATTAAACGGCTTTAATAACCCGGACAAAATTGTGTATTCATACATTAATTAAGTAACAAAAATAAAATTTTTATGAACAAAATTAGATATAAATAATGTACATAAAATATTTCTTATATATAATAGTATAGATAGTATAGATAATTTCTAGGCATAAATCCATACAATTATCTCTTATATCTATTAATTTTATAAAAATAAAAAATAAAAATCAAAACCACCCTCAATTCTGGTTTCCTCCTCTCTCTTTTTTTCTCCCCCGACAAGTAAAAGCAGGTGTAAAAGTAATACTATTATATGATAAATTATCCATGTGATCATGCAAGCTACGGTTCAAAGTTTACCAAAGTTGATAGTTCTCCTTCACTCTCAGTGTTAAACATTTGTATATAATTATTTCGATTTTCGGACAATTTGTAGTATATATTCTAGGGTTTTTTTGGTTAAAAGTATGTGATGAATTTGACCAATATTTCTGATAATTGTTTCGTAGAAAAATAAAACTGCATACGGTTGATTCAAAAGTAATATTTATTCTCCCTGATTTCCCTGTGATTTGTTTACTCTCCATCCAATTTAACTCCTTTTTATGTCAAATACGCAAAAGTGAGAAAATATAATAAGCAGTACCATTGTGTAATGGAAAAGAGGTGTAATACTATTCTATGATTAGTTCAGCTGTGCAGGTGCATTAGCATTGGCTTATCACTTTTATTTTTGGGTTTGATCATGAGAATTAATTAATACGCTTATGATTAAAATTATGTTGAATTTACTCATAAATGGTAGGTTGAGGTAGTAAATAATTTCTATTTTATAAGATAAGGACGCGAGTTCAAATCCTATAAAAATAATTTACCTACCCGTGAGTGTATGCATACACCAAGTAAAATAAACGATTAAACGATTAAACGATTATTGCTCTTTCTTTTTTATTTACAAAAGTCTATTATTATGTGTATAAATATTATCGGTTGAAATTTGTAAGACTTTATGTATGTACAATTATCTATCGCAAAAAGAAAAGGAGTGGTCCAAGTTTCTTGTGTATGGACTTAGATGTGTGTAAATATTACCAGTTAAAATATATAAAATTTCTTATATATACAGTTATCTATGAAAAAAAAGGTGGGGTCCAAATTTCTTATGTGTGAATTTGAGCATGTATAAATATTACTTGTTGAAATTTATAAAAAAAATTTGTATGTACAACTATTTATATATATATATAAAAAAAAGATTGGTAACCTGTATTTAAGGTTACCGGTAATTCATCTCAACCATCAATATTTTTTTTTACTAAGTCAACTGTGACATCTAGTTGGTACATGGATACACCCACAATAAACATTTCCATGCTTTGCTGATACAACTCTATTATTTGTACACCAGGATTACACTAATTATAATGATGTACAAATTTTTTGTTAACTTATATTATTTAGTTAACAAGGTAAAACTAATCTAAGCAAATGATGTGCAAGCATCATGCTCCTTGCTAATAATCTACGTTAAAACCATGAGGGATTCCAATTTGTTTAAGGTGAAACTCTCTATTGGTTTCTTAGACAACTAATGAGAGACTTTTTCCAAATTGCTACCAATTTGTCTCCTTCACGTTCTTATACAATAAAGTGTTGACATTATGTAATTATTGTTAATTATGGTCATTCATTTGTAATTATATTCATTGTCTAGACTTTGTCTTCTCCCTTGTAATTTGATATAAACAAATATTGTAAGTCCTCTTTTTGTGAAATATACGAAATTCATTATCTTATATGGTATCAAAGACCTTTGCTTAACAAGCACTCACGATCCTATGGCCTCCTCTGCTAGCAAAACCACCACCCAACCATCCTCCACCACTCATGATCCTAAAGACCTTGTTAACTTCAACATTGTCAATCTTCCCATTAAACTCAATGACAAAATTTACCTTGCCTAAGACTAACAACTTCAATATCTCCTTGTTGCTCATGACCTTGTTGGCTATGTTGACGGCTCTACTCCATGCCCACCTGCAAAAATCAATGAAGGCACTAATGCTCTTCCAAATCCAGCTCACTCATACTGGATTCGTCAAGATCAACTACTTTTTCTAACCCTCCTTGGTTCCTGCAAAGTCGATGCTCGTACGATCATGTCCTCTACAGACTCCTCTACTGAAGTGTGGGCCAAACTGCAAAGTGCTTATGCTAACAGATCTTGATCCTGTATCATGCAACTCAGAGAGCGCCTTAGCTCCATAAAAAAAGGAAACTCTGCTGTCTCTAACTACTTGCGCTCCATTAAAAGCATTGTTGATGAGCTTGCCCTCATTGGCTACTCATTAGATGATCTTGACATTGTCATCCATGCTCTTAATGGCTTGAGCCTAGGGTTCCATGAATTTACTACCTCTGTGCATACTGGGACTCATCCATCTTCTTCGATGATCTTTTTGATAAACTTGTAGACTATGAGATGTTTCTCCAATGAGAAGATCATTCATCCCCTGTTGGCCTAACCTTTGCGAACTATGCCACTCGTCCCACCACCAATGCCAGGGGTAAGCAGTCCCAACACTTTGTTTAGTGTCGTTCTGCTGCATTGCCAAAGAAGAACACTTCATCTTCCTCTGACCCTATGACTTGCCAATGGTGTAAGAAAGATGGCCACAATGCCTTGACTTGCTACAAACTCAATGGCTACCCCTCCAAACCTTGCACTCCGACTGCACACATGGCCACTACAGTGCCAATCAAGTCTCTTCATGGCTTCTTGATTCTGGTGCCTCTCACTACAGTACCAATGACTTTGCCAATCTCTCTATCAAAGGTGCTTATGAAGGCCCCAATCAACTCACTGTTGCCAATGGTAAAAGTCTCCCAATCTCTCACACAGGTTCAACTACCCTCCCTACCTCATTCCATCCCTTGAAATTGTCTCATGTTCTTTGTGTTCTCTCTGTCACACACAATTTAATTTCTGTTTCCCAATTATGCAAGCATAGTAACGTTTCCCTTGAATTCTTTCCTTTTCATTTCAAGGTGATCATTGAGCACGGAAGCGATACTTTTTTGAGGCTTGAATGAGGATAATGTCTACACACTTTCACCATCAGCACACTCATCCACATGCTGCTCATGCTACTATTCAACCCACTCTCCAACAATGGCACCACTGCCTTGGCCATCCTACTCATCGCATCCTTCATCATGTTATCCACTCCACAAGCCTTCCCGTGTCCTCAACCAAGAATCCTGTTGATTGTTTTGCCATCAACTAGCTAATCTTCTCACCAAACCTCTCTCTGCTTCCCACCAAATATATATATATATATATATATAAAATAAATTTTAGTAATTCCATATTTTATTAATTTTTATATTTATTTGAAATTTTAAATATTAAAATAATATAAATAATATAATTTTACCAAATTACCCTCATTAATCTCAACCCTTATCCTAGCAGGGCTGCTGCTGCACAACAATCCTTCCCTCTTTCCCAAATCTCAAATTCTCAAATCTTTATTCTCTCATTTGGCTCTTTCATTTCAGCCTAGATAGATCTACGCTGCTCATCCCAAAACTCTAGTGTCACCTTCGGCGAAACTAACATTAACTTATCTCAGGCTCAATCCCAGTCGGCATTGTGGCACTAATCTATCACCGTATAGTCGTCGCTTACGCGCTGGATTGCTCCAGCTCCACTCCATCGCTGCTCGCACCACCACTGGCGTCGATCACAGCAGCATCCATCGCTACAGTGACCCAATCCCAAATGTGAGTTAGGGTTTCTACTTTCTATTTTGGAGATTTAGGTTTCAAATTTTCTATAGATAATTGGAGATTTTGGATTTCAAACTTAGAAACAATATTCCCCTCTAGCTAGTTGTATGGGAAACTAGTTAGTCGTTAATGTACAAGTTGAAAAAATAATAAATGATCAAAATGACAAGGAAGGGGATGGAGGAGATAGTGGTTGGGATTGAAGGAATGTTGGGCAAGGAAGTGGCTGGCAATGGGAGAAGGTCGACCTATGGGACTATTGGAATGGAAGGGATGCTAGGAAGTGGAGGCAAAGTGGGCTTAGGCAGAGAAAGAGATGGTTGGGTGGTTGGTAAGGTAGGTTATGGCAGGGATGGGATAGTGGGCAATAGGGGAACATTGCCCTGACCTTGAGGTAGTGTTGGAATCGAAGGCAAAGGTGGCAATGTTGGAATTGAAGGATAAGTGCGACACTACAAGAAAAGTCAAAATTTGTGAAGGATGAATCCACTGCAAAGGTGGCAATGACCTTGCGGTTTGCGATAGATTTGTGGCGGATTCATGACCGATGCAAATACCCTTGTTGTAATATAGTTTACAGC
Source organism: Ormosia semicastrata (assembly GCA_029884595.1). NCBI lineage: Eukaryota > Viridiplantae > Streptophyta > Magnoliopsida > Fabales > Fabaceae > Ormosia > Ormosia semicastrata. Next base: position 10,877,845 of record JAQQTO010000041.1, read on the forward strand.
GGATTTAATTTTCACCATAAATTTGCAGCCACTATATCCACCGCAAAGCTGCCATAAATCTCTTTGACGATATGCCGGCTTCTGTTGCCAGAGTTGCAGTATTGCGGAAAATTTTTTTGTCACAATTTTTTTATTTTTGATTTCCCTTTACAAGCATAAAACACATTTGACATATCATGACAGAGATCAATAAACAAAAAGATTTGAATTTTATACCCCCTCAATCACCTACAGATACTTTCATCTTCAAAGTTACAAAATCCTTCATCAAATTCAATAACCCACAAAGTAAAATTCACTAAACAAACGAAATCTACCACAAATAAATTCAACCCATCAAGCAAAAGAGAAAAGAGATATACAACAACAACAACAATAAGCATCAATCAATAGCATCATAGAAGAAAGAACAAAACTCTACAAAACAAGCAAATGAAATTCACAAACCCGGCCAACAGAGGGATATTGAAGCAAAATGGAGAGGCAGAGAGGGAAACAATGTGATGGGGTGCTATACTATGATGCGGTGGAGGCACAACGCGGTGCAGTAATAGGCGGCGACGCAGCGACAGTGGCTACGCGGTGCGGTAAGGTTGAATGAGTCTTTGGTGGAAAAGGAAAGAAATGGTGTGGTAAGGGTCGCTAGCTATTTGGTAAGGCAGAGGCTAATTAATGAGCTAGCTATTTTAGATTTGCCACTTTTTAAAAAAAAAATTGTGGAAGAATTTGTGTTTTTGCCACAATTTTTTTATTTTTTTAAAATTTAAAATAAAGTTTAGTCAATTTAATAATTTTGCGGCGGACAAACCTCTTTTTTTTTAAAAAAAATTATGATGAATGTGTCATCGAAAAAGTTGATTACGAAAAATCTGCAACAAATAGATCCGCCGCAAAAATCCATCGCAATTTGTGACGGATTATAATCTGCCACAAAATTTGTTGTAATTTGTGATGGATTCGAATCCATCACAGACCATCCGCCGAAAAAATTCTTTTTTCTTGTAGTGTGAATGCTTGGCAATGGCAAATTTAGTGCAATTGGTGTAGTTGTTTGCAAAAGATGGCGAGCTGCTAGGCTGAAGCTCATGCTAGAAAAGGTCAGAGCAAGGAGGAAAGCAGTGATGAAGGATTTGCCTGAGGCCATGGCTGAATGAATTGAAAGAATAAAGAAGAATTGGGAATTTGCTTTGAGATTGTATGAGAAGCTAAGGGTAGTGCTTGGTCTTATATAGAGCTAGAGAGATGTGAAGTGAAGGACACTAAGCCCACCTTGTATGGATTCAAATGAACTTTGGATAACCGAAAAGAGCCTTTGCAATCTTTTGGTTAGCTCATCTTCCTGTATTTAAATAAACCATTTTATTATGTTCGACTGATAAGGTTAAATGGGATAACCAATAATGAATTAAGGTTAGCTTAATATCAAATAAAAAAATAAGGATTGATTTAATCTAACAGGAATCATAACTACTATGTCATCATTATTCATATTTGCTTGGATTCAGCAAATGAACAAATGAAACATAGACTTAAGGACAACAAAACTAGCAAAATGCGGTCTAATTTTAATGTCAGAGTGATTGTAATATTTTATATTCCTTAAATCAATAGGAATTATTTGTATTATAAATTAAGAGGCATATTTTGTTTCTGTTTCTTCCACTTTTATATTTGGTTGTATCTCAATACTTTGATAATGTGATTACCAAGTACGCTATTTAGGCATTCCCCTTTAGCTTATTTGGTGGCCATCTATTTTTTATTTAATTTTTCTTCTTTACATAGTTAATCTGATTTTGTAATTGTTAGGTTCTACCAAAAAAATGAGTGAATGTTGTACATTCAATGAAAATAAAGATGTTGATGATATTGAGGAAAAGTTGTAAAGGAATATGTTGAAGGCAAGTGCAAGTGTGGCACGTAGGGGATGAAAAGAATGAAGACTTACAGATGGATGACACAAGTAAGAGTTGAAGAAGTTGTGATCTTATGTTTTTTGAACTTGTATGATTTTGGGGTGTAGCTTGAAGTTGCAAAGTATCTTGGCAACAGCTCTGCCAACCTATGTTTAGGTTCTTATGTTTAAGCTTTGTATTGTGTACTTATGCTTTTTATTTTAGAATGTTGAACTTGTTGAACTCCTGAATTTGATGTTGTAGACGTAATATTGTGCTTTAGCTTTCTTTTTCCTTTTTTTCAATTTTTTGATTTTTTTCTTATTTTTTATATTTCGGGGAGTCCCATGGTATTTCATGGAATTCGGGAAACGATTGGGACAGGGGAAAAAATTACCCCGTGGCAGGGATCAGGGACAGGGACGGGGAGAGAAACTGTTGGTGGGGCCAGGGAACATGGAGGTACTCTCAGCCGTGCGCGGGTGTCGTCCCTAACTATTAGTCACTAATAATGGATAATGAGCATTTCCTTAAACATATGGATTATAATATTAGTCATTAATCGACTATGACCTTTCCTTAAGTATGAATAATACAAGTAGTCACTAGTTATGGACAATGAGTTTTTCCTTAAGCATGAATCATGCTATTAGTCACTAATCATGGATATCGTTAAGTATAGATTATGCTATTAATCACTAAAATTGGACAAGATCATGGACTATGGACATGATTAGTGATTAATTGTATTATCTCTACTTAAGCAAAGGCTTATTGTCCATGATTATTGACTACTAGTATAATCTATACTTAAAAAAGACCACTATATGATTAGTGACTAATTGTATTATCTAAGCTTAAGGAAAGATTCATTATCCATGAATTATGAGTACTAATATAATTCATGCTTTAGAAAAGGCTCAACGTTAATTATTAGTGACTAATTATATAATCTATGCTTAAGGAAAGACCAAATATCCATGATTAATGATTATTTGTAGTATACATGTTTAAGAAAAGACCTAATGTTCATGATTAGTGACTAATTATTATAAACTATTTTTTTATATAAAATTCTTTTATAATACAAAAAGAAAGAAACTAGAGAGAATAATAAATGGATAAAAAAATGTATTTTCTCTATGTATGTTTGGATGAAGAGAAAATGAGAGAAAAAATATGAAAGTTGGGTAAAAAATTAAGAGAAGAAAAAATAAAATTATCCAAAATAACATATGTATACTTATCTTTTATAATGAAATTCAAATATTATTTTTTTATTTGATATCTCTAAATTAAACGTATTATTCTGTAAATTGCATAGATTACTATATTTTATAACAAAAATTAATTTAAAATTTAATTCATTAATATTTTAATTATGTGAGTTAATTTAAAATCTTTTGTTAATAAAAATATTCTAGCACTAATTATTTATAATATTTTATCTAAAGCCCAAAATAAAAAAAACAAGTACAAAAAGTGGATCATAATGATATTACAAAAAATATATATAATGTAGCAAGTTATCAAAAGTTGTAAGCCACATCATTTTTATAATGTCCCATACTTTTTAATATGTCAGTTGTGGAACATAAACCACCAAAAAATGCTTGTTGTACAAGAGAGTTCACCTTTTAAGTTTTGACCAATAGGCATGATGCACATTTTTTAATTGTCGCATTTGCAAACCCAAGTACAGGTTGTCTCAAGTAATAAATTTCTTGGTGAGTCTAAGGTCGATCCACAAGGAATTGTTGAAGATTAAGGTGAAGTAAATATTTTGTTACTACGATTAAAATTATTTACTTAGGTAAAAAGATTCACTCTTGGTAAATAAAGTAAAGGTAAGATTAATTCATTTTATAACTCAATTAGAATCCTCGCAACATAGAGGTTCCAATCAAAAAATACAACATTAAAAGTCCATTTAAAATAATATACGTAATTATATTATGTTTCCTAAAAATATTACCACCACTTATAAATAGGTTAAAGCATTCATTGTGCCAATATTTTGTCTACAACAAATCAAGAACTCCTCTTTACAAAGATGGTTTCTAAATTATAAGAAACAAATTATAATACGTATAATGGTTACTAGAAAATATACTTCATTTAAGCACAAGAGAAGAATAAATCTAACCTTATTTTATTACCAAGAGCTTCACTCTTTCACTCAAGTAAAATGAAACTTAGTTACTCATAGATAAGAAGAAAGAAAGAGAGAAGAAGAATAAGAACATGACTTTAATTTAGAATAAAGGAAAATTACTACAAGAAAACCTAGTAACAAAATGGCATCATTTTGGTAACAAACACCTAATACTCACAATGATCTGCTAAGGCCCCCTTTTATAGAGAAATACAAAATGACAAGGGGGCTGAGTCAATAGTGAGTGGATGCGTGAAAAATAAGTGAAAAATGCCAAATGACTTTTGGTGAGTGGAAAATTATAGAGATTCATTGTCTCCGAAATCATTTAGCTCTGAAGTCATTGAATGCGTCAGAATAAGCAAATGTAATCTTCATCAAAGTTGTAGGGCTTGATCTTGGCTTCAAAATGGACACCAGAATGACCTCATTTGGCCACCTATAGCCCAAGATATGGGCTAATTACTGCAGAGTGTTCAAGCCCAGTTCCAGCTCTTCTATTCTGACTTTCAAGCCCAATATCACCTACTAGATCTCCTATTCTTGAAAAGTGTTCAACATGAAAGTTGTAAATATAGGTCTCAAGTATTCAGCATAAAAATTTCAGCCTATTTTATAACCTCTAACCCTAAATATGGAATGAATAGTGCACATAGGTCAAGTTGTCAGGAACAGCACTCTAGTTCTTACTTCAACCCCAATTTGAGTTATCTACTCGTGTGATTGGGTCTTTGAGGTATTTTGAAAGTTGTAGAACTTTCTATTATCTTTCAAATGCCACTAGAATCACCTCCAAAGACCACTTACAGCCCAAGATATGGCCCAAATACAGAAACAGTGTAAGATATGAATCATGCTGAAAAATTCAATTAAGTCCAATTTGAGTCCAAACTTACAAAACATAATAAAACTCAATCAATTAAGTATATAGAGAGTGTAAATGACTAAGAATGAAAGCTTATTAATGTATCAAATATGTGATCATCAAATTCTCCCACACTTAGCTTTTTGCACTCCTGAGCAAAACACATAAGACCACTCACAAAAAAAAAAAAAACGAAACAGACTCAAAAGCTAAACACTCTAAAAGACTCAATTTCTAATAATATTTAAAATGAAGAGCAATCAATCATTCAAGTAATCAAAACATTCATGAGGTAACATATCTTCATATCTCAAATCAACAAGCAAGGATATTTCAATTGAAAAACATGAGTCAAGAATGATAGATTTTCACAAGATTCACTCTCAATCCCTCAAGTGTTTAAAAGGTAGGTATTTCACTCAATTCAACCCATGAAAATTGCACAACCATAAGCTTGCTTATCTTCTACTTCTCCACTACTCAGAACACATGCACACAAAAATCATGAGGACTTTATTCAAGGTTGTAATGGGGTCAAGGTAAATGAGGAGATAATATAAATATGACAAGTTAAATACCAGAGAATAAAAGAGCATGAGAGCTGAGTTCAATTAACAAGCATGAAAGTTCATCCCAACTCCACTTAATACAAATTCCCTTTACATATTCTTTTTCTTTCCTTTATTACCTTGTTGACCCTCTTCTTTTTACATTTTTTTTTATTTTTGATTTTTTTATTGATTTTTTTATTTTTATTTTTTTTACAAAAAGAACATCATATATACATTTTTTTAAACTATTCTGCACATACACCTCCACACTTGTTTAAGAACTCATCGAATAACAAAACTAATGTTCTCTTATTCCTTAAGGTCAGGTAAGAACATAATTTTTTTTATTTAAGACACATAATGAGTTCGAAATAAAGAATGGTCAAATAAACTCAAAGGGGTTAAGCAAGGGGAAATAGGTCATTTCTAATGCTTTACGTTGACAGGAATCAGAGAATTTCCAAGAAGTCATAAGAGTGCTTGATATCATATTAAGACAATATGCTGCTAAGCAAGGTTGACTATTTGATTAAAGTAGCTATTTTAAGAAAACTGTTTCAATCATATTTATGTATGCATATGAAAATGTAGTCTCAAAAAGAATTAAAGCAAGTTCTATAGTAACAATTCTATGAGTGAAATTCACACAAGAAAGAAGAGAATGATACAAATGTTCAATCTATTCATTAATAGGCTCAAAATCTCACAAAGCATAATTTTATCATTCTCAGTCCATCAATTCAACATCCATAACCAAGCATGTGAATTTTAAGAAAGAAGACAATTTACTCAATCATACAAATTTCTCTGAATTTGAATTGCTACTTCCACACAAACTAGTTGTCTACCCAATTACTCCTTACTCTGCCACCAATTTTTGATGCGTCTCAAGAGTAAATAATTTACTCCTTACTTTGTCATCCCTAATTACTTTTGTTATTAATAAATTGCTGACAAACATGTAAACACAACAAACATATTAAAAAACACACTTCTTAATTTTTTTTAATTTTTTTTTTTTTTTTTTTTTTTTAAAGATGAACATAATATATACATTTTAATTTTTTTTATCCAACTATCCTTCCCCCCCACCAGATCACAACATTGTCCTCAATGTCAAAATATAGATAGGTAAAGGATAGAAGATAGTACCTGTTGTTGCAATTACTGAAAAGAGAAACCTTACACAAACAAAAACAAAGGATGATAAATAAAACCAAAGATAAAAGAAATTTAAAGATGAAGTGTCAGATCACACTCTTATTCCTTGCTGCCTCCCTTATTGCTGCCTCCCTTGTTGTTGCCTTCTGACCAATCTATCTAAGCTATTACTGGTTCAGGTTCATAAACAAAAGCTTGTAGTTTATCAATTAATTCATCAACAGTAGAAGCATATATAAGAAGTTGTCTTGCCGAAGGTGTGATAAAGCTCTGTTCCACAGCATGGTCAACAAAAGATAACAAATTATCAAAGAAATTATTAATATTCAACAAACCTATGGGTTTATGGTGGATGTTCAGTTGGGCCCAAAAAATAATTTGAAAAACTTCTTCCAAAGTACCAAAACCACCCGGTAAAGCAATGAATGCATCAGAGTTTTCAAGGATTGTCCTCATTCGTCCATGCATAGATGATACTTGAATTTCTAGCCCAATTGTCTGTCCAATGATGTTCCTTCGAGTTAAAAGTTCAGGAATGATACCTAAAACTTGACCACCTCTTATATGTGCAGAAAGTGATACAGCCCTCATTAACCCAATGCTACCTCCCTCATATACAACACGAATGTTCCTCGCAGTAAGTGTTCTACCAACAGTGCTTGCTGCATTTACAAACTCTAAACCCTTCCTATAACTTATCCCACAAAATACACAAATACTGAGAAATCTACGAACCGAAGAAGAAGCTCTCTTCATTTCTATACTCACTCTCTTTGAATGATTATGAGTTGAAGAAAAGTAAAAAAAAAATAGAGTGTTTAAATAGGAAAGAGAATAGAAAAAGTAATAATAGCTCTTATATGGATAGGTTGGCTGTTGTCGGAAAAGTTTGAATTTAAGAATTTTTTTTAAATTTTTTTTATTTTTATTTTGTATTTTTTATTTTTTTTAGATTTCAAGAAAACCATCAGGGTAAAGAAGTCTAGAAACCCCTGAAGGACCCTGCCCAAAGGTTCGTCTGTCCAAAACTCAAATATAACAAAATCATACAAAGATAAAATAATAATAACAAATGATTACATACCTTTATGTACATGTTTCATAGTAGATCTTTAAACTGCGCGTCATGAGTACAGTAATACCAAGACGGCTCAGCCAATCTGGGCATTCTTCTCCCTCTCGCTTATGGGATATCCCAGCCTATGCATCGTCCCTCTAGTTAAAGAGAGAAAATCTGAATACGACGACCAGTGACCATAGCCAGTGAGAGGTCGCTGGAGAGGCCATGACATTAAATCACAGGATCCAGCTCAGAGGCATTGTCACGCGAGAATGCAAACACGGGACGCTTCTATCTGACCATCAATAAGCAGAGCCTACAGTTAAAACCTGGGAATGCTTGCGCGACTCTCTGCAGAGCATGGCACCCGAACCTTATTTACCGATCGGCGTGCGAAGGTCCGCCTGAGTCAATGACGAGTCTGCCACTAGCAGGGGCTCCTAATCTAATTAAAGACAAAGTACAACCGAAATTTCGCCCTCTTTTTATTTTATTTAATTTATTTCTTATTTCTTTTTTTTTTTTTTTTTTTTTTTTTTTTTTTTTTCTTTTTTTTCTTTCTTTCTTTTTTTTTTTTTTGAAGATGTACAAGATAATATATACATGTTGTTGTGATTGTGGCTCACATCTTCCTCTGGTTTCATGTCCAGAAATGACTTAAACGCTTTCTATGAGTCGAGGATAAGCTTCCCATCCAATTTTCTTATAAATTGACAAACAGGGTCTTTTTGAGTCAGATTCCCAAGACTATAACGCTCTTGCTAGTCCCTGAAGAGATTCCACAAACTAAGAAGTTCACATAGCACAACTCCACAAGAATGAGTCTCAAGAGTCAATAAGATATTATCTAATGACTCATTACTCAGTTCATTCTTAATGAAGAATATTTTATCTTCTCTGTTTACAGAAATCATCCCCAAAGAACGACATTGCGTGTTGCAATTCCATCGTGCACACTTGTAACAAACTTTCATTCTTTTTGCTCTTCTTCTTTTTGAAAATGAACTTTTACCGAGACCAGGTATATATGGGACAAATGAATATGAAGATTCACCAGCTAAACGAACCTTTACTTCGATTATCTAGCGTATATCTTCTGGGATGCCCTTATACATTAATAGTCTCAGTCTTTCACACCTAGCTTCATAGACTTTTATTAGAGCATTTAGAGGGAGAGAAGGAAAATGTTTTCTTAGATTTGAGAGAATGACATCCATTTTAAAAGGAGAAGAAATCAGTTATTACAGGAAACTAAAAAACAAACCGACTTGAGAGTCACGGAGTACCGTTATCTGCCATTTAATCGGGAACACAAAGAACTGCAAAAAAAAAAAAGAAATAACATTAAAATAAATTCTACTCATAACAAGGATTAGAAAGAGAAATGGATTCTACCTCAACAACTGGATGTTCTAGAAATGGTTTGAGTCTTTGTCCATTGACCTTAAATACAATACTATTCCTAGGATTCTCAATGTCTATGGCCCCATAAGAATACACATGTTTGATAATATAAGGACCAATCCACCTAGATCTCAATTTTCCAGGGAATAGGTGAAGATGAGAATTATAAAGCAGAACTTTTTGATCAATTTCAAAAGTTTTTCTCAAAATTGATTTGTCATGAAAAGCTTTTGTTCTAGCTTTATAAATCTTTGAGTTTTCATATGCATCATTTCTTAATTCTTCAAGTTCATTCAATTACAATTTGCGTAACTTGGAAGCATCATCAAGACTTAAGTTGAAAGCTTTAATGACCCAAAATGCTTTATGCTCCAATTCTACAGGCAAATGACAAGGTTTTCCATAAACTAACCGATAGGGAGACATGCCTAAAGATGTTTTAAAAGTAGTACGGTAAGCTCAAAGTGCATCGTTTAGTCTTAAAGACCAATCTTTACGATTTGGGTTAACTATTTTTTCTAAAATTTGTTTAATCTCCCTATTTGCTAATTCAACTTGTCCACTTGTCTGAGGATGATAAGGGGTTACAATTTTGTGGGTAATGTAATATTTATTCATTAAGGATTCAAATGGTTTATTGCAAAAATGTGTTCCCCCATCACTGATGATAGCTCGAGGAATTCCAAATCGAATCAAAACATTTTCTTTTAAAAATTTTAGAACAGTTTTATGATCATTGTGCCGACATGGAATCGCCTCAATCCATTTTGAGACATAATCAACTGCAACTAAAATGTACACAAATCCAAAAGATGATGGAAATGGACCCATGAAATCAATTCCCCAATAATTAAAAATTTTAATGATAAGGATAGGGTTCAAAGACATCATATTTCTTTTAGAAATGGACCCCAATTTTTGATAACTTTCATAACTTTTGCAAAAATTATAACTGTCCTTGAATAAAGTGGGCCAATAAAATCCACACTGCAAGATTTTCGTAACTATTTTCTTTGAAGAAAAATAACCTCCACATGCTTCTGAATGATAAAATTTAATGACACTACTTACCTCATTGTCGGGTACACATCTCCAAAAGATTTGATCAGGACAATATTTGAACAAATATGAGTCATCCCAAAAAAAATTTTTCACCTCAATCAAAAACTTTTTTCTGTCTTAGTGTGTCCACTGAGGTGGCATCTTACCTGTTACAAGAAAATTGACAATGTTAGCAAACCAAGGCATGGAATTGACAAAAAATAAAAATTTATCGAGAAAAGAATCATTGATAGGTGTACTATCAAAAGATGAGCCTGTTGTCAGCCTTGACAAATGATCTGCAACAACATTTTTGGCTCCTTTCTTGTCTTTTATTGTGATGTTGAATTCTTGAAGCAACAAGATCCACCGTATCAACCTAGGTTTGGCATCATGTTTAGACATTAAATATCTAACAGCAGCATGATCAATGAAAACAACAGTGGACGAACCAATTAAATAAGCTCAAAATTTGTCCAATACAAAAATTACAGCAAGTAGTTCTTTTTCAGTAGTGGTGTAATTCATTTGTGCACTATTCAAAGTTCGACTTACGTAATAAATTACATGAGGCTTACCTTCCTTTCTTTGGCCTAAAACAGCGTCAACAGCAAAATCACTAGCATCACACATCAACTTAAAAAGCAAAGACCAGTTAGGAGATTGCATGATAGGAGCAAAAGTCAAAAAATTGATTAATTTTTCAAAAGATTTCTGACAATCTTGAGTCCAATCAAATGGTGTATCTTTTGTTAGAAGATTACATAAAGGTCTAGATATGACACTAAAGTCCTTTACGAATCTTCTGTAAAATCCTGCATGTCCTAAAAAGGAACGAACTTCTCTGACTGTTTTTGGGAAAGGCAAATGAGCAATTAATTCAACTTTGGCCTTATTAACTTCAATTCCTTTAGAAGATATCACATGACCTAACACTATTCCTGAGGTAACCATGTAATGACATTTTTTCCAATTTAACACAAATCTTTTTTTTTCGCATCTTTTAAGAACTTTTTCTAAATTATCTAGACAATTTTCAAAAGAATTTCTAAAAACTGTCAGATCATCCATGAAAACTTCTAAATAATGCTCAATCATGGCATTGAAAATACTTAACATGCATCTTTGAAAAGTTACCAGAGCATTACAAAGATCAGAAGGCATTCTTCTATATGCAAAAGTGCTAAAAGGATAAGTAAAAGTGGTCTTTTCTTAATCCTCCAATGCAATTGGTATTTGATTATACCCTGAATAACCATCAAGAAAATAATAGTAGGGATGTCCTGCTACTCTTTCCAGAATTTGATCAAGAAATGGTAATGGAAAATAGTCTTTCCTAGTGACTGCATTCAATTTTCTGAAATCAATACACATACGCTAACTAGATGAGACTCGGGTAGGTATTAATTCTCCTTTTTCATTTTCAACCACTGTTATTCCAGATTTCTTAGGCACAACTTGTGTAGGGCTTACCCACTAGCTATCAGAGATAGGATAGATAATTCTAATATCAAGTAATTTAAGAACTTCAGCTCTAACTACCTCTTTCATGTGTGGATTTAATCTTCTTTGAGATTGTTGAGATGTTTTAGCATTATCCTCTAAATGTATTCTATGTGTACAAATTAATAGATTAATACCTTTTATATCCTTTAATGTCCATCCAATTGCACTTTTATGCCTTTTAAGTACTTCTATCAACCTACCTTCTTGTTCTTTGGTCAGGGATGAGGAAATTACCACTGGAGAGCTTTGTTCTTCTCCCAAAAATGTGTACTTCAACCCATCAGGTAATGGCTTTAGTTCCAGTGTGGGTACTTCTTCATGGGTATCATCATTCATGGGTTTTATCTCTTCGAATTTCTGCTTCAATCCCTTGTATTCCATTACCTGTGAACAATCAAGTAAAGAACATACTTCAGAAATATCATCATCTAATTGTGTACCTGAATCAAAGGAATTAATTAAACAAATTTCTAATGAGTCAAAAAAACTCCTGATTTGAAGATGATCATCTATAATGGCCTCAATCCCTTCAATCTTTTCCTTGTCATCATAAACTTCATGTGGTTGCTTGCACATGTTGAAAACATTAAACTCTAGTGTCATATTTCCAAATGTTAGCTTCACCACTCTATTTCTACAATTTATCAAAGCATTAGATGTTGCTAAAAATGGGCGACCCAAAATAACAGGAACTGACTTAGAACTATCAACCATAGGTTCAGTTTTCAAGATAATAAAATCCACAGGATATATGAATTTATCAACTTGTACCAACATATTTTCTACTATTCCTTTTGGAATTTTAATTGATCTATTAGTAAGTAGAAGACTTACAGAAGTTGGTTTTAACTCACCAAGATTGAGTTGCTGATAAACTAGATATGGAAGTAAATTAACACTAGCACCAAGATCAAGTAAAACTCGTTCAATTTTATGTTCTCTAATAATACATGAAACTGTAGGACAACTAGGGTCTTTATATTTCAACTTATTATTGTTTTGAATAATGAAGCTTACCTGTTTAGTCAAAAAGGCATTCTTTTTCACATTATGTTTCCTTTTAACAGTACACAAGTCTTTCAAAAATTTGGCATAACAAGGAATCTGTTTGATAGCATCTAACAAAGGAATATTGACATTCACTTGTTTAAAAATTTCAAAAATATCACTGTTATGATTCACTTTACTTGAATTGTTTAATGATTGAGGAAATGGGGTGAAAGAGAGGGTTTGGTCTCCTTTTGACTAGGTGGCTTATCAACCCCTTCCTCATCTTTGGGAATTGACTCATCATCTTTCTCAAAAAGTTCAGGAATTTATTTTTCAATAACTTTTCTGCTCCTAAGAGTTATTACTGAGTTGACTTGATCTATTTTTTGACTTTTTGAACTACCCTCATTTAGGCTAAACTGACCCTTGGGATTTGGTTGAGGTTGAGAGGGAAATTTTCCTTTCTCGTGAATGGCAAGTGCAGAAGAAAGTTTAGCAAGAGTGTCTTTTACGTCAATCATGACTTGAATGTTTTGGTTATTGATGGCCTCTTGTTTTTCCATGAATGCATGCAATGTTCCTTCAAGGTTTTTCTTATATGGTGGGACATAGGGTGCATATCCTTGAGGATTTTGAGAATCTTGTTGTGCATGTGGAGGTGGTGGTTGTATGAATTGTGCCTGGTTGCTGTTCCTCCAACTGAAATTCGGGTGATTTCTCCATCCCGAATTGTATGTATCTGAAAAAGAAGAAGTGAATGACTTTTTAAAATTGTTCATTGTATTTACTTGCTCATGCACAATTTCTTTAAAAACAGGAATTTTTGGACATTCATTTGTTGAGTGTCCTAATTCATCAAAAATGCCACAAATTTCTTCATTTTGCACAGATTTGATTTCTTTTACTTTCTCGGATTCCATGGCTTCAACCTTTCTAGCCAGACTAGCAAACCTAGCATTTAGATCTTCTTCTTAACTAAAATGATATTTTCCTTTACTAGCATTTGCAAGGTTATATCTAATTGAATTTTCAGAAGGATTAGTACTATGCCAAGATTGAGAATTTTCAACCAAATGGTTTAAATAGTCTGAAGCTTCTTCGGGTTCTTTATCAAGAAATTCACCATTGCACATTGTTTCCACAAATTGCTTGGTTTCAGGTGTTAACCCTTTATAAAAGAAGCTTATAGTGCGCCATTTTTCAAAACCATGATGTGGGCAATAATTCAACAAATCTTTAAAACGTTCCCAACTTTGAAAATATGCTTCATTGGAATTTTGAAAAAAAATTTAGATTTGTCTTTTCAAAGCATTGGTTTTATGTGTTGGAAAAAATTTCTTCAAAAGTTCACCTTGTATTTCTTGCCATGTGCCAATTGATCTTGGTTTCAAAGTGTTAAGCCAAGTTTTTGCTTTATCTTTCAAAGAAAAAGGAAACAATTTAAGCTTAACAACCTCTTCAGTGCAAGTTTGATCATGAAAAGCAGTACATACTTCCTCAAATTCTTTTAAATGTAAATATGGGCTTTCCGATTCTAAACCATGAAAATTAAGAAGTAAAGAAATCATATCTGGCTTGAATCTAAAATTGTTGGCATTGAGTGGAAAGATAAAACATGATGGATTAGAATTTCGAGATGGTTGCAAATACTCATGCATAGTTCGCAACGGTTGATTTTCATGTTCATCATGCACACTTTCGTTTTCAACCATTGTGCTTAATGTGTGTGATTGTGATTCAAACAAATCAATATGTAAAGTACCTGGATTAACTCTAACTAAACGACCAGAATTTAAATCACGATACCAATTAAGCATAAACAAGTAACTTACAATATAAAATAAAATGTACAAGCTAGCAGTATAAACAGTCTATTAAATATTAACAAAGGTGTGGTATAAACCAACCACCAAATATATATTAACACTTAGTAAATAAATATTAACAAAGGTGTGGTATAAACCAACCACCAAATAAGTTAATAAGCATAAAAATTAAAAAGTTAGTATACTGAGATAAATTAAAATGTTAGAAGCGAGAAAAAGTAAAAAGTTAGATAGTGATAAAGTAAAAAGTTAGATAGTTAATAAAAGAGTTAGTAAACAAAAAATAAATGACGAGAAAATAAATAACAAAAAAAAATGAGAAGATAAATACAAAAAATAAAGTACAGAAAGTAAATTTAAAATATGAAAGCGGAGAATCGACAAGCCGATTTTTTACTCCAGCGAGAGAGAAGAGAAGAAGAAAGATTATTTCATTAATGATTAAAGATTACAGAGAAATTAGGGAGAGTTCCCCCCACAAGTTAGTATCACAGAAATTAAAAAGGAAGAGGTTCCCCCACTAGTTAGTATGTTAGTATATATACAAAATTTTTACACCAGAAATTCAGTCTTCAAATCAAGTCCCCGGCAACGGCACCAAAAACTTGATGCACACTTTTTAATTGTCGCATTTGCAAACCCAAGTGCAGGTTGTCTCAAGTAATAAATTTCTCGGTGAGTCTGAGGTCGATCCACAGGGAATTGTTGAAGATTAAGGTGAAGTAAATATTTTGTTACTATGATTAAAATTATTTACTTAGGTAAAAAAATTCACTCTTGGTAAATAAAGTAAAAGTAAGATTAATTCATTTTATAACTCAATTAGAATCCTCACAACATGGAGGTTCCAATCGGAAAATACAACATTAAAAATCCATTTAAAATAATATATGTAATTATATTATGTTTCCTAAAAATATTATCACCACTTATAAATGGGTTAAAGCATTCATTGTGCTAATATTTTGTCTATAACAAATCAAGAACTCCTTTTTACAAAGATGGTTTCTAAATTATAAGAAACAAATTATAATACGTATAATGGTTACTAGAAAATATACATCATTTAAGTATAAGAGAAGAATAAATCTAACCTTATTTTATTACCAAGAGCTTCACCCTTTCACCCAAGTAAAATAAAACTTAGTTACTCATAGATAATAAGAAAGAAAGAGAGAAGAAGAAGAAGAAGAACATGACTTTAATTTAGAACAAAGGAAAATTATTACAAGAAAACCTAGTAACAAAATGGTATCATTTTGGTAACTAGCACCTAACATCCACAATGATCTGCTAAGGCCCCCTTTTATAGAGGATTAGAAATACAAAATGACAAGGGAGCTGAGTCATTAGTGAGTGGATGAGTGGAAAATAAGTGGAAAATGCCAAATGACTTTTGGTGAGTGGAAAATTATGGAGATTCCTTGTCTCCGAAATCATTTAG
Source organism: Ormosia semicastrata (assembly GCA_029884595.1). Lineage (NCBI taxonomy): Eukaryota > Viridiplantae > Streptophyta > Magnoliopsida > Fabales > Fabaceae > Ormosia > Ormosia semicastrata. The sequence continues at coordinate 10,893,743 of JAQQTO010000041.1, forward strand.
CTCTGAAGTCATTGAATGCGTCAGAATGAGCAAATGTGATCTTCATCAAAGTTGTAGGGCTTGATCTTGGCTTCAAAATGGACACCAGAATCACCTCATTTGGCCACCTATAGCCTAAGATATGGGCTAATTACTGCAGAGTATTCAAGCCCAGTTCCAGCACCTCTATTCTGAATTTCAAGCCCAATATCACCTACTAGACCTCCGATTCTTGAAAAGTGTTCAACATAAAAGTTGTAAATATAGACCTCAAGTATTTAGCATCAAAATTGCAGCCCATTTTACAACCTCTAGCCCGAAATATGAAATGAATAGTGCATATAGGTCAAGCTGTTAGGAATAGCACTCTAGTTCTTGCTTCAACCCCAATTTGAGTTATCTACTCGTGTGATTGGGCCTTTGAGATATCTTGAAAGTTGTAGAACTTTTTCTTATCTTTCAAATGCCACTAGAATCACCTTTAAATACTACTTACAGCCCAAGATATGACCCAAATACAGAAACAGTGTAAGATATGAATCATGCTGAAAAATTCAATTAAGTCCAATTTGAGTCCAAACTTAGAAAACATAATAAAACTCAATCAATTAAGTACATAGAGAGTGTAAATGATTAAGAATGAAAACTTATTAATGTATCAAATATGTGATCATCAAGGCACTCTATTTTTCATAAAATATAACGATTTAAAAACCATAAATAGAAGCCTATTTAAGTATTATTATTTTTAGGTCCACCCTATTTAAATATTAATTAACAATCATATTTGATCACTATTTTTAAATGGAGTTGTCAAACGGGTTGAAGATGTTGGCCCATCCGAGCCTAAACCTTGTATTGGACTGGAAGTTTAATTTTATAAAAAAATAACTAAACTCAAAAAGTTATTTACTGGCAGAATAGATTAACTCAATAGGTCAAGTTGAAAAATTAAAAAATTTCACATAAATAAGCGAGTCAACCCGACCATAATATTATATTTTGTTAAGAAAAAATGATACATATACAAATTATGTAAACTATGTTATCAATATTGACTGATTATGAAAAGTTACAGCAGGACCATTGTAATATCTAATTTTACATAGGAGTATATGAGAAATGTATGAGTATAAATTTGTGCAAGTATCATTGCTTCTTGGTAACTAAGCCTTCCTTACCAAAGATGATTTTATAAGCATATAGGCCAATTTGATGTTTCTTTGTCCTATACTCTTCCTTCATTGGTGAAGGTGTACAAAGAATTAACAAGTTGAGCATGCTAAAGAGTTCAATTTTTTTTTGGGGAGGGGGGGGGTGGGGGGCGCTTGACAGAAGTTAACACAACATATGTTTAAATAAAGTTGGAAGAATTGTTGTAGATCAACATCTAAAATATTTTCACTCTCCTTTCAACTCTTTAAATTGACATGTCTGCCCATTTTATCTCAATGGCTAGTTCAATAGTTTTTAACGAATGGAGGGTCTTATTATCATTATAATCATTATTATATTATATTATATTATATATTATTATCAATTATCATTGATCATTATTATATTATTCTGTTATGGGATCTTCTCATCTTCATAAATGACAAAGTAGAATTTTACCTGCCAATTCATCTTTATGGTTAGTTGTCAGTCATTCACATATAAGTGGATCAGAAACCCATTAAAACTGAAATGTAGCATGCTGTAGATTGCAGTCTCTCCCTACTTTTAATTCTTTTTTTGCTCAACCAAAGGTCCAAAATCCAAATAGGCATCCTCTAACTAGAATTGAAGTTACTGCCAACTAGAGCCATAGCCAATGCAAATTGGAACCTTCAAATAATTAACAGTTTAACAACAACAACAATCCTGCCTTATCCTGCTAGATAGAGTCGGCTATAAAGATTAAACCATTAAACTCTATTTAGTAACAGCACGAATGCAAAAGCAGAAAAAGATAAGGCAAGAGGACAATAACACTCATCGTCCTGCATCAAAAAGGAATTCTCTGTCAACGAACTTGAAGCTCAACTAACATCAGTTTCAGTCTATAGGACTGGAGTATGATGTTGTTGGAGGTTTGCTCTCCCACTAGACCACTTCTTCTACGTACTCAGGTTCTTGAACCTCCATTGCACCAATAAATTAAAAAATAAAAGAATTCTCTGCCATCATATACAGGATCATCGAAGTTGTCAAATTGCAGTTTGCTTCAGAAGTCCTAAACTAGCCTCAATTATAGTGGCAAGTTACAGTTAAATTTTCATCAGGGACCTCACCAATAATCTACACAAGAGCATATACCATCCTCACCAATAACTTTTATTTGTGTTTGTATTTCAATTATTGTTTAATTTTAAATTTTTTTATTATTGAACCCTATAAAACCAATTCATCCCTCTTAATTCTGTCAAATTGTTTGAAACGAAGGTAGTTTGATAAATAGATTAAATAACAAGGGGGTGCTGCTATGAAACAATCAAGCGTTCAAACATGTATCGGTCAAGAACCAATTTTACGTGGGATCATTTTATTTTTCAAAAGTAATATAAAAACATATGAAATGTTACATCTACCTATAACTATAACAAGGCACTTTGATCAAAAAGCCCCTAGCCATGCTCTGAAACAAATAAGCTCCGAGCACAACCAGCAGGAGCAGCATTAAAGCATGCACAACGACGTCATGGGAAATAAGAGTCCATCCAATCAGCCACTTTATTACCTCCACCAAAAGTTTGAGTATGTTTAATTTTAATAATAATATTATTTACACATCATTTTTATTATCCTATTTTATATATTTCTTGTTTATATAATAAAATATGATATGTACAATTTGCAATATACATTACCTTTTTTATTTTTTTTTTCTCCAAACAAGTATAGATGTTAAAAAAGTGAAAACAAAATGATGAGCAAGAATGAGCAAAGTAACACCCCATGAGTGACAAACTCCGTCACCATCTTCGGCTCTGCCTATATCACAATCTTTCTAAAACCTTTCTCAAGCAGTAGATAGAGCAGAAAATCTACCCCATAACTGGGCCATTGTTAGAAGTATCTCCTCACATTCTTTTAAAAGTTACTTGTGCTTTCCTTTTTAAACACAAAAATATACTTATTCTCATAAATATACAATGAGATGCTACTGATACAATTATTTAAGTTTCTATTATTAAGTTTACAGTTAGCTGCCAAAAAAGCATCAATGATACCAAACAAAGGGGAAAGAAGGGGAACATCAGGCTAATTGGTAATGTAATATTAAGTTTCCACTATCTACCACACCAAGGAAATTATAAACAAAACGTGCAAATCTAATTCTTTTGGGGATAGAGGGGAACTTCACGTTCATGGAAACGCTGCAAAGCTTCAGTCGATTTTATGGCATTGAATTTGAACTAAATAAGAGGGCAAATGATCTAATCTTATTTACCTCATCCCTCACTAGTCACTAGTTCTGCATTTCAGAAGACCATTTTAATGGCGAACCTCCAGGTAACAGTAGAAAGTAATAGCATCAGTCACTCTACAGATTCTCATACTTAAGATTTATCAACACTTCATTACATTATAAATCATTTAGTCCTTTCATTAGAAGGCATTCTGACGTGAAAATTAAACATTTACCATATGAATGGACTAGCTAGCTCCAAAAAGGAATTAAGCCAATATATATTTGGCAGATAGAAAATAAAACGGTTATGGTCCTCCAAGTACAGCATTCTCAATGTCTTCTCTGCTTAAAGCATAACTGAACCTCCTCTCCACATCCTTTCCAAGATTGCCAGGTCCGCTCTTCAAATACCTGCATCAAATTAAACTCTTCAATATCTACAAGGAGAACATTTCAACAACCTACCTTTTCTATTAACCATTAACATTAAAATGGATGTTACGGAAATCCCATCATGTGCTTTTACAATGTGATTATTCAATAAATCGTTACCAAGTATTTCATATCCAATTTCTCAGAAGACCATCAATTTATTCAGGGATAAACTTTACAATCAGTAGTTGATATGACTTGGTGTAGGATGTAAAGCGTCAATGGGAAAGTTCAGCCCTGCCCCCGACAGGAAAATAAGATAATGACAACAAGCTAATCACAAAAAATGCTTGACTAAGTCTACTTTGTATTGTCACTAGACATTATCTTCAAAGGCTTCCCTAAAATCAACAAAATCTCCAAGAAGATGTAAATCACCAGTTCTTCAAATTTTGAATAGACAACTAAGCAATTTTCTTCTTCATCTGCATATTTAAATAGTGACCCCAAAATCCTTTTTAAGATATAATTATTTACAAATTCAACTTTTTCCTATGGAAACAAGAAGCATTTATAATTTTGTTTTGCAAACTTTCTGACTGCCACATCCTTCTGAGTCCTGACACTGACAATTTCAGAAAATGGCAGCGCTGGAGACAAGCAAATTAAAGTTTATCCAGATGAAATTGAAATAATTAATCTTTTTAATGCCCACATCAATGCCCACATCTTTTTAATTTCAGCAATTCAGTTGCTCCTCTCTCTTCTACAAAATGCATATTATTAATTCTTCTCCTCCCTTTTAACCAAATGGAAAAATTCCTCTCCACTTACCAAATAAGTATAAATAGAAGTAAAGTTTACTAAATAGGTATAATTAAAAAAATAATTATTAAAATAGTGTATATTTAGATTAGTTTTTTATTTTTTATACTAAAATCGTGGTTGAGTGCTTTAACTTCTATATCAAATTAAAAAAAAATACATAAAAATAAAATAGAATTTAGATATAAGTCATGGTAGAGAGTCACAACTTATATTATTTTGATAATTATTTTTTAAGTTACACCTATTTATTAAAAATAAAATAAAAATCTAAATATAAATCGTGATTGAGACCACAACTTATATTATTTTAGTAATTATTTTTTAAATTACACTTATTTATTAAATTTTATTTCTAATTATACCTATTTGATAAATCAATCCCATTTTAATCGTGCAACACATATTCTACACTAAATCTTCTGAAATTTTGGACGCAGTGCATGAATGGATTTATATGTCCATTGTGAAACACAGTGTGACCCTTAACCAATAGTGCCTGATTCTTTTATTTTGGTTGGGAATAGCACTTCAAATTTTAATGCTGATTGTCTTACTTTGTTCCTGTTGAACAATTTAACTATATGCTTTCCTTAATGGTCTCCGCTTGGCTAAATCTCTGGATGTTGGTAACCTTCTTTGTGAATCTGATTCTTCAGAAGTGGTTCGTCTCAGTTTACATGCACCCTTGCATGAGGTTAAATTCCATACGTATGGCTCAATTATCTCAGATATTCGTTCCCTTCTTCACAGTGATTGGGACGTCTGGCGGAAACATGTTTACCGTGAGGCTAACTATCCAGCAGACTTCGTACCAAAACTTGGAAGGAAGAGTGACTTCACCTTCAGAGTTTGGCATGATCCACCAGCAGGAATTCAAAGCTACCTCCTTGCTGATGTGCAGGGTGTAACTTTTATTCATTAGCTTTCTTTTCTTTTCTTTTGCTTGTTTTTCTTCATCCATGTACCAACAAAAAAAAAACATCATTTAGCTTGCCGGTTGTTTTCAATCTTTCTTTTGTAGACCTATATAATGGACAACCACTAAAGTTATATTTTTCTTATTAAAAAACAAAGAAAAATGGCTTGTCACAACTCACAGTTTAATTTTGCCCAACATAGTTATTAATGTACATATTGTTCCTATAATAAATATTAATTGGACAATAGTTATCTGAGGGTTGAAGGTGTCAGGAATCAAATAAATGAAGCTACTTTCATGTTCCAATGCCCTGGTTCATTATTTGGCCTATGGACTATGGAGGGTTTACTGTTCTTTAATCTATATCCAATAAAGAACATATTTACTCCTTTTTTTATATATTACTTTTCCGTCCCTTCAATTTTACCAGATTTATCACAATTTTTGCACGGATAACATCGACTTATATTTTATTTAGAGCAAAATCCATATGTTTTTTATATATCCTAGGCATGCACTTGCTACTATAGTCACAAACAGGTTATTTAAGGGTGGGTGGGGTCCTTCAGACGACCCCTTTCAGTGGCACAGATTTAGGCACAAAACGGTACAAAGTAGTAGACACACACTCAAATATTGCATCTGCAAGTGCCACCATGGACTTCAATGCAGATCCTAGGCTACCCTTTATCTGACCACTGAAGTTAGTTTGAAGGTCATAAAATCTGCTCCACAGCATAACCCCACCATAGTTGGAGGTTTGGCTTAAGCGGGGAAGAATCTGAGACTTCACGACATCTGCGGATATGAAACCACTGCCTGCTGCATCAGGTGCCGCGGGTAGCCCCAAGAGGACAGTGTTATTGGGCAGAACTGATGAGGTCCATGTGTTCCAAGAGCTGAAAAGGTTGGCAGCGTTACCATTTGAGTATTGACATGGAGGGTTGTTGTAGAACTGAATCCATATATAGTCAAAGAGTCCAGTTTTGATAGCAGCGTTGAGGTAGTAGTCTGGGTATGGACATTGAGGGGCTGCAGATAAGTAAATTTTTCTACTGTCTCTGGAGAATGCATTGATGGCTCTGGCTAGGTCATCATAGTAGAGGTTTGAAACACCTTCAATAATGTCAAAATCAATGCCATCTAGGACTACGCTTCCTAGTGGACCATATTGACCACTGAGGAAATTATCATAAAGGTACTTGGCAACGTCCTGAGCATTCTGTGGTGAAGAAAGGGAGTAGTCTCCAACAGCTCCACCGAGGGAAAGGAAGACTTTGATGCTTAGGCTTTGGCAGTATTGAATTTCTGGGGCTAGTTTGGTACAAGGGCTCCAAATGCCACAATGGCCTGCAAAGTTCCATTGTGGGGTTCTGCCACTGCCGAAGACATTCAGAAAAGCGAGAATCACAATGTTGTAGTTTTGTGTGGCACATGCTTCTCGCAGACTGCCTTCGTTGACGTTTTGGCCCCAGTAGACGGATATCCCGGGACCGATGGACTCAACAGCATGAGTGGGATTGATGATGAAAGAAAGCAAGAAGAGGGAAAAGAGGAGGGTCAGTGGTTGTAGCTTTGCAGCCATAGTTGTTGAGTTTGTGGTTTTCTTGTGAGTTGTGACACAACTAGGAGAGGCAACTAATTTATGGGGGAGACTGGAGTGTACAGCAATTAGTGAAACTGTGGCATCACGAGAAGGTGAGGTCGGGAAGCACGTGTTTTGCGAGTTTACGTGTAAAAGAAAACTATTTTTTTTAGTATAACCACTAGAATTGTAATTGGATCAATTTGATTCGATTTTTGTAAAAAAATAAATTTAAATTAATTAAAATTAATTAATTTGATTTGATTTAATATTTTTATTTTTTGATAATCATACTCGAATCAAATCGAATTGAATATCTATAAATTAATTCGATTTGGGTGATCAGGTTAACCTTTTTTAATATAAAATTAATAAAATAATTAACTTTCTATAGTATAAAAATGTATAACAAACCTATAAATTTTTTTAAAATGGAATTAAGCCTATTTATTTTAATAAAAATACTACAAAATACAAATTTCAAAATTATATGTTCAGTACGTTGTCTTAATTTACTGATAATACATTTAGTCAATACTTTTAATGTATAGTATTCTATTTATTTTAGAATTTTTAACTGAGTGTTTAGTCCCTATATAAATAAATGCATAAGTTGATTAATTTGTATGACCTTAATGGTGAATTATTGTATATGCTTCTTGACTTGCTAGTTGTAATATATTATAAAGGCTTTTTATGTTAAGTTGCTTCACAACAACAACCTGCATGTAATACAACTTTTAGAATATTTGTTTCAGTTGAATGAATTTTTTTCTTATACTTCTGGAGTTGCTGTTTGTTATGTATTATAAAATTTTTTTGAGTTAAGTTACCTTGTTAATATTTTGTGGTCAAAACTTAAAAGTTCTTGACCTATGACATGGAATAAATCTGGTTATACTCTCTTTAATTTCTGTTTTGTTTCTACACTTAGTTTAGTCGTTATATTTATATAAATTAGTTTGTTAAATTGAATGTCATGCACTCTATTTTGTTACTCTGATATATTATGTTAAAAGGACATTATATATATAGTTTGATTTGGTTTAGTTTGGTTCTCAGGTTTGAAAATTTTAATTCGAGAATCAAACTAATTAAGTCTCATTCGGTTCAAATTTTGTCTAAACCAATCAATATACCCGAATTAAACTAAATCAATCTAATTAGTTTGGTTCGAATTGAACGGGTTAGTCAAATTATCCAAACTAATTTACACTCCTAATAACCACAAAGTATTTTATAGTTGTATCTATTTCAACCGTTTATGAAACTAATTATTTGCATATGAGAAATATGATATTTTCACAACAATTTTCTTCATATCTTATTTAGACTTTTGTTGTTTAAAAAATAAAAAAATGTTAATTTTTTTATTATCTAAAAAAGAAATAGTGTCATAATAATGTAAGAATTTTTTCTGAGTTGAATAATATAAAAAAATTTATGTATAAATATCATTATTCTTTGCATAACAGTATTGATACACCATTTTTATCCTTTTTTATTAAAAAATAAAGATAAAAGGAATATGTTGAAATGTATATTTTTTATTTTATTATAAGGATAGTGCTATAAAGCACTCTAGCACTATTTTTGTCTCATAGCGTCAAAATTATTTTTTAAGCTTCAATGATAAAGTTAGTATCACAAAAACACAAAAAGAAAACCAAAGGTGGTAAACTCGAGTGCATATGTGTTTTACAGCACAATCCTATTATGAAAAAATAGTATAAAATTTTTATAATAAAGATAAGAACAAAATTTAACTCTAATATTTGATTTTAACTCTTATTTTTAATTTTATGTAATTTTTATATTATTTATTAACTTAATTAAATTAGATTAAAAGTAATAAATAAAGAGAGATTAAATGAAATTGGAAGGGTTGAAACGAAATTTTATTGTAAAAATAATATGCATATGATATTAGAGAGTTGTTATAATATCCTGATTGATATAGTTAAGGATGGATCTAAAAGCGACAAGTTAATGCTGTTGTCACTTCAGTAGGAGGCCCTACTTTTAATTTGTATGATTCATGTATTGAGTGATTAAAATAATTTTAAAGGAGTTATTAAATTTGTTTATTTGTGCATTGATTCAATTATTAAAAGTAAATTTTTACTCAAATAAAAATTATAAATTGATTTAATTATTGAAAGTAATCTTTTATCTAAATAAAAGTATACTAAGTTATGTATAATAAAAAAAAGTGTCTTAAGTTTTAAAGTAAGAGACTAAAAAAGCAAACTTAAATTTCTCCAATACCTATGTAATAAAAAAAGTTTCTTCAATATATTTTGACAACATCAATAAAGGCATTTTCACATTACATGAATATTCTTCTCCTTTTTTTTTGAGGAAATTATGAAAAATAAAAAATTAACTTTGATACTTTAGATGTTAGAACAAGAAATTACATAAGTTGAAGATAAAAAGTAATTTTGTGCTTGTCTTGTGTCATACACATAGTAATGTTTTTTATTTAAATATTTTGATTATTGTCTCTTTTGAATATAATATCTAAGTTATTAAATGTGTATTGAACACATTTTATAATAATATTTAAATTTTGGTTTAATATAACTAACAATTAATAAAATACTTAATAAGTATCATACACAAAAAATCATAATAATGCCCATAACATTATTCAAAAATAAAATTATTGAAAGTGGTTAAAAAATGTAAAGTCAAAAATCAATGCACTGTTACTGTAAAAATAAGCATATTCTTCACAATAGGGTATATAATGCTTCATACATAATATATAAATTTATATAATTTTACATATGTGTGAGGTTATAAAGTTAAAATGTAATTATGATAAAAAGAATATAAAATTAACTATAATTAAATAATAAAAATAGATATAAAATTAGATATATATATATATATATATATAAGAATATGTGTAAAGTGTGTGTTTATCATTATTATATGTTAATCAAATAATGTAAGTTGTGACAAGACCAGTTTTGGCCATTTTAATGTCAAGTATGGCAATGGCGCTAAGTGTCTATGGCAATGGCGCTAAGTGTCTGCTACGTCATTATGACTGTGTTACCTTTTTCCAGTTAGTTCTAAGATATTCCTACAAGAACAGTATTGTTTACGGAGTTGGTGTAATAGTTGAGGAGATGTGCTCTCTATTTTGATTATTTGATTTTGAGATAGTCCAGCTCAATTTAAAATAATTTTGTTATTTATTTAATTTTTATATGTTTATTTTTTAATTTATTTATAAATTTATTTTATATTTTATGAGAATGTTACGCTTATATATAGATCGATTTAATATTTCTCGATATTAATGTATAATGTAAATATGACGTGTGTATAAAAATTATATGCAAAATATTTTCAATTTAAAAAGCCAGCTTATATAAAATTGTTTGGAAAGAAACTTTATATATTTGAATAAATAGTATAATAATACTTATATATATTTATTTATATATTATTTTATATTTGTATAATGATATTTACTCATATTTATGTATATATTATTTTATATTTATAAAAATTTTATCATTTAACTATATTTCTTCAAATAATTTTATCATTTAATTATAATTAATCTTACATTATTTCATACATTTTATGAATAATGTATACACATGTGATGTATATCAAACTTTATTCAAATTGGTAACATGAGAATATTCTGAATTATGATAGTATAAAAAAGAGGTAAATTTAATAATAAAAACCATACGACCATTAGTGTAAAACTGTCAAGGGCATCAAGAGAATATGCGGTATAAATTATTTATGGATTAAAATTTCTATCTCTTGTTTCTGTTTTTTTTTCTCTCTAATTGAATAACAACAATTCAATAAGATTCCGTTTGAATAGTAAAATTTGAATTGAAACATAAAATTTTAATTTTAATTTTAATTTTTTTCAAATTAGAATTGATATAAAATCTTAAATTCTATGTTTGAGATTGTCAAAGAATTAAGATAAGAAATTATAATTCTAAATTAATTATAATTTTATTGTTTAGTATGATATAAAACATTATAAAATTATTTACAAAAATTAAAATTAATAAAAATATACATATAATAATATTTTTATAAATATTGTTTTTTATAATAATATTTAGAAAAAATAAATAACTATTATAATAATTTTATAAAAATATAAAAATATTTTTTATATAAATATAGAATATCAATAAATATGATTATTTATAGATAAATGTGAAGAGATAGAGTTTAATTTTTAAATTATAGAATTGATAATTCTTAAGGTGTAGGTTAAAATTGAGAAATGTTTAACTTAGTTTATTTTTTAATTCTATGAAATTAGTTTATAAAATTACAATTTCAATTCTAAATGACATTTTAAACGTAAAAATTAGAATTAAGAGATTCAATTTTAATTCTAAACTCTAATTTCATGCTCAATTTCAAGAGTCAAACGAACACTAAGAGATTTTTTTTCTTTCTTAATTGTCAGCTTTTTTTAATAAATTGTTAACATTCAATCAGGGTACAGAAAAATAAATATAAGGATATAGATTTCAATCCATTATTTATAAGGAGCGCGTGTTTTGTGAGTTTTAAGTGGAAAGGAAAATTCTTGAAACTGTTGTTTTGCTTAAATAAAATTATAAGACCACATTTTTAACGTTACAAGAGAGTTTGGTGACAAAAATAAATTTTAAGAAAATTGGTTGAAGAAGTACGGTTAAACTGTCATTAAAGTTAACTGAAAAGAATATTTTTAACTTCAATTTGAGTTGAGAGGATTTAAGTGGTGTAAAGAGAAAAAAAAAACCTTAAAAGGGATTAATTAAAAAAAGGCTGATATTCAAGAAATTTTTTAAAATATTCCTAAAGTATTACTGTTTAAGTGGAATTTTGGTCAATAAGGCAAAAGAAATTCTAACAAATAAATAATTATTTACCAAACGAATATAAGTTCAGAGTTATGTGATAATCTCACAGGTTTTGAAATTTAACATGAAATAAACATGAATTTGTAAAAGAAAAGTTTAGAAAAGCAAGTTTAAAGAAAATAAAGAAACTGAAATAGAAAATTAAAGCGTAGAAAGTTAAAGGAAAGTAGTAAAAGAAAGTATGTAAAAGTGCAACGAAATGTAAATAAATTTAAAGAACAAGACTAAAAAAAAAGAAATTAAAAGAACATTTGCATTAATTTAAATGACTGAAAATGAAAAGGAAAGGCATACTTGGATAAAAAATTCGTTAATCTGCTCAGGTGAAATTTTAGGATTAAATGTCAGTAAATAACCTCCCTTTTTACATTGTGAATACTAATATTTATAGATGAATTACAAAAATAATTGACATTCTAGGATTTTTGACACGCATACAAGTTATGCCACTAAAATTTTCCTAAATTGAGAACCAACTTCTAACCATTTTAACATTCTTCATCGGTTCAATCTCTTGGAAATGCAACCCCGGATTAAACTACTTGTTCGACATCAATATTTAGTATCGCATTGAGTCTTCCAACCATTACAACGCTAAGAATGAGAAATGTTTAACTTAGTTATTTTTCAATTCTATGGAATTGATTTATAGAATTACAATTTTAATTTTAAATGACATTCTAAACTTAAAATTTGGAATTAAGAGGTCCAATTTTAATTCTAAGTTCTAATTTCATACTCAATTTCAGGAGTCAAACGAACACTAATTTTTTTTCTTTCTTAATTGTCAGCTTTTTTTAATAAATTGTTAACATTCAATCAGGGTACAGAAAAATAAATATAAGGATATAGATTTCAATCCATTATTTATAAGGAGCGCGTGTTTTGTGAGTTTTAAGTGGAAAGGAAAATTCTTGAAACTGTTGTTTTGCTTAAATAAAATTATAAGACCACATTTTTAACGTTACAAGAGAGTTTGGTGACAAAAATAAATTTTAAGAAAATTGGTTGAAGAAGTACGGTTAAACTGTCATTAAAGTTAACTGAAAAGAATATTTTTAACTTCAATTTGAGTTGAGAGGATTTAAGTGGTGTAAAGAGAAAAAAAAACCTTAAAAGGGATTAATTAAAAAAAGGCTGATATTCAAGAATTTTTTTAAAATATTCCTAAAGTATTACTGTTTAAGTGGAATTTTGGTCAATAAGTCAAAAGAAATTCTAACAAATAAATAATTATTTACCAAACGAATATAAGTTTAGAGTTATGTGATAATCTCACAGGTTTTGAAATTTAACATGAAATAAACATGAATTTGTAAAAGAAAAGTTTAGAAAAGCAAGATTAAAGAAAATAAAGAAACTGAAATAGAAAATTAAAACGTTGAAAGTTAAAGGAAAGTAGTAAAAGAAAGTATGTAAAAGTACAACGAAATGTAAATAAATTTAAAGAACAAGACTAAAAATAAATAAAAGAAATTAAAAGAACATTTGCATTAATTTAAATGACTGAAAATGAAAAGGGAAGGCATACTTGGATCAAAAATTCGTTAATCTGCTCAGGTGAAATTTTAGGATTAAATGTCAGTAAATAACCTCCCTTTTTACATTGTGAATGCTAATATTTATAGATGAATTACAAAAATAATTGACATTCTAGGATTTTGACACATACATGGCAGTTATGCCACTTAAATTTTCCTAATTTTCTGACAGAACCAACTTCTAACCATTTTAACATTCTTCATCGGTTCAATCTCTTGGAAATGCAACCCTTCTGTCGGATTAAACTACTTGTTCGACATCAATATTTAGTGACTGCATTGAGTCTTCCAACCATTTTGCACTTCTGTCGGCTCAACGCTAAGAATTGAGAAATGTTTAACTTAGTTATTTTTCAATTCTATGGAATTGATTTATAGAATTACAATTTTAATTTTAAATGACATTCTAAACTTAAAATTTGGAATTAAGAGGTCCAATTTTAATTCTAAGTTCTAATTTCATACTCAATTTCAGGAGTCAAACGAACACTAATTTTTTTTTCTTTCTTAATTGTCAGCTTTTTTTAATAAATTGTTAACATTCAATCAGGGTACAGAAAAATAAATATAAGGATATAGATTTCAATCCATTATTTATAAGGAGCGCGTGTTTTGTGAGTTTTAAGTGGAAAAGAAAATTCTTGAAACTTTTGTTTTGCTTAAATAAAATTATAAGACCACATTTTTAACATTACAAGAGAGTTTGGTGACAAAAATAAATTTTAAGAAAATTGGTTGAAGAAGTACGGTTAAACTGTCATTAAAGTTAACTGAAAAGAATATTTTTAACTTCAATTTGAGTTGAGAGGATTTAAGCGGTGTAAAGAGAAAAAAAAACCTTAAAAGGGATTAATTAAAAAAAGGCTGATATTCAAGAAAATTTTTAAAAATTCCTAAATTATTACTGTTTAAGTGAAATTTTGGTCAATAGGTCAAAAGAAATTTCAACAAACAAATAATTATTTACCAAATGAATATGAGTTCAGAGTTATGTGATAATCTCGCAAGTTTTGAAATTTAACATGAAATAAATAACAGGAATTTGTAAAAGAAAAGTTTAGAAAAACAAGTTTAAAGAAAATAAAGAAACTAAAATAGAAAATTAAAGCATAGAAAGTTAAAGGAAAGCAGTAAAAGAAAGTATGTAAAAGTGCAAAAAGGTAAATAAATTTAAAGAACAAGACTAAAAAAATAAAGGAAATTAAAAGAACATTTGCATTAATTTAAATGACTGGAAATGAAAAGGGAATGCATACTTGGATAAAAAATTCGTTAATCTGCTCAGGTGAGATTTTAGGATTATGTATCAGTAAATAACCTCCCTTTTTACATTATGAATGCTAATATTTATAGATAAATTACAAAAATAATTGACATCCTAAGATTTTGACACGTACATGGCAAATATGCCACTAAAATTTTCCTAATTTTCTGACAGAACTAACTTCTAACATTTTAACATTCTTCATCGGTTAAATCTCTTGGAAATGCAACCCTTCTGTCGGATTAAACTACTTGTCTGACATCAATATTTAGTGAATGCATTGAGTTTTCCAACCATTCGGCACTTCCGTCAGCTCAATGCTAAGAATTGAGAAATGCTTAACTTAGTTATTTTTCAATTCTATGGAATTGGTTTATAGAATTACAATTTTAATTCTAAATGACATTCTAAACGTAAAAATTGGAATTAAGAGGTTCAATTTAAATGCTAAACTCTAATTTCATGCTCAATTTCAGGAGTCAAACGAACACTAAGAGATTTTTTTTCTTTCTTAATTGTCAGCTTTTTTTAATAAATTGTTAACATTCAATCAGGGTACAGAAAAATAAATATAAGGATATAGATTTCAATCCATTATTTATAAGGAGTGCATGTTTTGTGAGTTTTAAGTGGAAAAGAAAATTCTTGAAACTTTTGTTTTGCTTAAATAAAATTATAAGACCACATTTTTAACGTTACAAGAGAGTTTGGTAACAAAAATAAATTTTAAGAAAATTGGTTGAAGAAGTACGGTTAAACTGTCATTAAAGTTAACTGAAAAGAATATTTTTAACTTCAATTTGAGTTGAGAGGATTTAAGTGGTGCAAAGAGAAAAAAAACCTTAAAAGGGATTAATTAAAAAAAGGCTGATATTCAAGAATTTTTTTAAAATATTCCTAAAGTATTACTGTTTAAGTGAAATTTTGGTCAATAGATCAAAAGAAATTTCAACAAACAAATAATTATTTACTAAATGAATATGAGTTCAGAGTTATGTGATAATCTCGTAGGTTTTGAAATTTAACTTGAAATAAAAAACAGGAATTTGTAAAAGAAAAGTTTAGAAAAGCAAGTTAAAAGAAAATAAAGAAACTGAAACAGAAAATTAAAGCATAGAAAGTTAAAGGAAAAGCAGTAAAAGAAAGTATGTAAAAGTGTAACGAAATGTAAATAAATTTAAAGAACAAGACTAAAAAAAAAAGAAATTAAAAGAACATTTGCATTAATTTAAATGACTGAAAATGAAAAGGGAAGGCATACTTGGATCAAAAATTCGTTAATCTGCTCAGGTGAGATTTTAGGATTATGTATCAGTAAATAACCTCCCTTTTTACATTGTGAATGCTAATATTTATAGATAAATTACAAAAATAATTGACATCCTAAGATTTTGACACATACATGACAGTTATGCCACTAAAACTTCCCTAATTTTCTGACAGAACCAACTTCTAACCATTTTAACATTCTTCATCGATTCAATCTCTTGGAAATGCAACCCTTCTGTCGGATTAAACTACTTGTCTGACATCAATATTTAGTGACTGCATTGAGTTTTCCAACCATTCAACACTTCCATCGGCTCAACGCTAAGAATTGAGAAATGCTTAACTTAGTTATTTTTCAATTCTATGGAATTGGTTTATCGAATTACAATTTTAATTTTAAATGATATTCTAAACGTAAAAATTAAAATTAAGAGGTTCAATTTAAATGCTAAGTTCTAATTTCATGCTCAATTTCAGGAGTCAAACGAACACTAAGAGATTTTTTTTCTTTCTTAATTGTCAGCTTTTTTTAATAAATTGTTAACATTCAATCAGGGTACAGAAAAATAAATATAAGGATATAGATTTCAATCCATTATTTATAAGGAGCGCATGTTTTGTGAGTTTTAAGTGGAAAAGAAAATTCTTGAAACTGTTGTTTTGCTTAAATAAAATTATAAGACCACATTTTTAACGTTACAAGAGAGTTTGGTGACAAAAATAAATTTTAAGAAAATTGGTTGAAGAAGTACGGTTAAACTGTCATTAAAGTTAACTGAAAAGAATATTTTTAACTTCAATTTGAGTTGAGAGGATTTAAGTGGTGTAAAGAGAAAAAAAAAACCTTAAAAGGGATTAATTAAAAAAAGGCTGATATTCAAGAAATTTTTTAAAATATTCCTAAAGTATTACTGTTTAAGTGGAATTTTGGTCAATAGGTCAAAAAAAATTCTAACAAATAAATAATTATTTATCAAACGAACATAGGTTCAGAGTTATGTGGTAATCTCGCAGGTTTTGAAATTTAACTTGAAATAAACAACAGGAATTTGCAAAAGAAAAGTTTAGAAAAGTAAGTTTAAATAAAATAAAGAAACTAGAATAGAAAATTAAAGGGCATAAAGTTAAAGAAAAATAGTAGAGAGCATGTAAAAGTGCAACGAAATGTAAATAAATTTAAAGAACAAAACTAAAAAAAGTAAAGGAAATTAAAAGAACATTCGCATTAATTTAAATGACTGAAAATGAAAAGGAAAGGCATACTTGGATCAAAAATCCGTTAATATGCTCAGGGTGAGATTTTAGGATTATGTATCAGTAAATAACCTCCCTTTTTACATTGTGAATGCTGATATTTATAGACAAATTACAAAAATAACTGACATCCTAGGATTTTGACACGTACATGGCAGTTATGCCTCTAAAACTTCCCTAATTTCTCGACAGAACCAACTTATAACCATTTTAACATTCTTCATCGGTTCAATCTCTTGGAAATGCAACCCTTCTTTTGGATTAAACTACTTGTCCGACATCAATATTTTGTGACTGCATTGAGTCTTCCAACCATTCAGTACTTTTGTCGGCTCAAAACTTAGAAGATTCTTCCAACATCATCATTCAGCCGCCGTATAGCCAAATTGTTTATTTTCACTCCTAACAGATGCCCCCCAAAATTTTTCTTTCGACACTGACAGGAGGAAGATAAATTTTAATTCAATTTTGACCATGACTTTTTTTTTAATTAAAGTCTTTTCAAATGGATATTTTTTTTTAAAATCCAGTAAAATCCTTCCATAAATATCTGGACAGTCACAGCTAAACTTATCATTGCAGATATTAAATTGCTGTTCCTAATAAATAGGGATCATAATTACCCCTATTTTCGCAAAAAATAGCTTTTTCAATTCACACGCCTTTTCACTGTTCATTGTCTTTAACCTCACTTCTGCATATTCTCTCTGCAAATTTCTGCCTCCTTCTATGGCTTCCAACTCTCAATCTCCTAGCGCATCAACAGTGGATTTAGGAAATCATGCCATTGTTCAAGACCCAACTCTGCAGAAATCTGAACTTTGGCACCTCTTAAAGGTAATTCTTCTCATTAACGATTCTTCACTTTCTTTAGACCCTCCAGCTGCTTTCTTGGGCCCAGTTTTGCCCAAGGAGTTCATTACTGACAAAATATACTCCTTCTTCCCTTGTAAAAATTCTCAAGAAGTTATCTTGGCTTCCCTTCCTTCCATCCTTATCAGCTATTTCGGTAAGTCCGAAAGGCTCTTCAGAACTCCCCTTACCCATATTAATGGGTATCTTAAATGGTTTGATAGAGTTCAAGCTTCTAAGGAAAGTTTATGGAAGGAAATAGGTATCTTTGATTATATCCAACTCTCTTGTTATCCCATAAAAATAAATTCTTGTATGTTGGGTGCTTCATTTTTCTTCTGGAACAAAACCACCAATTCTTTCCAATTCCCCTATAGCATGATGGGTCCTACGCTTTTCGACGTAACTGCCATAACTGGTCTTCGACCAGATGGGGAGATCATCACACCTATCCTTCAACCTTCAAATACTATTGATGTCTACTCGAAAGCCCCAACTTCTTTTTCAAGCTTTATCAATTTCTTCCTTTCTGAAGCTGGTCCTGTAACCGACGAAGAACACGTAGCTTTCCTTCTTCTTTGGCTATCAGCTTATACTGTAGGGTCTAGGTCAGTCCAGGTATCCAAATCTTTTCTTCAGCTTGCTAACCTCCTTCACGAAGGTCGACAATTAGTTCTTAGTCAATTTCTCCTTACCAACCTCTACCTGAGCATAGGTGAAATTGTCCAAAGCATTAGATCTCAAGTGAAGAAAACCAATTCTGGTGGCCCAATGTGGCTACTCCAACTTTGGTTAAATGCCATATTAGGAGACTATTTAGTCGATACTTCTCCCCCGACAATTTCTCTTGCTACTTATGACATAAAGCTTTGCCATGTAAAACATGAGAAAATCCACAAACAAAACTTAGAAAATTTCATGCACTTCTTCAGTATTTTTCATTCCATCTCCTTTAGCACTAAAGACATATATTTTACTCCCTTTGCCGATCGTTCCCTTGGTCCAAAATGGTTTACCCGACCAATTCTTTCTAATGACCCTTCTACTCAAGCCGATAATATTTCCATTTGGTCCAACTTTCTCTGTCGACAAATCCTAGTTGCTGGTCTTCTTGGTACGATAGACAAATCCTTAGAGTTATGTCTACCAAATATGGTAGCTCGACAGCTAGGATTTTGTCAAGCCATTCTAGCACCATTTTCTCATAAAGCCAAGGAACATCTCATCAATGGCCATCTACAAAACATGTTGGACCTTGTACGAATGACCTCAAGGAATGAGAGGCACAAACAACATTTCAAGATTTCTACATTTACTCCTTATAGAGGAGTCTCCAAGGATTTTGTTAAATAGTGGACTAAATACTATAGTCCTTACCATATCGATATTGAAATTTGTCGAAGCCGTATCACTGAAACTTTAGTTCCTGTGCAGGGTCAGGATCCTTCGACAAAGACCAAAGGTAAGCATATTCAAGACATCAAAGCTTTTGAAAAATACTACAAAATCAAATGGGACTTCAGGTTTCCTAGTTTAATTATTCGACACTGTGAGGAAGTCGTGGCCAAATTGAAACAAGCACACAAGGAAAAATGCTCCACTAACTTTCTTTCAGTTTTCATAAAAAAACCCTTTAGCACAGCTTGAACTTTTTCAAATTCCTTTTCCAAAACCAGTGCTTCTTCCTTGTGCTCGTTTTGGTTTGGCCGACGAATTCCCAAGTAAACCTACAAGGGCTGGTAATTTTCCTATTTCAAATAGGATCTATTCTATGAGTAATATCTTTCTTACAAGAACTCCAGAAGTCGAGTTTACTCGTCAGTTTGCCTTGTCGTACGAATAATTTTCCAAGAATACCCGGGCCATCACTAAAATACCTGAAGGTATTTTTTTTTATATTCTGACATTTTGATTATTTGTCCCATCTACTAAGTATATTTTTTTTCTTGTAGCACTCCCATGGAAAAGACCCTTGGAGTACAAGCAACCTCAAGAAGATTATGAGGAGGAAGAAGAGGAAGTCATTTCTTCAAAAAAGAAGAAAAGCAAAAAGACTCAAAATCCTCTCATTCCCAAGGCTACAAAGGCCAAATCGACCGCATCAATTTCTACAAAAAATTCCTCGAAACATGGTGCTGCTGCAAAGCCTCCAAAACCAAAAACCCTAAAGGTATACATACTTTTCGACCAAACCTTAAAACTTGGTTTCTAAATTTGCTCAAGTTTAATTTGATGTCGAATGTAGATTGGTGAATCTACCCCTATCACTTTTGCTGCACTTGTCGAGTCTTCAATCACATCTCCTGAACATCCTCTAAAGGTATGCCTCGTACTATTATATTTTCTCCATCACTTAGTTAAATCTCATTTTGGCTTTACCTTTGCAGAAGAAAAAGAAGAAGACTCAATCTACAAGTTCCACTTTGAAGCCTACTGTCGAATTGGAGATAGAAACCATCTCTCTTTCATCTGAGGTAATATTTTAATTAACATACTTCTTTCCCTCAAATTCTTAACTCTTACCATTCATCCAATATCTGATTCTATCAAATTTAGGATCCGGAGGTTGAATAATCCGCTGATCATCATCTAGAACCTGTTGTCGAACCAGGAGTTGAAGAGCCAATTCGACAATCTCCCGAGGTCATGTATCTTACCAAACTCAACTATTCTTAAAATGTTATTTATTCTGAAATCTCATCTGTTTATCTCTAGGATTCAGCAAACTTGGCTATATCTAATAGCCCACAAAAGCTAAGAACCAAGAATCCTCCAGAATCTCAAACTTCTCTGGCCCTTGCAATACCTGTTATTTCTTCACCACCTCTAACAGAAACCCAGATTGTCGAAGTCTTAGAAAAAACTCCATTCCCCCCAGGCATTGAGAGTTCTTCTCATTCAGACCAAGTAAATCTTGTCCAAATTATCTCAGAAGAATTCGACATGGATACTCTCATGGCAGAATTCGCTCCAATTGATCCACCTCCATCTCCTCCAGCCAACTTGATTATTTCTATGCCAGAAGATACTGAAGACATAGAGGCAGATTTAGACGAATTGATAACAATGTTGTCGGGCGGCCATAGAAGTTCTCCTCAATTAGCTTGTTCTTCGACATAGCTTGGACAAGATTCTAGTAATTCTCATATCACTGAACTTTTAACTGAATTAAAGAATGTCTTCACCTATTCTTTCGAGCACTTGATTTCTGATCAACCCCTTCAACAAAGAATGATGGCAATTGTAACTGAACTTGAACCTCTTGCTCAACAATTACCAATAGCCAGTCGAGCTCTTCCTATGACTATTAAAGATTTTCTTCAAAGCTTAATAGCAAAAATGCCTGTTATTCGTCGAGTCATTCCTGCTTATACAAAAGAAGTTCAAGAAAAGTCTAGAATTTTGAAGTAGTTGACCGACACAAAGAGTGAAAATGCAACTTTGAAGGAAAATCTGGTAAAAGGAAAAACCAAAGAGGCAGAGCTTGACAAGGAAATTGAAGACTTGGAGAAGAAACTTGAAGCAGCCCTTCGTCGCAAACAAAAACTTCAAACAACATTGCAATAAGGGTCCGCTAGGCAGCAAATTATTGCTAATAATACCAAATAATGGGCTGTCGAAACCAAGCTGTGTTGGCAAAAATAAATTCCCTTGAAGCGAAATATCAAACTGTCTGTTCCAACAAACAATCTTTAGAAGATTCCTGGGGGGTTCTTCAAAAATTCTAAGTGTAACTTTTCTTTCATTTCTAGCTAATTGTTGATTAATTCTTTTGTAAAGTTTTGGCAATATCAAGTTGTAACATCTGTCTAGTATTCTTATTTTGACAATGTAACTTGTAATCGCCAAACACATGAATAAAAACTTTTCATTTTTTGTCAATTTTTACTTCACACATTGTCGGTCTATATGGTTTTAAATATTTACCATTAATCAACTTAATTCTTAAACCATGATTAATTTCGACAAACACATAAGCATTTCCTGAAAACTCTTGAGTCACTTTAAATGGTCCTTCCCACTTTGGGGACCATTTTTCATATTCTTGACAATTTCTATCCATGGGCAAAATTACCTTCCAAACCAAATCATTGACCTTAAAAGACTTGTATTTAATCCAACTATCATAAAATTTAGCAATTCTTTCTTTTAGTCGAATCAAATTTTCCAAAGCAATTAATCTTTCATCACTCAATTCATTTAATTCATCAAACATTAAGTCCCAGTACTATTCAACTGGTAACTCATCTTGTTTTTGAATACGAACTGATTGAAGATTAATTTCGACGGGCAATACTGCATCATGACCATATACCAATTTGTATGGTGATGTGCCTATTGCTTCTCTTGGTGAGTTTCTATATGCCCATAATACTTGATTAAGAGTATTATGCTAATTCCTAGGCTGTCGACCAATATGCTTTTTAATCAGACTTATGATTATTTTGTTCATGACTTCTACCTGGCCATTTGCCTGGGCATAATATGGCGTTGACATGAGCATTTTAATTTTCCTTGAACTGACATATTCGATAACTTTCTTTTTAATGAATACTGATCCTTGGTCGGTTGTCAAAGTTTGTGGTATTCCAAACTGACAAACTATATTATCTTCAATAAAGTTAATCACATCCTGCTGAGTTACATCCTTCAAGGCTACAGCCTCAACCCATTTGGTGAAGTAATCAACTCTTACTAGAATATATTTGTGTCCCTTCGACGAGACAAGATAAATTTGGCCAATTAAATCCAAAGTCCACCCTCTGAAAGGCCAAGGTTTAACTATAACATGTAACTCACTAGTTGGAATATTTTGTACATGGCCACGTCTTTGACATTCTTCACAAGATTTAGCAAACATTATACAATCCCTAACTAGTGTAGGCAAATAATAACTTTGACGTTGAATGACCCATTTCATCTTTTCACTTGCCTGATGAGCTCTACAAATTCCTTCTTGGACTTCTGCCAAGGCAATATAAGCCTCTGCTTCACTCAGGTAATCCTCTAAATTTCCATCGACAGACTTTCTATACAAGGCTCCCCCTAATACTACAAATTTCGACGCTCTGTACTTGAGCTTTCTATCCACATCTTGACTTGGATTTTTCAAATAAATTAGTATTGGTTGTCTCTAGTCATTAATTGTCGAAATATCATTTTATAGTATATCTCTTTTCTCTAATGGATATAAAAGTTTCCTTATTTCCATTAGATTTGTAAGAACCTTGGATGAAATTCTATACCCAGAGGCTACTTGTGCTAATTCATTAGCTTCTTCATTTAAACTTCTAGAAATGTGTTCAACAGTTACTTCGTCGAATTGCTTCATTAGCTTACTCGCCACAATATAATATTTTATTAAATTTTCACTAACACATTTATATTCTTGGGCAAGCTGTTTAACGACCAATTGTGAATCACCAAAAATATGTATACTATGTACTTTCATTTCTACTAATATTTCTAATCCGATAATTAAGGCTTCATATTCAGCCTCATTGTTGGGACAAGTATACTTAAGTTCAAACATGAACTTAGTTGGAGTACCTTGAGGAGGACCAATTAAAATCCCCACTCTAATTCCATTTTGATGCCTTGAACCGTCAAAATATAAACACCAAGGTTTTAAACCGACAACATTTATGTTATCCATATCCAAACAAGGGTGGTCGGCCAAGAAGTCAGCAATTGCTTGGCCTTTCATCGCTCTCATTAGAACATATTGTAAAGAAAATTCTGACAAAGTAATAGTCCATTTTCCAATACGCTAATTTAACACTGGTTTTGATAACATATATTTTATTATATCAGTTTTTGACATAACCAATACATTACAAGGCATCATATAATATTTAAGTTTAGTACATGAGAAATACAATGCTAAACAAAGTTTCTCTATTGCACTATATCTTCTCTCAGCATCATTTAAAACTCGACTAAGATAATACACAACTTTTTCAACGTTATTTTCATCTTCTTGAGCCAGCATACTTCCTATGGTTTCTTCTGATGCTGATATATACAACTTCAACGGTTGTCGAGGCACTAGAGACATCATGACTAGTGAATTTTTCAAATACTGCTTTATCTGGTCGAAGGCTTCTTGGTGGCAAGGTTCCCATACAAAATCTTGTTCATCCTTCAACTTGATTGATGGAGCAAAAACTCTAGTTCTTCCCAAAAAATTGGATATAAATCTTCTTAGAAAATTAACTTTTCCTAAAAAAGACTGCAATTCCTTTTTGTTTATCGGTGGTGCAGCCTCCAAAATTGCCTTGGCTTTATTCTTGTCCACTTCAATACCTTTTTTATGGACTAAGAAACCCAAGAATTTAGCAGCCGACACTCCAAAATCATATTTTTCTGGATTCATCTTAAGGCTGTGCTTCCTCATCTTGTCAAATGCCTGCCTCAAGTTTGTCAAATGGCTTTCCTTTGTTTCTGACTTGACAATGACATCATCGATGTAAACTTCCATAAATTTCCCGATGACATCATGGAAAATTGTGTTCATTGCTCTCTGATAAGTGAACCCTGCATTCTTTAAACCGAAAGGCATGACTACCCATTCATATGTCCCAATGGCTCCTGGACATCTGAAGGCAGTTTTCGACACGTCCTCCTCAGCTATAAAAATTTGATTATAACCTGCATGACCATCCATAAAACTTAACAATTCATGTTCAGACATCAACTAACATGTTCGCAATTGGCATAGAATACTCATCTTTAGGTGTGGCAGTGTTCAAATTTCTAAAATCTTACACATATTCTTAGCTTGCCATTTTTCTTGATTGCAGGAACAATATTAGAAAGCCATTCAACATACTTGGTTGTTCTGATGCATTTGGCTTTGAGCAATCTTTCGACTTCTTCTTTTATCTTTAAGATCACCTTAGGTGTAAATCTCCTGTTGGCTTGCTTGACAGGTCTGCATCCTTCTTTCAAAGGCAATCTATGCTCGATAAGATCTCTACTCAATCTAGACATTTCATCATAATCCTAGGCAAAACAATCTTTATATTCCATAATTAACTTGACAAGCTTTTCTTTGAACTCCTCTGGCATAAATGAATTCACAAATATAGGCCTTCTGTCTGTTTCAGTGCCCAAGTTTATTTCTTCCAAAGGATCTTCTACTTCCACATTTTACTTTTCATCAAGCCCTTTTTCAAACCCTAAAAGACCATCATCGATTACACAATCTGACAGCATACCTTCAACAGTGTATACTGCTTTGTCGGCCAAATAGGCTGACAGTCTTTTTGATAGATCCTTAACACTCATAACTAGTGCCTGACCGATCTTCTTCGGCCTTCTTCATCAGTCGAATGCCAAACTGGTACATCAAGCAAACTTCGAGTACCTCTTTGTTAATGATCCCATCACTAGCTGAGACTGGCTTGACATTTGGAGCATATATTTTAAAATCGACGTGAAGTTATTGTAGATAACAGGGACTATCATCTGCCTCTATTATTTCTACTTGATCATCTTCATTCCAAAGAATAAGTTTTTGATGAATCGTCGATGGTATTGCCCTAACAACATGTATCCAGTCTCTCCCTAGCAAAAGATTGTAACTTGACTTCGTTGGAATAACCACGAATAATGTCGGCCTTGCAATAGATCTGACTTGTACCTTCAACATCACTCCTCCGTCTGACGGGGAGGTTTTACCACTAAAATCAGTGACAATCATATTGGTCGACATCAAATCGGACTTACCTTTCCCAAGTTTCTTGAGCATCGCCCTTGGGATCAAATTAATAGCTACCCCACTGTCTATCAAAACTCTATTGGTGGGCTTTCCTTCTAATAAAGCCTTGACGTGTAATGGTCGTAGATGAGCCTTTTGCTCTTCGATCGGTTTCTCAAGCTGTGCTGTGTTATCAAACATTGTTACCGTGTTGTCTTGAAAAAGAAGCCAGTGATCATCCAAGTCATTCAGATCTTCTTCGTTTTTCCCAGTGTATTCAATCTCGTGATATTCTTCAAATTCTGCAGGCCACACTGAAATTAAATTTACACTCATTGACTTCAGGAATTCTTCCTCATTAGACAGCTTTTCATCACTTCTATATCTTCTAATCCTAAAGTAATCTTCCGACGGCAAGTTACTATCCATAGCCGTTAGAATGTATTCCAAATTGTCATCCAAGTTGATGTCTATGTTGAATTGCTCATCATCACTAAGGCCTAAAAGATCTTCTGGATCATTTAAGGCCTCAATGACTTCATCAGTCATTAAGTCTATATCTTGGCCATCAGGCTTTGCCAAATTTTCTCTCTCTTTATTTATATCGAGCACTTTCTTCCTCCACTCAACATCTTGATCAGGATCCTCTAGGACTTTCTTGATTTCTTCTTTCGACCTAACCATTTCCTTATCTTTCTCGATCGGTACATTATTTTTCCTTACTTCTTCTTCTGCTACTATTAATCCAATCGACCATTTTCTCTTGGTTTTGTTTAGAATAGGCCTTTATACTTGCTTACCTTTTTTTTACTCTTCTAACTTTTCTTGTGGAAGCTTATCATCCATGTCAAATCGACTAACTGCACTTATTGTCGGCTCCTTTTAAAATGACCTTCTTGTATTTATGAATTCTTTTGTAACAATACTTTTCAATTTCCTACCATGTTCATTATGATTCTGATTTGGTACTGGTTGGTTTTCGACCACCAGGCAACCTGTTTCTATGGGCTGTTCCTTGATCACTAATCCTTCAGTCATGTTCCTATTCTTTTGTGCTTGTCTTAATCTCTGCAATCTCCTTTTCTTACTTTTCGACATTGGAAAAGACTTTGATGGCCCTGCTCCATCTTGGCCAGTCATAATTTTGCCTTGATCAATTCTATCATTTCTATAATCTTCATTCTAAAATGGTCGATCTCTTTGAAATTAATTCTTCTTGGCAGCCACGTTCTGTCGAAAATACATGTGACTTGCCATTACAGAATTCTTTACCTATCTATCCACAACAATATTAGCAGGTGACACTCTAGTCTTAACTGGCCCGACACAACCTCTGCTTCCCATAGGCTCATGTGATTCCACTAACCAACCATTCATGTTAGGCCCAGGTGTATAGACTGGCCTTGGCCTTGGAGCATAAAAAGGCTTTTGTGGTCTCTAGGTTTTCTTGTCAAAAACCTTCTTCTTACCTTATGGGATACTCAACTGTTCTTCAGCAGCTTTCTTTGCAGCAATTTCATCATAAACTGGATTACACCTTGGGCATAATCTTACCTTGCCCCTTTCTTTCTTTCTCTCAAGAAATGCTTCAAGAGATTCTTCTGGTTTCAAATATATATCAAGTGCATCCTTTGTGTCGACGTCGAACCCTTGTAAATCCCTTATGTTGAGCATCCCAACATTCAAAGGAACTTGCTGACCAATACAAGATACTCAAGCCTGAAATGGATTTGAATCAACCTTCATATCCGCTTTAGGCTTGTCGGCAAACTTCAAACGCCCATCCATTATTGCTTTTTGGATTATGTCTCTGAAATGAACACATTCATTAGTAACATGACTGAAATTATTATGAAACTTACAATACTTTCGGTCTTTTATTTCATCAAATTTTAACAACCTATGACTTTCCGACAACTTAATTTGTTTATCTTTTAGTAGCAAATTAAAGATTTTGTCGGCTTTTGTTACGTCGAATGTATAAGTTTTTTCTATTGACATAACTCATTTTCTCCTTATTTCTTGTATGCTGTAGAGCCTGACAAATATAAGGGGGACCATTCTGAAGTTCAGCAATGTTAACTTCGAACTCATCATTGCTTTCTTCAGTTTCATTGTTAGATTCCTCTAATCCAATAAATGCCACCTTCTCTCTTTTAAGAAATCTTTTTTATTTTTAAATCTTTTCAACTTTCAGTTGCCCTATTTGCCTAACCTTTTCACTTAATTGGGCAAGATCAACTAAATGTTGACTTACTAATTTCTTCCTTATATAATAATCTAAACCTCCTGCAGCTATCTTTACTATTTCGACCTCAGGTATAGGAGTAAAACATCTACTCCTCATTTGTCGAAACCTAGCAAGATAATCATCCATAGTTTCATTGTACATTCTTTTGATATTAAAGAGATCTGTAAGTCCCACCTTCAAATCTTCTCTAAAGAATTGATCATGAAAACTTTTTTCCAACTGAGCCCAGGAATGGACTGAGTTTGGTTTCAATGTCGAGAACCAAGAAAAAGCATTTTTTGAAAGGGAACTTAGGAAGAATCTCATTTTAAGGCCTTCAGTAGTGGCCAACTCTCCCATTTCTATTGTATATTGTGCAATATGTTTGATGGTCGATTCCCCACTCTCTCCTGCAAACTTAGAAAGTTTAGGAATTTTAATTCCTCTAGGCAACTCTGCTTGTTGCACCCATTCAGGAAATGCTGAAACAAAATAAGATTGGTTGACATATCCAACATTAAACCCAAACCTATTCAGCACTTGTTCCACTACTTGATTTACATTTTGTTCAGCCACTTAGTGCCCCCCAAGATTCTGTCGAAACATTCTCATGGCTACATCATTTCTAGCCATTTGATCCTCATCACCTCGACGAAGCATTTAGACATTACCATATTCCAAACGTGGCTGATCATTTTGCCTAGGTTGATCTAAGTTTTGTTGATTTTGCCCCACATTTGCCTGAGGTGTAACTGTTTCTCTATTTACCCCAGGATGGGTTCCTTCAGCATTTTCATTGGCCAATTCGCCTATTCCTAAGGCTTGATTTAGCCTTGCCATTTGCTGGGCCAATGCACTGCAAACATTATTTGTATTTTCCAAGATTGACGTAATCACAGCACCCATTTGCTGAGTAAACATATGCACCATTTCATGGTTGCTTTCATCCATTTGTTGTCGAAAGCTGGCCAAAGAATTTATAGTTGGCCCTGTTATACTTTGGGGATTATCTCTCGACATATTTGAGAAAATTGGTTCCAAATTCAATCTATCCTATCGAAAGAGAGTTAGATTGCTTGTACTTGCAACCCCTATGCCCTAGCCATTAAAACTTGCTAAGGCCAAACTTATTTGTGTTTGGCCTTGTGAAGCTACTGATTGGCCGACAGTATTGGCCAAAGTGGAGCCAAGTCCCATTTGTGCCATCATAGGGGGAACATAATTGGGTGACAACCCATATTGGGGCAAAAACCTTGAATTTGAATTTATTATGCTTTGGTTACTTGGCTGACTCGGCGATGGCTGAGTCATTCCAGGCAACACTTGTTCTACCACTGGATTACTCCGGAGAGCACCCGTTGTTATAGCATCATCCACTAGACCAGTACTGGCAACGGTCGAAGGTGGCACAGTAATGGCTGTCGAAGGTATATTCGATGTCTGACTACTTACATTACTCATGGTTTGCATATTTTGAGAAGAGTAGATAAATCTTTCACTTCTTAAACGTATAAAACCATTTCCTGTGACACTGTGAGTTACTCTGAACTCGTCCCACCGGGCATGCTAATTTGTTTAAGTGGAATTTTGGTCAATAGGTCAAAAGAAATTCCAACAAACAAATAATTATTTATCAAACGAATATAGATTCAGAGTTATGTGGTAATATCGCAGGTTTTGAAATTTAACTTGAAATAAACAACAGGAATTTTTAAAAGAAAAGTTTAGAAAAGCAAGTTTAAAGAAAATAAAGAAACTGAAACAAAAAATTAAAGCGCAGAAAGTTAAAGGAAAGTAGTAAAAGAAAGCATGTAAAAGGTGCAACGAAATGTAAATAAATTTAAAGAACAAGACTAAAAAAAATAAAGGAAATTAAAAAAGCATTTGCATTAATTTAAATGACTGGAAATGAAAAGGGAAGGCATACTTGGATCAAAAATCCGTTAATCTGCTCGGGTGAGATTTTAGGATTATGTATCAGTAAATAACCTCCCTTTTTATATTGTGAATGCTGATATTTATAGATAAATTACAAAAATAACTGACATCCTAGGATTTTGACACGTACATGGCAGTTATGCCACTAAAACTTCCCTAATTTCCCGACAAAACCAACTTCTAACCATTTTAACATTCTTCGTCGGTTCAATCTCTTAGAAATACAACCCTTCTATCAGATCAAACTACTTGTCCGACATCAATATTTAGTGACTGCATTGAGTCTTCCAATCATTCGGCACTTCTGTTGGCTCAACACTTAGAAGATTCTTCCAACATCATCATCCAGCCGTCGAATAGCCAAATTGTTTATTTTCACTCCCAACAATTACTCCAAACAAGTTTATATCGGTCCAAATCTGATTCCAAAATATTTAAATTTTAATCCACCAACTTATATGATTATAAAGGGTGTTGTGTTATAATTTTATTAGAGTAGTATAATATTCTAACAGTGTATAAGAAACTTTCAACATTCAACCATAATAGTTGCCCGACCAGAATGACACGGCTTTACTACTTAAGTAAGGTGGCAGATACTTATTATGAGTAATTAGCATTTTTACTTTTCAAAATAGATTAAAAAAGATTTACTAGATACGTAATTTTCTAAAAAAAAGACCTTAGAACCACACAAGAATCATAGTCGAACAACAAGTACTCTACCTTCAATTCGGTGCCCTCTTTTGCCTTTGTCAGAAGTGGCAAATTTAACAGCATAAAGATGAAAAATCTCAGTGCCACAACAACTCCCCAGAGCCACGGTCAAAACTAAAAACCTGTACAAATAGATCTTATCTCTGATTCCCCTTCACTTTCATCAAATTTTCTGTTAAGACATTTTTTTTTGGTAAAATCTAATTAGACATTTAGTAAAGTACACAAGTGTCTTTAATCATTCATTGAGTTTTTGGGCTTTCAGCCCCTCTTCATTTCTCGTCCTCCATTGCTCCTTCACTGAGTGTTGACACCGGGGATGGCAGTGGTGTGGAGGCAAAGTTATCAGTAGAGCCGAAGGGTGGCTTGAAGAAGACCTCTGGTGGCAGCGCATCACCGTCGTTGAGGAGCACGTTCCCGTCAAGGGAGAGTGGGATTGAAAGCAGGAGGAAGACTCAAAGGCATTGTTTTAAAAACTAGACCGAATTGCTCAGTTAAATTAGTTGGATCATGAGCCGATTATACCAGTCGTTCAATTAATATCTGATTTAACTACAATTTAATTATGATTTAATTACAAATTTAATTAATTGAACCAATTGAATCATGATCAGAAATTTTGTGAGTTTGATTTTCAATTTAATTTCAAATGAGAGAGAGAAAAGTTGAAAAAGAAAAATGATCATCTTATATTTTTAAAAAGAATGTAACTACTATTTATACTCTTATTAAGGAATGTGATTGAATGAGAAAAAGTGATAGAAAAAAATATATATAATAAATAATATTAAATAAAATATAAAAATAAATATATATACCGTTTAATGTAAGAATATAATAATTAGTTGAAAAATAAAAAATGAGTTGAGGTAGCAGCGCACGAGAAAAAAGAACGAAAAAAATGACATAATTTCCACCGAATCCTGTGTTTGGAAGACAGGAATGGGGAAGGTAATTGGAAGCAGGAAAAGGAAAAAAGAATTTATTTTTTTATTTGAGAATTTATTAAAATATAGTAAAAGAAAGGAAATTATGAGAAATTTTTTTTATATAATAAATTTTTATTCTTATAAAATTGAGATAAAATGAAAAAAAATAAATTTAATAGTTAAAAATAAACATGTTATATTTTATTTAAAAAAAATTACTTAGTTAGCAGCCCCAATTTGAAATTGTATAAACAATTACTTTTATTGAAAAAAAAAGAATATTTAGGTAATTTAAAACAACATTAAATCCTTAATGAAATTTACTGTTCCATTTACGACTTAAGAGGTTAGCATTTCCTACTCTCCATTAGTCCATATATGTATATCATACGTATTCCAATACCGATATTCTTACCATGTTTTTTTATACACCAACTTTTACATCCATTCCACGTCATCTGGTTGCTTATTTCCCTTTTCTTCTTCTTTTTCAATTTCCTCTCAAAATTTCCCCCCTTCTCTCTGTTACCCATTTGTCTCCTTGTCTCCCTCTTCTCTCAAGCCACCCGCAAAAGTGACTCAGAGACAGTTGAAGACCACAGCCTCCGTTGCTCCTCCGTCGCTCCTCCGTCACGCATTCCGTTGCTCGTCCGTCGCGCATCCCGTCGCTTCTCCGTCACGGGTTCCAGTTGTCATCTTTTTCTCCGTCACTCCGCCACCCCATTTGTCGACCACATACTCCCTCTCATCGACAAAGCTGAGTCGCCTCTACATCTGAAATTGGTGAGAAACCCATAAACCCCCAAATTTAAATTTCATTTTATTTTTTTGCTTTTATGATGGGGATTTCGGTTGGGTTAGAATTCATACTTGGTTTTTGAGTTTTGAGTTTGGTTCTCTGTTTTGGTGTTATAGTATTGGGTTTATTGATGATTTGATGGTGTTGGATTTGAGTGAGCTTGGTGATTTGGTGTTTGTGATGAAGTCTGTGTGTGTTTGAGTGAGTGTGTGAGAGTGAGGGATAACTGGAATTCCTTAATTATGAGATGACTATGGAACGGCAAGCATTAGCAATGGCTTAACATCAAAGGCTCACCTGCAATGCACGCCAATAATATGGCAAAAATGACAGTGAAACTTGAATACTTGAATATTTTGATTCAATTATTTTTGTTGCATCAACATTGAGTTTAAGTCTGCTTGCACGAGGTGGACTCCTAGACGAGGGGCTGGAACTTGGGTTTAATGCAGCAATTGATACGGAAACATATTCCATCAGCTGGGATTTCCTGAATTCTTCTACCGAGTTTAAGCTCTTCTTAGTAACCTCTTGCTAGACTTAGTGTTTTAGCTTCAAAAATGAATTTGATTCTGCCCAGCCAAATACCGTGAGGCAGAGCACAGAAAGCAACAAAACACTTTGCATCAGTTAAGAATCCTTGGTGGCATTTTCACCTGCCAAAAGGACTTCCAGTTAACCTTAGGAATAGGACAGTGGTTGCTGGTGCCTTCTTAATTCAACTTGATTATGCCTTCTTAAGAACATAAACCATAATCAAATTCAATTAGTTTGTGCAAGTTAGACGTTTGTGTTGGTTTATTAGTTTTTCTTGTATATGAAGAATAAAAACTGCACATGGACGAGCAATTTCAGAAGTTCCCTGAAATTTATTTTCCTAATTATGTTGGAAAACATATGATCAATTAACAACAACAGTTTAGAAAAGCTTAAAAAGTCTTAGCAAGTGGGAGAGGCAATGGCCCTTATTTTGCCACTTTAGATGGCCAAAGAAAGAGTACTTAAAAGTTTGAGTTGAGAACTTATATTTTCAGGTTAAAAAACTATGATTTTAATACTTAGGATGTCATATTTTAATAATTTTATTATGTGTATAACTTTGATATTGGTGTCCATTGGTGGTCTTAGCCCTGATGTGAACGAGAAACTTAGTGCTGCAATTGCGTCAATTCTAGTTGTTTGTGCCCAAGTCACAGTTCTTTTTGAAATTTTATGACACCAAGGCAAGTATATAAAGTTCAGAGTTGTCCTCAAAAGAAGGGTCATTGCCCTACACTCTTTTCTTATCACATTCTTCCTTTTTGTTTAGGCCAATCATGAGTTAAGAATATGCACAATGTTTGCATGCTTTACAGCAGCACTAGATCATGTAAATAAATCCTCACTATTCAAGACTTTAAGTAGCTGCTATAAGCTGTACTTAATAATCCAACCTATTTCCTTTTGATGCTAACTATCAATTTTTTTATGCATAGTCGGTTGTATTCTTTGCTGATACGGTGACACAGAATGGTGAATTGGTGATGTTACTTTGTTTGTTCTGCAAGGTTCCAACTTTGGATGGAATGGGTCTACATTCTGAATTTGTTTAACAGATCATGAAAAAAGAAAAGGAAAAAAAGTAAAAAGGAAAAAGAAAAGTGTCATTAAGTTCTTGAACATTCTTTTAAGCAATTTTTGCTATTTTAGGATGCACTGTATGTTGCTGTGTTTTGTGGACTATAGCTGGTTGCTCAAGTTTATGGTTCCACAATAAATAAAGTAAAATAAAATGAACAGAAAAAATGATTTCAACTTCTGGTTTCATTTGTAATTGACAGTCAAAAGACCCTTGTAAATATCAAAATCTTTGATTTATTTCTATGGCATCCACGTATAGATTTTCATTATACTTCTGAACTTGCCATGTCATTTGTTCTTACTATCATCATATTTAGGCCAACAGAGTTAAGGTAAATATGCATCTTCGTGGTAATATTATAAAACAATCAACCAATAATTATGCATGCTTAATCCTTATGATACAAAGTGATGCTTTAAATTATTGTTTTGATACAGTTTTCATGAGCAAAGAGTAGTTGGAGTTTCCACAATTGAGTGTTTAGTTTTATAGTGTTTGGGGAGTAGGGTGTGGTTATTGACAACGTGCATTTGTTCATTTTGCAGGATCTGTTGTTTCATTTGTAAACCAAAATTAGAAGCATGGCACGATCAAGAAAGAAGCATAGGACAAATAGTTCAAAAAGGAAAAATGTATAGAACATATCAACTACTTGTACGATTCGCATGATTGCTGTTTATTTGTTTATTATTAATAACTTTATTGATACATTTTTCAATTACGTTTGAGGCATGTATGTATACCAATTGGCTGCTTGAAGTTAACAATAATTTGTCAGATGCACAAAGAAATCGAAATCAGGCCACCCCATTCAAGTCGCTTTTAAATATGTCAGACAAGTTGCAAATCTCTGGAATATTGTTGTGGGAATTAGCTTGTAGATGGTAAGAACAAAGTAGGGGGTTTAGAGTTAGAAGTAGTGTGGTCTATTTTACTCCCATTGATGTATGGTTAAATGTACGAGTCA
Source organism: Ormosia semicastrata (assembly GCA_029884595.1). Classification (NCBI taxonomy): domain Eukaryota; kingdom Viridiplantae; phylum Streptophyta; class Magnoliopsida; order Fabales; family Fabaceae; genus Ormosia; species Ormosia semicastrata. The sequence continues at coordinate 10,928,813 of JAQQTO010000041.1, forward strand.
AGATGAGAGTAAGGAGAAATTATCGAGACAGAGAACCAAGGATCAAATGGTGGTAATTAAAGGAAGGAAAACAAATGTTCTTTTAGAGGAGGATTATGGAGGAAGAAATTTGGAAAGTACAAGGGAGTGCAAATGATATGTGGGACGAGATGGCTGAAGGGATTAGGAAGGTAGCAAAAGAGACACTCAGTGAATTAAGAGGCTTTGGACTCAAGGATAAAAAATCTTGGTGGTGAGACACAAGTGTATAAGATAATGTTAAGGTTAAGAGAGAATGTTATAAAGCTTGGCACGTATGTAAAAATGATGATAATTGGAAAAAATATAAGGCAGTTAAAAAAGATACTATGAAGGCGGTGAGCGAGGCGAAAACTAAAGCATTCAACGAGTTATATCAATCGTTGGACACCAAAGACGGAGAAAGGAATATTTACAGGCTTGTTAAAAGTAGGGAAAGGAAGACAAGAGACTTGGATAAAGTGAAATGCATTAAGGATGAAGAGGGTAAAGTCTTGGTTACGGAACAAGACATTAAGGATCGATGGAATGGTTATTTTCACAAGTTATTTAATGAAGAACATGGGACATTAGGGGACTCGGACATTCTAAACACTAGAGAGGAGGATCAAAATAAAACCTTTTATCGTAGAATCAGGGAGTTTGAGGTAAAAGAAGCATTGAAGAGGATGGATAATGAAAAAGCGATCGGACCAGATAATATACCTACTGAGGTATGGAAGTGCCTAGGAGAGAAAGGTATAAGTTGGATCACAAAGTTGTTTAACGAGATAATGAGGTCTAAGAAAATGTCAAATGAATGGAAGAGAAACACTTTAATCCTTATTTATAAGAATAAGGGAGATATACAAAACTGTGTAAATTACAAAGGAATAAAGCTCATGAGTTATATCATGAAGTTATGTGAAAGAGTAATTGAATGAAGATTAAGACAAAAGATTCATATTTCAGAGAATCAATTTTGTTTTATGCCTGGGAGGTCAACCATGGAAGCAATCTATCTTCTACGAAGATTAATGGAGAGGTATCGGAGGAAGCAAAAAGACCTACACATGATTTTCATTGATTTGGAAAAAGCCTATGATAGAGTACTGAGAGAGGTCCTGTGGAAGACTTTGGAGAAGAAAGGAGTTCGTATCGCCTATATTCGAGCAATCCAAGATATGTATGATGAGACTAAAACTAGTGTGAGAACACAGAGTGGGGCCACAGAAGATTTTCCTATAACTATAGGACTGCACCAAGGGTCAGCTTTGAGTCCATATCTTTTTACCTTGGTCTTGGATGTGCTTACTGCGCATATCCAAGAGTCGGTGCCACAATGCATGCTTTTTGCAGATGATATAGTCTTAGTTGGAGAGTCGAGACAGGAAACAAATAGGAAGTTAGAGCTATGGAGACGAACTTTGGAAGAACATGGCCTTCGTCTAAGCAAGAGTAAGACGGAGTATATGGAATGTAAGTTCAGTAAGAGGTGTGTTAATGCTAGCTTAGTTGTGAAAGTTGGAGATCATACAATACCACAAGTCACACAATTTAGGTACCTTGGATCTATCATACAAAATGATGGAGAGATAGAGGGAGATGTAAATCATAGGATTCAAGCTGGAGGGATGAAATAGAGGAGTGCTTCAGGAGTTATTTGTGATAGAAAAGTGCATCTCAAGCTTAAGGGTAAATTTTACCGCACAGCTACAAGGCCCGCGATATTGTATGGTACTGAAAGTTGGGCGATAAAAAGCCAACAAGAGCATAAGATCAGTGTTGCGGAGATAAGGATGTTGCATTGGATGTGTGGCCATACAAGACAAGATAGGATTATGAATGAATGCATTAGAGAGAAAGTAGAGGTAGCACCTATTGTGGAAAAGATGAGAGAATCTCGCCTTAGGTGGTTTGGACATGTATGGAGAAGACCCTTAGAAGCCCCTGTTAGAAGAGTAGACCAGGTAGATAATAGCCCAATAGCTAGAAGTAGAGGAAGACCAAGAAAGACTATAGATGAAACGATTAAAAAAGATTTAGATCTAAATAGCATCTTTGAAGACTTGGTTTATGATAGGACACAATGGCGTTGATTCATGTAGCCGACCACACCTAGTGGAAAAAGACTTGGTTGTTATTGTTGTTGTTGATGTATGTTTTGCGCTTGGACTGCACATAGTAGGTGAACGTGTGAAAGTCGATGAAGGAGGGGAATGTCATACCTTGTCTTCGTTTGGAGGGAAAGATGTAACCATTGAAAGAATTGTGGAACTGCTTCATGTGTTTAGAGTTGACCATGAGGTTGATGATTTTTGTAGACTTTATATACTCCTTGCATTTGGTGAGTTCTATTTTTCTAGAACAGGGCGATTTGTGTATGCTGATATGATTAAAATGTTAGATGACCTAGAGTATCTTGGTAATTATAGTTGGGATTTAGCAGTATATGATTTTTTGGTTAATAGTTTGAGCAAAGCTGCATCTGTAGTGAAAAAGGGTGAGAATTTCAGCCAAAGGCATATAACAAAATGTGTAGCTATCATGCAGGTATATATTTATAATATGTGTATTATCCTAGTAATTTTTTCCCTGCATGAATTTTAGAGGCGTCATACTATATTAACATTTCAAGGAAAGTTAAGTACCTAAATTTAATTTTATATTTGATATAGATTTGGGCTTTGGACCACTTGTCGATGTGGCAAACATAAAGTAACCCCCGAAGGTTTCCTTTTCCACGATTTTTGAATTGGCAAAATGTGGGGAATAGTAAGGATAAAATTGAAGGTGCATTTCGACACAATTTGGTAGGCATGGGTAAAATTGTTTTCCCTTAATATGTTTGGCAACAAATAAACTTTTCTGTGCTACTATTACTTCAACATTTGATATTCGTGCATGTGGTGTACTTTGTGCATTAGCAGACAATCAAAGATTTGGTTGCAACAAATGAAGAGATTTAGTTTGACTTAGTGAGGGAGGCATTAGATGAGGCACAATGTTAGTTTTAGCATGATCGACCAAGGACTTTTGATCTGGAGGACCTTGCTAGTGAACATCGCTTACTGGTGGCAGAGAATAGATAGTTTGAGGAGAGGATTTCCTTTTTGGAGAAAGAAATGAGCATGTTGAAACAATTATTACTTCAGCGTCCAGCAGCGGCACCTTCAATTTCAGTTGCTACCACCCATCCCCATGAATACATACCTCCACAAAGTAATGCATTTGTGATGCCTTTCCAAGGTGACAGTGAAGGGTATGAAGACGGTTCTCAACCTAGGTCTGGTCGTGCATCACCTTTGACACCACTAGTGGGAAGCCCATTACTTCCTAGTCGTACAATTGCTGAGAATGACGGTGAGGGATGTTCGATTAACGTAAGAGGTGCGTGGCTAGTATGTCAATTTTTTTCCCTTGTTTGAATTTTCATAAGCCTATTATAGTAACCTTGATTTGAGATTACAAAGGACTTAATCTATACACAAATTATCATCACACACTACTTTTGTTACACCATTTTACACTTAGTTAACAAGGTACAAATTCATGGTTACAAATAAAGATTTATTATATAGTAGAATAGGGAAGTAGATGAGGGAAGTAAGTATTTTAGATGTTACAAATAGAATAATGGTAAATTTTAGAATGGTACATCTACTATATCCCTGTTTTGTGAGAATTTTAAAAAATTGACCTTCCTTTCTAGGTGAATCATTAGTAAGTCTTCCTTGCGACAATGATATTCCTGCACTTAATGATCTTACATCAGTCACACTTAGTGGAAGAGAGGAACCAGATACTGAGCATTGTGCAGGTAATTATGCAAAGTTTTTCCACAAGTAAATTGCCTTATATATACATAATGGTTTAACATCTAACACGAGGTTAGTTGTTAACAAATGGAAATAATCTCTGGGCTAAACTTGACGTTGAGGCTATTACCAATGATAAGACAACATCAAACATTGCCACACAAATTAAAGTCCAACCAAGGAAGTGTGTTGAAAGTGTGTCCACTCGAAGTCCATATGTATATCATCGAAAGAAGAAGAAGACACATGTGTAATGGGTTCACTGATGGTTAATGGATATGATTAGGATGTGAACTTTATTTTTTTTGCAAATATTAACATCTAACATGTTGTGCAGCAATGTGCACTAGGTGGCCTTTTTTGGGGGGGTAGGGGTGGGGGGTTTGCAGCAATTAAGGTTGTACATGATATGAAGTATGTAGATGTGGTTTGTTGATAAGTTATCTATTGTAAAGAAAGTGACATATTTCATGAACACAACAATACCTTGTTTGTCATTGAGGATATGAATTGTTTTGGATGCTGCAACATGCTTCTTTCCCTCTTTGAATTTTCTGACTTTAAACCTGTGTCATTCTTCTGGGTATACTTTTGAGTTACAAGTGAAATCAATGCAATGCAATATTCGGCCATTAGCTTTAAGTTTACAGGTTTTAAACACCTCACAAAATTATGTGACTTTCAAAATCTCTAACCATTAGTTTATTTTTTATCAAAAAAATGATTTTGCACTAATTTTTTACATCTAATTAATGAGGTACAACAATCCCAGTTTTCTCACCATTTTCTTAACATAACTTTTTACACTGGTTAATGAAGTATAAGTTTGTAGTTAACCATGTACATAAGTTGGTTAATGGGTATCCTGTTAACCAATCAATACACATGATTCCTGTTAACCAACTAATATATGTGATTAATAATGAATTTGTACTTCATTAACTAGTGTAAAAAGTTATGTTGAAAAAAGTGGTGAGAAAATTGGGTTTGTTGTACCTCATTAATCAGATCTAAAAATTTGGTGCGAAATAATCATTTTTTTTACAAAAGTAAACTAATGGTTAGAGATTGCTGTAAATTGAACCCCCCTAAAAATAATAGCTTAGTAGGAAATAGGTAAGGCTGTTTGTCGAGGGATTACGACCTGGACTAGCCTAACTTGTTTTTTAATTTTTAAACATATATAATATTTAACAAAATTATTATATTTTATATAAAATCAATATATTATACTACTACATAATTACCAAATTATGTAGCTAATATAAATTGTAATATATATATATATATATATATATATATATATATATATATATATATAAATAAATAAATAGGCTAGCCTAGTAGGCAAAATAAGTTTTTTAAAAAAATCAAGTCTTAACATGTACATCTGATTAATGAGGTACAACAACCCCAATTTTGTCACCACTTTCTTCAACATCACTTTTTGCACTGGTTAATGAAGTATAAGTTCGTGATTAATCATGTATATAAGTTAGTTAATGAGTATCCTGTTAATCAATTAATACACATGATTTTCATTAATTAACCAATATACGTGATTAACCACGAATTTGTACTTCATTAACCAATGTAAAAAGTGGTGTTGAGAAAAGAGGTGAGAAAATTGGGGTTGTTGTACCTCATTAATCAGATGTAAAAAATAGGTGTGAAATGATCATTTTTTTATTATCAAAATACACTAATGGTTAGATATTGTTATAAATTGAACCCCATTAAAAATAATAGCTTAGTAGAAAATAGGTAAGGCTGCCTGTCGGGAGATTACGACCTGGGCTAGCCTAACCTGTTTTTTAATTTTTAAACATATGTAATATTTAAACAAAATTATTATATTTTATATAAAATCAATATATTATACTACTATATAATTTCCAAATTACGTGGCTAATATAAATTGTATATATATATATATATATATTAAATAAATAGGCCAGCCTAGTAGGCTGAATAAGTTTTTTTAAAAATTCAAGCCTTAACCTGTATAGTTAAATAGGCCTTTCAAAAAAGTTAAGCATCTCTTTTATGCTAAATATGTCATGCCTATGTAGGTTGAAAATAAGTTAAGTCGAGGCCTCCAATAGGGTGCTTGGCCTTTTCCCACTCTTATTCCTTATTATGCCTTTTGTAAGTTTAAGTCATTTCTCATGGCCTAAGACATGCTTAGAATTGAGAACTACATTGTGGTTAATGATGTGTTAATATGTGGTTAATTTTTACATTATTTTGTACACCAAGTTAATGAAGTATAAATTTATGATTAATCACATGTAATAGGTGGTTAACATGTTAACCATTAACCACAAATCTACCTATCAACCAACTATTACACATAATTAACCACGATTTTATACCTCATTAACCAAGTGTCTAAAATATGTAAAAAACTGGAGAGATGATAATTATTCTACATTTATTTATTTATATAGGCACTTATTACTTTACCCAAAATAAGAACTTCAATGAATAAAAAAAAATAACTTTAATTATAGTTTAAATTAAGGTAATGCTACATAGCCCATGAGTTTGACGACTTAGAGAGCGGGGATATATCAAAAAGAAAAAGAGTGGGGGTAGGTTGACCTATTTTGAAATATGGGTAATGAAAGTCAACCCACAACCCACCCTGTTTTAAGGTTGGCAGGTTAATTCAGCTAAATTTTTTTTTAAAGAAAATTGGGTAAGCAGGTTACACGGCCAGCCCGAAAAGCATTAAATAAACATATATAATATTTTTTTAAGATTGACATGTTTAAAGTAAAAATTAGAGAAATATATATTTTATATATTCCTTTAAAAAATAAAATGCCAAATTTTTATATACAAAATGGTAAGTTATTTAAACTAACTTCATGTTGGTTAATGGTGACCAGAAAGGTGGTTAATTGTGCATTGAGTATGGGTAATGGGCTTGTGACCAAGCCAGGCCACATACTTATGCCAGCTAAGGATGGTATGTTTGTCTTAAGCCTTGCACTTATTGAAAAAATTAGAATAATCAATGGCCTAAAGTAATTTCTTGTCATAAGTAAAAGCTAATTTGCTTCCTTATTCAATGACATAATTATTCAGAATCCACTATAGATTACAAAAAAATAACCAAACAAACACACTGACATAACATGTAATGAAAGATATAAATGTGCTTTATCCATAACTTTTACAATCTTCATTGTCACCCTTATAAACCTGTACCAAAAAAAAAATTATACCTGACCATTTACATAATAAAAATAATCTCACTAGTTTTTTCCACACCACTTTTGACACTAGTTAATGAAGTTAAAATTCGTGGTTAATCATGTGTAATGATTAGTTAACGAGAATCATGTGTATTGATTGATTAACATAATACTCATTAACCAACTTATATACATGATTAATCACGAATTTGTGCTTCATTAACTTAACTGTAAAAAATGGTGTAGGAAAAATTAGTGAGAAAATTGGGGTTGTTTGCATAACCTTATATAATTATGTACACATAATAAATACTTAGTCATTCACTAAACTACACAGACAACCAACTCCAAAAAAAAAAAAAAATACCTAGGTAGGTTGCTTTTGGTACAACAAAATATTTTTTCAACTAAATAATAAATAGCTCTAACATATTACTATGTCATCACAGTTGACATTTTGCCACCATCAAGTTTGTCAGCACACTTTGCAAAAAAATATTGAAAGTGTGATAGCATTAATCTTTGTACCAAAAACAAGTAAATCGACAGTTTTCCCATTAACCTGTAATACCAAAGTTAATTGCCTTAGTCTTTAAAACATAACATTAACCCATATAAAAACTATTAAAATTATAATTAATTAAAAGAATTAAGTACAATGTCACTATCCCTCGGCCCTTGTATCTTCAAATTGCCTGCCATTACCACTAGTGGCAAAATCTATGAATGGAATCTCACTACTAGTATCCTGAAAAAAAAAATTTAAATAAGTTAACTACAAGCACTTATATGGCCTTAATTAGCACATGTTTGACATGCCTTTGGCACTCTAGTGACATCAGGTTGAAAAGCTTCAAGTAATGACAGAAAACTTAGTGCTCGATTATTTTTCAGTCACGAAGTCTAACAACTATCTTTATAAACAACAACATTTGTATTGAGGTCAACAACTATTGACTGTTAGGCAAGAATATAACCAAAGTCAATATATAATTCTTATATTACTTTACACACAAGAATGGCTCCAACAATTCTAGCTCGAAACATAACAATGACTTTAACACTAGTTACAAATTAAATTAAATTTTTGTGTATACACAAACCATAATACAATCATCATCTCATTCTCCAAGAGCCATAATTTCTATAGATGAGCATGCATGTAACTTGTTTCCATTAATTTGACTCGTGCTTCCCTTAATGCATTCCTTCATAAACCAACAGAATAAGTTAAAAACAAAGGTGATAATATATGCACTCTTTCCAAAAGAAGCAGTAGTACAAGGTTTTGTATCCATAAAATAAAAGAAACTCAAATGCATGTACATCAATTATGAATATATTGCATTTTTTATCAGTTGTCTTTCTCTTTTTCCTCACAATTTGGTCAAATTTTGATACTTTCCTATTTGATCGAGGACGGCCTTTACGTGCTACACACAACGGACTATGAATCTCACTCAATGGCTCTTTGGTTTGACTGCTGTCAATGACAATCACATTACTTGTTTTGTCTTGACCTTTATGACATATGAGATTATTGTGGTTTGCTGTAGCCATGGATGCTAACTGATGAACCGTCAATAAGTCATATTTTTACAGTTCAATTCTTTAGTTTTTTATGTTCTTTTTATATTTTTTATTAAACTTTGTTTGTAAGTTTCATTATATTTTTAGTATTGTCTAATTATATTTTTATTATGTATTTTGTGTATTTTTGTCAAGTAATTGCACATGGAGAAGACTAGACGTTCAAAGAAGCAAGGAAAAGAGGAATTTTTCTTTAGCGTCCATTGCTCAACTTGAGCGCTCAAAGCATATGCAACAGTGGTGTTTCAATGACCCAGCGACTGAGTGTTGGGGAGGAGCGCCTGAGAGCGCAGGAAGTAACGCAACATGTCTTGACTTAAGAGGCTCAGCGCTTGAGTGCCTCGAAGCTAGTGCCTAGGCGCTGGTTGCGTAACAGACCATGTTCTTTTCCATAACTAGGGGAATTACGCCACAATTCAACAGACGGAGACCTTTTACACTTTGCACATCACACAGAAAATGCCTAATCCTAAGAGAATGGTTTCGCGGCAGCAGACTTTGGAAGACGACTTCGAAGGGAGGATTCGATTCTTGAAGCCTTGAAGATCATAATCACCGTAAAAGGGATTTTGATTTCTCTTTCCTTCTAGTTTTTCCCTTTCTTTGGGTTTTCTTTCCATGGATTTGTATTTTGATATGTGTTTGTTTATATTAAACATGAGTAACTAAACCCAAAGCTAGGGCTATGAGAAATCTTGTTTTCCTAATTATTTGGGTTTGATTTCTAATTTGATTAAGGTAATTTCTTTTAGGGTGTATCATATTATTTGTATTCTTGTCATAACTTGATCACTTTTGGCATGTGTTAATTCATTGTTTGACTGGTGACCATCCGCATTCAATGAGTGGATCTATATGATAAACCTAGGATTAGATTGATGAATGACTAAACATCAATTTTTCCTACTAATGGAATTGATAAGTATGTTAGTTCATCTCTTGATTTGAAGCTTAATGTATTCCTAATTAATTCAACTAAATGACCAAATAGGTGATTTGATTTAGGAATAGAATATTGTTTCATCCAAGACCATTGTGATTCAATAGCAGGCAAGAGAATATTGGCAAAAGAATTATCTTACATCATAAATGAAAAAAAACTGAATAATTGGATTCAATTGAACCTTGCTCCCTAGTCTCTATCTCATTGATTATCTATTCTTTGTTTGATTGTTAATTGTTTTTCTTTATTTGTTTTCTGATTTTATTTTGAATTTCTTCATATACTTTCGATTGTCTGGATAACAAAGAGTTTTACGAATCTAGTAATTACCATTTATTCCTTGTGGGATCGATAATTGGGACTTAAGTCCTATATTACTTGGCGATAGAGTGTATTTGCTCTTAGTGTATTTTATACGCATCAAGTTTTTAGCGTCATTGCTGGAGAATAAGTTTGATAATATTAGAAGCGAAAAGCTATAGTTAATTTAGATGTCCTTTTATTTTATTCTTTTTTATTTTTATTTTTAATTCTTATTTTATTTTTATTTTTAATTAACTTGTCACTTCATATTTTTTTGTTTATGCTTACTCGATCTCATTTTCCTGATTTGACATTTGATCATGAAATTGAGAAAATAGTTCGTAGGTTAATGAAGCAATCTTCTATTGAATCTGTGACAGAAGATATAAACATGATGGAAAGACAACCAGTAGTTGAGGCGAATCGTGAAGGAAGAGTTACCCCAGCAAAACAAACCATGCTTGAATATTTCATGCCCACTGCTGAAGGGTATGAAGGGAGTATTATAAGACCAGCTGTGGTGGCTAACAATTTTGAGATCAAACCAGCATTGATCTCCATGATTTAGAATTTTGTTCAGTTTGGTGGATTGCCTTCGAATGATCCAAATCAACATTTGGCCAGGTTCTTGCAGTTGTGTGATGTTATCAAGTACAATAGAGTGACAGATGATGCAATCGGATTGCTACTCTTTCCTTTCTCTCTTAGGGACAGAGCGAGTCAATAGTTAACTTCACTACCAAGGGGTTTCATCACTACATGGGATCAGTTGACACAATAATTTCTGGCTAAGTATTTTCTTCCTTGTAAATCTGCTAAGTTAAGGAATGACATATCTTCTTTTGTGCAGTTTGACACAGACACTCTTTATGAAGCTTGGGAGTGCTTGTTAGTCATGACAACCATTACCCAAGAGGGGGGTGAATTTGGTATAAAAACTTTTTCACAAATGCTCTTAAAATAAACACAAATATTTATGCTATTAAATAAAAGAGAAAGAATTGCGAGAAGAAGAATAAAAGCTTTAAGAATAGCAAATAAATAAATGTGTAATAATATAAAATTACGTAAAATAAAGAGATTGAGAAGAGAAAAGTAGGCACGATATTTATCCTGGTTCGACCACTAACCCACTTGTGGTCTACGTCCAGTCCTCGAAAACAATCTGAGATTTTTCATTATGTATACAAGCTTCAATAGGTGTTTGCAACTGTTACATAAAAGAGCATTTTTCACACACAGGGAAACTCTACCCTTGTGCTAAAGTCTCAGCCTGCAGAGATACCTCACCCTTATACAAACCTTGAAGGGATACCTCACCCTTATACAAATCTTGAAGGATACCTCACCCTCAATATAGAAGAATAGAAATATAGATGAAGAGAAACTCTCACTCAGAGTAAATTATACAAATTGAAGTGCTAAGAGGCTCTCAAAGAATATCTCAAAGTTTCAGCAAAAAGAGCATAGAAAATAGGCGTAAATTGTAAATCACATATTTCAGAGCAAGCGTAAATTAAAAAATAGCTGGGCTACTTTCAGATGAGACCCACGGTCTCTATTTATAGAGCCAGATAGAAAATAGCCGTTGTAAGAAATTAATTCCATGATTAATATGAAAAAAGTGTCCGTTAGTTTCTATATTCGGATCTGTATTTATCGTGTTTATTCGAATAAGCATTTGGCTATTCAAATAACACGTTCTTTTAAAAACGTTTCTGAAACTGATTATTCGAATAACCTTCGTGTTATTCGAATAACGCTGCCACACAGAATTCCTTTAGAAAACTGGTTATTCGAATAACTCGAGACTTATTCGAATAACACTGGTTAAAACAGATTTCTGGGAAAAGTTCTATTCGAATAACTGAAGAATTATTCGAATAGTTTATATAAAACAAGCTATTTAGAAAACATTTATTCGAATAACAGGAGTGTTATTCGAATAACACTTTAAAGCACAGAGTCACGCAGCAACCAAATTTAAGGCTTTATTCGAATAACCAATGAGTTATTCGAATAACTCAATTTGTAAAACAGTTATAAAAGCTTGAAAAACATCCCAGAAAGTTTATCAAAAACACCAAAACATTTTTTTAAGTTATTTTCAAGATCAAAACAGTTTTAGTATAAGTTTAAGAAAAACATTTTTGTTTTATCTTGATGCACTAGGAGATATCCAAAGAGATCATCAAACAAAGAGACTCTAAGTCCTAAAGCTATCCTTAAAAAGATCTTGGACTTGGTCTTCCCATCATGTGTGTTATCATCAAGACAAATCTTCAAAGACATATCTTTAATCACATTCTCCTTGTGTTGAGTTTAATAGATATCTATTGCTTTCTTGTTGCAAGCTCACTCTTGGTATTTGGACTATCTTGTAAAGTATTGCTCACTTAAATAAACATAGTTAGTCCAAAAACATAATTCAATGTCTTCATATGCATGATTCATAAATATATAGCTTTAGTTAGTTTAACATACATATAAAACTTTCATAGACATATCCAAATAGGTCATTTAACAATTATTAATATATATGCTCTATGTAGGATGCAACAGAACATATTGCACAAAGGTCAAATCCAATATTAATTCATTTATAACTCATATAAAGCATTATTGGATATACTATATGATGAATGTTACATATATCATATTGCATGATTATTAAGTAAAATATAACTAGATAAGGTACATATCATGCATGATACAATATATCACATTAACCACATTTATCAAGCATAAGCATCATTCTATTTGTCTTGTATTTGTCATCATCAAAACTTAACATATAAAATCATTTGGGGCAAACTTATTTCCACAATCTCTCCCTTTTTGATGATGACAAATCACCAAAGAAAAATATGTTGAGCAATATATAAGAATGAATATTCATGTAACCATATCAAATAATAAGTACAAAAACATATTTTTATTTCTAATTTTCACTCCCCCTATTTGACATCAACAAAAAGGCTTAGAAAGACAAAAAATATTTTCTCCCTCTTATAGATTCTACATATGATTCAAGAATAGAGATATGAAACAAACATGATTTTCAAGATATAGAAGATTATTCATGCAATGCTTGTCATATTTTTGTATGTCAATATTTAGCATATGATGACAATAAAACACTTTATGTAATCAAATAAGGATGTAAGCCAAAAAAATATAAACAACAAGTTAAGGGCTAGGCTCCCCCTCAAAATATGCATATTATCAAAATAATAGATAAAGAAAATATGTATGCTAAGACCATGTAAGCATATCACCTTAAAGAAAAGTAAGGCAAATATACATCTTCTTAATCCTTCAAACAAAAACTATTTTAAAATTTCTCCCCCTTTCAAAAAGAATTTTATAAGAGCACATTATATTTTCAAAAGCATTTTAGAAGGGTAGAAATATTTTATATTTAAAAAAGAACATATTCATTAAGACAGATCAATCCAAGTTAAAAGAATATAAGTACATCTCCTTGATGAAATATGCTATAGGGATCAAAGCATGTATAGAACTAATATCATTCACCCTAAATGCAATGACAAGATAGCAAGTTAATATCCAATTAGGCACTTTGTCAATGCTAAGCATACTTCTCATGTAAAGAAAGCATATAACCATTTAAGATCAATTTTTCAACAAGTATCACATGATCCATACCATATAGAATACCACAATAGTTTAGGGATAGAGATACTTATTGGATTAGATAGAAAGTGATTCTCCTTTAGAATGTTCTTCGTTTATAAGTCCTTTGAGTTTGTACTTTCTTTCATTGAGTATTTCATTCTATTGCACTTGAAGAAAGTCTCCTCATGTCCCTTTTCATTCAACTCTTCTCATTTATCCACATATGCTTGACACTTTAATATTTGATACTATACTTGAAGCACATAGAGACACTTGCAAAGTTAACTTCAAAAATTCTCTAAAACATAGGTTAACATCAAATATCATGTAAGCCCATTTATAAGCATAATTTTGATTGATATATAATTTAAAGCATGTATCACATTATCAACCATGCAATGTTAGCTTTAACAAGAATGCATGAAGCACATATGCATTTGAATCCAAAAAGAATAGTTTAAGCATTTTAAGACATGATTCAAGTTTATCAAGAAACATATGATCATCATCAAAACTTATTTAGGCATTTTTAGGCAAATAGTGATCATGTAAGGCATGTAAAAATAACTCTCTACTTCTCCAAATATCATATGATATCAAATTTAAAACATAAATAAGGATAATAGATTGATATCATCAAAAATGCACTCTTTGAATTTTTGTAGATGACTCTCACTTCCACTAACTTCCAAGCTTTAAGCTTTCATGAGGGAATAGAAATTCTTTGCACCCCTTTTAAAAGTTGAGTCCTTGTAAACTTTACTATCCTCAAGATGAATAAATTTATTCCATTTAAATGCTTGCTTGAGGTAGTTGACACCCTACAAAATAATTCAAAGTACTTTCTTTGGTATCCATCAAATTTGGATCCATAGAGGTTAGTCATTATGCCAAACTCATAAGCAAATAAGTATTCAAAATAGTAAAATAACAAATGAGTTCACAAGAGCAAAAAATATTTCATTTCATTGATTAATTTAGCCAAGTACATATATTTATCAAAAGAATATTCAATTTGATTAAGCATATACATTTTCAGTCTAAAAAAAATTCAGCATATATTAACGAAACATAGCAGAACCTTTCAAACAAATTGGTTTTATTCGAATAAAAAAGGTTTTATTTGAATAGAAGAAGATCCTATTCGAATAGAGGATCTGCGACGTCCAAACATTTTGGCCATTTTAGCAGGTTTTATTCGAATAACCTAAGAGTTATTCGAATAGACAGAGAGCAATCAGTCAAGACTGATAAACCAAATCTCTGGTTATTCGAATAGAAAGAGATTTATTCGAATAGACAGAAAGCAAATGTAAACAACTGATAAAACAAGTCTCAGGTTATTCGAATAATCTAAAAAGTTATTCGAATAGATAGAGACCACAGCAAACACAGAACTGATATAGAAGACCGTTTATTCGAATAAACTTAGTTTTATTCGAATAAAGCTATTAAAAGCATACGTTTAGAATTGAAATTTAAGAGAGAATAAAAAAGATTTAAGCAATAAATTCAAATATTTAAATATATGTATGATTGATCAAAAACTCAAGCTCAAGGATATTATCATTTCAAACAAGAAGTATACTTTATCTAGCATATTAACATGTAGAAATATTTTCAAATTATAAGGCTAGAAAAGCATAATAAAAGTTTTAACTTATCCAAAAATTGTAAGTCCAAACTTCACGAAGACAAGGAAGATAGCTTGAAATTATTTCTGGTCTTTGTACTTGGAGCAACCACTTTCAAGATGTCAAAGTCACTTCTTGGCCTTCAAGCACACCTACAACACACTTTAATTTTTGACTTTTGGTACCCAAATTTTATTGGGTCCTTGTGTGTTAGTTTTTGAACATTAATCTATTATGCTCTCAAAAAGATCAATTTTTTTCATAATATGTAAATTGAGCATAATAAATTAAATAATTAAATACCATTAAGTACATTGTTAATAGCATGCTTACTTTCATGATATATAGACAATTTTGAAGCATAGCAAACATACATGGTCATAGTCAATAAATATACAAGACAGTGAACAAAGGGTGTAACAGGAATATAATCATGTGCTATATTTAATATTCAATTTTTACCAAGTACACATGATTCAATCCTCTACCTAAGGCCTACAAGGAATATACCTCATATTCATTATTATCATTTTTAAGTGAATATGCATAAGAGGTAAAAACTTTTGATACCTTGGCCTTGGCAATCAAGGAAATGCTTTTTCTTACCCATTGCTTCTCTTTTGAAGTTTTGAACTTTGCAAGCTCTATATTTTGAACTTGAGAAACTTTGGTTGAAGTCATCTTCCTTCTTTGACTAAAATTTCTTTCATTGGGCTTTGGAAGCATTCTTCATGATGATTCCTCTTTCCTTTGACTAATAGGTCCATCCTTTTGAGAAATTTTCTGCACAATTGAAACACTAGGAGGACATTTTGGTACCCACTTCATTTTGGGTTCTTGAATGTTAGTATTAGGGCCTTTAGGATTTTTAGGAACTCATACCATACAATTTTTCATATAAAAATTTCTTCTATAATTGCATAAATGAGAAATATGTCCTAGATGACCCCAAAAATTACAGACAATTGAATTTAATGATGGCTTGGTCTTTTGAAGATCATCTTTGTAAAACTTAAGCTTTTTCTTGTTATTACATTCTATGTTATTTTTGCCACAAGCTTTACTTGAATTTCCATGTAGAATAACATTGATTTTATTTTCATTAACAAGCATAGAATGTAAGCATTTAGAATCATTAGCTTTGGAAAGTTTGAAAGATAAGTCCTCAACTTGATTTTCTAAATTAATGCATTTTTCACAAGAAGATGAGGTTTCATATTTCAAAGGCATTTCCTCATTAAGAAAAGCATACTCATTTTTCAAAGTTTCAATTTCATTTTCAATAAAAGAAATGTTTTCCAAATACGATAAGTTGTTCTTTTCTAAATTCAATAAACCATCATACAATTCATTATATGTACTTTGTAACCCATCATACGAAGGACTATAATATAGTTTAGAATTATTTACCTCAAAATCCTTTTTAGCCATATAGGAATTAGTCTCAATTTCTAGCATACTTGGCTCTTTAAGGGAATCACCTTCTTCCTCATAAATTTTATTTTGCTTTGCCTCTTCTTCAAATTGAGTACCATCGTCACCAAAAGGCATTTGACTCCCTTTAATAGTTTGAGCATCTCTTTGAGGATATTTTTCATGACAAGCTTCCTTCAATGACGTTTACTCTTCTTGCTTTCTATATACAACTTTATGCATAAAAATATTGTTAGCAAGATAGATATCATCAAGAGCATCCCATATATCTTTAGCACTAGAGCAATTTTTAATTTTAGTATAAGCATCATCATTCAAACTACTTCTCAAAATTTGCATGGCTCTAATATTCAAAGAAAAACATTTTTTGTCAAAACTATTCCAAGTTTGTTTTGATTTGTAAGTAAACTCATTTAGCACAATATCCCACAAATCCAAATCAACAGATTGTATATAAAACTCTATTCTAGTTTTTCAATAAACAAAATGCACACCATCAAAGAATGGTGATTTATCAATTTCAAAACATTCCATTTTGAAAAACTTTCAAGGTTACTAACAAGGATCTTTAACTCTAAGCGGTTAAACTTTTACCAGAGCACGAAACTCTGATACCACTTGTTAGTCATGGCAACCATTACCCAAGAGGGGGGTGAATTGGGTATAAAAACTTTTTCACAAATGCTCTTAAAATAAACATAAATATTTAAGCTATTAAATAAAAGAGAAAGAATTGCGAGAAGAAGAATAAAAGCTTTAAGAATAGTAAATAAATAAATGTGCAATAATATAAAATTGTGTAAAATAAAGAGATTGAGAAGAGAAAAGCAGGCACGATATTTATCCTGGTTCGACCACTAACCCACTTGTGGTCTACGTCCAGTCCTCGAAAATAATCCAAGATTTTTCACTATGTATACAAGCTTCAATAGGTGCTTGCAACCGTTATATAAAAGCACTTTTCACACACAGGGAAACTCTACCCTTGTGCTAAAGTCTCAGCCTGCAGGGATACCTCACCCTTATATAAACCTTGAAGGGATACCTCACCCTTATACAAATCTTGAAGGATACCTCACCCTCAATATAGAAGAATAGAAATATAGATGAAGAGAAACTCTCACTCAGAGTAAATTATACAAATTGAAGTGCTAAGAGGCTCTCAAAGAATATCTCAAAGTTTCAGCAAAAAGAGCACAGAAAATAAGCGTAAATTGTAAATCACATTTTTCAGAGCAAGCGTAAATTAAACAAATAGCTGGGCTACTTTCAGATGAGACCCACGGTCTCTATTTATAGAGCTAGATAGAAAATAGCCGTTGTAAGAAATTAATTCCATGATTAATATGAAAAAAGTGTCCATTAGTTTCTATATTCAGATATGTGTTTATCGTGTTTATTCGAATAAGCCTTTGGCTATTCGAATAACATGTTCTTTTGAAAATGTTTCTGAAACTGATTATTCGAATAACCTTCGTGTTATTCGAATAATGCTGCCACACAGAATTCCTTTAGAAAACTGGTTATTCGAATAACTCGAGACTTATTCGAATAACACAGGTTAAAATAGATTTCTGGGAAAAGTTCTATTCGAATAATTAAAGAATTATTTGAATAGTTTATATAAAAAAAAAGCTATTTAGAAAACATTTATTCGAATAACACTTTAAAGCACAGAGTCACGTAGCAACCAAATTTAAGGCTTTATTCGAATAACTCAATTTGTAAAACAGTTATAAAAGCTTGAAAAACATCCCAGAAAGTTTATCAAAAACACTAAAACATTTTTTTTAAGTTATTTTCAAGATCAAAACAGTTTTAGTATAAGTTTAAGAAAAACATTTTTGTTTTATCTTGATGCACTAGGAGATATCCAAAGAGATCCTCGAACAAAGAGACTCTAAGTCCTAAAGCTATCCTTAAAAAGATCTTGGACTTGGTCTTCCCATCATGTGTGTTATCATCAAGACAAATCTTCAAAGACATATCTTTAATCATATTCTCGTTGTGTTGAGCTTAATAGATATCTATTGCTTTCTTGTTACAAGCTCACTCTTGGTATTTGGACTATCCTGTAAAGTATTGCTCACTTAAACAAACATAGTTAGTCCAAAAACATAATTCAATGTCTTCATATGCATGATTCATAAATATATAGCTTTAGTTAGTTTAACATGCATATAAAACTTTCATAGACATATCCAAATAAGTCATTTAACAATTATTAATAGATATGCTCTATGTAGGATACAACAGAACATATTGCACAAAGGTCAAATCCAATATTAATTCATTTATAACTCATATAAAGCATTATTGGATATACTATATGATAAATGTTACATATATCATATTGCATGATTATTAAGTAAAATATAACTAGATAAGGTACATATCATGCATGATACAATATATCACATTAAGCACATTTATCAAGCATAAACATCATTCTATTTGTCTTGTATTTGTCATCATCAAAACTTAACATATAAAACCATTTGGGGCAAACTTATTTCCACAATGCTTTCAAGAGTTGTTGAGGAGATGTCTATATCATGAATTTCCTATTTAGCAGCAAGTATAAAGTTTTTACAATGTTATGTCATCTGCCAACCGTTCACTCATTGATGCTGCTGCGGGAGGTACAATATGGAGGAAAACATCTACTAAAAGTTAAGCGCTAATTGAAGAAATGACATTGAACAGTTATCAATGGCAAAATGAGTGCCAAGTTCCTAAGAAACAAGCAGGTGTACATGCTGTTGATTCCTCTACTGCTATTTTGAGTCAATTAGAAGCATTGACAAGGAAGGTGGAGACTTTGATGATAGCAAACAATGCAACCCCACCAATCATTTGTGAAGCATGTGGAAGACAGGGTCATATAGGTGCAAATTGTTAAGTTAGTAGTCCATTTGCCCCCGATCCTGAAGGAGTAAATTTTGTTGGTAATTCTAACCGGCAGCAGTACAATCCATATGCTACTACACACAATCCCGGTTGGAGGGACCACCCTAATTTCAAATGAGAAAATCAACAGGGCTATCAGCAAAATCAGCAGAGAGCTCCACAACCACCTCCAGGTTTCCAAACATCTGTAGAGAAGCCAAACTTTAAAGATTTGGTAATGAAGTACATGTAGAATTCAGATGCCAGAATGAAGAACATGGAGACTCAGATAAGCGAGTTGGCTACATTGATGACAGCAAGGGCACCAGGGACATTGCCTAGAACTACTAAGACTAATCCAAAGGAATAGGTCAATGCAATTACCTTGAGAAGTGGTAAAGAACTTGGGGAGCCCTCCCAGAAGAAGGAAGTGCCAGAGTACAGAGATACTTTTGATGAGTCAACTACTGTGATAGATAAGAAGGCAAATGAAGCACCTAGTCTATCAGGAATTGAGACTAAGAAAAATGATGTTCTTTGAAGTGAATTATAAGTTGTAAACCCAAATATGAGTTGTTTCAAGTAATAAATTCTCAGGAGTCCGAGGTCGATCCATAGGGAATTGATGAAGAAAAATTCTTTGAGGTAAGGAAAAGATTTGTCATAACAATAAAGGTGATAAAAGTTGTTCACACATGAAAAAAGATTTGCTTAGACTAGAAGATCCACTCTTGGTAATAAATTAAAAATAAGATTATTATATTTTTATAATTCAATTGAAATCCACACATAACGGAGGTTCCAATAAAAAAATACAATATTTAAAGTCCAATTAAGATTATATATGTAATTATATTATGGTTCCTTAAATTATTCACTAATACCCACACTTGTAACTGGGCTCAAGTATTCATTGGGCCAACCTCTTGTCTACAATGAATTAAGATCTCCACTTTACAATGAGGGTTTCTAAATTAATTGGAAACAAAATACAACACATATAATGACCACTTTGATAATACATCATTCAAGCATAAGAAAGAAATTAATCTAAACTTAATTTATTACCAAAAGCTTCACATTTTCACCTAAGTAAAATGAAAATTAGCTACTCATAAACAAGAAAAAAGAAAGAGAGAAGAAGGAGATGAACATAACTTCTATTTAGAACAAAAGAAAACTACTACAAGAGAAACAAATAACACAATAGCATGATCTTGATATCTAAGCCAAGATGCCCATAATGAGCAGCTAATGCTCCCTTTTATAAAAATTGAGGAAAACAAAATGACAATAAAGTTGTTTGATAATGAGTGGAAAATGCCAAGTGAGTTGTTTGATAATTGTGAACGAGTGGAAAATTATTGAGATGCTTGTCTCCAAAATGATTTAGTACTGAACTCATAGTTGTCATCAGAATATGGGAAAGTAGTCTTTATAAAAGTTGTAAGCTTTTACCTTAGCTTTCTAATGTCACTAGTTTTAGCACAATATCACTTATACAGCTCAAGATATGACCCAATCTTTGCATACTGTTCAAGCCCAGATACAACTCCTCTATTGTAAATTCTAAGCCCAATGTGACCTACTATACATCTGACATGACTCTTGTGTTCTTTATGAAAGTTGTAGATTTGGGTCTTAAATTTTTAATGCCACTAGTTTAGTATCAATTGAACTCCTATAACTTAAGAAATAGGCTAATAAGTGCATAGAGGTCAAGCTTTTAGGATCAACACTCTGGACCTTGTTTTAACTCCAATTTAAATTATGCAAACATATGATTTGGCTCTTGAGATCTTCATGAAAGTTGTAGATAATTGTCTTAGCTTTCCTACAAGACTACAATCATATCAACCAGATATTTGCAACTCAAATTATAACTAGTTTACTGTGTGTGAAACAACATTATGTTTCGTTCTTGTTTTGTATGCATTTTTAGGCATTTTAGGCATTTTAGTTTCCCTTTTAGTTTGTTTTTCCCTTAGTTCCAATAACTACAGTATTTTTGGTGTTGTTGTGCAGGATTAATGCTGAATTGGCTTTGGAATGAATGGAAAGCTTGCATGTTTGAAGTTGGAGCTTAATGGATAGCAATAAAGGTGCAAAAAGGCCATTCCAGAGGGGTCCACGGCCTGCCCGTGGATCAAACCACAGCCATGGATTGAGAGGTAACTTAAAGAAGGAAAAGAGAATTCCAGAGAGTTCCACGGCCTAGCCGTGGAACCATCCACGGCCGTGGAACTCAAATGATGCAAAATTGGCCTGTTGATAGAGAGCTCCACGGCTTGGCCATGGAATGATCCACGGCCGTGGATCGCAGTGCACAATAATTTTTAAGTTTTTATTTTTATTTCTTTTAAGGGTTTTTAGCCAATTAAAATCCTAGGTTATAAATAGATGTTCTGAATACAATTAGAGGGTTCTAATTGGGTTTTGGAGGAGGCACATTGGAGGCTTGGGTTCTTAATCTTTCTTCCCTCTTCTCTCTTGGATTACGGGTTTGGATGTTTAAGAACATATTTTCTGATTCTTTCTTCTCTATGTCTGAGTAGTTTCTTTTGTTTCTAAGATTGGGCAATGCCCTTTGATATATTGATAATGATTAATTGACGTTGTTTCCCCTTTTATTGATCTTGAATGTTCTTTGATTCAATTCTTATTGCTCCTATCCATGTGAATTTGCTGGCCACTTATTTGTATCTCATAGGCATTTAGGGACGTACTGAGAGGTGAACCTAGGTGTTGGAACCATAAGAATTGAACTTAAGGTCTAAATCACGAGAGTAGTTTTAGCCTTTCGAGGATTCAATGAATTACCACAAAGCGTAATGAGTTCAATTTAAATTCAATTACCACGAGAGTAGGAATTGGTTTAATTGAGCACGGATCTTGTATCTTGAGAAAGAACATTAACTAATTTAGGGTAATTCACATTTAATTAAATTTCAGATTAAATAAAAGGGTTATCAATTAGGATTTATCTTGTATCATTGTGGTATCCCAATCTTGGAAGCTTCATTGAATTTGAAAATCCCTTTCTTGATAACTTGCTATTTTTGTTTTAAATTCTACACTTTGATTTTTATTTAATTGCTTGTTACTACGTTCTTCTTAATAAATAATCATATTCCCTTTTGTTTAATTAAATTAAATTAATTAATTAATTAGTATTCATAGACACAGTCTCTGTGGATTTGATCTTTTTATTACTTGATGACGAAACCGTACACTTACGGATTTCATGCATCAAGTTTTTAGCGCCGTTGCTGGAGACTGTGTTTTTCTTGAATATTAATTTAATTTTTAATTTAATTATTTTAAACCTTTTTCTTTTATTTGGTTCTTACATTCTTGATTTCTCTTTGACTCTCTGCAGGTAATTTCTCTTGTTTATGCAAAGTACTAGACGTTCTGAGACTCTTATTGAAGCAGATCCTGAAATTGAAAGAACTTTACGTAGAAGGAGAAGATAACAAAGGCAAAGAGTAAGAGAAAGCTCTGAACCACCACTTGTCATGGCAGCAGCTGAGGATAATAAACCATTAAAAGAGTATGCAGCCCCTAATGCTCGGGGTTTGCGATTTGGAATTGCTCGGCTAGACATTGAAGCTAGGTACTTCACCATACCTCCTGCCTTACTTTCTATGATAAGGCAGAACCAGTTTGGAGGATTGCCGTCAGAGGATCCTAATGATCATGTGGACATGTTCTTGGAGTTCTGTGAGACCCTCAAGATCGAAGGTGCCTCTGTTGATGCTATTCGTCTCTGCTTGTTTCCATTATCTTTGAGAGATCGAGCTAGAGCTTGGTTGAAGTCTGTTCCCGCTGAGACGATAACTACTTGGGACCAATTGGAGCAAGCCTTTTTGGATAAATTCTTTCCACCTTCCAAGACTGCTCACCTAAGGACCCAAATCACAAGTTTTGTTCAGAAAGATGGCGAGTCATTATCAGAAGCTTAGGATAGATATAAGGCTTTGCTGGAAGCCTGCCCACATCATGGGTTAGAGAAATGGTTGATTGTCCACACCTTCTACAATGATTTGGAATATTCTTCGAAGGTGTTTCTTGACTCCGCAGCTGGTGGAGCTTTGATGAATAGAAGGCTCACAGAAGCCTATGGGATAATTGAGAGCGTAGCTTCAAATCATCACCAATGGGCTAATGAAAGAGGGCATAACCCGAGAAAGCTCTCGGGAGGTAAGTTTAAGGTAGATGGTGTTGATTTAATTATGTCAAAGTTTGATTCTTTGAATAAACGTTTTGACATGCTTGAGAAAGCTCATGTTAATGCCATAGGTGCCCCTAACAATTTTTGTGAGATTTGTGGAGCACAGGGACATATAGGTGCTGAATGCGAAGTTGGAATGGGTTCCTCACATGGTGCGCCGGTGGAGCAAGTGGAATTATGCCATAATTTCCATGACTTCAACCAAAATGGGAAGAATGATCCGTATTCTTAAACTTACAACCCTGGTTGGAGGTCACATCCTAACTTCTCTTACCGGAATAGTCAGTACCAAGCTGGGCAAGGTAATGCTAAACCCTCTTCTAGAGTCCCACAAGTACAAAAATCTAGACTTGAATCTCTTCTTGAGAATTTTGTTGAGAGCCAGTCTAAGCAGAATGAGGAGTTTAGGCACCATGGGCAAGTTGTAACTGAGGCAATTAAAGAGTTGTCAGCTAAGGTTGACAATTTAGCTATTCATAATAAGAGGTTGGAAACCCAGATTGCCTAACAAGCAAGAACTTCTCTTAGGCAGCAAGGTAAATTTCCTGGTCAACTTGAAGTCAATCCAAACAATGAACATTGTAAGGCTGTGAGTTTGAGGAGTGGAAAGAAGTTAGAGGATCCTAAGGGTAATGGGGAGAGTAACAAAGATGAGGGGAATGAGGAAAAAGAGACTACGGCACAACCCTTAGAAGAGGAGGAAACCACTGAGAAGGTGTCTAAGTATGTACCCCCTGAACCTTACCAACCCCCAGTTCCCTTCCCTCAAAGATTGGCTAAGGCGAAGTTAGATAAGCAGTTTAGGAAGTTCTTAGAGGTTCTTAAGAAATTGTACATTAATGTACCCTTCATTGAGGCGTTAAAACAAATGCCTACCTATGCTAAGTTTCTTAAGGACATCTTGTCTAATAAGAGGAAGCTAGAAGACTATGAGATAGTAGCTTTAACTGAAGAGTGTAGTGCATTAATTCAAAATAAATTGCCTCCTAAGTTAAAGGATCTAGGTAGCTTCTCTATTCCCTGTTTGATTAGCAACACTAACTTTGATAAAGCTCTTTGTGATCTGGGGGCTAGTGTTAGTCTTATGCCCCTTTCTGTGTGTAAGAAGTTGGAAGTGGGTGAGCTAAAACCCACAACTATCTCACTTCAATAGGCGGATCAGTCCGTCAAGTATCCTGTAGGTATCTTGGAGGATGTTCCTATCCGTGTTGGTAAGTTTTTCATTCCTGCTGATTTTGTTGTGCTCGAAATGGAGGAGGATTCCCAAATCCCCATTATTATTGGTAGGCCTTTCTTAGCTACTGCTAGTGCTATAATTGATGTTAAAAATGGAAAATTATCTTTAACTATTGGAGATAATAAAGTTGAGTTTGATATTTCTAAATCTATTAAACAACCTTCTTTTGAGGACTCTTGTTACAGGATTGATTTATTGCACCAGGTGGTGGAAGAAGAGTCCACCATTATTTATTTGGAAGATCCATTGGACAGATACTTGGTTGGTGGCAACTCTATTGATTCTGGAGCAGAGGTAGCTGAGTATGCCTGCTTGTTGGAGGCGACCTCAAAAATTCCTCCTAGCAAAACCAAAGTGGAAAAGCTTGAGCCACAGCCTAAGTCTGAAGATTGGGAAGAGGAAAAGGCTCCTAAGGTAGAACTTAAAACTCTTCCTTCCACTCTCAGGTATGAGTTTCTTAGTCCCAACTCTTCTTATCCTGCCATTGTTAGTGCTAGCTTGAATAAGTTAGAGACTAAGAAATTGCTTAGGGCTCTTAGAATGCATAGAAAGGTCATAGGATATACTCTTGATGATATTAAAGGCATAAATCCTTCCTTTTGCATGCATAGAATTTTGATGGAACCTGACCATAAACCCTTTGTTAAGCATCAACGTAGGTTGAATCCTAATATGAAAGAGGTTGTTAAAAAAGAGGTACTTAAGTTGCTTGATGTTGGGGTAATTTACCCAATTTTTGATAGTGAATAGGTTAGTCCTGTGCATGTAGTTCCTAAGAAATGGGGGATGACTGTAATTGAAAATGAAAAAAATCAATTTATTCCCACTAGGACAGTCACAGGTTATGTGTATTGATTATAGAAAGTTAAATAGTGCAACTAGGAAAGATCATTTCCCTCTTCCCTTCATTGATCAGATGCTTGAGAGGCTAGCTAGGCATACACACTTTTGTTACTTAGATGGTTATTTAGGATTCCACTAAATCCCTATTCATCCTAGTGACTAGGAGAAAACTACATTTACTTGTCCTTATGGCACTTTTGCCTATAGGAGAATGCCATTTGGTTTATGTAATGCCCCTGCTACTTTCCAGAGATGCATGACTGCAATATTTTCTGAATTTATTGAAAACATCATGGAAGTTTTTATGGATGATTTTTCAGTATATGGTACTAATTTTGATGATTGTATGTTTAATTTATCTAAGATTTTGCAGAGATGCGAGGAAGTTAATCTTGTCTTGAATTGGGAGAAGTGCCATTTTATGGTACAAAAGGGGATAGTGCTTGGACATTTGGTCTCTGGAAAAGGAATTGAGGTGGATAAGGCGAAAATTGAAGTGATTGAGAAATTGCCTCCACCGGTGAATGTGAAGGGAGTGCGAAGTTTCTTGGGACATGCCGATTTTTACCGGAGATTCATTAGAAATTTTTCTAAAATTGCTAAACCTTGGTCTAATCTCTTAGTGAAGGATGTTCCATTTAATTTTGATAGTGACTGTTTGAATGCCTTTTATAGGTTGAAAGAAGCTTTGATCATTGCTCCCATTTTGTAAACACCGGATTGGAATTTACCTTTCGAGGTCATGTGTGATGCCAGTGACTATGTCGTTGGAGCTGTGTTGGGGCAAAGAAAGGACAAGAAAGTGCATGCAATTTACTATGCTAGCAAGACACTTGATGGAGCTCAAGCAAACTATGCCACTACAGAGAAAGAGTTGCTAGCGGTAGTTTTCACTTTTGAGAAGTTCAGGTCCTATCTAGTGGGGTCAAAGGTGACCGTGTACACTGATCATTCGGCACTTAGGTATCTCATGAGCAAGAAGGAAGCAAAGCCTCGACTTATCCGTTGGATCCTTCTCCTACAAGAGTTTGATTTGGAGATTCTGGATAGAAAAGGGACGGAGAATCAAGTGGCAGATCATTTATCTAGGCTTGGGCAAATGGTGATTGGGGAGAGCGAATTGCCTATTGATGATTCTTTCCCTGATGAGCAATTGTTTGCAATTTTTGTGGAGAGTGCTCCTTGGTATGCTGACTATGCAAACTACTTGGTTAGTAAGGTTCTACCTCTTGAGCTCAACTATCAGCAGAAGAAGAAATTCTTCTCAGATCTGAAAAATTTTGTGTGGGATGACCCGTACATATACTGGGGGTGTGCTGATGGTATTTTTAGGAGATGTGTCTCCGAGGAAGAGGCTCCGAGTATATTGAGTTGTTGTCATTCTATATCCTATGGAGGACATGCTAGTGCCTCTAAGACGACAGCCAAAGTTCTTCAGTCTAGTTTCTTTTGGCCTCATATTTTCAGAGATACTCGGAATTATGTGTTATCATGTGATCCATGTCAGAGAGCTGGAAGTATCTCCAAGAGGCATGAGATGCCAATGAATACTATTCTTGAGGTGAAGATATTTGATGTTTGGGGAGTTGACTACATGGGCCCTTTTCCATCCACCTGCAACAAGAAATTCATTCTTGTAGCTGTTGATTACGTATCTAAGTGGGTGGAGGCCATTCCATCTCCAACAAGTGATGTAAAAACCGTGATCAAGCTATTCAAGAAGATCATTTTCCTAAGGTTTAGAGTTCCTAGGGCTATGATAAGTGATGGAGGTTTATATTTCATAGAGAGATAATTTGAGAACCTCTTGAAGAAATATGGAGTCACTCATAAGGTTGCTACACCTTACCATCCTCAGACTTCTGGCCAAGTGAAGGTATCTAATCGAGAGATAAAGAGTATTCTGAAAAAGACTGTGTCTAGCTCAAGAAAGGATTGGTCTTTGAAGCTTGATGATGCTCTTTGGGCTTATCGTACTGCTTACAAGACTCCTATTGGGATGACACCCTTTCGACTGATTTATGGGAAGCCCTGCCATTTACCAGTTGAGCTTGAACATAAAACCTTTTGGGCTATTAAGCTTCTGAATTTTTACTTAAAAGTGGCAGGAGAAAAGAGAAAGCTTCAACTTCATGAGCTGAGATTGGATGCTTATGAGACTGCCAAGTCATACAAGGAAAGAACCAAAAGGTGGCATGACAAGCATATTCTTCATTGAGAGTTTCGTGAAGGAGAACTGGTGCTTCTTTTCAATTCTAGATTGAAACTCTTTCCCGGAAAACTTAAGTCAAGATAGTCGGGGCCATTTTTGGTGAAGAAAGTGTTTCTCTATGGTGCTGTGGAAGTTTGGAATGAAGAGCGAGGGACTTTCAAGGTAAATGGTCAACGGTTGAAGCACTATCTAGCGGAGGAGCAACTTGAGAAGAGGATGAACATTGCCCTCCGTGACCCAACTGTAGAGTGATGAAAGCATAGGAGTCGAGCTTATGACTTTAAACAAGCGCTTCTTAGGAGGCAACCATGTTTTCTTGTTTTTCTATTTTATTTCATGTTTTTCTTTTAATTTTGTGTGTTAGATTATTGTTTTGATGTTTGTCTTTTGGACTTTGTTTAGGTTTGACCCCCTTTTTGAAGACATATTTAGAAGAAGAGAAAAGTCAAAAGGTTCCACATCCCGCCCATGGAAAATTCCATGGCCATGGAATGCAAACCAGAGGAGAAGGTATAAGTCAGGGAGATCCACGGCCAGGCCATGGATCAATACACGGCCGTGGATCGCTGCTGCCAGTTTTCAAAAACCATGCCCCCCTTCCCTTCTTCATTTCCCTACTTCTT
Organism: Ormosia semicastrata; assembly: GCA_029884595.1. Taxonomy (NCBI): domain Eukaryota; kingdom Viridiplantae; phylum Streptophyta; class Magnoliopsida; order Fabales; family Fabaceae; genus Ormosia; species Ormosia semicastrata. The sequence continues at coordinate 10,957,412 of JAQQTO010000041.1, forward strand.
CCTTCCTTCTTCTCCTTTGTCTCTCCCTCAGCCCCTATACCCATCCTCCCAAACCCCATTAATCCTTATTTCCCTCACCATTCCACATTAACCATCTTCTTCCTCCCTCTCAAAGCCAACCCTTTCCCCCATTCTCCCTCCTTCTCCTTCTTCCTTCTCCACCTTAACCCACCATACCCACACCTTCTAAACCACTTCTTTACTCCATAAATCATACCTTTTCTTCCATTTTCCTACTATTTCTCCCCTTCCTCACCTCTACCCAACCATTCCCTCATTCCAATTTGGCAAACCCCCAATTTGGCAAATTTGCTTCCATACGTGAATAGTGCTGCATAGAGGAGTTTTTGTTGTGCTTGATTGATTTGGTGTGGCTAGGCAGAATGACGAACAAGCGTCAGAGGAGCGAAGCTAGTTCAAGTTCAAGGACATGGGGTAGAGGCACTGCTGCTCCAAGAGGTAATCCCCCTAATCCCCATGGTTTTAATTTTAGGAATAATGAGCAGAGAGATTGTTATAATGTGTTAGTGAATAGAAGGATAGTTAGCACTAGGTATATGGATGATGTTGTTCTTGATACCTTAGGCTTGAGTGATGACTTTGATTGGATGCTGGATAAGGCAGGATGGACTTATTTTTTGAATTTAAAGTATCCCACTTACACTGAGCTTACATTGGAATTTCTTAGTTCTATTGAGGCTCAAATCCTTCAGGGGGAAGGTTGCTTTGCAGGCCGGATCACTTTCCGGCTGTTCAATCATGAGCATTGCTTAAATTTGGAGGAATTTAATGAGATTTTTGGATTGCCTGCTAGGGGGGAAAGGAGGCACCCCAGTGGTTTTTCCGTGATTTCTTTTTGGGCTGATGTCTCTTGTGGGATAGGTACATATGATTCCTCAAATTGTAAGGCATCTTTTCTGCCAAATCCTTGCCTTTGTTATCTCCACCGTATCATGGCTCATACTCTATTTGGGCGTGGGGATAGTGATGGCAATGTTCGTGCTGATGAACTTACTTTTATGTGGGCCATTCTTAATGATGTTAAAATGGACACTGGATCTTTTCTTGTTTGGCATCTGCTTAGAGTAGGTAGGGCCCATTCAGAGACTATTGTTATTGGTGGGCTTATCACAGCGATAGTCAATTTCTTTGAATATGGTTTAGATGGTCTGGAGGTAGTTAGAGGTAACTCTAGGATTGATCTAGAGTCTTGTTTAGTAATTAAGATGATTGTAAAAGAGGATGGAATTTACTGCCTTTCCCTGAATGATAGAGCTCAACCCCTACCCCTTCCTAACCCTTCTGCTATCACTGTGCGCAACCGTGCAAATTGGTGCACTCCTGGGAGTGTGGTAGATGATCCAATTGATGTTCAGCGCCCTCTTCGCCCTCCACCAAAGGCAGGCCCCTCTCGTCCTTCTTCTTCTTCTTTTGCAAGTCCTTCGGAGGATGGTCTCACACGGATTTATGCTTCTTTGGAGGAACTTCATGCTGAGCAGGCGCAGCAGCGCCACATACTAGCGGAGCTTCGTCAGCAGGGTCAGGCTACTGAAAGCCGCCTGTAGACCTTGGAGGGGACAGTTCAGAGTATGGAGAGCATGATCCGGGCCATGCATGGTTGGCATTTGAGTCAAAATCATTTTCCACCACCGCAGTAAGTTGTTTTCTTTTCTTTTTACCCTTCTCTTGTTTTAGATTTTTACATTGGGGACAATGTAGGTTCTAAGCTTGGGGGGTATTTTCATATTTTCCTTTTCATATTTTGATATTTTGATATTTTCATTTTAGATAATTAGTATTTTCATTTAGAGTCTCATGCATTCTCATGTCTTATTTTGCATTGCATTTTCATGTTGTATTTTCACACCATCATATCTCTTGAGTTTTTGGTTGAACTTGTGCCCCTCTCTTTTGAGGATTTTGAGATGATATTGATTTAGAACCCAATTGTTAATTCTTGTGATAGGCTACAGGCATTGTTTTAATTATTAATAGAGGTGATCTTTTGATAGTTGATAATTAGCATATGTTCTATGAATTTGTGCTTCTCATTGATTTTTGAACCTCTAAATGTGAGTTTTGAGCCTATATGGGATATATGCACTATATGGTTTCTGCTCCCATTCTTTGTGCTAAGTGATATTTCTCATTGATCTTATGCTCTAGAACTTGATTTGAAACCATTTTGAGGTGAAATTTTTGGTTGCATGCTTGAATGTGATTAAGGCATCTTAAGTATTTTTCTAACCTTCTGAAATTGTTACACTTTCATCCTCTAGTTGCCCATTTTGAGCCTATTGCATAATTGGTTTTCTTGATACCTATGCTGAAACATTGTTGGCAATCATTTAGAATATTAAATGGTGCAAATTGGGCTTGAAAGTTGTTTAAAAGTTGTGTTGGGAATTATATGTATTTGAGCTTCCTCTTTCTGAAAAAAAAAGAAAATAAAAGAAATATCATGAGATGAAAACTTGAAAAAGAGGAGAAAGAGGATAAGGAAAAGTAAGGAAGAAAATTCTTTGAAATGTGGAGTTATGTGTTAGATTGAAAAATTGTCTTTGCTTCATTTATGTTCTATTGGATTACTTGTGTTTATTAAAAATCTTGATGAGCCTTTTGTGCAAACTTTTCTTTCTCTACCTTACCTAACATCATTCCCATGGCCTCATTACAACCCTTATAAGACCTTTTGATTCTTGCATGCATGCTGATTATTAGTGGAATTCTGGTTTCTTATCAAGCATATAGAAGTGCAATTTCTTTGAAGGATTTTTGAGCATATGGTTTTTACCCTTAAACACTTTGAGTGTGGTTAGTGGAGTGAACTTAATTCAATCAGTGAGGATGCATAATTTCTGATAACTTAGCCTCTAATTGGACTTGATTTTGATTACCTCTCAGATTCTTTATTTGCCTTAGCCTATTGCTTTGATATTGTTTTCTCGGGTTCCTTATTCTTTATTGTCTTTTGATCCCACTTCTTAGTTTGGCATTAATTATAGCTTGGGGACAAGCAAAGTCTTAAGCTTGGGGGGATTTGATGTGTGTGAAACAACATTATGTTTTGTTCTTGTTTTGCATGCATTCTTAGGCATTTTAGTTTCCCTTTTAATTTGTTTTTCCCTTAGTTCGAATAACTGCGGTGTTTTTGGTGTTGTTATGTAGGATTAATGCTGAATTGGCTTTGGAATGAATGGAAAGCTTGCATGTTTGAAGTTGGAGCTTAATGGATAGCAATAAAGGTGCAAAAAGGCCATTCCAGAGGGATCCACGGCCTGCCTGTGGATCAAACCACGGCCATGGATCAAGGGGCAACTTAAAGAAGGAAAAGAGAATTCCAGAGAGTTCCACGGCCTGGCCGTGGAACCATCCACGGCCGTGGAACTCAAATGATGCAAAATTGGCCTGTTGACAAAGAGATCCACAGCCTGGCCGTGGAATGATCCACAGCCGTGGATCGCAGTGCGTAGCAGTTTTTAAGTTTTTATTTTTATTTCTTTTGGGGGTTTTTTAGCCAATTAAAACCCTAGGTTATAAATAGATGTTCTAAATACAATTAGAGGGTTCTAATTGGGTTTTGGAGGAGGCACATTGGAGGCTTGGGTTCTTGATCTTTTTTCCCTCTTCTCTCTTGGATTACGGGTTTGGATGTTTAAGAACATATTTTCTTATTCTTTCTTCTCTATGTCTGAGTAGTTTCTTTTGTTTCTAGGATTGGGCAATGCCCTTTGATACATTGATAATGATTAATTGACGTTGTTTCCACTTTTATTGATCTTGAATGTTCTTTGATTCAATTCTTATTGCTCTTATCTATGTGAATTTGCTGGCCACTTATTTGCATCTCATAGGCATTTAGGGACGTACTGAGAGGTGAACCTAGGTGTTGGAACCATAAGAATTGAACTTAAGGTCTAAATCACGAGAGTAGTTTTAGCCTTTCGAGGATTCAATGAATTACCACAAAGCATAATGAGTTCAATTTAAATTCAATTACCACGAGAGTAGGAATTAGTTTAATTGGACACAGATCTTGTATCTTGAGAAAGAACATTAACTAATTTAGGATAATTCACCTTCAATTGAATTTTAGATTAAATAAAAGGGTTTTCAATTAGGATTTATCTTGTATCATTGTGGTATCCCAATCTTGAAAGCTTCCTTGAATTTGAAAATCCCTTTCTTGATAACTTGTTATTTTTGTTCTAAATTCTGCACTTTGATTTTTATTTAATTGCTTGTTACTACGTTCTTCTTAATAAACAATCATATTCCTTTTTGTTTAATTTAATTGAATTAATTAATTAATTGGTATTCATAGACACAGTCCCTGTGGATTCGATCTTTTTATTACTTGACGATGAAACCGTACACTTGCGAATTTCACGCATCACTTTTGTATTCCTGGACTAAATACATAAGATCAAAGTTAGGGAACAAGGAAAAACAACACAAACTCAAAAGCTAAAAATTCTAAAAGACTCAATTTTCAATAATATTTAAGAATGCAAAAGTTTATAAGCAAGAAGAATAATCAAATATTCAAGGGATCAAAACATTTATGAGGTAACATTGCTTTGCATCTCAAACCAACAAGCGAGGAAACTTCAATTGAAAAATATGAGTCAAGAATGATAGATCCTCACAAGATTCACTCACAATCCCTCAAGTGTTTAAAAGATAGGTATTTCACTCAATTCAACCTATGAAAAATTGCACTACCATAAGCTTGCTTATCTTCTACTTCTCCACTACTCAAAACACATGTACACATAAATCAAGAGGACTTTAATCAAGGTTGTAATGAGATCAAGGTAAAGGAAGGGGATAATAATTATATGACAAGTTAAATACCAAAGAGAATAAAAAAGTATTAGGGTTGAGTTGAAATAACAAACATGAAAAGTTTATCCCAACATAATGCAAATTCTCTTTACATATTCTTTCCCTTCCCTTTTTGCCTTGTTGGCCTTTCTTTACACATTATTTTTTTTTGAAGATGGCCACTCTTTCCTTTTTCATCAACCATTTTGCATACATACCTCCAAACTTGTTCAAGAACTTATCCAATAACAAAGCCAATGCTATCTTATTCCCTAAGGTTGGGTAAGAACATGGTTTTTCATTTAAGGCACGTAATGAGCTAGAAACAAGGAATAGTCAAATAAGATCAAAGAGGTTAAGCAAGGAAAAACATGTACGGTTGGCTATTTAGTTAAAGTAGCTATTTCAAGAAAAATGTCTCAATCTTGTTCATGTATGCATGTGAAAATGTAGCCTAAAAAAGAATCAAAGCAAGTTCTAGAGTAACAATTCCATGAGTGAAAATCACACAAGAAAGAAAAGAATGGTACAAATGTTCAATCCATTCATCAACAAGTTCAAAATCTCATAAGGCATATTTCTATTATTCTTAATCCACCAATTCAGCATCCATAACCAAGCATGTGATTTTTAAGAAAGAAGACAATTTATTCAATCATGCTATGTTCCTTGAATTTGATTTGCTACTTCTACACAAAATAGTTATCTACCTAATTACTCCTTACTTTGCCACCAATTTAGATGCGTTTCAAGAGTAAATTTACTTCAAGGGCATAATTTACTCCTTACTCTGTCATCCTTAATTAGTTTACTGTTAGTAAGTTACTGACAAACATATCAATAAATATACTTCCCTAATTTGTTTTGGTTTTTTTATTATTTTTTTTCACTTCAACTATCCTTCCCCCCAACCAGATCACAACATTATCCTCAATGTCAAAACGTAGATAGGTAAAGGTTAGAAGATATTACCTGTTGTGGCAATTACTAAAAAGAGAAGTCTTATACAAATTTAAACAGAAATAAAATACGATGAATACAACCAAAGGTAAAGGAAAGTTATAAATGAAGTGTCAGATCAAACCCACGTTCCTTGCGGCCTCCCTTACTGCTTCATTCTGACTAATCTATCTGAGCTATTACTGGATCAGGTTCATAAACAAAAGTTTATAATTTATCAATTAATTCATCAATAGTGGAAGCAGAGATAAGGAGTCGTCTTGCTGAAGGTGTGATAAAGTTCTGTTCCACAGCATGGTCAAGAAAAGATAACAAATTATCAAAGAAATTATTAACATTCAACAAACCTATGGGTTTATGGTGGATGTTCAGTTGAGTCCAAGAAATAATTTAAAAAACTTCTTTCAAAGTACCAAAACCACCCGGTAAGGTAATGAATGCATCAAAGTTTTCAAGCATTGTCCTCATTCGTCCATGCATAGATGATACTTGAAGTTCCTGCCCAATTATCTTTCCAATGATGTTCTTTTGAGTTAAAGGTCCAAGAATGATACCTAAAACTTGACCACCTCTTAGATGTGCAGAAAGTGATACAACCCCCATTAACCCAATGCTACCTCCCCCATATACTACACGAATATTCCTCGCAGCAAGTGTTTGACCAATAGTGGTTGCTGTGTTTACAAACTCTAAACCATTCTCATAACTTGACCCACAAAATATATAGTTATTGGTAAGTCTACGAACAGAAGCTCCCTCCATTTCTACACTCACACTCTCTTTGAATGATTATGAGTTAGAGGAAAGTGAAGAAAATGAAGTGTTTAATTAGGGAAGAGAATGAAAAAATGTAATGATAACACCTAAATGGGTGGTTGGTTGTTGTAAAAAAAGTTTGAAATTAAGAAACACAATTTTTTAATTATTATTTTTTAATTTCTTTGAAAGAAAACGAGAGCTGGAACTAGTCTAAAATTGGAGGTTAGGCTCTCACGCCTGTTTATTCAACAAAGAAGGTATATCTTTATACTGCGTATCATCAGTGCAGTAGGTGGCATATCTTTGAGTTACGTGTCATCAGTGCAACATAAGAACATAACAAGGATTAGGAAAACCCTGTCAAAACAGGCCACAAAAACCTTTGAGCCATTTTTGTCCCACTTATGGAATAACAACCCTATCTTCCTGAAAACCTAATTAAAGGCCTATATTTTAAGAAGGTGGTACTTTGTCGTAGCCAATCAGAACTCGCCATAGAGGCCTACTAATTAAAGTAAGTATATGGCTCAGTGATAATTTCACTTGTACTGTAAAGATGGGATGCTTCAATCTTTCCATCAATCATCCAGAGCTTGGGAAAATCCTATGAATGGACAATGTTGCTCTCTACAGAGGATAACACATGAACTTTATTTACGGACCGACGTGTGAAGGTCCACCCGAGTCAATGACGGGTCTGCCACTGGCAGGGGCTCTACACTTAATTAAGAGCATGATACTCTTTTGATTGCCCTTTTTTTTAGATTAACAAGATAATAACATATATGTTGTTGTGATTGTGGCTCACATCTTCCTCTGGTTTTATGTCCAGTAATGGCTTAAACGCCTTCTATGAGTCGAGCATAAGCTTCCCATCTAATTTTCATATAAATTGGCAAAAATGGTCTTTTTGAGTCAGATTCCTAAGACTATAACACTTTTACTCATCCCTGAAGAGATTCTACAAATTAAGAAGTTCACGATGCACAACTCCACTAGAATGCGGCTCAAGATTCAATGAGATATCATCTAATGACTCATTACTCAATCCATTCTTAATAAAGTATATTTTATTTTCTCGGTTTATGAAAATCATCCCTAAAGAATGACATCACGTGTTACAATTCCATCACACATTTATGACAAACTTGCATTCTTTTTGTTCTTCTCCTTTTAGAATATGAACTTTTACCAAGACCCGGTATGTATGAGACAAATGAATTTAAGGATTCACCTGCTAAACAGACCTTTGCTTTGATTATCCAGCGTATATCTTCTGGGATGCCCTCGTGCATTAACATTCTCAATATTTCACACCTAGCTTTGTAGATTTTTGTTAGAGCATTTTGAGGAAGAGAAGGAAAATGCTTTCTTAAATTTGAGAGAATGACGTCCATTTTAAAGGAGAATGAATTAGTTATTATGGGAAACTGAAAAATAAACTACTTGAGAGTCATGGAGTACAGTTATCCGCCACTTAACTAGGGTCACAAAGAACTTCAAAAAGAAAGCAAATTAAAATAAATTCTTCTCATAACATGGATTAGAAAGGGAGATGAATTCTACCTCAACAACTTAATTTTTAGAAATAGTTTGAGTCTTTGTCCATTGACCTTAAACACATTACCATTCCTAGGGTTCTTAATGTCTATGGCCCCATGAGAATTATAAAGCAAAACTTTTTGACTAATTTCAAAAGATTTTCTTAAAATTGATTTGTCATGAAAAGCTTTTGTTCTAACTTTATAAATTTTTGAGTTTTTATATGCATCATTTCTCAATTCCTCAAGTTCATTTAATTATAATTTGCGTAACTTGCAAGCATCATCAATATTTAAGTTGAAAGCTTTAATGGCCCAAAATGCTTTATGCTCCAATTCTACAGGCAAGTAACAAGGTTTTCCATAGACTAACCGATAGGGTGACATGCCTAAAGATGTTTTGAAAGCTGTACGGTAAGCCCAAAGTGCATCGTTTAATATTAAAGACCAATCTTTACGATTTGAGTTAACCATTTTTTTTAAAATTTGTTTAATATTCTTATTTGCTAATTCTACTTGTCCACTTGTCTGAGGATGATAAGGGGTGGCAATTTTGTGGGTAATGTCATATTTCTTCATTAAAGATTCAAATGGTTTATTACAAAAATGTGTTCCCTCATCACTGATGATAACTCGAGGGATTCCAAATCGACTCAAAACAATTTCTTTTAAAATTTAAGAACAGTTTTATGATCATTGTGTCAACATGGAATCACCTCAATTTATTTTGAGACATAATCAACTGCAACCAAAATATACACAAATTCAAATGATGATGAAAATGGACTCATGAAATCAATTTTCAACAATAAAAAATTTCAATAATAAGGATATGGTTTAGAGATATCATGTTTCAGTTAGAAATGGAACCCAATTTCTGACAATTTTTATAATTTTTGCAAAAGGTATAGCTATCCTTAAATAAAGTGAGTTAATAAAATTCACACTGAAAGATTTTCGTAGTTGTTTTCTTTGAAGAAAAATGACCTCCATATGCTTCTGAGTGATAAAATTTAATGATACTACCTACCTCATTATCGGGTACAGATCTATGAAAGATTTGATTAGGACAATATTTAAACAAATACGGGTCATCCCAATAAATTTTTTTACCTCAGTCAAAAACTTCTTTCTGTCTTGGTGTGTCCATTGAGGCGGCATTTTCTTGTTTTAAGAAAATTGACTATGTTAGCAAACCAAGGCATGAAATTGACAAAAAATAAAAATTCATTAAGAAAAGAATCATTGATATGTGTGTTATCAAAAGGTGAGCCTATTGTACGTCTGGACAAATGATCTGTAACAATATTTTTGGCTTCTTTTTTGTCTTTTATTGTGATGTTGAATTCTTGAAGCAACAAGATCCACCGTATCAACCTAGGTTTGCCATCCTGCTTAGACATTAAATATTTAACAACAGCATGATTAGTGAAAATAATAGTAAAAGAACTAATTACATAAGCTTAAAATTTGTCCAATGCAAAAATTACAGCAAGTAATTCTTTTTCAGTAGTTGTGTAATTCATTTGTGCACTATTGAAAGTTCGACTTGTGTAATAAATTACATGAGGCTTACCTTCCTTTCTTTGGCCTAAAATAGTGCCAACAGCAAAATCACTAGCATCACACATCAATTCAAAAGGCAAAGACCAGTCAGGGGATTGCATGATAGGAGTAGATGTCAGAAGATCGATTAATTTTTTAAAAGATTTATGACAATCTTGAGTCCATCAAATGGTACATCTTTTGTTAGAAGATTACATAATAGTCTAGATATGACACTAAAGTCCTTAATGAATCTTCTATAAAATCCTGCATGTCCTAAAAAGGAACGAACTTCTTTGACTATTTTTGGGGAAGACAAATGAGCAATTCATTCAACTTTAGCCTTATCAACTTCAATTCCTTTAGAAAATATCACATGACCTAACACTATTCTTGAGGTAACCATGTAATGACATTTTTTTTTGGTTTAACACAAATTCTTTTTCTTCACATCTTTTAAGAACTTTTTCCAAATTATCAAGATAATTTTCAAAAGAATTTCCAAAAATTATCAGGTCATCCATGAAAACCTCTAAATAATGCTCAATCATGTCACTAAAAATACTTAGCATGCATCTTTGGAAAGTTGTTGGAGCATTACAAAGGCCAAAATACATTCTTCTATATGCAAAAGTGTCAAAGGGACATGTAAAAGTAGTCTTTTCTTGATACTCTAATACAATTGGTATTTGATTATACCCTGAATAACCATCAAGAAAATAGTAGTAGGGATGTCCTGCTACTCTTTCCAGAATCTGATCAAGAAATGTTAAGGGAAAATGATCTTTCCTAGTAGCTGCATTTAATTTTCTAAAATCAATACACATACGCCAACTGGATGAGACTCACGTAGATATTAATTCACCTTTTTCACTTTCAACTACTGTTATTTCAAATTTCTTAGGCACAACTTGTGTAGGGCTTATCCACTGGCTATCAGAGATAGGGTAGATAATTCCAACATCAAATAATTTGAGAACTTCAGCTCTAACTACCTCTTTATGTGTAAATTTAATCTTCTTTGAGGTTGTTGAGATGTTTTAGCATTATCCTCTAAATGTATTCTATGTGTACAAATTAATGGATTAATACTTTTTATGTCATTTAATGTCCATCCAATTGCACTTTTATGCCTTTTAAGTACTTCTATCAACATACCTTCTTGTTTTTTAGTAAGGGATGAGGAAATTACCACCGGAAAGCTTTGTTCTTCTCCCAAAAATGTGTACTTCAACCGAGCAGGTAATAGCTTTAGTTCTAGTGTGGGTACTTCTTCATGGGTATTATCATTCATGGATTTTAACTTTTCGAATCTCGGCTTCTATTCTATGTATTACGTTACTTGTGTACAATCAAACAAAGAACATACTTCAAAAATATCATCATCTAATTACGTACCTAAATCAAATGAATTAATTAAACAAATTTCTAATGGGTTAGAAGAACTCTTGATTTGAAAATGATCATATATAATGGCCTTAACCCCTTCAACTTCCTCCTTTTTGTCATAGACTTCCTGTGGTTGCTTGCACATGTTGAAAACATTTAAACTCCAGTTTCATATTTCCAAATGTTAGCTTCACCACTCCATTTCTTCAATTTATCAAAGCATTAGATGTTGCTAAAAATGGGCGACCTAAAATAATAGGAATTGACTTGCAACTATTAACCATAAGTTCAGTTTCCAAGATAATAAAATCCACAGGATATATGAATCTATCAACTTGAACTAACACATCTTTCATTATTCTTTTTGGAATTTTAACTGACTTATCGGTAAGTAGAAGAGTTACAAAAATTGGTTTTAACTCACCCAGGTTGAGTTGCTAATAAACTGAATATGGAAGCAAATTAACACTAGCACGAAGATCAAGTAAAGCTCGTTCAATTTTATGTTCTCCAATAATGCATGAAACTGTAGAACAATCAAAGTCTTTATATTTCAATGCATTATTATTTTGAAGAATGAAGCTTATCTGTTTAGTAAAAAATGCTTTCTTTTTCACATTTAGTTTCCTTTTAATAGTGCATAAGTCCTTCAAAAATTTGGCATAAGAGGGAACCTATTTGATAGCATCTAACAGAGGAATATTGACATTCACTTGTTTAAAAATTTCAAAAATTTTAGTGTTATGGTTCAATTTACTTGAATTGTTTGATGCTTGAGGATATGGGGGTAAAGGTGAGAGTTTGTGTCTCTTTTTGGCCAGGTGGCTTATTAACTCCTTCCTTATCTTTGGAAATTGATTCATCATCTTTCTCACAAGGTTTAGGAATTTATTTTTCAACAACCTTTCCACTCTTAAGAGTTATCACTGACTTGACTTAATCTATTTGTTGGCTTTCTGAACTACCCTCATCTAGGCTAGACTAACCCTTGGGATTCGGTTGAGGTTGAGAAGAAAATTTTTCTTTCTCATGAATGGTGAGTGCAGAAGAAAGTTTAACAAGAGTGTCTTTTATGTCAATCATAACTTGAGTGTTTTGGTTATTAATGACTTCTTGCTTTTCCATGAATGCATGTAATGTTTCTTCAAGATTTTTCCTATATGGTGGGACATAATGTGCATATCCTTGAGAATTTATTGAATCCAGTTGCGCCTAAGGAGGTGGTGGTTGCATAAATTATGCTCGATTATTAGTCCTCCAACTGAAGTTCGGGTGATTTCTCCATCCCCGATTATATGAATCTGAAAAAGAAGAGGTGAATGGCTTTTTAAAATTATTCATTGCATTTACTTGCTCATGCACAACTTTTTTAAAAATAGGAATTTTTGGACATTCATTTGTTGAGTGTCCTAATTCATCACAAATTTCTTTATTTTGCACATATTTGATTTCTTTCACTTTCTCGGATTCCATGACTTCAAATTTTCTAGTCAAACTGACAAACCTAGCATTTGGATCTTCTTTTTGACTAAGGTGATATTTTCCTTTACTAGCACTTGCAAGGTTAGATCTAATTGAATTTTTAAAAGGATTAGTACCATGCCAAGATTGAGAATTTTTGACTAAATGGTCTAAATATTCTAAAGCTTCTTTAGGTTCTTTATCAAGAAACTTGCCATTGCACATTGTTTCCACAAATTGTTTAGTTTCAAGTGTTAACTCTTCATAAAAGAAGCTTATAGTGCGTCATTTTTCAAAACCATGATGTGGGCAAGAATTTAACAAATATTTAAAACATTCCCAACTTTGAAAATATGCTTTGTTTGAATTTTGGAAAAAAATTAGATTTGTCTTTTCAAAGCATTAGTTTTATATGTTAAAAAAAATCTTTAAAAACTCACTTTGTATTTCTTGCCATGTGTCAATTGATCTTGGTTTCAAAGCGTTAAACCAAGTTTTTACTTTATCTTTTAAAGAAAAATGAAACAATTTAAGTTTAACAATTTCTTCAGTGTAATTTTGATCAATGAAAGTAATACATACTTCTTCAAATTCTTTTAGATGTAAATATGAGCTTTCAGATTCTAAACCATGGAAATTAGGAAGTAATGAAATCATACCCGACTTAAATCTAAAATTGTTAGCATTGAGTGGAAAGATAAAACATGATGGACTAGAATTTTGAGATGGTTACAAATAATTCACGCATGGTTCACAATGGTTGATTTTCATGTTCATCATGTACACTTTCATTTTCAACCATTGTGTTTAATGTATGTGATTTTGATTCAAAAAAATCAATATATAAAGTACCAGGATTAATTTTAATCAAACGACCAAAATTTGAATCATGATACCAATTAAACATAAATAAGTGACTTAAAATAGAAAAAAAATGTACAAGTAGGAGGTATAAACCTGCTATTAAATATCATAGTTAATAAATTAGTAAGTTAATAAATTAATAAGTTAGAAAGTTAGAAATTTAATAATTAAGTTAGTAAGTTAATAAGTTTGAAAGTAAGAAAATTAAAAGAGAATATATATATATATATACACACTAGATGGTGAAGTTTACTTAAAGAAAGAAGACCGCAATAAATTTGTTCTTCAAATCAATTCCTCGGCAACGGTACTAAAAACTTTGATGCAAAATTGATATGTTACAAACCAAAGTGCATGTTGTTTCAAGTAATAAATTCTGGGGAATCCGAGGTCGATTAACAGGGACTTGATGAAAAAAAATTCTTTGAGATAAGGAAAAGATTTGTCACAATAATAAAGGTGATAAAAGTTATTCACAAATGAAAAAAGATTTGCTTGGACTAGAAGATCCACTCTTCCTAATAAATTAAAGACAAGATTATTTCTTTTTATAACTCAATTGAAATCCACACATAATGCAGGTTCTAATCGAAAAATACAACATTCAAAGTTTAATTAAGATTATATATGTAATTATATTATGGTTCCTTAAATTATTCACTAACACCAACACTTGTAAATGGGCTCAAGTATTCATTGTGTCAACCTCTTATCTACAATGAATCAAGATCTCCACTTTACAAGGAGGGTTTTTAAATTGATTGGAAACAAAATACAAAACATATAATGACCACTTTGATAATACATCATTCAAGCATAAGAAAGAAATTAATCTAACCTTAATTTATTACCAAAAGCTTCACCCTTTCACCAAAACAAAATGAAAATTAGTTACTCATGAATAAGAAGAAAGAAAAAGAAAAGAAGAAGGAGATGAACATAACTTTTATTTAGAACATAAGAAAACTACCACAAGAGAAACAAATAACACAATTGCATGATCTTGATCTCTAAGCCAAGATGCCTATAATGAGCAGACAATGCTCCCTTTTATAGAGCTTGAGGATAATAAATGACAATGGAGTTGTTTGATAATGAGTGGAAAATGCCAAGGGAGTTGTTTGATAATTGTGAATGAGTGAAAAATTATTGAGATGCTTGTCTCCCAAATGATTTGGTATTGAACTCATAGCTACCGTCAGAATATAGAAAAGTTGTCTTCATGAAAGTTGTAGGCTTTTGTCTTAACTTTCCAATGCCGCTGGTTTTAGCCATATATCACTCCTACAGCTGAAGATATGGCCTAATCTTTGCACACTATTCAGGCCCAACTACAACTCCTTTATGTTGACTTCTAGGCCCAATATGACCTAGTATACATCCAATCTGACTTTTGTGTTCTTCATGAAAGTTGTAGATTTGGGTATTAAATTTCTAATTCCACTAGTTTGGTGTCAATTGAACTCCTATAACTCAAGAAATGGGCTGATGAGTTCGGAGAGGTCAAGCTGTCAGGATCAACACTTTGGATCTTGCTTCAACTCCAATTTAAATTATCCAAATGTGTGATTTATCTCTTGAGGTCTTCATGAAAGTTGTAGAGAATTGTCTTAAATTTTCTACAACACCAGAATTACATCAACTAGATATTTATAACTCAAATTATAGCTAGTTTACTAAACGCTGCCAAATAGACAAATTAAAGCCAATTCAAGCAATAATTCCTTCAATGATCCAATTAAACTTAATATCATAAAATGTAACAAACCTAACTTAATTAAGCTTAATTGAACCTTAAGAAGCCTAGTGAAAAGATTATAAAATGAATAAAATATATTATTATCATTCTTACTGATGCACACTTTTTAATTGTCGCATTTGCAAACCCAAGTGCAGGTTGTCTCAAGTAATAAATTTCTCGGTGAGTCTGAGGTCGATCCACAAGGAATTGATGAAGATTATTTAAGGTAAGGTAAATATTTTGTTACTATAATAAAAATTATTTACTTGGATAAAAAGATCCACTCTTGGTAAATAAAGTAAAAGTAAGATTAATTCCTTTTATAACTCAATTAGAATCCTCACAACATGGAGGTTCCAATCGGAAAATACAACGTTAAAAGTTTATAAAAACAATATACGTAGTTATACTATAATTCCTTTAATTATTACTACCACTTGTAAATGGGTTAAAGCATTCATTGTGCCAAAATCTTGTCTACAATAAATCAAGAACTCCTCTTTACAAGGATGGAGTATTCTCATCTGTCACCCAGGATTTTAAATTATCAGAATCAAAATATAATATGTATAAAGAATATTAGAAAGATAAATCATTCAAGCACAAGAGAAGAATAAATCTAACCTTATTTTATTACAAAGAGCTTCACACTTTAACCCAAGTAAACTGAAACTTATTCACACATAGATTAAAAGAGAGGAAAAGAGAAAAAGAGAGAGAATAGGAAATTGAAGGGAGACTGAGGAGGGGAGGCTGGGCACTGCCCAGAACCTCCCCAGCGTCTCCCCCAAAATTGTACAATCCGAACGTCTCCCCCTCCCCTCTATTTATAGAAAAACATTTGAGGTTACTGTGCATTGCACAGTAACATGCACAGTGAAACTTAATCGTTAAGTTTTCCTACGTAATCAATGACATTTTATTATTATTTTTTCTTTTTTTTAAATAATAATTGAGCAATGTGATTGCTTCCGCAAGTGCACGGATCGCTCAAGTAATACAGATACAGAGTAAAAGTTCGTTCTCATGAGGATATTCGATTATAAAGCTAAGTACCAACCAATAGCTTAATCAATTCTAGACAAGGACATAAAAAATAAGAAAACAATAAACTAAACTAATCTAATCTACAAAAGCAATAAACATAAATACGGTTAGGTTTCAGGAAATCCTCCTTCACCTCCTACATCTATCAACAACATGCAATCCCCCTCATAAACACAAATGCATTGATTAGGTTAGCTTGAGAATCTGATGTAGTCAAAAGCCTATGTCTAGATTAATCAACCTTGGTTTCTACTTGCCTAACTCACCAAGTTACCTTGAAAGCTAGTACAACATTCACTCATGAACGATCTATTCTTAATCACACACTATACATGGCCAATAGGTATATTTCTATCCTATTAACGAATCAACTCATCGCCGAACATGTATCAACCACACCATATCTATATCAACAAATCCCTATGTCTAGTTCATTTGCCAATATTAGGATCATGCAATTGAGGCCATCCAACAACAAGCATTAAGAACAGATAATGATTGAACCATAATCAAACATCCATACAAACTCAGAGAAAAACACATCATTAATATAAATAAAAGGATCCAAAGTATTCCTAAACAAAGCTTAGCTATACAAAAGATAAGGAAGAGAAGAGAGAAAGGGAAAAGAGAGAAAGAAGCTCATTAATTTGTCTCTGAAACTTGAATCCTCATTCAATTCTTTGATCCTTGACTCCAATCCACCAACAATGAAGATCTAGCCAAACTATCTAACCTAAAACTAACCTAAACTAAACTAAAAGAGAGAAACTAGAAATGGAAATGGCCAAAACGGCCAGAACCCAGAGAAAAATGTGAAAAATCTATTTATAGGCTCAGCTAGCCACCTCCATGCCGCGGCGCCCACATACGCGCGGCGCGGCTCCCAATGGGTCGGTTTACTTACGCCGCGGCGCCCACTTCATCTGGGTCGCGGCGCTCTTGACCTTGTTTGACCTTGTTTGGAGCCCACTTTACTTCCTCTTCCTCTTTAAGCTCAATTGCTCCATATTTGACCTTATTTGGAGCCATTCCTAACATAGAGAAAACACCAAATCAGTATCATATATAAATCTACTTAATAAATGACAATTAAACACAGTTTTGCACATTAACACATCAGAAAGGCTTAGAATCAGAATATGACAAATATAAGTACAAAACCCTCCAAATATGCATTTAAACAAGGAAATAGCATTCATTTTAGTACAGAGATAGGGTCTAAATAATTGCATTCCATGTAGTTATCACACCCCCAAACCTACATTTTGCTAGTCCTCGAGCAAAACCAAATAGAACTAAGTAAATCACTTAAACATTAAAATCAATTTTTCATTCAGCAAATATTATTTTTAATCTTCTTTTTTCATTTAAAAACAAATACTAGTATGTAATGACTGCATCAATCCTTAAAAAGTGCAAATGCCCCGTAAACTGCTCCACACAAACATAATCCTTAATATGCTATCAAGCCAAATAATCTTCATGCAATTTACATGTATCACAAACATGCAAGATAAACTTCTCCTAATCAAGTCATACACATTCAGATAAGTTTACAAACACACATGCATATGATTCAAAGAATCCACAAGATTGTAAATTAACTCTCTCTCCACTAATGTACATCACACAAGATTGAGGATTAAAAGGGACTTTATAGCTTATATTGTTAGGCCAATGGTATGGGCGAAGAAATGAACGGGAAAGGATACAATACAAATATTGAGACACATAATATACTACTTCAAGACATGAGCCACAACTGACATTAGCAGGGTATTCAAAAGTGAGATCATAAAACTTGCCAAAACCATTTTCGATGCTTTTTGAACTTTTCTTTTCTTTTACTTTTGCTTTTCTTTTCATTTTCATTTTCTTTTTATTTTCTCTTCTATTTTTGCAAAGCAATGCTTTTTCTTTTCTTTGTTTTGCATGTGGTTCCTTCAGGCTCATTTTGAATTGAATCATTCATACCCTTAATCATCAGACTCATTTCAAGAAATAACATATCATATACTCAACAAACAATAAGGGTAGGAAGAAAATGGCATGCTTTCACATGCATTAGAACGGTTCACAGGTTAACGAACACAATGGTGGTGAAAAACAAATAAGGCCAAACAGTTTAAGGCTTCAAAAAGGGACCTAAGGATATCATCATATCAGGGTAAGCTTTTTAAGGCTCAATCGGTCCAAACAATGTCCTAATCATCTTCTCAATCATGCATAACCTAGGATTTTGCCTCAAGAGAGCTCAAAAACAATTTCTAGGATAATCAAAACTCTACATGTACATCCATAAACATTCTCAAAACATGCACTCGTATCATTTTCAAAGTTACACTTGCATCTAAGTGAGATGTAAATCATGCATCAAAAGTAACTAAATTGTTTCACATGCTTCAAGATCAAATAAGGTTTCACTGAAAAAAGGGCAAATAGCAACCTTTCATATCATGAACAACCAAAAACAACACCAGCATCCTTGCAACATGTCATGCATTCAAATAGATTCAACTTTCAATTCAAGCATACATAACATCTTTTGCATAATGTGAAAATTAAAAATCTTGTCATCAGCACATCAGCGATAGTCAAAACAAGATATAATCATGAAAATATATTGACTAAAACCACTGCATACTCAAAATACCAATACATGTTAACATTAAGCACAAAAGTAACAGAACATGTAAAGATATTCCCCCAAACCTAAAATGAAATGTATCTTTAAAGAACATGGTCTATAGGGAACCTGAGACTAGTACTGAGCATTATTATATACACACAAATAGAAAAATAATAGAAAAAGCAAAAATAGGGGTTAAGTACCGCGGCGCCCCTATGCCTGGTCGCGGTGCTCACAAAAAGCTGCAGAATTCTGTAAAAAAATGCCCTTTGCGCCGTGACGCGCACTACCCTACGCTGAGGCGTGACTACATAAACTACTAAATTTAGCAGCAAACACAGTTTTGGTGCTGAATCTAGCTCATATGGGTCACTAGCTGCAACAAAACTTGTTCAAAAAGCTAAATTATAAAAATGTACAACACAAACATAATAAAACACAAAAACAACATATTAACCTATATACAAACTAAAACAAACTTAAAACTTAAAACTAACTAAATCAATAAACTAACCTAATTAACATATGAACCTATATACAAACTAACACAAACAACACTTAAAACATAAACAAACAAGAACTAACACAACTAACACATCTATATACTAAAATACTAATAAAAACATATTAACAAAACTAACAAAACACAAACATACTAATATGCTAACATATTTAACATAAACACATTAACATGCTACCTATTTATGCACAAAGTAAAGACAGAAATAAAACATAAACATGGGGTTCCCTCCCACGAAGGGCCTGAGTTATAGTCCCTGCAGGAATTTGTCACCAAAATTAAAGTGTTACGGATGAGTAGTCCTCAAGAACTTGATCCAAGGGTAATCCTTTCAGGAGTCACGAATTCCCTCAAGGGCCTCGTATAATTGAAATCACCCAGCTTTTTATTTGAAACTAAAACAAAACAGAACGAAACATAGATTGTATACAACTTGAATTAGAACTAATCAAACTCATTGTTGATATTAGCAATATAAAAACTATCTTCGGCAACGGCGCCAAAAACTTGATTAGTTCCGCAAGTGCACGAATCGCTCAAGTAATACAGATACAGAGTAAAAGTTCGTTCCCACGAGGATATTCGATTATAAAGCTAAGTACCAACCAATAGTTTAATCAATTCTAGACAAGGACATAAAAAATAAGAAAGCAATAAACTAAACTAATCTAATCTACAAAAGCAATAAACATATACATGGTTAGGTTTCAGGAAATCCTCCTTCACCCCCTACATCTATCAACAACATGTAATCCCCCTCATAAACAAATGCATTGATTAGGTTAGCTTGAGAATCTGATGTAGTCAAAAGCCTATGTCTAGGTTAATCAACCTTGGTTTCTACTTGCCTAACTCACCAAGTTACCTTGAAAGCTAGTACAACATACACTCATGAATGATCTATTCTCAATCACACACTATACATGGCCAATAGGTATATTTCTATCCTATTAACGAATTAACTCATCGCCGAACATATATCAACCACACCATATTCATATCAACAAATCCCTATGACTAGTTCATTTGCCAATATTAGGATCATGCAATCGAGGCCAACCAACATAGAACAGATAATGATTGAACCATAATCAAACATCCACATAAACTCAGAGAAAAATACATCATTAATACAAATAAAAGGATCCAAAGTATTCCTAAACAAAGCTTAGCTATACAAAAGATAAGGAAGAGAAGAGAGAAAGGGAAAAGAGAAAAAAAAGCTCATTAATTTGTCTCTGAAGCTTGAATCCTCCTTCAATCCTTTGATCCTTGACTCCAATCCACCAGCAATGAAGATCTAGCTAAACTATGTAACCTAAAACTAACCTAAACTAAACTAAAAGAGAGAAAGTAGAAATGGAAATGGCCAAAACGGCCAGAACCCAGAGAAAAACATGAAAAATCTATTTATAGGCTCAGCTGGCCGCCTCTACGCCACGGCGCCCACATGCGCGCACTGCGGCTCCCAATGGGTCGGTTTACTTACGCCACGGTGCCTACTTCATCTGGGTCGCGGCGCTTTTGCCTCGAGTCCAAGTATGGCAAGCCTAAAAATGCTCTCTGCGCCGCGGCGCTCATATGCTTACGCCGCGATGGTGACCACTGAAATGCCAATTTGGCTCCCTCTTCCTCTTTAAGCTCAATTGCTCCATATTTGACCTTGTTTGGAGCCCTTCCTAACATAGAGAAAACACCAAATCAGTATCATATATAAATATACTTAATAAATGACAATTAAACACAGTTTTACACATCAACACATCAGAAAGGCTTAGAATCAGAATATGACTAATATAAGTACAAAACCCTCTAAATATGCATTTAAACAAGGAAATAGCATTCATTTTAGCACAGAGGTAAGGTCCAAATAACTGCATCCCATACAGTGTTATCAAATTCCTTCACACTTAACTTTTGCACTCTTGGGCAAAACACAAAAGACCAAAAACTAGAGAACAAAGAAAAACGACACAAACTCAAAAACTAAAAACTCTAAAAGACTCAATTTCTAATGATAATAATGAAGAGCAACCAAAGATTTAAGGGATCAAAACATTCATGAGATAACATTTCTTTACATCTCAAACCAACAAGCAAGGAAACTTTAATTGAAAAGAATGAATCAAGAATGATAGATCCTCACAGAATTCACTCTCAATCTATCAAGTGTTTAAAAAGGTTAGTATTTTACTCTATTTAACTCATGAATAATTGCACTACCATAAGCTTGCTTATCTTCTACTTCTCTATTACTCAAAAACAACATATATACATAAATCACGAGGACTTTATTCAAGGTTATAATGAGGTTAAGGTAAAGGAGGAAGTAATATAAATAAGACAAGTTAAACACCAAAGAGAATAAAAGAGCATTATGATACAGTTAGAGTGGAGAAGATGTTTGACAACATTCAGTCCAAATTTCTCAAGAATTTCTTAGTTTTTTTTCATACAGGACAATGACCAATATCTGACTAATATTTTGTTAAAGATCAATGCCAAATTGAATTCCTTGAGGCTTGAACATTCTCATTTTATTCCTATTATTTCCAATCATCCACCCTCATTCTAGGTATGAATATATCACATGGTGCATTCTTTTGATTGTAGCAATAATCAGCTCTTTTTTTTATAGAAACATTTTTTCCTTTTTTTTTTATATAACCAATCTGTACACGCACCCCCACACTTGTTCAAGAACTCATCAAATAACAAAGTCAATGCTTTCTTATTCCCTAAAGTTGGTTTAGAACATGGTTTTTCATTTAAGACACGTAATGAGTTAGAAACAAAGAATGGTCAAATAAGCTCAAAGAGGTTAAGCAAAGGAAAATATGTAAGGTTAACTATTTGGTCAAAGTAGTTAATTCAAGAAAATTTGCCTCAATCATGTTTATGTATGCATGAGAAAATGTAGCCTAAAAAAGAATCAAAGCAAGTTCTAGAGTAACAATTCCATGAGAAAAAATCACACAAAAAAGAAGAGAATGGTACAGATGTTTAATCCATTCATTTATAGGCTCAAAATCTCACAAGGCATATATCCATCATTCCCAGTCCACAAAAATTTTAACATCCATAACCAAGCATGTGATGTAAAGAAACTCAATCATGCAAATTTCCCTGAATCCATTTGCTGCTTCCACACAAAATAGTAATCTACCTCAATCTAGATGTGTCTCAAGAGTAAAATTACTGCCACAGCAAAATTTACTCCTTACTCTTTCATCCTTAAATGGTTTAGCTGTTAGAAAATTGCTGACAAACATATAAACACAATAAACATAAACACACTTTCAAACTTTTTTTTCAAACATTTTTTTTACATAACTCTACACACGACAAACATAAACACGCTTACAAATTTTTTTTATACATTTTTTTACACAACTAGTCATATAATTATCCTTCCCTCCAACTAGATCACAACATTGTCCTCAATGTTGAAAAATAGAAAGGAAAAAGATAGAAGATAGTACCTGTTACTGCAATTACTGAAAAGAGAAACCTCACACAAATATAAACAGAAACAAAGTACGATGAACAAAACTAAAGCTTGTAATTATTTAAACAATTGGAGTGTCTGAATTGGCTTGCTTTTCTTACTGCTTCCCGCAACATTTCTTTTTGACCAATCTATCTGAGGTGCTACTAGATCAGGGCTGTCATAAGAAGAAGATATACAAGAAAATATATACATGTAGTTGTGATTGTGGCTCACATCTTCCTCTAGTTTTACGTCTAGTAACGGCTTAAACGCCTTCTATGAGTCGAAGATAAGCTTCCCATCCAATTTTCTTATAAATTGACAATCGTGGTCTTTTTGAGTCGATTCCCAAGACTTTTTTTAAATATATATATATATATATATATATATATATATATATATATATATATATATATTTACAAGTAGACAGTATAAACCTGCCATGATAAAAAATATATATTAAAAAGTAGACGGTATAAACCTGCCATAAAAAATATTAAAAAAATATTAAAAAGTAGGCGATATAAACCTGCCATTAAATATTAACAAAGGTGTTGAATAAATCAACCACCAAAGAAAAATTAAAAATGGTGTGGTAGAAACCAACCACCAAATAAGACTTAAAAATGGAGTGGTAGAAACCAACCACCAAAAACAAATAAAAAAATAAAAAATGCAGAAAATAAAATGTGAAAAGTAAATTACAGAAAAGTAAAAGGGAGAGTTTCTCTCACTTTGTTAGTATGTACAAAAAAAATTAAAATAAGTAAAAGGGAGAGATTTCCCCCACGGAGTTGGATGTACAAAAAGTAAAAGGGAGAGTTTCTCCCACTATTAGTATGTACAAAAAAATAAAAGGAAATGTTCCCCCACTAAGTTAATATATACAGAAATTAAAAGGGAGAGGTTCCCCCACTATTAATATGTACAAGAAAATAAAAGGGAGAATTACTCCCACTGAGTTAGTATATACAGAAAATAAAAGGGAAAGTTTTTCTCACTAATTAGTAAGGACAAAAAAATAAATAAATAAAAATAAAAGGAGAGAATCCCCCCACTATTAGTGCGTAAAATAAAAGGAAGAGTTTCTCCCATTGTTAATATTTACAAAAATTAAAAAGGAGAATTACCCCACTATACGTAAATTAAAAAGGCTTAACTTTTTTTAATTATTTTTATTTTATTATTTTATTATATATATATATATATTTTTTTTTTTTTGGTGGTCACGGGTGTGACCACCTTTTCTCTAATTTTCAAAATGGGGGGGACAACCTTGTCTCCCATTATTAATTTTTTTTGTTTTTTAATTATTGTGGGATCTTTATGTTTTTTTTAGTTTTTTTTAATATATATATTTTTACTTTTTACTATTTATACTATTCACACATCTTTTTTAAATTTATTATTTTTTATATTATTATTATATAAACTTTTTTTTTACTTTTTTACTATTTATACTATTCACATATTATTTACCTTATTCATACTATTCACACTATTCACCCAATTTTTTTTTACTATTCATACTATTCACGTTACTATTTATACACTATTCATATACTATTCACTTTTTACTATGTACAAAAATATTTACACAAGAAATTTATTTTTCAAAACAAGTCCCCGGCAACAGCGCCAAAAACTTGATGCACACTTTTTAATTGTCGCATTTGTAAACCCAAGTGCAGGTTGTCTCAAGTAATAAATTTCTCGGTGAGTCCGAGGTCGATCCACAGGGAATTGATGAAGATTATTTAAGGTAAGGTAAATATTTTGTTACTACAGTAAAAATTATTTACTTGGGTAAAAGGATCCACTCTTGGTAAATAAAGTAAAAATAAGATTAATTCCTTTTATAATTCAATTAGAATCCTCGCAACATGGAGGTTCCAATAGAAAAATACAACGTTAAAAGTCCATTAAAATAATATACGTAGTTATACTATGATTCCTTTAATTATTACTACCACTTGTAAATGGGTTAAAGCATTCACTGTGTCAAAATCTTGTCTACAATAAATCAAGAACTCCTCTTTACAAGGATGGAGTATTCCCGTCTGTCACCCAGGATTTTAAATTATCAGAATCAAAATATAATATGTATAAAGAATACTAGAAAAATATATCATTAAAGCACAAGAGAGGAATAAATATAACCTTATTTTATTACTAAGAGCTTCACACTTTAACCTAAGTAGACTGAAACTTATTTACACATAGATTAAAAGAGAGGAAAAGAGAAAAAGAGAGAGAATAGGAAATTGGAGGGAGACTGAGGAGGGGAGGCTGGGCACTGCCCAGAACCTCCCCAGCGTCTCCCCTAAAATTGTACAATCCGAACGTCTCCCCCCTCCCCTCTATTTATAGAAAAACATTTTGAGGTTACTGTGCATTGCAAAGTAACATGCACAATGCACAGTAACATGCACAGTGAAACTTAATCGTTAAGTTTTCCTACATAATCAATGACGTTTTATTATTTTTTTTCTTTTTTTAAAAATAATAATTGAGCAAATGCATAGCCATGCGTCCAGTTATTTTTTCATTTTTGAGAGAAGTGGTCTTCATAAAAGTTGTAGGCCTAGATATTTACTTTAAAATGGCTTTGTTTTGAGTCCAAAATCATGCCTAGAACTCAAGATATGGTCCAATTACTGCAGAGTGTTTAGACCTAATTTTAGCTCCTCTGTTCTGACTTCAAAGTCCAATATCATCTATTAGACCCCAGAATTTGGAAAAATGTTTAACATAAAAGTTGTAGGGGATTATGTTAGCTTTCCTACAAGACCAAAATCACATCAATCAGATATTTGCAACTCAAGTTATAGCTAGTTTACTAAACACTTCCAAAGAGATAATTAAGGCTAATTTATGCAATAATTTATTTAATTGTCTAATTCGACTCAAAATCATAAAATGTGTCAAAACTAACTTAATTAAGCCTAATTGAACCTTAAGAAGCCTAGTGAGAGGATTATAAAATGTATAAAATATAGTGTTATCACTTACTGAAGATGTCTCAATTCAAAATGTTAATAAAGAAAGAGATGTTGAGAAGAAATAACTAAAGCAGAGAGCTAAGAAGGATCATGGGCAGCACACAGTACATGAACCATCACCATATGCTAAGATCTTATTCCCTCAGAGGCTCAAGAACAATCAGCCAGATAAGAAATTTGCTAAATTCTTGGAGATGTTCAAGAAATTACAAATTAACTTTCCATTTGTTGAAGTCATCTCTCAAATGCCTAAGTAAGTGAAGTTTTTGAAAGAAATACTCTTAAAGAAACGCAAGCTTGAGGAATTTGAGACAATATGTCTTAATAAGGAGTGTTCCACCATTCTTTTGAAGAAGTTATCTCCGAAATTAAAAGATCCAAGGAGTTTTACTATTCTTTGCTCTATTGGTAATTCTTATTTTGAGAAGGCATTATGTGATTTGGGTGCTACTATTAATTTGATGTCTTTCTCTGATTTTAAGAAATTGAGATTCAGGAACCAAAGTCCACCAATATTTTACTACAGTAGGCTGATGGATCCATCACTTACCCACGTGGTGTGGTAGAGGATGTTTAGGTGAAGGTGGATAAATTCATATTCCTAGTTGATTTTGTGGTGACGGATATGGAAGAGGATGCTAATATTCCTCTCATTCTTGGATGACTGTTTCTGGCCACTTCAAGAGCTGTGATTGATGTACCTCGGGGTGAGCTCATCTTAAGAGTGGATGAAGATTATGTGACCATTAATGTCTTTAGGGAGGCTAAATCTTCCCCAATGTCAAATCTTCATGCCCCTATCAATATCGTTCAAGCTAAGAAGCAGGAAGCCTTAGCTATCAAAGACCCCCTGCCATCATATAATGTTGATGTTGATCTTCCAAAAACTCAAGTTGCTGAAATAGATAACGGTCTTTCTATGTTCCATGTTCCTTCACAAATTGGTCCTTCATCTGTTGATCGACTGAAACCACCATGGTTTAGCGAGATCTCTTGTGCCAAGGCACTTCCTGAGCAACCAAGTTCTTATCCAGCTCAAAATGCTTTTGGAGGCACCTCTAAGGTCATTGACGAAGGAATGAGACACTGCTTTGAAAAGAAGAAGGTGTCCCCCTATTTCTCTTGCTTTAAGCCATATTGATTTATCTAAAAAAGGTAACGTCGAGCTAATGATGTTAAACAAGCGTTTCGCAGGAGGCAACATGTGTTACTTTTTTTTATTTCTTATTTTAATTATTTTTGTTATTTTTATTGTTATTTTCTAGATGCTACTCATTTGTTTTGGAACAAATCTTGTAATTTTTTAGATTCTGCTGCAGCGCTAACTCTTATGCTTCTTCTATGCCTGACTCTATATCAATTTTCATCAAGTTGTGTTGTTCTTTTCTTTATTCTTTTATTTCTTTTCCTTTCACATTGAAGACAATGTTTATCTTAAGTGTAGGGGGTACTTTTACAATTTGTGCCAATTTTTTTTTATGAGCACTTGAGTATTGCTGGTAATTATGCTAGAATTGTGTGTTAATTTCTTGATTAATAATGAGCTTATAGAGATATGTTTTAAAGGGAATTCCATTTATCATGAGCTGTTTTTGTGTGAAGCAATCATGTTCAATTAAGTAAAGTAAAATTTAGCATCTTAGTTAAAAATTAGTCATGTCTGCTTGCTTTTGTTTTCTTTATTAACTCTAGCCAAAAAGTGAGTTTTGAGCCTTAATGATTGGATTTTTCATAAATGAAATCCTATGTTTTCTTTTGGAGTGAATATTCTCTTGATTGATGTGCGCTAGAACTTGCTTTGATATCTTATTGAAACTTTAATGATTCACATATAGACTTGAATATGATTAAGGCAATTAGGCTTTATTCTTTCTTGACTTTTAGAGTTGTATTGATAAAATAACCTTTTAGTTGCCTCATTTGAGCTTGAAATTGATTTCTTTTAATACTCAATTGAATAATCAGGTTGAATTCTTTGGAGCAATTGATGTTTTAATTGAAAAGTCTTAAAATGTTGCTTTTGTCTTCAAGGGTTGAAAAAAAAAGCTTGAAAAAAAAGAAGAAAAAATGGAAAAAAAAAAGAAAAAAAGTTTGTTAGTGAAGAATAATGAGAAAATTAGGTTGGAAGTGAGAATGTGTTGTATCCTTATGTGTAACACCCCGAAAATTATTTGTTTCATCATAAATAATTATTTTATAATATTTATGATTTTTGAAATTTTTTTGGATTTTTTCGAAAACGTCGAATACTTTAATAAATTCCTCATTTTATGTGCACACTGAGCAGAGTCAATGTAACACCCCAAAAATTGTTTGTTTCATGATGAATAGTCATTTTCTAATATTTGTGATTTTTGAGAATTTTATTACAATTTTCTAAAAATATCAAATATTTTAATAAATTTCTCATTTTGTGTGCGCATTGAGCGGAGCTGAGAAAACGAAATATTTTCCTTGAGGCTGGTAAACTTTGAACTGTGAAAACGTCGATGGGGGATCTTACTAAACTCGAAATTGGACACAGTTTACGAGATTTACATTTTTCAAGATTTTATCTGATAAATAAAATCTTTGTACGTACTGTTAAATAAAATTTTTGCGATATGCTCTATTATCCTTGGATAATTAATACTGACTTTGTGCATTGTAATAATTATTCATTGGGTAATAACTTGTAGTTAAAATCCTAATAACCTTATTAGTTTAATCACTTTATCACCTAATCATCTTATCTAAATGCAATTCACTTTATGTCTAATCAAATCCACTTTTGAAAAAGCTACCAAGCTTCTCAAAGAAGCCACACACACTCTCTCTCTCCTCCCTCTCACCACACAGCTGCATGGCTTTTCTTTGGAGCCAAAATTTTATTTTACCCATTATTACTTTCATTTACTAATTTTGAAATCATTTCTTACTATCAACTTCTCTCTTTACATTTTTTTCTCTCTTCTTCTCTCCAATTTTCTCCTCATTCTCTCTACCACCACACCACACAGCCACCACCTCTTCCATGCCCTCCACCATTACAAAAATTTCAAGCAATCATATTTTCTTAATCTTCACTACATTCTAAACACCTTTCTAGTTGAAGATTTCTTGAAAAGCTTCCATCTTCTTCCACCATTGAAGCTCAAAGCTTGAAGCTTTAAGGTAAAAGATCAAAGCTTTTTCATTCTTCCATCTTATTTTCATGATCCATGGTCACCAATGGATATCATTTCCAAGCTTTGATTTTGATTTTTATGGGTTTAAACATTCTAGGATTTTGAGGTGGTGAAGAACGAATTTCTAAGAGAAAAATGAGTTGTTTTCTTTGTTCTTTTCTTAGGTAAGAGGAAGATTATTCTCTTCAACCCATTTTGGTGGTGAAGAACTTATTGTTGTGTTGATGGGGTGAAACCCATTTGTGGGATACCCATTTGTTTGAGTGATTTTGGCTATGTTTTGGTTATTTGAATGGTATGATTTTGATATATGTTGATGGATCTTAGAATGTTTGAAGGATGGATTGATTTTTGGGCCTTTTTTTGCATTTCTAGAGGATTACACGGCCTAGGCCATGTGAGGGCACACGACCATGTAATCCAAGCTAGTCAGGTCGTGTTTTGCTGAACTCCAGAGGAGTACACGGCCTAGGCCGTGTAATTTTACACAGCCGTGTAATCGAGGCCGTGTAACTCCTCACGGCCGTGTAACTTGGGTGGTGAAAAATTGTAGGCGTTTCTAGGCCCTTGGAGGCTCATGGTCTCCTTGGACACTTGACACAAGGCTTTCATACTAAGATAAACTTATTAAACTTCATTAATTGAATGATTAGAAGTTGATTAGGGATTCATAAAATAGAAAGAACTAAGGATGAAAGTTTGTCTTATAGCTTAGAATAATTTTGAATAAAGAAAGAACATGAGTATAGGTGAGGTTGTGAAAAACATAACAAAATTAAGGTTTAACTTTTATCATAACCATGAGTGGTGTTGTGTTCACCCTTAAGGTTTGATATTGACTTGATGTGGGTCCGTGAATGAGATCAATGATTGTTGGTAAACGATATGACATATGATTTTAGACATGATATGATATGATTGTGAATCCATATATGAATATATATGTATGCATTGAATCCATATGCATTTGAAGCATGATTGATATAGTCTGACATGATGAGCATGATTGAAGCATGCATTGAGAAAGTCCGTTAGACTATTGTTAAGGCCAAGTTGCCTAGGAGTTGAATCACATCTATATGCGGGTGCGAATAGACAAGTGTAGGTCACTTGTTGACCTTGGGGGTGTCGGGGTGCAGGTACCTCACAATGGACAGTTGGTAGCTCTTCTGTCCGTGGGGCAGACCGATACAAACACACTAACGATCCGGACTGAGACACTGTCCTATATCGAGATCTGTGTAGAATATCTTGTACAATGCCATGATGTGCACGTTGATAAATTAAGAATTTTAGCACTTGAAGGCCTCGACAGCTGCGATACAGACATATCTCCTGATCATTCTCTTCGATGTTTGTATCTAGCTCCATGGAGTAGAATTTTTGGTATCATGTGCATGTGCATGTGCATAATGAGTCATCATATCCTTTGACATTTACTTATTTATGTGAAAATTTAATATGTTATCTTGTTACTGTTATAACTGCCTGGAATTGCTAAGTTATTTATTATCTATTTTTAATGCTGGTTACCATTCTTGAAAAGTTATGTGGGCGTCATGCGCTGTTTTGTTTCTTTGCTGCCATAATAGGTATAGAATGTAGAATGTCCAACCTTTTTTTCTGTATTTTCTACTATTCTGTTTTACTTATGTGATTCTCTGAAGACGTCGGCGAAGAAGGGGAAGTACACGAGTTCCCCGGCTTTTAGCCCGACATTGACTAGTACCTGCTTGATCATGACGATCCGTCCTCAAGGCTTTTTGGGTTACATGAGGCTGACTTTTCTTGGAGGTTCAGATTGTTAGCACATCAAATTTAGCTCGGACCGCTGTGTCTATCTAGGAGACGTGACAGTGTCGCTAGCTTAGGGCGATATGATCTGCCCATTTTCACCTATAGTGTTAGATTACATTTAGAATTTTATCTGTCCATTAGGGACATGTGGGGTGAGCGTTACTACTCCCCACAGGAGGATTCATTCCTCTCTACTACTTGAGCCTTCGCGCGTAATTCGGTGACTCCGATGAGGGTTTCCTCCGATGAGAAAAACCCTGAAGAGGATCCTGACACGGTTCCTTCTCTTTCTTCTTAGGGGCTGATACTGTCGATAGTCACTGATGGCTATCTGTGTTCTTTTTGGGGCCTGATGATTTATCTTTTTGGTGACATGTATAATCTTTTGGGGCATGCATAGTTTTTACTTTTTGTACATCAGGTGTCGTAACTAAACAAGTGATATGATTATATATATATATAAACAAGTTTGATATGATATATATATATATATATATATATATTATATATATATTCATGTATGTTATTTGAATGTATGGTTTACTTTTATTCTACCTTTTGCTACAATTACGTCTCGTAACTATATTTTATTATTATAACAAAAAAAATCAATCACTAATTTAATTATACAACCACAACTAAAATATACTTTCTATTTATAATGAACTGGGTCTTGATTTATTATTTATTTCCGCATTACTTATTTTTGATGTGACGTTCCCTCCCAAAAAGGGGTGTTATATTATGCATTATGCTTTATTTGTCATCTTTTCAACCTAATTTTGCTTTATTTTGATTTATCAATGAGCATTACATTTATTTATCTTTTTTCTACTTTTCTTTATACCCTTGGCCCCGTTACAACCAAAGGAAGTCATTTTGATTCTTGTGCTGTATGTGAACTTGGAAGTGAAGATGAGATTGATAAGCAAGCCTATGGTATTGTATTTTTCAAGAGAAATTTGAGTGATCTCTTTATCCTTAAACACTTGAGCAATGGAAAGATGAATGATCTCAGATGTTTGGTGAAGAGAAAAGTTGCAAGCCAAACTAAAGCCTTTGATTGTTTTAAGTGCTAAATGATCTTGCTTGATTGGATTTGATTGCTAAACTTGAATTTTTTTTAAATTATGGAATTTTCCTTGATTCATGTTTCTGGATGTTGAGTTTGATTTTGTTGTTGATTTCTATTCTTTTCTTGAGGACAAGCAAAGCTCAAGTGTGGGGGAGTTGATGAACCATCAATATGTTATATTTTTACGGTTCAATTCTTTGATTTTTCATGTTCTTTTTATATTTTTTATTGAACTTTGTTTGTAACTTTTGTTATATTTTTAGTATTGTTTAATTTTATTTTTATTATGTGTTTTGCGTATTTTTGTCAGGTAATTGCACATGGGGAAGACTGGACGTTCAAAGAAGCAAAAAAAAGAGGAATTTTTCATCAGCGTCCAGCACTTGAGCGCTCAAAGCGTATGTAGCAGTGGTAATTCAGTGACCCAACGCCTGAACATTAGGGAGGAGTGCCTTAGCACGCAGGAAGTAACGCAGCATGTCTTGACTTAAGTGGCTCAGCGCTTGAGCACCCAGAAGCTAGCGCCTAGGCATTGGTTGCGTAACAAACTATGTTCTTTTCCATAAATAGAGTAGTTACACCACAATTGAACATACGGAGACCTTTTACACTCTGCACATCATGCTGAAAATCCCTAATCCTAAGAAAATAGTTTTGCGACAGCAGACTTTAGAAGATGACTTCGAAGGGAGGATTCGATTCTTGAAAGCTTGAAAATTATAATCATCGTAAAAGGGGTTTTGATTCTCTTTCCTTCTAGTTTTCCCCTTTCTTTGGGTTTTCTTTCCATGAGTTTGTATTTTGATATATGTTTGTTTATATTAAACATGAGTAACTAAACTCATAACTAGGGCTATGGGGAATCTTGTTTTCCTAATTATTTGGGTTTGATTTCTAATTTGATTAAGGTAATTTCTTTTAGGGTTTGTCATATTATTTGCATTCTTGTCATAACTTGATCACTTTTGGCATGTGTTAATTCATTGTTTGATCGGTGACCATCCGCATTCAATGAGTGGATCTATATGATAAACCTAGGATTAGATTGGTGAATGACCAAACATCAATTTTTTATACCAATGGAATTGACAGTATGTTAGTTCATCTCTTGAATTGAAGTTTAATGCATTCCTAATTAATTCAACTAAATAACCAAATTGGTGATTTAATTTAGGAATAGAATATTGTTTCATCCATGACCATTGAAATTCAATAGCAGGTAAGAGAATATTGTCAAAAGTACCTTACATCATAAATGAAAGAAAATCTGAATAATTGGATTCAAGTGAACCTTGCGCCCTGGTTTCTTTTTCATTAATTATCTATTCTTTGTTTGATTATTCATTATTTTTCTTTATTTATTTTCTGATTTTATTTTGAATTTCTTCATACACTTTTAATTATCTGGATAACAAAGAGTTTTACGAATTTAGTAATTACTATTTATTCCTTGTGGGATTGATAACTGGGTCTCAAGTCCTATATTACTTTGCGATAGAATGCACTTGCTCTTAGTGTATTTTACGCGCATCACTAACTTCTCTTAGTTAATGATGTAGAAATTTGTGGTTAATCATGTGTATATGTTGGTTAATGGGTAGATTCATGATTAATGGTTAAGCCGTTAACCATCCAATACACGTGATTAACCATAAATTTATACTTTATTAACAACATATTAAAAATGGTGCAAAAAATTGGTGTGAATAAAGGTTGTAAGGCTTATATGTCAAAAATAAATGAAGTAAAGAGTAAAAAAGTGAAACTAAGTAGTAAAATAGAAGACACAGTTAAACTTGCATTACATTTACTTCGGATTCCAAAGGTTCAATGATAAAATTAATTCAATTGGACACTTCCAAAGTTCATGAAAATTAGCAAACATACTCTTAATGTATCTAGTTGTTTGTTTTCAAAAATTCTTTATCTAATAGGGCCATTTGGTCCCTCAACTAAGCCCACACTTTAAGGTCACTCATTAGTCATAACAGTAAGTGTTGCAGAATATGGCTTGATTTCGAGCAACAACTGGGAGCCCTTGAAAAATAATTAGGTCTTGAACTTGTTACCACTTAAACCCTCATATGTTAGCTTCCAAATAAAATAAGTAGCAATCCATTTTGATCATTACAGCTCAAGTTATGCCTCAAATACCAGATGTTGTCAAAATTTAGTTTTCTACATCATTTGTCTCAGTTTCAAATAGAAACTAGCATTGACTGAAATATGCAAAAATTCTGAAACTTTAACCACATAAAGTTCTATCTCTTATATTTTTAATGAAATAAGTAGGAAGGGATTTGGACTTTGTTACCAAGTGGCTTCCAGTGCTCAAGAGGGGAGTGAATTGAGTATAAAACTTTTTCTCAAAACCTCTTTTTAACAAAAACAAATATTAAAAACTTAATAAATAAATGCACAGAAGGAATGAGAAGAAGAAAAGAAATAATAAAAATAGCAAGAAAATAAATATGCAGTAAATTAAAATTACAAAAAATAAAGAGATTAAGAAGAGAGAAGCAGACACAGTATTTATCTTGGTTCGACCACTAACCCACTTGTGGTCTACGTTCAGTCCTCGAAAGCTGAGATTTTTCACTAAGTATACAAACTTCAATAGGTGCTTGCTACCGTTACACAAAAGAGCACTTTTCACACACAGGGAAACTCTACCCTTGTGCTAAAGTCTCAGCCTGCAGGAATATCCCACCCTTATACAAACCTTGAAGGATACCTCACCCTCGAAGCAGAATAAAAGAAAGTAGATGAAAAGAAACTCTCACTCAGAGTAAATTATACAAATTGAAGCACTATAGAGCTTTCTAAAAATATCTCAAAATTTTACCAAAAGAGCACAGAGAGAAAGAGAGAATTATGTAAATAGTATTTTTGCACAACCAAAAATAATTTCAAGGATTCGTGTGTTTCAGACGTGAGGCAAGGTCTCTATTTATAGAACCTTTGATCAAAAAATATCGTTGAGGGAATTAATAGCATAATAAATGCAAATCCGTTTACGTATCAAATTCAAAAACCAAAAGCAGAAACTCGTGGGTTATTCGAATACCTTATTGTGGTATTCGAATACCACTGATATCAATATATAAAAAATAGTTCAGACTTAGGTTATTCAAATACCATTATGAGGTATTCGAATACCACTGATATCAGTCTATATAAAAAATAGTTCAGACCCACAGTATTCGAATACCACACTAAGGTATTCGAATGCCACTGTTTGAAACACGTTTGTAAAAGCATTTTTAGAAGGGTTGTATTCGAATGCCTTTAATGGTATTCGAATACCTCTGTTCAAATTATGAAAAACACTTTTAGAAACCAGATTATGTAAGTTTAGAAAATCCACAAACTCTTTGATTATCAAAGCCACATTAAAACTTTAATTCAGTTTGTAGAAAAATATGTTCTTAGATCTTTTGAGTTAAACACTGAGATATCCTATGAGAGCTCTGTACAAGAGAGATCCTAAGTCCTAAAGCTAAACTTGAAGAACTTGGACTTGATCTTCTCATCATCTCCATATTTGTTATCATCAAAACTCATCATCAATGTTGCATGGTAATCACAGACTTGTGGGGCTAATTTATATGCATAAAAACATCTACACTGTCAAATCTGAAACTAAGCATTCTGCAGAACCTATGGGGCTACATATGGGGGACAACAATTGAGCATAAATTCGTTGAGCAATTTGAATAAAATAATGACAAAATCCTCAAATGGGTTAAGCAGATTGAATACATTAATGACAAAATCCTCAAATGGGGGTGCCTATGGGGGACAACACTTGCAGCCACGCTGTTGTGAAGACGAATCTCGAAGCTGTCAGTGGCCAGTGTTGATGGGAGGTGGCGTGGGTTGTCAAGAGAAGGTTCAGTTACACCTTGTTCCACAGAAAATAGGGGTTGCTATTTGATTTGGGAGAATGGAGGCAACAGGAGTGAGAGGTAGTTTCTATTCTGGAGGGAGAAATAAATTTGGGGGTTGATGGATTGCTCACCATTTTCAGATGTGGATGTGGTCAACTAATGCTGTGGCGGAGTGACAGTATGCGCGATGGAGGAGGAACAAAACTAACGGAGGAGGGACAAAACTATTATCCAAGGTGGGTGGGCTTAACAAAAGGTAGGGATATGGAGAGAAGAGGGACGGAACTGCTATCAATGCGGGTGGCTTGAGAGAAGGCTTGACAGAAGATGGGGACAAGGAAAGAAGAGGGGGAAATTTGAGAGAAAAATGAAAGAGAAGAAGAAAAGGAAATCTCACGTGGAATAGGCGTAAAAAGGGGTGGATAGGAAAATGCAGTAAGATGAACATTTTCGTATATATTCTACACAATTGTCAGTTTTTCTATTATTTTTTTTTTTTACAAAAGAGGCATTAAAGTTTGAAACTATAAATTCATGCAAATTACTCAAATCTCTCACGCATAGAGTGGGCTAATGGTTTCAACCAAGCCAGTTAATAAAATATTTCTTTCAAACATATCATTGAACAGGCTCGCATCTTGTTCCTTCGTTCAGTTGTGAAGTTTAGCTCACCTCCGGTCTACCATGTTATTAAAATCCGTGGATAAGTATTTGTACACGTATCATTTAGAAAAACATTATATAAAATCTTTGACATAGATACAAACAACTCAGAAATCAAACTGTATAATATAAACTAACAAGGGAAGAAATCAAGTATTACAGATGAATAAGGCTAAGCGTCGTTGAACCAAGGGAGCATCCTCTTCTAATCCCAGTGGTGCGGACATGGTGATGGAGAGAATGTTGAATTATTAGTATTAGTTATTTTTTGGTTAAGATAAGACGTTGCATAAAAATAGAACCTTTATTTCAAGCGAAATCCATTACATGCTTGTAATCAAATATGCATAAGTCACACTTTGTTAGCTTCTTATTCCATACATAGAGAGTGCATAATGGCAAGTCAACAAGGGCTACAACATACAAGTAAGGATCATGGTTCAGATGGATCCCTACAGAGGCAGAGATCCTAGACGCAGACTGTACAAATTGGTCGATGTAGTCTCATCACACACACATCGACAAACATTTGAGACTTTGTCTAATATCTGAGCAGAGTAGCTATTTTCTTTATCATAATACCTGTCCCAAAGCATAACTCCACCGTAGTTGGAAACTTGCTTTGCGGTTGGAAGAACCTCAAATTTGAGAGCATCCTCAGAAGCTGCAAGACCCAAGAATATTAAGCTGTTGGGAACATTTGAGGTCCATGTATTCCATGCACTCAAAAGATTGGTAGCATTTCCATTTGAGTATATGCAAGAAGGGTTCTGGTAGAAGAACTTAACCCATATATAATCGAAAAGGCCAGTTTTGATCGCGTCGCCGAGGAAGTAATCAGGGTGGACACATTGTGGTGATACAGATAAGTAAATTTTTCTTACAGTTGTGGATGCATTATTGGTCGTGACAAGGTCTTCCCAGTTCAGGTTCTCACTATCTGACACGTCAGCAATATAAATGCCGTCCAAAGATACACTTCCTAGTGGACCAAATTGACCATTGAGGTAGTTCTCCAAGAGGTAGTCTACAAGATCTTTGGCCACATCCTTTAATGATGAGGAGTAACGAGCTTTTCTGGTTGTTTGAGTTTTATCATTGCCAATGAAAATTTGATGTTATTTTCTTGGCAGTATTCTATTTGTGATTGTAGCTCAGAGCAAGGGTAAGTAGAGTTGCCACAATGTGCTGCCAAGTTTAACATTGGGGTGCTGCCATTGTCGAACACAATAAGGCTTTTGAGGATCACGATATTATAGTTTCCAGCGGCATATGTTTCCTGCAAGGTGCCCACTCCTTCATTGGATTTCTGACCCCAGTAAATAGGATTTTTTTACCAAATTGTCACTGTTGGTAAAACTATTTATTAAACTGCCACTTTTTTTAAAATTATTTACCAAAATTTCATTATTTTGAAACTTTATACCAAACTGCCACCCTTTTGTCCTACGTAATATTTTTTATTATTTTTTGGCCACGTAGGATGCACTAAACAAGTGTAACCATCATAGATGCGCTATCCTATTTAGTGCATCCTACGTGAGTTTTGTCGCTGAATACGCCAACACGTTTGATGTAACTAAGCTAAATATGCCAAATGTATTGGCGTAACATAGGTATATATTTAGCCCCCCTCCCCCATTCGTGTCATTCACTCCATTTTCTCCATTCTCACCTCTCTCTACAAATTTCTTCTCTCTAAACAATCTCAACTCTCTATCACATAGCTAATTTGATAGTTGCTACTAGAAGTGGTGTCTGGATCTCCATCTATGATCATATTCAGATAGTATTCCTTATATGTAAGTGATGACTACATAGAATGCAGTTATTTGTGCCCTATCCTTGTGCTAGAATGAATGCTATGTCCATGTTTAAATGCATATTTGGAAGGTTTTGTGCTTATATTTAATATATTCTGAATCTAAGCCTTTCTGATGTGTTATTATGCAAAACTGAGCTTTAATGATTATGAATTGAGTAGATTTATATATGTTATTAATTTGGTGTTTTCTCTATGATAGGAGGAGCTCCAAACAAGGTTAAATATGGAGCAATTGAGCTTAAAGAGGAAGAGGAAGCCAAATTGGCATTCCAGCAAGCAACGTCGCGGCGCAAGACAGACCACACCGCGGCGCAAAGAGGATTTTCAGCCTGGTCATACTTGGACCCGAGGCAAGAGCGTCGTGGCGTGGTGAAGTGAACGTTGCGGCGGTATATAGACCGACCTATTGGGTGCCACGGCGCGCATATGTGGCCGCCGCGGCGTGAAGGCGGCTGCTGAGCTTATAAATAGATTTTTACACGTTTTTCTCTAGACTCTCCCCATTCCCTCCGTTTTCTCTCTGTTTTTCTGAGTTTTGGCCATCTCTCTCTTTTTATGTTTTGTTAGTTTAGTTAGTTTAGGTTAGTTTTAGGTTAGATAGCTTGGCTAGATCTTCACTGCTGGTGGATTGGAGGCCAGGATCAGAGGATTGAAGGAGGATTCAAGCTTCAGAGACATATCAATGAGCTTCTTTCTCTCTTTTCCCTTTCTCTCTTATCTTCCTTATCTTTTGTATAGCTAAGCTATGTTTTAGGAATATTTTGGATCCTTATATATATATTAATGATGTATTTTTCTCTAAGTTTGTATGGATGTTTGATTATGGTTCAATCATTATCTGTGCTTAATGCTTGTTATTGGTTGGCCTCAATTGCATGATCCTAATATTAGCAAATGAACTAGACATAGGGATTTGTTGATATGGATATGGTGTGGTTGATACATGTTCGGCGAGTTCAATTGGCTTGGATGAGCTGATTCGCTAACTGGATAGGAATATACCTTTTAGCCATGTATAGTGGGAGATTGAGAATAGATCGTTCATGAGTGGAAGTTGCACTGGCTCTCAAGGAAACTTAGTGAGTTGGGCAATTGAAACCAGGGTTGATTGACCTAGACATAGGCTTTTGACTAATGAAGATTCTCAAGCTAACCTAATCAATGCATTTGTGTTTATGAGAGAAATTGCATGTTGTTGATAGATGTAGGGGGTGAAGGAGGATTTCCTAAAACCTAACCGCTTTTAGGTTTATTGCTTTTGTAGGTTAGATAGTTTTTAATATTATTTTCCTATTTTTATGTCCTTATCTAGAATTGATTAAGCTATTGGTTGGTATTTAGCGTTATAACATAATAATATCCTCGTGGGAACGATCTCTTACTCTGTATCTATATTACTTGTGCGACCCGTGCACTTGCAGTTAGCAAAAAGGGCAACACGTTTGACCCTCAACAGTAAGTATTTATTATAATGTTTGAGTTTTTTTGTTTATGATTTGTTGACTATTTTTTTTAGTATATCAATGTTAATTATACATTTATATTATTTTATACGTATTTAGAGGTTTACATATTATTTTTTCTTGACTCATTAATAATGTGATTAATAAGATACATAGTGTGAATTATATGAATTATTTGTACGTAAAATAATAGTATGATTATTTTTTCTTCTTGAGTAATTGACATGGTTTAAATAACTAAATGTAGTTTAAATCAAATTAGTAGGACTTATGAAGTTATTTGTACGTAAAATAATAATAATATAAATTCATTGTTAGATGTGCAATTTTGATATAATTGACACACATATATTAATTTCATATATGTTGAATTGTTATTGTTCAGAAGTTGAAGTAACACGGCAAAACCTCTTAATGTGCACATTTACTTCAATGAGACAATGTATGATGGTGAAGAGGGTCTCATGTATCAAGGTCCTCCCCTTAGACCTATTATGATCACAGTTAATATGACTTTAGATGCCTTGAAAGTTAAGATTCATTCAAAATTAAGGCTCCAAGCAAATGTATATGTGTCAAAAGTTGTCTATCGATATCCACAATGCTACAATCCATGGAGATGGATAGGTCTTCCATTAGAAGATGATGATGTAAAATACATGATAAATTCCTTCTGTCAAACTCTGAACATGGTCTCGATGGAGTTGTATGTTGAGGTAGAAACAAGTGGGCAAGAAGAGCATGTTGAAGCTCCTGGTGAAACCGAATCTCAAGTTAGTCCTTCTAATCCAGTTGAGGCATGTAGTATGATTGTTATTGGTGGTGCAATGGTTGAAGCTAATAATATACTTGTCAGAGATGCAGTATAGGACACAAGTGAAGATGAAGAATAGTTAGCTGAGGATGATGATTCAGACACTGACATAGAGGTAGAAAACTTTGATGCCGAAGAAAATTTACAAGTTCCATTATCGATTGCTCCTCAAGCCATGTTTATGCCTCCAGGACCTGAATCTGTGTTTGTCTCACCATGCCCTCAATTTTCTCAGATCAATTGGGATGCATTGAGTAATCCTGATAACTTGCCTAAATTAGGTAGTTGTGGGACTTGGAGCATCAATGATGAATTCTATATTGACTTGCAATTTCCATCAAAAGATGTCATGAAGTTGGCCTTCAAACATTATTCGATTCGCAGGTATCAAGAGTACAAGATTGAAGATTCTGATTCACGAAGACTAACTGCTAAGTGCCCTAGTTTTGACGAAGGTTGTAATTGGAGAGTTTAGGGTCATACAAAGTAAGAGGTCGAATACGTGACATATTACAAAATATAATGGACCTCATAGCTGCGTTAACCCAGCTATCTCATTAGATCACTGCAAGTTGGACTCTCGTATGATCTATTCTTGCATTTTGGAGATGGTTAGAACAAAACTCGATGGAAGTTACCAAGTTTTATATCGAAAAGCTTGGAAGGCAAAATAATTGGCCATTGTGAATGTTTTTGGAGATTGGGACAAATCTTACGAGGTGTTGCCCAGATGGCTAGCGACCATGAGAAGAGACATAGAAGGCACAATGGTGGAGTTGCAAGACGAGGAATGTTTTGTGCATAATTGACTTGATCATTTGAAAAAAGTGTTTTGTCGATTATTCTGGACATTTAGACCATGTGTTGCTGGCTTCCGATATTGCAAGCCCATTATTTAGATTGACGTCACTCATTTGTATGACAAATACCGTCATAAGTTATTGATTGCAATAACTCAAGATGGAGATAGAAAACCTCTGTCAATTGCCTTTGTCATTGTGGAAGGGGAGCCAAAGGATGCTCGGAGTTGGTTCTTAGCCCACTTGAGGTAGCATGTCACACAACAAGAGGGCCTATGCTTGATCTCTTATTGACATTGAGGCATTTTACGATCAGTGGCAAATGAAAATCTTGTATGGTAGCCGCTGACTGCGTATCATGTCTTCTGCATATGGCACATTGGTTCTAATTTTAACTCCAAATTCTAGAATAAGGAGTTGAAAAGATTTTTTATTCACACGGGTATTTAAAATTTTTTAACTTGTAATCTGATAACTGCACAAAATGTAGTTATTTGTGCCCTATATCTTTACTTTATGGCATGATTAGTCCTTGTTCGTAAGCAGTAATGGAAGGTTTTAGCATCATTTATATCTGATTTCATTCTGATGACTTCCATTGTGATCTTATGTAAATGCTTTCAAAACTATGATCAAATTGAGTACATTTGCATGATTTAATGAATTGATACTTTCTTTGTTATAGGCAGGTCTCAAATGAAGAATGGAAATGAAGAAATTGAAGTAGCTTTGGACCAGGAAGCCTAAGAGAAGGTTAAAAGTGAAGATCAGCACCCAACGCCGCGACATGGATTGGTGGTGCCACGACGTTCCCCTGCTTCAAGACATAAAACCCGAGGCTGGAGTGCCGCAACATTGAAAAGTAGGCGCCTTAGGTGCCAGTGACCTAATTGTATGTGCGCCGCGATGTGACATGTTGGACGCCGCGGCGTGACACTATTTTATTCAGCCTATATATACGTTTGTACCCATTTTTTAGGGGAAATTAATTAGAAATAGATTTCAGCTGCTAGGGTTACGAGTTTTTGGATAGAAAAGGAGCAGAAATAGCCAAGATTGGGATCCTTCTTCACCTTGGTGGAGGATTGAAGCTTGAAGGATCATCTCCCTAAGCTTTGTTCTTCCTTTTTCTTCTCCTTTCTTATCTCTATCTCTATGACTATGATTAATCTTGTTGTATTTTCGTTTGTCATGGCTGGCTAGGCTGTTATAGGGTTTTTCTTTGGATCTTCCGATGGATATTGATTAATTTTGTAATCCTTTGAGTTATATACATGATTTGGCTTTGGTTCAGTTATATAGTACTTAATGCTTTGATAATCTAATCAACTTTCAATTAATTTATTTAAATCTAATAAACCTAGACATAGGAATTTGGGTTTAAGATTATGTGTATGATTGATGCATGTTCTATTTCATTCAATTGGGTTGGATGCGATGATTCGTTAATAGGATAGGAATATACCTATTGACCATGCATAATAATTAGTTGGGAATAGATCTTAATGAGTGGATTTACTCTAGTTCTCATGGAAACATAGTGAATTAGGTAATGGAAGCGGGGTTAATTGACCTAGACATAAGCTTTTAACTAATTGTGATTCCCAAGCTAACCTAGCCATTTCATTTATATTGCTCGTAAGGATTACTTGTTAACAGTTGAAATAGAAAGTGAAAAAGGAATCACTATTCTTGAAATATCAACTCTCACATTAATTTAATAGTTTTTAAGTTCTTATAATTAACAAATACATGACACTCCAATTTATAAGTCCTTGAATAGAAGTATTTGAATTATTGATTTATATTTAGCACTTAATTTAACATTTTTTCCTCGTGGGAACGATATCTAACTCCTAGCTAAACTACAAGTGCGACTCGTGCACTTGCAGTAAGTAAAAAGCAAATAAGTTTTTAGCGCCGTTGCCGGGGACAAACGGTTTAAATTTAGATTAGCTAATATAGACAACAAATTTAAATATCT
Organism: Ormosia semicastrata; assembly: GCA_029884595.1. NCBI lineage: Eukaryota > Viridiplantae > Streptophyta > Magnoliopsida > Fabales > Fabaceae > Ormosia > Ormosia semicastrata. Next base: position 11,000,668 of record JAQQTO010000041.1, read on the forward strand.
CTAGTTCAAGTGTCTTTTGTCCATATTGATTTAATTTTTCTTTATCTAAATTGTTTCAGGTAATTCATTAAAAGATGGCAGAAGATAACGCCACGCTTCAGTTGGAGGACGATAGTCGCTCCAGACCATTGAGGGAGTTTGCTACTCCTCAAATGGATAATTTACAATCCAGCATCAGATGTCCTACCATCCGGGCAAATACTTTTGAGATAAAGCTGGCCATAATCCAAATGATTCAAACTTCTGTACAGTTTGGCAGCTTATCCAAAGAAGACCCAAATGTGCATCTCTCAAACTTTCTGGAGATTTGCGACACGTTCAAGCATAATGGCATTTCTGACGATGCCATTCGCTTACGGCTCTTCCCTTTCTCACTAAGAGATAAAGCCAAAAGTTAGTTACATTCTCTCCCAGCAGGATCCATTACAACTTGGGTGGAGGTTTGTACCAAGTTCTTGAACAAATATTTCCCCCTGCTAAGACTGCGAAAATGGTGAATAATATCACCTCATTCAGCCAGACTGAATCCGAATCTCTGCATGAAGCTTGGGAGAGATACAAAGATCTTCTGAGAAGGTGCCCACATCATGAGATCCTACCGTAGCACCAAATTTATTCTTTACACAAGGGTTTGTTACATCATCACCGTCCAAGAGTAGATGCTGCAGCCGATGGTTCTTTGTTGAGTAAATCTTTTGATAATGCCTTTGAGCTTTTGGAGGAATTGGTGGCCAATAGCTATCAATGGCAGTCTCCAAGAAGTACCCCAAGAAGAGCAACAGGAGTGCATGATGTTGATGCCATCACATCACTTTCCGCTCAGGCGGCATTAATTGCTAATAAACTGGATAGTTTGGGGGCAAGCCTACATCAAAGCCCTTTTGTTCTATATGACCGATGCGGGGACAATCATGCAACCGATAGATGCACTTTCATTTTGGAATCTGCTCAATATGTTAGCAACTATCGGTCACCCCAGAACAACCCTTATACAAATCAGTACAATCCAAAATGGAGGAACCATCCCAATTTCTCTTGGAGAGACAACCAAGGACCTTCTTCCTCCTCCAATACTCCTGGAAATGAATGTCAATATAACCCTCCTAGGTTCCCAGCTCAACAGAGACAGCCAATGCAAGAAAGGAAGCCTGCTTTGGAGGATATGTTCATGCAGCTGATGGCCAAGAATGATGCTTTCATCACTAAGACCGACTCCCACATGGCAAGGACAGATGCTCACTGATCTGTTAATTATTCCTATATTTTAGTTGCCTTATAATTGATTCATTGAACTCCATTTGTGCTTAATTGTCATCATTTAGCTTAGTTTCTGATATCAAACCCTAATTGGAACATTACTGTGAAACTTTGCTTAAATGTGTTCATTTGCACTCATAATTGAATTATGCTTTTCAGTCACTGGGCTTCTTAAGGTTCAATTAGGTTTAATTAAGTTGATTTAGACACATTTTATGATATTGAGCCTAATTGGATCATTGAAAGAATTATTGCATGAATTAGTCCTAATTTATCTCTTTGACAATGTTTAGTAAACTAGCTATAATTTGAGTTTCAAATATCAGATTGATGTGATTTTGGTCTTGTAGGAAAGCTAAGACAATTCTATACTACTTTCATGAAGACCTCAAAGGCCCAATCACACATTTGGATAACTCAAATTGGAGTTGAACCAAGAACTAGGGTGCTAATCCTGATAGCTTGACCTTTGTATATTGTTCATGACATATCGCGAGCTAAAAGTTGTTAAATAGGCTGAAATTTTGATGGTTGATAGTTAAAATCTGAATCTACAACTTTCATGTTAAACACTTTTCTAGATTTGGAGGTCTAATGGGTCATATTGAGCTTGGAAGTCAGATTACAGGGTCTGCGTCAGAATACAGGGCCTAGGTTGCATAAAAATACACGGCCGTGTACGCCTCTGACTTTGTAATTAAAATAGTGAAATTTTGCCCCCAGACTCAGGGTCATACACGACCGTATATTCACTCCAGAAACTTAATTATTGAGACTTCTACGCGAAGTTTGTGTTGGGGGCCTATATATTGACACTCTTGGCACGTTTTGAAGGGAGTTCTGACCTAGGAGAGTAGCTGTAACTCTTTGGAGAATGAGAAGGGAGTCTTGGATCAAAGATTGGAGTCTCGGGTTTGAGCAATCGGAGATCCATCATCCTCAATCCTCAGAAACTCGTTCGCTTTAGTTTTTCTTCTGCACTTTGTTTCTTATGTTGTTCTTTCTCAGTTTTTCTTGTGATTTCCTTCTAGCTCTGTGTAACTAAACCTCCCTTGGTTAAGGGGGTGATGAAACCACTAGTATTAATGTTGTGAATCTTGCATATTTGATTATTTCAACACAGTTATGTCTTTATTCATATATTTCTGAATCTATTGTTGGTATGAAGGTTTTTGTACTTGTTCCCACTTTCAAAGTGGTAGATCTGGGTTTATTATGCGCGGTTGCGGTAGTAGATCTAGTAGAATATATGATGTTCATGTGGGTATAATTATCTTTGTGCTATTTGCCAGTTATAAAAGTGGTAGATCTGGGTTTATTATGCGCGGTTGTGGTAATAGATCTAGAGAAATATATGTTCTAAGTAATTTAATCCCAGTGTGTGATTAGATCTTAGTGTGATTGGTTTTCTAAATCTTAATACAATTGTTGGATAGTTGTAAGAGCGGTTGCTTTATGACTAATCAATGATTAGGAGTTGATTTGAGCGGTTGCTAAATTGGCCAACACATAAGGAAAACAGAGATTTACTCTCACAATTGCATAAAAACATAATTGAGCATGTTGGAATAAAAAGATATGTGGATTTACATCATTATATAAATCTAGTGGTGGATTCAATCTCTTAACCAATTTTCTTATATTGTTAATTTTAGTTTATTTATTATTATTATCTTTGAAGCTGTTCATTATTCATCAAAACTCCAAAACCCCATATTTACTGTTCATTGTTAATTAGAGTTTAAATTGAGAATTATTTGATAGTGTTAATTGAATTGGTTCTCTATGGATCGACCCTTACTAACTACAACTAGTTGTAAGGTTTTTATTTTCTGGTGGACCTGACAATCGATTTTTATCTGAATTTTAATCACTATATCCTCACGCATCAGAATTTTGCCGCCGTTGCCGGGGAACCAATTTTTCAATTGCACTATTAATTTATTTCCTATTTTATTCTATTTTTATTTTTATTTTTATTTTATTTTTAGTTTTTGAATCTTTCTTTCTGAGTGCTTTGTAGGTGTTGATGTCCATTGAAGGGGTAGACGAAGGATTGCTAAATTTGAGAAACTATATTGATCAACTCACTTCACATCCTCAATTTCCCTTCTATCTGGCTAACTTCCACTTCACACCTGCTGATATTGAAGCTGCCCGTTACATTGATCTATCAAGTTAAGAGACATCTGAGCAGTCTGAAATATCTGAAGAAGTGACAATGGCAGAAAACACTTTAAGGGCATTGGGTGCTCCAGATCTAGATCAACAGCCTCTATGCATAGACATTCTTGAAAATGAAGAGGCATTTGAATTGAAATCCGGCTTAATCCATCTCTTACCATCTTTCAATGGATTACCCGGAGAGGACCCCAACAAGCACTTGAAGGAAATTCATGTGGTATGTTCTAGCATGAAGCCTGCAGGAATTCATGTAGAGCAAGTCAAGTTGAGAGCTTTTCCATTCTCATTAAAAGACTCAGCTAAGGAGTGACTTTACTACTTGCCACCCAGATCCATCCAATCATGGCAGGACATGGCCCGAACTTTCCTAGACAGGTACTTCCCTGCCTCAAAAGCTGCAACAATCAGAAAAGAAATCTGTGGTATTCAACAAAGGCATGGGGAATCACTCCATGACTACTGGGAGAGATTTAAGAAGCTATGTTTTAGCTGCCCTCATCATCAAATAAGTGAGCAGCTCTTAATTCAGTATTTCTATGAAGGCTTATAAGTGATAGATCGCAACATGATTGATGCTGCTAGCGGAGGAGCATTGGTTGATAAAACTCCTCAAGAAACTAGAAACTTGATCTCAAGAATGGCTGCCAATACTCAACAATTTTACTCTAGAAATGACACTGGAGTGAGAACAGTGAAAGAAGTAGAGACAACCAGTCTACAGTAGCAAATGACTCAATTGACTGCTATGGTTCAGCGGTTAATGGATACAGGCAAAGCACCGGTTTATGCTTGTGGGATCTGTTGTTCATCTGGACATCCTACTGATATGTGTCCCACTCTCCAAGAGGACACTAATAAGGAGGAAAGAGCAGTAAGGGGATATATGACAAGCGCCGAACTCATTCAAAATTATAACCAAAGTTATTTCCTAAGCTTGTAGCTAGTGACAACACCGGATCATCTCCACGAGGATTGTAGATGTAATTTAATCAAATCAAGTGAAAGTTTAGCAAAGGGGGGTTTGACAGTTTAAGATCGCACTTAACAAAATTAAAGGAAGAAATAACAATTAAAGCGAGTCAATTTAGAAACCTATCCAAGATTGGGTGGATTCAATCATAGACCCTTCATAGAACACTTGAAGTGTAATTGAATTGTTAATTTGGATCTAACCGAGATCTCTGCATCAAATCGAGAATTCATACTAGACGATCGTCTAGAATTCAATTAACAAGTGATAAACACAAATCCGTAATCACGCCATTCATGAATATCTATGTTAATTTTAAGTACCAAATTCAATTAACTTAGGCACAAATCAAGTAACTTAACCTTTTCAATTTCGTGATTAATTTAGATCAATCAGTTCTAAGTTTCATCACAAATCTCAATCTTCATTTATGTGATTAGTTTAGATCAATCAGTTCTAAGTTTCATCACAAATCTCAATCTTAAACCAAGATCAAATCAAGATCAACATAAATAGAATCACCATTCATGCATTCAAGATTAAGAAGAAGAAAGAAGAAGAAGAAAAGAGAAATTCAATTACAAATCAAATACAATACATAACCAAGGTCTCAAGAATCCAAACCACAATCTCTTCAAGAGTTCTAAATTGACCAAAAGTAGCTTAGCCCTCCATTACCATGAATGGGAGCATCAAAATATACAAAAGCTATGAGAAACTATGAAGAAACAAGAAGAAACTATGAGAGAAATGAAGGAGAATACAACTTGTTACTTTCATGATAACCAATGGTGCCTTTTATAGAAGTTTAGGGTAACAAAATGACAAAGGGGAGTGGGTGGATGAGTGGGGTGATTGAGTGGGTTGGTGAGTAGAGTAGTTGAGAGGGTTGGTGAGTGGAGTAGTTGAGAGGGTTGGTGAGTGGAGTAGTTGAGTGGGTTGGTGAGTGAAGTAGTTGAGTGGGTTGTTGAGCACGAAAATTTCTTGTCTGACTTGGAAGCCAAAAATGACCAACTATACTTCAGACCCATGAAAAGTACCTTCATGAAAGTTGTAGATCTTTGTCTTGGCTATAACATGCATATCTGGATCGTCCAATTTGGCTTCCTACAGCCCAAGATATGACCCAAATACCGCAGGTTGCTCAAACCCAACTTCAGCACCTCTGTTCTGACTTGCAAGCTCAAACTGACCCATTAGACTTCATTTTTTCAAAAAGTGTTCTTCATAAAAGTTATTTATTTGGATCTTAACTATCAACTATCCAAATTTCAGCCCATCTCCGTTATTACAGCTTGAGATATGATTTTATGAGTGCACACCATTTGGATTCTAATGACAGAACCTGTATTCTGACTTTCATGTAAACTTAGGTCCCTTAGACATCTGTTTAGGACTTTGAGCTCTTCATCAAAGTTGTAGAGCTTCCTCTTAGCTTTCCTACAAGGTAAAATTAATGATTATTAGATATCAGGAACTCAAGTTATGGCCAAAATACAGAAATAGTGTCAAATCTCAATAATGCTGAAAATATTCAATTAGGACCAATTTGAGCTCAAACTCACAAAATCATACCAAACTCAATCAATTAAGAATATGGAGAGTGTAAATGACTAAACATAAGGGTTTCTTAATGAATAAAATATGTGATTATCAAATTCTCCCACACTTAGCTTTTTGCACTCTTGGGCAAAACTCAAGACCAAAACAAGGACATAAGAGATTAACAAAAATTTAAATTCCAACGACATTCAAGAGCCCAAAATTTTACAATCAAGAATAACAACCAAAGGTTCAAGGGATCAAAACATTCATGAGTTAACAATTCTCCATATGTCAAACCAACAAGCAAGGTATCTTCAATATGAATCGAGAATGATAGATCTTCACAAGATTCCCTCTCAATCTCTCAAGTGTTTAAAAGGTAGGTATTTCACTCAATTCAACCCATGAAAATTGCACTACCATAAGCTTGCTTATCTTCTACTTCTCCACTACTCAAAACATATGTACACACAAATCATGAGGACTTTATTCAAGGTTGTAATGACGTCAAGGTAACAGAAGAGGATAAAATGGATATGAGAAGATAAATACCAAAGGGAATAAAAGCAAATGAGGGCTGAGTTCAAATAACAAGCATAAAAGTTCATCCCAACTCTAATGTATATCCCTTTACATATTCATTTCCCAATCCTTTTCTTTTCTTTTTTTTTCTTTTTTTATATATATATATGAACATAACTATATACATACATTTTTCCTCTTTTTTTTTTTAGGCACTCTTTCCTTTTTCAACAACTATTTTGTACACACACCCCCACACTTGTTCAAAAACTCATCCATTAACTAAGCTAATGTTCTTTTATTCCCTAAGGTAAAGTAAGAACACAATTTTTCATTTAAGGCACATAATGAGCTAGAAACAAGGAATGGTCAAATAAGCTTAAAGGGGTTAAGTAAAGGAAAATATACAATGTTGGCAAGAATCAGAGAATTTTCAAGAAGTCAAAAGAGTGCTTAATATCATATTGAAAACAAGGTTGACTATTCGGTTAAACTAGCTAATTAAGAAAGAGGGCCTCAATCATGTTCATGCATGCAAGTGAAATGTAGCCTCAAAAAGAATCAAAGCAAGTTTTAGAGTGGTCATTAACATGAGTGAAAATCACACAAGAAAGAAGAGAATGGCATAAATGTTAAATCCATCCATTAGGCTCAAAATCTCACAAGGTATGCATCCATCAAACTCAATTTATCAATTCAATCATCCATCACCAAGCATATCAGTTCAAGAAGGGAGAAAAGTTATTCAATCATGCAATGAACCCTTTTTTTTAAACAAAACAAAAAACAAAAAAAAATGCTAAAATCTCTCCCCCATACTTAATATAACATTGCCCTCAATGTGAAAGAGAGATATAGAAAAGAGCAACACAACCCGATAAGAAGTGAATCAACGCTAAGCGAGTAAAAGAAGCACACTTGTCGGTCTTAGTATCGGACCACGAAAAGAAATCAAATAATAAAATTTTAGTACTTCCACAATTTAATACTAATTAATTACTACCTAAAAAAAACTCCTTACTCTGCCACCAATTAAGATGCGTCTCAAGAGTAAAATTACTCCTTACTCTGCCATCACTAATTGGTTTAATAAGTCCATGACAATCATATCATACTTTCTAAACAAAACAATAATATTTTTTTTTTGGTCAACTATCCTTCCCCCCCAACTAAATCGCAACATTGTCCTCAATGTTAAAATATAGATGAGTAAAGGATAGAAGATATTACCTGTTGGAGAAAGCTGACACAAATTTAAACAAAAACAAAGTACAATAAAATCAAATCGATTAAAGAGAAAGTTTCAGATCTGGATTTCTTTTCTTGTTACTTCCATCGCTGCTTCCTGTTGACCAATCTATCTGAGCTAATACCTTATCAGGTACATACTCAAAAGCTTCTAATTTATCAATGAGCTCATCAATAGTGGAGGCAGAGATAAGAAGTTGTCTTACCGAAAGAGTGATAAATTTCTATTCCACGGCTTTGTCAAGAAAAGATAACAAAAGATCAAAGAAATTATTAACATTCAACAAACCAATGGGTTTATGGTGGACGTTCAGTTCGGCCCAAGAGACAATTTGAAAAATTTCTTCCAAAGTACCAAAACCACCTGAATTTCTTCTCTAACTGTCTTTCCAGTGATGTTATTTTCAGCTAAAGGTTTAGGAATAACACCTAAAACCTGACTGCCTCCTATAAAAGCAGAAAGTGATACAGCCCCCATTAACCCACGACAACCTCCCCCATATACAAGATGAATATTTCTCGCAGCAAGTGATCGACCAAGAGTGCTAGCTGCGTTTACAAACTCTAATCCCTTCCCATAACTCGACCCATAAAAAACACAGACATTTTTTAGGTTACGAATAGAAAACCCCATTCTATACTCTTCCTCTCTTTGAGTGTTTCTGAGTTGAAGGAAAATGGAGAAAATGAAGTGTTTAAATAAGAAAAAGAATGGAAAGGGGAATAATTGCACCTATAAGGGTAGGTTGACGGTTGTCAGAAAAGGTTGAATTTAAGAAACACAGAATCTTTTCTTTCTTCTTTTTTTTGTTTTTTTTTTGTTTTGTTTTTGTTTTTGTTTGAAAGATGACATGAAGAAGAAGAAGAGGATGATACGTACAGATTGTTTGTGGATATGGCTCACATCTGCCTCTAGTTTATCGTCCAGTAACGGCTTAAACGTCTTCTATGAGTCGAGGATAAGCTTCCCATCTAATTTTCTTATAAATTGGCAAACAAGGTCTTTTAGAGTCAGATTCCCAAGACTGTAGCGTTTTTCTTCATCCTTGAAGAGATTCCACAATTTAAGAATTTCACGATGCAACAATCCACAAGAATGCATCTCAAGAGTCAATAAGATATCATCTAATGACTCCTTACTCAGTCCATTCTTAATGAAGAAAATTTTATCTTCTCTATTTGTGAAAACCATCCCCAAAGTACGACATCGCTTGTTACAGTTCCATCGTCCACATTTGTGACAGACTTGTAACCTTTTTGCTCTTCTCCTTTTAGAATATGAACTTCTTCCAAGACCGGGCATATATGAGTCAAATGAAATTGAGGACTCACTTGCTAATCAGACCTTTGCTTCAATTATCCAGCATACATCTTCTGGCATACCTTTGTGTATTAACAGTCTCAATCTTTCACATCGAACTTTGTAGATTTTTCTCAGAGCATTTTGAGGAAGAGAAGGAAAATGTTTGCTCAGGTTTAAAAGAATGACATCCATTTTGAAGGAGAAAAAAGGTTCAGTTATTTTGGGAAACTAAAAAATAAACCGACTTGAGAGTCATGGAGTACCGTATCCACCACTTAACCAGTAACACAAAGAACTCAAGAACTTAGTTTTCCAGGAATGGTTGAGTCTTTGTCCATTAACTTTAAGCGCATTACCATTCCTAAGATCCTCAATATCTACAGCCCCAGAGGATACACGTGTTTGACAACAAAAGAACCACGCCACCTAGATCTCAATTTTCCAAAGAGTAGGTGCAGATGATAATCTCGAAGCAGAACTTTTTTGACCAATTTCTGCAGCTTTTGCAAAAGGTGTAACAGACCTTGCATAAAGTAGGCCAATAAAATCCATACTGCAAGATTTTTGCAGTTGTTGTCACTGAAAAAAAAAATGACCTCCACATGCTTCTGAGTGACAAAATTTAATATCACTACCTACCTCATTGTCGGGCACACAACTATTTTTTTTTCTTTTCTCTTTTTTTTTCTTTTTTTTATTCATAATGCGGATGGAGAAGGTTCATCACCTCTATTTCTGCATTCTCTGGAAGTTCATGATACTGTTTGAGGCGGTGTCCATTTACGATGAAAGCTTTGGCAGTGACCTCACTTTTAATCTGAACAGCACCAGAAGGAAAAATCTTAATAACAATAAATGGTCCATCCCATCTAGACCTTAATTTGCCAAGCATGAGTCGGACGCGGGAGTTATAGAGGAGAACTTTTTGACCAATCTCAAATGTTTTCCTCAGAATCAACTTATCATGGAAAGCTTTGGTATTCTCCTTATAAAGTTTGGAACTTTCATAAGCCTCCAAGCGGATCTCCTCCAATTCTTTTGCAGTTGCACTTCCTCTCCATACCGCTTGATCGGGTCCAAGTTGCACCTTTTCACCGCCCGAATGCATGATGCTCAATTTCTCTTGCGGGTGGCGTGACTTTTCCAAAAACAATCCGATACGGAGACATCCCGATTGGTGTCTTATAAGCGATCCGGTAAGCCCATAAAGCATCCTCAAGCCTCTTGCTTCGGTCCTTTTCGTTAGGTTGAACTGCCTCTACGGAGTATCTGCTTGATCTCCTTGTTGGAAATCTCGGCTTGCTCATTAGTTTAGGGATGGTAAGGTGTAGAAACTCTGTGCAAGACCCCATACTTTTTCATCAAGGCTTCCATGCTCCGATTACAGAAGTGCGAACCCTGATCACTAATGATAGCTTTTGAAACTCCAAACCTGCAAAAAATCTGTGATCTAACAAAATCCACAACAACTTTGGAATCATCAGTTCGAGTAACGTTCGCCTCCACCCACTTGGATACATAATCAACAGCTAGCAAAATGTAAACAAAATTAAAAGAAACAGGAAAGGGTCCCATAAAATCAATACCCCATACATCAAAAATCTCACAGAACAATAAGGATTTCTGGGTCATCTCATTCCTTCGAGAAGTGTTTCCTATTCTTTGGCATTGATCACAAAATTTATAAAATACATATGCATCATGAAATAGAGTGGGCCAATATAATCCAAATTCCAAAACTTTCCTAGTAGTCCTTTGGGGACCAAAATGACCGCCACATGTAAGTGTATGACAAAAGCTAAGAATAGAATGGAATTCATTATCAGGCACGCATCTCCTAATGACTTGGTCACTACAAAATTTTCACAGATAAGGGTCGTCCCATATATGATATTTTGACTCACACTTCAATTTATCAATCTGAGCCCTAATAAAATGTGCAGGGAAAACACCAGCAACCAAGAAATTTATCAAATCAGCAAACCAAGGAGTGTTACCTTGCAGGTTGAAAAGCTGCTCATCAGGGAAGACATCATGGATAGGAAAGGTATCTGCCTCTTTTTCAATTCGACTCAAGTGATCTGCCACCAGGTTCTCTACTCCACTCTTATCTCTGATATCAATATCAAACTTCTGTAAGAGCAACATCCACCTAATCAACCTAGGCTTTGCATCGGGTTTTTTCAGGAGAAACTTCAAAACTGCATGATCTGAAAATATAACCACTCTAGAACCAAGCAAATATGATCAAAATTTATCTAAAGTAAAAACAATTGCTAAAAGTTCCTTTTCGGTTGTAGTGTAGTTGGCTTGTGCAGCATCTAAAGTCCTCGAAGCATAGGAAATGACATGAGGTACTTTGCTGACTCTCTGTGCAAAGACAGCTCCCAATGCATAATTAGAGGCATCACACATGAGTTCAAATGGGAGTATCTAATCTGGTGGCTGGATGATAGGTGTACTGGTCAATGCTTGCTTCAAGTGATTGAAGGCATCCTTGCATTTCTGGTCAAAATGGAACTCCATTTCTTTTTGTAGCAAGTTAGATAGTGGAAGAGCAATTTTGCTGAAATTTTTTATGAATCGCCTATAGAAACCTGCATGACCAAGGAAAGAACGAACCTCCCGCACGCATGTAGGGTAAGATAGGCATGAAATAACATCTATTTTTGTAGGATCTACCTCAATACCCTTGCTAGATATTATATGCCCTAAAACTATGCCTTGCTCTACCATGAAATGATATTTCTCAAAATTCAGAACAAGGTTAGCCTTAATGTATTTATGCAAAACCTGAGTCAAACTATCCAAACATGCATCAAAGGAAGAGTCATAGACAGTAAAGTCATCCATGAATACATCCATGCAATTTTCTAAAAGGTCAGAAAATATACTTACCATACACCTTTGAAAGGTGCCTGGAGCGTTGCACAGACCAAAAGGCATCCTTCTGTATGCAAATGTGTCAAATGGTCAAGTGAAAGTAGTTTTATCTTGGTCTTCTGGGGCTATATGGATCTGAAAATAACCCGAATATCTATCCAAGAAACAGTAATGCAACTTGCCAGCTAGTCTCTCTAACATCTGATCAATGAAAGGTAATGGGAAATGATCTTTCCTGGTGGCTTGGTTAAGTCGTCTGTAATCAATGCAAACCCGCCAACTGTTTTGAATTCTTGTGGGTAGTAGCTCATTGTTCTGATTTTTAACTACTGTGACCCTAGATTTCTTTGGAACAACCTGCACGGGGCTCACCCATTTACTATCATATATGGGATAAATAATGCCAGCTTGCAGTAGCTTGGTAACTTCCTTTTTTACCACATCCAGAGTCAAGGGGTTCAGTCTCCTTTGGGGCTGCCGTACTAGTTTAGTATCTTCCTCCAACAAAATCCTATGCATGCATGTGGAGGGACTGATACCAGGAAGATCTGCAAGTGTCCATCCGATGGCTTGTTTATTCTGCCTCAAAATCTGCAGTAATTTTTTTTCTTGATCAGGTTACAAATTTTTAGCAACAATCACAGGCAGCTTCTCACCATCTTCTAAATATGCATATTTAAGATGGTCCGGTAAAATCTTTAATTCTAAGGATAGAGGCTGTACAATGAGGGCAAGAAGTTGTTTGAAACAACTAACTCAGCAACATTAAATTCAACATACTTCTGACTCTCATTTTCACATGCTGCATCATTCAAGTCAGCAGTTACATCACCACTCATAATTGCATAAATCTCAGCACATGCAGCACATGGTACAATATCACAGCCAGCACATGTTTCACAGGTAACAGAATCCAAAAAATCAACAATATCAGGAAATTGAGCATAAATATCAGCATAAGCATCGTCAACTAGCATATCAATCATATTAACATGGAAAACAGAATGCTCCTCTAGGGGATGTCTCATAGCCTCAAAAATGTTAAATTGTACCACATCGTCGCCAAATTCCATGAAAAGGGTGCCAGCATGCACATCTATCTTGGTCTTGGCTGTCTTGAGGAAAGGTTTGCTTAGGATCAATGGAGCATGGTTTATTGAAGACTTATCTTCCATGTTCAGAATATAGAAGTTCACTGGAAAAATTAGCTCATTCACCCGCACTAACACATCTTCTAGCACTCCTGCAGGATGAGCAGTGGTCCTATTTGCCAACTGAATCACTATACCAGTAGGTTGCAAAGTGCTAATGTTCAAGGACTGATATATTGACATAGGCATGACATTAATTGAAGCACCCAAGTCTAGCATTACATGTTCAAATTTGGAGTTACCTATCGTACAAGGAATTGTGAAAGTTCCAGGATCTTTGCATTTTTGTGGCATGCTTGGTAGAATCATTGTAGAAACATTTCTGCCTATGCTTATTTTCTCAGTACCCTTAAGTCTTCTCTTGTGAGTACACAACTCTTTGAGGAATTTGGCATACTTGGGAATCTACTTGATTGCATCAAGGAGGGGAATATTGATTTCCACCTTCCTGAATGTGTCCATGACTTCTCTTTCTATTTCTGTTTACGCAGTATGCTTGGACTGTGTGACTCTGTTTGGAAAAGGTAATGGAATGGCCAAATTTAAATTCTCTGCACATTTCTTCTGTGTCACAGATTTTTGGACTGAGCTATCTACTTTCTTCTATTTCTGGTCACCTTCTGGTTGCTGCACTTGTAGTTCAGGTTGTGGTGGAGTAGGACCGTCAACTTCTCTGCCACTTCTCAAGCTAATGGCACTTACATTGCCTCTTGGGTTATTGATCTGTTTGTGAAGGCAATTGGTTCGACCCTTGACTTTTTAGCTCACTCGAGTGGTTGCCATCCGCCCAATTTGAGTTTGTAAATTCTGGATGGTGGCATTGACATTCTCGGCTGTTTCATCAAGTCTTCGAAAGGTGGCTCGGTGGAGTGGTCTGCTAGAACAGCAATTTGGAGGGCTGTGCATAAGGTGGCGGCGCAGGTTGTGCTTGCCTAAATGCAGGTGGTTGGTACTTGTTGCTAGGGCCTGTAGCTTGGTATCTAAACTGTGGTTGCTACTATTGGTAGGGCTGTTGTTGTTGTTGACCAGAATTTCCATATCTCAGGTTGGGATGGTCCCTCCAACCAGGGTTATAGGTATTAGCAAATGGATCATATCTGGGCTGCTGCTGTGATTACTGATATTGGGGTCTACCAGGAAAAATACCAGCTGCTGCAACAGAATGCTCTGGAAAAATAGAACCACCATCCTGAAGTGTGGGGCATGCATCAGTAGGATGAGATGAACAAAAGCAAATGCCACACACAGTTGTAGCCATCTGCATTGGTGCTTGTTGTCCCACTGCTAATTGCCTCACCAAAGAAGTCAATTCATCAAGTCTGTGTTCCATTCTCTGTTGGTCTACATGAGATGATTGAATCTCATTGACTCCTCTGGTTGAGGTAATAATTCGTGTGCCAAATTGTTGGGTGTTGGCTGCCATGTTTGCTATTAAATCTCTCGCTGCTGCAGGGGTCTTGTCTAGTAAGGCTCCTCTAGAGGCAGCATCCACCATGCTTCTGTCATTTGGCAGCAAGCCTTCATAGAAATATTGAATTAAGAGTTGATTGATGATTTGGTGGTGGGGACAGCTCGAGCACAACTTCTTGAATCTTTCCCAATATTCATGCAAGGTCTCTCTGTCATTTGTCTTATGCCACATATATCTTTTCTAATGGCGCAGCCTCTAGAGGCGGGAAAAATTTTTCTAAGAACAACCGCTTCATGTCGGTCCAACTTGTTGAACCTGGTGAAAGATAAAATAACTAATCCTTGGTCAGATCGCAAGTGAGAAAGGAAATGCCCTCGGCTTGATGTGCTCTTTTTCGAGATCCCATGTGGCTTCATGGTTGAACAAATCACATGGAACTCCTTTAGATGCTTATGGGGATCCTCACCGTAAAACCGTGAAACTTAGGCAACAAATGTATCAATCCGATTTTAACTCAAAATCAAGCATCAAGATCTGGGTATTGAATACACAAAGATTGGTTAGTTATATCAGGAGACAAGTTCCTTAAGAGTTCTATTATGTATGTTATTAGCCATGGTTTCAGAATTATTCAAGATCTCAAGTTCACTCCCAATATTAAGATCAAATTCAGAAGCAATTCTTGCACTTAGCCTACGAGCTCTAATTAACCTATGCAAGGTTCTATCAATCTCAGGATCAAAGTCAACCAAGTTATCAGGCTCGGACCTAGTCATGCATCACACAAAAATAAATAAATAAGCAAAATACACTAGACAATGGATAAAAATGTTAGAAAAGTTAATAAAAAGCAAAAGTTAGTAAAAATACTTAAAATGAAAATATTACACTTACTAATCCCCGGCAACGGTGCCAAAATTTTGACGAGCACCGAACTCAGTCAAAATTATAACCGAAGTTATTACCTAAGCTTGTAGCATAGTGACAACACCGGATCATCTCCACGAGGATTGTAGATGCAATTTAATCAAATCAAGTGAAAGTTTAGCAAAGGGGGGTTTGACAGTTTAAGATCGCACTTAACAAAATTAAAGGAAGAAATAACAATTAAAAGCGAGTCAATTTAGAAACCTATCCAAGATTGGGTGGATTCAATCATAGACCCTTCATAGAACACTTGAAGTGCAATTGAATTGTTAATTTGGATCTAACTGAGATCTCTGCATCAAATGCAGAATTCATACTAGACGATCGTCTAGAATTCAATTAACAAGTGATAAACACAAATCCACAATCACGCCATTCATGAAGATCTATGTTAATTTCAAGTACCAAATTCAATTAACTTAGGCCCAAATCAGTAACCTAACCTTTTCAATTCTGTGATTAATTTAGATCAATCAGTTCTAAGTTTCATCACAAATCTCAATCTTCATTTATGTGATTAGTTTAGATCAATCAGTTCTAAGTTTCATCACAAATCTTAATCTTAAACCAAGATCAAATCAGATCAACATAAATAGAATCACCATTCATGCATTCAAGATCAAGAAGAAGAAAGAAGAAGAAGAAAAGAGAAATTCAATTACAAATCAAATACAATACATAACCAAAGTCTCAAGAATCCAAACCACAATCTCTTCAAGAGTTCTAAATTGACCGAAAGTAGCTTAGCCCTCCATTACCACGAATGGGAGCATCAAAATATACAAAAGTTATGAGAAACTATGAAGAAACAAGAAGAAACTATGAGAGAAATGAAGGAGAATACAACTTGTTACTTTCATGATAACTAATAGTGCCTTTTATAGAAGTCTAGGGTAACAAAATGACAAAGGGGAGTGGGTGGATGAGTGGGGTGGTTGAGTGGGTTGGTGAGTAGAGTAGTTGAGAGGGTTGGTGAGTGGAGTAGTTGAGAGGGTTGGTGAGTGGAGTAGTTGAGTGGGTTGGTGAGTGAAGTAGTTGAGGACGAAAATTTCTTGTCTAAATTGGAAGCCAAAAACGACTAACTATACTTCAGACCCATCAAAAGTACTCTTCATGAAAGTTGTAGATCTTTGTCTTGGCTATAACATGCATGTTTGTATCATCCAATTTGGCTTCCTACAACCCAAGATATGACCCAAATACCGCAGGTTACTCAAACTCAACTTCAGCACCTCTGTTCCGACTTGCAAGCTCAAACTGACCAATTAGACTTCATTTTTTCAAAAAGTATTCTTCATAAAAGTTGTTTATTTGGATCTTAACTATCAACTATCCAAATCGCAGCCCATCTCCATTATTACAGCTTGAGATATGGTTTTATGAGTGCACACCGTTCGGATTCTAGTGACAGAACCTGTATTATGAATTCCATGTAAACTTAGGTCCCTTAGACATCTGTTTAGGACTTCTAGCTCTTCATCAAAGTTGTAGAGCTTCCTCTTAGCTTTCCTACAAGGTAAAATTAATGATTATCAGATATCAAGAACTCAAGTTATGGCCAAAATACAGAAACAGTGTCAAATCTCAATAATGCTGAAAATATTCAATTAGGACCAATTTGAGCTCAAACTCACAAAATCATACCAAACTCAATCAATTAAGAATATGGAGAGTGTAAATGACTAAACATAAGGGTTTCTTAATGAATAAAATATGTGATTATCAATATACTGGACTTTCAAAAAATTACAACCCCTACTCAAGCACATATAATCCGGGTTGGAGGGATCATCCTAATTTCAGCTATGCAAAGCAACCTCAAAATCAACCTCCAGCTTATGGACCTCCAGGATTCCAACAAAGGCAAGCACCTTTCCCTCAGAGACAGCAGCAAGTTCAAGCTCCTAAGCAACCTGAGCCTTCACTAGAGGAGCTAGTGAAACAAATGGCCACCAATAATTTGCAGTTCCAGCAAGAAACAAATGCAACCATACAAAGTTTCAAACAAGAAACAAGGACTGCAATCAATAACTTGCAGAATCAGATAGGGCAGTTGTCCACAGAATTCAACAAGTTTCAAAGCCAAGCTTCAGGGAAACTACCCTCATAACCAGAAGTGAATCCGAGGGAAAATGCTAGTGCTGTCACATTGAGAAGCAGAAAGACGATGGATGAGCCTACATCTCTTCCACTAATCACTCAAGAGAAAGATGAATCACCCAAAGAAGCAAATGATAAGGGGCAAAATTCCAAAGCCCCTAAGGTAAGTAATTCTGAACCCCTTCCTAAATATGTCACTAAAGCTCCTTTTCCTAGTAGGTTAATTAAAACCAAGAAAGAAGAAGCAGAAAAAGAAATACTTGAGACTTTTAGGAAGGTAGAAGTTAATATCCCTTTGTAAGATGCCATTAAGCAGGTACCTAGATATGCAAAATTTCTGAAAGAATTATGCACTAACAAGAGGAAGCTAAAAGGAAATGAAAAAGTCCAAGTGGGAGAAAATGTTTCAGCTGTAATTAAAAAGAAACTCCCAACCAAATGTAAGGACCCTGGCACATTCACTATTCCATGCACTATAGGTAACACAAGGTTTGAAAGGGCAATGCTTGATTTAGGTGCATCTATAAATGTCATGTCATATTCTATTTATGTATCTTTATACTTGGGTCCTTTGGAACCTACTGGTGTTATTATTCAATTGGCTGATAGATCTAATGCATACCCTAAGGGTGTGGTTGAAGATGTTTTGGTGCAGGTGAATGAATTAGTGTTTCCGACAGACTTCTATGTTTTGGACATGGAAGAGGATGAGTCTCCCAAATCTGCTCCTATCTTGTTAGGGAGACTATTTTTGAAGACTGCGCAGACAAAAATTGATGTACACTCAGGAACTCTAACAATGGAATTTGATGGGGAATTAATTAGATTCAATATTTTTGAAGCTATGAGATACCCAAGTGATGTGCACTCTGCTTGTTTAATTAATTCTTTTGATTTTTTTGATTCTTTAATTTCTGCAGCTTTTGATACTGACCATTTTGATGCTCTTGATACAATTCTAACTCATAGCTTAGATGTATAGGAGGAAAAGAAGAAGAATGAAGAAGAATCATGGAGTGAAGACATTGATGAAATTGTTGCTGCCTTTCAAGAGCTCTCTTCCATTCCAGAAGAGCATGAGGTAACTTTTGTTGATTTACCTATTACTACTGATATACCTCAACCTTCCATCGTGCAGGCACCTGAATTGGAACTGAAAGCACTGTCTAATCACCTTAAATATATCTTCTTGGGGGAGAAGGACACCATTCTAGTAATAATTGCAAATTCACTCACCCAAGAACAAGAAGAGAAACTGGTAGCTATTTTGCAGGAACATAAGACAGCCATTGGTTGGTCAATAGCTGATATCAAGGGTATTAGTCCCTCCATTTGTATGCACAGGATATTAATGGAGGAGAATACTAAACCTGTGAGAGACCCCCAGCGGAGGTTGAATCCTCCCATGATAGAGGTTGTGAAAAAGAAGATATTGAAGCTCCTAAGTGTGGGGGTGATCTACCCCATTTCTGACAGTAAGTGGGTAAGCCTAGTTCAGGTAGTACCAAAGAAATCTGGAATTACTGTGGTAAGAAATGCTGAAAATGAGCTTATTCCCACTAGGTTGCAGACAGGGTGGCATGTTTGTATTGATTACAGGAAGTTGAATGCCGCCACGAGAAAAGACCACTTTCCTTTACCTTTCATTGATCAAATGTTAGAGAGATTAGCTGGTCATTCTCATTACTATTTTCTGGATGATTTTTCAGGTTACAATCAGATTGTCATAGTTTCAGAAGACCAAGACAAGACTACATTCACTTGTCCATTTAGTACCTTTGCATATAGGCGAATGCCTTTTGGACTCTGCAATGCACTAGGAACTTTCTAGAGATGCATGATGAGTTTATTTTCTGATTACATTGAAAATATTATTGAGGTTTTTATAGATGACTTTAGTGTCTTTAGAAATGGTTTTGAAAATTATCTGGAACATTTAACATTGGTGCTTAAAAGATGCATTGACACTAACCTGGTACTGAATTAGGAAAAATGTTATTTCATGGTTAAGGAAGGTATTGTGTTAGGTCATGTAACTTCTGCTAGGGGAATTGAAGTAGATAAAGCTAAGGTAGAGCTCATGCATTCTTTGTCCCCACCCACTAGTGTGCGGGAGATTCGTTCTTTTATTGGTCATGCAGGTTTCTACCGGAGATTCATTAAAGACTTCTCTAAAGTCTCATTGCCCCTTTGCAAACTTCTTCAAAAAGATGTCAATTTTAACTTTGATGAGAAATGTATGGAAGCTTTCAATAAACTCAAGAAGTTGTTAACTGTTGCACCTATCATCATGCCACCCAACTGGGAGTTACCGTTTGAACTAATGTGTGATGCCGGTGACTTCGCGGATAGAGGGGCTGTCTCGGGACAACGAGTTGATAGGGTTCCTTATGCCATTTACTATGCATCAAGGACTCTAAATGATGCTCACTTAATTACTCAACCACGAGAAAAAGAACTTCTAGCTGTTGTATTTGCTTTGAAAAAATTTAGATCATATCTAATTGGTTCTAAAGTAATTGTGTTTTCAGATCATGCAGCTTTGAAGTATCTACTAACAAAGAAAGAAGCAAAGCCTAGATTGCTCCGATGGATTTTATTGCTCCAGGAATTTGACTTGGAGATTAAAGACAAGAAAGGGAGCGAAAATTTGGTGGCCGATCACTTGAGTAGGTTGGTAACTGAAGAGGAAAAAATGCCTATCATGGAGACTTTTTCGGATGAATATTTGATGGTTGTCAAGGCCATAATCCCTTGGTATGCTGACATTATTAACTACCTGGTTACTAAGGACTTTCTGGAGGGTTTAAACAAGGCCTAAATAGATAAATTAAGGAGTGACTATAAATACCATATTTGGGATGACCCGTACCTATGGAAGCATTGTGCAGATCAAGTCATTAGGAGGTGTATTCCTGATTCTGAGACACACTCCATCCTCTCCTTTTGTCACACTTATGCATGTAGAGGACACTTTGGCAGTAAAAGGACAGCCAACAAAGTGCTTGACAGTGGTTTCTATTGGCCTTCAATTTTCAAAGACGCTTACAACTTCGTAAGTCTTGTGGACCCATTGTCGAGAGAACAGGTAACATTGGTCCTCGTAATCAAATGCCTCAGACTCTGATCATTTTTGTGGAAGTCTTTGATGTGTAGGGTATTGATTTCATAGGATCATTCCCTCCCTCATTTGGTTTCACATATATTCTTTTATCTGTTGATTATGTGTCTAAATGGGTGGAAGCAAAAGCCACTCGATCTGATGATTCTAAAACTGCTGCAGATTTTGTTAAAACATATATTTTCTCCAGGTTCAGGACCCCAAGGGCTATCATCAATGACCAAGGGACCCATTTTTACAACAAAACCTTTTATGCTCTATTGAAGAGATATGGAGTAATGCACAGAATTTCCACTCCTTACCATCCGTAGACAAATGGGCAAACTGAAGTGTCCAACCAGGAGATTAAGTCAATCCTTGAAAAGACAGTGAATCCATCAAGAAAGGATTAGAGTACTCGACTTGAAGATGCTTTATGGGCTTATAGGACTGCCTATAAGACTCCCATTGGCATATCACCATTTCAGTTGGTGTATGGAAAGCCCTGTCATTTGCTCGTTGAGCTGCAACATCGCTCTTACTGGGCCATTAAACAAGTAAATATGGAATTGGAAGGTGCTAAAAAGCAAAGGAAGTTCTAGTTACAAGAACTGGAAGAACTAAGAAATGAGGCCTTCGAGAATGCCCTGATTTATAAGACTAAAGTTAAGGCATTCCACGACCAATTGATTTCCAGAAAGAAATTTCACAGAGGACAAAAAGTTCTGCTATTCCAATCAAGACTCAAATTGTTTCCAGGTAAACTGCGTTCTAGGTGGATTGGGCCATTTGTGGTAACTAATGTCTTTCCTTTTGGTGCAGTTAAGATCAGGAGTGAAATTTCAGGCAAAGCATTTAAGGTAAATGGTCATCGTCTCAAACCATATCATGAACTTCCTGACAGTGCAGAGATGGAAGTGATGACCCTCATCCTTCCACAATATGAGGAGTATTGAAAGTATCATCATGTCAGGCTGAGGACAATAAATAAAGTGCTCATTGGGAGGCAACCCAACCAAATTTGCTTTCTTTACCCCTTTTATTTTATGTTTTTATCTGTTTGTTAATTGTGAGCAAGCAAAACTATAAGAATTAGTTCATTTATAAATTGTTATTTTGTTCTTCTGATTGCTGAACCATGTTCTTTGGGAAGGATTTCATTCAATTGAGAAGTTAAATTTTAAGTTCATGATGAATGGACTGAGTAAAGAGTTATACTCTTGAGACGCATTCATATGAACTTGTGCCTTATGAACTTCGTAGATTTTTTATATTCCCTCAAGAATAATGAATAAATGTACCCCTTTTAGTTTCCATTGTATTTTCATTCTCTTATATTGTGTACATTTGGGATTTGATTTGTACTATTAATTTGCTGGTTTCATTCATAGTTAATTTATTTTTGCTTTCGGTTGTGATATAGTTGTTTTTACTTATTTTCTTTTTCTGGATGTGTGTAGCATTCTCTTTGTCGTTATTTTCCTCTTCCGGATGTGTGTAGCATTGAGGACAATGCTTGTTTTAAGTGTGGGGGTGTGGATACTTTGATGTTTTATTGTGAATACTGTTGACATTCTGAATTGTTCTCCTGGGAATTGAATGACTGATTGAACTTTATTTGGGTGAGTGTATTTGATCTTGATGGTGTTGTTCTTCTTTTGATACTTCTCCATTGGGCTTTAAGTTTCTGATAAGCTTTCAAGTGTTGTGATTATTGAGCAATTGACCAAAATTTTTGAAAAAAAATGATAATAATAAACATTTGAGCATGATTGAATGAACTTTCTGGTTATCGATTTTGTCAGGTGAAATTCTAAAAAATTAAAGGGTTTAATTGAAATTGATGAATCGAAACCTAGTGAGTTTTTGGGCTTTGTTGTAAATGGCTAACTTTAGGCCATTTTGGATCCTTGATTGTGTGATTCCACTCATGCTTATTGTGCTTTTCAGAACTTGTCTTGGTTCTCTTTTAAGCTGCTAATGACCACTGCATGCATTTGAAATGATAAAGGCATTTTCTTTTAAATAACTACTGGCTAAATAGCCATCCTTGCATTTTATCCATTGATTAACCCCTTTGAGCCTAATTGACCCAATTTCCTTCTATCTAAGCTCAATTTAAACCTAAAAGTAAAAAACTATTTTTATTACCCTACTTTAGGGAGTAGAAGAGCTTAAGGATTGCATTGGAAAGTGGCTTTTGAATAAGTGTGGGGGTGTGAATTAATGATGTATTTGCCTAGCTATGTTTGTATATAAAAGTCTCATGCTGGCAAAATATCATTGTGAATAGGATGTAAGGTGTGTATATATATATATATTTAAAAAAAAGAAAAGAAAAAAAGAGAAGTCAGAAAAGGAAAAGGTACATAATAGGAATTTGAATTTGAAGACTATTGGGAAATTCTGTGTAATGATTGAATATCTTTCCATTTTGCTCTTCTAGTTCTTATAGTCTAGTTTTGTCTATCTTTGATGTATCCTACCTTAACCCTGACCCTATTACAACCTGAATAAAGTTCTTTAGATCTCTGTTTGCATGTGGTCTGAGTAGTGGAAAAGTAGAGGCTTGACAAGCCTATGGTAAAGCATATTCTCATGAGTTGGTTGAGTGAAAACACAAGCCTGAAACACTTGAGTGAGAGAGCATTTCAGTGAGGATTTATCATGTTGATTGAATCCTGAAACTTGATTGATTTTGCTTGTCAACTTGGATTGCTAAGAAAAGGGAAATTTTGAATTGTTTAAATGCTTTGAAAACTAAATGCACAAAGGTCTTTACTCATTATTCTGCATTTGTTTGGCCTGTTGTGAAACTGTGTTGAACTGTATATTTTTGCCCAGGAGTGCAAAAGGCTAAGTGTGGGGGTAATTGATCTGTTGATTATTCCTATATTTTAGTTGCCTTATAATTGATTCATTGAACTCCATTTGTGCTTAATTGTCATCATTTAGCTTAGTTTCTGATATCAAACCCTAATTGGAACATTACTGTGAAACTTTGCTTAAATGTGTTCATTTGCACTCATAATTGAATTATGCTTTTCAGTCACTGGACTTCTTAAGGTTCAATTAAGTTTAATTAAGTTGGTTTTGACACATTTTATGATATTGAGCCTAATTGGATCATTGAAAGAATTATTGCATGAATTAGCCCTAATTTATCTCTTTGACAATGTTCAGTAAACTAGCTATAATTTGAGTTTCAAATATCTGATTGATGTGATTTTGGTCTTGTAGGAAAGTTAAGACAATTCTATACTACTTTCATGAGACCTCAAAGGCCCAATCACATGTTTGGATAACTCGAATTGGAGTTGAAGCAAGAACTAGGGTGCTGATCCTGACAGCTTGACCTTTGCATACTGTTCATGACATATCTCGAGTTACAAGTTGTCAAATGGGTTGAAATTTTGATGGTTGATAGTTAAAATCCAAATCTACAACTTTCATGTTGAACATTTTTCCAGATTTGGAGGTCTAATAGGTCATATTGAGCTTGGAAGTCATATTACAGGGCCAGAGTCAGAATACAGGGCCTGCGTCAGAATACAGGGCCTAGGTTGCATAAAAATACATGGCCGTGTGAGAATACGCGGCCTAGGCTATGTACGCCTCTGACTTTGCAATTGAAATAGTGAAATTTTGCCCCCAAACTCAGTGTCATACACGGCCGTGTATTCACCGTGTATTCACTCCAGAAACTCAATTATTGAGACTTCTACGCGCAGTTTATGTTGGGGGCCTATATATTGATAGTCTTGGCACGTTTTGAAGGGAGTTCTAACCTAGGAGAGCAGCTGTAACTCCTTGGAGAAGGAGAGGGGAGTCTTGGATCAAAGGAAGGAGTCTCGGGTTCGAGCAATCGGAGATCCATCATCCTCAATCCTCAGAAACTCGTTCGCTTTAGTTTTTCTTCTGCACTTTGTTTCTTATGTTGTTCTTTCTCAGTTTTTCTTGTGATTTCCTTCTAGCTCTGTGTAACTAAACCTCCCTTGGTTAAGGGGGTGATGAAACCACTAGTATTAATGTTGTGAATCTTGCATATTTGATTATTTCAACACAGTTATGTCTTTATTCATATATTTCTAAATCTATTGTTGGAATGAAGGTTTTTGTACTTGTTCCCACTTTCAAAGTGGTAGATCTGGGTTTATTATGCGCGGTTGCGGTAGTAGATCTAATAGAATATATGATGTTTATGTGGGTATAATTATCTTTGTGCTATTTACCAGTTATAAAAGTGGTAGATCTGGGTTTATTATACGCGGTTACGGTAATAGATCTAGAGAAATATATGTTCTAAGTAATTTAATCCATGTGTATGATTAGATCTTAGTGTGATTGGTTTTCTAAATCTTAATGCAATTGTTAGATAGTTGTAAGAGCGGTTGCTTTATGACTAATCAGTGGTTAGGAGTTGATTTGAGCGGTTGCTAAATTGGCCAACATGTAAGGAAAACAGAGATTTACTCTCACAATTGCATAAAAATATAATTGAGCATGTTGGAATAAAAAGATATATGGATTTACATCATCATATAAATCTAGTGGTGGATTCAATCTCTTAACCAATTTTCTTATATTGTTGATTTCAGTTTATTTATTGTTATTATCTTTGAAGCTGTTCATTGTTCATAAAAACTCCAAAACCCCCTATTTATTGTTCATTGTTAATCAGAGTTTAAATTGGGAATTATTTGATAGTATTAATTGAATTGGTTCTCTGTGGATCGACCCTTACTAACTACAACTAGTTGTAAGGTTTTTATTTTCTGGTGGACCTGACAACCGATTTTTATCTGAATTTTAATCACTATATCCTCACGCATTACTCACTTAGCAAAGAATGATTCCATTATTCAAAGCCAAACGACTTCGATGCGAGCATTAGAAACACAAGTGGGACAGTTGGCAAATGCAATCAACAACAGACCCCCAGGCACCTTCTCAAGCAACACAGTGAATAATCTAAAGGGTGCCTCGAATGAAGACTGTAAGGTCATATCACTAAGGAGTGGCAAGGACATAGAGGGTAATCCAAAGACTAGATTGTTGGAAGATTAAGTAGTCGAGAAGCAGGACCAAGGTGAAATAGACCACAAGGAGGTGGAGGACAAGAAAGCTGAGGAAAGTGAAAAGGATGAAGGTATAGTCCAAAGGAAGCCCGAGGGCAAGAAAGTGGAGAATAGACTTTATGTGCATCCACTACCTTTTCCTAGTAGGAAAATCAAGTATAAGATGGATGAGCAGTTTAAGAAATTCTTAGAAGTTTTCAAGAAATTGTATATCAACATCCCTTTTGCTGAAGCCTTGGAACAGATGCCCAGCTATGTTAAATTCATGAAAGATATTTTGTCTAAGAAACGTAGGCTGGGTGAGTTTGAAACGGTGACACTATCTGAAGAATGCAGTGCCGTTTTACAACAGAAGCTTCCCTCAAAGCTGAAAGATCCGGGAAGCTTTACTATCCCTTGTGCCATAGGAAAGAATTTCATGGGCCAAGCATTATGTGATATGGGGGTAAGCATTAATCTCATACCCCTATCCATATTCTAGAGGTTAGGTTTGGGGGAATGCAAGCCCACATCCGTAACACTCCAGCTTGCCGATCGTTCTTATACGTATCCAAGGGGAATTGTGGAAGATGTCCTGGTTAAAGTGGACAAATTCATATTCCCTGCGGAATTTGTGATTCTGGATATGGAAAAAGATCAAAGGGTCCCATTGATCCTAGGCAGGCCGTTTCTAGCTACAGGGAGAACACTAATTGATGTACAAAAAGGTGAACTAACAATGAGAGTTCAAAATCAAGAGGTAACCTTCAATATATTCAAAGCAATTAAGTTTCCTCAAGATCAGGAAGTGTGTTCTTATGTAGGGATATTGGATAACATCATTCATGACTCATTCCAAGCCAATGTCCAAGAAAACTCCCTTGCTGTGGCGTTGGCTTCATCAAATGGTAATGATGAAGAGCTTAGAGACGAAGTGTCGGATTTTATTAAGCACTTAGAGGCAGTCCCTAAGCAATATCAGCCACCCAGGTTTGAAACCTTGGAGTCCGAAGCAAGTAAGGAGGCATCTAAGCCTTCTATTGAGGAACCTCCGAGGCTTGAATTGAAGCCTCTATCCAATCATTTGCAGTATGCATATTTAGGAGCAACCTCCACTCTCCCGGTTATTATATCATCATCCCTTTCAGACGATCAAACGGATAAACTTCTCCGTGTGCTGAGGCAATATAAACATGTTATTAGATGGACTATTACCGATATCCAAGGCATTAGCCCTTCTATCTATATGCATAAGATCTTGTTAGAGGATAATCAAAATGGAGTTGTAGAACATCAAAGGAGACTCAATCCGATTATGAAAGAAGTGGTGAGGAAAGAAATGATCAAGTGGCTGGATGCAAGCATAATTTATCCTATTTCTGACAGCCTTTGGGTCTCACCGATTCAATGCGTTCCCAAGAAAGGTGGCATGATGGTAGTCACCAATGAAAATAATGAGTTGATTCCCTTTCGTAAAGTTACAGGCTGGAGGGTATGCATGGACTACCGCAAGCTGAACAAGGCCACCAGGAAGGACCATTTTCCACTTCCGTTCATAGACCAAATGTTAGATAGGCTAGCAGCAAAGTCTTATTACTGCTTCTTGGATGGTTATTCTGGATATAACCAAATTGCCATAGCGCCTGAGGACCAGGAAAAGATAACTTTTACTTGTCCCTATGGTATATTTGCGTTTCGTAGGATGCCGTTCAGGTTATACAATGCTCCTGCAACCTTTCAACGTTGCATGATGGCCATTTTTGCAGACATGATAGAGCATGGCTTGGAAGTGTTTATGGATGACTTTTCAGTGTTTGGGGATGATTACAATAGCTGTTTGTAAACTTTATCATTCTTGCTGAAGAGGTGTGAAGAAACCAACCTCATCCTGAATTGGGAAAAATGCCACTTTATGGTCCAAGAAGGAATAGTCCTTGGCCATAAGGTTTCTATTAGAGGGATGGAGGTGGATAAGGCAAAGATTGAGGTAATAGATAAGCTTCCTCTGCCTAACGTAGTGAAAGGAATCCGCAGTTTTCTTGGCCATGCGAGTTTCTATCGGAGGTTCATCAAGGACTTTTCAAAGATAGCCAAGCCTCTTTGCAACCTTCTGGAGAAAGATATCCAGTTTACTTTTGATGATTCATGCCAGGTTACATTTGAGGAGCTGAAGAAGAGACTGGTCTCAGCACCAGTAATTATTACTTTAGATTAGCAACTACCTTTTGAGCTTATGTGCGACGCCAGTGATTATGCTGTGGGTGCAGTGCTGGGACAGAGAAGGGATAAGATGTTCCGCTCCATATATTATGCGAGCAAGACATTTAACGATGCCCAGCTGAACTACACAACAACGGAGAAAGAGCTATTGGCAGTTGTGTTTGCATTTGATAAGTTCAGAGCTTATTTGGTAGGGACCAAAGTGATAGTGTATACAAATCACTCTGCCATAAAATATTTAGTGAGCAAGAAAAATGCCAAACCTCGATTGATTAGATGGGTTTTGCTTTTACAAGAGTTTAATATGGAGATTAGGGATAAGAAAGGTGCGAAAAATTAAGTGGCAGACCACCTTTCAAGACTTGAGAATGAAGAAACTCAAGTTGAACCGATCATAATCAGGAAAACATTTCCGGATGAGCAGCTGTTTGTAGCCACCACTAAATCCTGTCCATGGTATACAGACATGGTGAATTATATTGTAAATGGTGTGCTGCCTCTTGATTCAACCTCTCATCAGAAGAAGAAATTCTTGTACGATGTCAGGCACTACATTTGGGATGAGCCATTTTTGTTTAAGCAGTCCTCTGACCAGATGTTGAGGATATATGTACCCATGAAAGAAGTGGAGCAAATCCTGAATGAATATCATGCTTCTCTATATGGGGGACATTACAGTTATGCTAGGACGGCAGCGAAGGTGCTCCAATCTAGCTTTTATTGGCCAGTGATATTTATGGATGCAAATTCACATCTGCAATGATGTGATCGGTGCCAGAAGTCTGGAAACATTTCCAGAAGAAATGAGATGCCTCTTAACTTCATTTTCGAAGTTGAGATCTTTGATGTATGGGGCATTGACTTCATGGGCCCCTTTATTCCCTCCTTTGGGAATCAATACATACTTATGACTATGGACTACGTGTCCAAATGGGTGGAGGCATACGTATTTCCTACCAATGATTCAAATGTAGTAATTGGCTTTATAACAAAGCAAATCTTCGCCGGGTTTGGAACACCTAGGGCCATCATTAGTGATGGAGGGTCACATTTTTGTAACAAGTACTTTGAAGCCCTCTTAGCCAAGTATGGTGTGAAGCATCAGGTCACCACTCCCTATCACCCATAGACAAGTGGGCAAGCAAACGTCTCTAACCGTGAAATAAAGCGGATCTTAGAGAAGACAGTGTGTCCAACTGATGTGTGTGAAATAACTTCATGTTTTGTTCTTGTTTTACATGCATTCTTAGGTATTTTAGGCATTTTAGTTTCCCTTTTAGTTTGTTTTTCCCTTAGTTCGGATAACTGCTGTGTTTTTGGTGTTGTTGTGCAGGATTAATGCTGAATTAGCTTTAGAATGAATGGAAAGCTTGCATGATTGAAGTTGGAGCTTTATGGATAGCAAAAAGGTGCAAAAAGACCACTCCAGAGGGATCCACGGCCTGCACATAGATTAAACCACGGCCATGGATCGAGCAGCAACTTGAAGGAGGAAAAGAAAGATTCCAGGGAGTTCCACGGCCTGGCCGTGGAATGATCTATGGCCATGAAATTCTGACAGCAAGATCTACGGCCTGCCCGTGGAATGATCCACGGCCGTGGATCGCAGTACGCATCAGTTTTTAAGTTTTTATTTTTATTTCTTTTGGGGGCTTTTTAGCCAATTAAAACCCTAAGCTATAAATAGATGTTTTGAATAGAATTGGGGGGTTCTAATTTGGTTTTGAAGGAGGCACATTGGAGGCTTTGGGTTCTTGGTCTTTCTTCCCTCTTCGCTCTTAGATTACGGGTTTGAATATTTAAGAACATGTTTTCTGATTCTTTCTTCTCTATGTCTGAGTAGTTTCTTTTATTTCTAAGATTGGGCAATGTCCTTTGATACATTGATAATGATTAATTGACTTTGTTTTCCCTTTTATTAATCTTGAATGTTCTTTGATTCAATTCTTATTGCTCTTATTCATGTGAATTTACTGGCCACTTATTTGTATCTCATAGGCATCTAGGGACATACTGAGAGGTGAACCTAGGTGTTGGAACCATAAGAATTGAACTTAAGGTCTAAATCACGAGAGTAGTTTTAGCCTTTCGAGGATTCAATGAATTACCACAAAGCGTAATGGGTTCAATTTAAATTCAATTACCACGAGAGTAGGTATTGGTTTAATTGGGCACGGATCTTGTATCTTGAGAAAGAACATTAACTAATTTAGGGTAATTCACCGTCAATTGAATTTCAGATTTAATAAAAGGGTTGTTAATTAGGATTTATCTTGTATCATTGTGGTATCCTAATCTTAGAAGCTTTCTTGAATTTGAAAATCTCCTTTTTGATAACTTACTATTTTTGTTCTAAATTCTGCACTTTGATTTTTATTTAATTGCTTATTATTACGTTCTTCTTAATCAACAATCATATTCCCTTTTGTTTAATTTAATTGAATTAATTAATTAATTAGTATTCATAGACACAGTCCCTGTGGATTCGATCTTTTTATTACTTGACGACGAAACCGTACACTTGCGAATTTCACGCACCACCAACCAGAAAGGATTAGTCAAGGAAGTTAGATGACGCACTGTGGGCTTATAGGACTGCTTATAAGGGCTCCATTGGGATGTCTCCGTATAAGATGGTGTTTATGAAAGCATGTCACCTACCGGTTGAGCTTGAGCATAATGCTTATTGGGCAATAAAACGGCTCAACTTCAATTTACAAGCTGTCGGTGAGAATAGACTTTTGCAACTCAATGAGCTAGACGAATTCAGGCTACAAGCCTATGAGAATGCAAAAGTATACAAGGAGAAGGTCAAATTTTGGCATGACAAGAAAATAGTCCAGAAAGGATTTACTGAAGGCCAACAAGTTCTCCTTTATAATTCCAGGCTTAAACCTGGAAAGCTTAAATCAAGGTGGTCGGGACCCTTTGTGGTGATAAAGGTGTTTCCCCATGGAACAGTGGAAGTAGCCTCACTGGATGGATCAACAAGCTTTAAGGTTAACGGCCAGTGCCTAAAACCTTATTTTGGAGGAGAATTTGACAAGGAGAAGTCCTCCCTCACACTATCAGCTCCAGCTTGAACTCACCAAAGTCCTGTCAGGACTATAAATTAGGCGCTTCTTGGGAGGGAACCCAAGGGTTCGTTTCTTTTCTTTTAAGTTTTTAAATAGCTTGATAAGTAGATTTAACATTTTCAACATGTTTTTTGTGGTCCAATTTGTAAATAAATACTTTGGACAAGTTTTGCAGGTGTTGGAGACCAATTTTGGCCTTAAGTCTGGGCAGAATTCATTTTGCTACAAAATTATGTAGCTAGGCTGATAGCGCCACGGCATTAACCTTAACACGCCGCGGCGTGAAGTTGATTTGGGCTAGAAACCCGTGAGCACAGCGTCGCGACATAACAGACCCTCATGTTGCGGCGTTATGTGCACAACTTAAAAAAAAGGATAAATAGTAATTAGTAAATAGTAATAATTTAAATAATTAAATTAGGAGGGAATTAAGTCATGTCGCGGCGTGTATTGTTTCACGCCGCGGCGCGCGTGGGCAGTGATGGTTTAAACACAGAGACGCTTAGTTCTTTTCATTTTACTTTCCTTTTCTCTCTCGCTTTCCTTTTCTCTCTTCTCTCTCTTTCAAGTTTTCTGCGAATCTCTGCTTTTTCATCCCTTTTTCACCATACATTTGCCTTCATTAAGGTATGTATCTAATTATTTTTAGCTTTTTGACAATTATTAGTTTAATTTTCCTGTTTCTTCCATTGTTTTGGGTCTCTGTTTTTAATTTTTGTTTCTTAATTTGTTAAATAGCTTTAGTTAGTTAGTTATTCTTAGATTTTATTTAGTTTTAGTGTTAAATAATGCTAGAATTGCATGCTAGGTTAGACTGGACACACTGAGGCCTACGCACCTGGGAAATTTAGGGCTGAGCGCCACGACGTTAAGTTGAATGTCACGGCGTGAGTATGAACAGGTTGAGTGTCACGACGTGCGTTTGATGTCATGGCGCTGAGTTGAATTTTGAGCGTCGCGGCATTGTAATGGCATGTCGTGGCGCTGAGTTCTAAATTTGCCAGAATTGTTCATCTTTCAATATGTTCAATGCCTTTTATTATCCAATCTGATTTTTGACAATTCTGTTTCAGGTTATAGCTCCAAAGAGGGGACGAGTTATGCACAGAGGCTCATCCAACAGGCAGCTAAGGGAGTCTTCTCCCCCTCCTGCTGATTTTGACCGGAGGAGATTTATCTCAACCGAGGCTGCCGAGCGGTACTCAACTCTCATCATCCGACCGCTCATTCTAGAGCATGGCTTCGCATTTTCACGCACTTTATATTCGGAGCTGAAGAGGCGCTTGAACCACCTAAACTGGAGTACATTTGCCCAGCATCCGGAGTCCTCAGCAGTGTTACCTGTAGTTCGTGAATTCTACGCGAATGCAGCTTTCCTTGGTGAGGGGGGCACAGCAGTCAGAGTTAGAGGTCGTATGGTCTCATTCTCTCCACGGCTATTCGTGCTGCACTGGGACTTCCTCCACCCCTAGAGATTTGTGATTATACTGAATTTTGTCGCTGGGAGCCGGAGGAGGGTATTGATGTTAACGTGATCACGGCTCGGATATGCTTGGCTGAGTCTCAGCCTGTGATGTGGACTATGAGTATTCAGACTAACAGGCCTCGGTACTTTGCGCGCACTCATCTGACCCCAGAGGCCCGGGCGTGGTATCATTTTATTAGTACGCGCATCCTACCATCAGCTAACCTCTCAGAGGTTACCAGAGATTAAGCCATACTGATTTATGCTATCATGGAGGGTCACTCTAATGATGTTATCGCGCTCATCTTCCATCAGATTCTGAGGTCTGCTCAGGAGTATAGGAGCCTATTCTTCCCCTTTCTCATTCACTCATTATGCAGTCGACATTAGGTCCGCTGGGGACCTCATGAGGAGCTGATCTGTTAATAATTTCAGCTCTTGAATGTTCTTTGTTTAATCTAATTGGATTCTAAATGTGTTTAATTGCTGACATTTAGTCAAGTTTCTGATTTAGAGTTGTCTCTGGATGTTTATTGTGAAACTTTGCTTAAATGAGTTATAGACACTCATAAACATATTGTGATTTTCAGGAGATCTATGAGTGATGGATTCCATTGGTATTGAGCTGTTGAGAAGAGAGTTAAGAGACTTAAGGGAATCAATATCAACCTCTAGAAGCAAAGGAAGAAGAGCATTCATGAAGAATCAATGCTGAACTCGAAGAAAGTGATCAACACGGCCCGTGTCAATTAACACGGGGTAAGCCGTGTGTCATTCTGACTTTGAAGACTGGAAAGTTTTGATCAACACGGCCCGTGTCAATTGACACGGGGTAGGCCGTGTACGCCTCTGACTTCACAAGGAAGGATGATTTGAAGCCTTGACCGATAACACGGCCCGTGTCAATTGACACGGGTTAGGCCGTGTTCCCTTCTGACCTTGGAATAGCTGAAAAATTAGCTCCAGAATCAGACACGGGTTGGGCCGTGTAGAAGGACACGGCCCGTGTCGTCGCACCAGGAAGTTGATTTCGTGCTTTAATGTTAAATTAGGTTCCCAAACCTATAAATAGGGTGACTTAGAGCCCTTTAAGGGATTCTGAACGAGAGAGACGTGAAGGAAACTAAGAGAAACACAAAGACCAAGAAGGGGAAGGATTCGATCGAGGATTGGAGACTCGGATTCGAGCGATCAAAGATCAATCACTCTCAAGCCTTGGAAACTAGTTTGATCTTTAGTTTTTCTTTTCTTCTTTTGTTCTAAACAATGTTTTCTTTTAATTCTTCTTCTGTTTTTGAATTTGCCATGTGAGGCTAAACTTCTTGATTGGTTAAGGGAGGATGAAACTCTAGTTTTGATTATGTGAATCTTGCATACCTCTTTATATCAATACAATTATGTTTTTATTCATATGTTTCTGTTCATAAATCAATATAAAGGTTTTTATATTCTTGGCAAACTTCGAATGTGGTAAAACTAGGATTGCTATGCGCTTTGCGGTGGTATGACTAGTGAGACATATGATCTAAGTAATTTAATCCCGGTGTGTGATTAGACCTTAGTGTGATTGGTTTTCTAATTCTTAATGCAATCATTAGGTAGGTGTAAGAGCGGTTGCTTTACAAATAACTAATGGTTAGGGTTTGATTTGAGCGGTTCTTTGAATTAAGCGAAACTTAAGGAAGACATGGGATTTATCTCGCAATTGCATAAGAACATAATTGATCATGTTGGTATAAAGGGTATGTAAGTTGGCATAATAATATAAATCTAGTGGTGGATTCCATCTCTTAACCAATATCTTTAACTTGATAATTC
Source organism: Ormosia semicastrata (assembly GCA_029884595.1). Classification (NCBI taxonomy): domain Eukaryota; kingdom Viridiplantae; phylum Streptophyta; class Magnoliopsida; order Fabales; family Fabaceae; genus Ormosia; species Ormosia semicastrata. The sequence goes on from JAQQTO010000041.1 coordinate 11,034,906, forward strand.
AATTTGTGTTTTCTTGTTTTAGTTTAAGTTTAATTTCTCTTTTTAGTTTTAATCAACAAAATCCCCTTTTACTTTTCTTGTTTATTTTTCATCGAGTTTAATTTAGGAATTAGATTGATAGTGTTAATTGAATTGGTTCTCTGTGGATCGACCCTTGCTTACTACAAATTTGGTTGCAAGGTTTTTATATTTTGGTGGAACTTGGCAACCTGTTTTTGATATTATATTTAATCACAATCCACACCACACCAAATTTTGGCGCCGTTCGGGAAGTGTTGATCTTCTAATTGCGCTATTAATTTGTTTCCTATTTTTTTCTCTGTTTTTGTTTTAATTTTAATAGTTTATTTGTTCTTTTCAACTATCTTGCAGGTGTTCTTGTCCGGTGAAGAGGTGAACGAGCAATTGAGGAATCTCGAGGCATTACTTTGAACAAATCAGCCTCGCAATTCACACCTGCGACGTTGAAGCGCCCGTCACGTAGATCTTTTCCAGCTCTGCGGCATCTGAGATATCTGAGCCGCCTGAAGAAGTGATGGCAGAAAATACATTAAGGATGTTGGGTGCTCCGGACTTAGACCAACAACCTTTGTGCATAGAAATCCCTGAGAATGAAGAGGCATTTGAATTGAAATCTGGACTGATTCATCTGTTGCCATCTTTCAATGGACTAGCGGGAGGACCCTAACAAGCATCGAAGGAAATTCATGTTGTATGTTCTAGCATGAAGCCGCGGGAATTTCAGTTGAGCAAGTCAAGCTGAGAGCTTTTCCGTTTTCCCTAAAGGACTCTGCAAAGGAGTGGTTGTACTACTTGCCACCCGGGTCGATTCAGACATGGCAGGATATGGCTCGAGCTTTCCTAGACAGATACTTCCCTGCATCAAAGGCCGCAATAATCAGAAAAGAAATTTGCGGGATCCAACAAAGACATGGGGAATCACTTCATGAGTACTGGGAAAGATTTAAGAGATTGTGTGCTAGCTGCCCTCAGCACCAAATTAGTGAACAACTTCTGATACAGTATTTCTATGAAGGTTTGCTAGGAATGGACCGTAACATGATTGATGCTGCCAGTGGAGGAGCCTTAGTTGATAAAACTCCTCGAGAAGCGAAATCTGATATCTAGAATGGCTGCGAACACTCAACAATTCTTTACTCGAAATGATACGGGAGTGAGAGCGATTAAAGAGGTCGACACTACTAGTCTGCAGAACCAAATGACACATTTGACGCCATGATTCAGAAAGTGACGATGGACACTGGGAAAGCACCAGTACAGGCATGTGGAATTTGTTGCTCTTCAGGACATCCCACTGATATGTGTCCCACTTTACAAGAAGACACAAATGAAGAGGCCAAGGTAGTGGGGGGATTTTCTGCTCCATCTAAGAATTACAACCCTTACTCTAACACATATAATCCGGGGTGGAAAGATCATCCCAACTTTAGCTATGCAAAGCAGCCTCAAGCCCAAGCGCAACCCCAAGCCTATGGTCCTCCAGGGTTTCAGCAAAGGCAAGCACCTTTTCCTCCAAGGCAACCACAAGTTCAGGCCCCTAGGCAACCTGAACCTTCATTGGAGGATCTAGTGAGGCAAATGGCCACTAGCAATATTCAGTTTCAGCAAGAAACAAGGGCCACTATCAGTACTTTTCAGAACCAAGTGGGACGGGTTGGCTATTGAGATCAACAAGGTGCGAGTCGATTTGGGGAAACTTCCCTCGCGGACGAGAGGTGAACCCGAGAGAAAATGCTAGTGTTGTCACCTTGCGAAGTGGGAAGACACTTGAAGGACCCACATCTTCCCAGATCACTTGAAAATAAAGCTCAAAATTCTAAGGAGGTAGATGAGGAGGGGCTCAATTCTAAGACCCCTAAGGTAAGTGTTTCTGACCCATGTCCTAAATATGTCACTAAGGCCCCTTTTCCAAGCGAGGTTGGTTAAAAATAAAAAGAGGAAGCGGAAAAAGAAATCTTAGAGACTTTTAGGAAAGTTGAAGTTAACATTCCTCTGTTAGATGCCATAAAGCAAGTGCCTAGATATGCTAAATTCTTAAAGGAGTTATGCACTAACAAAAGGAAGTTGAAAGGTAATGAACGAGTCCAAGTGGGAGCAAATGTTTCAGCTGTTTTTAATAGGAAACTCCCAACTAAATGTAAAGATCCTGGCACATTTACTATACCATGCACTATCGGTAATGCCAGGTTTGAGAGGGCCATGCTAGACTTAGGTGCATCCATTAATGTTATGCCCTTTTCTATTTATGCATCTTTACATCTAGGACCTTTAGAACCTCATTTGGAGTTATCATTCAGGCCACACGGTGTCTAATGCATACCCTAAGGGGGTGGTTGAGGATGTTTTGGTGCAGGTCAATGAACTTGTGTTTCCGGCAGATTTTTATGTGCTGGATATGGAGGAGGACAAATCTCCCAACTCGCCCCATTCGTTGGGAGGCCTTTCCTCAAGACTGCCCGAACTAAAATTGATGTGCATTCGGGAACATTGACTATGGAATTTGATGGAGAGTTGATTAGATTCAACATTTTTGAGGTCATGGGATACCCGAGTGATGTGCACTCTGCTTGTGTTATTGACTCTTTTGATATCTTGGAATCTTTAATTTTCTTGTTCTTGAGTCGATCAATTTGATGTCCTTGATACGATTATGACTCGCAGTTTAGATTTTCGGGATTCAACGAAGGATGCCCAATGAGAACCATGGAGCGAAGAGGTTAATGAAGTGGTGGCGGCCTTACATACAGTCTCTTCCACCTCAGAAGGGCATGAGGTATCATATGTTGAATTACCTTTTCCTACTGATGTACCTAAACCTTCTGTTGTGCAGGCACGAGTTGGAATTGAAGGAGCTGCCCTCCCATTTGAAATACATTTTTCTGGGTGAGAAGGAGACACTCCCGGTAATAATTGCTAAATCTCTCACCAAGGAGCAAGAGGAGAGCTTGATTTCTGTGTTGAAAGAACACAAGACGGCCATTGGGTGGACTATTGCGGACATCAGAGGTATTAGCCCCTCCATTTGCATGCATCGAATTTTAATGGAGGAGGGGGCTAAACCAGTAAGAGAACCACAGAGGAGGTTAAATCCCCCGATGATGGATGTTGTGAAAAAGGAGATACTGAAGCTCTTAAGTGTGGGGGTTATCTACCCCATTTCTGACAGCAAGTGGGTAAGCCCGGTCCAGGTAGTACCAAAGAAATCGGCATTACCGTGGTAAGAAATGTTGAGAATGAGCTTATTCCCACTAGATTACTGAGATGTGGTGGCGTGTTTGTATAGACTATAGAAAATTGAATGTTTGCCACGAGAAAAGACCACTTTCCTTTACCTTTTATTGATCAAATGTTAGAAAGATTAGTGGTCATTCTCATTATTGTTTCTTAGATGGATTTTCGGGTTATAACCAGATTGCTATTGCTCAGGAAGATCGGGACAAGACCACTTTCACTTGTCCTTTTGGCACCTTTGCTTATAGGCGAATGCCTTTTGGATTTGTGCAATGCACCAGGGACTTTTCAGAGATGTATGGTGAGTCTTTTTTCTGATTACATAAAGAATATCATTGAGGTCTTCATGGATGACTTTAGTGTATTTGGGAATGGCTTTGAGAAATGTTTGGACCATTTGACTTTGGTTTTGAAGAGATGCATTGACACAAACCTTGTTCTAAATTGGGAAAAATGTCATTTCATGGTAGAAGAAGGTATTGTATTAGGTCATGTAATATCTGCTAGGGGCATTGAAGTTGATAAAGCTAAGGTAGAGCTTGTACGTTCATTACCCCCACCCACTAGTGTGCGGGATATTCGTTCTTTTCTTGGTCATGCAGGTTTCTATCGGCGCTTCATCAAGGATTTCTCCAAGATATCAGCACCCCTCTGCACACTTCTCCAAAAAGATGTTCCATTTCAGTTTAATGAGAAGTGTATGAAGGCTTTCCTCACCCTTAAGGAGTTGATGACTGAGGCACCTATCATTAGGCCACCAAATTGGGAACTTCCATTCGAATTAATGTGTGATGCGAGTGACTTTGCGGTAGGGGCTGTCTTAGGACAGTGAGTTGATAGGGTTCCTTATGCTATTTACTATGCATCAAGGACCCTAAATGATGCTCAACTGAATTACTCTACAACTGAGAAAGAACTTCTTGCCGTTGTTTTTGCTTTAGAGAAATTTCGATCATATTTAATTGGCTCTAAAGTAATTGTTTTTTCTGATCATGCAGCATTGAAGTACCTACTGGCAAAGAAAGAAGCGAAGCCACGATTGCTCCGATGGATTCTGTTGCTCCAAGAGTTTGACTTGGAAATTAAAGATAAAAAGGGGAGCGAAAACTTGGTGGCAGACCATTTGAGCAGGTTGGTGACTGAAGAGGAGGACATACCTATACCAGAGAGCTTTCCGGATGAGCATTTAATGGCTATCGCTACCACTATTCCGTGGTATGCTGATATTGCCAATTACTTGGTCACCAAAGACTTTCCGGTAGGCTTGAACAAAGCACAGCGAGATAAGCTGAGGAGTGATTGCAAGTATTACATTTGGGATGATCCTTACCTTTGGAAGCATTGCGCGGATCAAGTGATTCGGAGATGTATCCCGGATTCAGAGACTCACTCCGTTCTATCTTTTTGCCATACTTATGCATGTGGAGGACATTTCGGCATAAAGAGGACAGCCAACAAAGTGCTTGACAGTGGTTTCTACTGGCCTACCATCTTTAAAGATGCTTATGAATACGTAAGTCGTAAGTCATGTGGCCATTGTCGGAGAACGGGTAATATTGGTCCACGAAATCAAATGCCTCAAACTCCCATAATCTTTGTGGAAGTTTTTGATGTTTGGGGCATTGACTTCATGGGACCATTTCCTCCTTCTTTTGGTTTCTCCTATATTCTTTTAGGTATGGATTATGTTTCCAAATGGGTGGAAGCTAAAGCCACTAAATCGATGATTCTAAGATCTGTTGTGGATTTTGTGAAGTCCTTTATCTTTTCCAGGTTTGGTACTCCCAGAGCCATCATTAGTGACCAAGGGACACATTTTTGCAAGAGAATCTTTGAATCCCTTTTGAAGAAATATGGTGTGGTGCAGGACCTCTACTCCTTACCATCCTCAGACGAATGGCCAAACCGAGGTATCCAATAGGGAGATCAAGTCCATCCTTGAAAAAGCGTGAATCCCACGCGCAAGGATTGGAGTACTAGACTTGCGATGCCTTATGGGCTTATCGGACGGCATACAAGACCCCTATTGGTATGTCCCCATTCCGATTGGTTTATGGGAAGCCCTGTCACTTGCCAGTGGAGCTAGAACATCGGTCTTACTGGGCTATCAAGCAAGTTAACTTGAACTTGGAAGGTCCGGCAAGCAGAGAAAACTCCAAATTCAGGAGTTAGAAGAATTGAGGAATGAGGCCTTTGAGAGTGCCCTCATTTATAAGGCCAAAGCCAAAGCATTTCATGACCAAATGATTTCGAGGAAAAGTTTCCACCAAGGTCAAAAAGTGTTGCTATACCAATCCAGACTCAAATTATTTCCAGGTAAGTTACGTTCTAAATGGATTGGCCCATTTGTAGTAACAACTGTTTTTTCTTCTGGTGCAGTGGAAATCATGAACGAAGCCTCTGGCAAGGCATTCAAGGTTAATGGGCACCGTCTCAAGCCTTACCATGAAACGGAGAATGCAGAGGTTGAAAACATGCATCTTCTCTATCCATCTTATGAAGAATCCTGAGGAGCACCACAATGTCTGGCTGAAGACAATAAACCAAGCGCTTATTGGGAGGCAACCCAATCAGATTTGCTTTCTTTTTCCTTTCTCTTTTACATTGTTTAGTTTCTTAGTTTAGCCTATTCTTAAGTGTTTCTTGCTTGATATCTGTTTCCTTGCTGATATTTGTGTTTGGATTTGCTCAGTTTTTAGTTTGATTACTTAAGTTCATGGTTTGTTGAGTATATGTAGTCGAGGAAAAGTTTAGAGCGCATCGTGTAAGTCGACCATCCACGGGGTGGGCCGTGTCATATGACACGGCCGTGTCCACATGACAAGAGCCCATTCTTTCGCAGAAATCTACACGGGGAGGGCCGTGTCATATGACACGGCCCATGTTTTCGAGGATAGGATTTTTGTGCGGATTCCGAGAGAGGTACACGGGTATGGCCGTGTCATATGACACGGCCGTGTGGTCCCGACTATCGAACCCCCTGTTTTCCAGAGAAGTACACGGGGTGGGCCGTGTGATTTGACACGGCCGTGTTTTATTGCGCGACTTATTACTCGACAGTAGTACACGGGTTGGGCCGTGTCATATGACACGGCCGTGTACTCGTACCGGCGCCTCATTTAAACCCTAATTTAGGGTTTTCTCCCCCAATTTCCTCTTCTCTTCTTCCCTCTCGCGCAGACCACCTCCATCTCCCCCTTCAATTTTTTTACCCACCACCATTTTCCTCCTTTCTTCACCATTTTTCTTCATTACCACCTCTTCCCACACACATTCTCCCTCTCCACCGTATTCCATCATCTCCCCCCTCTTTCACGCGCGAGTCTCTCTACTCTCCCTAATTTTTCGATTTCACCCTCTACCCACCACCACATTCTCTCCTTTCTTGTTTCTTCTCTTGATGGGTCCTAAAAAGCGTGTCAAGACCATCTTTGCGTCATGTTCGCTTCATCCCCATCGTCGGCTCTAGACGTGCTCGATCTCCATCACCCCCTCAGGTGCCAGTCAACCCCATCGACAGAAAGGTAGTGGTTCCCACTCGCTTTTTAGACGTAGATACCCTTAGGGCTATAGGGTTATATGATGAGGTGTTTGCTCTGTTAGGAAGAATTGGTTGGGTTGATTTTGCATTATTACAGAAGCCTACTTTTGCTGCATTGACTAGGGAGTTTGTTTCTAGTTTTAATCGTAAGCTTTACCCTCTGTCTGATCAAACTAGATGGCCTGGGGAAATCACCTTTAGGTTGCTAGGTAACTCTCATTCCATTGATATTCATATGTTTCGAGTTATTTTTGGTTTCCCTGAGGGGGAAAATATGTTACCCCGTGATTTTAATGCTGATCATGTGTGGTCTGCCCTCACTGTTCCTGAGTCTGATAACTATGATCCTAAGATGTCTAAAGCCTCTCAGCTTAGGTCCCCTGCCCATCGCTATATTCAGAAATGGTTAGCTAATACTCTGTGTGGTCGGGGGGAGAGTCAAGGGACGATTAGCCGTTCTGAGTTATTTTTCTTGCATTGTATGATTGAGGGAGTGCCTGTTAATGGGGGGTATTGGCTCTGTAATCAGTTTCATCATGTCGGGACCACTTTAGCTGGTCGTATTGTGTTAGGAGGGTATGTAACTACTATAGCTGATCACTTTGACTATTTGGATTTGGTGGAAGAGGAACCGGTTCAGGGTCCCAGTGCTATTGATGGGGCCATTTTTGGTGGCTATGAAGCTCTGCACTCGTCTAAATGGTGCTCTCGTCTTGCTTGGCGCCGATGGAGCGCCTTGCCTAGAGTTGATCCGGACCACGAGCCACGAGGATATTGTCGTCTCTCCTCCCCCCTGTGTTTCTTTGGTGATGCGGGCCCTTCCACTCACCAAGGGCGCCGCTTCTTATGATGTTATCTTGGCTCGTATTGATTGCTTGGAGCTGGACCATCTGCTCGCTTTCAGCGCTTAGAGGATCGTTTTCAGGCTATGGAGGTCGCACGTGATCAGAGAATGGATGCCATTGATGGCAAACTTGACCTTTTGCTCCAGCATTTTTCATCTCCCCCTCCCCCTTCCTGATGTATTTTCATTTTCTTTTGAGGCTGTGTCCTTCATTTTGATGGTTTATTGTTCATTGTTCTGATTACTATTGTTACTCTTTTGTATTGAACTGAGTTTCATGATGCAATACTTCATTTCTTCGCATATACTTTGTTTATTTACTTGGATTCATTTTCTCTGTTGTGTATGCTTTGACATTGAAGACACTGTCTGTTTTTAAGTGTGGGGGGAAGTTGGGTTTGAGCCTCATTGCACATCCCGATCTTAATGGCATATACGGTGGTGCATGTTTTTTTTTCTAAGCGGTTTTTAGAGTATATTGAGCAATGAGCAAGTGATTGATTTTTAATTGGACAGGTTTTTAAGCCTAAAGGAGTTGACTTTCTTGCTTCTAAATTTGCACTAAGAGGTTTTGAAAATTGAAAGGGTTTTGAGAATTTGATAAAATTTGAACCTAGTGAGTTTTTAGGCCTAAATATGAATGACTAATTTTAAGTCACTTGTTCTTTGTCGTGTGATTCCACTTGTGATTATATGTTTTTGAACTTGATTTGACTCTCTTTAAAGTTGCAAATGATCACTGCACATTTTTGAGATGATAAAGGCATTTCTTTCTTTGATAATGGCCAAATAGCTAGCCTTGTACTTTGATCCATTGTTTCACCCCTTTGAGCATGAATTATATCCTTTCTTTTTTATTATAGCTCAATACAAGCCTAATAGTGAAAAACCATTGCTACCCTACCTTAGGGAGTAGAAGAGCTTAATAATTATGTTGGGAATTGTGTTTGAATAAGTGTGGGGGTGATTACCTTTGTGTTAATTATGTTTTTATTCAAAAAAAAAAAAGAAAAAAAGAAAAAAAAAAGGAGTAAAAAAAAAATTGATAAGTTGGTTGATAAATGGAGAAAGTCAAGTAAAAGATGAAGATGGATTGAAAAGTGTTGGGGTAATTGTGCAAAAGTGTTTGGTTTTTATTCCCTTGGCTCTTCTATTTAGATGGTCTAACTGTGTTTATCCTTGATATATCTTACCTTGACCTTGACCCCATTACAACCCGATTAAAGACCTTTTGATCTTTGTGTGCATGTGATTTAGGTGGTGGAGAAGTAGAGGCTTGTCAAGCCTATGGTAAGGCATGTTTTCATGAGTTGGTTGAGAGTAAATACAAGCCAAAATACTTGAGTGAAAGCAAGTACATCTGTGAGGATTTATTATGTTGGCTTAACCCTGATTTTGGATAGACCTGACTTGCTGATCTGGATTATTGAGAGAGGGAATTCCTGAATGCTTAGATTCCTTGAAAGAACTGATGTGTAAAGATTTTTGCTCATTGTTCAATACTTTTGTTACTTTTTAGGAAGCATGTGCTTGGTTTAATGTTTTTGCCCAGGAGTGCAAAAGGTTAAGTGTGGGGGTATTTGATCTGTTAATAATTTCAGCTCTTGAATGTTCTTTGTTTAATCTAATTGGATTCTAAATGTGTTTAATTGCTGACATTTAGTCAAGTTTCTGATTTAGAGTTGTCTCTGGATGTTTATTGTGAAACTTTGCTTAAATGAGTTATAGACACTCATAAACATATTGTGATTTTCAGGAGATCTATGAGTGATGGATTCCATTGGTATTGAGCTGTTGAGAAGAGAGTTAAGAGACTTAAGGGAATCAATATCAACCTCTAGAAGCAAAGGAAGAAGAGCATTCATGAAGAATCAATCTTGAACTCGAAGAAAGTGATCAACACGGCCCGTGTCAATTAACACGGGGTAAGCGTGTGTCATTCCGACTTTGAAGGCGGAAAGTTTTGATCAACACGGCCCGTGTCAATTGACACGGGGTAGGCCGTGTACGCCTCGACTTCACAAGGAAGGATGATTTGAAGCCTTGACCGATAACACGGCCGTGTCAATTGACACGGGTTAGGCCGTGTTCCCCTCGACCTTGGAATAGCTGAAAAAATTAGCTCCAGAATCAGACACGGGTTGGGCCGTGTAGAAGGACACGGCCCGTGTCGTAGCACCAGGAAGTTGATTTCGTGCTTTAATGTTAAATTAGGTTCCCAAACCTATAAATAGGGTGACTTAGAGCCTTTAAGGGATTCTGAACGAGAGAGACGTGAAGGAAACTAAGAGAAACACAAAGACCAAGAAGGGAAGGATTCGATCGAGGATTGGAGACTCGGATTCGAGCGATCAAAGATCAATCACTCTCAAGCCTTGGAAACTAGTTTGATCTTTAGTTTTTCTTTTCTTCTTTTGTTCTCGAACAATGTTTTCTTTTAATTCTTCTTTGTTTTTGAATTTGCCATGTGTGGCTAAACTTCTTGATTGGTTAAGGGAGGATGAAACTCTAGTTTTGATTATGTGAATCTTGCATACCTCTTTATATCAATACAATTATGTTTTTATTCATATGTTTCTGTTCATAAATCAATATAAAGGTTTTTATATTCTTGCCAAACTTCGAATGTGGTAAAACTAGGATTGCTATGCGCGGTTGCGGTGGTATGACTAGTGAGACATATGATCTAAGTAATTTAATCCCGGTGTGTGATTAGACCTTAGTGTGATTGGTTTTCTAATTCTTAATGCAATCATTAGGTAGGTGTAAGAGCGGTTGCTTTACAAATAACTAATGGTTAGGGTTTGATTTGAGCGGTTGCTGAATTAAGCGAAACTTAAGGAAGACATGGGATTTATCTCGCAATTGCATAAGAACATAATTGATCATGTTGGTATAAAGGGTATGTAAGTTGGCATAATAATATAAATCTAGTGGTGGATTCCATCTCTTAACCAATATCTTTAACTTGATAATTCAATTTGTGTTTACTGTTTTAGTTTAAGTTTAATTTCTCTTTTTAGTTTTAATCAACAAAATCCCCCTTTTACTTTTACTGTTTATTTTTCATCAGAGTTTAATTTAGGAATTAGATTGATAGTGTTAATTGAATTGGTTCTCTGTGGATCGACCCTTGCTTACTACAACTGGTTGCAAGGTTTTTATATTTTTGGTGGAACTTGGCAACTGTTTTTGATATTATATTTAATCACAATCCACACCACACCAGGAGCTTACAGATGTTCGGCAGCCGCTAAATGACACTTTCATTGAGAGAGTGGGGGCGGCTCCCATTGCAGCTCCAGCACGGCAGCGACAGGCTCGTGGAGAGCCTCGACCAACACCAGCTCCAGCACCTGAGACAGTAGCTCCATCCCAGGCCGCACTTACTGATGATTATGATTGGCGTGCTTGGATGGAGGCTATGTTAGTGTACCAAATGTAGACACAGCGGTGGATGGTGGAGTGTCTTGGGCTGCCGCTGGCTGACTATCCAGTTCCTTCCTTCCCACCCACCTCGGTAGCTACTCCCGCCCAGGCTGGTCTTTCTCGCGCACCTGCTGCAGAGGTCCCTGATAGTGATGAGGACGAGGATGAGGACGGTGATGGTTCTGCTGCAGAGGGCCCTGACAGTGATGATCCATCCTTTTAGTTGTGCATTCAAGGAATTGTTTCTTTCATTATATTTCCTTTTTGATATATATGTATCTATCTTTTGTATAGTGAGGACACTTTTTCCCTTAGGTTTGAGGGGTGTCTTTAACTTTATATTTTGACTAAATATGCAATAGTATTATATTGTCAGATTATTATGTTTATTTGCATATGTTTTGGTATTATGCATGTTTGTTAGTTTTATATTTCTTTTTGAAGTGTATATATGTGTTATAGTATCATAGTTTAAATATTAATCATAGGAGCAGTTATCTTGAAAATTTAATGAAAAATCTATTCAAGATACAATCGTCGTTCCCTTTCACATTGTGTGTTGTAATGTTTCAAAGGCTAGTGTGTATGGTTGCCCCAATGATAGATATGGATACAATTGACCTTCGTTTTTTTGTGAATCTATATGCAATCTTTGGTGCAAGTTGAAGCATTCTAGTTTCTTTTTATGCATGGTGAGTTTCCCAATTGCATGCTTTTTGAACTTTGGAAAGGATAAGAATGTTTCCTTAGAGAAAGTTTATGAATGATACATATGAAAAATTTGATTATCCTAGAAATTGTTTGGCAATTCTCTTGAGGCGAAATCCTAGATTGTACATGATTGAGGAAATGATTTGGGCATTGTTTGGATCGATTGAGCCTTTTCAAGCTTACCTGATATGATGATATCCTTAGGTCCTATTTTGAAGCCTTATATTGTTTGGCCTTGTTGTTTTTCATAACCAATTGTGATCGTTAACCTGTTAACCATTCTAATGCATGTGAAAACGTTGCATTTTCTTCCTACCTACTTTGTTTGTTGAGTGCATCATATATGTTATTTCTTGAAGTGAGTCTTATGATTAGGGGTATGAATATTCAGTACAAAATAAACCTGAAGGAACCAGATGCAGTTAAAGAAGAAAAAAAATTATTGCTTTGTAAAAGAAAAGAAAAGAAAAATAAAGAAAAAAAATTGAATGAAAAAGAAAAGCAAAAGCAAAAGTGAAGTAAAGTCGAAAAGCATCAAAGTGGTTCTGGCAAGTTTTCTGATCTCATTGTTAAATACCCTACTAATATCATTATTGGCTCATGAATTGGAATATCGTATTTATGTTTCTCAATGTTTGTGTTTAATCTTATCCTTTTATTCTGTTACCCATTACCCTTGGCCTGATATTATAAGCTAATAAGGACCCTTTTGATCCTCAATCTTGCATGATTTACATTAGTGGAGAGAGAGTTGTATTACAATCTTGTGAATTTTGTGAATTATGTTCATGTGTATGCTTATAACCTCATTTGGGTGAATTTGAATTGAATGGAAGAGGTTTTTCTTGCATGATTTTGGGAAGAATATCTTGAATGAAAGGAAGCTATAAATGTTAGCATGATGAGGATTGTGTATAAGTGAAACTGATTCTGAGGTATAAGTATTCTTTGAGGTTTATGCACTCATCATATACTAGCTTGAGTTAAGTGAAAGTGGAATGTTAAAAAAATGGTTGAAAATAAGTTGTTATGTTGATCTTTGTGAATGAACTTTGTTTTGCTCGAGAACTAGCAAAAAATCTAGGTTTGGGGGTGTGATAACTGCACAAAGTGTAGTTATTTGTGCCCTATATCTGTGCTTTATGGCATGATTAGTCCTTGTTCGTAAGCAGTAATGGAAGGTTTTAGCATCATTTATATCTGATTTCATTCTAATGACTTCCATTGTGATCTTGTGTAAATGCTTTCAAAACTATGATCAAATTGAGTACATTTGCATGATTTAATGAATTGATACTTTCTTTGTTATAGGCAGGTCTTAAATGAAGAATGGAAATGAAGAAATTGAAGTAGCTTTGGACCAGGAAGCCTAAGAGAAGGTTAAAAGTGAAGATCAGCACCTAACGCCATGACATGGATTGGTGGCGTCGCGGCGTTCCCCTGCTTCAGTACATAAAACCCGAGGCTGGAGCACCGCAATATTGAAAAGTGGGCGCCTCAGGCGCCAGTGACCTAATTGTATGCGCGCCGCGACGTGACATGTTGGATGCTGCGGCGTGACACTATTTTATTCAGCCTATATATATGTTTGTACCATTTTTTAGGGAAATTTAATTAGAAATAGATTTCAGCTGCTAGGGTTACGAGTTTTTGGATAGAAAAGGAGCAGAAATAGCTAAGATTGGGATCCTTCTTCACCTTGGTAGAGGATTGAAGCTTGAAGGATCATCTCCCTAAGCTTTGTTCTTCCTTTTTCTTCTTCTTTCTTATCTCTATCTCTATGACTATGATTAATCTTGTTGTATTTTCATTTGTCATGGCTGGCTAGGCTGTTATAGGGTTTTTCTTTGGATCTTCCTATGGATATTGATTAATTTTGTAATCCTTTAAGTTATATACATGATTTGGCTTTGGTTCAGTTATATAGTAGTTAATGCTTTGATAGTCTGATTAACTTTCAATTGATTTGTTTAAATCTAATGAACCTAGACATAGGAATTTGAGTTTAAGATTATATGTATGATTGATGCATGTTCTATTTCATTCAATTGGGTTAGATGCGATGATTCATTAATAGGATAGGAATATACCTATTGACTATGCATAGTAATTAGTTGGGAATAGATCTTAATGAGTGGATTTACTCTAGTTCTCATGGAAACATAGTGAATTAGGTAATGGAAGCGGGGTTAATTGACCTAGACATAGGCTTTTAACTAATTGTGATTCCTAAGCTAACCTAGCCATTTCATTTATATTGCTCGTAAGGATTACTTGTTAACAGTTGAAATAGGAAGTGAAAAAGGAATCCCTATTCTTGAAATATCAACTCTCACATTAATTTAATAGTTTTTAAGTTCTTATAATTAAAAAATACATGACACTCCAATTTATAAGTCCTTAAAAAGAAGTATTTGAATTATTGGTTTATATTTAGCACTTAATTTAACATTTTTTTCTCGTGGGAATGATATCTGAATCCTAGCTAAACTACAAGTGCGACCCGTGCACTTACGATAAGCAAAGAGCGAACATAATCTAATTTATTATACTAATAGTTAGTTTCTAATACCAACTCAATCCATTTGTTATATCAGGGTATGAACCAATTGCAATCAAGTTTGATGCTAGGCTAGAGAAGCTGACAGCTACTATCGAGATGGCAAATTAGATTAATACGATTCTAAAAGAAAAATGGAGTTTGGCATATGATGGTGGCCGCAGATTCGGTCATATGACTACCAATTTGTTAGAGTGCATCAATAGAGTGTTGAAGGGTAGCAAAAATCTACCTATAACTACATTGGTTCAAGTGACATATACGAAATTGGTAGAATACTTTGTCAACCGAAAAGATGAGGTGAATGTGAAAATGATGACATTTAGGCAGGAATGGAGTGATGACGTATTGAAGCACTGGAGAATTAACATGGAAAAGGTGAGCTCACACCAAGTTCATAGGTAAAGAGGCTTTTAACCCTGTAACACAACAGGGTGGAGTTTCTTATACTTTAAACCTGGAAGAAGGCCAGTGTGACTATGGGGTATTTCAAGCATTGCATTTTCCATGTCATGCGATTGTTACGCGTGCTTCTGTGGTAATTGACCCATTCTGATATATGCATAGGGTTTACAGGATGGAAAGCATTTACAGAGCTTACGAGTTTGAATTTGAACCAGTTCGGGCTGAACCATGGTGGCCTGCAGGTCCTAACATGACTTTGGTGCCTGATCGTGCATTGCTTAGATCTAAAGGTCGACCAAAATCAACCCGACTCAGGGATGAAATGGATTAGCGCGAAGCAGGGCCAGGACAAACGTGTACAAGATGCCATCAATCTGGATATAATTCTCGCACATGTCATGCTGGTGAATCGAGTTCCTTGAGGGATGATGGAGTAGGGCCATCTAGTTGATATAGGACATATTTTCATTGTCAGACTCTTGTATTAGCCAATCATCAATATGTATTTTGGAGCCATATTATTGTGTATTAATCCACTGTAATGTTGTATTCGAATACTATTAATATATATTAGTTGATTATCAGCGTACAAATCTTTTCTCCCATATAATTTGATTCTTATATTGCTTTAAGTAATTGTGTCTTCTTTTATACCATCGATAACAAATAATATATAATATTTTTCATATTGTCACATTAATTGTTATTATTGTTTAGCATATAGCGTGACAGATGGCATTCCATGCAAACTCGAGCCCACAGGACGGCTCGATTTTCAAGTTGCAAGAGTATCATGTTTCTCAGCATGTATGGCAGGGACATGAGGACCAGCACCTGTGTGTTAGAAGTGCTCAGAAAACAAAACATATGGATCCCTCTATGCCGATTCTTCTATATCTACAGCAGGTTGGCTTCTTGGGGTTGCCCATATGGGCTATTATAGCATGGATCACTCATTAACTACTGCGTTGGTTGAGAGATGGCGCCCAGAGATGCATACATTTCACATACTAACCGAAGAGTGCACCATAATATTGGAGGACATCGGTATCATATCGGGTCTTCCTATTGACGGCACTACAGTTACTGGCCTTGCCCATCAGACTAATTGGCTTGATCTATGTGATCAGTTGTTAGGGATTGATGAAACTCTATCGTTCATATCTGGTGCACACATTGATATGGCATATCTATGGCAGTCGAGTGTTACAAATGTCACTAACGATGATGATGATGAGTATGTGCAACAGCGTGCACGATATTATATATTTAGGTTGCTTGAGGGTTTCTTATGCCCCGATCATTTTAGTAAGTTTGTGCACTTGATGTTCCTTTCGTTGTTAAAGGACTTTGCTATTATCGAGATATACAGTTGGGGGTTTGCAGTCTTGGCGTACTTGTATAGAGAGCTTTGCAAAGCTACAGACTACAAGGCATACGAGATCGGAGGGGTTTGCATCTTATTGCAGTATTGGGCATGGTACAGATTCTCCCAGCTTGCCCCTACACTAGCTGACCATGTTGAACCCGATGTGTTCTATGGTGCTTATCATGGTCAATTACGTCCATTAGGATGGGAGTAAGTTTCTTTTCATATCATTTCTTTACGTTACTTTGCTCTATTACTTACTTTGTTTATTTTTCTCACTTATGTTCATAATACTTTCATTTACAAATAGGTGACGCAAACATAAAGTTTTGAGTGATACTATGACCGGCGTACTTGAATATTATCCCTGGTTCTTTGATTAGTTAAAGAATGATGAGGTATGTATTATTTTACATTTGTTTGAATTAATTACTTATGTATATGACTTCTTAATTTTGCAGATTATATAGCAACCATACACATATGAGCAGGTGACATCACTTCTATTTTTTTGTGTGGCTAGTAGGGACATAGCACTAGCAGTGGTCCATCTCATATATTTTCACATTGTTGAGTGGCACCAGCCAGATCGAGTGATGCGCTAGTTTGGTCTTGACCAGCCCATACCACGGAGACCGCTCCAGCTTGACAGTTTGCACTCAATTACACTGGTAGGTAGGCATGATGAGTCTTGGCCAGCTACACATGCTGTTTATATAGCCACATGGGATAGTCGAAGTGAGAAGCTTGTTAGGGGAATCTCACTGCTCGCACCCCTTGCTTCGCATTTAGAGTACATGCGTTGGTATAAAACAATTACCAGACACTGGATGTCTCCCACCAGTGCATCTATTGGGAATGTGGTAAGTTCTTTACTAATTTGCTAGTGATTATATGTATTTTGTATTCATTATAATGACATATTTTATATCTATTTCTTAGGCGAACATTGCAGAGCATTTGTTCAGTTTGACTACTGACGCTGCCACTCAAGAAGCTGCTGCATAGATCCTACATTCATTGCAGGAGCATGATCGCATTACAATGGAACATCTACATCTAGCTCCAGCAGCAGGTGACATTTCAGGGCTACCCGAGGAGTCCAGTCAACAGAGGACGCAGCGTAGAAGGAGGATAAGGTTAGCGAGCACTCAGACATGACTTCGACATCTCAAAAACTCTGGTTCTACTAGCCAGCATATGACTCAGCCTCCTACCACTGCTACCGCTCTGAATACAACTGATACATACCCAACCACTCAGCTACCACCTATATATCACCCACCACAAGGTTACCCACCATACCCTTACCCACCGTATCCTTACCTGTCACCGGGTTACCCATCATATCCTTACCTACTACTGGGTTACCCACTATATCCTTATCTGCCACTAGGTTACCCACCATACCCATCACAGTGTTCGCTTTTTGCTTACCACAAGTGCACGGGTCGCACTTGTAGTTTAGCTAGGAGTCAGATATCGTTCCCACGAGGAAAAAACATTAAATTAAGTGCTAATTATAAACCAATAATTCAAATACTTCTATTCAAGGACATATAAATTGGAGTGTTCATGTATTTGTTAATTTTAAGAACTTAAAAACTATTAAATTAAAGTGAGAATTGATATTTCAAGAATAGGGATTCCTTTTTCATTTCCTATTTTAATTGATAACAAGTAATCCTTATGAGCAATATAAATGAAATGGCTAGGTTAGCTTGGGAATCACAATTAGTTAAAAGCCTATATCTAGGTCAATTAACCCCACTTCCATTACCTAATTCACTATGTTTCCATGAGAACTAGAGTAAATCCACTCATTAAGATCTATTCCCATCTAATTACTATGCATGGTCAATAGGTATATTCCTATCCTATTAACAAATCATCGCATCCAACCCAATTGAATGAAATAGAACATGCATCAATCATACACTTGATCTTAAACCCAAATTCCTATGTCTAGGTTCATTAGATTTAAACAAATCAATTGAAAGTTGATCAGACTAACAAAGCATTAAGCACTATATAACTGAACAGAGACCAAATCATGTATATAACTCAAAGGATTACAAGTTTAATCAACATCCATAGGAAGATCCAAAGAAAAACCCTATAAGAGCCTAGCCAGCCATGACAAATGAAAATTCAACAAGGATAATCATAGCCATGGAGATAGAGATAAGAGAGGAGAAGAAAAAAGAAGAACAAAGCTTAGGGAGATGATCCTTCAAGCTTCAATCCTCCACCAAGGTGAAGAAGGCCTCCAATCTTAGTTATTTCTGCTTCTTTTTTACCCAAAAATCGTAACCCTAGTAGCTGAAATCTATTTCTAAGTAATCTCTTAAGAAAAACTAATGGAACAGTATTTATAGACAAAATTAACTTCTGCGCGCCGCGGCCCTGATCTTTGAGCGCCGCCGCCCTCCTCAGTTAGGTCACTGGGGCCGCGGCCCTCACTACATGTGCACTGCGACCTTGAAGCCTCGGGTTGAAGTACTGAAATGCTGCTGATGCACCAAGCGCTGCGACCCTCATGTGTGTGCGTCGCGGCCCTCCATGCTGGGATACTCCATAGGCTTTTTCACCCTATGCTGGGTCTTTACTTGCATCAAATTATCATTTTGAGCTTATCTACAATTAAGAATTCACCCAGTTAAGCATATGTGCACAATCTACTTAATTCAACAATGAATTAGAAAGATTTTCTCAAAAGCAGAATGGAAAATATCAATCATGAAATTGAGTGAAAATAAAATCAAAGTCTTCCATTCATGCCTCAAAATAAGGACTAAGCAATCAAAACATACACATAGAGGGGCAAAAATAATTACATTTTAAGGAGTTATCACACCCCCAAACCTAGATTTCTATTAGTCCTCGAGCAAAACAAACTATTATCAGCATTCATCCAGCATCTAATCATGAATTTCATTTTCACTTAACCTAAAATCTAGTGTTCAATGATTGTATAGGTCTCAAAGATTGCTCATGCATCATAATCAGCTTCACACATGCACATCTTTAGCATGAGAACATTCAAGGTCTCTTATCCAACAAATGACATCTCCCACAAGCATG
Source organism: Ormosia semicastrata (assembly GCA_029884595.1). NCBI lineage: Eukaryota > Viridiplantae > Streptophyta > Magnoliopsida > Fabales > Fabaceae > Ormosia > Ormosia semicastrata. The sequence goes on from JAQQTO010000041.1 coordinate 11,054,101, forward strand.
CAAGCTAAACTTCTACTCTTCAGTTCATACACATCCGGATAAGTTTATAAGCATACAGGCATATGTTTCACAAAATCCACAAGATTGCCATAAAAATCTCTCTCCACTAATGTAAATCATACACAAATGAGGATCAAAAGGGTCTTTCAAAGCTTGTAATGTAAGGCTAGGAATTATGGGATGAAGAACAAAGGGGAATCGATTTAACACAAACATTGAGAATCATACTCATACAATTTCAAGACATGAGCTCAATTAAAACTATCAGGGTATTCAAAATCAGAACTCCTTAGAGCCATTCAATGCTTTTTGTAGTTAACTTTTCTTTTTCTTTTCTTTTGCTTTACTTGTCTCTCTTCTTTTTCTTCTTTTTTTTTATATGGAGAGCCGCAATATTTTTCTTTCTGTAGATGGTTCTTCTAGGTTCATTATTGAACTTAATTTATACAATACCCCTAATTACCGAACTTACAACAAGAAATCATATGGTATGAACTCAACCAACAATGATGGTAAGATAATAAATGCGATGTTTTCACATGCATCAAGAATGGTTACATGGTATGGTATATGTAGGTGATAAAAGAAATAAGGCCAACATATATATAGCTTCTAAAGGGGGCCTAAGGATATGATCATGTCAAGGTAAGCTTTTTAAGGCTCAATCGGTCTAAACAATGCCCTTATCATTTCCTCAATCATGCATAATTTAGGATTTCGCTTCAAGAGAGTTTCAAAACAATATTACACAAAAACGAAATCTATACAAGTACTTCCCATAAACATTTTCTAAACATGCATATAACTCATTTTCAAGCTATACAAGCATACAAGTAGGAAACAAAACCATGCATATGAAGAGACAAACAATGATTCTCATACTTCAAAATCGCGCAAGGTTTCACTAAAAGTGGCAAATTGCAAACATTCATATCATCGGACAATCATTACCACACTAGTCATTTGTGCAAGGCATGAATTTCATCTAAACAATCAAACAAAATCTATGTTGTGCACAATGTATCAAAAAAAATTATCATGTGCACTTCATATATACCAAAAAAAAATTATCTGCACTATGATTAGCATGTATGAACAAGCAGATATAATCAGTTATATAATTAAAAATCAAAAGCAGTTATAGACACCCCCAAACCTGAGGGAAAGAAAGTGTCCTCACTGTACATAGTATGAGCAAGTTTCAACAAAAAATAAAAGGAAAGATACCCTGTGTGCATCAGATAAGATCCTCATCAGAAGAAGTCGTGTCCTCAGCATCCTCATCATGATCTGAATCCTGCGGTGGACGAGATGGGCCAGCCACTGCCACGGGTGGGAATTGGGGCACAGGGTAGTGATCCATGGGGAAGCCGGACTGCTAAGCCATCCACCTCTGAGTCTAAATAATATAGGCAAGCTGGGCATCAACAGAGGCGCGCCATGCAACATCAGGGACAGGAGCTGAGCTAGATGCCTTATGAGTCTATTGTTGTCGCCAAGGTCGCGGAGGCACAGGAGCAGCAGCTGGAGCAGGAGCAGGAGGTCCTCCCAACCGCTCAATGATGGAGTCAGTGATGGGCTGTTTCACCTCAGATAACTCCTCATGAGTCTCCCATGTAACATGTGCCGCCCGGCAAAGCTCCTGAATGAGGGAAGGGAAGTACAAAGTCCGGGCCTCCTCAACCGCTCGCCGAATCTAGGAATGGATGACCTAAGCCACATCAATGTAGTGGCGCTCGAGGATAGCATATAGAAGGATCGCTTGGTCCCGAGTAACCTGGGACATGTTCCTAGATGGAGTGAGGCGGTGAGAAATAAAATGATACCACACCTTGGCCTCAGGAGTCAAGCAGCGCCTAGGAAAGAAACGAGGGTGCTGAGTATCCACAGTCAAAGTCCATGGTACCGGGAGAGACTCAGGACTACAAATGCGAGCAATTATAACTGTGAGGTCAATCCCCTCCTCTGACTCCCATCGCATAAACTGGTCATAATCATAAATCTCCGGTGCCGGGTCCAACCCCAGAATGCACCTGATATCATCCAGGGAGTAAGAAACAGTGCGAGTGTGCACCCGCGCAGTAGTGTGGCTAACCGAGAAAGCAGCATTCGCATAGAATTCACGAACAACTGGCAGAACAGCAGCCTCCGGATGAACAGTGAACCTCTGCCAGTGATGGTGAGTGATGAGGTCCTGGATATCACGGTGGATACCCTAAGTGAAATCGAAGCCGCGCTCAGGAATAACTGATTTTTTAACCAGGATGTTATAATGCTCAGCCGCCTCAGCTGAAATAAACCTTCACCTATCAAACACAGGAGGCGAAGGTTCCCTTTGTGCTCAACTGCTGGGAGCTCTGCGTCTGGAAGTCATGATGGAGCTTACAGAGTACCTAACCTTGCAAAAAGAATGCCCAAAATTAGAACATAGAAAAGATAAAGGAAGGAAAAATACAGAGCAGGGTAACAACATATGAATAAGGCTGTAATAAAGCTAATAGAGCCACATAACACAACCAAAAAGTGGAAAGAACCATTTCTAGGCATTCTGAGTGAAAGGGCCACGGCCCCCAAAGGTCACGGCCATAGCGCGCAAGCCCAGAAGCACAGAAATGGCTGCCCTGTTCCATAGCTACCCCAAACAACTTAAATATCAACATACAGCAAATAACACCAAGTAAACAATCTACATTATACTAGATTACTTACTTATTAACTAAAATCTAGCTCCTACAACTAAGAAATATACAGAAATGGAAGAAAATTCAGAAAAACAAACGGTAAAAAGGGTTAAATCTTGTTACCTCATGGAGAAAATGAGAAAGGGGATGCAATGGAGCCTAAAATCCACCGGGAAAGGAAGAGAAATGGGAAGGGAGAAGAGAGAAACCGAGAGAGGGAAGGGGAAAGTGACAGAAATGGGAGGGAGGCTGATTTAACATTGTTCGCCGCTGAGCGCCGTGGCCCCCATGGCGCCACGGCCGCGGCGCGCAACAGAGTGAAACACGCGTTTCATTCTAGGGTTTTTTTTGTAACTGAGGGCCACGGCGGTCATAAGTCAGGGCCGCGACGGTCATGTGGGGCCGCGGCCTCCAAGTTATCAGGGCCGCGGCCTTGAGGCCCCTGGTTTTTGGCTTGAATACCCAGAGCGCCACGGCGCAACCTTGTGGGGGTCGCGGTGCATGAAGTCTGACTGTAGAATTCTGCAGCAGACTTCATTTCTGGCCAATTGGTGCTTCTTTTAGGCCTTCCACACCTCTAAAACTTGTCCAAAGTATTTATTTACAAATTGGACCACAAAAACATGCTGAAAATGTTAAATCTACTTATTATGCTATTTAAATACTTAAAAGTAAAGAAACAAACCCTTGGGTTCCCTCCCAAGAAGGGCCTAATTTATAGTCCCGGTAAGACTTTGGTGAATTCAAGCTGGAGCCGATAGTATGAGGAGGACTTCTCCCTATCAATTTCTCCTCCAAAATAAGGTTTTAGGCGCTGGCCGTTTACCTTGAAGCTTGTTAATCCATCCAGTGGGGCTACTTCCACTGCTCCATGGGGAAACACCTTTATCACCACAAAGGGTCCCGACCACCTTGATTTAAGCTTTCCAGGGAAGAGTTTAAGCCTGGAATTATAAAGGAGAACTTGCTGGCCTTCAGTAAATCCTTTCTGAACTATTTTCTTGTCATGCCAAAATTTGACCTTCTCCTTGTATACTTTTGTATTCTCATAGGCTTGTAGCCTGAATTCGTCTAGCTTATTGAGTTGCAAAAGTCTATTCTCACCGGCAGCTTGTAAATTGAAGTTGAGCCGCTTTATTGCCCAATAAGCACTATGCTCAAGCTCAACCGGTAGGTGGCATGCTTTCCCAAACACCATCTTGTACGGAGATATCCCAATGGGGCCCTTATAAGCAGTCTTATAAGCCCACAGTGCGTCATCTAACTTCCTTGACCAATCCTTTCTGGTTGAACACACTGTCTTCTCTAAGATCCACTTTATTTCGCGGTTAGAGACTTCTGCTTGCCCACTTGTCTGTGGGTGATAAGGAGTGGCGACCCGATGCTTCACACCATACTTGGCTAAGAGGGCTTCAAAGTACTTGTTACAAAAATGTGACCCTCCGTCACTGATGATGGCCCTAGGTGTTCCAAACCTGGTGAAGATTTGCTTCTTCATAAAGCCAATTACTATCTTTGAATCATTGGTAGGAAATGCGCATGCCTCCACCCATTTGGACACGTAGTCCACAGCCACAAGTATGTATTGATTCCCAAAGTAGGGAATAAAGGGGCCCATGAAGTCAATGCCCCATACATCAAAGATCTCAACTTCAAAAATGAAGTTAAGAGGCATTTCATTTCTTCTGGAAATGTTTCCAGACTTCTGGCACCGATCACATCGTTGCACATGCAAATTTGCATCCTTAAATATCGTTGGCCAATAAAAGCCAGATTGGAGCACCTTTGCTGCCGTCCTAGCACAACTGTAATGCCCACCATATGGAGAAGCATGACATTCATTCAAGATTTGCTCCACTTCCTCCATGGGTACACATCTCCTCAACATCTGGTCAGAGCACTGCTTAAACAAAAATGGCTCATCTCAAATGTAGTGCCTGACATCGTACAAAAATTTCTTCTTTTGATGAGAGGTTAAATCAAGAGGCAATACACCACTTACAATATAATTCACCATGTCTGCATACCATGGACAGGATATAGTGGTGGCTACAAACAGCTGCTCATCCGAAAATGTTTCCCTGATTATAATCGATTCAACTTGAGTTTCTTCATTCTCAAGTCTCCAAAAGGTGGTCTGCCACTTGATTTTTCGCACCTTTCTTATCCCTGATCTCCAAATCAAACTCTTGTAGAAGCAAAACCCATCTAATCAATCGAGTTTTTGCATCTTTTTTGCTCACTAAATACTTTATGGCAGAGTGATCTGTATACACTATCACTTTGGATCCTACCAAATAAGCTCTAAACTTGTCAAACGCAAACACAACTGCCAGCAGCTCTTTCTCCGTTGTTGTGTAGTTCAATTGGGCATCGTTAAGTGTCTTGCTTGCATAATATATGGAGCGAAACACCTTATCCTTTCTTTGTCCCAACACTACATCCACAGCATAATCGCTGGCGTCGCACATAAGCTCAAAAGGTAGTGACCAATCTAGAGTAATAATTACTGGTGCTGAGACCAGTCTCTTCTTCAGCTCCTCAAATGCAACCTGGCATGAATCATCAAAGGTAAACTGGATGTCTTTCTCCAGAAGGTTGCAAAGAGGCTTGGCTATCTTCGAAAAATCCTTAATGAACCTCCGATAGAAACCCGCATGGCTAAGAAAATTGCGGATTCCTTTCACTACATTAGGCGGAGGAAGCTTATCTATAACCTCAATCTTTGCCTTATCCACTTCCATCCCTTTAATAGAAACCTTATGGCCAAGGACTATCCCTTCTTGGACCATAAAGTGGCATTTTTCCCAGTTCAGGATGAGGTTGATTTCTTCACACCTCTTCAGCACAGATGATAAAGTTTGCAAATAGCTATTGTAATCATCCCTAAACACTGAAAAGTCATCCATAAACACTTCCAAACCATGCTCTATCATGTCTGCAAAAATAGCCATCATGCAACGTTGAAAGGTTGCAGGAGCGTTGTATAATCCGAAAGGCATCCTACGAAACGCAAATGTACCATAGGGACAAGTAAAAGTTATCTTCTCTTGGTCCTCAGGAGCTATGGCAATTTGGTTATATCTAGAATAACCATCCAAGAAGCAGTAATAAGCCTTTCCTGCTAGCCTATCCAACATCTGGTCTATAAACGGAAGCGAAAAATGGTCCTTCCTAGTGGCCTTGTTCAGCTTGCGGTAGTCCATGCATACCCTCCAGCCTGAGACTTTACGAGAGGGAATCAACTCATTGTTTTCATTGGTGACTACCGTCATGCCACCTTTCTTGGGAACGCACTGAATCAGTGAGACCCAAGGGCTATCAGAAATAGGATAAATTATGCCCGCATCTAGCCACTTGATCATTTCCTTCCTCACCACTTCTTTCATAATCGGATTGAGCCTCATTTGATGTTCCACAACTCCATTTTGATTATTCTCTAACAGAATCTTGTGCATACAGATAGAAGGGCTAATGCCTTGGATATCGGCAATAATCCATCCAATAACATGTTTATACTGCCTCAGCACACGGAGAAGTTTATCTATTTGATCGTCTGAAATGGATGATGATATAATTATCGGGAGAGTGGAGGTTGCTCCTAGATATGCATACTGCAGATGATTGGGCAGAGGTTTCAATTCAAGCCTCGGAGGTTCCTTAATGGAAGGCTTATATGCCTCCTTACTTGCTTCAGACTCCAAGGTTTCAAACCTGGGTGGTTGATATTGCCTAGGGACTGCCTCTAGGTGCTTAATAAAATCCGACACTTTGTCCCTAAGCTCTTCATCATTACCTGTTGATGAAGCCAACGTCACAGCAAAGGAGTCTTCTTGGATATTGGCTTGGAATGAGTCATGAATGATGTTATCCAATATCCTTACATAAGAACACTCTTCCTGATCTTGAGGAAACTTAATTGCTTTGAATATATTGAAGGTTACCTCTTGATCTTGAACTCTCATTGTTAGTTCACCTTTTTGTACATCAATGAGTGTTCTCCCTGTAGCTAGAAATGGCCTGCCTAGGATCAATAGGACCCTTTGATCTTCTTCCATATCCAGGATCACAAAGTCCGTAGGGAATATGAATTTGTCCACTTTAACCAGGACATTTTCCACAACTCCCCTTGGATACATATAAGAACGATCGACTGGCTGGAGGGTCACGGATGTGGGCTTGCATTCCCCCAAACCTAACCTCTGGAATATGGACAGGGGCATAAGATTAATGCTTGCCCCCATATCACATAATGTTTGGCCCAGGAAATTCTCTCCTATGGCACAAGGGATAGTAAAGCTTCCCGGATCTTTCAGCTTTAGGGGAAGCTTCTGCTGCAAAATGGCACTGCATTCCTCAGATAGTGCCACCGTTTCAAACTCACCCAGCCTACATTTTTTAGACAAAATATTCTTCATGAATTTAACGTAGCTAGGCATCTGTTCCAATGCTTCAGCAAAAAAAATATTGATATGCAATTTCTTGAAGACTTCTAAGAATTTCTTAAACTGCTCATCCATCTTATGCTTGATTTGCTTACTAGGAAAAGGTAGAGGATATACATAAGGTCTATTCTCCACTTTCTTGCCCTCGGGCTTCCTTTGGACTATACCTTCATCTTTTTCACTTTCCTCAGCTTTCTTGTCCTCCACCTCCTTGTGGTCTATTACGCCTTGGTCTTGCTTTTCGGCTACTTCATCTTCCAACAGCTTAGTCTTTGGATTATCCTCTATGTCTTTGCCACTCCTCAGTGATATGACCTTACAGTCCTCGTTCGAGGCACCCTTTGGATTATTCACTGTGTTGCTTGGGAAGGTGCTTGGGGGTCTGTTGTTGATCGCATTCGCCAGCTGTCCCACTTGTGTTTCTAATGCTTGCATCGAAGCTGTTTGGCTTTGAATAATGGAATCATTCTTTGCTAAGTGAGCATCTGTCCTTGCCATATTGGAGTCGGTCTTAGTGATGAAAGCATCGTTCTTGGCCATCAGCTGCATGAACATATCATCCAAGGCAGACTTCCTTTCTTGCATTGGCTGTCTCTGTTGAGCTGGGAACCCAGGAGGGTTATACTGACGTTCATTTCCAGGAGTATTGGAGGAAGCAGAAGGTCCTTGGTTGTCTCTCCAGGAGAAATTGGGATGGTTCCTCCATCCTGGATTATACTGATTTGCATAAGGGTTGTTCTAGGGTGGCTGATAGTTGCTAACATATTGAGCAGATTCTGAAATAAAAGTGCATCTATCGGTTGCATGATTGTCCCCGCATCAGTCACATAGAACAAAAGGGCTTTGATGTGGACTTTGATGTGGACTTTGATGCGGGCTTGCCCCCAAACTATCCAGTTTATTAGCAATTAGTGCCACCTGAGCGGAAAGTGAAGTGATGGCATCAACATCATGCACTCCTGCTGCTCTTCTTGGGGTACTTCTTGGAGACTACCATTGATAGCTGTTGGCGGCTAATTCCTCCAGAAGCTTATAAGCATCATCAAAAGACTTACTCAACAAAGAACTACCGGCTGCAGCATCTACTATTGGACGGTGATGGTGTAACAAACCCTTGTGGAAAGAGTAAATCTGATGCCAATGAGGTATCTCATGATGTGGGCACCTTCTCAGAAGATCTTTGTATCTCTCCCAAGCTTCATGTAGAGATTCGGATTCAGTCTGGCTGAATGAGGTGATATCATTCACCATTTTCGCAGTCTAAGCAGGGGGGAAATATTTGTTCAAGAACTTGGTACACACCTCTGCCCAAGTTGTAATGGATCCTGCTGGAAGAGAATGTAGCCAACTTTTTGCTCTATCTCTTAGTGAGAAAGGGAAGAGCCGTAAGCGAATGGCATCGTCAGAAACGCCATTATGCTTGAACGTGTCACAAATCTCCAGAAAGTTTGAGAGATGCGCATTTGGGTCTTCTTTGGATAAACCACCAAACTGTACAGACATTTGAATCATTTGGATTATGGCCGGCTTTATCTCAAAAGTATTTGCCCGGATGGCAGGACGTCTGATGCTTGATTGTAAATTATCCATTTGAGGAGTAGCAAACTCCCTCAATGGTCTGGAGCGACTATCGTCCTCCAACTGAAGTGTGGCACTATCTTCTGCCATCTTACAAAGAATTACCTGAAACAATTAAAATTAGAAAAATTAAATCAATATAGACAAAAGAAACTTGAACTAGAGATACTTAAATTCATTGTTTATATTAGTTAATCTAAATTTAAACCGTCGATTCTCCGGCAACGGCGCCAAAAACTTGTTCGCTCTTTGCTTATCGCAAGTGCATAGGTCACACTTGTAGTTTAGCTAGGAGTCAGATATCGTTCCCACGAGGAAAAAATGTTAAATTAAGTGCTAATTATAAACCTATAATTCAAATACTTCTATTTAAGGACGTATAAATTGGAGTGTTCATGTATTTGTTAATTTTAAGAACTTAAAAACTATTAAATTAAAGTGAGAATTGATATTTCAAGAATAGGGATTCCTTTTTCACTTCCTATTTTAATTGATAACAAGTAATCCTTATGAGCAATATAAATGAAATGGCTAGGTTAGCTTGGGAATCACAATTAGTTAAAAGCCTATATCTAGGTCAATTAACCCCGCTTCCATTACCTAATTCACTATGTTTCCATGAGAACTAGAGTAAATCCGCTCATTAAGATCTATTCCCAACTAATTACTATGCATGGTCAATAGGTATATTCCTATCCTATTAACAAATCATCGCATCCAACCCAATTGAATGAAATAAAACATGCATCAATCATATAATTAATCTTAAATCCAAATTCCTATGTCTAGGTTCATTAGATTTAAACAAATCAATTGAAAGTTGATCAGACTAACAAAGCATTAAGCACTATATAACTGAACAGAGACTAAATCATGTATATAACTCAAAGGATTACAAGTTTAATCAACATCTATAGGAAGATCCAAAGAAAAACCCTATAACAGCCTAGCCAGCCATGACAAACGAAAATTCAACAAGGATAATCATAGCCATGGAGATAGAGATAAGAGAGGAGAAGAAAAAGGAAGAACAAAGCTTAGGGAGATGATCCTTCAAGCTTCAATCCTCCACCAAGGTGAAGAAGGCCTCCAATCTTAGTTATTTCTGCTTCTTTTTTACCCAAAAATCGTAACCCTAGTAGCTGAAATCTATTTCTAAGTAATCTCTCAGGAAAAACTAATGGAACAGTATTTATAGACAAAATTAACTTCTGCGCGCCGTGGCCTTGATCTTTGCGTGTCGTGGCCCTCCTCAGTTAGGTCACTGGGGCCGCGGCCCTCACTATATGTGCACCGCGGCCTTGAAGCCTCGGGTTGAAGTACTGAAATGCTGCTGATACACCAAGCGTCGCTGCCCTTATGTGTGTGCGCCGCAACCCTCCATGCTGGGATACTCCATAGGCCTTTTCACCCTATGCTGGGTCTTTACTTGCATCAAATTATCATTTTGAGCCCATCTACAATTAAGAATTCACCCAGTTAAGCATATGTGCACAATCTACTTAATTCAACAATGAATTGGAAAGATTTTCTCAAAAGCAGAATAGAAAACATCAATCATGAAATTGAGTGAAAATAAAATCAAAATCTTCCATTCATGCCTCAAAACAAGGACCAAGCAATCAAAACACACACATATAGGGGCAGAAATAACTACATTTCAAGGAGTTATCACACAGCTAGGTCATTCTTTCGATCCCTCTCACAGGCCACCACATTCTAATGCGGGTCCATCTCGTTGACGTGTAATTATATATCATTAGTATATCTGAGAATGTTATATTTAGTGATTTTGTTTAGATTACTATTGATGATTTTCTATTGTGATTTTGGTACCCTTGTTGGATTAAACGTGTTTGTCACTTAGTTGTTATTAATGATCTTAGTAACTGGATGAATTAAACAGGTTCATGTGCTTTTGGGGAGGTCCAATATTTAAGGAAAACTCTGTCAAAATTTTCATAGAATCTGAATAATTGAACTTTTGTTGAATTATGTCAAACAGGTTCATGCCCTTCTGCGTTAACCAAAAATATGAAAAAAATGTCACTCCTCAAAATTTGGAGGGTCATGATTGGGATAGTACTCACCAAATAAACATTTGAAAAATAATTTTTTTCTCAAATAAACATGTAGGAGCATACACAAAAAAAAAAAAAAAAAAAAACACTTTTTTGACTTTAAAGACTGTTTGTTGTGACAAGCAAATGTGTATGAATTTAGTGTTATAGTTAACCTATATTATAGTTTATAAATCTATATTTTATAGTCTTAAATCGGATAAATTATGGTGATTTGCTTATGTTTATTGGTGAATTTTACATAGATCCTTATCATTGTCTTCATTTTTGTAAATTGAATGAGATTTATCACATTTGGAGTGAAAGCATGCAAAGACATCGCATTTTCGAAGTAAAAGAAGATCATTTTGGCTCTCACAAGACCCTATGAGCGATTGAGCTGTGTGTAACTCCTCAATCACTTCTGTCTATTTTTTTAAAGATACATGGCCATGTCTAACTTGAAAAATGCTTCTGTTTGAATTTTGTAAGTAGACACGGTCGTGTGTAGATTGCGCCAAAACAAATGGCGTATTTGCCATAGTTACGCCAACAAGCTTGGCGTATTCTATGTAAATACGCCATCATAAATGGCAAATTGATGTAGGATACGCCAAACAGGATGGTGCATCCATGAAGGTTACGCCAAACGTGTTGGCGTAACCTTCATGGATGCGTCATCCTATTTGGCACATCCTACATGGTTAAAAAATAATAAAAAATGTCACGTAGGAAAAAATGGTGACAGTTTGGTATATAATTTTAAAAGAGTGTCATTTTAATAAATAGTTTAAAAAATGGCAGTTTAATAGTTTTAAAGATACTATGACTCCCGTGGATCCAATTATTGATGTGGATCTCATTGACCACTTGCAAGACACTAATGAGGTTTTTGATATAGTTGAAGATGTTGGTTCTAGTAGACAGCATGAAAATGACGAAGAAGAAGAAAGTTCTAATGACAACGATGACGAAACATCTTCCAATAATGAATATGAAATAAATAGTGATGAGGACAATGTTTTCTCATAACTATGAGTATAGAATTATATTTATATGTTGTAGTTACTAATTATACATTATTGTGTTGTACTCTTCCATTATATTTATATTATATTTTTATTATTTGTGTAGATGTCATCGTCACGAGGAGATAAGGGGAAAGGGCAGGAGAAGGAGAAGCAACCACTAGACGTCTTATAATCAATTTAGGGAGGCCACCTAGGGGGCAATCATCAGGATCATCTCCACCCCCAGTTACAATATCACCTACTACTGGTTTGCATCAGGCACCATCTTCTGAGTACGTTATGATACCCACACCTGGATCCCAGCCTCCGTCACATACTTCCCATACACTGTATGATACAACATATGATTCTGGGTCACCTACTATATGTGAGTCACTGAATACCCATAATTCTATTATTCTCAATTCTTCTATACCATTTGTTACCAATGGGGAAGCAATAAATCAAAGAAACAAGATGTTTGTTAAGCCAGGTGGTGATTTTGGGTATGTGTACAACTATTTGTTATTCATTTGTAGTTATGCACCCTCAAATTTTTTGATGAGAATATTTACTTAATTTTTTAAATTGTATCGTAGGTTTCTGCCATCTAAACTTGTTGCTGATGCCATTACCAAGGTTATATGGTCTAAGTATAATCATCCTTGGACGTGTTGGGAAGAAATACCCACGGATACTAGAGAAATGTGGTTTCAAGAGTTTCAAGTATGTATGATTTTTTATTTGTTTAATTATTTTTTTTGTTTTGTACTAGTGCAATTTTTTTAACTTTAACATTATTTACATAATAATTTTGAAGGGTTATGTTTGGTGGATGCCTCAGCATCATAACCATATGCGGAAGACATATAATAGTCGTAGTTCGAAGAGACTATCAAGTTTGCTAGGGCAGACACGCAACTTAAATGAAAGATCTTTTTTGGATTAGAGAAGGCATATGAGAAGACCTATATAGGCACTGGGCTAGTAGCGCGTATAAGGAGAAATATCAACAAGTAAAGATGAATTGTGCTTCTGACACTAGTGGATACTTGCACACTGGTGGTTGCATTTCTACAGGAACCCATGCGCAAAAATTAGTAACTGTCATCGTCAATTGTTTAGTAATATGTTTTATTATTTTGTTATTATCTTATTTTCTCATTATTATAGGCTAAGGCTTGGGGTAGAGAGCCCACGGTTGATGAGACCTTTCGTCACGTACATTTGAAGAAAGCAGACCGTTAATGGGTTTCTACAAAGCTAAGAATGCATATGTTAGTATTTCTTTTGAATTTATAAAATTTAGTATTAACTCATTTTATAACAACAGCGATAAAATATTTTTTATTTCTATCTTTAGGAGAAATTCAAAGTTAAGGAGGCTGAACAATCTTTTTAGTGCTCAAATGATGAAGGGGCATCTAGTACACAAATGACCAGTCGAGAACTTTGGATTAAAATTGTTGGCGGGATAAAGAAGGTTCGTGTTTATGGCATTGGTTATCAAGCATCTATCTATGACCATGGAGAGTCATCCTCCTCAAGGCCTGGATCGAGTCAAGTTCTTGAGCACGTTATTAATCAAGTTAAGTAATAGCTGCAACATTTTTGATTAATTGATTTTGTATTTTGATTAATCAACTTGATGGAAATTAATTTTTTATTTTCGTATTTTCGTATTGCTGGTTAATTAATTTTTATCCCATAAAAAGAAAAACTTATTGCAGGTATTGTGGGTTTGGAGATGAGTTGTGGAATGAGTTAATGAATTTTTATCTCGTATATTAATCAGGTTAAGGAGCAGTTGCAACAGGAGATGGAGCATCGGGTTCAAGAAATTCAACAACGAATCGAGCAGCAGAGCCAACAACGGGTTCAGGAGATTCAACAACAAATGGAGTAGCAGAACCAACAACATGATTTTGAGTAGAAAATGCAATTTCAATGATACCAGCGTCAACAGTATAAATGAATTGGTAATTTGTTGAAATCATATTTAAAATCTGCTGTCACTCAATCAAGCCAGCAACAGCCACTATTAGAAAAAGACAATGAGGATACTAAAGATGATCATGAAGATGATAGTGTTGATGAAGATATGGATTGAAATTGATGTTTGAGTGATGTATGGATTGTTATATTTCTTTTAAACTTTTCTATGGATCAGGTTGTATTTGAGCAAACTTTGTTTAAGTAATATAATTTGTTATGATTATTTAATGAATTGATTAGATGCATTGACAGGAATATTTGCATTCCTCACTAATGTTTGTACCGTAATTGAAGTTTTTGAACATTTATTTTAAATATTTTTTTAATCCAAAATTTTTCACCATAAATTTGCGTAGTAATTGGTGGCGAAAATACCTATATTAGTGGCAGATTTTTAGCCGCGAAAAAATCGGCTGCAACACCTCATTTTTGGCACCGAAAGCCGATGAATTGTTGGCGCATTTTTGTGGCGGCTTTGCGCTGGATTTAGTCGCCGTAAAATTTGCAGTGGAAACTAAATCCGCCATAAACTATATTGCAACGACAATTTTTTCGTTGGTCACGAATCCATCATCAATTTGCGGTGGATTTTATCTTATTTGTGGCGGATTTATCCTTCTTAAATCGTGACTTTTCTAGTAGTGTATGTCCATATTCTCCTTGCTATTGGTGCAACTTGCAACTGAACTCTTAACTAGATAGATGTGAAGAATGTCTTTCTCAATGGTGACTTGAAAAAATAAGTCTATATGCGACCACCACCTGGTTATTCTTGTCCACCTAACAAGGTCTGTCTCCTTCGCAAAGCCTTATATGGTCTTAAACAAGCTTCCCGAGCCTGATTTGCCAAGTTTAATTCCACCATTAGTTAGCTTGGATTCTCATCTAGTCCTCATGATTCAACTATCTTCATCCGAAATACTGATGATGGCACTGTGATACTGCTTTTTTATGTTGATGGCATGATCATTACAAGTGATGATACTTACGACATTACTGACCTTAAAGCATCCTTGAGCCACAATTTTGAGATAAAAGATCTTGGCCCCATTAGTTATTTTCTGGGTCTTAAAGTTCTTTACTCTATTGATGGTATTTTCTAGTCTCAAGCTAAATATGCCTCGAATCTTATCTCTCAAGCCAGTCTCACAGACAGTCACACTGAATCCACTCCTCTAGATGGTACTGTACTCGATAACCCTACCCTCTATTGGCAAGTGGTTAGCAGCTTGATTTATCTTGTTATTAGTCATCCAAATATTTCATATGATGTTCATATAGTCAGTTAGTTTATGTCAGCTTCGCGTACTACTCACTATGTTGCTGTTCTCTGTATTATTCACTATGTAAAAGGGACTCTATTTCATGAGCTTCATTTTTCAGTTGACTTCTCCTTGATCCTTCGAGCTTATTCTGATGCCGATTGGGGGGTGGAGATCCCACTGATCGCTAATCCACCACTGGTTACTGTATCTTTCTTAGTGATGTTCTTATTTCATGATGAAGCAAGAAACAGACTTTGACTGCTCGTTCCAGTACTGAAGCAAAGTATCAAGCTCTTGCTGACACCAATTCTGAAATATTCTGGTTACGGTGTCTCCTTGATGACTTGGGTTTCTCTCAGTCCTCTTCTACTGCTCTCTAGTGTGATAATCGGAGTGCTATTCAGATTACTCACAATGATCTCTTTCATGAGTGCGCCAAGCACTTTGAGATTGATTGTCACTTCATTTATCAACACATTCTTCGTGGTACTCTTTGTCTTATTTCCATTAGAACTCTTGACCAGCAGCCGATCTGTTCATCAAAGCTCATCATTTTGGTCGATTCAATACTCTAATTTTCAAATTTAAGTTAATTCCCTATGCACCCACTTGAGTTTGAGGGGGAATGTTAGTATAATTTTAGGGATTGATTGATTTGATTCTGTACATAGTTAGGTTTAATTATATTTTATTTTATTTTTTGTGTATAACAGCACTCTTATATAAATAGAAGTTAATCTTCTTATATACAATACGATCGAGAAATATATTTCTTAATCAATCTCTTTCTCTCTGTTTCGTTTCTAACTAGTTTGAGAGAGAATCTGTCATATTGAAACGGTATATGTATTGTGTAAATTGCATTATGACCACCAATTGTTATACACAAAGGTTTGTATACCAGTGGGCTATTATAAGCAATAAAAGTGTGACTGTGTAATTGTCATGAAAAAAGCTAACACGTGGACAACTGTGTGTAACTAACTAACTAGTCAGCCTAAAAGTCTTATAAGAGTCAATACGTAAATTACCATAAACCAGATCAGCAGACCATCTAAACGAATAGTAAGCATTGAAATATTCTACTGCCACTACCATTCATCTGTTAAAATATCAGACATTACTTATAATGGGCATCACAGATTTGCCCTTACAGAAAAGAGAGGGGAAGGAGAGAGAATTTCATACATTCATTCCTATAGGTAGCTAGATGGCAGCACCATGGTACTTTGAGCAAATTGTTTCAGTTCTTCCAGAAGAAAAAAATTGGAAGAATTGTATAAGCAAAACCGCAGATAAAAATATGAATAATTAATAAAAAGGAGAAAGTTGGGGGAGGGGGGTGGAGAACTTATACATATTGCTAAACGTAGCTAGATGTCCCACCATGGTACTCGGAAGAATTTTACTTCCTGAAAAAAATTGGGAGAATTATAAAAAATGAAATTTACCATAAAATCATAGATAATAAAAAAATAAAATATAATTTTACATAAAAATTACATTGAATTTTTGAAAAAAAAATATGATTTTATTTTCTTGATAAATATTTTAATTATAAGTTTCTTTTTAGTAATTTTGCAAAAAACAAATTCACTACAACAAGGATTTAAATCCTAGTTTGGAAATAAAAGTATTTTTTGGTGTACAATAATTGTATTTATGTAAACTTATTTTTTGTCAAATTTAGAAAAGTTAAATACACACACAAATTCTAAACTTGAGACATTTGACATAGTTGTTTGAGACATATTTAGCTACAAATGAACGCGACTTAATTAGATTTAGATATATAATTTTGTCTTTTGACCTAGCTAGAAAACATTTTTTAACATGATAACATGTACATTCATTAGAGTTGGCAACAACAACAAAACAAGATCCAAAAGGAGAAAATGCATGTAATTCATTACTGAAATTTATCAAAGGAAAGGCCTCAGAAGAAGCAAAAAGTCGAATTATAGATACGTTTCGATCAAAGAACCAAGGAAAGATTCTTAGAGCATGAGAGAATCTCTCACACGGAAGGTACCCGGAAGAAGCATGGTATTTTCAGAACTTCATGTCTATTAAATTTCTGCAAGTCATATTATTTGGAAATCATCTACTACTATTACATATGAAGTGTTATCACAGCACTCAATATGTAGGAACAAAACCTACTGCAAGTGCTGATTATTCCAAATGATATAGAATAGGTAGCATCAAACTAACTAAACACTACTCTTAATAGCATTACTGTAACCGTTTTGGACATCATTGTATCTGTCCCAGAGCATGACTCCACCGTAATTAGGAGAACTCTTGATAGCAGGAAGAACCTGAGAAGTTAGCGCATCTGTAGGAACAAAACCACCACTTGGAGCAGCTGCCTCAGCTGCTGGTAGCCCCATGAACACTTGGCTAGCTGGCACTGAGGTCCATTGGTTCCATGCATTAATCAGATTGTTAGTGTTTCCACTAGAGTATTGGCATGAAGGGTTGTTGTAGAACTGAACCCACACATAATCAAATAGGCCAGTTTTGATAGCTGAGTCCAAGTTAGCATCTGGGGTTATGCATTGTGGGGCTGCAGACAAGTACACTTTGCTCTGTTGGCTGAAACCATTGAGTGCCTTGGCAAGTTCATCCCAGTGCTGGTCTCCACCAGCCTCAATGTCAAAATCAATGCCATCCAAGACAGCATCACCCAATGGCCTTGAACTACTTGAATCCCCACCACCAAGGAAGTTATTCCAGAGGTAATTTGCAAGTTGTGTGGCTTCATCAACTGAGTTGAGGGAGTAGCTTCCAGCCCCACCTCCAAGGGAGAGGAGGACTTTGATGCCATTGCCTTGACAAGCCTTGATGTCACTGCTTAAGCCTGTGCAGCCATTGGAGCTGGGATCACAGTGGCCAGCAAGGTTTAGTTGTGGGGTTTGGCCATTGCCAAAAGTGGACAAGAAAGCTATGTTCACAAATTGGTAGTTGCCCGTATTGCAAGTATCTGCTAAGGTGCCTTCATTGGTGTTTTGGCCCCAGTAGACAGCAATCCCTGCAGCATGGGAGTACTTGAATAGGGAAATGAGCAAGAGAGGAAATAATAGGACTGAAACTTTGTTGAGGAGTTCCATGTTTCTGTGACTCGATCTGTTCTATTAGCTTCTTGGTTTGGTTCAAGGATGGCAGAGAGGGTGTACCATTTTATAGATGTTGGAGAACATGTAAATGCAAAAGTTGGGGGAAGAGAAGTATATGAACCGTGCCCTTTGGGGTAAGGAAAATATACAATTAATTGCCCGTATTCTAGTCTAAAAGCCCATTGACTAATTAAAATAGCATTATCAAGTCAAGGAGACAAACAAAAGGACCAGAAACATGCGAAATTTTATAACTTGTTTAATTATGTTCTCATTGGTGGTCAAGTTAAGTTGACTGGATATATGGTGCCTTGCCTTCCAAGCTGAAAATACTATTTGCCCATCAATGTTGAAATACTTGTCTGAAAAATGTGGACCGAGTTTCCTAATCATCCTCCGTACATGATACTGCAGACCTAGACCGATTCAAGGTGAGTTAAGAGTTTGAAAGCCTTAAGCTTGTAAGTTTAAGTTGAAATTAATTTAACTGTCAAAGGTTAATCACGCTAGCAGAATGATTTATTATATTATTTTATATTATAATAAATGGGGCGAGATGCCTTCCACTCCTCCACCATTAATTTCACTATCTAGATGTTTAAAAGGTCAAATTAAAATAAAAAAATTATGAGAACTGCTACGAAACTCAGGTTGGTTTCCTCGGAAATTGACCGACTCTCGCACATCCACGGTCCACATTTCCCTTTTATATTTTAAATAGAATAGAATAAAAAATTAAATAAAAAAATGAGAATAAAGAACATAACCTTATCTAGACATTAGGCATAGAAGTGAGCTAAATTGAGTCCAATTAAGCCTAATTCAAGTTCGGCTCATTTATGAATGAATTTATTTTCTTGACCTAAGTTCGATTGACCTTAAGCTTATGAGCTGCTCAATTATAATGAGCTAATATCAAGTCTTATATTATTAAATATTTTAGGCTACATGAACTAAACTCGAATTTGTAATTCAATAAAATTTATGTATTTTTACATATATCTAGTTAAAAAATAATTTAGTCAAACAAAAAAAAGTAAATACTTATATATATTAAATTAAATAATTTTTATTATCATTATTCTTAAAAAATGTATATATATTTATATTTATATATCGAGTTAGTTCACGTGTTAATGAGTCTAATATATAAAAAGTTCAAATTCGTCTCATTTATAAACAAATCAAAATTCTCAACTCATTAAGTTATTAATAAAACAAGTTATGAGCAAGTTTATGAATAGACTCGACTCACTTTTAACCTAGGCAACCACATCCAGGTTATATATCATTTTTCATGAATTATACAATTAATCATGCTTCTGAGTTTTGACCAATTAGTACTCTCTTTTTACCTTTAAAAAATATGATTTAAAAGGAAAAAAACTTCTTAAAAGTGAATTTGTCTGGATTAAGAGTTATTGCATTTAATTTGATTTGCCAAATGGGCTTATTCGGCCTGCACTAGGCCAACCCATTTGGGTCGAAAGCTTGTTTGGAGCCAGTCTGAACTTAAAAATTTTAATTTTTTAAAAAGTTCTTAACCCAAAATTAAAGTCTAAACTTTAAAATCTTGATTTTTCAAAAATTCTTAACAAAAAATTAAAGTTACGTTAAATTAATTTAAAGGTGTTTATAGTTTCATTGAATTTTCAACTAGATCTCTATAGTATACATTTTTTTAACCCAATCCCTTTTACTTTTAATTTTTTTCAAATAAATCCTTACTCACTAGCAACTGTTAAGATTTTGGTAATCTTAACTAAACTATAGAAACTTATTTAAAAACTCTGATGTCAGCTACTAGTTAATAGGGACTTATTTCACAAATTTTGTAAGTATAGAAACTTTGTTAAAAGAATTTTAACTTATAGGAACCTATTTAAAAACTTGGAAAAACTATAAAAATCTACAATCTAATTTAAACTCTGAAGTTATTACCTAAACACACTCTTAGAAGAAGATTATTCCCAAAAAGAAAATGGAAGTGGAAAGTTCTCCAGGCTTCGTTTTTGCGGCGGTGGCAAAGGATAAACCACCAGACAGTGGCGATGGTGACCTATCCTCCCAGCAACAAAGATTATCTTTTAGAGACATGGTTTTAGGGAAAAAGGAGATTCCAGCACAACGAAAGAAGGTTGATTTGTTCAAAGAGAACTTGGCTAAAATAGAGTATGCTGATGGCAACCCTCTAAAACCTATGGTTCATCTTGCACCATAGGTGCTAGAAGGTTTAAGTGCCCCTTGGCAGGATGCATTAGTTGTGAAATTACTGGGCAAAAGTATTGGGTACTTCACAATGAAGGAGAGACTCCAGAAGATTTGGAAACATGTGGCAGAGTTTGAGATAATGGATATTGGCAATGGATTTTTTGTGGTTAAATTTCATGATGATGTGGATCGAACCAAGGTTATGGATGAAGGACCTTGGATGATTTTTTACCATTATTTGACGATGCAGTGTTGGACACCGGACTTCATTTTGCCTAAAGCGAAGATTGACAAAACTATGGTTTGGATTCGTTTTTTTGGGTTGAATGTCTATTATTATGATGAAAGTATATTACTCGCTCTTGCTGCAGTAGTGGGTAAACCTATAAAAGTGGATGCTAGTACACTTGATGTACGTCGTGGAAGGTTTGCTCGTATCTGTGTTGAAGTTGATCTGAACAAACCAGTTGTTGGCAAGGTTTGGTTTCAAAATTTTTGGTACTGAGTAAAATATGAAGGGCTCTATAGAATTTGTGCCACATGTGGTTGTTATGGTCATCTCGCAAGAGAATGCAACAAGGGAGTATCTGAACCAAAACAGCCACCAATACAACAGAGTCCGGTGGTGGTTCAACCAGTTGTGGAGGCACCGTCCAACGCTAACGTTCAGGAAATTAATGATAAGTATATCCCGAATATGGTGGATGTAACCGTAAAGTTAGGTGTCATTAATATGGAGGAGCCGTTACACAGTGATTGGCTTGTGGTGAGGAGGAAAAATCGTAAATCTCATGGGTCCAGCAAGGTCAATAATGGCAAAGATTCCAAGGATCAAGGGACAACTAATAAGAAGGGGAAGCAATCCAAGTCCTATGCAAATAGGGATTCCATGTCATCCCATGCAAATATCCTTTCCTATAATATGAAAACGCGGGGCGCTACTGAAATTCAAAAAACAAGGTCAATTATTTACACTAATGAGAAAGGCAAGAGGCAACGTCAAGATATTGACACAGCTGCATGGCTTGCTAGTCCCCTTAGTCAAACAAAGACTGAGCCTTCTAGAAGGGGTGGCAACATTGTCATAAATTCCAAACCTAACTCACAAAAGGCAGGGACGAAGAATAAGGACCATATTTATGATCTGGGCAACGGAATGAAGTCTGCGTTTAGGATGAAGCCTATCTCAGACATTCGATTTCAGTTGTTGCATGATGATAATGAAGATTTTCATCTTCAACCTGGCTCTACGTCAAACCATCCAGAGGTTGTTCAAGAGATGGTTCCGGAAACCCAATTACAACAGGATTTTCCACCAACGTAGACCTTTGGGGTCCATGTTCTACGTTTCATCACAGGTTTTTATGGATCTTTTCCAAAACTTCTCTGTGTTAGCATGGAATATTAAAGGCGCCTTCAGCAGAAATGCTAGGCGTCATGTTAAAGACTTGATCAAGCTTCATCATCCCTCCATCTTTTGTGTTTTTGAAACTCATGGTTTATTCATAAAAGTGGAGCATTTTTGGCTCTCGTTGGGGTACAAATTTGTTTTTCTTCAGGAAGCTATTGGCCACTCGGGTGGCATTTGGATTCTCTCTTGCACTAATAATACTGATATTGCATTGGTTGACACTATGGGACAAGCTATTTGTTTCTCAGTTAGGAGAAAGGATGTTACTTGGTACTGTACTGCTACATATGCCTCCCCCATCTATTCTTCTCGGTGTAATCTTTGGACTCGTCTTAGAAATCTTAGAAGCACTATCAATGGCCCATGGCTATTTTTAGGGGATTTTAATGAGATTTTTTTATCTACTGAGGTCTCCGGAGGTAATTTTAGTCACACCCACTCCACTATTTTCGCTCAGTTATTATCCAATTGTGATTTATTAGACATTCACACTATTGGTGGTTTGTTTACATGGTGTAAAAATGTTCAACATAGAGGTCATATGAGGAAAAAACTTGACAGGTGCGTTGCGGATGTGTATTGGTAATTACTCTTTTCGCATGCTTTGGTGAAAATTTTACCATAACATGGTTCTGATCACAATCCACTTTTATTGAGCTGCATTAAATCTAAAAGTACCAGAGCTAAACTGTTACACTTTCAAGCAGCTTCGATGTCTCATCCAGATTATGAAAATTTAGTTCGTGATACTTGGAATTTTTCCCAGGGTGATGCTGTTATGAAGCTAGATAAAGTCAAGGATGAATCTCTCACTTTTAATAGAGATATATTTGGCAACATTTTCAGAAAGAAAAGACATCTACAGGGCCGTTTAAAGGGTGTGCATCATCAATTAGATATCTTCATCACTTCTAAACTCATTAGATTGGAAAGGGACCTCCAACAGCAGTATAATGGTGTTTTAGCTCAAGAGGAACTCCTTTGGTATCAAAAATCAAGAGAGAATTCGGTTCGATTTAGAAACAAGAATACTAAATTTTTCCATACTCAAACAGTGATTCGCAAGAGGAGGAATAAAATTCCTGGGTTGGATATCAATGGTATTTGGTGCTATGATGAAGATATTTTGAAAAGAGAGGCTTTTCTTTTGTTTACGAAGCTTTTCCAATCTAATAACCTTTGCAACCCACACAGTTTGAAGCTTGATAGTATTCCTCATATCGACAATGATCTTCAAAATATTTTAATCCAGCCAGTTTCCATGCAGGAAGTGAAGGAAGCTATTTTCAGCATGTCCCCTTACAAAGCCCCCTGGTCCGATTTGCATTGAATCTATGGATCCTAACAACGCTACTGTTAGTTTTCAACTAATGTTTTTTAGAAGTTATTGGAATATGGTGGCTAATGATGTTTGGGATTTGACTGCTAAAGCCTTTTCTTCAGGTACTATTGATCACCATTTATCTGAAACTCTTATTGTTCCGATTCCAAAAGTTGATACTCTAACCAACTTCAAGGATTTTAGACCAATTAGTCTTTGTAATGTTTTGCTAAAGCTAATCTCTAAAGTTCTTGTTAGACGTATCAGGCCCTTTCTTGATGAATTTATTAGTCCTCTTCAAAGCAGTTTCATTCTGAATAGAGGTACTGCGGATAATGCTCTAATGGCTCAAGAAATTATTCATCATATGCATAAAAAGAAGGGCAATAATGGCTTTCTCATGTTTAATATTGACTTTGAAAAAGCCTATGATAGGGTGGATTGAAATTTTCTGAGACTTACTTTGAATGAGTTCGGATTCCCTCAACAAACCATCAATCTTATCATGAGCTGTACTACTTCTTCAACTTTGGCTTTGAAGTTGGGCTTCACTTAAAATAGCTTTTTTTTTTTTGTGGCTTTACAAAAATATTTTCAAAGTGGGTTAAAATGAGAATGGAACAATGAGAAGTTGGATAACTTTGCTCCTTCTAGAGGTTTAAGCCAGGGAGATCCTATATCACCGTATCTTTTTGTCTTGTGTATGGAAAAATTGGCAATCTTGATTCAGGAAAAAATCAATGAGAAGAAGTGGCTTCCAATTAAAGTTTCAAAGAATGGTCCAGCCATATCCCATTTATTTTTTACAGATGATTGTTTGCTTTTCACTAAGGCAAAATCCCCTCAAGTAAGATTAGTTCAAGAAGTGCTTCAATCCTTTTGTCTAGTTTCGAGTATGAAAGTTAGCATTCAGAAGCCAAGGTTCTTACCTTCTAGGAACATCTCTCGGACCAAAGTTCAAAATTTTGAAGGTATGATTGATTTCCAACATACTTAAAATATCGATAAATATCTTGGTTTTCCTTTACTTTCGGGTAGAGTTTCCAAATCAGATTTCTCCTTTATCTTAGATAAAATAAATGTTAGACTTGCTGGTTAGAAAGGAAACTTATTAAGTAGAGCAGGCATGGTGTCACTTGCTAAATCTATTCTTAGCTTCATGCCTATTTATACTATGCAAAATCTTTGGTTACCAGAAAGAATTTGTTCTAATATTAATTCTTGCATAAGACAATTTATTTGGAATAGTAAATCGAGTCATTGGGTCAAATGGAGTAAGGTTACTAAACCTTTGCATAGGGGCGACCTTGGTATTCACCGGGCTAGAGAGTCCAATATTTCTTTATTGGGTAAACATGTGTGGGAGATTATTCACCATCCCAATAAGCTCTGGGTTCAGATGTTGTCTGCCAAATATCTGAATAACTAACACATTTTGCACATACACAATTGTAAGGGAGCTTCATATACTTGGAACTTGATAGTTAAAACGGCTAAGAGTCTTAAGTTGGGTTTCATTACAAGAGTTAGCAAAGGAGATGTTTCTATTTGGTACAACAAGTGGCTGGACAAAGGTTTGCTTTGTGAGAGAATTCCTTATGTTAATATTCAAGATATAGATATGACAAAATTTTAAAGTTTGACGGCGTTGAAACCCAAAATTTTACAATCCAAAGGTTCAAGGGATCAAAACATTCATGAGTTAACAATTCTCACATCTCCGAAACAAGGCAAGTTTTTATGAGTGTTAAAGAACATGTAATTTATCTTAATATTAAGGACATTTTCTATGACGGTATTCGGCACTTTGAGCTACTGGAAACTCAAATTCCTATTGATATTAGACTAGAAATGCATGGTATTTTCACTCTTGATGGCGCCTCTGATATGTTGATTTGGGGAGCTTCAAATTCGGGAACCTACTCAGCTAGTAGTGGTTACCATTGGCTTCTCCAAGATGTAATGCATGACCCTGATCCCGTGGAGCATTGGGCATGGATTTGGAAACAAAAACTCCCAGCAAATATTCATCATTTTTCTTGGCAGATTATGCATGATAGCTTACCAGTCAACGCTCTTCGGGTGGCTCATCATATTTCCTGTGACTCTTCTTGCCTCAGGTGTGGTTCTGCGTCTGAAACTTTACTCCATGCTCTAAGGGATTGTTATCATGTGAAGAACTTGTGGTTGTTACTGGACTTTTCGAATCAATCATTTTTTGAATCTATGGATCCTTTGTCCTGGTTTAAGCATAATGCTAATGAACCTAATGGTTGCCTATTTATTATTATTTGCTGGTACATATGGAGATCACATAATGATGCCATTTTCTCTTATAAGAGTTGGAATTATTGGTATATTTTAAGTAACGTTAGAACCATGGTGGATTATTCTACCAAGGTTTTTGGCCAACCAAAAGGCAAGAGAGATCCTAGATATGTTGCTTGGCACCCTCCTGATGATCATTTTGTGAAGCTTAATGTGGATGGCAACTCCCTTTGTAATCCTGGCAGGTCAAGTTATAGAGGGATTATTAAGAATATTCATGGTGAATGACTTACTGGCTTTTCTGGTTTTTGTGGGATAACAACTAATCTTAAAGCTGAATTATTGGCTATTCTTTATGGTCTTAAATTGACTTGGAATCATGGACATAGAGAGGTTATTTGTGAATCTGATTCTCAGGTTATTCTGTCTCCCATTGAAGACGGTGTGCATCAAACTCATCCTTATGCTCCTATTATTGATTACATTAGAAGCTTCAAAGAGCTTTCATGGAAGATTAATTTTTATCACATTTTAAGGGAAGGGAACTCCTGTGCTGATTGGCTTGCCAAGCATGGAGCAAGTAATGATGATGGTTTCACTGTTTGGGACTCTTGTCCTCCTCAGTTGTCCTCTAGTCTCCTAGCTGACGCCATGGGTACTGTCTTTGTTAGACAGTAGTCTAGTTGTTTTTCTCTTGCTTATTTTCTTTCCGAATGATAAAAAAAAAATTCTGAAGTTATTTATGAGTCAAAAGATTAATATGACAAGTTAGTTAAAAATTATTTTTCACCCAAACAAATAGGTCAAGCCATTTGGATAAAAATATTTTGTCAATTTGGCCTCATAACAAAATATGGTCAATTATTTTTAATGAGTGTTCTAAAGACACTAATTAATAAGTATTTAATATTTTTCATTAAATATTTCTAATTACTTAAAATTAATTTTTTAATTTTTTAATATATTAAATACTTTATTTTATCTTATCTTATCTTTTTTCTTCTTTAGTGAAGGTGCACCATACAATAAACAAGTTGAGCTCACTAAATAGCTTTTTTTTGTGTAGCTTGACAAAAGCACAAAATATGTAGAAATGTCAAAGTGGGTTAGACGAAAATGGAGCGAGATGAGTTGACCCATTTTTGTTTGGTGGGTTGAAAATACCAACCCACCCATTTTATGATAAGTTGATGGGTTAAACTACTTGTATTTAAAAAAAATGAGTCGACGGGTCAATACACCTAAAATTGTATAAAAAATGGAGGGTTAAAGGGGTTAAACCGCTTAGCTAGTCTAATTTAATCCCAACCTATCACTCAACAAGTAAAAAGAAAATTGACCCAATGAATCAACTTGTTTGCCCCATCTCAACCCAATCAATTAAGAATATGGAGAGTGTAAATGAATAAACATAAGGGTTTCTTAATAAATAAAATAAGTTAAACTCTGGGCAAAACTCAAGACCAAAACAAAGACATAAAAAAGCAGTTTATATAACCCAACATTAGAAAAAAAATTGAATCAATTAATCCAACCCACTATAAGAAACAGAAGAATCGAAGGAAAACTAGAAATTGATATCAGCTAAATGAAAAAATTCATTATTTGAAAATGAATCAAAAGTTATTGAACTTCAATTACAAGCTACCTTTTATATACATCAGGAACTAAATTGACTAATACTAACTAACAGCAAGATAACTAACTGCTAACTAACAACTAATTACTAACTGATAAATAACTAACTCATATAACTAAATATTGTAATAGAAACAGTTGGTGATAGTTAAAACTATTATGTGACAATAGTGTTTGATGGAAGATGTGCGGTTAAGGTGGATGTTGATGGTGGATTTGAATTTGATGATGTGGATTTATCAGGTGATACCCCCCCACATAAACTGGAGAATGTATATCAATCATTCCCAGTTTGAGAAGATTGGTAAAGAAAGATTTAGGTGGAACTGGTTTAGTAAACATATCAGCAGTTTGGTTAAAAGTAGAAATAGGTAACAAGTGAATGAGGCCAGAATGAACCTTTTCCCAAACTACATGACAATCAATTTCAATGTATTTGATTCTTTCATGAAAAGTGGGATTTGTTGCTATTTGGAGAGCGGAGTTATTATCACAGTAGATGATGGCTAAATTTGAATTTGAGACATACAGATCAAATAATAGATACTTGAGCCATTGGACTTCACATGTAGTTGTAGTCAATGCCTTATACTCTACCTCGGAAGAAGACTTTGAAATTATTGTCTGCTTCTTGGATTTCCAGCTTATCAAAGAATGCCCCAAAAAGATGTAATAACCAGTTATTGATCTTCTAGAATCTCTACAACCTGCCTAATCTGAATTTGAAAAACACTTGAGCTGAAGATCTGAATTAGATGGGAAAAATAATCCTTTTCTTAGAAAACCTTTGATGTATCTGAGCACTCTCATGGCTGCTTGATGATGAGCAGAAGTTGGATGAGCAACAAATTGACTTAGTTGCTGAATAGGTAGGAAATAGCAGGTCTTGTAGTATTCAAGTAAAGCAATTGTCCAATTAGCTTTCTGTAAGCAGAGGCATCCCTCAGCGGGGAACCTTGATCCTACTGGAGCTTGAGGAAATGCTCCATAGGTGTCTTAGCTGGTTTGCTGGCCCAAAGACCAGTGTTGGAGAGGATCTCCAAAGCATATTTTCGTTGGCAGAGCTTGATTCCTTTGGATGATCTAGCTACTTCCAGGCCTAGGAAAAACTTTAAATGACCAAGATCCTTTATTGTAAACTCAGAATCCAAATGTTGCTTGACTCTTGTTATTTCTGATAAATCATTTCCTGTCAATAAGATATCATCTACATACACTAAAAGTGCAGTGAAAGAGTCATTAGAATTCTTAATGAACAAATAGTGATCTGTAGTGGAAAGATTATATCCAGAGGTAGCAGACAGTTTGGCATACCATTGCCTGCTGGCTTGCTTGAGTCCATAGAGGGACCTAGTGAGTTTGCAGACTTGATTAGGACTAGAGGGATGAAGACCAGGTGGTAAAGTCATATAGAATTCTTCATGAAGGTCTCCATGAAGAAAAGCAGTATTGACATCCAATTGATGAAGATGTCAGTTAGATGCTGCAACTATGAACATAAGTACTCTGACAGTGATCATTTTTGCCATTGGTGAAAAAGTTTCAAAGTAGTCTAACCCTTAAGTTTGAGTGTAGCATTTAGCTACAAGCTTGGCCTTGTACCTTGCTATACTGCCATCAGCCTTGTACTTTATTTTAAATACTCATTTACAGCCAATAGGTGATTTCCCATTAGGCAAGTCAATGAGAACCCAAGTCTTATTGTTATCTAATGCAGACAATTCTGA
This sequence comes from Ormosia semicastrata, assembly GCA_029884595.1. Classification (NCBI taxonomy): domain Eukaryota; kingdom Viridiplantae; phylum Streptophyta; class Magnoliopsida; order Fabales; family Fabaceae; genus Ormosia; species Ormosia semicastrata. Next base: position 11,082,830 of record JAQQTO010000041.1, read on the forward strand.
TTGCATGGCTTGTCTCCAACATTCATGCTTAGCTACTTAAGTACATGTTTTGGGTTCAAAACTTGTAGAAACTGAGAGGCTAATTTTTTTGTGATTTGGAGACAACTGAGTATAGGAAAGGATAGATGATAAAGGATATAGAATACCTAAATTGGATATGGTTGTTGTTGAGCTAGAGAGATTGCAATGATAGTCCTGTAAATATCTTGGCTTCTATTTTTGTCTCAATGATTATCGCACAGGTATGATAGGACTGTGATCAGTAGCAATTTCATCTGTAAACTGATTATCAGGAACATCAAAAGGCTCATGAACAGCAGGGCGTGAATGAGACAGTTCAGTGTAATCAAGAAAAGTAGGAATATGTTGTGGGAGAGGAATCTGTGGAGTGCTTACAAACTTGACATCAGTGTGTGAATATGGAAAAATGGACTCATAAAAGATGACATTTCTAGATATGAAAGTTTCTCTAGATTGTAAATTATAAAGGATGAAACATTTAATTCCTGGGCTGAAGCCTAGAAAAATACATTTTCGAGACCTATGATCAAATTTAAGTCTATGAGCACATAGAGTAGAGGCAAAACACAATGAACCAAATACCTTTAACTGAGAAAAATCAGGATCTTGATTGTTTAACAAATGATAAGGACTTTTGTTTTTAAACAAAGGAGTAGGGATTCTATTGATGAGATGAATAGAATGAATCACAACAAAGGACCAAAAAGATATTGGCAAATGAAACTGAAATAAAAGTACTTTTGCTACATTTAATATATGTTGGTGCTTTCTCTCCACAACATCATTTTGTTATGGAGTCTCAACATATGATTTTTATGAATGACACATTTTTTATCATATATGACATGTAGTGCAAACTCAGAACCATTATCAGTTCTTACTTTTTAGATTTTGGTATGAAATTAAGTTTGAACCATATTGAAAAAAGAATGAATATTTTTATGAGTTTCACTCTTGGTTTTCATAAGATATACCCATGTATATCTTGAATAGTCACCCACTATAGTCAAAAAAATATTTGTGTCCTTTATGGATAGGACACTATAAGGTCCCCAAATTAATATTAGCATATATAAGCTCAAACACTTTGACAGATTTAGAAATGCTAATGGGAAATGACAATTTTCTTTGTTTAGGCAAATGGCAAATATCACAAACATTCAATTGCATACAAGGAATGGAAGAAAATTGTGAATGAAGCACTGTAAGTCATTAATTGGACAAATGATCTAATCTAAAGTGCCAAAGATCAAATTTAGAAGTTGAAACAGAATTACAATATTAAGACTTCAACCAATCCTTCTTTGCAGGACTTGTGAGGTAATACAATCCTTCCTTGTTTTTAGCTAAACCAATCCTCTTCGAGGTACTCAGATCCTGTATGAGACAACCACATGGAGAAAAAATTAATTTGCAAACAAGAGAAGTAATTAACTTTGTAACAGAAATTAGGTTGAAAGCAAACTGTGGAATGTACAACACATCTGCAAGGTAAAAATCTGAAGAAAAATGAATGATGTCTAAATGATAAGCATTAATATGATTACCATTTGGTAATTTGATTGAGATGGGATTAATGGCTTTATATGCGCTAAAGAGATTAATATCATGAAAAATGTGATCAGTAGCACTTGTATCTATGATCCATTTGTCTGATTGGGAATAATAGGGCAAAACAGTAATTGCGTTCAAAAGAGAAAAAGAATTTGAGGTAGTTGGTGCTGCAGCACCAACATTGGTATTGAATTGGTTTGACACATGACTGGCAAACTATTGTAATTGTTGAAGCATGGTCAAAAGACCTTGATACTATTCTGGAGTAAAGAAGGATCCTGATTTGAATTCAGAGTTCTCCTGAACGACCTTGGAGTCATTCTCATCAATGTTGACTTGATCAAAATCAGTATTCACAGCATTAGCAAAAGATCGAGGGTACTTTGGCTTATAACCCAGTGGATATCCATGTTTCTTGTAGCATACATCAACTGTGTGTCCCTTTTTTCCACAATGAGTACAAACTTTTTCATTCCATTTAGGTCCTTTACCAAACTGACTAACAACTTGAGCACTTGAATTTTTATCAGCAGTATTCACAAAAATTCTTGGTGCATCAATATGAAGAAATTGTCTTTCTTGTTGAACAACAAGTGAAAAGACCTTATTTATTGAAGGAAGTGGATCCATAAGCATGATTTGTGACTTAACATGCTGAAATTGATCCCTTAATTCTTTTAAGAAACAAATGACATGATCATTCTGCCTATATTTCTTCATTGCAAAAAAGGTAGCACAATTGCAAGATTCACCACATGTGCAATTAGGAATAGGTGTGAAATTTTCAAACTCATCCTACAAAATCTTAAGTTAAGTGAAATAGGATGTAACAAAAAGATCCAATTGTCTAAAAGAATGAATTTCACTAACAAGCTCAGATATTCTCAAAACATCACCTTGTAAGAATCTCTCCTTGAGTTCTGCCCACATATCAATTGCATAATCAATCCACAATATACTTTGAGCAATTTTTTGTATAACCGCATGAATCAACCAAGAAACTAACATTGCATTGCAGCGTTCCCATGCTGAAAAAGTTAGATCTGAGACTTTAGGAATTGGAATTGTACCATGAAGAAACTTCATCTTATTTTTGGAGATGAGTGCCATATTTATGGCTTTGCTCCAAGTATGGTAATTAACTCTTGACAATGGAGAAGAAACCAGCAGCGACGAAGGTCTCTCATTGGGGTGCAAGAAGAAGGGATTTGTGGAATCAGTGACAAAATTTGCCATTGTTAAAAATCAAAGAACAAGAGAAGAAAATAGTCAAGAAACTGAGTGTGTGTAGCAGAGTTCTTAAAATGAGTTCTCTGATACCATAATAAGAAACAGAAGAATCGAAGGAAAATTGGAAACAGATATAAGCTAAATGAAAAACTTCATTATTAGAAAATGAATCAAAAGTTATTGAACTTCAATTACAAGCTACCTTTTATATACATCAGGAACTAACTTGACTAATACTAACTAACAACAAGATAACTAACTACTAACTAACAACTAATTGCTAACTGATAAATAACTGACTCATATAACTAAATATATTAACAGAAATAGTTGGTGACAGTTAAAACTGTTATGTGGCAGCAGTGTTTGATGGAAGATGTGAGGTTGAGGTGGATGCTAATGATGGATTTGAAGTTGATGATGTGGATTTATCAGGTAATAAAATAATAGGTCAAATGAGCCAACTGAATGGGTTAAACCCATTTTTACAACTCTAAAAATATGTTGGGAAAACTACACACATTATACCTTGCAATAAAGGCATTTCTCAACTTACCCCGTGAAATACTTTTTATCATTAATAAATCTCCTGAATTATGGTTTAAATTGAAAATGTTAGTTTAGTTAAATCAAACAAAAGTTACTGCACGTGCAGACTTCATTTTGGAGTTTTTAAGCTGTTTTACGGTTGAAAAACAACGGCTTGCTTAAAGGATTAGTTACAGGTCTTACTTGAGGCAATTCATTACAATCTTGATTTTTTCACTTTATTTTTTCTTATATTATTTTTTATATCACATCATTTACTATTGAGATAAATATTCATATGTAAATATTTTTTTCACTTAATCACAATTATTGACATGTGATATAAAAAGTAATATAAGAGAAAAGTGACATGAGATGAACATTTTTCAATTCATTAACATAACAAATCCAAAAATCTACTCATCCAAATGTACTACCAAGCTTCTCATCCAAATCTAAAAAACCTTTTTGTCTCTCTTACGATACTTGGTTTGGTTAGAGATTATACGTTGGTAAAGGTCGAGACTATATTTTCTCATCCAAATCTATAAAAGCCTCAAACAATAATTGGTTTAGATAGAGATTATACTTTGGTAGAGGTCGAGACAATATTCTTTGGGACTCATGAAGATTTAGGCAATACTACATCTACAAATGCAATGTAAGACAATAATATTATGTTATGCTGATAAATATAAAGATTTCGCGTAGAAAAGAGAGAGAGCAAGGAAAAGGGGAGATAGTTACTAGATTCTCTCATCAACTTTGTGAGCCGTGACATGTTGCGTCTAATTCATGGTACTTCGTAATGAAAAAAAGGTTTTATAATTGTATAGCAAAAACTGTCGAACCACGTACTGATAACCGTACCACGTATTAGAAATTTTACTGCAAACCTGGTTAACTATGAAGGGAGCATTCATTCCTTCTGTGATTGATTCATCTCCAATTCGAGAGCAAAAATCCCTCTGAATTAATCCAGACATATTTTTCCCCGTACAAAATCCACGAAACCCAAGCGTGAAGACTTCGATGCACCTTATATATAACTCCATCAACACTGACTACTCCTAAGAGCACACCAACAAAACAGCCACTGAGAGCATCTGATGTTGATAAACATGGCAAAAGTCAACAAATAAAATTGAAAGTGCAGTTGAAAAACATGGCAAGAGTCAAAACTTGACTCTTATACCACTTAAATCAAGCGTTTATCAAAAAGTCAAAAGTTATAGCTGTTTAGTTAGGATGCAATACTTTTTATTTAAGCTCATTGACACATGTTACAATTCAATTTGACTCCAACTTTATTTGGATTTAATTAAGACAAGATGTTAGTCTATAACTAATAAATAGATTTAAAATTTTTTTTTGCTTAAACCTAAAGTATTCAGTTGAATGTATCAAGTCAATTAAACTAAATGTGTAGTAAGAGAAATTTTTGTCTAAACTTAAAACACTCAGTTAAGTATACCAAATCAATTAGGTTAGATGTGTAATAATACCTGCTGTTGTTAAAACCCCGTAGCTATTAATTGCCTACCAAAAGCTCTTCCATCACCCGGTGCTCAAGCACCACACTCGACAACACACACTCGAGCAACCTCACCTTCACCATTCCCTTTACAACTTCAACACACGAGCAGCAGTCTAAGTTTCACTCCACCAAGCCAAAGTCACCTCAGCAGCTCCCTGAACCATCAACGATCCAGCCACACTAAACGTCATCCATAACCCCTGCATTCCAAGTTCTGTAACCAACATCTACAGCTCAACCATGATACCCAAGCGACCAACGTCTCAGCCATCAATTACAGTCTCCACCTCCTCATAGCATCACCAAATAAACCTCCATCACATACTTAGTTCCTAAAATCTCACCTTGAAATCACCCACAGATCCAAAGTTGAGTTATGCAACAAATTATCCAATGTTTTCAGGAGTGAATTTCCTAGCAAAAATCCCATTCTATAAGAAAGATCATTTTTGCATTTTTCTCTGTAGAAAGAGAGTTGATGGCAGGGTTAGTAAGGAAGTCGCGTGAATTGAAGGCACATATAACGCAACATTCAGGTAAAGGGGAATCAAGAGACAATACTAGAAAATTGGGCTTACGGGCTGTAGGTAAAAGTAAATAGGGTTGAGACGTATAGCACACAAGGATCAGGTGTTCTGCACATTATAACTCTCGATTGATTTAACTGGAAACTTGTAAACCATAATTTAGTGACAAAAAAAAAAAAAACTTCAGCGGGGTTAAGTTGAAAGAGGCTTGTATTACTGGGAGTAATCTGTGTTTTGTCCAAATATGTTTATAAGTTGGCAAAAAATATTTTAAATCAACATCTAGGATATACCCTATCCATATCATCTAATTATCTTGTTCATTATTATATCCGTTACTTTTTATCTGTCTTTTTAAAAAATATATTTTGTTCTAATTTATCTATTATTTGAAAATTTTAAAAGATTCATTAATTAATTTTTTTAAATTTTACTCTACTCTTTATTGTCTCCGTTAAACCTAATAATTACATGTATTAATTAACTTTTACAATCTCTTACACATCTAATGGAGTGAGAAAGGGTTATTTAATTATATCAATCTATATTTCACTTAATTTGTGATTATTTGAAGATATCCTTAATTCCTATGTAAAAACTTTAAAAACAGATAAAAAAGCGGATAGAGCAATAACTTTCCCATGGAGGATACTAATAGAATTATGTTAAGGATTAAAAATAATATTTATTATTAATTATTTAAAGAAAAAATTAAATGCATTTAAATTTTTTAATATAGTAAATGCTTGTACTTTTTATTTAATATTTTTTATTTTTTATTTCTTAACATATGCTTTTAGGACACACTTTAACAAAATTCATGTTATTATTAATAATCATTATTATATTATTACAAGTGAGGACATGTTAATATGTATGTAAATTTAAAATATATTTGGAAAAAAATGTGTTAGAAAAGGGGGAAAAAGAGAAAAATAGAAGAAAGATTAGGAAAGTTGAAAAAATGCAATTATCTAAACAATTTTATTTCAATTATTCAATTACAGTTTTACCCTATATTATATATTAATTTATTTATGTATCTAATGTGCATGTAATATAATAACACTTTCAGGTTTTTTAAAAATTGTCAAGTGCCTTCTAGAAATATAGTTAATTAAATTAAACATATACACGTGTGATTCGCAAGGCGAAATGAATATGCAAATACACCTCTTTGTTTGAGATGTGGGATACTCTGATCAACGTCATCATAATACATGACAAAGTAGAATTTTAGCTGCCAATACATCTTTAAGGCTTGTAATTGTCAGTCATGCACATAGTGGAATGCACCACTGATAATAGTATAAACTTATGAAATGTGTCCAGATTAATGTAAAACACGTAATAAAAAACCAAAAAAAAAAAAACTAATGATTAAAAATAAATAGTATTTTGTATAATATATAGATATAATTTGTTTAAATATTCTGTTTTAAAATGTATAAAAAGTGGTATACTTCTTTATTCATACTTCTGTGTCACTATCTATTTTTCTTATTAATCCCGACTGTTTTTTTTCTTTCATAATAAGACATGAAAATAATTATTTAAATATTACTTAGATAATATGTTTTTCATAAAATAACAAATAAAACTTAATTAAAAAATATTTTTAATAATAATAATAATCATCATCATATATTTACACAATAATGACCGATACAATAATATAATAGTACATTACTACTTTGTTTTATGATTTTTTCTAATAGTGATATAAATATTATTTAGATAGTCACTAGAGAATCACATATTCATAAAAAAAATACTTATTTTTACTTAGTAAAAAATTTATTGAATTTTTTACAATTCACACATCAATGTGTTTCATTATTAATTAGAATAAAATATAATTTAAAACACTTAAATACAATCAAGTAAAAAAAATCAAAATTTTGTTGGAAATACAAGTTTCATTTCTAATGAATACGTGGGTAAAAGAAGTCCCAAATGCAAAGAAATAGAGAAAGTGAGAATCTTATAGATAGAAAAATCCATGATCTTAATGACATAAGGTTTTGGGTTGAGACGTGGATTTCTCTTTATGTCAATTGGAAGCATTATCTCTCTAGAGTTTCAGGCTGTCTCTAACAAGTAGTATCAGATGGTTCAGTTAAGGAAAGTATGATTGAATCACGTGTTTACTAATAGACCAAAAGTTATAGCTGTTAATCATGGTACAACAAGCATCACAATTCAATTTGACTTCAATTTGATCTTACCTGGGCCTTGCTAAGAGAGGATGTTGGTCCGCAACCAACAATCCCCTTTCTAGCATTGGCCTCTTGCAGTCCATGGCTTTCCAAGAACCAAACTCGTGATCTTAACTTCAATACCACTTGTTAGATTAAGTGTTTATCATTAGGTCAAAAGTTATATTTGTTAGTTAGAGTGCAACTCTTTCTACTTAAGTCTATCAACAAGCGTTACAATTCAGTTTGACTTCGACTCAACTTAGGCCTTGCCAAGGCAGGATGTTGGCTCGCAACCAACAAATGATTTGTTATAGTTGTTGGTGTTCTCATGGTTGATGTCACCATTGGAAAAAAGACCATTGACTCATTACTCCGCTCGAGGAGGAGTGTCTTTGTGTGTTTGGACTTGAGAGAAATATTGTTAAAATTTTAAATGTGAGTTCTAAGTAGATATGTTGGTAAAAGAAATTTCACATTAGAAAGGAATGGATAAAATGAAAACTTTATGAATGAAAGAACTCATAAACTTAATGTCTGAGGTTTTAGGTTGGAACTTGGTGTCAAGCAGACTATATAGTTTTTTTTTTTCAAGTCCATTAATGGAAGCAAATCTCCCGTGCGTTTTGAGATCCCCTGTCTCTTACACATTTAGCTTTGTTTAATTTTGGTGATTTTTATGTAAATTTTGTTATAATAAAAAAGTTGACAAACTTGTATATAATTGCTTATATATATTTCAAATAGTATATAATATTTTGTATCAAACAAAGTCTTGCTTCTAAATGTTAGCATGCTTGTTTAAAATACGTTTGTATTAATGAATATTTTGTAACTTAAATATTAAATTTAACAAAAACTCTCTATAAATGAAGCTACAATCATTTCAAAATAAAATAGGACTATACTTTCATAAAAAATAAATAAATACATAAACCATTCTTTAATATAACTTTTTTTAAGAATGTAACTTAGACTTTTATGTGTTTTTGTTTACAGTAACAAACTATAATAAGATCATATTTTATTAATGTGTTTTTTAAAAGTATTCATTAGTATGTTAATATATCGAAGCCAATAAAAATATCTCAAAGCCAATAGTTAGAAAGAGAAATGAAAGCTTGACAACTTAAATATGAGATTATTTAATTAAGAGTAGTTTTCTTTTTGAGTGAATTACTTTCACCCCCTCTAAGTTTAATGATATTACACTCAATCTCATTCTTTTTTAAAAATGACACTCACCCCTATTAATTGATCAAGTTACATAATTGTGTAAATATTTTTAGTTAAAATCTATAAGATTTTCAGTATTTACAGTTATTTATAAAAAAAAATATATTTTTTAAAATATTATTATGTATAAATATTACGAGTTAAAATTTGATAATATTTTTTTATCAGTTAAAATTTGATAATATTACTAGTTAAAAAATATATATATTTTTTTCAAAAAACTCCTTACACACCCATACAGAGAAAATTGTAAAAGTTTTTTATAAAAAATATTATTATATATAAATATTATTAATTAAAATCTGAAGGTTTTTAGTATACATAATTATTTTTAGTATACATAATTTTTCATAAATATCTGTGAATGTTGAAAATTTTATAAATTTTAAGCGATAATATTTACACAATTATGCAACTTAATCAATTAATTGAGAGGTGAGTGTCATTTTTGAAAAAGAATAGGGTTGATATTTTTTTTTAAAAAAAAAATATTTTTTATAAATAACTGTGAATGTTGAAAATTCTATAGATTTTAATTGATAATATTTATACAATTATAAAACTTGATCAATTAATGAGGATAATTGTCATTTTAAAAAAGAATGAAATTGGATGTAATATCATTAAATTTAGAGGAGGATAAGTGTAATTTACTCTTTCTTTTTTTTGCAAGGGAAAAAAAAAAAAGCAAAGAAACACTAACTATGAAAGAAAGTTTTATAATATGTTGATTGTAATATCTTATTTTTTATAAAATAATTTTGTGAAGAATAAAATTTTAAGTTAAATATTATATTTGGTTTTATTTTATAATAATTGATATTGATTAAAAGAGATTAGATAAAATTTGTAAAAATTTAATTAGTAATAATTTATGAAATTAGAAATAAGAATTTATTAAAATAAAATTTAAGATTTAATTTTAACAATAAAGATTATAAATATTTTAATTAATATATTTGTAAAAATATATTTATAAAGAGATAATTATAAAAAGATATTTATGAATTAATTATTATTTTAATATAAAAATTTAAATCTAATAATTACTTTATATAAAAAAAAGTACAACGTGGTGCACGTTGCAACACACAAATATTCATAAATTGGGGGGGGGGGCTGAACAAGAATAAGAAGAGAGAGAGGTGCTGCAAACGTATACCGAGAAAGAAAGACTGTTTTTTTTCTAATTGGATGCTTGCGTTCGAATCGGGTGGTATTGATTTAATTTTGGGAGTGGATGGTTAGAGAAAGAGAGAGAGAGAGAGAGAGACAAAGAAAGAGAAGAAAGAAAGAAAGAAAAAAAAGAGAAGAAATAGAAGGAAGAGAGAAGGAGCAGCAAACGTAGCCGAGAGTAGAGAAAAGAGAGAGAAAAAGAAAGATAAGAAAAAGAAAGAAAGAGAGAGAAAAGAAAGATGAGAAAGATGAGAAAGAAAAGAAAGAGAAGAGAAACCAGAAACAGAAAGAGAAAGAGAAGGAAGAGATGAGGAAACCGTCAAAATTGAGAAAGAAGAAACAAGAGGGAGAGAGAAGGAATGACAAAATATTTATAAGAAGTAGGAATTGAATTTTTAAAAAAAAAAAAATTATGACTTATTGTATGTTTATATGTTTTAGTTTTATTAGTTAATTTTTATTTTAATATATTTTGTGCATATTATGATTTTTGTTAAATTTATTATGTACATATAATGTTATAAAATTTTGATATTTGTTTAACTCTAAAATATTTATGATATTTGATAAAATTTAAAATTATTATAATTAAAATGTTAACTATTTTATGAGATTAATACAATAAATTAAAATATTACTTAAGGTTTAAGTTAAACATATATTTTTAATTTTATTGAGTAATACATATATGTATTTGAGTTATCTGTATTTTCTTATATTTACCTTGATTTAGGAGTATTTTTATGACATTTATTTTGACATATATTTATCTTGTTTGAAAGTAATTTTATGATCTTTATTTTAACATTTGTAATAAAAGAATTTTTGCAATGATTGATCTGATCAAGATGATTGATCTGGATCAAGATAAATAGTATGATCATGATGATGATGATGACGATAATTGAAAATAATTATATTATGATTTATGCTTTTCATAAAATAACAAATAAAATTAATTAAATTAATTTTATAATATATATTTACACAATAATGACCGATATTTAATATAATACTAATGAAATAAATATTATAGATAGTCACGTAGAGAAACTTTTAAAAGAATTATTAAATTAATTTTAAACTATATTTGGTTTCTTGAATAATTTATATTTAAATTTAATGATTTAAGTTTTGTGGGTTTTATTTAATTATCATGATATAATAAATTTAATTGTGATATATTAGTATTTTATATTGTTTATGTTTATGTGTAGAAAGTTAGCAAAACGGGTTTCAACCCGTCAAGTTAACCCGCCAACCCGCTATTTTTTTGGGGGTTTGGTTCAAGGATTGAAATAGTTATTTTTTTTTTTTTCAACTCGGCTTTGCATAACGCGCATAACCGCGTATGCAAATGTGCGGTTGGTTACTATGAGTTGATTTTTTTTTTTTAAAAATGATAAGTAATACTATAAATAAAAAACTCTTTGATGTTATATAATTTATGTTTGAATATTTAATTAGACTATTTTAAAAAATTATATTTTAGATATGTGATTTGTAATTTTTTACCATTATTATTTATTATTATTTTATAGTATTTATTGATTTTTTATATAATTTTTTTTAGGCGGGTTAAAAGCTGGTTGACCAAATACCAACTCATCTATTTTTTCTTATTTTATCTTTTTTTATGCCAACCCGCCTTTAAAGAGGTGGGTTAGTTCTTCCAACTAATTTTTAAAAAATGGGTTAACGCACCCCGCCCCACATTTTAGCGGGTTAAAATGGTCTCGGCGGGTACCATTTTGTCATATTATTTGTGTGTGATGGCAAGATAGTGATTCATGAAAAAGTTTGCACTTAACCGTTGAGAGGCAGATGGATGGATTTCCTTTTATGTTACCTATCTGATTAGTGTAATATGTTTGACTTTATTGTCACGATATTAAAGTAATATCAAAGATAGAGTGAATTCCTTATGAAAATAAAGGTCTTCGAGTGAAATGTCAGACAAGCAGACATGAAAAGAAAAAGAAAGAAAAGTAAAGTGTAGATTTCTTGTGACGAGGAAGTTGCTTGCAGATTGTTGAATACACTTATAATTGGTACTTGTTTGTTGATATATGAGGAACTTGCTTGTTAGTTCTGTTATGTTGAAATTTTGTTATTTTTGTTATACTTTGGTTACCATGTGATTTTCTGTGTATCTTATACAGTTGAAATTTATCATATATTTTTGAATATTTTTATAACTGTTTATTTTTTACTGAGAATTTTTAATTCTCACTCGATTCATGGTGTTTTCAGATTAGTTCAAGATGTATTATGGTCATCACCATTCAGATCAACTAAGCATAGACCATTGTTTCAAAGGAAGATGATATAATTATTAGAAATATGTGTATATATATTTTGAATAAACATTACGACTAGTGTGAGATTTTAGTTTGAAAAGTTATAAATATATATTATAACTTTGTTTTATCTTGTATCGATACTTATTTCTTTTATATATATATATATATATATATATATATATATATATTCTGATTTTAATATTTTTTTTAAATTTTTATGAAATAAATTCATTTCAATATTATTATAAATATGTTTAGAATTATTGTTTTAGTTAAGGAGGTTACACTGGTGAATGCGATATCTAAAATAAATTATCAAATATTTATTAAATATTAGTTTTATAATATATTTAAATTTTTATTAAAAATAATTAACAGTTAATAAAATACTTAATAAGTATTATATCTTAAAACAAAGATGAATACTATAGAATTTTCAAACTAATAACGAAGAGAACACCAAGAGTATCCGCAAGCGGTGCTCAAGATTCAGACTCAGACCAGGAGGAGCAGAACATTGAGTATTATTTCAAAAAATTATTAGAATTATTCTTAATAGTAATATATAAATATTATTTTGTCTTTAATTAAATTATTTTTTTAATTAATCAAATAATTTTTTATAATTATTTTATACTTATTTTAATAATTTAATATATAAAAATAATTTTTTATACTATTTAAATAAAATAAATTAAATTAAAATTATTTTTCAATTAATATATTTAAATATAAATTTTTATAATTAATTATAATAAAAAAATTTATACAAGAATTAATTATTAAAATAATTTAATTTTCACAATTATATTAAAATCATATTTATTCTTTTTCTTTCTCTCTCTTTTCAACATCAGCATCAACAGCGTACATTTTGATTTTCTCACCGTGAGCTCTTTTTTTTTAGCAAGAGACATTAGTCTATCTAAATGGAACAGAACAAATTTGATTATTAGAAACATACAAAACGCACAGAAAAATGAATGGAGAAGCCACGACCGACAAACGTCCAACCTAGGTAGTGACAAATTAAACATGTGATTGTGATCTATAAAGCTGTGGGTAGATATGATGCATTATCCTCCTCCAACCAGAGCTGCACTACGTAGGAGGTTCGATGGGGCCGATGCGAGGGACTAGAAGGAGGTAACTCTTATATTTTTAGATTATATATATATTTTTTTTATATTTTATTTAATATTATTTATTATATTTTTTTTATTTTTTTATTTAATTATATCTCTTAAAAAATATAAATAATATTTATATTTTTTTTAAGAGCGTGAGATGATAATTTTTCAAAGGAAGATTCTCATGTCCTTTAATCAGAGCAGTACTATGCTGTCAACGTATACGCATGGTCCTCTCACTGTATTTAGCAGAAGTTATGAGCTTGACGGGCCAAAACTATGGATGGAGATCACCTGTGTTCATTTTCTGTCTCTTCTCTTATTCTTTTATTTAAATTTTGATAAGTGTAAATTAAATTAAGTGAGAATGAAATATGTAATTAAGTTTAGAATACTAATTAAAATTTAAGTGAAAAGACAAGAAAAGAGACAGAAAATGAGGACAGGTGATCCTCATCCTTGCATGATTGCATCTTTCTTTTCTTTTCAGTAATACATAAGTTCCACGTGGTGAGAAGCGCTCGAGGGCCTCCTAAAATGGGACCAGCGGAGGAAAGAAGGAAGAAGGGATAAGGGAAATGTGGAAAGGATGCGAGGAATTGATCCTGCATCTCTTCTTAACATATCCTAGCACTAACCGACAGGGACGATTGCATCTTTCCTTTTTAATGTCTGTACATTATTATTTTTTTATCATTCATATATTACTTCTTTTTTAATAACAAAATAAGAAAAATATATATTTTAACACATTTTCTATTTTTTATTTCCTAAACAAACAAGTTGTAAAAGTGAAATTATTAGCACTCTCAATTATTTATTCACATTTCTTACTTATCAATTAAAATTTTAATTTTTTTAAATTATGAAAGATTACTAAAGAATGTAGATAAATAATTGAGAATACTAATAACAACATCAAAACTATAAACTTAGTGTAAACTTCTTCATGTGCAAATATCATTTTTCAATTATAATCATTCTTATCTTTTTCTTTTGTTATGGTGTTTACAATATGGAAAAGTCTATTCGCATACCATTTTTCGCATACCATTTTTACATTAACAATTGATGTATAAATAGTTAGTAATCAGCATATATTATAATCAATTAATATCTCCAAGTATCATATAATTGACGTTAATCACCAATTAAATCGTCAATATAAAATTAGTGTTCGGTTGAAACTGTTACATGCTACAATTTTTCTGTAGGTTTACCTTTTTCTTTTTCTGTATGTTTAGTTGAGAGTGCACTGGGATCTCCAATACATGACATTAAGTTGAAGAGTTAGGTATAATTCAGCCTAAAATATTTTACATAAATCTTTGAAAATTGTTAAGGAACCAGAAATTTTGTCAATTTTTTTTTCCTAAAATAATGTGAAATGTTTATTAGTTCTTGATTTAATAAGTAATCATTACTACTTTATTTCATCTAATAACCACCCTTATATTTTATCAAAATTTTAACTCTTTTTTTTATGTAGCATTACTTTAAAGCTTTATGTAATGTCAGCGTTCTGTATTTTTTTTATTTTATCTCTAGGTAAGGTTTGCTCATGCAATATTTTTTTTTAAAATAAAGAATTCTTACCTTCAGGTGGTTTAATTATTCTTAAAAGTCATGGTTGCCTTGTTTCTTTTTCTCATTTATTAATTATTTTCAATTGATAAAACAATTTTAAAAATTTTGCTTACCTAACTTTCTTAATAAATTTTTTTAACATATAATAAAATTTTATATATGTAGATGTCGGTTAATGATAAAGGAATTTTGATAATATGCAGGAGATCATATCTTCAAACCTCCTTGTCACTATTGTATTAAAAAAAAATATAGAAGTCAAACTTTTAGAGGCGATTATCGGTAGTTGGGTTTCCTAATTAAATTCCCTCTTTATTATCTAAACGAAAAGCATTAGTATTTGCGGGTGCAAAGAGAAGAAAATGCTAACGTTTTTATATTTATGTAAAAGTTATATATTATTCTTTTATCCACCAATATATATATATATATATATATATATATATATATATATATATATATATATATCATTCTTCCCATTTTACTTGTAAATTGTCTTAAAATTAAAAAATACAATGAATATTTACATAATGCAAAATTTATCTGTAATGTTAAGAGTTTAAATCTAAAACTAATTATTTTAAGAAGACTTATTATCTAGTTA
This sequence comes from Ormosia semicastrata, assembly GCA_029884595.1. Classification (NCBI taxonomy): domain Eukaryota; kingdom Viridiplantae; phylum Streptophyta; class Magnoliopsida; order Fabales; family Fabaceae; genus Ormosia; species Ormosia semicastrata. Next base: position 11,098,461 of record JAQQTO010000041.1, read on the forward strand.
ATTAACAATCAGCCCGGAATTGCATAAATAATTATTTTTATTGAAATAATAATAATATTTAGGTAATTTAAAACAACATTAAATCCTTAATGATATTTACTGTTCCATTTACGACTTAAGAGGTTAGCATTCCCCACTCTCATTAGTCCATATATGCATTTGAATTCTACACAATTGTCAATCAAATTAGTTCGTCTATCTATTTATTTATTTATGCAAAGGAGGCATTGAAGATTGAAACTATAAATTTATGTAAATTAATCAAATCTCTCACCATTAGGAGTGGGCTAATGGTTACAACCAAGCCAGTTAATAAAATATTTCTTTCAAACATTATTGAACAGGTTCGCATCTTGTTCCTTTGTTCAGTTGTTAGTTTAGCTCACCTCCGCTCAGCCATGTTAGTAAAATCCGTGGACAAGTAATTGTACACGTATCATTTAGGAAAACATCGTATAAAATCTTTGACATAGATTCAAACAACTCGGAAATCAACCTATATAATATAAACTAACAAGGGAAGAAATCAAGTATTACAGGTGAATAAGGCTAAGTGTCGTTGAACCAAGGGAGCATCCTCTTCTAATCCCAGTGGTGCGGGCATGGTGATGGAGAGAATATTGAATTATTAGTGTTAGTTATTTTTTAGTTAAGATAAGACGTTGCATAAAAATAAAACCTTTATTTCAAGCGAAATCCATTACATGCTTGTAATCAAACATGCATAGGTCGCACTTTGTTAGCTTCTTATTCCATACATAGAGAGTGCATAATGGTGAGTCAACCAAGTATGCCTCCTAAGGGCTACAACATACTAGTAAGGATCATGGTTCAGATGGATCCCTACAGAGGCAGAGATCCTAGACGCAGACCGTACAAACTGGTTGATGCAGTCTCATCACACACACATCGACAAACTTTTGAGACGCTGTCTTTTATCTGAGCAGAGTAGTTATTTTTTTTATCATAATACCTGTCCCAAATCATAACTCCACCGTAGTTGGAAGCTTGCTTTGCGGTTGGAAGAACCTCAGATTTGAGAGCATCCGGTGGTATATAACCGACTGCTGCATCCTCAGAAGCCGCAAGACCCAAGAATATTAAGCTGTTGGGAACATTTGAGGTCCATTTATTCCATGCACTCAAAAGATTGGTAGCATCTCCATTTGAGTATATGCAAGGGTTCTGGTAGAAGAACTCAACCCATATGTAATCGAAAAGGCCAGTTTTGATCGCGTTGCCGAGGTAGTAATCTGGGTAGACACATTGTGGTGATGCAGATAAGTAAATTTTTCTTGCGGTTGTGGATGCATTAATGGCCGTGACAAGGTCTTTCCAGTGCAGGTGCTCACTATCTGACACGTCAGCAATATCAATGCCGTCCAAAGATACACTTCCTAGTGGACCAGGTTGACCACTGAGGTAGTTCTCCAAGAGGTAGTCTGCAAGATCTTTGGCCACATCCTCTAATGATGAGGAGTAACGAGCTCTTCTGGTTGTTTGAGTTCGATCTTGGCCAATGGAAATGAAAACTTTGATGTTGTTTTCTTGGCAGTATTCTATTTGTGACTGTAGCTCGGAGCAAGGGTAAGTAGAGCTGCCACAATGTGCTGCCAAGTTTAACACTGGGGTGCTGCCATCGTCGAACACAATAAGGCTTTCGAGGATCACGATATTATAGTTTCCAGTGGCACATGTTGCCTGCAAGGTGCCCTCTCCTTCATTGGATTTCTGACCCCAGTAAACAGATATGGCTCCGCTGCCAACACAATCAGCAGCGTTGGAGGAGTTGATTATGGAAGAGAGGGTTACAAGGGCCAAGAGGAGGAATATTGATGGTTGTTTTGTAGCAGCCATGGTTAATTATGAGTAATGGTTTTCTTGTTTAGCTGGATGGCTGTTAGGGCAAGAGAAGCAACCAATTTATAGTGGTGCTAGGGCAATTGGCTTGTGCATTTCTTACTCGAAAAAGTTACACTCTCAATATAATATCAGTGTGAGACATCATATTTGATGTGAGTATGGTTAGATATTATTATATATTACATATAAAGTTAAAATATATGTATCTCATATAAATGTGAATATAATATTGTTTAAGTATCATATTTTAAGTATTTAAATATCAAAAAAAATTCATAATATTAATGAAAATAAATTTTACATCACGTGTTTTATGTTAGAAACTTTTGTAGTCACTTACTTTTAGGAGTAGGATTCAAAATTTTCTTAGTGTCAACAATTTTTGTTTTATTAATATTTATTGGGAGAAAGAATTTGGGACAAAAGTGTTAGACTTGTGTCTTTTATAATATTTTTGAAAGTCTCTTTGTGATAGATACCCATAACATTATTCAAAAAGAAAATTCTTGAAAGTGGTTAAAAAAGGTAAAGTAAAAAATTAATGCACTATTTCTATAAAAATAACCATATTCTTCACAATAGTTCATATAATGCTTCATACACTATATAAATTTATATTGTTTTACATATGTGTGAGGTTATAATCATAATGTAATTATGGTAAAAAGAATATAAAACTAACTATAATTAAATAATAAAAATATATATATAAAATAATATGTGTAAAGTGTGTGTTTATCATTATTATATGTTAATCAAATAATGTAAGTTGTGACAATATCATTTTTGGCCATTTTAATGTCAAGTAGAATATAAGACGTGCTAATCCCATGAAAAGAATTCTCTATCAAAATTTTGTGTTTGGCGAGGGCGCTAAGTACCTGCTACGTCATAATGGCAGTATCACCTTTGTCGAGTTAGTTCCGAGATATTCCTACAAGAACAGTATTATTTACGGAGTTGGTGTAATAGTTGAGAAGATGCGCTCTTTATTTTGATTATTTGATTATGAGGTAGGCCGGTCCAATTTTAAAAGCCAGCTTATATAAAATTGTTTGGGAAGAAACTTTATATATTTGAATAAATAGAATAATGATACTTATATATATACATTTATGTATATATTATTTATATTTGTATAACGATATTTACTCTTATTTATATATTATTTTAAATTTATACAAAATTTATCATTTAATTATACTTCTTCAAATAACTTTATCATTTAATTATATTTAATCTTAAAATATTTTTTACATATCTATATTTTAATTCTATAGTATATTCTTATGAAAGATGTATACAGATGTGATGTATGGCCGTTTCTAAGATACACCATCCAAAAGAGAGTGTATCATACACCTTATGTTATAAATTATTGATTTATTCATAAAATAAATTAATGACTTGGATTAATTTAAAAACACGCTTAGTAGGTTTTTTTTTTTAATTTTTTAGTATTATATTTTTTATATACTATATCATCATCATTATCATTGATTATTTGCTTCTTAACTATCACTTATCACTTATAATTTTTTAAATTGTATAGCTATATAAATATTATCAGTTAAAATTTATAAAATTTTCAAAAAATACGATTATGATTTTAGAAAACTCGATCACTTCTAATTTTTTTAAATTGTATAAGCGTATAAATATCATTAGTTAAAATTTATAAATTTTTTCAAGGATAATAATTTTAGAAAAAATTTTAGTATCGATTATTTATGAAAAAATTTTTAGTATATACTGAGTTATTCAGAGTTGTGTAATTTTAAAATATATAAATAGTATTCTTTTTTCGGCATAAATAGTATTTTTTTCGGCAGAACAGTGATTTTTCTAGCATGAACAGTGATTTCCCCAGCGTGAACAGTGATTTTTCAGTAGGAATGGTGATTTTTTCGGCAAGAACAGTGATTTTTCAGATGTGAATAGTGGTTTTTTCAGCGTGAACAGTGATTCTTCCGGCATGAACAGTATTTTCGGCATGAATAATGCATTCTGCCAGTGTGAACAGTGCACATGATTTCTGAAAAAAAAAAAACCTGCTCAAAAAAAAAAATTGCTGTTACAAGTCATAGTCAATGGTGTATCATACACTCCAACTTAATGGGGTGTATAGTAGCAACAACATGAGAATATTCTGAATTCTGATAATATAAAAAAAGTTAAAATTATTAATAAAGACCGTACGACCATTAGTGTCAAACTGTCAAGGGCATCAAGAGAATATGCGGTATAATTGCTTATGGATTAAAATTTCGATCTATTGTTTCTGTTTTTTTTTTCTCTCTAATTGAATAACAATAATTCAGTAAGAATCTATTTTGATAACGAAATTAAAATTGAAATATAAAATTTTAATTTTAATTTTAATTCTTTTAAAATTAAAATTGGTCTAAAATTTACATTTTATGTTTAGAATTGTTAAAGAATTAAGATAAAAAATTTATAATTCTAAATTTAATTATAATTTTATTATTTAAAAATATAATTTAAAATATTAAAAATTTATTTATAAAATTAAAATTAATAAAAATATTCATACAATAATATTTTTATAATATAATAATTATATTTTTAATAAAAAATTCCATAAATTTGTTAATAAAAAAATTTCCATAATTTTTTTAAAAAACAAATATATATTAAAATAATTTTTATATAAATATAAAAATAATTTTTTATATAAATATAGAATCTCAATAAATATAATTGTTTATAAATAAATGTGGGAGAGAGAGTTTAATTTTTAAGTTATGAATTTGATAATTCTTAAGTTATAAATTAAGAATTGAAAAAAATTTAATTTAATTATTTTTAAATTTCATAAAATTAATTTATAAAATTTTAATTTTAATTTTAAATGACATTTTAAATATAAAATTAAAATTAAAATTTTAATTTTAATTTTATATTCAATTTCAAGAGTCAAACAAACACTTAAAATTTTTTATTTCTTAATTGTCAGCTTTTGTAAATAAACTGTTAACATTTAATCAGGTTCAGAAAAATAAATATAATATGATATAGATTTCAATCCATTATTTATAAGGAGCGCGTGTTTTGTGAGTTTAAGTGTAAAAGAAAATTCTTGAAACTGTTTTTTTGCTTAAATAAAATTATAAGACCATATTTTTAACGTTACAAGAGAGTTTGGTGACAAAAATAAATTTTAAGAAAATTGGTTGAAGAAGTACGGTTAAACTGTCATTAAAGTTAACTGAAAAGAATATTTTAACTGCAATTTGAGTTGAGAGGATTTAAGTTGTAAAGAAAAAAAAAAGACCATAGAAGGGATTAATTAAAAAAAGTTGATATTCAAGAAAAATTTTAAAATACTCCTAAATTATTATTCTAAGCAAGTTTAAAACGATCCAAATCTGATTTTAAAATATTAAAATTTCAATCTACCGATTTGTATAATTATAAAGGGTCATGCATTACAATTTTATTAGAACAATATAATATTTTAAAAATGTAGAAGAAACTCTCGATATTTAGCCAGAATAATTGCCCGACCAGAATGACACGACTTGCTACTTAAGTGAGGTGACAGACACTTATTATGAGTAATTAGCATTTTTATTTTTAAAATAGATTAACAAATATTTATTAGATACGTAATTTTCTAAGGAAAAAACCTTTGAACCACACAAGAACGACAATCGAATAACAAGCACTCAACCTTAAATCGGATGCCCTCTTTTGCCTTTGTACAAACAGATCTTATCTCTAATTCCCCTTCACTTTCATCAAATTTTTTGTTCAGACATTTTCTTTGGTAAAATCTAATTAGACATCTAGTAAAGTATACAATTATCTTTCATCACTCATTGAACTTTTGGGCTTTTAGCCCCTCTTCATTTCTCGTCCTCCATTGCTCCTTCGCTGAGTGTTGACATCGGAGATGGCGGTGGTGCGGAGGCAAAGTTGTCAGCGTAGCCGAAGGATGGCTTGACGAAGACTCTGGTGGCAGCGCGTCACCGTCGTCGAGGAGCACATTCCCATCAAGGGAGAGTGGGATTGAGAGTAGGAAGAAGATTGAGTAGCATTGGTTTTAAAATCAGATCGAACTGTTCAGTTGAAATGGTTGAATCATAAATCGATTATGTCACTGGTCAATCAATATTCAGTTTAATTATAATTTAATTATAAATTTAGTTAATTAAATCATGACCCAAATGTTTTGTCGATTTGATTTCTGATTTAATTTTAAAATATTGCTCAGTGCTCACAGAAGAAGAAAAAAAAAGTTGAAAAATGGAGAATGAGTTGAAGTAGTGCGCACAAGAGAAAAGAATGAAAAAAAAAATACATATAATTTTCATCTAATCTTGTGTTTGGAAGACAAAAATAAATAAAGAGAAAGGAAAGAAAAAAAAATTATTTGAGAGTTTATTAAATTAAAATATAATAAAAAAAGAAAGTTATGAGAAATTATTTTTTCTTTTTTTAAATAATAAATTTTTATTCTTCAAAAATTGGGATAAAATAAAAAAATAAATTTAATAGTTAAAATATATTATATTTTATTTTTTTATAAATTAACTTTCAAATAAAATAATAAAATTATATTTCATTCCTTTTTTAATCTTTTAAATAAATAATAATAATTTTATTCTGTTTCTTTTATTCTTACTTATTTCATTCTATTTCTTCACTAACAAAACATCCAAATATATTTTAAGTTGGGAATCTGAATTTCGGAGAAAATTGCTGGCCGAATAGTACTTTTCATTTAGAAAAAAGACAAAAGTACAAGAGACTTTTGTGTAATTTAAAAAATATATATATATCAATCTCGATCTGGTTAAAGATACGACCTACCTTGTGCCCATCCTATGAATTATTTTGTTTTGTGGCTTTCTTACCTCAATTAGAATGTACCTCAAAATGCTAATTACTAGTTTTCTTACCATGCGTGGTGCACATGTTTATATTAAATACGATACTTTTAATTATTATATGAGGTTATTGAAAAAATATTTAGTATATGTTTGAGTTAATTTATTTAATTTTAAAAAACAAAATCCAAATATTTTATAGAGAACATTTGGCTAAAATATTTTTTAGTACAAAATAAAATTAATCTAAACATACATCTAATCTTATAAAGTGTAATACAGAAATTCATATACATAATTAGATTAAATTTTATTTATTTTTTATAAACTTTCTGTTTTATTTATCTATTACAATATTAACTTGTGACTTTTAAAGTTTGTACACATAATTTATTTATTTATTTTACTGGAATTTATTAGTTCATATATAAAGAATTCAGGTTAATATGTTATTAAATTATTTTTAAAGTAATATAGTGTCATTAATTTCTAATCTATATATATTTAACTAATAAATATCACATGCATTGCACCGGATTTTTTAAATTCAAAGAGAATTTAAAAAATTCATATTAAAATATGAGAGATGTTTAAAATTAAAAAAGATTATATCCATAATGTTTAGATTAAAAGAGAATTTTTTTAAAAAAATGAAAGAGAATTTAAGAATAACTCGTGTCATTATTTGATAGACAGTCTAATAACAAATTTGTCACTCTGCATTTTAATTTAATATATAAGAGTAGGTAATATATATATATATATATATATATTCATTTATTTCTTTTTAAATTAAGTTTCTTTCACATTTAATAGTAATAATAAATAATTAATAGTTAAAATTATGGGAAACTATTTCTTCTTCTTTTTCTTTGAATAACAAATTTTTTTTTTTTAAAATTAGAGTAAAATGAGAGAAAATAAACTTATCAATTAAAAATAAACATGTTATTTTCTATCACATTTCATTATGAATTAACTCTTAAATAAAATAATTGAATTTCATTTCATTTATTTATTAATTTTTTAAATAAAAAATATTTTATTCTATTCTTTTTTATTCTTACTTATTTTATTTCATTTGGTCAATAAAAAAAATTCAAATATAATATAAGTTGAGAATTTGAATTTCAGTCATAATTTATAGCCGAATAGTATTTTTCATTTAAAAAATGACATAAGTACAAGAGATTTGTGTGTAATTAAAAAAACATAAATCAATCTCGATCAAGTTCAAATGAAGATTACTTATTTTATTTTCTTGTTTCTTTTTTTTTTATTTAAATTTTATTAAATATTTTAAATTTAATTATATATTTTATTTTTTATTTAAAAAATTTAAATAAAAATAAAAATAAAAATAAAAAATAAAAAATAAAAACAAATAATTTTCATCGTATGTAACGATACGACCTCTACGTACCTTGTGCCTATCCATGTATTGTTTGTGGCTTTCTTACCTCAATTAAAATGTACTACAAAATGCTAATTACTTATCTTACCTTACGTGTTGCACATGTTTATATTAAATACGATACTTTTAACTATTATATTAGTTTATTGAAAAAAATATTTAGTATATATTTGAGTTAATTTATTTAATTAAAAAAAACATAATCCAAATATTTTATAGAGAATATTTGACTAATATATTTTTTACTATAAAATAAATTAATCTAAACATACCTCTAATCTTATAAAATGTGATAAAGAAACTTATATATATAACTAGATTATATTTTATTTATTTTTTTATAAACTTGCTGTTTTATTTATCTATTACAATATTAACTTGTACTTTTAAAGTTTGTAAACATAATTTATTATGTCTTTTTTTACTGTGGAATTTGTTTGGTCATGTATAAATAATTTTAGGTTAATACGTATCAAATTCTTTTTAAAGTAATATAGTGCCATTAATTTCTACTCTATATATGAAATAAATTTTACAGCACGTGTTTTATGTTGGAACTTTTGTAGCCACTTATTTGTTAGAGTAGGATTCAAAATTTTCTTAGTGGCAACAATTTTTGTTTAATTGAGAATATTTTATTGAGAGAAAGAATGTGGGACAAAAGTGTTAGACTCATGTGTCGTATATAATATTACGATTTGTTTTAACAAATATGATGTTTCATATGATATTTATTTGTTTAATAATTATAGAAATGTATAAATTTTTTGGTTAGTTTATTAAAGCGTTGTCTTTATTTTGGATAGTTATATATATTTGAATACTCCCATTATTCAAATATATAGATATACATTTAATGATATAAAGAGAAGGCTATTTTAAATAGTTGTGAAAGCTAAAGAAATGTGTTTAATGGAAACACCTTATCATGTTCTATACATATAGGATGTGGTCCTCGTTCTGTCTATAATAAATATACATTACTTCTATCGTTATTGTACTATAAAGAAGGAGTCAAAAGGGAGAAATCAACATGATATACCATTCTAATTCATCTTCAAGAGTTTTTTTTTTCAAAGTGATATTATTTGCACATTAAAATGTTACATCACTTTATATATCTTTCTTGTTTTGAATAAAAAAGTGGAGAGAGTATATGTTGCAATATGTATTTTTCTTATTTTATTTTTTAAAAGGGGAGTAATGTAAAAATGATGTAATGATATTGATGTACAAATATTATTATTGTTTTTTTTTCATTAAAGTAGTCCATAATGAAATATACACTTTCTTGCTCTCTATTATTTATGTGAAAAACATGAAATCCTATATTATGAAATTATTGTGTTTATTCTTGCATAAACAAATTTATTGCTTACAAAAAAGATGGAACATAAGATTTAGATATCTCATTCCTATCCAACTAATAGATCATAAATAATGTTAATATAGACTCGACTAATAGATCATAAATAATGTTAATATAGACACAAGTTCATAGTAAATTCTATATGTAGCAGCATATTAACTATTCAAAACATAATTTAAAATTATAAATATATGCATGTAATAAAATTTAATAGTAGATATATTACCACATATAAAATTTACCACGAATCCAAATCTATACTACCATAACCCTAACACATACATACCGATGACAACTATTTTCTTTAAGTAATGATGGTAGGGAACATTTAGCATTATATCTTAGAGGATGTGCATCGAGCTGAGTATATGAGGAAATTAATCTGCGGTGTTACATTTGGATCATGCTCATCATGTAAGTTACATGGGATATCTAGACAAGACGGAGCCATAAATTTTTCTTTCAGAGCCAAGCGTTAATCGGTTCTAAATGTTTTACGGTTTTTTTTTTATCAGTCCTTAACATAAGATAGTAAAAATATATAAACTCTTCAGTTCTTGATGTTTTGGTACATCAAGTCTATAATACACCATCTTTCTTTAACTGAGTTTTTTCTTGGTTAGAAAAAAACTATGATAAATTTCTAAATAAAAGTAGATATATCATCAATGCTAAAAGACTTGTTGGAATATTTAGGATCTATAGTTATGCTTAATAAAACAAGTTTTGCGTTCATTTAACTTACTATTAAAATTTTAGAAAAATTAATGAGAAAAACCGTTAATTATACAAAATTAAATTTAAAGAATCAATAACCATTTTCGTAAAAGTAATGGCCATTTGAAATAGCTAATTGATTAATCTAAATGGTTAATTATTTTTTCTATTAATTAATTCTTCCTAAAATGATCCAATTAATAAAATATAACGGTTGTAAATATATTTATCCAATATTAATGTTCTAGTATTACATTACTACTTTTGACAACAAAATGAATTATATTATAGAAAGAAATACTAATATCAATAATTTAAATACTCTAATTTTCAAATAAATAAATAAAACTATCATTATGACATATTTTATTATAATTATAATTTTTTCAAATAATATGTAAAAGCTTTGTATTTTTATTATGGTTATATTTTTTGGGGGGAGCCATGGGAATTTTTTGCTAGAATTGTTTCTCTTATATACATGAATGGTCCCATCATTTTAACTTATCTAACAATCACACTTGAATCTTGACAAATTCTGACTAAATTCATGTTTTTTTTTATACAAAATTTAGGTTTATTTTTTATATTAATTATATTTATTTTATCAATTAAACTATGATATATATTTATTAATATTTTCTTTTTTTTTTTTTTTTAAAATATACACATATTATAATTTAATTGATAAAATAAATATAATGAATATAAAAAATTAACTTAAATTTTATCTTTTTTAATTATGTAGTATTACTCTAAACTTATATAATACTGATACTTCAAAATAATTATCATATTATTATTTGATATGTATTGTATTAGATAATTTGATAATTTTAAATACTTTTAATTAATATATATTTTAATTATTTTTTAAATTTTATATATTAACATATTTATATTATGTTAATAATTACTTAAAAGAATTTTTTTTTTAAAAAGACGATGATGCGGATGATGTAGATTGCTCATATTTATTACACCTTGTTAATTAATTATATTGCTTTTCCGAGTCTTCATAAAACACATCCTACGACCACACGTTAGGGTACAGTGGTTAATTACCTGTTAGAATAGGACAAAATTTAGATAAATTTTTTTCAGTATTTGTAATCTTTTTTATAAAGATATGATATGTATATATATTTTTATAATTTATTAATAAATTTTTTTAAAAATATGATAAAATAATTAAAAAATAAAATATATATTATATTATTATTAAATAATAACACCATAAATACTTAAAAAACTTACTCAAAATCATATCCGTTAGAATAAAATTTTGCCCAAAGGAATTATTTCCTATTGGACCACACATCCTAGGACCACGTGTAGGGTACATCCGGATGATGTAGATTGCTTATATTTATTACTCGTAGTTAATTAATTATATTGCTTGTCCGAGTCTTCATAAAACACATCCTAGGACCACGTGTACAGTGGTTAATTGCCGATTAGAATAATTGTGTATTTGAGATAGATATAAAAATTTAATTATTTTAATAATTAATTATTGTATAAATTTTTTTGGTTATAATTAATCATAATTAAATTAGTTTTATATTTAAATATATTAACTAAAAATGATTTAAGTTAATCTATTTTATATGAATGACATAAAAAAATTATTTTTATATACTGTAGCTAAAACCTCAGCATCTCATTAGAGCAACAGAAATATTAAAGAAAATAAGAATTTTGGTCATGGTCGGTGGTCTTTCATTAATCGTCGTGGCACCGGCATATGTTTATCTGTTATATTTTTGGCATATAAGAATGTGTGGCTAGAAAACTTCACTGGCGAAAAACGTGGTCTGCTCCACTTGCTAGAAAATCCTATAGCACCATTATAAATGATGTCTTTCTCTGAACTCTGATGGTCATTGATCTAAGGGTTTGATTCTTGCCGCATATTCCCTTCAAAGCCTTTCACCTCAAAGCTCAAGTTTTTTTTTTTAATTGTGTGATTGACAAGACTTAAATTACTGTTAAAATATATATATTTTTTAAAAATTATTTTAATAGTGATAAAATTAATTTTAATTTTTATATGAAATGTAATATATTATAAAAAAATTCATAATGTTAAAATTTGAAATTTATGATTTTATTTTATAAATTATTTTTTATACTTTAATATATAAATATTATTTTTTTAATTATTTTATATCTATTTTGATAACTTAATATATAAAAATAATTCTTTTTTATATCATCCAAATAAAATAAATTAATTTAAAATTATTTTTAAGTTATCATATCTTAATATAAAACTAATTCTATTATAATTAATTATAACAAAAAAAAATTTATACAATAATCATTATTGAAATAGTCAAATTTTCACAGGTTATCCTAAATACACACTAACATAAAACTCAAGTATCTGGATCAGGATAAACTATAGACCATGATGATAACCTGATAATTATGGACTATGATGAAGACTGAACAATTATAGATTATGACGTAGACTTTTAAAAAAATTATTAAATTAATTTTAAACTATATTTGGTTCCTTGAATAATTTATATTTAAATTTAATGATTCTAAATTTTGTGAGTTTTATTTAATTATCATGATATGATAAATTTAATTGTGATATATTAGTATTTTATATTGCTTATGTTTATGTGTAGAGTTGGCAAAACGGGTTTAACCCGTAGGGTTAACCCGCCAAACCTATTTTTTTGCGGGTTGAATTCAAGTTAATTGAACTCATATTTTTTTTTTCAACTGCATAACCCGCTTGCTGCATAACGCAAGTGTAGTATGGGCGCTGGATACCTATGGTTGACTTTTTTTTTTTTTTTAAATGATAAGTAATACTATAAATGAAAAACTCTTTGATGTAATATAATTTATGTTTGAATATTTAATTAGACTATTTTAAAAATTATATTTTAGATATGTGATTTGTAATTTTTTATCATTATTATTTATTATTATTTTATAGTATTTATTGATTTTTTATATAATTTTTTTTTATTTTTTAGGCGAAGAGTTAAGCTTGAGTTGACCAACTCATCTATTTTTTCTCATTTTATCTTTTATGCGGGTCAACCCGCCTTAAAGCAGGGTGGATTAGTTCTTCCAACTCATTTTTTAAAACGGGCTAACCCACCCCGCCCCATATTTTAGCGGGTTGAAGCGGGTCGGGGTGGGTCGGCCCATTTTGCCAGCTCTATTTGTGTGTGATGGCAAGCAAGTGATTCATGAAAAAGTTTGCACTTAACCGTTGAGAGGCAGATGAATGAATTTCCTTTTATGTTACCTATCTGGTTAGTGTGAGTATATTTGACTTTGTTGTCACGATATTAACGTAATATCAAAGATAGAGTGAATTCCTTATGGAAATAAAGGTCTTCGAGTGAAATGTGAGACAAGCAGACATGAAAAGAAAAAGAAAGAAAAGTAAAGTGTAGATTTCTTGTGACGAGGAACTTGCTTGCTGATGGTTGAATACACTTATAATTGGTACTTGTTTGTTGATATATGAGGAACTTGCTTGTTACTTCTGTTATGTTGAAATTTTGTTATTTTTGTTATACTTTGGTTAGCATGTGATTTTCTGTGTATCTTATACAACTGAAATTTATCATATATTTTTGAATATTTTTATAATTGTTCATTTTTTATTGAGAATTTTTAATTCTCACTCGATTCATGGTGTTTTCAGACTAGTTCAAGATGTATTATGGTCATCACCATTCAGATCAACTAAGCATAGACCCTTGTTTCAAAGGAGGATGATATAATTATTAGAAATATGTGTATATATACTTCTGAATAAATATTACGACTAGTGTGAGATTTTAGTTTAAAAAATTATAAATGTATATTATAACTTTATTTTATCTTGTATTGATACTTATTTCTTTTATATATATATATATATTCTGATTTTAATATTTTTTTTAAATTTTTATGAAATAAATTCATTTCAATATTATTATAAATATGTTTAGAATTATTGTTTTAGTTAAGGGAGGTTACACTGGTGAATGCGATATCTAAAATAAATTATCAAATATTTATTAAATATTAGTTTTATAATATATTTAAAATTTTATTAAAAATAATTAACAGTTAATAAAATACTTAATAAGTGTTATATCTTAAAACAAAGATGAATACTACAGAATTTTCAAACTAATAACGAAGAGAACACCAAGAGTATCCGCAAGCGGTGCTCAAGATTCAGACTCAGACCAGGAGGAGCAGAACATTGAGTATTATTTCAAAAAATTATTAGAATTATTCTTATTAGTAATATATAAATATTACTTTGTCTTTAATTAAATTATTTTTTTAATTAATCAAATAATTTTTATAATTATTTTATACTTATTTTAATAATTTAATATATAAAAATAATTCTTTTTTATACTATTTAAATAAAATAGATTAAATTAAAATTATTTTTCAATTAATATATTTAAATATAAATTTTTTATAATTAATTATAATAAAAAATTTATACAAGAATTAATTATTAAAATAATTTAATTTTTACAACTATATTAAATTCATATTTATTCTTTTCTCTTTCTCTCTCTTTTCAACATCAGCATCAACAGCGTACATTTTGATTTTCTCACCGTGAGCTCTTTTTTTTTAGCAAGAGACATTATTAGTCTATCTAAATGGAACAGAACAAATTTGATTATTAGAAACATACAAAACGCACAGAAAAATGAATGGAGAAGCCACGACCGACAAACGTCCAACCTAGGTAGTGACAAATTAAACATGTGATTGTGATCTATAAAGCTGTGGGTAGATATGATGCATTATCCTCCTCCAACCAGAGCTGCACTACGTAGGAGGTTCGATGGGGCCGATGCGAGGGACTAGAAGGAGGGTAACTCTTATATTTTTAGATTACATATATATTTTTTATATTTTATTTAATATTATTTATTATATTTATTATTATTTTTTCATTTAATTATATCTCTTAAAAAATATAAATAATATTTATATTTTTTTTAAGAGCGTGAGATGATAATTTTTCAAAGGAAGAGTCTCATGTCCTTTAATCAGAGCAGTACTATGCTGTCAACGTATACGCATGGTCCTCTCACTGTATTTAGCAGAAGTTATGAGCTTGACGGGCCAAAACCATTTGCATGATTGCATCTTTCTTTTCTTTTCAGTAATACATAAGTTCCACGTGGTGAGAAGCGCCCGAGGGCCTCCTAATGGGACCAGCGGAGGAAAGAAGGAAGAAGGGATAAGGGAAATGGGGTGGAAAGGATGCGAGGAATTGATCGTGCATCTCATCTTAACATATCCTAGCACTAACCGACAGGGACGATTGCATCTTTCCTTTTTAATGTCTGTACATTATTATTTTTTTATCATTCATATATTACTTCTTTTTTAATAACAAAATAAGAAAAATATATATTTTAACACATTTTCTATTTTTTATTTCCTAAACAAACAAGTTGTAAAAGTGAAATTATTAGCACTCTCAATTATTTATTCACATTTCTTACTTATCAATTAAAATTTTAATTTTTTTAAATTATGAAAGATTACTAAAGAATGTAAATAAATAATTGAGAATTCTAATAACAACATCAAAACTATAAACTTAGTGTAAACTTCTTCACGTGCAAATATCATTTTTCAATTATAATCATTCTTATCTTTTTCTTTTGTTATGGTGTTTACAATATGGAAAAGTCTATTCGCATACCATTTTTCGCATACCATTTTTACATTAACAATTGATGTATAAATAGTTAGTAATCAGCATATATTATAATCAATTAATATCTCCAATTATCATATAATTGACGTTAATCACCAATTAAATCGTCAATATAAAATTAGTGTTCGGTTGAAACTGTTACATGCTACAATTTTTCTGTAGGTTTACCTTTTTCTTTTTCTGTATGTTTACTTGAGAGTGCACTGGGGTCTCCAATACATGACATTAAGTTGAAGAGTTAGGTATAATTCAGCCTAAAATATTTTACATAAATCTTTGAAAATTGTTAAGGAACCAGAAATTTTGTCAATTTTTTTTCCTAAAATAATGTGAAATGTTTATTAGTTCTTGATTTAATAAGTAATCATTACTACTTTATTTCATCTAATAACCACCCTTATATTTTATCAAAATTTTAACTCTTTTTTTTATGTAGCATTACTTTAAAGCTTTATGTAATGTCAGCGTTCTGTATTTTTTTTATTTTATCTCTAGGTAAGGTTTGCTCATGCAATATTTTTTTTAAAATAAAGAATTCTTACCTTCAGGTGGTTTAATTATTCTTAAAAGTCATGGTTGCCTTGTTTCTTTTTCTCATTTATTAATTATTTTCAATTGATAAAACAATTTTAAAAATTTTGCTTACCTAACTTTCTTAATAAAAATTTTTAACATATAATAAAATTTTATATATGTAGATGTCGGTTAATGATAAAGGAATTTTGACCCCAGTAAACAGATATGGCTCCGCTGCCAACACAATCAGCAGCGTTGGAGGAGTTGATTATGGAAGAGAGGGTTACAAGGGCCAAGAGGAGGAATATTGATGGTTGTTTTATAGCAGCCATGGTTAATTATGAGTAATGGTTTTCTTGTTTAGCTCGATGGCTGTTAGGGCAAGAGAAGCAACCAATTTATAGTGGTGCTAGGGCAATTGGCTTGTGCATTTCTTACTCGAAAAAGTTGTTTTTTTTGTACACTCTCAATATAATATCAGTGTGAGACATCATATTTGATGTGAGTATGGTTAGATATTATTATATATTATATATAAAGTTAAAATATATGTATCTCATATAAATGTGAATATAATATTGTTTAAGTATCATATTTTAAGTATTTAAATATCAAAAAAATTTCATAATACTAATGAAAATAAATTTTACATCACGTGTTTTATGTTAGAAACTTTTGTAGCCACTTACTTTTAGGAGTAGGATTCAAAATTTTCTTAGTGTCAACAATTTTTGTTTTATTAATATTTATTGGGAGAAAGAATTTGGGACAAAAGTGTTAGACTTGTGTCTTATATAATATTTTTGAAAGTCTCTTTGTGATAGATACCCATAACATTATTCTAAAAGAAAATTCTTGAAAGTGGTTAAAAAATGTAAAGTAAAAAATCAATGCACTATTTCTATAAAAATAACCATATTCTTCACAATAGTTCATATAATGCTTCATACACTATATAAATTTATATTGTTTTACATATGTGTGAGGTTATAATCATAATGTAATTATGGTAAAAAGAATATAAAACTAACTATAATTAAATAATAAAAATATATATATAAAATAATATGTGTAAAGTGTGTGTTTATCATTATTATATGTTAATCAAATAATGTAAGTTGTGACAATATCATTTTTGGCCATTTTAATGTCAAGTAGAATATAAGACGTGTTAATCCCATGAAAAGAATTCTCTATCAAAATTTTGTTTTCAGTTGTGAAAAATTGAAGAAGAGTTCAGTTTTTCATCTTACCATTAATAATATTTATTTTTAATATTTTATTATATAAAAATTTAATTTTAATAATTAAAATTCTCTCCAATTTTTTATAACTGGAGAGGATCCAAATCCTGGCAGTATCACCTTTATCGAGTTAGTTCTGAGATATTCCTACAAGAACAGTATTATTTACGGAGTTGGTGTAATAGTTGAGAAGATGCGCTCTTTATTTTGATTATTAGATTATGAGGTAGGCCGGTCCAATTTTAAAAGCCAGCTTATATAAAATTGTTTGGGAAGAAACTTTATATATTTGAATAAATAGAATAATGATACTTATATATATACATTTATCTATATATTATTTTATATTTGTATAACGATATTTACTCTTATGTATATATTATTTTATATTTATACAAAATTTATCATTTAATTATACTTCTTCAAATAACTTTATCATTTAATTATAATTAATCTTAAAATATTTTTTACATATTTATATTTTAATTCTATAGTATATTCTTATGAAAGATGTATACAGATGTGATGTATATCGAACATGAGAATATTCTGAATTCTGATAATATAAAAAAGTTAAAATTATTAATAAAGACCGTACGACCATTAGTGTCAAACTGTCAAGGGCATCAAGAGAATATGCGGTATAATTGCTTATGGATTAAAATTTCGATCTATTGTTTCTGTTTTTTTTTTCTCTCTAATTGAATAACAATAATTCAGTAAGAATCTATTTTGATAACGAAATTAAAATTGAAATATAAAATTTTAATTTTAATTTTAATTTTTTTAAAATTAGAATTGATCTAAAATTTAAAATTTTATGTTTAGAATTATTAAATAATTAAGATAAAAAATTTATAATTCTAAATTTAATTATAATTTTATTATTTAAAAATATGATTTAAAATATTAAAAAATTATTTATAAAATTAAAATTAATAAAAATATTCATACAATAATATTTTTATAATATAATGATCATATTTTTTAATAAAAAAATTTCCATAAATTTGTTAATAAAAAAATTTCCATAATTTTTTTTAAAAATATATATATATATTAAAATAATTTTTATATAAATATAAAAATAATTTTTTATATAAATATAGAATCTCAATAAATATGATTGTTCATAAATAAATGTGGAGAAAGAGAATTTAATTTTTAAGTTATGAATTTGATAATTCTTAAGTTATAGATTAAGAATTAAAAAAAAACTTAACTTAGTTATTTTTTAATTTCATAAAATTAGTTTATAGAATTATAATTCTAATTTTAAATGACATTTTAAATATAAAAATTAAAATTAAAATTTTAATTTTATACTCAATTTCAAGAGTCAAACGGACACTTAAAATTTTTTATTTCTTAATTATCAGCTTTTGTAAATAAACTGTTAACATTTAATCAGGTTCAGAAAAGTAAATATAATATGATATAGATTTCAATCCATTATTTATAAGGAGCGCGTGTTTTGTGAGTTTAAGTGTAAAAGAAAATTCTTGAAACTGTTTTTTTGCTTAAATAAAATTATAAGACCATATTTTTAACGTTACAAGAGAGTTTGGTGACAAAAATAAATTTAAGAAAATTGGTTGAAGAAGTACGGTTAAACTGTCATTAAAGTTAACTGAAAAGAATATTTTAACTGCAATTTGAGTTGAGAGGATTTAAGTTGTAAAGAAAAAAAAAAGACCATAGAAGGGATTAATTAAAAAAAGTTGATATTCAAGAAAAATTTTAAAATACTCCTAAATTATTATTCTAAGCAAGTTTAAAACGATCCAAATCTGATTTTAAAATATTAAAATTTCAATCTACCGATTTGTATAATTATAAAGGGTCATGCATTACAATTTTATTAGAACAATATAATATTTTAAAAATGTAGAAGAAACTCTCGATATTTAGCCAGAATAATTGCCCGACCAGAATGACACGACTTGCTACTTAAGTGAGGTGACAGACACTTATTATGAGTAATTAGCATTTTTATTTTTAAAATAGATTAACAAATATTTATTAGATACGTAATTTTCTAAGGAAAAAACCTTAGAACCACGCAAGAACGACAATCGAATAACAAGCACTCAACCTTAAATCGGATGCCCTCTTTTGCCTTTGTACAAACAGATCTTATCTCTAATTCCCCTTCACTTTCATCAAATTTTTTGTTCAGACATTTTCTTTGGTAAAATCTAATTAGACATTTAGTAAAGTATACAATTATCTTTTGTTCCGGGTACTGATCCGGGTACTAGATATTCCGGGTACTGATCCGGGTACTGACCGAACTTAGATCACTTCAAGGACGACCCTGTTCTCGTTTTCGAACGGGTATCAAGATATCTAAGAAACTGGGCTAGTTAGTCAGCACTAGGACCGTATGACAGGTTTACAGTAAATAGAACGTATCAAGTTAAGAGAATGGAACATGCCTGGCATAAGTAGCCAAGCCGGCTTATATAGATATTCGGAATATCTATCACCGATCAATCCGAACTCCAGCCGTTGAAGACATTCAAAGTCCGAACGTTGGGATTCAGTTACAATCTATTCCCTAAATGCCAGGTTTATAGTCGTTGGTTACTCACTTGAATCGGTAAGTTGCTGTTATCACTATTTGCCCGTTATTCATAGATCCGATATATGCCTAAGTATGGGAGTCGGGCCGGATTCTGCCAAGTCTGCTATTATGTTGGGCATTACCCTATCGGGCCTACTTTATCGGGCCCAGAATGGTCCACAGCCCCCTAGCTCGACCATATAGAAGATATGAGCCGAGCTATAAGATACCGACTTAAAAGAATACAGAATGGTCCATAGCCCCCTAGGTCGGTCACATAGAAATATATTTACCGAGCTATCAGAGACTGGTTTAAACGAAGAAAGGTATTCTAGGCAATAGGTAGATCGTATAGAAAGGACGATACCGAGATATAAGAGACCCGATCAGAGTTGCGATTTTGATCGTTTATTAGAGACCAAAAAGACCAACTTAGCTTCCTGCAATCCTACTTTGCTCAGGTACATTAGGACTCGTTGTTCAAGGTGCCTCGTGTAACCCGTAGTTGTTTCTGGGGTGAAAAGACGTGGGCCACGTGTCATTCATCTATTACTTAAGTGTCAGTTTTATTATTGCACCATTAAAGCAACCGTACCAGTAACCGCCGCGCAACTGTTGATCTTCGCTGAAACGGCCTTCCCACCATTGATTTTGGCTAGTATCGATCCTGGACGCAAGATTCATCTGACGGGTGGAAATACAACTTTTCGTTTTCCTTGACTTTATTACCCTTGATTTGTGGCGGCCTAAACATTATTTAAAAAGCCCTTCTTCCATTCTCTTCTCATTACTCTTTCAAGTCCAACCGTTAGCTTCTTCCCAAAAAAACATTCCACATTTCATCTTCCTCTGTCTTGCTTCGTTTTTCCAGAAAATTTTCATTGTTGTGCCTTCCTACATTCGCTCATCAAGCTTATTTAATCAAGTTCCTGGGCCCTTCACTATTTCCTCAAAAGGTTCTACTGTCACGAAGCTTTCGTATTTCGTCTTCCAGAAACAGGTATTTCTCTCACCTTTCCCTTTCCTTCTCTGTAAATTGCCTCAATTTAGGATTTTGGACCATAAGTAGTAACATGTCAGTTATAAGCGATAGTAGTAGTAGCGAGTCTCTAGAGATTCTGGGTGAATCTCCGGTGGCCGTTTCTAGTCAACACCCAACGGGCCCACCCACTGTCAAAGGAAAAGACACAGCCGACGAAGGAACGCCCGATCTTGAAGGTCGGACGTCACCTCCAAGATCGGAAGAGAAATACAACTGGGTTAAATCCGCTGTTAAAAATTACAGCTCGGACTTTAATTCGGCCGAAAGCATACACATCCTCCGAAGATGTATAGTGATGGCATCCAACGGAGATGAGACCAAATTTGTGTGCCAACATTGCCGACCTGAAGAGAGGATTTTTATGTCTCCAGGAAAGAATGATGACTTAGGATGGATTTATATGTATGAAACCTTTTTTACCCGCCTCGGACTCGCGTCTACCCTTCTCGGATTTTCAATGTAAAATTCTGACTAAGTTAAATGTCGCGCCTACCCAACTCCATCCAAATAGCTGGGCATTTGTTAAAGCTTTCGAAGTACTACTTCAGTTTTTAGGTCGGGAACCAAGTATTAGCGTGTTCTTTTCCCTTTTTCAATGCAAAGGGGTCGGTAAAGGGGGTTGGGTATCAATTAACAGTCATCCCCGTAGAAGACTATTTTCTGCTTTAGACTCGTCATACAAGAATTTTAAAAATAAATTTTTTCGGGTGAGTTCTGTTCCGACCGATCTTTCATTCTTCTTGGACGAATATGGGATAGAGAAATTCCCCTTATACTGGCGTGCCGACCCAACTTCCATACGGGGTATAGAGTATAGAAAGTTACCACCCGAAGACCGAATATTGGTCGACTTGTTGGAAGAAGCTTCAGTGCTGGATACTGCTTCCTTGGTAAAGTTTGGAAACAATCCAACGGAATTACCAAAAATAATGCGTAAGTCTTATTTATTTTTACTATTTTGCCGATACTGGATTACTAATGTACTTAACTACTTTTAATTTCTTTTCAGAAAAAATGGCTCCTAAGATAACTATTCGCGAAATGCAACGAAGACTAAAGAAATTGAAGAACGAAGGAGCCTCGGCGGTAGAAAATGTTCAGGACATCGTTCCCCGATCCGAACCAACACCCATTAATCTTCAACCGAATCTTCGGATACCAACTCGGATCCGATGATTCGAAAACGACGTCGGTCAGAAGTCCGGATCAAAGTATGAAACAACCTGCCTTGACATCAGTAGGTGAAGGATCTTCACAGAACTCGGGTCTAAAAACGGCCCTCGAGGGGTTAAGCAGTTTTGCTGCTGGAAAAGACAAATCTTCCCTATGGTCGACCACTTTTCCCTTCGAGTCTTTGATAGATGACCACATTTCTCTTTCGGTCGACAAGGAGCGCAAGGAAAAGGTTGGTGATATTGGGCTAATACGATGGGCCGAAGTACAACTTCTTCGGTCCGTTAGTGTACTTAGGTCGGCCGAGACAGAAATAACAGAAACAAAAAAGAAAATGCTATCCAACAGTCTTCTTTTCCGTTCAGAAATGGAAAAGGCGAGTAAGGCTCATCATGCTGAAGTCTCGGAGCTGAAAAATGAAGTAGAAATTTTTAAAGTGAAAGCACACCGAATTGATTCTCTTGAATCTTCGGTAAAGCTTCTGGAGGAAGAAAAGAAGAATTTTGAAGAAAAGTTGTCGGCCGCCTTAAAAGACAAGGAAGAGTCTGACCGAGCTCTAAAAGAAGCCTTGGGAGAGAAAAGTAAGCTATTTGCTGAGTTGGAGGGACTAAAAGACGAGATTACAAACCAAAGAGTAGCTGGCTTTGATACTTGCCTCCAACAAGCCAAACTTTTGAATCCTGACGGAGTTTTCGACAATCGCTTGGGGGAGATGGGTCCATTCCACAAGGTAGTCGGTGGTTATATCGTTGAAGATGATGATGATGAAGAAGAAGAAGAACCTTAAGTATTTCAAGTTTTCAATGTATAACTCTGTCGTTTAAAAACAATGAATTAGTCTTTGATACCGAATGTGCATCTTCTGCCCTTTTTTTTTTTTTTTTATCTTAATGCTTGCCGACGTTTCCTATAATAATTAATGGCGGAACGGCTATTTATAAAATTTGATAACACGAAAATTTATGCCCTCTGAAACATCATTTAAGTATTTTAAAGAAAATTGCCTAAAAGTCTTGCTTTACCGAAATAAACTTCAATTATTTTTGAAAGTTTGTTTGCATTGGCGATTTTCCCGACTTGACTTCGAAGGTCATTTTCGTGGGTGATTATTACAGGCATCGATGACATTGACCGGATTTGGCTCGAATGCCATTTTCTTCGGTGACTATGACCGGCATCGGTGACTTTGACCGGATTTGGCTCTAAGGCCATTTTCCTCGGTGTCTTGACCGGCATCGGTGACTTTGACCGGATTTGGCTCGAAGGCCATTTCCTTCGGTGACTATGACCGGCATCGGTGACTTTGACCGGATTTGGTTCGAAGGCCATTTTCTTCGGTGATTATGATCGGCATCGGTGACTTTGACCGGATTTGGCCCAACGGCCATTTTCATCGGTGACTTTGACCGAATTTGGCTCAACGGCCATTTATATGCAAACTAAGTTTCAAGATGATGATTTTATTTGAGTAAACGAATGAGTTAATCGGTAGGCCTCATTAAAACCTTTCAGGAAAAAACCCATCGGGAAAAAATCCTGTCAAGGAAAAAGAGTGCACTACCTTGAACTTTCCATACAAAGTTTACAAAAGAAAATATAAACAAGAAGAACTTAGCTATAATATCTACGAAGTGATGCCGAATTCCAAGTTCTAGGGAGCGGACATCCAATGATATCGCCGATCTTATACGCTCCTCCGCCAATATCTTTAAGTATTCTGAAAGGTCCCTCCCAATTAGCCGATAGCTTTCCTTCTCCAGGCACCCTTCTGGAGTCTTCGATTTTGCGCAGCACCAGGTCTCCCTCAACGAATTTTCTTGTTTTCACATTCCGATTATATTTTCTTTCTGACCGAACTTTCGCAGCTTCTTCCTGAATATGTGCTATTTCTCTTTCTTCTTCTAACAAATCTAAGTCGGCTTTTCTGACTGCATCATTTTCCTCCTCATTAAATGCTGATCTTCTAAAACTCGGTCCTCCGATTTCAACTGGGATCATAGCATCCGCCCCGAAAGTAAGTCGGAATGGGGTTTCGAGTGTTGACGACTGTGGTGTAGTGTGATAAGCCCACAAAATGTTCGGAAGTTCTTCTGGCCAAAGGCCTTTAGCATGGTTGAGCCTCTTTCGCAGTCCGAGTAATATAACCTTGTTGGTCGCTTTCGGCTAATCCGTTAGTTTGTGAATGTTCTACCGAGGTGAATACTGTTTAATACCATTGCTAATACAAAACTCTCGGAATTTTTTGTCAGTGAATTGTGTTCCATTATCAGATACAATAGAATTGGGTAAACCAAAACGGCATATTATATTTTTCCAAACAAATTTCTTAATTTTTTTGAAGTTATACTGGCAAGTGGTTCGGCTTCAATCCATTTTGTAAAATAATCAATGGCAACAATAATGTACCTCAATTGTCGGTAATCTGTGGGGAAAGGACCTAACAGGTCAATTCCCCATCGGCAAAATGGCCATGGAGTCTCAATGCTGTGCAATTTTTCAGGTGGAGATTTGTGTAAATTGGCGAATTTCTGACACTTGTCACATTTCCGAACGTATTCTAGGCAATCATACTTCATAGTAGGCCAGTACATTCCCGACCTTAAAACCTTGCCTGCTAACGATCGTCCTCCGATGTGACTACCACAGACTCCCTCATGAACTTCCTCCATAACCGCTTTCGTCTGATTTTGATTTATACATTTCAAGAGGGGGAGTGAAAATCCTCTTTTGAACAATTCTCCTTCTATCATCGTGTAATAACTGGCCGACCTTCGCAATTTCTTAGCTTTCTTTTCATCAGCTGGTAACTCACCATTTTCCAAATACTTGACAATTGGGCTCATCCAGGAACTTATATTGTCGTCGATTGAAAAAATCTCCTCTTCTTCAACACTGGGTCGATCAAGCATTTCTTGAATAACGGATCGGTTGTTACCTGGACCTTTTGTGCTGGCTAATTTTGACAAGAGATCAGCCCTTGCATTCTGCTCTCTCGGGATATGAATAATCTCGAATTGTTCAAACTTTTTTACCACCTCTTGTACTTTGAGTAAATATTTAACTAATTGCGGGTCTTTCGTAAGGAAATCACCACTTACCTGCCCGGTTACCAGTTGGGAATCCGACTTTGCGATTAGCCTAGTAGCCCCCATCTCTGCTGCCAATGCTAATCCGGCGAATGAGTGCCTCGTATTCGGCACGATTATTCTTTGGCCCGAAAATTGAATTTCAGTGACTGTTCAATTAAGATTTCATTCGGGCCTTCCAGAATAATCCCCGCTCCACTTCCTTTAACATTCGACGCTCCATCGACAAAAAGAATCCAAGTATCATTATTCTCATTTTGAGGATAAGGGGAAGATAATTCAACCAAAAAATCAGATAATACCTGGGATTTGATAGGTCCTCTTGGTTGATATTGAATATCAAATTCCGACAATTCGACGGACCACGATATCATTCGTCCGGCAAGCTCTGGTTTTCGAAGCACTTGTCTGATTGGTTGATCTGTCCTTACGACGACTGAATGACTTTGAAAATATTGTCGGAGCCTCCTAGCCGTTGTGACTAGTGCTAACGCCATCTTTTCGATTTTTTGATACCGACCTTCTGGTCCTTGCAAGACTCGGCTAACGAAATAGATAGGTCGTTGTTCTTTTCCTATTTCTTTCACCAATACAGAACTCAAAGCTTTATCAGAAACAGAAATATATAAATATAAAATATCACCTGATTCTGGTTTTGTCAAAATTGGCGGAGTCGCCAAGAAAATTTTCAGTTCGCTGAATGCTCGTTCACATTCCTCCGTCCATTGAAAATTTTTGGTTTTCTTTAGGCATTGAAAAAATGGTAGAGATCGGTCAGCTGATTTAGAAAGGAACCTTGATAGGGAAGCTATCCGTCCTGTTAACCTCTGCACTTCTTTAATCGTTGCTGGGCTTCTCATTTCCATTATTGCTCTACATTTCTCCGGGTTTGCTTCTATTCCCCTGTTGGTGAGGAGAAAGCCAAGAAACTTTCCTGCTTGAACTCCGAACACACACTTCTCGGGGTTTAACTTCATGTTGTACTTTCTCAGTTGTGCAAAGCATTCGGACAGGTCGGAGCAATGATCCCCACCTTCAGATGTTTTGGCGACCATGTCATCTACATAAACCTCGATGTTTCTTCCTATTTGATTCTCGAAAATTCTGTTCATCAGCCGTTGATAAGTAGCTCCGGCATTCTTAAGGCCGAAAGCCATCACCTTGTAACAAAAATTCCCAAACTCAGTGATAAAAGCAGTTTTTTGTTCGTCGTCCGGATGCATTCTAATTTGGTTGTATCCAGAGTACGCATCCATAAAGCTAAGGAACTGATAACCAGAGGCCCCGTCAACTAGTCGGTCTATGCTGGGAAGAGGATAGGAATCCTTCGGGCAAGCTTTGTTCAAATCGGTGAAGTCTGTACACATTCTCCATTTTCCTGACGACTTTTTTACCATAACCACATTCGACAACCACGTGGTATATTCTACCTCCCTTATAAAGCCGGCCTCCAAAAGTTTTTTGGTCTCCTCGGTTGCAGCCCTTTGTCTTTCCGATCCCAGTTTCCTTTTTTTCTGGGCTACTGGTTTTACCTTTTCATCTAGGGAGAGCTTATGGGTGATGACTTCTGGATCAATTCCAGGCATGTCTGCTGCAGTCCAGGCAAAGATATCGGCATTCTTTCTCAATAATTGCTCCAAATTTCTTTTAAGTTCGGTTGGTAAATGAGCCCCGATATGTGTTACTTGGCTGGATTTAGGACCCAATGGTACCGCTTGCAATTCTTCGATTGGTTGAGGCCTGTCTTTTTCATCACTCCGCGGGTCCAGTTCGGCCATGTTAATGCTATGAATCGGTAGCTTACGATCGATCTTATGAATCTTTTCATCTTGTCTGGGTTTCAAACTTTCGTTGTAGCAAATCCGAGCTTCCTTCGATCTCGCATGTATCTTGTCTGAGACCTCAGTCTTAGAGACGGGAATTTCATTGTTAGGTGGGGGTTGAGACGATGCCCCTAAAAGATTTAAGGACGGTCTCCCGAGGATAACATTATAGGGAGTATAGCAGTCTATAACCAAGTATCTTACAGGAATGGTTTTAAGTAGAGTACCTGTCCCAAAAGTTGTTCTAAGTTCGACGAACCCCTTGACATTTACCTGCTCTCCTGAGAAACCGATCAAAGTTCCATTGAATGGAGTTAAATCGTCTTCTGACATCTGCAACCTTCGAAGCGTGGACATGTAAAGAACATCGGCCGAACTTCCTTGATCAACTAGAACTTTCTTTATCTGAAAGTTCCCTGCTATAACAGATATGACCATCGGATCATCCAAGTTTTCGTCCAACCCTGCGTAATCGCTGCTTGAGAAAGAGATGACTGGTCCGTCATCGAACTGTTTGTGCTGCACTCGGGAAGGGTAGCTGACCGACATTACTGCTCGAAGATGTCGTTTCCGAGATGAATTGGAAATCCCTCCACCGGCAAACCCCCCTGCAATTGAATCAATTATCCCTCTGACAGGTTGGTCTTGGTCGTGGTTGCTTGAGTCAACTGCCTTTTTCGTCATATCCGGGCTTGTTCCCCTTCGATTGGATTGATCTCTTTCTTTTGCCTCCCTGCTCCGACTCCTGCGGCGATAAACATATTTTCCTAGATGTCCCTCCCGAATAAGTTGCTCGATCCTATTTTTCAAACTGATGCACTCCTCGGTTGTATGTCCGAAGGTTTTGTGGAACTCACACCTTTTACTTTTATCCACATTTGATGGTATCTTTTGATGCCCGGCATTTTTTGGGAGACGGATCAAACCCGTGTTGTATATTTCCCGGAATATCCGATCTCTTCTAGAATTCAATGGAGTGTATTCATTGAACCAAGGTTGTACTCTATCCGTTATTGCACGTACATTTTCGTATGTCCGATCATTCTTTTGCAAGTATCTACCTCTAATTTCTGATCCCCGTCCGTTATATGGTCGGTCGTGAATACTTGGTTTGATAGAAATAATGGGATTATTTTTTCCTCTGCGTTCTGGTTCGAAAAAATGTTGCTCCATTTGCCTCCTGGCGAGAGCGATTTCTTCCATGTTGATGTACCCTGTAGATCTGTTCCTTAACTCGTCCAGATCTAACGGTGGTTTCCTGGCCAGGGAATCTGCAAATGGTCCGGGCCGCAAGCCAGCCATGATAGCATGGAGAGAAACTGCTGGATTGAGATCTCTTATCTGCACACCTTCCTCCCCAAACCTTCTCATGAAATCTTTGAGAGATTCTTCTCGGCCGCCTCGATTGATTAAGCTTGCTGATGTCTTCGATGTGTCCGCTTGTAGAAAAATGGTTAAGAAATTTAACAGATAATTAGAAAAATCGTAAATTGAACCTGTTTCAATGCTTGAAAACAGAGCAAGGCTGATTTTTTTAGAGTTGTCGGAAAAGCCCTGCATTTAATTGGGTCCGAGCTTCCATTTAGAAGCATCATAGAGTTGAACATCGTTAGATGTTCCTGTGGATCAGCCGTTCCATCGTAAAGCTCCATCGTCGGGAGTCGAATCCCTCCTAGGAGCGGGATTGACATAATGAAATCAGAGAAAGGATGATCCGCTCCAGGTATGTTATTTATTTGTCTCCTTCCGTCATGATTACTCGTTCTGGGGATACTGGTATGTCCTTGAAAATCCCTGCTCGGAATGTCTTCTTCTGGAATTCTCTCCTGCAGTCTGCTTGCTCAATCCTCTGTTGATCTCTGCTGGTCTCAGCAATTCGATCAATTCGACCATTAATATCTCTGATTGCTTGCAGGAGCATCTCCATTGGACTGAGCTGGTTGTTTTCTAAAGTGCTTCCATTCAGGACACCGTTTTCATTGCTAGCCATATCAGGTCTATAAGGTGTTGGATGTGCCGTGAAAACAGCTGAAGGATCGTGGAGTAGGAAAGTTTTACCTTTTCCCACAGACGGCGCCAGATGTTCCGGGTACTGATCCGGGTACTGACCGAACTTAGATCACTTCAAGGACGACCCTGTTCTCGTTTCCGAACGGGTATCAAGATATCTAAGAAACTGGGCTAGTCAGTCAGCACTAGGACCGTATGACAGGTTTACAGTAAATAGAACGTATCAAGCTAAGAGAATGGAACATGCCTGGCATAAGTCGCCAAGCCGGCTTATATAGATATTCGGAATATCTATCACCGATCAATCCGAACTCCAGCCGTTGAAGACATTCAAAATCCGAACGTTGGGATTCAGTTACAATCTATTCCCTAAATGCCAGGTTTATAGTCGTTGGTTACTCACTTGAATCGGTAAGTTACTGTTACCACTATTTGCCTGTTATTCATAGATCCGATATATGCCTAAGTATGGGAGTCGGGCCGGATTCTGCCAAGTCTGCTATTATGTTGGGCATTACCCTATCGGGCCTACTTTATCGGGCCCAGAATGGTCCACAGCCCCCTAGCTCGACCATATAGAAGATATGAGCCGAACTATAAGATACCGACTTAAAAGAATACAGAATGGTCCATCTTTCATCACTCATTGAACTTTTGGGCTTTTAGCCCCTCTTCATTTCTCGTCCTCCATTGCTCCTTCGCTGAGTGTTGACATCGGAGATGGCGGTGGTGCGGAGGCAAAGTTGTCAGCGTAGCCGAAGGATGGCTTGACGAAGACTCTGGTGGCAGCGCGTCACCGTCGTCGAGGAGCACATTCCCATCAAGGGAGAGTGGGATTGAGAGTAGGAAGAAGATTGAGTAGCATTGGTTTTAAAATCAGATCGAACTGTTCAGTTGAAATGGTTGAATCATAAATCGATTATGTCACTGGTCAATCAATATTCAGTTTAATTATAATTTAATTATAAATTTAGTTCATTAAATCATGACCCAAATGTTTTGTCGATTTGATTTCTGATTTAATTTTAAAATATTGCTCAGTGCTCACAGAAGAAGAAGAAAAAAGTTGAAAAATGGAGAATGAGTTGAAGTAGTGCGCACAAGAGAAAAGAATGAAAAAAAAAATACATATAATTTTCATCTAATCTTGTGTTTGGAAGACAAAAATAAATAAAGAGAAAGGAAAGAAAAAAAAAATTATTTGAGAGTTTATTAAATTAAAATATAATAAAAAAAGAAAGTTATGAGAAATTATTTTTTCTTTTTTTAATAATAAATTTTTATTCTTCAAAAATTGGGATAAAATAAAAAAAATAAATTTAATAGTTAAAAAATATTATATTTTATCTTTTTTTATAAATTAACTTTCAAATAAAATAATAAAATTATATTTCATTCCTTTTTTAATCTTTTAAATAAATAATAATGATTTTATTCTGTTTCTTTTATTCTTACTTATTTCATTCTATTTCTTCACTAACAAAACATCCAAATATATTTTAAGTTGGGAATCTGAATTTCGGAGAAAATTGCTGGCCGAATAGTACTTTTCATTTAGAAAAAAGACAAAAGTACAAGAGACTTTTGTGTAATTTAAAAAATATATATATATCAATCTCGATCTGGTTAAAGATACGACCTACCTTGTGCCCATCCTATGAATTATTTTGTTTTGTGGCTTTCTTACCTCAATTAGAATGTACCTCAAAATGCTAATTACTAGTTTTCTTACCATGCGTGGTGCACATGTTTATATTAAATACGATACTTTTAATTATTATATGAGGTTATTGAAAAAATATTTAGTATATGTTTGAGTTAATTTATTTAATTTTAAAAAACAAAATCCAAATATTTTATAGAGAACATTTGGCTAAAATATTTTTTAGTACAAAATAAAATTAATCTAAACATACATCTAATCTTATAAAGTGTAATACAGAAATTCATATACATAATTAGATTAAATTTTATTTATTTTTTATAAACTTTCTGTTTTATTTATCTATTACAATATTAACTTGTGACTTTTAAAGTTTGTACACATAATTTATTTATTTATTTTACTGGAATTTATTAGTTCATATATAAAGAATTCAGGTTAATATGTTATTAAATTATTTTTAAAGTAATATAGTGTCATTAATTTCTAATCTATATATATTTAACTAATAAATATCACATGCATTGCACCGGATTTTTTAAATTCAAAGAGAATTTAAAAAATTCATATTAAAATATGAGAGATGTTTAAAATTAAAAAAGATTATATCCATAATGTTTAGATTAAAAGAGAATTTTTTTAAAAAAATGAAAGAGAATTTAAGAATAACTCGTGTCATTATTTGATAGACAGTCTAATAACAAATTTGTCACTCTGCATTTTAATTTAATATATAAGAGTAGGTAATATATATATATATATATATATATATATATATATATATATATATATATTCATTTATTTCTTTTTAAATTAAGTTTCTTTCACATTTAATAGTAATAATAAATA
Organism: Ormosia semicastrata; assembly: GCA_029884595.1. NCBI lineage: Eukaryota > Viridiplantae > Streptophyta > Magnoliopsida > Fabales > Fabaceae > Ormosia > Ormosia semicastrata. Next base: position 11,130,374 of record JAQQTO010000041.1, read on the forward strand.
ATTAATAGTTAAAATTATGGGAAACTATTTCTTCTTCTTTTTCTTTGAATAACAATTTTTTTAAAAATTAGAGTAAAATGAGAGAAAATAAACTTATCAATTAAAAATAAACATGTTATTTTCTATTGCATTTCATTATGAATTAACTCTTAAATAAAATAATAAAATTTCATTTCATCTATTTATTAATATTTTATATAAAAAAATAATTTATTCTATTCTTTTTATTCTTACTTATTTCATTTCATTTCATCAATAAAAAAATTCAAATATAATATAAGTTGGGAATTTGAATTTCAGTCATAATTTATAGCCGAATAGTATTTTTCATTTAAAAAATGACATAAGTATAAGAGATTTGTGTGTAATTAAAAAACATAAATCAATCTCGATCAAGTTCAAATGAAGATTACTTATTTTATTTTCTTGTTTTTTATTTATTTAAATTTTATCAAATATTTTAAATTTAATTATATATCTTATTTTTTTATTTAAAAAATTTAAATAAAAACAAAAATAAAAATAAAAAATAAAGACAAATAATTTTCATCGTATGTAACGATACGACCTCTACGTACCTTGTGCCTATCCATGTAATGTTTGTGGTTTTCTTAGCTCAATTAAAATGTACTACAAAATGCTAATTACTTATCGTACCATACGTGTTGCACATGTTTATATTAAATACGATACTTTTAACTATTATATTAGTTTATTGAAAAAAATATTTAGTATATATTTTAGTTAATTTATTTAATTTTAAACAAACATAATCCAAATATTTTATAGAGAATATTTGATTAATATATTTTTTACTATAAAATAAATTAATCTAAACATACCTCTAATCTTATAAAATGTGATAAAGAAACTTATATATATAACTAGATTATATTTTATTAATTTTTTATAAACTTGCTGTTTTATTTATCTATTACAATATTAACTTGTACTTTTAAAGTTTGTAAACATAATTTATTATGTCTTTTTTTTACTGTGGAATTTGTTTGGTCATGTATAAATAATTTTAGGTTAATACGTATCAAATTCTTTTTAAAGTAATATAGTGCCATTAATTTCTACTCTATATATATGAAATAAATTTTACAGCACGTGTTTTATGTTGGAACTTTTGTAGCCACTTATTTGTTGGAGTAGGATTCAAAATTTTCTTAGTGCCAACAATTTTTGTTTAATTAACAATATTTTATTGAGAGAAAGAATGTGGGACAAAAGTGTTAGACTCATGTGTCGTATATAATATTACGATTTGTTTTAACAAATATGATGTTTCATATGATATTTATTTGTTTAATAATTATTGAAATGTATAAATTTTTTGGTTAGTTTATTAAAGCGTTGTCTTTATTTTGGATAGTTATATATATTTGAATACTCCCATTATTCAAATATATAGATATACATTTGATGATATAAAGAGAAGGCTATTTTAAATAGTTGTGAAAGCTAAAGAAATGTGTTTAATGGAAACACCTTATCATGTTCTATACATATAGGATGTGGTCCTCGTTCTGTCTATAATAAATATACATTACTTCTGTCGTTATTGTACTATAAAGAAGGAGTCAAAAGGGAGAAATCAACATTATATACCATTCTAATTCATCTTCAAGAGTTTTTTTTTTCAAAGTGATATTATTTGCACATTAAAATGTTACATCACTTTATATATCTTTCTTGTTTTGAATAAAAAAGTGGAGAGAGTATATGTTGCAATATGTATTTTTCTTATTTTATTTTTTAAAAGGGGAGTAATGTAAAAATGATGTAATGATATTGATGTACAAATATTATTATTGTTTTTTTCTTCATTAAAGTAGTCCATAATGAAATATACACTTTCTTGCTCTCTATTATTTATGTGAAAAACATGAAATCCTATATTATGAAATTATTGCGTTTATTCTTGCATAAACAAATTTATTGCTTACAAAAAAGATGGAACATAAGATTTAGATATCTCATTCCTATCCAACTAATAGATCATAAATAATGTTAATATAGGCTCGAGTTCATAGTAAATTCTATATGTAGCAGCATATTAACTATTCAAAACATAATTTAAAATTATAAATATATGCATGTAATAAAATTTAATAGTAGATATATTACCACATATAAAATTTACCACGAATCCAAATCTATACTAACATAACCCTAACACATATATACCGATGACAACTATTTTCTTTAAGTAATGATGGTAGGGAACATTTAGCATTATATCTTAGAGGATGTGCATCGAGCTGAGTATATGAGGAAATTAATCTGCGGTGTTACATTTGGATCATGCTCATCATGTAAGGTACATGGGATATCTAGACAAGACGGAGCCACAAATTTTTCTTTCAGAGCCAAGCGTTAATAGGTTCTAAATGTTTTACGGTATTTTTTTTTTATCAGTCCTTAACATAAGATAGTAAAAATATATAAACTCTTCAGTTCTTGATGTTTTGGTACATCAAGTCTATAATGCACCATCTTTCTTTAACTGAGTTTTTTCTTGGTTAGAAAAAACTATGATAAATTTCTAAATAAAAGTAGATATATCATCAATGCTAAAAGACTTGTTGGAATATTTAGGATCTATAGTTATGCTCAATAAAACAAGTTTTGTGTTCATTTAACTTACTATTAAAATTTTAGAAAAATTAATGAGAAAAACTGTTAATTATACAAAATTAAATTTAAAGAATCAATAACCATTTTCGTAAAAGTAATGACCATTTGAAATAGCTAATTGATTAATCTAAATGGTTAATTATTTTTTCCATTAATTAATTCTTCCTAAAATGATCCAATTAATAAAATATAACGGTTGTAAATATATTTATCCAATATTAATGTTCTAGTATTACATTACTACTTTTGACAATAAAATGAATTATATTATAGAAAGAAATACTAATATCAATAATTTAAATACTCTAATTTTCAAATAAATAAATAAAACTATCATTATGACATATTTTATTATAATTATAATTTTTTCAAATAATATGTAAAAGCTTTGTATTTTTATTATGGTTATATTTTTTGGGGGGAGCCATGCGAATTTTTTGCTAGAATTGTATCTCTTATATACATGAACGGTCCCATCATTTTAACTTATCTAACAATCACACTTGAATCTTGACAAATTTTGACTAAATTCATGTTTTTTTTATACAAAATTTAAGTTTATTTTTTATATTAATTACATTTATTTTATCAATTAAACTATGATATATATTTATTAATATTTTCTTTTTTATTCTCTTTTTTAAAAAAATATATACATGTCATAATTTAATTGATAAAATAAATATAATAAATATAAAAAATTAACTTAAATTTTATCTTTTTTAATTATGTAGTATTACTCTAAACTTATAAAATACTGATACTTCAAAATAATTATCATATTATTATTCGATATGTATTATATTAGATAATTTGATAATTTTAAATACTTTTAATTAATATATATTTTAATTATTTTTTAAAATTTTATATATTAACATATTTATATTATGTTAATAATTACTTAAAAGGATTTTTTTTTTAAAAAAAGACGATGATGCGGATGATGTAGATTGCTCATATTTATTTACACCTTGTTAATTAATTATATTGCTTTTCCGAGTCTTCATAAAACACATCCTACGACCACACGTGTAGGGTACAGTGGTTAATTGCCTGTTAGAATAGGACAAAATTTAGATAAATTTTTTCAGTATTTGTAATTTTTTTATAAAGATATGATATGTATATATATTTTTATAATTTATTAATAAACTTTTTTATAAATATGATAAAATAATTAAAAAATAAAATATATATTATATTTTTATTAAATAATAACACCATAAATACTTAAAAAACTTACTCAAAATCATATCCGTTAGAATAAGCTTTTGCCCAAAGGAATTATTTCCTATTGGACCACACATCCTAGGACCACGTGTAGGGTACATCCGGATGATGTAGATTGCTTATATTTATTACACGTTGTTAATTAATTATATTGCTTGTCCGAGTCTTCATAAAACACATCCTAGGACCACGTGTACAGTGGTTAATTGCCGATTAGAATAATTGTGTTTGAGATAGATATAAAAATTTAATTATTTTAATAATTAATTATTATATAAATTTTTTTATTTTAATTAATCATAATTAAATTAGTTTTATATTTAAATATATTAACTAAAAATGATTTAAGTTAACCTATTTTATATGAATGATATAAAAAATTTATTTTTATATACTGTAGCTAAAACCTCAGCATCTCATTAGAGCAACAGAAAAATTAAAGAAAATAAGAATTTTGGTCATGGTCGGTGGTCTTTCATTAATCGTCGTGGCACCGGCATATGTTTATCTGTTATATTTTTGGCATATAAGAATGTGTGGCTAGAAAACTTCACTCGCGAAAAACGTGGTCTGCTCCACTTGCTAGAAAATCCTATAGCACCATTATAAATGATGTCCTTCTCGGAACTCTGATGGTCATTGATCTAAGGGTTTGATTCTTGCCGCATATTCCCTTCGAGGCCTTTCACCTCAAAGCTCAAGTTTTTTTTTTTAAATTGTGTGATTGACAAGACTTAAATTACTGTTAAAATATATTTTTTTTAAAAATTATTTTAATAGTGATAAAATTAATTTTAATTTTTATATGAAATTTAACATATTATAAAAAAAATTATAATGTTAAAATTTAAAATTTATGATTTTATTTTATAAATTATTCTTTATATTTTAATATATAAATACTATTTTATTTTTAATTAAATAATTTTTTTAATAATTTTATACTTATTTTGATAACTTAATATATAAAAATAATTCTTTTTTATATCATTTAAATGAAATAAATTAGTTTAAAATTATTTTTCAGTTAACATATCTAAATATAAAATTAATTTTATTATAATCAATTATAACAAAAAAAATTTATACAATAATTGATTATTAAAAAAATTAAACTTTCACAATTATCCTAAACACACACTAACATATAACTCAAGTTTTTAGTAAAATGAGTCATTGATACTCTATTCCACTTGCTATAGTGTTAATAAGTGTTTGGAATAAGCTGTGAAAATTTAATTATTTTAATAATCGATTATTGATAATTTTTTTACTATAATCAATTATAATTGAATCAATTTTTTGTTTGGATATATTAACTCAAAAATAGTTTTAAGTTAATTTATTTTGTTTATATGATATAAAAAAGAATTATTTGTATGTATTAAATTATTAAAATAGGTATAGAATAATTAAAAAATTATTTGATTGAAGATAAAATGATATTTATATATCAAAATATAAAAAATAATCTATAAATTAAAACCATAAGTTTCTAACTCTAGCATTATGAAAAAAAATTTATAATACATTAAATTTTATGTAAAAATTAAAATTAATTTTATCAAATATATTATAATATTATTGAAACAACTTTTTTTCAAAAAAAATGTTTTAATAGTAATTTAAATATTATCAAATATGCTCTTAGAATAATACATGTGAGTATATGTGATATGAATTGACTGAAAAAAGTGTGATTTATAAGCTTGAATAGATCAAAGTATGAGCAGATAACTTTTGGTTAAGTTGGTTATAATCCATGTATCCCACGCCAATTAGCTAGTTGCAATTGATATCCTTCTTAATATCCTAATATGTAGTTCAAAATTTCATCTTTCGAGTCTGTTTGAGATTTAAAATAATACTTACTTTTGTAAGTATTACGTTAATTGAAACTTATTAAATTTTTTAATAATTCATTACTAAATGTTTTGATATTTGAGTTTAATTATTTTTTAATTCCTCATTCAAATACCTTATATTTATGTATATATGGGTGCCTACCTAGCATTAACAACACTATAAGTTTAATCTTTTATTCTTCATCTAAATACCTTACATCTATACATATATAGGCGTTTACTAAATATTAAAAATACTATAATTGAATAAAAACAAATATCTTCTATAAATTAGATATGAGAAGAAATAGATTCAATTACAAAGTTATTAATGAGTTACTTTTCCAATCCTAAAAATAAGAAAATTGGCTAATCATGGCTCTGGAACAATCCACGAAACCGAAGAAATCAAAAAACAAAATAAGAAAATTCAAATAAAGTGGAAAGGATAAAACTAAACAAAGTGTTGAGTTAATATTTTATTAACTACATGTTTGTTAGGAGTGAGTTAATTCAGTTAGTTAAGAGTTTGTTAATTCAGTTACTGTTAATTAGTTAAGTCTGTCAGTTTATATATATATATATATATATATATATATATATATTGTTGATACCTAATTTTGTCCATAAAATTTTTGTCTTAATCTTTGATTAATGTTTAATTGCAGTGTTGTGAGCATTTTGTTTTTTTTTTGGTCAGTTTTTTTTATTTTAGTTTATTTTATTTGTACAGACAAAAATAAAAATATAATAAAAGCAAAAAAAGACAAAAAAACAAAAGATAAAGAATACAAATCCTTTCTGTTGTTACAGCAAAAAAAAATAATAAATAAATAAAAAAACAAAATTTGAAACGTAGCTTTCTCCCTCGAGAATTGGTCTCGGCTCCTGAGCATCTTTGCTTTTCTTGGGGAGTCATTTTGTCATGGTTTGGGAAGGGCGGCAGCAGACATTGGAGAAAGAGAGCTTGGAGCAGAGGGCAAGCATACACAAATGAGGAAGTATTATGGTGACCCAAGCTGGGTCAACCTGGCAGCCTCTCCACCTTGGACAGGGGAGGCCTCCTTTTTTCAGATACAAAGGCAAGCAGGGGAAGGCAAGCAGAGGGGGGATTGGGAGATTTTTCCAGAGACGAAGACCACACCCTGGCCCTCACAGAGAACTAATCTCCATAGGCAACACCACAGCATCACCTCAGCAAGCCAACCCTTCTCCTCATCAACTCCATTCACGTAACCCCCCATCTACAAAACCCAACCCCCAACACCTGATTATCTCTTGAAGCCTCTGCCAGAAACTCCCAACAGCCCAGCCAAAAGCAACCCATTACCATCTTCACCATCTCCTTCCTTCAACCACTAAAACACCACCCAAACCGTAACCATCATTCTCTAACCTTCAACACAACCCAAACAGAATCACCAACCATTCATCCTCACCCAAACCAAACCGAGAAAACACCTCCCATTCCACCACCTCCACTGAGTTAACTCATCACCCTCCACTATTCATCATCTTCAACCTCCAACACCACTTCCCATAAACCTTCAACTGAGTCAACTCACTCACTCTCACCAACTCTCACCCAAGCAAACACCGTGGAGCCTCCCCACTGAGCCACGAACGGCATCGAAGATCTGCCATCGGGAGCACCACCCAGATCCGCACGCCGGTGCCGCCAGCCCGCCTCCGTCTGCGTCGCCCACTGCGCACCGCCTCGGCCCAGATCCGCACGCCCGCGCCGCAAGCCCGCCTCCGTCCGAGCCGCTTCATCGCACGAACTCGGCAGCCTCCGTCCGAGCCGCTCACTGCGCACCGCACCAGCAGCCGTTCGACGCGCGCAGAACCCAACCCGTGACTCACCGCGATCCGCCCGGAACCTCGTCGTTGTCCTCCTCTCAGCTGCCGCAGATTTCCACCGTACAGGCTCTATAGTAATCTCCCTTCCTTTTTCTCTGTTTTTTTTTTCTCACTCTGAGCTCACCTGCTTTGTCTTACTTTTGTAAATGATTTAAATGGCTTATTGAAGCAAAAAGTCATTACGAAAATTTGAAATTTGATACCCTTTTTTTTTTTTTTTTCTCTTTTGGGCTTTGTATTGGGTTATTTGGATAGGTAGGGAGTTTTTATTTCTTTTCAACTAAGTTATATAATTTTGGATTAATTACGATTTTATTTATAAATATGTATCTTTATGTAACTCACAAAGGTTAGGAAAAAGGATATAAAAATTCAAAGGAAAAATTGTAAAGGATAATTTTTTTTTTGTTTTGTGTTTGTTGTGCTAAATTTGGTTTTTTTGTTATATTTACTTGGCTCCTAATATGATAATGTGTTGCTTGTGTTTATTTGTTTGCCTTTGTGTGTTTCTAAAACAAAACAAAAAAAATAAAAACAAAAAAACAAAAAATATTTAAAAAAATCTTTAAATTAATGCGATGACCACTAATGTTGATTGAATAACGGATGTTATCTTCAATGTTAGTTGAATCATAAAGGTTTATTGAGTAGCCTTGTGTTGCCTTGAATCCTGTGCGATGATTTTATTTTCAAGCAAAAAGCTTTTTTTTTTAAATTTCTTTCTTAATTAAAATCAACCAATCCGCAATCATTTCTAAAGAACTACGTGACTTTGAGTTCTCCATTGCACCAGGAGATACGTAGGAGCAGAAATTCATTTCTGTCAAGCCAAAAAAATAAATTTTCATAATTTGGTTGTTTCTTTTATTTCTTTTCAAAAAATAAAAAATAATAAATAATAAATAATTACAAAGTCTTTTGTTTAAAAGGGTTAAAATAAATATATTTGAGATTATTAAAACTTGCACAACTAACTTAAGGTACCGTTCATGGAACGGGCAGTGTAGGGTGCTAATACCTTTCCTTCCTGTAATCGACTCCCGAATCCAAAACTCATTTTCAAAAAGACCAGTTTGCTTGATTAAAGGGTTTTTCTGATGTTTTCTCAATTTAAATAAACATTGGTGGCGACTCCATTGATTTTATCTTTTTTGGTCGTCCCGTCGCGATCCCGGTTTGAACAGCTGGTGACTCCGCCGGAGACTTTTCAGAAAGTCAGACCTATTGTTGTTAGTTGTGCAAATTTTTAATAATATTTTGTTTATTTATTTTACCCTTTTTGTCTTTGTTTTTGTTTTCTTTTTTGTTTTGTAAATGTATTTTACTTAGTACTTTTATGTAAATATCTGATAGCATTATTCCATGTATATTGTGACTTGTACATATATCTTGTATTTAATTATTAAAATCCTAGGGTAGACGATTGCTGGCTGGCTGCTGTATATATGTTTTGCAGGTTGGGGGTAGTTTTGTCTTTTAAGTTTTGTACAGGTTTGTATGCTCCTTCACACACGTCACTATCACTTACCTCACACACTTTTTGGGCTCTATACCCGAGTCTGTGCGAACCCGAGGAGTAGGAAGGGTCTCGACTTTTGTTATTGAGGAGCTTTATGCTCACTTGACATTTGTCGAGACACCACTCAGATTGTTACCAGTATCATGGACTAGTCATATTGAGAGGGTTTATCCCTACTTGTGATTAATTCATGAATTGGGTCCTTATCTTTCGAGATGAGGGCAATCTGGGGACCATGACTTTTTAGAAGATAGATCTGTCCTAAAAAAAAACCTTGCACTAATAGATTGAACATAATGACATAAAAAAGTTTAGAGTCATCCATCTCCTTAGGTTACACCTGATTAGGACACAAATGGAGCATACTTTTTCTTTATCTTTTCCTCATGTCATTCATCCATGCATTCCTTTTGCTTAAAAAAAATCCAAAAAAAGAAAAAAGATACATGATATCGCATTGTCATTCTTAACTTTTCTTTTATCATCCATCTATCTATCATGTCATTCATCCTTGCCTAAAAAAAAAAAAAGAAAAACAGATCATCTTGCATTTTCATGGCTGACATTTTCATTCATTCTTGCATCTTTATAAAAAGGTTGTCAGCAGAACAAAATACACATCATCTTGCATTTTCATAACAGTCTCAGCATTTTAGAAGGAAAAAGAAAAAAGAGACAAGGCACCCTTTGGGTTTACGACCCTGTGAGGGTTTCTCCATTTAGACTGTTAATACATTTTCTTTAGAGTTACCTCGACAAGAGGTATCCTTAGGGTGCATTCTCCTTTTCGTTTTGCTTACATGATCCCTTCATTACTTCCTTTTTAGGGTGAGTTTTCTTGGCAAAGTGGAAAGGTTAGCACTCGTCAATAGCAAGGAATGGAAGAAACATATCAAGGACAGAACTCCGGCAATGCAGTCGACCTCAAGAGGAGTATAAGGGTTACAGTAAATAGCAGTGATCTGAGGTATGTGAGGGACGTTACCCAACAAATGAACCCTAAGGCTCGATCTGAGTTCTCAAGCAGTTACGGGCAGATTCTGGATTTGCTGCGCATTACAATTGAGGAGCCCGTCTTGAGTGGCCTTGCTCAATTTTGGAACCACTCTCTCAAATGTTTTGAGCTACCTAACTTGGACATTACACCAACCATAGAGGAGTATGCGATCATGTTGAGACTTCCAATGAATAAGCACCCAAATGTTTATCTTTATGGAGGGTATTATGTATCAGTAGGGAAGATAGCGGAATTGATAGGGGCTCCAACAAGTCAATTGGGCATGGAAAAGAGGGGAGGAACAGAAGGCTTGAAGAAAAGTTACCTAGAAGCACATCTTCAATATCTAGCACAACAAGGAAAGTGGGACCTCTTCAACAAAACACTGGCCTTAACCATCTTTGGGTTAGTGTTATTCCCATTTACCTCAGATGTGGTAGATCAAGCAGCAATGGATGTATTCTTCAAGTTTGAGAAGTATAAAGCAAATCTGGTCCCTGCTATCCTTGCTGATACTTTCTTGACGATGGAAATCTGTCATCAAAAGGGTGGTGGAAAGATTTGATGCTGTACACATATGTTGTACGTTTGGATCATGACGCATATAGATGTACAGAATCGCCTAGGACTCTTACCTGACCCGTTAAGGAATTTTGGTCGTATACCAGTGAAGCCACAAAAAGCTTATGAATGGAAGAATGAGTTTGTGAGGATGGGACCAGATTCCTTTAAATGGGTATGCCCGTGGTATCATGGAGAAGAGATAGTTTTCAGCTGTGGTGACTTTCCAAATGTGCCTTTGATGAGCCCTAGAGGTGGTGTATCATATGCGCCAATCCTCGTGCTTAGGCAACTCCGATGGACTCAATATGTGCCCAACGAAAAGCAACTTGAAGGGTTCAGCTTCTTATACCAGCAGGATGGAAGCACTACTAAATAAGAAAAAGAGATTAGAGATGCTTGGAAAAATATTCATATGGCAGGAACAAAGGAGTTAGGAAAGCATGTAGTGGTTTGTACCCCTGAATACAAGCAATGGAGAGAGGCAAGAAGGGTGCAGAATAGTATCCCTCAGACGGTTTCAAATGATAAAGGTCATCCTCAAACCATACCTCAAATGGCTATCGAGATTAAAAGACTGAAAGCACAAATGAAAGTCTTAGAACAAGGAAAGGAAGCCGCTGAGTTAAAAGTAGTCATCCACCAGATTCGATGCCAGAAGCTAGCTGATGAAGTTGAATATTTAAAAGATACGTGTGCAGATATGGCTGGGACCCCAAGCCGAGGAAAAAGGGCAAGGAAAGGAAAGGAGATAGAATTTGAAAAGACCACAACAGAAGTTCACGAATTACGGGCAAAGATAAGTGCTCAGGAAGAGACAATGGCGTTGGTTTTGCAAGATAAAGAAAAGTTGGAGGCGAATGCTAGGGTACAAGATCGTAGAATGCAAATCTTACAAGAAGCCCTGACTGAGGTGAAGCGCCACTCAGACCAAGTGCGAGCATTAGCTACCAAATATCACGATGCACTATTGGAAGCAAACCAAAAGAATAGGTATTTGAAGCTCAAAATTCAAGAGTTGGGGCGAGACCATGAGCAATGGAGACTTGAAGCCCAGAGACTATTGAGGCAAAAAGAAGAATGGGCAGAAGTGTGGCAATCAGTAGCACAAGACCAAAGGGCTGAAAAGGAGGAATGGAAGAAGAAATTTGAAGACATATCTGATAGCTTACGATATCACACCACACAACTGATTACTCATTTCGAAGAAGCATACATTCAGGCTCACATAAACCCCTGGTTACGACTACCATAAAAAATTACTGATTTTATGAAGTATTGTCGAGGTCTCGCTAAGGGTTTTAGAAAAAAACAAATGAAGTTGTTGATGTAATTGTGTTACATTTTATGGGAACTAAATCTTGTACTTCTGAAGTTTGAAATGAAAATGGATGCTCATTGTTGTGTTTTGTTATCCTTTTATCAAGATATTGTTCATTGAGGTGTGAATTCTTCCGTGAATAAATTGTCAACCATATTTCCGCTTGAGACGATTTGTCCTTGAGTGAAAGTATGGAGAGTTTGGTTCTACGTCTGCATTGCCAGTGAATGGCGTCCATTGAGGAATGATTATTCCCTTGGATTTACCATCAACTACATTTTTGCCTAAGGAGTGATATGCCCTAGTGCTAAATGTAGGGATTTTGCCTTGCTATCGAATATTTGTGCGAACCTTTCCACGATCACCAAGTATCCTCACAGGGCACAAACTTGTCCCCTTCGCTAACAAGGGAATCATGTTTATCTGCCAAAATAAATAAAAAAACATCGGCATAAATAGTAATTACTTTGCATACATGCATTTTGTCATTTTAGTTTAGTCAATACTAATAATCGCATCATGTTTCCTCGAGCAGAAAAGTAGGCACTATAGCAGGAAAACAGCTTCCACGACACCCTTACAGGACTCGTTCCCAAGCAAAGATCATGGATGAGATAGAGCAGACGCAAGATTTGAGGGATGAAGTGAACCAGCTCAGGGAGTAAATGTCCAAGATGTTGGAAATGTTACAGTCTATGGAGAGTAGAAGGAGCACAGATGGGAATCCCTCAGTGACAAATGAAGGACATCCGGCCACACCTCCTTGCCCGCCTGGTTTTGCTGCGTTCCCCCTGCAATACCAAGGCTTTAATCCTCAAGGGATTACGATGCCGCTCACCATTTGCCCAAACGGCACCACTCAACCTTCAATCGCCAGTTCACAGGGTAACCAATGGGCGTCTTTTCCCCCGTACGGCCTCCCTCCAGGTTATATACAACCATTAGCCACTAATTCCCCCAATAATGACATGCCAACAGTGTCCCCAACTTCAAATCCCTCGAACCTTACCCAAAATCAAGCCACTCAGTCAAATGTCATCGAATCCCAGCCAACACAACACTCATACCCTTTCTTCATCCCGCCATATGGTCTCCATCCCAGTTCTGTTCCACCGCAAACTGCCAGTCCTCCGGACAACAGCATGCCTGCTTCAAACTCCTTAAGTGCAGCTCAACCACATGCCAGTGGAACCCCACTGGGGCAACATTCTGTTCCCACCATCATGCCACAATACCCATTGAATTCCTCTGTGGAAAACCCCCAGTCCAGGGAGAAGTGGGAAATTCTTGAAGAAAGACTACGAGCCATTGAAGGGGCAAGTGGCTATGGTCTTTTGGATGCTTCAGAGCTCTGTCTTGTTCCGAATGTGGTGATCCCTCCCAAGTTTAAAGTCCCAGATTTCGACAAGTACAGGGGAACTACTTGTCCAAAGAACCACCTAACCATGTACATCCGCAAAATGGCTTCGCATGCTCACGATGACAAGCTGTTAATCCACTTCTTTCAAGACAGCCTAACTGGGGCAGCCTCGAATTGGTACACGCATCTTGAGCGTGCCCGTATACGATGTTTCAAAGACTTGAATGACGCTTTCTTGAAGCAGTATAAGTATAACATTGATATGGCACGGGATAGACTATAATTGCAGAATATGGCTAAGAAGGACACTGAGACCTTCAAGGAATATGCTCAGAGGTGGAGAGAAATGGCCGCTCAAGTAGAGCCCCCATTGGCGGAAAGAGAAATGGTGGCTACGTTCATTGACACTCTGCAATCACTCTTTTATGAAAAAATGATAGGGAGTGTGTCATCAAATTTCTCAGACATGGTCATCATTGGAGAAAGAGTTGAGGGAGGAATGAGAAGTGGGAAGATCGTTGAAAGTTCAAGTGGAACATTTAACGCCAAGAGGCCTCCAATGGGGAAGAAAAGAGAAGGAAAAACCCATGCTGTTACCTTTGACCAGAGAAACTTCACCCAAGGCGGATATAGCCAAACACCTGTGAACCATCAACCATCCTTCCAGACTTCTTTCGCACCTTACCACCCGTACTTTCCCACTACTCCACCGATTCCATATCCCCAGCCTTACCACCCTTATGTCGCCAACGCTTCACACGTTTCCCATCCTCAACCTCGCAACTCAATGAGGCCTCACCAAACGTCATTTCCTACTCAATACCCGGCACCCTCTACCTTACCACCGCAAACAGCTCAACCATGGACCCAAAATCCAAACACAAACCAAAGAAGGCCACCAAATAACTAAGAAAGGAAGTTTGTCCACTTCGACCCAATTCCTATGACCTACACCGAATTACTACCCCAACTCATCCGTAACTCTCTTTTGGCTCCTTGTCCGATGAAGCCATTAGAACCCCCATACCCTAAAGGTTTTGACCCAAATGCCAAGTGTGATTACCATGCAGGGCCGCAGGGCATTCTACGAGAGAATTGCAAAGCACTAAAATTTAAGGTGCAAGATCTAATCAATGCTAAGTGGTTGAATTTCAAGACAAATACTCCCAGTGTGGGTCACAATCCTTTACCAAACCATGGGAATCCCACAGTAAATGCTATAAAGGAGTATTCGGCCCTGCAACTCATAAGACAAGCGACAGATGTCAAGACCCCCATGAGGTTATCCTTAAAGAACTGTGCAAATCTGGGATGATGGAAGCTCATATTGAGAAGAAAGGGGGCGACGAAGGTGAAATAATGTGCAATCTCTATGGGAATGTGGGGCATTCTATTGAGGAATGTGGTGAGTTTAGACAAATCCTTCAAGATCTAATGGATATGCATTTAGTGCAAATAGGTCATCTATGGGACAATGGTGGCGTAAACATAGTGGATAAGTGTGCTATTCCACAATTGCAAGAAGGTCAGGAAGCCGTAAACTCTCTGGTCCCTTCCATTGCAAATCCGGTTATCAAACCGTTAGTTATCTATTATACTGAAGCTGCATATGCGCCATCCCCTTGTGGCCCGAAACCTATCACCATTCAAGTTCTCAGTCCTTTTCCCTTCAAGGACACTCGAGCCGTGCCATGGAATTATAATGTGCAAGTCCTTAGAAGCAATCCCACGAATGATCAGTCGAAAGTTGCGTCTGGTTCGACTTCTATTGTTACCAATATATCAGGGATTGGGGGAGTGACCCGAAGTGGACGCGTCTACACTCCTGAGGAGCTGCGAAGGGACCCAGAAGAAGAAGAAAAGGGGAACCGTAAAGGCAAAGTCAAGATAGGGGAGACTTCCATTGGGAACGAAGCAAAAGAAAAAGAAAGGTCGGAAAAGGCGAAGGAGTACAAAAAAGAGGTATCAGATGAAGAAGCTTGTGAGTTCTTGAAGTTTATCAAGCAAAGTGAATACAGAGTGGTAGATCAGCTGAATCGCACCCCTGCAAGGATATCACTTTTGTCCTTATTGATGAATTCCGAATCGCATAGAAAAGTGTTGATGCAAATACTGAATCAGGCTCATGTTTCTCATGACATTACAACTGACAAGTTAGGTGGTATTATTGGCAACATTACTGCTGATAATTATGTCACTTTCACTGATGATGAGATACCAACTGAAGGAATGGGCACAACAAGGCACTGCACATTTCTGTTAAATGTCAAAAGCATATAATGGCTAGAGTGCTCATTGACAATGGTTCCTCCTTGAACGTGTTACCAAAATCAACCCTTTCCAAGCTGCCTTTTGATGGAACTTGCATGAAACCAAGTACGATGATAGTAAGGGCATTCGATGGCACCAGAAGAGAAGTCATGGGGGAAATTGAAATACCAGTTCAAATTGGTCCCTGCACTTTCAATATACTCTTCCAAGTGATGGACATTACGCCATCCTACAGTTGTCTCTTAGGACGACCATGGATTCATTCTGCTGGAGCTGTGCCTTCTACCTTGCATCAAAAAGTAAAATTCATAGTTGATAATAAGATGATTACTGTCTTTGGCGAAGAGGACCTGCTGGTGAGCAAGCCATTGGACACTCCTTATATTGAAGCTGCAGAAGAAGCTCTTGAAACCGCGTTCCAAGCGCTGGAGATTGTCAATGCCACCTATGTGGAAGAGGGAGCTCAAGGTCTGAAGCCTCGGCCATCTAATGCATCCATGATGATGGCTAAGGTAATGCTTGGAAAAGGATATCAATGTGGAAGAGGATTAGGAATGAATGGACAAGGCATCGTGAAATTCTGGGCACCCTGCGAAAACAAAGACAGATTTGGGTTAGGATATAAACCCACCAAAGCAGACAAAAGAAGGGTCCTAGAAGAGAAAAGGGAGAGGAGGTTGGCTAGGTTGAAAAATCGGGAGCCTAAAGCTGAGAGGATCCCCATCTGTGACATCCGACGAAACTTCCGAAGTGCGGGATTAGTGTTTCTGAACCAAGTGACCGCCATCGAAGACGATTAACCCATCAATCATGGTGTCAACTTGGTGTACCCTTGCTCCCCAGATGCAGAACTCAACAATTGGGAGAGCGTTGATTTTCCCATGACTTGTGAAATTGATTCAAAGTAATTTTGTAATGCTAATCCTTTAGCTCTGCCCAAGGCTTTAGGATAATGTGTTGTGAAAGTGGGCTCACTTGTTTTCATTTTAATATTTACTATCAATAAATGTATTTTCAGATTATCTTGCTATTTCTTTTTTTTCAGCTTTTTGCTCAACCATTTCATTAACCTTTATTCATTACCCTTTTTTTACTTGTGTTAACACCAATAAATGCAGATCTGAAAGTGACTCTCTTGAAAATGATAGTGCTATGACCCCATTATACGATTTTGACCATCCCGTTAATCATATTGATGAGGATAATGACGACAATTGGGAACCCTCTCCTGAGCTAATGAGATTAATGGAACAAGAGGTCAAGGAAATTCAGCCCCATAAAGAGCCAACTAAACTGATTAATTTGGGGACAGAGGATGATAAAAAAAAAGTTAAAATTGGCACTACCATGAAAGAAAATGAGCGAAGCAAGTTGGTCGAGCTCTTATCTGATTATTGTGATGTTTTCGCCTGGTCGTACCAAGATATGCCTGGCCTAGATACTAGCATAGTTGAGTACAAATTGCCTTTAAAACCAGAATGTCCTCCGGTCAAGCAAAAGTTGAGACGAATGAAGCCAGAGATGTCACTAAAAATTAGAGAAGAGGTTAAAAAGCAGTTTGATGCAGGTTTCCTCGCTGTTGCAAAGTACCCTCAATGGGTTGCTAACATCGTCCCTGTCCCAAAGAAAGATGGGAAGGTGCGAATGTGCGTTGACTATAGAGATTTGAATAGGGCCAGCCCTAAAGACAACTTCCCTCTACCTCACATTGATGTTTTGGTGGACAACACGGCTCAACATGCATTCTTCTCCTTCATGGATGGTTTCTCGGGATACAATCAAATCAAGATGGCACCTGAAGATATGGAGAAGACCACATTCATCACTCTGTGGGGAACTTTTTGCTATAAAGTAATGTCATTTGGATTGAAGAACGCCGGAGCAACTTATCAAAGGGCGATGGTGGCATTGTTCCACGACATGATGCACAAAGAAATAGAAGTTTATGTGGATGACATGATTGCAAAGTCGAAAACAGAAAGAGATCACATAACCGATCTGCAAAAGCTCTTTGAACGGTTAAGAAAGTTCAGGCTCAGACTGAATCCTACTAAGTGCACTTTTGGAGTAAAATCAGGCAAGCTCTTGGGGTTTGTGGTTAGCGAGAAAGGGATAGAAGTTGAACCAGACAAAGCTCGAGCGATCATAGAGATGCCAGCTCCTCGCACTGAAAAAGAAGTTCGTGGGTTTTTGGGAAGGCTAAACTATATTGCTAGGTTTATATCCCAGTTGACAGCAACATGTGAGCCAATCTTCAAGTTGTTGCGTAAAAACCAGACAGTAGAGTGGAATGAGGATTGTCAGGTGGCATTTGAGAAGATCAAGCAGTATTTGCAAGAACCCCTAGTTTTGGTACCTCCAGTGCTGGGAAGGCCTCTCATCATGTACTTGACTGTGTTGGATGAATCCATGGGTTGTGTACTGGGACAACACGATGAAACTGGCAAAAAGGAGCAGGCCATCTATTATTTGAGTAAGAAGTTTACCAACTATGAGGCAAAATACTTATTGTTAGAACGCACATGCTGCGCCTTGGCATGGGCAGCCCACCGGTTAAGGCAGTACATGTTGTGTTACACCACTTAGTTAGTGTCCAAAATGGACCCGATCAAGTACATCTTTGAAAAGCACGCCTACTCTTTGGGAGGATTGCACCCGGCAAGTTTTGCTATCGAATATGACATTGTCTATGTCACGCAAAAAGCGATCAAAGGCAGCGCTGGCGATTTCTTGGCTAGTCAACCAGTGGAAGATTATGGTTCTATGCAGTGTGAGTTCCCTGATGAAGATGTAATGGCTTTGTTCAGAGAAGAAAAACCCTCGGAAAAAGAAAAATGGACTTTGTTGTTCGATGGAGCTTCCAATTCACTGGGGCATGGAGTTGGGGCCATACTGATTTCCCTTGAAAATACTTTCATCTCAATCACTGCTAGGTTGTGCTTCGACTGTACAAACAACATAGCTGAGTATGAAGCGTGTGCCATGGGAATCCAAGCAGCAGTAGACTCAAAGGTAAAAGTTCTTAAGGTATATGGGGACTCTGCCTTGGTCATCCATTAGCTAAAGGGAGAATGAGAAACTCGAGATGCCAAGTTAATCCCTTATCATGCCTACATCAAGAAGTTGATTGAACAACTTGACGAAGTTACATTCCATCATATCCCTCGAGAAGATAATCAGTTGGCTGATGCCCTAGCCACACTGTCGTCAATGTTCAAAGTAAGTCAGGATAGGGATTTACCACTTATAAAAATGGAAATTCGTGACCAACCGGCATATTGTTAGATGATAGAAGTGGAACCAGATGGGAAACCGTGGTATCATGACATCAAATGCTTTATCAAGAGTAGAGAGTACCCTCCACATGCTTCAGAAAATGACAAAAGGACCCTTAGAAGACTCGCAATGGGTTTCTTTCTAAATGAGGAAGTGCTTTACAATAGGAACCATGATATGGTGCTGCTAAGATGCTTTGATGCAACGGAGGCAGAGAAGATCATCAAAGATGTTCATGAAGGTTCTTTTGGAACTCATGCAAACGGGCATGCAATGACAAGAAAAATACTAAGGGCGAGGTACTATTGGTTGACAATGGAGACTGATTGTTTCAACTATGTGAAAAAGTGTCATAAATGTCAGACATATGCTGATAGGGTTCATATGCCACCAGCACCTCTGAATATTTTAACGGCACCTTGGCCATTCTCGATGTGGGGAATGGATGTCATAGGACCCATTGAACCAAAGGCCTCAAATGGACATCGCTTCATTCTGGTTGCAATTGATTACTTCACAAAATGGGTCGAAGCCGCTACTTATGCCAATGTCACTAGGAGTGTAGTGGTCAGGTTTGTCAAAAGGGAGCTGATTTGTCGTTATGGTTTGCCAAGCAAGATTATTACAGATAATGTCACTAATCTGAATAATAAGATGATGAAGGAGATGTGTGAGAATTTTAAAATTGAGCACCACAATTCCTCACCCTACCGCCCGAAGATGAATGGGGCAATTGAAGCAGCAAACAAGAATATCAAGAAGATCATTCAGAAGATGGTTGTAACATACAAAGACTGGCACGAAATGCTACCATTTGCACTGCATGGTTATCGCACATCCGTTCGTACTTCAACTGGGGCAACCCCTTTCTCTTTGGTTTATGGAATGGAAGCGGTACTCCCTTTTGAAGTGGAAATCCCATCATTAAGGGTGCTGATGGAGGCAGGACTAGAAGAAGCCGAATGGGTCCAGACTCGACTTGATCAGTTGAACCTCATTGAAGGAAAAAGATTAACTGCACTATGTCATGGTCAGCTTTACCAGAAGAGAATGATGAAGGCCTATGCGAAAAAGGTGCGTCCGCGACAGTTTCAAGAATGAGACTTAGTACTCAAAAAGATCCTTCCCATTCAAAAGGATTTTCGAGGAAAATGGACTCCAAACTATGAGGGACCTTATGTTGTAAAAAAGGCCTTCTCAGGAGGGGCTTTGATTCTCACAAACATGGATGGCGAAGATCTACCACTTCCTATAAATTCAGATGCAGTCAAAATGTTCTATGCCTAAAAAAAAAAGAGGAAAAGAAAATGGCTCACTAGGCTGAAAACCTGAAAAGGCGACCTAGGCAAAAGATAGAGCGACCCGCTAGGTTGAAAACTCGGAAGAGCGACCTAAGCAAAAGTTAGGGTTAAAAAATGATACTTGACACATCCGAAGAAGTGAACATACCTCAAGTCATAAATTGGGGCAGTTTGAGAGTATCTGGGCCAAACCGGGGCAGTTTGAATATATGAAGTCTTGCCAGGAGACGCTCCCAATATGTAAAAGCTGGGTCAAATCATATTCTGAAATAGGCAAGGGGATGTTCAAGGCTGCGCACATGAGAAATTAGCACTGTTCATTCAAGAGAGCATCACTGGAAGAGCTAAAAAATTCCGCTCCAACATTTCTTTTGTAAACCTTTTCAATTCGAGTTCATTTTGTACTGCCTTTCTTGTACTTTTTCCGTCTATAATGATAATCCATTTTTGTTGCAACCCATTGTTGATTTAATATGCGTTTTTTATGATAGTTTTATATTGAGATGTGAAGCAGGTGACAATATGGCAAAAGCATTTAGATTTGCTTTAACAATCTCGAAGGTCATGGGAAACGCAATGAAATCCTAACAAGAGTTGATGAGAAAAGTAAGAATCATCAGGCAAATCATAAGGCCAATCAACGAATGTTACTGTTCAATCTCGATTCTGCTGTGGAAAAGTCCTTAAGGGTGGCAGAACCAAAGCTCCGATGTGCAAAAACAAAAAACAAAAAAAAAATAAAAAACAAAAAACAAAAATTGCTTACTCAATTTGTTCATGAGAATCCCTACAGTAGGGCATTCATTGCATCATTTCTAGCATCACACGCACTGTCCTCAAGCATCACATCCATTGCATCATTAGGCATCCATTGCATCATGCACCATCTCTGCATCACATGTATTTACAAAGTTAATGCATTGTCTTTTAATTCCCGGGTCCTCGCGCCCATTGCCTTTTAGTTCTCGGGTTCCCGCACCCATTGTCTTTCAGTTTCCGGGTCTTAGCACCCTTTGCCTTTTAGTTTTTTGGGTCTCCGCACCCATTGCTTTTTAGTTTTCGGGTCCTCGTACCCATCGCTTCCAAAGCAAGTAAGGGCTTTGTGCCCATTGCCTTTTTCTTTTCTGTTAAGCTTCAGCGGATACCCGACTCCGTAAGTTTTTTACCTTTTTGCCTGTAAGCTTCAGCGGATATACGACCTCAAGTTTTTGTCTTTTTTGCTTTTAAGTTTTTTTCTTCTCTGTTAAGTTTCGGCGGATACCGACTCAGTAAAGCTTTTTACTTTTTTGCTGTAAGCTTCGGCGGATATCCGACCATGCAAGTTTTTAGCTTTCTGTCAAGCTTTGGCGGATACCCGACTCTGCAAGCTTTGTGCTTTTTCTATTTTTAGCTTTCTGTCAAGCTTTGGCGGATACCCGACTCCGCAAGCTTTGTGCCTTTTCTGTTTTTAGCTTTCTGTCAAGCTTTGGCGGATACCCGACTCCGCAAACTTTGTGTCGTTTCTGTTTTAAGTTTTCTCCAAGCTTCAGCGGATACTGACTCCGCAAGCTTTGTGTCTTTTCTGTTTTAAGTTTTCTCCAAGCTTCGGCGGATGCCGACTCATGCAAGCCTTGTGTCTTTTTTTTTCTTTAAGTTTTCTGTCAAGTTTCAACGGATACCCGACCGTAGCTTTTTTTCTTTTCTGTCAAGCTTCAGCGGATACCCGACTCCGCAAGCTTTGTGTCTCTCTTGCTTTAAGTTTTCTGTCAAGCTTCAGCGGATACCCGACTCCGCAAGCTTTTTATCTTTTTGCTTTAAGTTTTCTGTCAAGCCTCAGCGGATACCCGACTCCGCAAGCTTTTTATCTTTTTGCTTTAAGTTTTCCGTCAAGCCTCAGCGGATACTCGACTCCGCAAGCTTTGTGCCTTCTCACCTTTTTGTCCGATTTTGACGGATGCCCGACTTCGCGAACTTTCTCCCTCGTTTAATGTCCTTCGCTTTTTGCGTCAATTTGCTTTCTAAAAAAAAAAAGAGGAATAAAAGGAGCAAGAAATGAAAATTTTCATGAACAAAATTAAATCAATTCATTTGCTTCCTATTTATTTTAAATATGAAGCAAATGGGGGCAGCTGTTGATACCTAATTTTGTCCATAAAATTTTTGTCTTAATCTTTGATTAATGTTTAATTGCAGTGTTGTGAGCATTTTATTTTATTTTTGTCAGTTTTTTTTATTTTAATTTATTTTATTTGTACAGACAAAAATAAAAATATAATAAAAGCAAAAAAAAGACAAAAAAACAAAAGATAAAGAATACAAATCCTTTCTGTTGTTACAGTAAAAAAAAATAATAAATAAATAAATAAAAAAGCTGAAACGTAGCTTTCTCTTACTGAGAATTGGTATGGCTCCTGAGCATGCTGCTTTCCTTGGGGAGCTGTCTGTCATGGTTTGGGGAAGGGGCAGCAAACATTAGAGAAAGAGAGCTTGGAGCAGAGGGCAGCATACACAAATGAGGAAGTATTATGGTGACCCAAGCTGGGTCAACCTGGCAGCCCCTCCACCTCGGACAGGGGAGGCCTCCCTTTTTCAGATACAAAGGCAAGCAGGGGAAGACAAGCAGAGGAGATTGAGATTTTTCCAGAGACGAAGACCACACCCTGGCCCTCACAGAGAACCAATCTCCATAGCCAACACCACAGCATCACCTCAGCAAGCCAACCCCTCTCCTCATCAACTCCATTCACGTAACCCCTCATCTACAAAACCCAACCCCAACACACGATTATCTCTTGAAGCTCTCGCGAGAAACTCCCAACAACCCGGCCAACAAAGAACCCATTACCATCTTCACCATCTCCTTCCTTCAACCACTAAAACACCACCCAAACCGTAACCATCATTCTCTAACCTTCAACACAACCCAAAACAGAATCACCAACCATTCATCCTCACCCAAACCAAACCAGAATACACCTCCCATTCCACCACCTCCACCGAGTTAACTCATCACCCTCCATTATTCATCATCTTCAACCTCCAACACCACTTCCCATAAACCTTCAACTGAGTCAACTCACTCACTCTCACCAACTCTCACCCAAGCAACCACCGTGGAGCCTCCCCACTGAGCCACGAACGGCATCGCAGATCTGCCATCGGGAGCACCACCCAGATCCGCATGCCGGCGCCGCCAGCCCGCCTCCGTCTGCGTCGCCCACTGCGTATCACCTCGGCCCAGATCTGCACGCCGGCGCCGCCAGCTCGCCTCCGTCCGAGCCGCTCCACCGCACGAACTCGGCAGCCTCCGTCCGAGCCGCTCACTGCGCACCGCACCAGCAGCCGTTCGACGCGCGCAGGACCCAACTCGTGACTCACCGCGATCCGCCCAGAACCTCGCCGTTGTCCTCCTCTCAACTGCCGCAGATCTCCACCGTACAGGCTCTATAGTAATCTCCCTTCCTTTTTCTCTATTTTTTTTGTTTCTCACTCTGAGCTCACCTGCTTTGTCTTACTTTTGTAAATGATTTAAATGGCTTATTGAAGCAAAAGGGGGGGTCTGTTACGAAAATTTGAAATCTGATACTTTTTTTTTCTCTTTTGGGCTTTGTATTGGGTTATTTGGATAGGTAAGGAGTTTTTATTTCTTTTCAACTAAGTTATATAATTTTGGATTAATTACGGTTTTATTTATAAATATGTATCTTTATGTAACTCACAAAGGTTAGGAAAAAGGATATAAAAATTCAAAGGAAAAATGGTAAAGGATAATTTTTTTTTTGTTTTGTGTTTGTTGTGCTAAATTTGGTTTTTTTGTTATATTTACTTGGCTCCTAATATGATAATATGTTGCTTGTGTTTATTTGTTTGCCTTTGTGTGTTTCTAAAACAAAACAAAAAAAAAACAAAAACAAAAAAACAAAAAATATTTAAAAAAATCTTTAAATTAATGCGATGACCACTAATGTTGATTGAATAACGGATGTTATCTTCAATGTTAGTTGAATCATAAGGGTTTATTGAGTATCCTTGTGCTGCCTTGAATCCTGTGCGATGATTTTATTTTCAAGCAAAAAGCTTTTTTTTTATTAAATTTCTTTCTTAATTAAAATCAACCAATCCGCAATCATTTCTAAAGAACTACGTGACTTTGAGTTCTCCATTGCACCAGAAGATACGTAGGAGCAGAAATTCATTTCTGTCAAGCCAAAAAAATAAATTTTCATAATTTGGTTGTTTCTTTTATTTCTTTTCAAAAAATAAAAAATGAAAAATAATAAATAATTACAAAGTCTTTTGTTTAAAAGGGTTAAAATAAATATATTTGAGATTATTAAAACTTGCACAACTAACTTAAGGTACCGTTCATGAAACGGGCAGTGTATGGTGCTAATACCTTCCCTTCCTGTAATCGACTCCCGAATCCAAAACTCATTTTCAAAAGGACCGTTTGCTTGATTAAAGGGTTTTTCCGATGTTTTCTCAATTTAAATAAACATTGGTGGCGACTCCATTGATTTTATCTTTTTTGGTCGTCCGTCGCGATCCCGATTGCGACATATATATATATATATATATATATATATATATATATATATATATATTCACAGTTCATTCTGATCAATACAAGTGAATATTTATTCTCTCATTCCACTATATACGATCATTTTTTCTCTGTTCAATATCTTTCTTTCTGTTCAATATTTTTCTTTTTGTTCAAGATCTATTCTTTCTGTTCAAGATCTTTCTTCTCTGTTATGATATCAATTTTCTTCAACAATTTTTTTGCTGCTATGCTCTATTTCTGATTTTTTTCTTCCGTAATCATGGAAAATCAAGTTAGTCCTCTGTTAAATCCCACCCACTAGTCCATACTTTTTGCTTCCAAATGAAAGCCCTACAAATTCATTGGTTTCTACTCTTCTTTTGAATATCAACTATCATTCTTGGTCACACCAGATGAAAATAGCTCTTCAAGCCAAAAACAAGTTAAGTTTTGTGGATGACTAAATTCCTATTCCTGATGCAACTGATCCTTTGTTCTTGCCCTGAGAAAGATGCAGCACAATGGTGATATATTGACTCACTCGATCTTTGTCCCAAGATATTGTGAATAATGTTATATGGATGAACATTGCATATGAGATTTGGTCTGATCTCAAAATTCATTTTTCACAATGTGACAAGATGAGGATAACAAATCTGAAAGAAGAATTATATGCAGTCAATCAAGGTGATTTCACAATTACTCAATATTATACTAGATTAAAGTCTCTGTGGGAAGAATTCAAAAACTTTAGACCAATTCCAAATTGCAAGTATCAACATCCTTGCACTTGTAATTTGATCCCAATTGTTCGTTCTTATAGACAACAAGATCAGGTGATGATATTTCTCAAAGGTTTGAATGATTCTTATTCTGGTGTAAAATCTCAAATCTTGATGATGGAGCCTTTACCTGATATTAGCAAAGTGTTTTCTCTCCTCATTCAACAAAAAAGACAGTTTACTAGTCAATTATATGAGGATTCCAAAGTTCTTGCAATCATGAGTAATGCTGCTGCTAACTTTGGTTCAAATAAATTTGTCAAAGGCAAACCATCTATGGGAAGAGGTGTTGCTTCCTCAAAATTCTATACTCACTGTCACAAACATGGTCTTACTGTAGATGTATGCTATCAAAAACATGGTTTTCCACCAGGTTATGGGAGAGGTCGCAGAACCAATTCAATGGGTAATCATATTTGCTCCATGAATCTTGAAGAAACTGGTTCTGCAAACAACTCACAAATGAGTTCAGTTAATTCACAAGCCAGTGTTTCGGTTTTTACACCTGCTCCACTTTAGACTCTCATGGATCTCATTCAACAATCACATAAACAGCATGTAGCCAATCATATTGTCACATGTATAGAATCTAGTTCTGATCCTAATGTCACACAAACCTCAGGTAGCCCTCACTTAGCTTTCAATTGTCATCCTAAACCTATAAGTTGGATATTAGATATAAGAGCAACATATCATATTTGTTGTTCACTAGACCTATATTCCTTATATAAATGAGTAAAACCCATTTTAGTTAGGTTACCATATGGCAAACCTATTCTTGCTCAAATTTCTAGTAATATCAGTTTTTCCAATCCTTTCTATATTAGTGATGTCTTATTTTTGCCCCAGTTTACATTTAATCTCATCTTTTCATTTTGACCTACATTTTATTCATTCTTCTTGTCTAATACAAGATCACATTTCCTTGAAGAAGATTGGATCAGCTGAAGTCATTAATGACTTATATGTACTGCAAGATTCTCATATGGTGAATTCTATAAACAATGAAGTTGTCAGTCCTGTAACTAGTTCAGTCACTGATATTTAGAATTTTAGGCTTGATCATTGATCTGGTGCCAAGTTAGATACATTATACAAATTTTTTCTTTTTATTACTTGTAAGTCTTCTACTGTATGTGATATCTATCTTATGGCAAAATTCAAGAGATTGCCCTATCCTAACAGCAATACAAAGTCTAATTGTCTTTTTGAATTATTACATATGGATATCTGGGACCCTTGTGCTCTCCGTTCTTTTCAAGGTTACAAATACTTCTTAACTGTTATAGATGACTATTCCAGGCGCACTTGGCTATTTTTTATGAAATAGAAATCAAAAACTGCATCTTACATCAAACATTTCATTTTTCTTATTAAAAATCAATTTTCTACCAAAGTAAAAATCCTCAAATCTGATAATGGTCTTGAGTTTCTTTGTTTGTCACAGTTTTATAAGGACAAGGGTATTGTTCATCATAGAACTTGTGTTGAGTCACCACAGCAAAATAGAGTTGTTGAATGAAAACATCAACACATTCTTGCTGTAGCTAGAGCCCTTATGTTCTAATCCAGTCTTCCAAAATTTTTTTGGACCTTTACTATTGCTCATGCAGTGTTCCTGATTAATAGAATTCCTTCTAGTTCTATTCAAAATCAATGTCCTTATACTGTTCTTTTTGATAAATCACCTATTTTAGCTAATATCAAGGTCTTTGGTTGCTTGTGTTTTGCAGCCACACTTGCTGCTCACAGAAACAAATTTGACTCTCGAGCAACAAAGTGTGTGTTTGTATAGGATTTAGAGTTGGTGTCAAAGGTTATTTACTCTTTGACATCAATTCAAAATCTATCTTTGTCGCAAGAAATGTTGTTTTTCATGAAAATGTCTTTCCCCTAGCAAGTTTTATCTCACTCTTCTCTCATTGAGTTTGCTAATCATAATCAAACAATCACAGAGCATTCACTTCCTGATTATGATTTTTTTGTTACTCCATCTATCCCTTCTTCACCAGTCATTCCTCCACCCGATCAATCATCATCACAGGATCCTAATCCATCTCTTAGACACTCATCTAGACTTAGAAGACTACCTAGTTATTTACATTATTGCCATTGCAGTCTCAATGCTTCAGCACAGCTTTCAACTTCTTTAGGGAATTTGTATTCATTGCCTAGATATCTTTTTTTATCATAAACTGTCACCTCCTCACAAAACCTTTACTTTAAATATCACCCCCACTCCTGAACCAAAAACATACCAAGCTGTTAGATATTACTGTTCAAAACAAGCCATGACCTTTGAAATTCAGGCTTTGGAACAAAACCAAACCTGGATACTAGTTGAATTATCTCCTGTTAAGTAGCCAATTGGCTGCAAATGGGTATACAAGGTAAAATACAAATCTGATGGCACCATTAAGAGGCACAAAGCACGATTAGTAGCCAAAGGCTACACACAAACTGAGGGGCTGGATTTTCATGAAACCTTTTCACCAGTATCCAAAATGACCACAGTGAGATTACTGCTAACTCTTGCTTCTTCTCAACAACGGCACTTATATTAACTAGATGTAAATAATGCATTCTTACATGGAGATTTGGATGAAGATGTCTACATGACCTTGCCTCATGGCTTTCACTATTCCAAAGCTAATCAGATATGCAAACTACAAAAATCCCTTTATGGTTTGAGGCAGGCTAGCAGGCAGTGGTTTTTAAAATTGTCAAGTTCATTACTTAGTGCTGGTTACACCCCTAGCAAGGATGATTATTCCTTATTTACCAAACGAAATGGCACTCTTTTTACTGCTCTATTAGTTTATATGGATGATATTATTTTGGCTGGCAATGATATAGATGAAATCAAGTCAATCAAATGTTTGTTGGATTCTTCCTTCAAAATCAAAGATCTGGGGGCACTCAAGTATTTCGTGGGTCTTGAAATAGCTCAAAACAGAATTGGGATTTCACTGTGTCAAAGAAAATATGCCCTTGAGCTTATACAATATGCAGGTTTATTAGCCTACAAACCTGTTTCAACTCCAATGCCTTTTGATGTCAAACTCCAGAAGAATGATGGGCAGCCTATTGAGGACATTTCTGCTTATAGAAGATTAATTGACAGACTTCTATACTTGACTACAACCCGACCAGATATTATATATGCAGTGCATTATCTCAGTCAGTTCTTATCCCTGCCTATGACTTCACATTATATTGCTGCTCTGAGAATTTTGAGATATGTCAAAGCTTCACTAGGCAAGGGTTTATTTTTTCCTAAATCCTCATCTATTCAGCTCAAAGGTTTCTCGAATTCTGATTGGGCTGCATGTCTTAACAGTCGCAAATCAGTAACAAGATATTGTATTTTTCTTGGGGATTCTCTTATTTCCTAGAAATCTAAGAAGCAAGTCTCGATTTCTAAATCATCTTTTGAGGCAGAATACCGTGCCTTAGCTACCACCACTTGTGAGTCACAATGGCTCACTTATCTCTTACAAGATTTTTAGGTTCCCTTTGTTCAACCTTCGTTATTATATTGTGACAGCTTATTAGCTTTGCACATAGCTGCTAATCCTATCTTCCATGAAAGAACAAAATATATCGAGATAGATTGTCATATTGTCCGATCGAGATAAAGTCCAACAAGGTGTCTTGCATCTTTTGCTAATTTCCTCAGCATCACAAATTGCTTATCTTTACACTAAAGCTGTTCCACCTAAAAATTTTTATTATCTCAATTACAAGCTGGGAATGTTAGATATACACTCTCTAGTTTGAGGGGGGCTATTGAGTTAATATTTTATTAACTGTATGTTAGTTAGGAGTTAGTTAATTCAATTACTGTTAGTTGGTTAAGTCTGTTAGTTTGTGTGTGTGTGTGTGTATATATATATATATTCACAATTCATTCTGATCAATACAAGTGAATATTCGTTCTTTCATTCAGCTATATACTATCATTTTTTCTCTGTTCAATATCTTTCTCTCTGTTCAATGTTTTTCTTTATATTCAAGATCTATTCTTTCTGTTCAAGATCTTTCTTCTCTGTTACAAAGCCTGATGAATCCACCTTTGACATTGCTCATGAACACTTGTAGTTCCTTTCTCTTCCTTTGCTCTTGAACTTTTTATCCTAGAGAAAGTGTGGTTCTCCCTTTCGAGTCCGTCTTAGATTTAAAATATGTTGTTCAAAAATCCCTCTTTCGAGTATGACTTAGATTTAAAATAATACATATTTATATGGGTATTACGTTAATTGAAATTCATTAAATTCTTAAGTAATTCATTACTAAATGTTTCAATATTTGAGTTTAATCTTTTGACTCCTCATTCAAATACTTTATATATATACATATATGGACGCCTAGTTAACATTAACAACACTATAAGTTTAATCTTTTGACTCTTCATCCAAATACCGATTTATGCATATATAGGCACTTAGCAAGCATTAAAAATATTATAATTAAATAAAAAACAAATATTTTTTGTAAACTAGCGAGAGAAGAAATAGATCTAATTACAAAGTCATTAATAAGTTACTTTCTTAATTCTAGAAATAAGAAAATTGGCTACTCATGGTTCTGGAAAAATCCACGAAACCCAATAAATCAAAAGACAAAATAACGAAATTCAAATAAAGTGAAAAAGATAAAACTAAACAAAGCCTGAGGAATCCACCTTTGATGTTGCTCTTGAACCCTTGTAGTTGCTTTCTCTTCCTTTGCTCTTGAACTTTCTATCCTAGAGAAAGCGTGGCTCTCCCTTTCGTGTTGTACGTATGTTTTGTATGTAACTTTCTATCTTAAGGTTTCTAATTACTTGATTTTTCTAATAAAATTTTAATCCTATCAGAATTATTTTTAAATTCTTCATCAGTAATTGGATATTGATAAAATTTTGGATTTGGATAAAAACTCCTTTCTGTTCCATCTTTTATATTACACTTAAAAATTCAAATAAAATTATAGGATATATAAAAAAGATAACAATATTAAAATTAAAATCTAAATAAAATTAATTAAAATCAAATAAAATTTCTAACAAATAAAACTAAAAAATGTGTGCAATTTTATAACACATCATTTGGTTCCAACGCAAGTATATCACACTTCCAATCATGTCAAACATTTTTCCTTGCCCAAATGCCAACAGCTAGAAAGCCCTATAGCACCGTTACATAGTCTTTCTCCATCGAGCCAAGCAAGAAAACACCATCAACTCGTATTCATGGCTTACATGAAACAAGCAATTATCATTTTATTGTCCATCTTCACAATCTCCTTTTGATCAAGTCCTCACAAGCTGGTGTGATTGCCATCTAATGGGGACAAAATGCTAATCAAGGCACATGGTAGAAGGCATGTAACTCTGGAGACTATGAGATTGTGTTTCTCGCTTTCTTCTTTCAGTTTGGCAGCCGCACCCCAAAATTCTAATTTAAGAAAATATTTTTATGCAAAATGAACTGTTTGAAGTGATTTCTAACGAAGTTTTTGTAATAAAAAAAACTTTAATTCATTACAATCAAAAAATTAAAAATATGTAATTTTGTTCACATTTATTTTATTTATTATGAAAAGAATTTGTCTATTTTAATTGTGGGAATCAAATCCTGCCTGCACACTTGGCATGATCCAATAGTAGTAGTCTCATGAGTATTTGGTAAAGTTTAGTTTATTGTCATCACGATCCTCTTTCAATTCTCTCATGTCAGCCAAAGTTTAAATGTTATTTTTTTTAGATACGTGGAAGGAAAATATTTATGTTGTATGTAATTCACAATTAATAAAAAAAAAAAAGCAAACATGCTGGCATAAAATAAAGCAAGCACATGGAGAAATTACTAGGTGGTATAGGATTTTTATTGAAGATTTTCTAAAGCCCCATCAGCACACTTGACAAAATTACAAGAGTACTCTTCATCTCTAAAATGTCAAAATTCAGTCATCACCGCAATTAGATCTTGATTATTTTACCGTCAAGATCTTATATCACTTATTAGTTAATATATTAAAATATGTGATAAAAAAGTATGACTAGGGTACAAAAGTAATTAATAAAAGAGAAAGAAGGAAAACGAAACAAGAAGTAATCTAATTTACAAATATATCCTAATCATCAAATTAATTAATTAATAAAAATAAAGTCAACCATTGAAATAGCACAAAATAATTCAGATTAAAAAAAAAGAGTCACAATGAGACGTCCATTAACATCAAAGCCAAACAAGAAAAATCATGGCAGTAGCAATAACAAAATAATTCATGTCAATAGTGAGAAGCAAAATAAAAAGTAATACAAATTGTGAAAAGGAGAAGAAAGTAATGTTGGAACATAATTCAATTCAATCATATAAAAGTTAAAGGATAATCAAAATAAAAAAAATCAAAGCATCAAGTGACGCCATGGACTTGTGTAACCTTAATATTAGAAGAAGCAAAAGGCAAAAAGGCTTTATAGGTGCCAACGATATAAGAGCATAACTCCTTAAGATCGTCATCCTCTTTGCCTCATCTACAACATAGTCGGACTGAAGATAGAACACATACACACGCAACATAATAAGGGAATGCTGGAGTATAACTTGGAGCTATGAACGAAAATGGACCTCTCAGTTCTCACATTCAACCTCTCAGTCTCTCTTTGCTATTTACTTCAGAAGTGTGTGTTTTGTGCCTTAAGTGCTTTTTTTTTTTTTTTATAAGTCAAGTGTTATCTCAATTACTAAGTGGAAAAGACTCAATCAAGCCATCAAAATTTTCCTTTTTATTGTTTGAAAATTATATGTCAATTAAAAAATAATTTTAAGTGATTTGAAATTTGATTTAGTGATGTCTAACTTGTATTTCTTTATTTCTTATTAAGGTTTAAAATTAAAATTATTTCTTTATATGAGGATTGGAAACTTTATCCTAATTAAATCAAGAATAAATCAATGATTTAAAAATTTGGCATGTATCTAACTGAAAAATTGTTAATCATTCTTATTAACCGTTTTAATTATTAAAATCACAAATTAAATATTTTTAATTAATATTAAAATTTAATTAAGATTTTTCTATTCTCACTTTCCTTCAATAAAATCATAAAAAATCAAGCGCAAATATTTATTTATTATTTTATTTTATAATGATGCAAATTAATTTGTTTTTTTATTTTCTTTTTTCAACATTGGATTTAGACTTCTTTTTCTCTCTCTTTTTTTAATTTTTTTATCTATTAAACTTAGACTTAACTAACCCAAAAATAATAATACAAGTTAAAAAATTACATTGACAAATTTAAATATCAATATTGTGTATAATAAAAATTACACATATAAGATAAGATGAAGACAATAATTAATTTATTGTCCTTGATGATATACAGTACATTGTAATACGTTGAAGTTTGTGGTTTCCAGGTTCCAGCAATGATGGAGGATTACACCTTCAAGTCATAAGTCAAAAACGTGATTTTATAATAATAGGTAGAGCACCAACTACGAGTCAGAACCGGAGGAGCAGAGGAGTAGTCCCTCCTGATCTTTTTTTTTGGTACAGTGGGAAAAAAAAGAAGCATATCCGCCACCAGGTGAGTCTCCAAACCAGGAGGAGGGGTGTTCCAAATCACCAGCTGATGAGCTCCGAGTTTTGCTAGAAAATCAACAATAAAATTTGCTTCCCTGAGCATATGTGAGATAGAACAATCCCACCGTCTCTTCATCAGGTGCCTAATATCACTTATGACCACGCCATAGACATGAAAGTGGGAGAGTACATGGCAATTGACCAATCTGACAGCTTCAAATGAATCACTTTCACATCTAACCCTCCTGTAACCACTATCCCACTTAACATTAAACTATGCTTCAAAGCTAGCAATTCGGCATAGAGAATATCCGTGTCCCCTAAGCAACTAGAAAACCCAATCACCAGAATCATCTCGGATCAAACCCCCGAACCCAGCACGATGAAGTTCAGAGAATTAAGCAGCTCCCATCAACACTAAGTTTGACATAATCTGTTGGTGTGCATGTCCATCTAACTTCTCTTACTGACCTTTGACTGTGAGGGTCAGTGTGCGAGGAAGTTGACAACATCCTGATTCATACAATGGATTGTCGAATGGGATACTCCACGTTCCAAGGCTCAGCATCTAGAGTCATGTTGTTTCGCCATCTCCAATTCCACCAAAGACCCACCAAGAACAGACTACCTGATCTACCTTTCTTTGGAATGAGCCAATTCCCAACTCTGATAATCTTCTGTAAAAAAGGATCCTCCCAGCCTCATCCGAACTTGAATTTGGATTTTCTACCGCTGCTTGAGAGCCAGCAGTTAGAGTCTGTAACGATAGATGAAAATTTAATGGTCTAATTTTTTTTAATATTAAAAAAATTTAATATTAAATTAATATTATTTTATATTAATCATTAGATGAAAAATAAATGCTTCAAATTATTACTGGAGGTTACTAGACCTCTAATAACTGGAGAGAAGCCGGATCATCCAAACTTCTCTGGCATGTGGACAGCCCCGAAGGCAACGAGCTATGTTTTCGAGGAAAATGTTTTTTTTTACCGTTAAATTTGTCACTTTGAATATAAATAATGTTAATATCAGGGTACTTTTTTTTATCACACTTTTTATTATTTTTTATAATTGTAATTAATAAAAAAAATGATGAAGAAAAAATAATGTAATTAATGATATAAAAATAATATAAAAAATAATGTAAAAAAATATGATAAAAATATCATTATTATTTTAAATATACATCACATAATGATGTAAATGTAATTAAATATTAAGATATATTATATTTTAGAATAAAATATAAACTGAATGTGAAATTTTAAATATATAAATAACGAAATTGATGCTTTCGACGAGGCAAGAGCATCTAGAGCAAGCAGAGTCGACGCCCGATCCCTGTTGAATCTCATATGTCTCACCCAATTTGTTTCATGTTTAAAGATAAAAATGTAAATTATATTTATATTAATAATATATAAACACATTCTATCTTATGCCATCAATTTGGAGATAAACAAAAAATGGGGACTGGATTGGTATTAGATAAAATAGAATGATATGTCATTCTATTTATTTTATCTCATCTCACTCTATTTAATCGATCCCTCGCCAAGATTACTTAATTTGATTATTTAAATATTGTAGTCATTTTGTCTCTCTTTAATCTACCTTATATTTTCTTAACAGTATATTAGTAATTTAGTTTTTAAATTTATTCTACAATGTAGTTTAGTTCCTAAAATATAATTTTTATGCAAATTAATAATATCTAAATTTACAAATTTCATATTAATTTATTCATTCTTAGAGATTATCGGTAGAAACAAAGAAGAATGGGTTGGTACGAATTTTAAATATCCAAAAATTAACTCGTATAAAATTTAAAGAATAAATTGCAACTAAAAAATAATTTTAGGGATTAAACTATTAATTTACTCTTTTTTATATATATTACTTTTCCATCCCTTCATTTTCACCAGATTTATCACAATTTTTGCACGGATAACATCAACTTATATTTTATTTAGAGCAAAATCCATGATATGCTTTTTATTTTCCACACATTACAGTTCTTCACAGGTAGCTAGGCACTAGCCAGGTAGTATATCCTAGGCATGCACTTGCTACTATAGTCACAAGCAGGTTATTTAAGGGTGGGGTCCTTCAGACGATCCCTTTCAGTGGCACAGATTTAGGCACAAAACGGTACAAAGTTGCAGACACACACTCAAATACTGCATCTGCAAGTGCCACCATGGAATTCAATGCACATTTTAGGCTATCCTTTATCTGATCACTGAAGTGAGTTTGAATGTCATAAAATCTGTTCCACAGCATAACCCCACCATAGTTGGAGGTTTGACATATGTAGGGAAGAATCTGAGACTTCACGACATCTGCGGGTATGAAACCACTGCCTGCTGCATCAGGTGCCGCGGGTAGCCCCAAGCGGAAAGTGTTATTGGGCAGAACTGATGAGGTCCAAGTGTTCCAATAGCTGAAAAGGTTGCCAGATGAGTATTCACATTTATGGTTGTTGTAGAACTGAACCCATATATAGTCAAAGAGTCCAGTTTTGATAGCAGCGTTGAGGTAGTAGTCTGGGTATGGACATTGAGGGGCTGCAGATAAGTAAATTTTTCTACTGTCTCTGGAGAATGCATTGATGGCTCTGGCTAGGTCATCATAGTAGAGGTTTGAACCACCCTCAATGTCAAAATCAATGCCATCTAGGACTACGCTTCCTAGTGGACCATATTGACCACTGAGGAAATTATCATAAAGGTACTTGGCAACATCCTGAGCATCCTGTGGTGAAGAAAGGGAGTAGTCTCCAACACCTCCACCGAGGGAAAGGAAGACTTTGACGTTTAGGCTTTGGCAGTATTGAATTTCTGGGGCTAGTTTGGTACAAAGGCTCCAATCGCCACAATGGCCTGCAAAGTTCCATTGTGGGGTTCTGCCACTGCCAAAGACATTCAGAAAAGCGAGAATCACAATGTCGTAGTTTTGTGTGGCACATGCTTCTCACAGAGTGCCTTCGTTGCCGTTTTGGCCCCAGTAGACGGATATCCCGGGACTGATGGACTCAACGGCATGAGTGGGATTGATGATGAAAGAAAGCAAGAAGAGGGAAAAGAGGAGGGTCAGTGGTTGTAGCTTTGCAGCCATAGTTGTTGAGTTTGTGGTTTTCTTGTGAGTTGTGACACAACTAGGAGAGGCAACTAATTTATAGGGAAGACTGGAGTGTACAGCAATTAGTGAAACTGTGGCATAACGAGAAGATGAGGTTGGGAAGCACGTGCATATGTTTATCTTATCTGTTGCATTTTTGGCATATATATAAGAACATTTGCATTATTCGTTTAATTAAAATATATTTAATATATTCATAAAATTATTATATATGTCATAAAAATATTATAATTATATATAATATAACTTGATATATTTTTTACGTTAATATATAATATAATTATAATATACATATTTTAATATACATAAAATATTCTTCGTATAAGAACGTGTGGCTAGAAAACTTCCCTCGCGAAAAACGTGGCCTGTTACACTTGCTAGAAAACCCTATAGCACCATTATATATACGGAGCTCGTGTTTTGTGAGTTCTAAAAGAAAAATCTTGAAACTGTTGTTTTGCTTAAAATTATAAGACGACATTTTTAACGTTACAAGAGAGTTTGGTGACAAAAATAAATTTTAAGAAAATTGGTTGAAGAAGTAAGGTTAAACTGTCATTAAAGTTAACTGAAAAGAATATTTTTATAATTCTGATGATCTTATTATTAATAATATATATATATATATATATTTACACTTTTTAATATCATTTATCATATTTATTTTATTATTATTATTTTTACTAAATTTGATATCTTTAAAAATATATTAACAATATATACACCCTTAAAAAAATATATAATAATTTTTTTCATATTTTTAACTTCAACTTGAGTTGAGAGAATTTAAGTGGTGTAAAGAAAAAAAAAATGGACCTTCATTATTATAAAGGATAGTGCTATAAAGCACTCTAGCACTATTTTTGTCTCACAACGTTAAAATTATCTTTAAAGCAATAATGATAAAGTTATTATCTCAAAAACACAAGGAAAACCGAAGGTGGTAAACTCTAGTGCATATGTGTCTTACAGCCCAACCCTATTATAAAAATATAGTATAAAGTTTTTATAATAAAAATAATATGCAAATGATAATAGAGAGTTGCTATAATATCCTGATTGATATAGTCGGGGACGGATCCAAAGACGACAAGCATATGTGGTTGTCCCCTCTGTCTTTATATAATTTTTTATGTTATATTTACTATTAGCATGTAAAAAAGACAAGAGTTCTTATTTTTAATTTGTATTGATTCATATATTGAGTGACTAAAATAATTTTTTAAAATAAAAATTATAGACTAATCTAATTATTAAAAGTAATCTTTTATTCAAATAAAAATTATGAACTGATCTAATTATTAAAAATGATATTTTATTCAAATAAAAAGTATATTGAGTTACGTAAAAAAAAGTGTATTAAGTTTTAAAGTAAAATAAAAAAAACACTTAAATTTTTCTAATACATGTCCAACCAAAAAAGTTTCTTCACTATATTTTGACAACATCAATAAAGACGTTTTCAAATTTACATCAATATTCCTTTTCCTTTTTTTAGGAAATTAAAAGAGAAGAAAAATTAACTTTAATATTTTAAATGTTGGAGTAAGAAATTGCATAAATTAAAGATAAAAGATAATTTAGTGATTATTTAGAATTGTTGTGCTATACACATAATAATATCTTTTATTTAAATATTTTAATTATTGTCTTTTTCTAGATAATGTATCTAAGGTAAGTTATTAAATATGTATTGAATACATTTTATAATAAATATTTAATTTTTTAATATAACTAACAACTAATAAAATACTTAATAAGTATCATACGAAGAAAAAAATCATAGTAATACCCATAACATTATTCAAAAAGAAAATTCTTGAAAGTGATTAAAAAATGTAAAGTAAGAAATCAATGCACTATTATTGTAAAAATAAGCATATTCCTCACAATAGCGCATATAATATTGCTTCATACACAATATATAAATTTATATTATTTTATATATTTGTGAGGTTAATTATAATATAATTATGGTAAAGGGAATATAAAAATAAAATTATAATTAAATAATAAAAATTATATATATAATAATAATAATATATGTAAAGTGTGTGTTTATCATTATTATATGTTAATCAAATAATTTAAGTTGTGACAAGATCATTTTTGGCTATTTTAATGTCAAGTAGAATATAACACGTCCTTATCCCTTAAAAAGAATTCTCTATCAAAATTTTGTGATCTATGGCGATGGCACTAAGTGTCTGCTTCGTCATTAGGGCAGTATGACCTTTTTCCAGTTAGTTCTAAGATATTCCTACAAGAACAGTATTATTTACGGAGTTGGTGTAATAGTTGAGGAGATGTGCTCTTTATTTTGATTATTTTATTTTGAGGTAGGCCGGCCCGATTTAAAAAGCCAGCTTATATAAAATTGAAAATGATGTTTCCTATCACATTATTATTTACATTATTTTTTAATAATTATAATTAAATAAAAAATGATATAATCAATAATATAAAAAGTTATATAAAAAAATGTAAAAAAATTAAGATTATATAAAATTATTTGGGAAGAAACTTTATCTATTTGAATAAATAGAATAATAATATTTATATATATTTATCTGTATATTATTTTATATTTGTATAATGATATTTACTTTTACGTATATATTATTTTATATTTATATAAATTTTATTATTTAATTATACTTCTTCAAACAATTTTACTATTTATTTATAACTAATTTTATATTATTTTTTACATATTTATATTTTAATTATGTTATCTATTCTTATGAAAGATGTATATAAAAAATTATTATTTTATATTTTTAAAAAGGGGTGTAAATACTATTTATATTTTTTTAAAAATATAATTAAATGAGAGAAAATAATAATAAAATATATAATAAATGATATTAGATGAAATATAAAAATAGATATATATATATATATATATATTATTTGATGTAAAAATATAAGAATTGGATGTATATACATGTGATATATATCAAACTTTATTCAAATTGGTAACACGAGAATATTCTGAATTCTGATAGTATAAAAAAAAAGGTAAAATTATTAATAAAGACCGTATGACCATTAGTGTCAAACTGCCAAGGGCATCAAGAGAATATGCGGTATAAATTATTTATGGATTAAAAATTCTATCTCTTGTTTCTGTTTTTTTTCTTTTTCCTCTCTAATTGAATGGCAACAATTCAGTAAGAGATTTTTTTCTTTCTTAATTGTCAGCTTTTTAAAATAAATTCTTAACATTCAATCAGGGTACAGAAAAATAAATATAAAAGGATATAGATTTCAATCCATTATTTATAAGGAGCGCGTGTTTTGTGAGTTTAAGTGTAAAAGAAAATTCTTGAAACTGTTGTTTTGCTTAAATAAAATTATAAGACCGCATTTTTAACGTTACAAGAGATTTTGGTGACAAAAATAAATTTTGAGAAAATTGGTTGAAGAATTACGGTTAAACTGTCATTAAAGTTAACTGAAAATAATATTTTTAACTT
This sequence comes from Ormosia semicastrata, assembly GCA_029884595.1. Classification (NCBI taxonomy): domain Eukaryota; kingdom Viridiplantae; phylum Streptophyta; class Magnoliopsida; order Fabales; family Fabaceae; genus Ormosia; species Ormosia semicastrata. The sequence continues at coordinate 11,170,065 of JAQQTO010000041.1, forward strand.
CAATTTGAGTTGAAAGGATTTAAGTGGTGTAAAGGCAAGAAAAAAAAAAGACTTTAAAAGGGATTAATTAAAAAAAGGCTGATATTCAAGAAAAATTTTAAAAGACCCTTAAAGTATTATTCTAAGCAAGTTTATAATGATCTAAATCTAATTTTAAAATATTAAAGTTTCAATTCACCAACTTATATAATTATAAAGAATCATGTGCTATAATTTTATTAGAATAATATAATATTTTTAAAATGTATAAAAATATTCTCGATTTTCAGTTGGAATAATTGTCCAACCAGAATGACACGGTTTGCTAATTAAGTGAGGTGGCAGAAACTCATTATGAGTAATTAGTAGTTTTTTTGAAAAAAACATATTAAAAAAGTTTTACTAGATACGTGATTTTCTAACAAAAAGACCTTAGAACCACACAATTGTCTTTGTCGGAAGTGACAAATTCAACAGCACAAAAATGAACAATCTCAGTGCCACGACTCCCCAGAATCACGATCAAAACCAAGACCGTGTACAAACAGATCTTATCTCTGATTCCCCTTCACTTTCATCAAATTTTCTGTTCAGACATTTTATTTTGGTAAAATCTAATTAGACATTTTGTAAAGTATTTAAGTGTCATTCATCATTCATTGAGTTTTTGGGCTTTTAGCCCCTCTTCATTTCTCGTCCTCCATTGCTCCTTCACCAAGTATTGATCCCTGGTCGAAGTTTTCAGCAGAGTCGAAGGATGGCTTGACGAAGATCTCTGGTGGCAGCGCGTCACCGTCGTCGAGGAGCACGTTCCCGTCATAGGGAGAGTGGGATTGAGAGTTGTTTTAAAAATCAGATGGAACTGCTCAATTAATTTGATTAAATCATGAATCGATTATGTGATTGGTTCAATTAATATCTGATTTAATTATAATTTAATTACTATTTAATTATAAATTTAGTTTATTAAATCAATTGAATTATAATTTAAAAGTTTGATAGGTCTGATTTTTTATTTAATTCTTAAAATATTACTTAGAGGAGAGAAAAAAAGTTGAAAAATAAAGAATTAATTAAGGTAGCAGCGCACAAGAGAAAAGAATAAAAAAATGACATAATTTTCACCTGATCCTATTATAATCTAATCACAGTTTAATTATAAATTTAGTCAATTAAATTATGATTCAAAAATTGTATTGATTCCATTCAGTAATAAGTGTTGAACTCAAAAATTTTAGGTAATAGAAGTAAATATTTTTGTAGTCAAACCAAATATGAGTAAGTTTGAGTGAATAATAATTTCTTTTATTGTTAATATGTAGAGATAAAAAAATATGATTAAATTTTTTTATATTTTGAATATATTAATATTAAATTCATGTAAGTATTATTAAAAAATAAAAAATAATATCATATAAGTATATTTAAATATTAAATTACATGAATATTGTTAAAAAATAAAAATAATATTATATAAATTTTACTTTTTATTATTATAAATTTATTAATTTATATCTATATATAACGAAATAAAAATAAAAAATATATATACAAATATACATATATAAAAAAAAAAAATAAAGATAGAATTAGGACATGTGTTTTCACTCCTCAACACATGGATCCGTGTCAGCCAGCAACACAACACTAGGAATTTGTTAGCGAGGAACGCAACAGCACACCAATTGTAGAAAAGCCTCCAGCGACGCAGACAACACCATGCTAGTTGTAGAAAGCAGCCTACGAGAAAGGATGGAATTGCTTGATAGGCGTAAGAGCAAGGAGGGATCTCAGTGACTGTGATGGCGTTGCACTACCAGATTTGGCGAAGCAGCTCTTCGCTTTTGCACTTTCAGATTCGACAACTCACTCTCCACATCTCTCTCTGTTGTTACTCTCTCGATCTATTTTAATTGTTTTGGTGAAAAATCCTAGTATAATGACAGTTTTGAGTATACAGCATTAATTGATGTTCTTAACTGTATTTATTCTTTAAAAACTCTCAAATCTCAATTACTATAAAATTTTAATTAATACTATTGAGAGTTCTAAATATTTTCTGTTAGACATAAACATGATTTCATTTGTGTTATTATTAGTTTGTTAAAAATATTTTTGTGCTATTATATTGTATTAAATTATACTTTATTCATTTTAGAATATATGTCGTTTTAGCAAATAAATTTTGTTTTATTATATCTATCATTTTAAAAAATTAAAAGGACATTAATTAAATTTTTTCAATTTTACCATTGTCTATAATCTTCACTAAATGGAATAAAAGAGAACATTAATAGGGTGATGAAATTTTGAGTACATCAATAGAAAGTAAATTTTTAAATAGAATTATATTTTTGTTTTTTTACAAAACAATTATATTTTCTTAAAATTGAAGTTATTTACAATTTTTCTTAGTCTTCGTGCAATGAAAGTGAAAATAACTACAACAATATGTACAAAGTGTAATTTTAGTAAGAAAGGTAGTAGTAGCACATAACTCTATTCTCACATCACCTTATATTGAAATGAGATAATAGAATTAGAGTAAAAATATATAAATTGTTTTATAAAACTAACTATAATCAGATATAAGAATAAAATAATATATGTATAAATATATTTGAGTAATAATTATTACTTTTTAATAAATGATGTAAACCTGTTACCTGTTAAATGACTATTGAGTTAGCACCGAGCATAGAGTATTTTATTATTTTATTATTATTTATTTACTCAATCAAACACAAAGTGACAATGTAATAAAGAACTTTGTCTATTTTCCACATCCGAGATTCTCTGTCCACATGAATCCAACTTTAATCAAGGAAAATTTTTGTTGTACAATGTACATTAATTTATGTCTCGCATTTTGTTTACATCGGTGAGAAACGATTTATAAATGGGATTAAAATAATTATATCGTACTTACAGTTTACTTATTTGAAAAATAAAAGGTAAAAAAAGTGTGTGAAAAAATATATATTTTACTTATTTATTACTTAAAAAATAATATAAAAGAATAATTTAATTTATAATATATAAATATCATTTCTATTTATATAAAAAAAATATCATCACTCTTTAAAAATAATCCAAGTAGATAATAAAAATAGTACAAATGTAACAATAATATATATAAAAATGTGTGTAAACAACGGCACTTTTCAATTAATGTCAATTTTTTTTTTCTTTTGGAGTACATCAGTGGTACTTCTTTAACGCAAAGAGATAAGAAACAATTATTATAAACTTCCAAAACCGATAGAGAAAGGATAGAAGAGAAAAGTCACGATCGAAACAATCCAAACAGATAATACAAAATAGTACAAATGTAACGTAATATATATATATGTATAAAAGTAATGTCACTTCTCAATTAATGTCAATTTTTATATATATATATGTAACGTCACTTCTCAATTAATGTCAATTTTTTTTTTATTTTGGAGTACATCAATGTTACTTCTTTAACGCAAGAGAAAAGAAATAATTATTATAAGAATAATTTTTGAGTAAGTACGATTCATTATAAATATTTAAATTATTATTTTAATATATGTAAAATAATATAAATTATCATAAAATTATATTAATTATTAATAATATTTTTATACATATTAAATAATAATTTAAATACTTAAATAATGATATAGTAGACCATACCATCAAAAATTTCTCTTATTATAAACTTCCAAAACGGATAGAGAAAGGATAGAATAGAAAAGTCATGATCGATAAGACCCACACGAACAACGGTTAAGATATTCTTATTTTTTTTTAGAATTTTTTAAAATAATTTACCAGTAAATTAATATTTATTAATTATTAATAGATTAATGAATCTATTTATTAATAATTAATAGATATTTATTTACTCATAAATTATTTTAAAAAATCAAATCTCTTATTTTTAATAGACTTCTTTTAAAAAAATAAATATTATTTATTATATTTTTTTATTTTTATTAAATTTAATACTCTTAAAAAAATATTTATAATACACATACTCTTAAAAAATATATATGATAATTTTTCTACTACTAACAAACGAGTGAAACGATGGAATTGTATTGATAAATTTTAGAATATTAAAAATATTATTAAAAAAATAGTGATGATTCATATAATTAAAATAGTATATATTAATTATTATAGAATAAGAACTTTTCAAGCACCTAAAATTACTCAATTTGTTGGCATTAGTATTACTATTATACATTTTATTGTACTTTGAATAATAATTAAATAAAACAAAAGAAACAATTAAAAGGTTAAATTATTAGATGATGAGTTTAATTTTTATATATTATCAGTGTAAATTTTTTATATTATCAATTAATCATACATTATTACTTATGAGATTATGAAGTAATTATTAGAAGAGTTAAATATTTATAATGATGTAATAATATATGATTAAATTACAATGTAAAAATAGTACAATCAAATTAAATCTTTAAATTTTACATATATATATGTAAAAAATCTAAAATAGTATAATTTAAAATAAAATTATAATAAATATTTTTTATGTATAAATTCATTTATATACTAGTAATCTTATAGTGTTATACAGACAACATTTAATTTTTAATGTTATTTCTATAAAAATATTATTTTAAGTGCCTTTGCTAGGTAGCTTGTGTTTCCTAACACGAAGATATCCCGGCTAATACAAACATGAAAGTGGATCCCGCAAAAATGACCCACTCATTATTCATGCTCCGATGCATCTGGGATAGTTTTGTCCTGGGACATCTTACTTTTTCCTATTTTAAGAAGAATCTCTTTCAATTTAATGAAAGCAGTATTGTTAATGTTTAATAGAGTGGCATTCAGCAAAAAAAACAAATGTATAAAGGCGTAGCGGTTTAGGACCGGCAATGAACCGAGATGAACTGAGTCAGGTCTGACGTAGGTTAGACTCACTAAAAACAATAAATCTATTTGCTTCACTCAAATTTGGCTTACTTTAAATTTTACAAATTGTTCAAGGCTAATAAATTAATTTTGAATCTTGTATTAATTAAATATTTTACACTCAATATGTTAAATTCAAATTTATGATTCAATAAATACATTTTACGTATATTTATATTTTTTTAATGCAAAATTCGAATTCATTAGCACCCAGACAACAAAGGAGCAATAATAATAAAAGGATCTTCTAGCCACGTATTAGACTTTTCACAAATGGCCATATTAACTAAAGATCGAATCCGCTACATTATTATTACGTGAGCGACTTTATGAGTTGAATCTGACATAGGAACTCTAAAACTTCAGTAGCCTAGGGAGGGCTTCTTAATACTTTTTTTTTTTTCTATTTTTAATCTTATATCTTAGTATCCTTTCCATGTACTAAAAAATCGTCAGTTTGAAATTTATTACCATATTTTTTTGTCTTCGGGAACGCTTCAGTACCTTTAAATCATATTATTAAGTGATGTGATATTAAATATAATTAATTTAATTATATAAAATAATTATATTATTTACAGTAATATATACAATTAACTATTTTATATAATTGAGATACTATACTTTTGGGTACACAAGTTCCACCCCTTAAGATAGATAGAACTGTACTAGTTTAACATTTAATGTGACAAATATGATGATCCCTTTCATAGAATTATTTTAAATAAACTGTAGGTAATGAATATTGTAGAGGCTTCTTATACTTTGTTTAATAATACTTGTTATATATCTTTTAGATGCATATCATCTTATATCAAATATAATTAGAATGTAAGTACATAGAAAAACGAGATATTTAACAAACTCATAAATGGTATTGGTGCGAAGGTTGCTCCAAAAAATGACATGCAATAGCTGGACAATTTTGGTTGACTTTTTTTTATTTTTTTTACATTTTTAAGTTATGGTAAAGAGAAAAATAAGTAATAATTAAGAGAGAATAAATAGTAATTTTTGTGTAAGTAATAATAGTTAATAATTTAATTTAAATCATCATGTAATAAACTTAAATCACTATTTAATATTAATTATATGTCATTAAATCATGAATTAACACATATAAAAGTTACTAAGTAGTGACCAATGAGAAAATAAATAGTGATTCATGTATAAGTAGTTAGTAGTGATTAATAACTTAAATTTAAATCATCACATAAAAAATTTAAATTATCATTTGGCACTAATCATGGACCACTATGTCATGAATTAACACACTTGAAAGTTACTAAGTGATGACCAAAGAAAAAATAAATGGTAATTTTTGTATAAATAGTAGTGATGAATGATTTAAGCTTAATTCATCACATAATAAATTTAAATTATTATTTTTTATCACTCATATGTCACTAGATCATAAATAAAATTTATTCACGTGATAACTAAATAAGTGATGAACATAAGAAAAAATAATAATTTTTGTATAAATTGTGGTGATTAATGATTTGAACTTAATTGATACTTTTGAAGACTTACCTATTGTCCATTAACCAAATAATCAGTTTAGATTGTTAATCAATTTCAAATCATAATCAACGGTTTTGGATGCTTGGAGTATTAAATACTTCCAGTTGTGTTATAAAAATTTATGAGCACATTAAACTTTTTCTTAAAAAACAAGGTAAAACACATTGTAATCATATGATACAAATCGTGTAAATATAAAGTGATACGTGTTTAAGTATGTGTAAGTAGAATTATTATTATTTGTTACACACCACGTAATGCATAACACTGCTTGTTAATTTTTTTTTAATCTGTAATAGTTTTAGTTGTGTGTTTTTATTTTGCTAAAAACATGTTTATAATATCTGGTATAGTGACACTTTAGAGTCCAGTATTATCATAAATAACGTGCTTGTTAATTCGTATTTTTTATTTTTATTTATATAATTATATCATAAATAAAAAATATATTTAATCTTATATTAAAAAATAAAAATTTAGGAATAAAATAAATGTGTTTAAATAAATAAAAAATATATATATTTACTTATTTAGAATTGAATAAAAAGAAAAAGTTAACTCTTTATAAATTATAAGAGAAAGAGTGTTTTAATATAATTATAACTTTTAGATAAGTGGAAGCTTGAAGAAAGTTTTTTTTAGTTTGTATTTAGAATGAATAAAAATAAGAAATAATTTTATTTAATTTGATTTGATTTGAATTGATTTGATTTAGAAATTAAATTTTGTGTTTAGAATTTTAAAAAAATTGAATTGATTTAAAAATCAAGTTTTGTATTTGAAATTTATTAAAATGAGAATTGATTTTATTATTTTATATTTGAAATTTTATAAGAAATTGTTAGAGGTAGTTATTAAGAGTAAAATAGTCTATTTATTTTAAATTAAATTAAATCATAATAAATTGTATCAAATTTGAAGAAATTTTTAAAATAAAAAAATAAAATCTATGAGATTTCAAAAATTAAATTATTTTTTATTTTTTAATATTTTAAACATAAAATTTACTTAAATTTAATTTATAAATTAAATTATTTCTTATTTTTTTATATTTCAAACATACTATTAGTGTTTTTGTTAAAACAAAAAATAGTTAAAACCATGGGTGGTTGAAACTTACGGGTTAGTTTTTAAATGGGGAGTGAAAGAAAAAAACGTGGTAATATCTAAAAGCCATCATTTATTCGGTTAAGATGAAATGGTTTTTAAATATTTGAATAGCATTTTAGGTAATAAAAAATTGGAGGCCAAATAAGGACAATTCCCATTATATTTTTTTTATAAGCCAATTCCCATTATATAATAGTATAAATAGTATAGATATAATAGTATAGATAACTTCTATGCATAAATCCATACATTTATCTCTTATATCTATTAATTTTATGAAAATAATAATAATCAAAACCACCCTCAATTCTGGTTTCCTTCTCTCTCTTTTTTTCTCCCCCAGCAAGTAAAGCCAGGTGTATGCCTGATTTTAGGTGTAAAAGTAATATTATTATATTATAAATTATCCATGTGATCATGCAAGCTACGGTTCAAAGTTTACCAAACTTGACAGTTTTCCTTCACTCTCCGTGATAAACATTTGCATATAAATATTTCGATTTTCGGACAATTTATAGTATATATTCTAGGGTTTTTTGGGTTAAAAGTATGTGATGAATTTGACCAATATTTCTGATAATTGTTTCGTAGAAAAATAAAACTGCATATGGTTTATTCAAAAGTAATATTTATTCTCCCTGATTTCACCGTGAGTTGTTTACCCTCCATCCAATTTAATTCCTTTTTATGTCAAATATGCAAAAGTGAGAAAATATAATTTTTAAGCAGTACCATTGTGTAATGGAAAAGAGGTGTAATACTATTTTATGATTAGTTCAGCTGTGCAGGTGCATTAGTATTGGCTTATCACTTTTATTTTTTGGACTTGATCATAAGAATTAATTTATACACTTATGGTTAAAATTATGTTGAATTTATCCATAAATAATGAGTTAATGTAATAATTAATTTTAATTTTTAAGGATGAGGACGCGACTTTAAATCCAATGAAAATAAGTTTTTTAGAGAAATTACATAACTCTTGTGTTATTCGCAGTCAAAAGAAAATTAATTTCATAAACAATTTAAATTGATTAAACTTATAAAAATACTCTGTGGTCTCAAAAATAATTTATGTTGAATTTGCGCTACTAGATAATGTTACCCTTATGAAAGCTTTATCATCTATGCTTTGGGAAGCCGTTTATCATACACCCACCCATGGGTCTACGCATACACCAAGTAAAATATCCGGTTAAATTATTATTGCTCTTCCTTTCTTTTTTATTTACAAAAGTCTTTTATTATGATTATAAATATTATTAGTTAAAATTTTATAAAATTTTGTATATGTATAGTTATCTATCGTAAAAGGAAAGAAGTGATCTAAGTTTTTTTGTGTAGTTTAAGATATGTATAAATATTATCAATTAAAATATATAATTTTTTTGTATGTATAGTTATTTATAAAAAAAAAAGGTGAGATCAAATTTTCTGTGTGTCAGTTTAGATATGTGTAAATATTACTAGTTAAAATCTATAAAAATTTTATATATACAACTATTAAAAAAATATTAGTAACCTGTATTTAAGATTACCGGTAATTCATATCAACCGTTAATATATGTTTTTACTAAGTCAACGTTGACATCTAGTTGGTACATGGATACACCCACGATAAACATTTCTAAGCTCTGCTGATACAACTCTATTATTTGCATGCCAGGATTACACTAATTATAACGATGCACAAATTTTTTGTTAACTTATATTGTTTAGTTAACAAGGTAAAACTAGTGTAAGCAAATGATGTGCAAGCATCATGTTCCTTGCTAATAATCTACGTTGAAACCATGAGGGATTCCAATTTGTTTAAGGTGAAACTCTCCATTGGTTTCTTAGACAACTCATGAGAGACTTTTTCTAAATTGCTATCAATTTGTCTCCTTTACATTCTTATATAATAAAGTGTTGACATTATGTAATTACGGTTAATTAATTATGGTCATTCATTTGTAATCATATTGCTTGTCTAGATTTTGTCTTCTCCCTTGTAATTTGATACATACAAATATTGTAAGTCCTCTTTTTGTGAAAAATACGAAATTCATTGTCTTATACGGTATCAAAGACCTTCGCTTAACAAGCACTCACGATCCGATGACCTCCTCTACTAGCAAAACCACCACCCAACCATCCTCTGCCACCTATGATCCTAAAGATCTTGTTAACTTTAACACTGTCAATCTTCCCATTAGAGCCTGTTTGGCATGCTGTATTAGGCCTGATAGGATAAGCTAATACAATACATTATGACTTTATCAGTTGTTTGGTGTAAATATTGTATTGTATAAACTTATCCATTAAACCTCTCTTATACATTAAAATGATGGATAATTTAATCAAGCCTTGGGGAGTGAGATTATGCCTGATTGGGTTTTGATGTATAATGTGTTATAAAAAATTTTCCATTATAATTTTAAACACTTTGATATTCCCAACCATTACGTATTAGGTCTTATACAATCAAGTCTTATACTATCAGGCCTTATATGATCATATCTAATACTATCAGGTCTTATCTTATCCTTCGTACCAAACAGGCCCTTAAACTCAATGACAAAAACTACCCTGCTTGGCACTAGCAACTTCGATCTCTCTTTGTTGTTCATGACCTTGTTGGCTACATAGACAACTCTACTCCATGCCCATCTGCAAAAATCAGTGAAGGCACCAATGCTCTTCCAAATCCAACTCACTCATACTGGGTTCGTCAAGATCAACTACTTTTCCTGACCCGCATTGGTTCCTGCAAAGCCGATGCCGGTACAGTCATGTCCTCCGCAGACTCCTCTACTGAATCTTGGACCAAACTGCAGAATGCTTAAGCTAACAGATTTTGATCTTGTATCATGTCACTCAAAAAGCGTCTTAGCTCCTTCAAAAAGGGCACCTTCACTGTCTCTGACTACCTACGCTCCATTAAAAGCATTGCTGATGAGCTTGCCCTCATTGGCCACCCAGTAGATGATCTTGACCTTATCATCCATGCTCTTAATGGCTTGAGCCCAAGGTTCTATGAATTTACTACCTCTGTGTGTACTCGGGACTCACCCATCTCCTTTGATGATCTTTTTGATAAACTTGTGGAATATATGATGTTTCTCCAACAAGAAGATCATTTATCCCCTGTTGGCCTAACCTCTGCCAACTATGCCACTCAATCCACACCACCAATACCAAGGGTAAGCAGTCCCAACACTTTGTTCAATGTCGTTCTGTTACATTAACAAAGAAGAACACTTCATCTTCATCTGGCCCTGTGACTTGCCAATGGTGCAAGAAAGATGGCCACACTACCTTGACTTGCTACAGACTCGATGGCTACCCCTCCAAACCTCACACTCTGGCTACACACATGGCCACTACAGTACCAATCAAGCCTCCTCGTGGCTTCTTGATTCTAGTGCCTCTTACTATATTACCAAGGACCCTGCTAATCTCTCTATCAAAGGTGCTTATGAGGGCCCTGATCAATTCAGTGTCGCTAATGGTAAAAGTCTCCTAATCTCTCACATAGGTTCAACTACCCTCCCTACCTCATTCCACCCCTTTCATGTTCTTTGTGTTCCCTCTGTCACACACAATTTAATTTTTGTTTCCCAGTTATGCAAGCATCATAATTATGCAAGCATCATAACGTTTCTCTTGAATTCTTTCCTTTTCATTTCGAGGTGAAGTCACTGAGCATGGGGGTGATACTTTTTCGAGGTCTAAATGAGGGTAATGTCTACACACTTTCACCATCATCCACCCACACTCATCCACATGCTACTCATGCTACTATCCGATCCACTCTCCAACAGTGGCACCACCGCCTTGGCCATCCTGCTCATCGCATCCTTTATCATGTTATCCACTCCACAAGCCTTCATGTGTCCTCAACCAAGAGTCCTGTTGATTGTTCTGCCATCAACTAGCTGATCTTCTCACCAAACCTCTCTCCGCTTCCCACCACAACTTCTTACTATCCAAGATTGGTGTAGTCTCTACCTCCACCATCTTGCGGGGGCGTATTGGTGTCTTAGACAACTCATGAGAGACTTTCTCCAAGTTGCTACCAATTTGTCTCCTTCACATTCATATACAATAAAGTGTTGACATTTTGTAATTATGATCATTCATTTGTAATCATATTCCTTGTCTAGACTTTGCCTTCTCCCTTGTAATTTGATACATACAAATATTGTAAGTCCTCACTTTGTGAAATATACAAAAATCATTGTCTTGTACTTTATACTCTCCTTGTTTCTCACAATGTACCCAAATAGGCAAACTACTCTGTACTAGCCTCGATGTCAAAACCAATGCCATCCAAGACGGCATCACCCAATGGTCTTGAGCTACTAGAATCCCCTCCAAGGAAACATTCTGGAGGTAATTTGTAGATTGTGTGGGTAGGTTATGTGGCTAAATCAAACATCAACTGAGTTGAGAGAGTAGTTTCCAACCCCACCTCCAAAGGAGCGGAGGACTTTGATTCCATGACCTTTGCAAGCCTTGATGTCACTACCTAACCCAGGTGCATCCATTGGCACTGGCATCACAGTGGCCAGCATGGTTTAGTTGTCAGTTTTGGTCATTGAAAAAATTGGACAAGAAAGCTACTGTTGGTTTTTTGGGAAGCCATGACACCATGGACTCGTATGTGTGCACATGCAAGGTGCTTAATAGTACAGTCTACTAGTGTGCCACGTGTATTGTGAAACCCCTCAAACCCACTCACAACATGTTATAGACATGGAACTATACACTACTATAGTAAAGAAATGATAGCTTTTAGCCTAAGTAATCGCTTCATCCAAAAGTTATGTTAACAAATTAGTAGTTGCCATTATAACAAGAATATGCTAAGGAATGCCTTCGTTGGCCCCAATACACATCAACCCCTGTAGCATAGGAGTACTTGAATATGGAAATGAGTAAGAGAGGAAACAATAGGACTAAAGCTTGAGTTCAACCAGTAAGTTAAGAGTTTAAGAGTATTTAACACTATATATATATATATATATATATATAAGTGTTATATCGAATAAGAAGAGTTTTTATTGTGAAAGGATGAGAGAAGTAAATCTTAACCATACAATTATACATTGATGGTCAAGATTAAAAGTTACTTAAAGGTCATATGACCACTTAAAAAAGTTACATGTATTTATATTCTAATCTTGACCATTTATGTAAGATCCAATAGTTAAGATTTATCTCATCTCATCTCTTACAATAAATACTTCTCTTACCAAATATGTTATATATATATATATATATATATATATATATATATATATATATATATATATATATATCTTGACCATATATATATAGAGGCATATCAAGTGAGATCATATATATAGGGTCATATCTAGTGAGAGAGTGAAATGAGTTTTTATTGTGAGAGAGTGAGAGGAGTAACCATACAATCATATATGGATGATCAAGATTAAAAGTTAATTAAAAGTTATATGACTACTTAAAAAAGTTACATGCATTTATATTCTAATCTTAACTATTCATATAAAATCTAATGGTCAAGATTCACTCATCTCATCATATACGCTTATATATATATATAAAACAACCCAAAAATATTTTTTTTGGTACAAAATCATGCTAAATAAAGATTTTTTTTATATGCAAAAAAACAAACCCTTTCTTCCTCCATTAGTTTTACAATATGTTCCAAGGGTCCAAAAAAAAAATACACAATTAATCATGTTTTTAAGTTGGGGAAATCTCAGGTACAACAAGTGGTTTAGGTGCCATTGTTTTGGTGGATACATCTTGGTTATAAAGTTGATATAACAGTGAAAACTAATTACTAGTTACCTACATAACAAGTTAAATTTTTATAATTGTAAATCAACTCCCTAAGTAATAAATCTTTAGAATTTTAACTATACAATCTTGCATCATCATTTCTCAACCTTCATCTTCCCCAAAGTAAATGAGTGAGTACTGAGTTTTCTATCACAAATTTCATTTAGGGGTTTTTAGTAGTTTTTTTAAATTAATATGCACAATAAACCTTGCAGTGGTTAAGATGATCAGTGTTCATAATTTAGATATCTGTTTTTGGATGCTTCGAGCTTAATAGAAGTAAATATGTTTTGCAAAAGATAAACATATTTGTCAGTGTTCGCTGATCACACAATGACAGATTTGGCAAGTGTACCTTATTTTCAACCAATGTTTTCTCTTGGCAGACGGTTAGGTCGACCATTCCAGTCTCTGACCACCATTCAAGAAGGTCTATGTCCAATATCCTAATGATTTTCCATTGTCGACAACATCGAAGGCTTAGGAATTGAAAGGAATGCTCTAGAGGGGTTGTACTGCGAGTGGTCTTAGAAGACGATGGTGAAGAGCAAGTAGATGCAGTTCTTGAAATTGTCTAGGTTCCGAGACCTGAAGCTTCGCAATAACAACAAGGGTAAGGACACTTTCGTGTTATTTAACCCGCTACTGCGAAACAGGAGAAGGCGAGCTCTGGCAAGGAGAGACGTGTCATCGAGGAAAATGGCACCTTGAAATTAGTGAAATTAGAAAATATTTAATATTTAATATTAACTAAAAACTTTAAATTTAAAGTGTTAAGATTAATTTCAAAATTTAAAATTTTCATTGTAATTTTTTATATAATTTTGTATTTTACAAAATTATAAATTAAAATTCTAATCTATATATCTATTATTTATCTATTATTATTAGAAAGGGATTCTTTAATTTGGTGTTTAATTTTTGTTTGTTTTATAATTATTATTATTAATTACTTTTTTAAAAATTTAAAGATAAATATAAAAGAGGATAAAATTATAATTATATCTTATTACTCATTTAAAGATTGAAGCATACATATTAAGAAAAAAAAAAGATTTATAAAGCGTAATATAACACACGATAAATTATTAATTTTATTAAGTATTAATTATTAATTTTATAAAATAATATTCTGTTTGCCAATAATAACCCATAATCATTATTTATAAAATGTAATATAACACAAAATAAATATTAAGAATATTTTTAAGTATTAAGTATCAAACTAAGTAGACTATGAGAGTATTATCAAACTAATTTCACAAGCTTGTATTGGTCATTTAATTAGATTATTAAGTAAACTATTAAGTACTAAATATTAATTTTATAGAATAAGATTAATTGGTCTTTTTTTAATTATGGATTATAGTATTTGTCATTAATCATAGATTATGAACTTTTCCTTATGCATAGATAATATAATTGGTCACTAAGAATGGATAAGGAGTCTTTCCTTAAGCATGAATTTTACTATTAGTCACTAATCATGAAATATGTGTCTTTGCGTAAGCATGAATAATACAATTAATCACTAAATATGGACAATGAGCTTTTCCTTAATCACTAATCATTAACTATGGGTATTTCCTTAAGCACGAATAATACAATCAGTCACTATTAATAGACAATGAGTATTTTCTGAATCATGAATTATACTATTTGTAACTAATCATAGACAATGAACATTTTCTTAACCATGGATTATAATATTAGTCATTAATTATAGATTACGAGTCTTTCCTTAAGCATTGATAATATAATTAATCACTAATCATGGACAATAGGCTTTTCTTTAAGTATGAATTATACTATTGGTCGCTAATCATGAACATCCTTAAGCGTGAATTTTACTATTAATCACTAAACATGAACAAGGGGTCTTTCCTTAAGTATAGATTATACTATTAGTCACTAATCATAAACAATGAGTCTTTCCTTAACCATAGATTATAATATTAGTCACTAATCATAGACAATGAGTCTTTCCTTAAGTATGAATAGTATAATTAGTCATTAATCATAGACATATTATATTATTAATCACTAATCATAGATTATAGACCTTTTCTTAAACATGAAAAATACAATTAGTCATTAATCATAGACAATGAGTATTTCCTTAATCATGAATTATACTATTAGTTTTAATCATGGATAATGGGCTCTTTCTTAGCCATGAATTATAATATTAGTCATTAATCATAAACTATGAGTCTTTCCTTAAGCATGACTAATATAAAACTTTTATCATTTTCTTTCTCTTGTCCAACATGTTTTGTTCTTTTTTTATTTGGTCATGCATTATGCATTCACCGCTAATGCACTACAATACACTCATTCTATTATACATTCTCACTTTTGACATTATCACACAGCACAGATCCACTTCATTATACATTCACTTTCTTTTAATATTATCACACACACACACACACACTCCATTATGCATAACCACCTTGCTGCCAGCAATTAATAACCCACACCATTACATAACTTTCACCATCTCCACTTCCCTTCGACTTCGATCCTCTGCTATCTCCATCATCAACCTCCCTCACCACCATTAACCCGGATTCACCCATACCACCATCTTCAACCTTCCATTTCATCATCGCCTTCATCAACCTCCCTTCACCCTCATAACCATCTAGCCACTACTTCCATCAAGCAAAATAATCACTGCACCCTTCCATTTTCTTCACCACCGTGACTTCCAGCCATCCCACCATCATCTTCCACCTTCAACCATTCACAACCACCATTCCATAACAACCATCACCATCCTCCATAGTAGCAGCCTCACCATCTCCACGTCTATGCCCACCAAAGAACCACTTCCATCTCCATAGCCATCTTCAACTCACTATCTTCACTTCCTCCAAGCTCTAACCGTGAACCACCCATTCTCTACCACCATCACCCACCATCCAAGTCACCATCTTCATCATCCACCATCAACCTTTTCTCTTCCATATTCATTTCTATAACCACCTTCAACTCACCATCTCCAACCCACACCATCACAACCACCAAACCAATCCCTTGCAACCACCATCTTCACTAACCCACCTCCCACAACCACTCCTCCATAACCACTGCGGCACCCTCACCGTCCCCACCTCTATTCGCGCATCGCCTCCACGACCATCCACCGCCGCAGATCCATCTCTCTAGCACCCAGACTGTCCACTCCACGCACCAGACCCAAGCCACCGTGAAGCTCCCAGTCTGTCATCTCCCTCACGTAACAACTCTGCTCGCAGCAACGCAAACCACCTTCATCTCCATCACACAGCCTCCACCGCCTTTGTCGCGCTGCACCTAGTCCCCACCGCGAGCAACACCGGCCATACCTGCACTCACCACCTGAAAACGCTCCACCGTGCTCACAGGAACCAAAACTGAGAAGGCTACCAGAGATGATGATGTCATCATCGGTGAGTCACTGCACCTCTGCCGCACACCACTATTGGAGCACTCTCATTGTTTTCTCACTTGTACACTCACAATGAGTACACACACAAAACACAGAATACAGATAAGAGGAATTTAAGAGATTTTTAATCACTAAATAATGATTTTTTTGATTTTCATTCACTTATTTATAGGATAGGTACACAAGTTAACTAACTCAAAACCAACCTTTTGTTATTGACTAATTCCTAACTAACTTTCTGTTTTAGCTAATAACTACCACTAATCTGAATTATTCTCAATACACCCCTTTAATTCAGATTCATACAAGATACAACACCCAATTTCTTCCTAAGGGATTCAAACCTATCATTCTTTAATGGTTTGGTTAACAGATCAGCTACTTGCTCTTCTGTCTTACAATAAATCAGCTCTAACTTCCCTTTGTTCACTTGCTCTCTTAAGTAATGAAATCTGGTCTCTATATGCTTGCTCCTTCCATGTGCTACTGGATTTTTGGCCAAGTTAATTGCTGAAATATTATCAACACCAAGTAACACTGGTCCTTCCACTCCCAAATGCATCTGCTCGAGTAAGATTTGGAGCCACACAGCTTGGCATGCACCAGTAGAGGTAGCAATGTATTCTGCTACAACCGATTGCTTCTTTGAACACCATGAGAAAGCAGTGTTGCATAGCTGAAAAACATAGCCACTTGTACTTTTCCGATCCTCCTTGTCACCACACCAATCCGAGTCTGTGAAACCAACAATGTTTCCCTTGCTTTGATTTCTGTTATTAGTGAATAACAGTCCAGAGTCAAGAGTCCCTTTCACATACCTCAGAATTCTCTTGGCTGCACACGTGTGAGAGACCTTTGGATTTTCCATAAATCTACTCACCAAGCCCACTGCATAGGAGATATCTGGCCTGCTATTACATAGGTTCCTCAAGCATCCTACAATTTGTTTAAACAAAGTAGGATTTACTGCATCTTCATTGCTGTCTTTCACTAAATGAACTTCATCACACCGGATCTGTCGCGTGCGCACCTCCAATAGGCCGCGCACCTCCTTGCCAGCGACCAAACACCATTGCTCACGCTCCGTCGTTCGTCGCTGGCCCTCCCCTCTTTTTCCTCTCCTCTGCTTCTTTTTTGTAAGTTGTACTGTACGTTGTTAGTATTAGATCTGTTAGTTTTTTTTTTTTTGCTGAATTAAAAATAAAGCAAAAAATAGAAAAAAAATAAAAAAAAAGTCACCAAAAAAATTAGGCTTAGATTAATGGGCTAAGTGGGCTAAAAATAAAAAATATGAACAAAACAAAATAAAATAAAATAAAAAGGAAGGTTGTTTTTTTTAAAGAAAAAAATAAATAAATATAAAAGTTTAAGAAAAAATAATTTAAAAACTAATAAAATGAAGGAAAACATTTTGAGTTCCTTTATTTATTTTTTTATGAGATTAGCTGAATTGTAATAATTTGTTAATCTTGTAACTTTTAAAATCATTTTAGTTGTGACAACTTGATGATTCAATTCTCTTTTATTTGTTGTTTTGTCTTAAAAAAAATTTCTTTCTTCAAAATAAAATAAACCACCACTTAATAAAGACTAAAAATTCATTTTTTTCAGATAATTTTAAATAAAAAAAAAGTTTGTAACAAGTTTGATAATCAATGGGCGACGTTTCTAGCGTGATGCCGGGTTTCATCTATTTGAATCTTAACAAGATTGACTGAGTCGTAACGACTTGTTAATTCTATTTTTTTAAATTAAAATATTTTTTTAAATCAACTAATTTACAATCATTCTCAAGAGAATTACGTGACTTTGAGTTTTTCATTGCACTTGAGGATACGTAGGAGCAAAATTTCTATTTTGTCAAGTCAAAATTAAATTTTTACAATTTGGTTATTTTTTTCTTTTTAAAAAAAATAATAAACAAAAAAATTAAAATAAAATAAAAATAGTTACATTGCCTTTTTTTAGAAAAAAAAAGGAGTAAAATAAATATATTTGAGATTATTAAAGAATTTACACAATTGACTTAAGGTACCGTCTTAGGACGGGTGTGTTAGGAGTGTTGTGAGATTAAGTTTCCACATTTTCCTATCCATAATCAACTCCCGAATCTAATATGGTTTTCAAAGATTATTTTTAAAGAAAGGTTTTTTAATTTTTCTTATTTTTAATAAAATTGGTGACGATTCTATTTTTTATTTTTTAAAAATCCCGTATATGGTTATATTTTTCGTCGCGATCACGGTCGCGATACTAATCATAGATAATGAACCTTTTCTTAACAATGGATTATACGTACTATTATTTACTAATAATTGACAATAGACTTTTTTCTTAACTGTGGATTATAATATTAGTGATTAATGATGGACTATGAGTCTTTTTTTAAACATAGATAATATAATTAGTCACTAATAATGGACAATAGACTTTTCTTTAAGCATGAATTATATTATTAGTCACCAATCATGGACATCCTTAAGAGAGTTGTACTATTAATCACTAAACATGAACAAGGAGTTTTTTCCTGAGTACGAATTATACTATTAGTCACTAATTATGGAATAGGTCTTTCTTTAACCATGAATTATAATATTAGTCACTAATCATAGATTATGAGTCTTTTCTTAAGTATGAATAGTACAATTACTCACTAATCATGGACAATGAGTTTTTGTTTAAGCATGAATCATACTGTTAGTTACTAATCATGAACATCTTTAAGCATGATTATGTTATTAATAATCACTAATCATGCACTATAGACATGATTAGTGACTAATTTGTATTATCCTTGCCTAAGCAAAGACCTATTTTTCATGATTATTGACTACTACTATAACCCATGCTTAAAGAAAACCTAACGTATGATTAGTGACTAATTGTATTATTGATGCTTTAGGAAAAGCTCATCATTATATTATTAATCACTAAACATGGATAAGAAGTCTTTCCTTAAGTATGAATTATATTATTAATCACTAATAATAGACAATAGACCTTTCATTAAACATGGATTATCATATTAGTCATTAATCAACTATGGGCCTTAGCATGAATAATACAAATAGTTACTAATAATAGATAATGAACTTTTCCTTAAAGTATGAATTATGTTATTATTCACTAATCATGGATATCCTTAAGTATAGATTATGCTATTAATCACTAAAAATGGACAAGAACCTTTTCTTAATCATAAATTATATTATTAATCACTAATCAGGGACTATGAACACGATTAGTGACTATTTGTATTATCCTTACTTAAGCAGAGGCTCATTATCCATGATTATTGACTACTAGTATAATCCATACTTAAAAATGACCTCATGCATGATTAGGAATTAATTGTATTATTCAAGCTTAAGGAAAAACTCATTATCCATGAATTGTGAGTATTAATATAATTTATGCTTTAGGAAAGGCTCAACTTTAATTATCAGTGACTAATTATATAATCTATGCTTAAGGAAAGACTCAATATCCATAATTAGAAACTATTTGTAGTATATATGCTTAAGGAAAGACCAAATGTTCGTGATTAGTGACTAATTATTATAAACTATTTTTTTATATAGAATTCTTTTATAATACAAAAAGAAAGAAACTAGAGAGAAGGATAAATGGATTAAAAAATATATTTTCTCTATATACGTTTGAATGAAGAGAAAATGAGAGAAAATAATATGAAAGTTGGGTAAAAAATTAAGAGAAGAAAATATAAAATTATGCAAAATAACATATATACTCTTATCTTTATAGAATGAAATTCAAATATTTTTTTATTTTATATCTCTAAATTAAATGTATTATTTTGTAAATTGTATAGATTACTATATTTTATGATAGATATTAATTTAAAAATTAATTCATTAATATTTTAATTATGAGAGCTAATTTAAAATATTTTGTTAATAAAAATATTTAGTACTAATTATTTATGATATTTTCTCTATAGTCCCAAATAAAAAACCAAGCCCAAAAAGTAATTCATAAAGATATTAAAAAAAATATAGTATAACAAGTTATCCAAAACAACAATGATATTCTTACATCAAACAGTGCATATATCCCTTTTCACACCTCATCTAATACTATTTATTATACATGTCGCGACCGGGATCGCGACGGGATGACCGAAAAAATATAAAAATTAGCTTTTAGAAAAAAAAAATCAATGAAGTCGCCACCAATGTTTATTTAAATTGGGAAAACATTAGAAAAACCCTTAAAATAGGAAAATTGGTCTTTTAAAAAATGAGTTTGAGTTTGGGAGTCAATTACAGGTAGGGAAGGTATTAGCACCCTACACTACCCGTTCTATGAACGGTACCTTAAGTTAATTGTGCAGATTCTAATGATCTCAAATATATTTATTTTTACCCTTTTAGAAAAAGACTTTGTAACTAAATTTTATTTTTCATTTTTTTTATCTTTATTTTATATTTTAAAAAAAAGGAAAGAAAGAAAAGAAATAATCAAATTGTGAAATTTTTTTTTTTTGCTTGACAGAAATGAATTTCTGCTCCTACGTATCCCCTGGTGCAATGGGAACTCAAAATCACGTAGTTCTTTAAAAAATGATTGTGGGTTGATCAAAATTAAAAAAAACTTAAAACTTTCAAATCAAATTGACATCAAAAGATTAATTGAAGTAATGTATTAACTGACATAAAAGTGAGTAACAATTTACAAACAGACAAGATAATCAAATTAAAATCAACTCACCCCACAAAATTATTTTCATCACCTTTTGGCTTCCCCTTTTTTATGTTTTCTTTTTTATTTTCTTTTTTTTAATTTTTTTATTTTTATTTTCTTGATATTTTTTCCTTTTTTTGTATTTTAAAATTTATATAATTAAAACTATACTCAACCTAAAATTATAAAATTTCTAAAAATGAAATAAAGTATCCTACCCAGCCCAACTAAAAAAAAACAAAGACAAAAAGTTAAACACAAGGAAAAGAAAAGCCCAGTGAATAAAAATAAGCTTCCCTTTATGACCTGAGACATCTAGCCCAGCTAATCAATTCAAACACTATGCCAAACAATCAAACAGCCAGGTATGAGAAGCAATAAATAATGAACAAAAAATAATAAAAACAATATGATGAATTAATAACCAAGTACTCAACAACGTGATCATGTTAAAAGCAAGATTTTATTTACAAATAAGATAATAGTAAAAGAAAGGACCAACAACAACCAATTAACAAAGTCAACAACACATAATTGTTTAACTAAGCAAAAATTCATTTGCCTTAACAAAATAACACGTGGAGGACGACTAGTTCATGCGGCAATCTGGGCGGAGGGTGTGTAATGGTGGAGCAGCATGGTGGAGCGCCGGTGAAGAGTGACGGTGCCAGATCTGGAGGGATTGGGTGCGTGAATTGGTGTGCAGTTGTCGGTGGCAGGAGCTCAAGGTGGTTGGCTACACGTGGAACTCGCGCAGTGGCAAATCTGAACAGTGGTGGTGGCGCGAACAGCGACGGTGAAGGACGGTGGAGATGCGATGGTGCTGCTATGGAGGTCGTGGCTCGGTGGGTTACCGATTTTGTGGTGGTTCTGCAGATTTTTATTTTTACGTTAATTCTTGAATGAGGTATTGGGAATATTGGTTTGTGGATTTCTCTGTTTGTGATGGTTATGGGGTGGAAGTTAGAGGGTGGTGGTCATGGTGGAGGTTGATGGTGAAGTGGGTTCATGGATGGTGAGAGGGTGAAGGTGGAAAGGAGTTCTTTGGCTTGTTAAATTGGTGCACACAAGGTGTTCGATAATTTGTTTTAAAGAAAATTTTGGATGAGATATTATGGGTATATGTTGTTATGGTAATCAAGATGGAGGGAATTCTTGTGCGTGTGAAGGTGAGGTAGTGCATGTGGGATTGTGAGTGTTGGTCACGACTTGGTGAATGACGTGAAATGGGTTGAAGGTGATTGGGTGAAAGGAGCAAGGTGATGAAGATGGAATGCTTGGAGATGAAGGGTGGAGGGAGTCCTTTGAAGGTGGTGAGGGTGAAGGGTGGAGTCGTATGAGAAAGATGGGTGTGGCTTAGGGTGGATTTTGGTGAGGTAGAAACATATTGCCAGTGAAGGTGAGGTTCAATGATGATTGCCTCTGGACCCAGTCTTCTCCCCTACCCCTGATGAAGGGGGTGAAGTTGATTATTGAAGAGTGGTTGGAAAATGATCAATACGTCCATGGGAGTGAGTATGAGTTGTCCATGTGAGTGAGTGGGAGTGGTGAATTAATGAGGATGTTGGGAGTGGGTGCATGTAGTGGGTGAGTGAGTGGGAGATTTTATTTTTATTTTTTATATTTTTATTTTTTATTATACTTTTTTGTACTTTATTATTTTTTTTGGTATTTTATTTTATTTTATTTTTATCATAAAAAAGTACAAAGTAAAGTAATTAAACACATCAATTATCATAGGATTATTAGTCTATGAATAAACATAAAAAAAAAAAAAAAATTTTACGGATAAAATTGGATATCAATAATACATATTTTTTTATTATTTTTTTTTCAATCATATCTTTTAAAAAAAATGTGAATAATTTTATACTTCTTTTTAAGAGTGTAACACAAATATTTTCCTATCCAAAATTGGCACACATCATTTTTACATATGTCACATACTTTTTAATATGTCAGCTGTAGTACTTAAATCACCAAAAAGTGCCTGTTATACAAGAGAGGTCACCTTTTAAGTTTTGACCAATTGACACTATTTTTCTATTTTTCATAAAATATGACGATTTAAAAGCATAAATAGAAGCCTATTTAAGTATTATTTTTTTTTTGTCCACCCTACTTATTAATTAAGAATCATAATAGATCACCATTTTCAATTGGAATTGTCAAACGGGTTGAAGTCGCCGCCCCATTCGAGCCTAAACCTTGTATTAGACTGGAAGTTTAATTTTATAAAAAGCTACCCTAAACTCAAAAAGTTATTTATTGGCCGAACAGATTAACTCAACAGGTCATGTGAAAAAATTAAAAAATTTCACATAATTAAGCGAGTCAACCCGTCTATAATATTATATTTTGTTAAGAAAAAAAGATACCTATACAAATTATGTAAAATATGTTGACAATATTGACTGTTTATGAAAAGTTACGGCAAGACCGTTGTAAAATACAGTAGAATTTTAACTGCCAATCCATCTTTAAGGTTTGCACTTGTCAGTCATTCACATATAAGTGGATCAGAAACCCATTAAAACTGATATGTAGCATGCTGTAGATTGCAGTCTCTCCCTATAATTCTTTATTTTGCTCAACCGAAGGTCCAAAATCCAAATAGGCATCCTCTAACTAGAATTGAAGTTACTGCCAACTAGAGCCGTAGCCAATGCAAATTGCAACCTTCAAATAATTAACAGTTTAACAACAACAACAATCCTGCCTTATCCTGCTAGATAGAGTCGGCTATAAAGATTAAACCAATAAACTCTATTTAGTAACAGCACGAATGCAAAAGCAGAAAAAAGATAAGGCAAGAGGACAATAACACTCATCGTCCTGCATCAAAAAGGAATTCTCTGTCAACGAACTTGAAGCTCAACTAACATCGGTTTCAGTCTATAGGACTGGAGTGTGATGTTGTTGGAGGTTTGCTCTCCCACTGGACCACTTATTGCCTTCTTCTACGTACTCAAGTTCTTGAACCTCCATTGCACCAATAAATTAAAAAATGAAAGAATTCTCTGCCATCATACACAGGATCATTGAAGTTGTCAAATTGCAGTTTGCTTCAGAAGGCCTAAACTAGCCTCAATTATAGTGGCAAGTACAGTTAAATTTTCATCAGGAGCCTCACCAATACTCTACACAATAGCATATGCCATCCTCACCAATAACTTTTATTTGTGTTTGTTTTGCAATTATTGTTTAATTTTAAATTTTTTTATTATTGAATCCTATAGAACTAATTCACCCCTCTTAATTCTGTCAAATTGTTTGAAACGAAGGTAGTTTAATAAATAGATTAAATAACAAGGGGGTGCTGCTATGAAACAACCAAGCGTTCAAACATGTATCGGTCAAGAACCAATTTTACGTGGGATCATTTTATTTTTCAAAAGTAGTATAAAAACATATGAAATGTTACATCTACCTATAACTATAACAAGGCACTTTGATCAAAAAGCCCCTAGCCATGCTCTGAAACAAATAAGCTCTGAGCACAACCAGCAGGAGCAGCATTAAAGCATGCACAACGACGTCATGGGAAATAAGAGGCCATCCAATCAGCCACTTTATTACCTCCACCAAAAGTTTGAGTATGATTAATTTTAATAATAATATTATTTACATATCATTTTTATTATCCTATTTTATATATTTCTTGTTTATATAATAAAATAAGATATGTAAACTTTGCAATATACATTACCTTTTTTATTTTTATTTTCTCCAAACAAGTATAGATGTTAAAAAAGTGAAAACAAAATGATGAGCAAGAATGAGCAAAGTAACACCCCATGAGTGACAAACTCTGTCACCATCTTAGGCTCTGCCTATATCACAATCTTTCTAAAACCTTTCCCAAGCAGTAGATAGAGCAGCAAGTATACCCCATAACTGGGCCATTGTTAGAAGTATCTCCTCACATTCTTTTAAAAGTTACTTGTGCTTTTCCTTTTTAAACACAAAAATATACTTATTCTCATAAATATACAATGAGATGCTACTGATACAATTATTTAAGTTTCTATTATTAAGTTTACAGTTAGCTTCCAAAAGAGCATCAATGATACCAAACTAGGGGGAAAGAAGGGGAACATCAGGGTAATTGGTAATGCAATATTAAGTTTCCACTATCTACCACACCATGGAAATTATGAACTAAACGTGCAAATCTAATTCTTTTTGGGGATAGAGGGGAACTTCATGTTCATAGAAACGCTGCAAAGCTTCAGTCGATTTTATGGCATTGAATTTGAGCTAAATCAGAGGGCAAATGATCTGATCTCATTTACCTCATCCCACACTAGTCACTAGTTCTGCATTTCAGAAGACCATTTTAGTGTCAACCTCCAGGTAATAGTAGAAAGTAATAGCTACAGTCACTATACAGATTCTCATACTTAAGATTTATCAACACTTTCATTACATCATAAATCATTTAGTCGTTTCATTAGAAGGCATTCTGACGTGAAAATTAAACATTTACCATATGAATGGACTAGCTAGTTCCAACAAGGAATTAAGCCATTATATATTTGGCAGATAGAAAATAAAACGGTTATGGTCCTCCAAGTACAGTATTCTCATTGTCTTCTCTGCTTAAAGCATAACTAAACCACCTCTCCACATCCTTTCCAAGATTCCCAGGTCCGCTCTTCAAATACCTGCATCAAATTAAACTCTTCAATATCTACAAGGAGAACATTTCAACAACCTACCTTTTCTATTAACCATTAACATTAAAATGGATGTTAGGGAAATCCCATCATGTACTTTTACAATGTGATTATTCAATAAATCGTTACCAAGTATTTCATATCCAATTTCTCAGAAGGCCATCAATTTATTCAGGGATAAACTTACTTTACAATCAGTAGTTGATATGACCTAGTGTAGGATGTAAAGCGTCAATGAGAAATTTCAGCCCTACCCCCAACAGGAAAATAAGATAATGACAACAAGCTAATCACAAAAAATGCTTGACTAGGTCTACTTTGTATTGTCACTAGACGTTATCTTCAAAGGCTTCCCTAAAATCAACAAAATCTCCAAGAAGATCTAAATCACCGGTTCTTCAAATTTTGAATAGACAACTAAGCAATTTCCTTCTTCATCTTCATATTCAAATAGTGTCCCCAAAATCCTTTTTAAGATATAATTATTTACAAATTCAACTTTTTCCTATGGAAACAAGAAGCATTTATAATTTTGGTTTGCAAACTTTCTGACTGCCACATCCTCCTGAGTCCTGACACTGACAGTTCTAGAAAAAGGCAGCCCTGGAGACAAGCAAATTAAAGTTTATCCAGATGAAATTGAAATAATTACATCTTTTTAATGCCCACATCTTTTTAATTTCAGCAATTCAGTTGCTCCTCTCTCTTCTACAAAATGCACATCATTAATTCTTCTCTTCCCTTTTAACCAAAAGGAAAAATTCCTCTCCACTTTAATCGTGCAACACATATTCTACACTAAATCTTCTGAAATTTTGGACGCAATGCATGAATGTATTGATATGTCCATTGTGAAACAGAGTGTGATCCTTAACCAATAGTGCCTGATTTCTTTTATTTTGGTTGGGAATAGCACTTGAAATTTTAATGCTGATTGTCTTACTTTGTTCCTGTTAAACAATTTAACTATATGCTTTCCTTAATAGTCTCCGCTTGGCTAAATCTCTGGATGTTCGTAACCTTCTTTGTGAATATGATTCTTCAAAAGTGGTTCGTCTCAGTATACATGCACCCTTGCATGAGATTAAATCCCATAAGTATGGCTCAATTATCTCAGATATTCGTTCCCTTCTCACAGTGATTGGGACGTCCAGCTGCAACATGTTTACCGTGAGGCTAACTATCCAGCAGACTTCTTAGCAAAACTTGGAAGGGAGAGTGATTTCACCTTCAGAGTTTGGCACGATCCACCAGCAGGAATTCAAAGCTACCTCCTTGCTGATGTGCAGGGTGTAACTTTTATTCATTAGCTTTCTTTTCTTTTCTTTTCTTTTGCTTGTTTTTCTTCATCCAAGTACCCAAAAAAAAAACATCATTTAGCTTGCCGTTGTTTTCAATCTTTCTTTTGTAGGCCTATATAATGGACAACCGACAACCACTAAAGTTATTTTTTTCTTATTAAAAAACAAAGAAAAATGGCTTGTCACTACTTACAGTTCAATTTTGCCCAACATAGTTATTAATGTACATATTGTTCGTAGAATAAATATTAATTGAACAATAGTTATCTGAGGGTTGAAGATATCAGGAATCAAATAAATGAATTTACTTTCATGTTCCAATGCCATGATTCATTATTTGGACTATGGACTGTGGAGTGTTTACTGTTCTTTAATCTATATCCAATCAAGAACACATATTTACTCCTTTTTTAATATATTACTTTTCCGTCCCTTCAATTTCACCAGATTTATCACAATTTTTGCACGGATAACATCAACTTATATTTTATTTTTATCACAAAACCATGATATGTTTTTTTATTTTTCCACACATTAGAGTTCTTCACAGGTAGCTAGGCACTAGCCAGGTAGTATATCCTAGGCATGCACTTGCTACTATAGTCACAAACAGGTTATTTAAGGGTGGGTGGGGTCCTTTAGACGACCCCTTTCAGTGGCACAGATTTAGGCACAAAACGGTACAAAGTAGTAGACACACACTCAAATATTGCATCTGCAAGTGCCACCATGGACTTCAATGCAGATCCTAGGCTACCCTTTATCTGACCACTGAAGTTAGTTTGAAGGTCATAAAATCTGCTCCACAGCATAACCCCACCATAGTTGGAGGTTTGGCTTAAGCGGGGAAGAATCTGAGACTTCACGACATCTGCGGATATGAAACCACTGCCTGCTGCATCAGGTGCCGCGGGTAGCCCCAAGCGGACAGTGTTATTGGACAGAACTGATGAGGTCCAAGTGTTCCAATAGCTGAAAAGGTTGGCAGCGTTACCATTTGAGTATTGACATGGAGGGTTGTTGTAGAACTGAATCCATATATAGTCAAAGAGTCCAGTTTTGATAGCAGCGTTGAGGTAGTAGTCTGGGTATGGACATTGAGGGGCTGCAGATAAGTAAATTTTTCTACTGTCTGTGGAGAATGCATTGATGGCTCTGGCTAGGTCATCATAGTAGAGGTTTGAACCACCCTCAATGTCAAAATCAATGCCATCTAGGAATACGCTTCCTAGTGGACCATATTGACCACTGAGGAAATTATCATAAAGGTACTTGGCAACATCCTGAGCATTCTGTGGTGAAGAAAGGGAGTAGTCTCCAACACCTCCACCGAGGGAAAGGAATACTTTGACGTTTAGGCTTTGGCAGTATTGAATTTCTGGGGCTAGTTTGGTACAAGGGCTCCAATCGCCACAATGGCCTGCAAAGTTCCATTGTGGGGTTCTGCCACTGCCAAAGACATTCAGAAAAGCGAGAATCACAATGTCGTAGTTTTGTGTGGCACATGCTTCTCGCAGAGTGCCTTCGTTGCCGTTTTGGCCCCAGTAGACGGATATCCCGGGACTGATGGACTCAACGGCATGAGTGGGATTGATGATGAAAGAAAGCAAGAAGAGGGAAAAGAGGAGGGTCAGTGGTTGTAGCTTTGCAGCCATAGTTGTTGAGTTTGTGGTTTTCTTGTGAGTTATGACACAACTAGGAGAGGCGACTAATTTATAGGGGAGACTGGAGTGTACAGCAATTAGTGAAACTGTGGCATCACGAGAAGATGAGGTTGGGAAGCACGTGCATATGTTTATCTTATCTGTTGCATTTTTGGCATACAAGAACTGGGGTGATCATGGGTTGGGTAGGGTGAGGTCGGGTTTAAAGGTAAAAATAAATTTAAATTAATTAAGTAAGATCGGGTCAGATTGAGTCAAATTGTGAAAAAAAATTTAAGTAATTTGACCTGAGTTGGTCGAGTTGTGCACTTTAAGTGATTAGGTTAGATAAAATGATGTTGTTTTAATTGAGTCATCGTGTCGAGTCATTGGATTAACTTCTTAAACCCATTATCCGAACTAATTAATGGATGAATTAGTTGAGTTTTATTCGAACAAACTCAATTACTCGAACCAATCCGAATCAATTAAGTTAGATCGGATTAGGTTATCCAAATCATCGAGTCGGATCGAGTAAATATGTATTCCTATAAGAACATTTGTATTATTCGTTTAATTAAAATATATTTAATTTTATTTAATTTATTCATAAAATTATTATATATGTCATAAAAATATTATAATTATATATAATATAATTTCATATATTTTTTACTTTAATATGTAATATAATTATAATATATATATTTTAATATACATAAAATATTCTTCATATAAGAACGTGTGGTTAGAATGAAAA
The DNA here is from genome assembly GCA_029884595.1 of Ormosia semicastrata. Taxonomy (NCBI): domain Eukaryota; kingdom Viridiplantae; phylum Streptophyta; class Magnoliopsida; order Fabales; family Fabaceae; genus Ormosia; species Ormosia semicastrata. Next base: position 11,199,938 of record JAQQTO010000041.1, read on the forward strand.
ATTCTTGATTACATATAATTATACCATATTATTTTTATATATATTTATAAAAAATTAAAAAAAATAATTTTTTATGATGAATAAATTTAAAAGATATCATTTTTTCTCCTTTTTTAACTATTTATAAATATATAAGAATAATATAATATAATTATGTGTAATCAAGACCCCGTCGGCTAGAAAACTTCCCTCGCGAAAAACGTGGTCTGTTACACTTGCTAGAAAACCCTATAGCACCATTATTTATACGGAGCTCGTGTTTTGTGAGTTCTAAAAAAGAAAATTCTTGAAACTGCTGTTTTGCTTAAAATTATAAGACTACATTTTTAACGTTACAAGAGAGTTTGGTGACAAAAATAAATTTTAAGAAAATTGGTTGAAGAAGTAAGGTTAAACTGTCATTAAAGTTAATTGAAAAGAATATTTTTATAATTTTGATCTTTTTATTATTAATAATATATTTTTTTATATTTTTTTCATATCATTTATCATTTTTATTTTTTTATTTTTTTTTATTAAATTTAACATCTTTAAAAAATATATTAATAATATATACACTCTTAAAAGATATATATAATGATTTTTTTTCATATTTTTAACTTCAACTTGAGTTGAGAGAATTTAAGTGGTGTAAAGAAAAAAAAAATGGACCTTCATTATTATAAAGGATAGTGCTATAAAGCACTCTAGCACTATTTTTGTCTCACAACGTTAAAATTATCTTTAAAGCAATAATGATAAAGTTATTATCTCAAAAACACAATTTAAGTGGTGTAAAGAAAAAAAAAAATTGGACCTTCATTATTATAAAGGATAGTACTGCTATAAAGCACTCTAGCACTACTTTTGTCTCACAACGTTAAAATTATCTTTAAAGCAATAATGATAAAGTTATTATCTCAAAAACACAATTTAAGTGGTGCAAAGAAAAAAAAAATTGGACCTTCATTATTATAAAGGATAGTGCTATAAAGCACTATTTTTTTCTCACAACGTCAAAATTATCTTTAAAGGAATAATGATAAAGTTATTATTCTCAAAAACACAAGGAAAACCGAAGGTGGTAAACTCTAGTGCATGTGTTTTACAGCCGAACCCTATTATAAAAATATAGTATAAAGTTTTTATAATAAAATTAATATGCAAATGATAATAGAGAGTTGCTATAATATCCTGATTGATATAGTCAGGGACGGATCCAAAGACGACAAGCATATGTGGTTGTCCCCTCTGTCTTTATATAATTTTTTATGTTATATTTAGCATTAGCATGTAAAAAAGACAAGAGTTCTTATTTTTAATTTGTATTGATTCATATATTGAGTGACTAAAATAATTTTTAAAAAATCATTAGGCTTATTTATTTGTGTACTGATTCAATTATTAAAAAATATTTTATTTAAATAAAAATTATAGACTAATCTAATTATTAAAAGTGATTTTTTATTCAAATAAAAATTATGAACTGATCTAATTATTAAAAATGATCTTTTGTTCAAATAAAAAGTATATTGAGTTATGTAAAAAAAAAAGTGTATTAAGTTTTAAAGTAAAAGAAAAAAAAACACTTAAATTTTTCTAATACATATCCAACCAAAAATGTTTCTTCACTATATTTTGACAACATGAATAAAGACGTTTTCAAATTTACATCAATATTCCTTTTCCTTTTTTTAGGAAATTAAAAGAGAAGAAAAATTAACTTTGATACTTTAAATGTTGGAGTAAGAAATTTGTATAAATTAAAGATAAAAGATAATTTAGTGATTATCTAGAATTGTTGTGCTATACACATAGTAAGATCTTTTATTTAAATTTTTTGATTATTGTCTTTTTCTGAATAATGTATCTAAGGTAAGTTATTAAATATGTATTGAATGCATTTTATAATAAATATTTAATTTTTTTAATATAACTAACAACTAATAAAATACTTAATAAGTATCATACAAAGAAAAAAAATCATAGTAATACCCATAACATTATTCAAAAAGAAAATTCCTGAAAGTGATTAAAAAATGTAAAGTAAGAAATCAATGCACTATTATTGTAAAAATAAGCATATTCTTCACAATAGCGCATATAATATTGCTTCATACACAATATATAAATTTATATTATTTTATATATTTGTGAGGTTAATTATAATATAATTATGGTAAAGGGAATATAAAAATAAAATTATAATCAAATAATAAAAAATATATATATAATAATAATAATAATAATAATAATAATAATAATAATAGTTTATGTAAAGTGTGTGTTTATCATTATTATATGTTAATCAAATAATTTAAGTTGTGACAAGATCATTTTTGACTATTTTAATGTCAAGTAGCATATAAGGCGTCCTAATCCCTTAAAAAGAATTCTCTATCGAAATTTTGTCTATGGCGATGGCGCTAAGTGTCAGCTTCGTCATTATGGCAGTACTACCTTTTTCCAGTTAGTTCTAAGATATTCCTACAAGAACAGTATTATTTACGCAGTTCGTGTAATAGTTGAGGAGATGTGCTCTTTATTTTGATTATTTGATTTTGAGGTAAGCCGGCCCAATTTAAAAAGCCAGCTTATATAAAATTGAAAAATGATGTTTCCTATCACATTATTATTGACATTATTTTTTAATAATTGTAATTAAATAAAATATATAAAAAATGATATAATCAATAATATAAAAAATAATATAAAAAGTAATATAAAAAAATAATGTAAGAAAATTAAGATTATATAAAATTATTTGGGAAAAAACTTTATCTATTTGAATAAATAGAATAATAATATTTATATACATTTATCTGTATATTATTTTATATTTGTATAATGATATTTACTCTTACGTATATATTATTTTATATCTATACAAATTTTATCATTTAACTATACTTCTTCAAACAATTTTACTATTTATTTATAATTAATTTTATATTATTTTTTACACATTTATATTTTAATTCTGTTATGTATTCTTATGAAAGATGTATATAAAAAATTATCATCTTATACCTTTAAAAATAAATGTAAATACTATTTATATACTTTTTAAGAAATGTGATTAAGTGAAAGAAAGTGATAGAAAAAATATATATATAATAAATGATATTAGATAAAGTATAAAAAGATATATATATTATTTGATATAAGAATATAAGAGTTAGATGTATATACATGTGATATATATTAAACTTTATTCAAATTGGTAACACGAGAATATTCTGAATTCTGATAGCATAAAAAAAAAAGGTAAAATTGTTAATAAAGACCGTATGACCTTAGTGTCAAACTGTCAAGGGCATCAAGAGAATATGCGGTATAAATTATTTATGGATTAAAATTTCTATCTCTTGTTTCTGTTTTTTTCTTCCTCTCTAATTGAATGGCAACAATTCAGTAAGAGATTTTTTCTTTCTTAATTGTCAGCTTTTTAAAATTAATTGTTAACATTCAATCAGGGTACAGAAAAATAAATATAAAAGGATATAGATTTCGATCCATTATTTATAAGGAGCGCGTGTTTTGTGAGTTTAAGTGTAAAAGAAAATTCTTGAAACTGTTGTTTTGCTTTAATAAAATTATAAGACCACATTTTTAACGTTACAAGAGAGTTTGGTGACAAAAATAAATTTTGAGAAATTTGGTTGAAGAATTACGGTTAAACTGTCATTAAAGTTAACTGAAAATAATATTTTTAACTTCAAGTTGAGTTGAAAGGATTTAAGTGGTGTAAAGGAAAAAAAAAAAGACTTTAAAAGGGATTAATTAAAAAAAGACTGATATACAAGAAAATTTTAAAATACTCTTAAAGTATTATTCTAAGCAAGTTTATAATGGTCTAAATCTAATTTTTAAATATTAAAATTTCAATTCACCAACTTATATAATTATAAAGAATCATGTGCTATAATTTTATTAGAATAATATAATATTTTAAAATGTATAAAAATATTCTCGATTTTCAGTTGGAATAATTGTCCAACCAGAATGACACGGTTTGCTACTTAAGTGAGGTGGTAGACACTCATTATGAGTAATTAGTAGTTTTTTTGAAAAAAACATATTAAAAAAGATTTACTAGATACGTGATTTTCTAAGAAAAAGACCTTAGAACCACACAATTGTCTTTGTCGGAAGTGACAAATTCAACAGCACAAAAATGAATAATCTCAGTGCACAAAGATTTATTAGATACGTGATTTTCCGACAAAAAGACCTTAGATTTTATTTTGGTAAAATCTAATTAGACATTTTGTAAAGTATTTAAGTGTCATTCATCATTCATTGAGTTTTTGGGCTTTTAGCCCCTCTTCATTTCTCGTCCTCCATTGCTCCTTCACTAAGTATTGATCCCGGTGATGGCAGTGGTGCGGAGGCAAAGTTATCAGCAGAGTTGAAGGATGGCTTGACGAAGATCTCTGGTGGCAGCGCGTCACCGTCGTCGAGGAGCACGTTCCCGTCATAGGGAGAGTGGGATTGAGAGTTGTTTTAAAAATCAGATGGAACTGCTCAGTTAATTTGATTAAATCATGAATCGATTATGTGATTGGTTCAATTAATATCTGATTTAATTATAATTTAATTACTATTTAATTATAAATTTAGTTAATTAAATCAATTGAATTATAATTTAAAAGTTTGATAGGTCTGATATTTTATTTAATTCTTAAAATATTACTTAGAGGAGAGAAAAAAAAGTTGAAAAATAAAGAATTAATTAAGGTAGCGGCGCACAAGAGAAAAGAATAAAAAAATGACATAATTTTCACCTGATCCTATTATAATTTAATCACAGTTTAATTATAAATTTAGTCAATTAAATTATGATTCAAAAATTGTATTGATTCCATTCAGTAATAAGTGTTCAACTAAAAAATTTTAGGTAATAGAAGTAAATATTTTTGTAGTCAAAACAAATATGAGTAAGTTTGAGTGAATAATAATTTCTTTTATAGTTAATATGTAGAGATATAAAAGATATGATTAAATTTTTTTTATATTTTGAATATATTAATATTAAATTTATGTAAGTATTATTAAAAAATAAAAATTAATATTATATAAGTATATTTAAATATTAAATTACATGAATATTGTTAAAAAATAAAAATAATATTATATAAATTTTACTTTTTATTATTATAAATTTATTAATTTATATCTATATATAACGAAATAAAAAATAAAAAATATATATACAAATATACATATATAAAATTAAAAAAAAAAAAAAAGATAGAATTAGGACATATGTTTTCACTCCTCAACACATGGATCCGTGTCTGCCAGCAACACAACACTAGGAATTTGTTAGCGAGGAAGGCAACAGCATACCAATTGTAGAAAAGCCTCTAGCGACGCAGACAACACCATGCTAGTTGTAGAAAGCAGCCTACGAGAAAGGATGGAATTGCTTGATAGGCGTAAAAGCAAGGAGGGATCTCAGTGCCTGTGATGGCGTTGCACTACCAGATTTGGCGAAGCAGCTCTTCGCTTTTGCACTTTCAGATTCGACAACTCACTCTCCACATCTCTCTCCGTTGTTACTCTCTCGATCTATTTTAATTGTTTTGGTGAAAAATCTTAGTATAATGACAGTTTTGCATATAAAGCATTAATTGATGTTCTTAACTGTATTTGTTCTTTAAAAACTCTCAAATCTCAATTACTATAAAAATTAGATGGATATAATAAAATATAGTAATTAATTATTGGAAATTAAATAAAGGCAATGTAGTAAAAAAAATTCACAATTAAGACTTAATTGTATATTTTTTAATTCTTCTATCTTGTACTAAAACAATATTTAAAATGGATTAAAGGAAATATTTTGCTTTAGTGTTTGTGAAAGTTAACTCCATGATTCCCTTCTTTTATTTATTTTATTAGTTTTGTTAACATATGATTTAAAGAGATATGTTAAGATTTAAAGATAATATTTATTATTTATTATTAATTATTTTAAAAAATATCATATACTTTTAAATTTTTTAAATAATAAATATTTATATATTTTATTTAACAATTTTATTTTTAATTCTTCAATATGTATCCTAAAGATACACAATAATAAAACTCTTATTTTATTATTTATTTAAAAGGTTGTCCAAGGCTTGTTTTAACGAAACTGTGCAGTGTTCTTTTGTCGGACCCTCCATTCACTTTTTAATCTCAAGTGATACGATTAAAATGAGCTCATATTTACCTCTTACTTTTAAGATTTTATTAACAAGTATACTAATGACGTTTATTAAAGAATTCAAAATATAAAGTTTCAAATGAAAATAAATTATATAATATGAAAATTGCAGAAATTTTATTTTTTTATTAAAAAATTTTCATTTTAACTTTTTTAATTTGTTAGTAAAATCTTTATTTTTAAATAAAATTTTAATTAATACTATTGAGAGTTCTAAATATTTTATGTTAGACATAAACATGATTTCATTTGTGTTATTATTAGTTTGTTAAAAATATTTTTGTGTTATTATATTGTATTAGATTATAATTATTCATTTTAGAATATATGTCGTTTTAGCAAATAAATTTTGTTTTATTATATCTATCATTTTAAAAATTAAAAAGACATAAATTAATTTTTTTCAATTTTACCATTGTCTATGACTATAATCTTCACTAAATGGAATAAAAGAGAACATTAATAGAGTGATGAAATTTTGAGTACATCGATTGAAAGAAATTTTGTTAAATAGAATTATATTTTTGTTTTTTTACAAAACAATTATATTTTCTTAAAATTGAAGTTATTTCAAATCTTTCTTAGTCTTCGTGCAATGAAAGTGAAAATAACAACAACAATATGTACAAAGTGTAATTTTAGTAAGAAAGGTGCCAGTAGTACATAACTCCTTTCTCCCATCACCTTATATTGGTATGGGATAATAGAATTAAAGTAAAAATGTATAAATTATTTTATAAAACTAACTATAATCAAATATAAGAATAAAATAATATATGTATAAATATATTTGAGTAATAATTATTACTTTTTAATAAATGATGTAAACCTGTCACCTGTTAAATGACTATTGAGTTAGCACCGAGCATAGAGTATTTTATTATTTTGTTATTATTTATTTACTCAATCAAACACAAATGACAATGAACCTTGTCTATTTTCCACATCCGAGATTCTCTGTCCACGTGATGAATCTATTAAGATTAGTAATGTATATGAAGAAGAGAATAAAAAAAAAGGAGAAGAGAAAAGTGATTAAAGTTTTATATTATAAAAATAAATTAGTCAATATTATAATAATAAAAAAATAATATATATATATGTAATAAATAAAAGATTAAATTACCTTTAAGATAAATAAAATAAATAAAATATAAATGCACCATATTATCTAACATCCCTCTTCAAACTCACAATACATCAACAGGAAGCATCGAGAGTTTGTTAATTAAGAAACGAAAGCATGAAGTGGAATGCGACTTTGTAAACAAGTCAGCAATTTGCATAGAAGAAGATACAAAGGGTAAAGTGATGGTCCATGCTGAAAGTGGTGTCGAGTGAAATAACAGTCAATCTCAATATGCTTGGTGCGTTCATGGAAGACTGAGTTGCGAGTGATTTGTATAGCACTCATATTATCACAATACATAGGAGTGGGTTCAAGGGAAGTGCCACCCATAAACTCAAGTAACCAACGTAACCAAACTATTTCGGCAGTAGTGGATGCCATGGCACGGTACTTAGCTTCGGTAGAAGAGCGAGAGACAACAGCTTGCTTCTTACTCTTCCAAGAAATGAGAGAATCCCCCAGAAAGATGCAATACGATCGGTGGAGTCACCACCCCAATCAGTATCTGAGTAAGCACATAATTCCAAGGAAGATGATGAAGGAAAGAGAAGACTCTGAAATTGAGTACCCCGAAGATAACGAAGATAACGAAGAATGCGAAGAACAGCTGCCCAATGAACTGTAGTAGGAGAGGCAACAAACTGACTAACAACATGCACTGCATAAGCAATATCAGGTCTAGTGATGGTAAGATATACCAAACTGCCAACAAGAGTACGATACAAAGTGGGATCTGACAAAGGAACACCATCAGAAGAAGTATACCGAACATTATGCTCAAGAGGAGTATCATTTGTTCTAGTGTCAGAGAGATGAGCTTGTTCAAGAATGGTGCCAATGTACTTAGATTGAGAAAGGAGGTAACCTCTAGGAGAGTAAGCAACTTCAATCCCCAAAAAGTAACGAAGAGTACCTAAGTCTTTCATCTCAAACTGATGGGCCAATTGGAGTTTTAACTCCACAATCCCATCAACATCATCCCCAGTAATGATCATGTCATCAACGTATAAGGAGAGTAGGATACGACCATGAGAAGTACACCTGAGAAACAAAGCAGAATCATGCGGGCTAGAATGGAAGCCAAGAGATGTAATCACAATGGAGAACTTCTCAAACCAAGCTCGGGGAGCTTGTTTGAGCCCGTAGAGAGCCTTCTTCAATTTACAAACTTCACCTAGATTATGAGAAACACCTGGTGGAGGAACCATATAAACCTCTTCTTGAAGATCACCATTCAAGAAGGCATTTATAACATCCATTTGAAAAATATGCCACTGGCGGATAGATGCGACTGCAATAAGAGTACGAATAGTAGTCATTTTGACAACAGGAGCAAAAGTTTCTTCATAATCCACACCATATTGTTGAGAAAAGCCTTTAGCAACTAAGCGAGCTTTGTATCTCTCAACAGACCCATCAGACTTGGTTTTGATCTTATATACCCAACGAGAACCAATTACAGTTTTTTCTGGCGGAAGAGAGACAAGGTCCCAAGTATCTGTCTTGTGCAAAGCAGAAAGTTCGTCTACCATAGCCTGCTGCCAAAGGGGACCAAGAACAGCCTCTTTATAGGAAGATGACTCAGACAAACTGTGAATAGAGGTTAAGAAGGAAGCAAAAGAAGTGGAATAATTAGAATAAACAAAATCTGGTAATTTAGTGGACTTACGATCACGATGAGGATAACGAGGAGGAAGAGGATCCACGATCACAGAAGGTTCTTGGGGAGGCGTGGGGACAGAGGAGGCATCTGGATCTGCAGAACTACTAGTGTCAACCCTGCAAAGCTCAACATCAGAATTATTTTGGTTATGGGTCACAGGAAGAGGAGCGGTGTCAGAATCTGTATGAAAAGGATCAATGTGGGTGAGATCAGATTTGGTAAAGACATGTTGACTAGAAGGAATGGAATAAAAGGGAATATGCTCAAGAAACACAATATGGCGTGAGATATAAAGTTTTTGATTTGCAGGATCATAACAATGATAACCCTTCTGACCATCACCATAACCAAGAAAAACACAAATCGCTGATCGAGAAGACAACTTACTACGTTCTACATGAAGACGAAGAACAAAGTAAGTAGAACCAAAGACTCTCAAGGCTAAATAATCAGGAACACAACCATATAATTTCTCAAAGGGAGACAAACCTGAAGTAACAGAAGAATGAATTCTGTTAATGACATGTACTGCAATGAGGACAGCTTCTCCCCAAAACTCATTTGGGATTAAAGGCAGACAGAAGAAGGGAACGAGCAATTTCAACAATGTGGCGATGTTTCCTTTCAGCAACTCCATTTTGTTCAGGAGTGTCAGTACACAAAGTTTGGTGAAAAGTCCCATCAGAAGCAAGTAATTCAGAGAATTTATTAGAAGTATATTCACCACCTAGATCACATCGAAAGCACTTGATAACAACATTATGTTGAGTTTTAACAAAAGCACGAAACATATGATAAATGCCAAAAAATTCAGAACGATGTTTCATAAGATAAACCCAACAATAACGAGTGCAATCATCAATGAACGATACATAATATCTAGAACCACCTTTGGTAGCAACTGGTGATGGTCCCCATACATCAGAATGGACCAAGTCAAAATGTGTAACAGAAACTGAAATACTTTTAGAAAAAGGCAAAGCAGTAAACTTAGCAAGTTTGCAACCACAACAGTCAGAAATATCATTAGATTGTAACTTTCCTAAAGCCCCTGTAGAAGCTAAGTATTTTAGACGGGAAGAGGAAATATGTCCAAGACGAGAATGCCATAAATAAAAACTAGAAGACGAGGAATTCAAACAAAAAGACGACAGGTCAACACTAGAAGCTGCAACATCTGGAACTCTCAGTTCATCCAGAATATAAAGTCCCCCCTGCCTACGGCCTGTCCCAATCAGCCTCCTGGATTGCAGATCCTGCACAAAATAAGAGGTGGAAGAAAATAAAACTGAGTAACCAGAATCACATAATTGACTAACAGAAACAAGACTCAAAGTGAGAATAGGAATGTAGTAAACATCTGAAATGGACAAATGAGATGTGGAAACAGACCCAGTGCCTGCTAATGGCATAGGAGTGCCATCAGCAGTCATGACTGACACAGATGAGGCAGGATGTAAAGACACAAAATGATTTAAAATGAGATGACATATGATGAGAGGCTCCAAAGTCAAGAATCCATATGGGTGAAGATATACCTGATGAGCTAGAGGAAGGCAAACCTATATTGGATTGGGCAGACATGGCATGTGGTTGTGTGGCAAGAAACCTCTGGAATTACTCAAAGAAGATCGAATCTTTGCAGGACTAGAAAAAGATGTACTCTCAGCTGACGGAGGAACAACTGCAACAACATTTGATGTTGGAGGCTTGAAGTTTCGTTGACTAAACTGACTAGGAGGTCTCCATTGAGATGGTTGTTGTGCTTGCTGTGACTTATTCAACAATTTTGGACATTGAGCTTTCCAATGGCCCTTCTGCTTACAAAAACTACATTTATCGTAACTAACCTTTTCATGAGATTTACCTTTGTTAGAAGGAACAACAAAAACAGATGGGTTGGGGAGGATTCATTTGTCTACATTCCCTTTTTTTGATTGAGACTTCAGTCGAATCTCTTCAGCTAACAATTCATTAACAACTGAATCAACAGTTGAAAGAGGATTACGATGCAAAATTATTCCACGAAACCCTTCAAAATCATCTTGAAGAGCCATCAAAAACTGAACCAGACGATGTTCTTCTCTACGGTCAATGTACGGCTTAAAAGCTTGTAACTCAGCAGATTCAGTAAGAGCCAACTGGTCCCAAAGATTGCTCATAGCAGAGTAAAATTCCTGTATGCTCATGTTATTTTGTTGAAGATCTCGAATATCTATCTCCAACTGATATTGCTTTGCAAAATTAGACTGCACATATAACTTTTTCAAATGATCCCAAATCTCCTTGACCGTTTCATATTTTGCTAATTGAACCCCTATAGACTGCAAAATAGAGTTGTTGATCCAAGTAATAGTCTTTGAATTATTTACCTCCCAGGTTTCTAGCTCTATTGCATATTTCTCATCTTTTTCATCTTTTGGCTTAACAGAGATTCCAGAAACATAACCCCACATTCTCTTGCCTTTCAAAAAATTCTTCAACACATAACTCTAATATGAATAATTCTGCCCATTCAACTGCACACTAATGAATTGAAGAGAATCATCATTTTCTTCAGTCATTGCAAACAATTACAAAACAGAGAAAAGAAAATCCCAATTTCTGCAAATGAGTCTCTACAAAATCCTAACAGAGAGAATCACAAAAGGAAGAACAAATTACTAACAAAAAATCATCATTGCTCTTGATACCATATTAAGATTAACAATTCATATGAAGAAGAAAAAAAAAATAAAAAAAAAAAGTGGTTAGGATTCTCTATTACAAAAGTAAATTAATTAATATTATAAAAATAAAAAAATAAAAATATATATGTAATAAATAAAAAATTAAACTATTTTTAAAAAAATAAATAAATAAAATATAAATATACTATATTATTTAAAGAATCCAACTTCAATCAAGGAAAATATTTGTAGTACAATGTACATTAATTTGTCTCACATTTTGTTTACATCGGTGAGTGATTAAAGTAACGTCAAAACGATTTATAAATGAGATTAAAATAATTATATCGTACTTAGAGTTTACTTATTTGTAAAAAAGGAAAAAAGTGTGTGAAAAAATATATTTTTTACTTATTTATTAATTAAAAAATAATATAAAAGAATAATTTAATTTATAATATATAAATATAATTTCTCTTTGTATAAAAAATATCATCACTCTTTAAAATCAATCCAAATAGATAATAAAAATAGTACAAATATAACATAATATATATAAAAATGTGTGTCAACAACGGCACTTTTCAATTAATGTCAATATTTTATTTTTTTGTCCTTTTGGAGTACATCAATGTTACTTCTTTAACGCAAAGAGATAAGAAACAATTATTACAAACTTCCAAAACCGATAAAGAAAGGATAGGATAGAAAAGTCACAATCGAAACAATCCAAACAGATAATACAAAATAGTACAAATGTAACGTTATATATATATATATGTCTGCAAGTAACGTCACTTCTCAATTAATGTCAATTTTTATTTTATTTTGGAGTACATCAATGTTACTTCTTTAACGCAAGAGATAAGAAACAATTATTACAAACTTCCAAAACGGATAGAGAAAGGATAGAATAGAAAAGCCATGATCGATAAGACCCACACGAACAACAGTTAAGATATTCGTATTTTTAATAGTATATAGCTTTTTTTAACATTTTTTAAATATTATTTATTTTTGTTATTTTTTTATTTTTTAATTAAACTTAATATTCTTAAAAAATTTACCAACGATACATATATTCTTAAAAAAATATATGATAATCTTTTTCTTATTAACAAAAGAGTGAAACGATGGAATTGTATTGATAAATTTTAGAATATTAAAAATATTATTAAAAAAATAGTGATGGTTCATATAATTAAAATAGTATATATTAATTATTATAGAATAAGAACTTTTCTTATTGTAAAATCACCTAAAATTACTCAATTTGTTGGCATTAGTATTACTATTATACATTTTATTCTACTTTGAATAATAATTAAATAAAACAAAAGAAACAATTAAAAGGTTAAGTTATTAGATGATGAGTTTAATTTTTATATATTATCAATATAAAATTTTTTATATTATCAATTAATTATATATTATTACTTATGTGATTATGATATAGTTATTAGAAAAGTTAAATATTTGTAATGATGTAATAATATATGATTATATTACAATGTAAAAATAGTATAATCAAATTAAATCTTTAAATTATATATATATATATGTGTGTAAAAAATCTAAAATAGTATAATTTAAAATAAAATTATAATGAATATTTTTTATGTATAAATTCATTTATATACTAGTAATCTTATAGTGTTATACAGACAATATTTAATTTTTAATGTTAGTTCTATAAAAATATTATTTTAAGTGCCTTTGCTAGGGAGCTTGTGTTTCCTAACACGGAGGTATCCCGGCTAATACAAACATAAAAGTGGATCCTGCAAAAATAACCCACTCATTTTTCATGCTCCGATACATCTGGGATAGTTTTTGGACCATCCTGACCCAGTTGGCATCCGGTCATAAGCTAAGCCCATTTCTGCAAGGTCCGACCAGCCTATACTCGAATGGGTAATAACTCGATAACACGTATTTACTACGACATACCAAACAGACATAATGGCCTCGCGCCATAATGACCAGACATAACGTCTTGCGTCATAATAGTCAGATATAATGTCTCACACCATAATAATCAGACATAACGTTTAGAATTCTAAATGGCATTAACGGAAGGTATCCGGAGAATCAGTCCTCTGAATCTCTATATAAACCGACTTGGTAGTCTAAGACAGGCATGTTCACTTTTCTCTACCTATGCCTTCATCACTTTCTTAACTTCAAGACTGATCGGTCAAAGTGCCTATGTTGGCAAGAATTTCACCCTGTCTTCCTCGGGCAATTACTGGACGACCGACTTGGGTCTCTCTGACGACCAACCCCTCGGGTAGAGGACAGAACATTGGCACCATCTGTGGGAACCGGTAAAACGGTTCCCACCATCTCGAAAGCTGCAAACCTCAACATATTTCCTATCAAATTCATTGGATTTTCACTTGGCGTGTTCCTCATACTCAGATATACCATCGTCAAGCTCGGACCTCAACTCCCACATCTTTCCCGATGTCGTCAAGCACGAATCCAGAACCCCATCAACCTTCTATCAAATTTAACAGCAAGCCATGCTCAAGCTTGTCGTCAACCCACTGACACCAACATTTCCAGCGATGCGCTTCATTTTCTACCTTCACATCGCAATTAAGAAGAAGATCTCCCAACACTCAATCTCCTTAAAAAATACAAAGAAAGATAACAAATCGTCACCCTGTCTCCACGATTGCTCAACCTTCATGAACAGTAGGCTCTACTTTGTGTCTACGCATGAGCAACTTTGTCGCCGCTATCGCCAATGATGGCTGAATCCTATCCTTGGTGAGGTAATGGATGGCCAACTCACTCATGAGACTCAAAGATTTTCTTCCTTTGCCTCTGTTTTGAGCGCGATTTTCATCCACGAAGAACTCATTTTGTGACATTGGCAAATTCCTTTTGATGGTTCTTCAAAGACAAATGGAGCACATTCACATTTGAAACCAAGATATTTCTCTCTCATCTCTCTCATTCTTAGATTAAAATCAATGCTTTATTCGTGTGGTCTTGCAGACTATCTTGTTTTCCTTCACTGGATCTGATTTAGAGAGGCATGACTCATGAATTGGGAAAAGCTTGTTAATTATTCATACCCAGATTGTGAGCATGAAATGTATTGCTGTTTGTCGTGTCTGCATCCTTTTATTTAAACTCAAATCGTGTTCCTTACAAATAAAAGTGTTTGATATCTAAAGCGTAGGATAGCTTATGGTTGTCTATTAAAGTTGACCCTAATGCATGTATTTAGAGAATGTCAGCATATAACACCTAAATTTTGTATGTTTTCTTTCAATATGAACCAGTGAATTAACGTTAAACATGGTATTCAATTCTTTGATTATTCAAAGGAAAACATTAGGTCCAGTTAATTTTCCCTGAAAGGTTACTATATACAATATTGGCATTTTCTTCTAGTACAATATTGGCATTTTCTTCTAGTACTATATATATGTACGTTAATTGGCTTTTAGTTATAAAAAGAATTTATACATTAACTATTAACCATTTTATATCATGATTAGTTTTAAAATATACTCATCAGTTAGTACTAATACTTGCCTAAGAGCCACTATCACGCCCATTTATTTTATGTTTTTATTTCATGCATTTTAATAGCATATTACAATTGCCTTATTGCTTGCTATATTCATGGCACAACGTTGTTGTTCTATTGCTTGTTGATTGACTAAATTGTGTCTTTATTAATTGCAAAGATATGAAATTGTTTAATTAGTTAATTTTTACCATGTGTAAAATTTGGAGTGTTTTCATGAGTCAAATAGAGTAATTATTATAGTATTAAAATTTATTAATTTTTGTAATTTATACCTATTTAATAATACATAATCATTTGTTGATTACATATTCAATTATTAATTCTTTTAAAAATACATAATTATTTATTGGTTACGTATTCAATTATTAATTCTTGTAATTTATACCTATTTAATAATGTGTGATTATTTGTTAGTTACATATTCAAATATTACTTACAAGAGTATGTTATAGACAAGACATTCAAAGTAATTTATTCTCCAATAAATTATATTATATTGATTGTCATTAATTTATGAATTATTATTTTTTATTACTAAATAGAGATATATATGACTTGATAATAAATGTCATTGATGTGCATTATTGTCATGAAATTAATTGGTTATTAATTATACATTATTTTATATATTATTTATTTCTAATTAACGAACTTATATGACATGATAGTAAAAGACATTGATGTGCATTGTTGTCATTTCATGGAATTAATTGACTATTAATTGGTCATTATTTTATATAATTATTGTCATTTATGATTAATTGACTATTAATTGATTGCTCGACATGTTATTTGTGAAACATTGATTTAATATTAATTAATATTTTAGATAATATTCATTGTAATTAGATTCTTTAATACTATTTATTGTCCTCAATTTATTAAGATATTAATTAATAATTATATAATATTAGACTGATTATAATGTCATGTTGCTTTAATTATTTTAATTCTATTTATTGTCATTAATTTATTAATTAATTACATAACATTAAGGATATTTCATAGCCACGAACGACATTAGCATTTACATCTACATGTGATAATTTTTGTAATGAATACTTGTATTCATTGTAATTTATGAGGTATGAAAATTTAGTCATATTATTTCAATTGCATATTATTATCAGATTTACTCACATGACAGGATTAATCCAAACGAAGGCCTCGAAAACTCGGGTCAAACCGGCTTAGAGCCGATGCCAGCCAAAGCTGATGGAAGACACCGACTTTTCAGTCGATGCCGGCCAAAGCCGATGCCAGCCAAAGCTGATAGAAGAAACCGGCTTTTAGCCGATGTCGGCTTTCAGCCGATGCCATCCAAAGCTGATGGAAGAAACCGGCTTTTCAGTCGATGCCGGCTTTCAGCCGATGCCAACAAAAAATGATGAAAGTAACTGACTTTCAGCCAATGCCATTAAAAGTTAATGAAAGTAAATCGGATTTTCAGCCGAAGCTAGCAAAAAAGTTGATGAGAGTAACCGACTTTCAGCCGATGCCAAGCTGATGAAAATAACCGACTCTCGGCTAATGCACCGGTTGATGCTAGCACAAAGCTAAAGGAAGTAACCAGCTCCCGGCTGATGCCGAGCTGATGAAAGGTCCTGAGCCAATAACCGGTCCCGAGCCGATGCCGACCTAAAGTAGACAACCTCGAACTAATTGCGAGTGCCGATGTCATGTTCAGTTCAGTGTCGATTCAATCGACCAAGCTGGAGGAGAAACCTTGATCACGATTAAATCGAGATGTTGATTGAAAAGGTCATATGTATAAAGTCGGCCAAGCTCAGAAAATTCTGAGGTCAAAGTCTTCTATAAATATATATATATATATATATATATATATATAATAATAATAATAATAATAATAATAATAATAATAATAATAATAAGATGTGTGGAACTATCCGCGGTTATTATCAAATCATGATGTCTTTGAAGACTGATCAAAATTGAAGAAACTCAAGATCGGATCAGGTCGGGAAAATTCATAGCTAAGGTCAGGAAAATACACGCACAAAAGACCTCACCACTTACCTAAGGACGAAGCTTAAAAATTACGAAGAGCTCGAAAAAGCTCGGTCATGCACTTTGTGATTTGCCCAAGCTGAAGGACTGTGGATCGTCTAGCTTAAATAAACATTTAATAATATAAGCTCGAGATATATCATTGATCACTATGGACCGTCTTGACCCAATTGACATCCGACCACTTATAAACTCGACTCATCTTTATAGATGACCAAGCTGGGGGGCTGTGGACCATCCTAGTCCAATTGACATCCGACCACTTATAAGCTCGGTCCATCTTTATAGATGACCAAGCTGGGAGGCTGTGGACCATCCTGGCCCAGTTGGCATCCGGCCATAAGCTAGGCCCATTTCTGCAAGGTCCGACCGGCTTATACTGGAATGGGTAACAACTCGACAACACGTATTTACTACGACATACCAAACAGACATAATGGTCTCGCGCCATAATGACCAGACATAACGTCTCACGTCATAATAGCCAGATATAATGTCTCACACCATAATGATCAGACATAACGTTCAGAATCCTAAATGGCATTAACGGAGGGTATCCGGAGAGTCAGTCCTCTGAATCTCTATATAAACTGACCTGGTAGTCTAAGACAGGCATGTTCACTTTTCTCTACCTATGCCTTCATCACTTTCTTAACTCCAAGACTGTTCAGTCAAAGTGCCTATGTTGGCAAGAATTTCACCTCGTCTTCCTCGGGTAATTACCGGACGACCGACTTGGGTCTCTCTGACGACCAACCCCTCGGGTAGAGGACAGAACAGTTTTCTCCTGGGACATCTTACTTTTTCCTATTTTAAGAAGAATCTCTTTCAATTTAATGAAAGCAGTATTGTTGATGTTTAATAGAGTAGCATTCAGCAAAAAAAACAAATGTATAACGGAGTAGCAATTTAGGACCGGCAATGAACCGAGTTGAACTGAGTCAGGTCTGACGTAGGTTAGACTCATTTAAAAACTAAATCTATTTGCTTCACTAAATTTTGGCTTACTTTAAATTTTACAAATTGTTCAAGGCTAATAAATTAATTTTGAATCTTGTATTAATTAAATATTTTAGACTCAATAAGTTAAGTTTAAATTTATAATTCAATAAAATGATATATTTATATTTTTTCAATGTGAAATTCGAATTCATTAACACTCAGAAAACAAAGGAACAATAATAGTAGAAGGATCTTCTAGCCACATATTAGACCTTTCACAAATGGCCATATTAGCCAAAGGTCAAATCCGCTACATTATTACATGAGCATGAAACATAAAAAAAACTAAAAGCAACAAACTAAGAAGCATAAGATATCTTGGATTATAGATCCAACATATGAGAGATTTTGTTCACTGTCATTCAAACTTCGGTAAACGGATTGAGCATCTCTTTCAAGAACAATCCTTCTGCAGCCTAATTCCCAAGCAAATTTGAAACCTTCATTGGCTGCCAAAAATTCACCTGTATTGGCTGATGATGATCCATGCCTTAAGATGGATTTTGCTGCTACAAAATTCCCATTCCAATCCCTTATAACCAAACCGAAGCCATGAGCTGGGATTTCTTCACAAATAGCCACATCCACATTAACCTTAAAAGTTAAAAGTGTTGAACGGCGGTGGTCTCCATTGAGAAGCTGAGAACCCACTTCCAAAAAATGACATGCAAATTCTGGTCAATTTTGGTTGACCCTTTTTTTTTTTTACGTTTTTCAGTTGTGGTAAAGAGAAAAATAAGTAATGATTAAGAGAGAATAAATCGTGAGTCTTGTGTAAGTAATAGTGATTAATAATTTAAATTTAAATCATCATGTAATAAATTAAAATTACTATTTGATACTAATTATAAGTCATTAGATCATGAATTAACATACATTAAACTTATAAAGTGATGACTAAAGAGAAAATAAATGATAATTTATGTATAAGTAGTTAATGGTGATTAATAATTTAAACTTAAATCACCACATAAGAAACATAAATCACTATTTGACACTAATTATAAATGACTAAATCATGAATTAACATACATGAAAGTTATTAAGTAATGATCAAAGAGAAAATAAATGATGATTCCTGTGTAAGAAGTGGTGATGAATGACTTCAATATAAATCATCATATAATAAATTTACATTACCATTTTCTACTACTCATATGTCATTATATCATAAATAAAATTAATTCATATGATAATTAAATAAGTGGTGAATATAAAAAATAAATAATATTTTTTTTGTAAATTGTAATGATTAATAATTTGAACTTAATTGATATATTTGAAAACTCATCTGTTATGTAAGTATCAAGTAATCATTTTAGACCATTGATTAATTTCAAATCATAATTAACGGCTCTGGAAGCTTGAAGTGTTAGATACTCCCAATTGTGTTATAAAAATTTATGACCACATTAAACTTTTCTTAAAAAACAAGGTAAAACACATTGTATTTATAATGATACGTGTCTAAATATGTGTAAGTAGAATTATTATTATTATTTATTACACACCACGTAATGCATAACACTGCTTGTTAATTTTTTTTTAAATCTGTAATAGTTTTAGTTTTGTGCGTTTATTTTGCTAAAAATATGTTTATGATATCTCTGGTATAGTGGCACTTTAGAGTCCAGTATTATTGTAAATAATGTGCTTGTTAATTCATATTTTTTTTTTTTATTTATATAAATATATTATAAATTAACACTATATTTAATCTTACATTACAAAAATAAAAATTTAGGAATAAAATAAATGTGTTTAAATAAATAAGAAATATATATTTATTTATTTAGAATTGAATGAAAAAAGAAGTTAATTTTTCATAAATTACAAGAGAAAGAGAAAATGTTTTAATATAATTATAACTTCTAGATAAGTGGAAGCTTTAAAGAAATTCTTTTCTTTAGTTTAACCGAAAAAAAAAGGTAGTTAAAACCAGAGACAAATTTACTTGTTAGAGAGTGGAGACGCATGTTTCTACTCTACCTTAAAATTTTTTTTGATCCTATATAAGTATATATATATATATTTTTTTTTATTTTTTTATATGTGTAATTTTATCCTACTTCATCTTATAATTTTTCTTTGATCTTATATAGGTATACATATATGTGTCTTTCTTATTTTTTATGTGTAATTTTTGTTCTTATATACAGATAAATTAATAAATTTCTAGTGATAAAAAATAAAACTCATATAATATTATTTTTTATTTTTTAACAATATTTACTTAGTTTAGTATATGAGTATACTCATATAATATTATTTTTTATTTTTAATAGTACTTACGTGAATTTGATACTAATATATTCAAAGCACAAAATTTTTTTTCTCACTATTTTTTATCTCTATAAATTAGTAGTAATAGAAAAAATTATTCACCCAAACTCACACACATAACGTCATTACTTAAAATTCTTGGATCCGTGACCGGATAAAACCAAGGGTGGTTCAAACTTACGGGTTAGTTTTTAAGTAGGGAGTGAAAGCAAAAAAACGTGGTAATAATATCTAAAAGCCCATCATTTATTCGGTTAAGATGAAATGGTTTTTAAATATTTAAATAGCATTTTAGGTAATAAAAAATTGGAGATCAAATAAGGACAATTGCCATTATGTAATAGAAAAATGATATTATTACGTTATTTTTCTTATCACTTTATTATTTATATTATTTTTTAATAGTTATAATTAAGTGAGAGAAAATAATAAAGAATAATATAATTAATAATATAAAAAAATTAGTGTAAAAAATTATAATTGTAATAAAAAAATGATATTATCACATCACTTTTCCCATCACATTACTATAATTATTTACACAATTTTTTAATGGTTACTATTAAGAGCATGTTTGGAAAACATTAATTTTTTCTAAACAGCTATTTTTGGAGGATTAAGCTGTTTTATGAAATAATTATTATGTTTGGGTAAAAAAGTTATTTTTAAAAAAGTTTTTACACGAAATTCAATGTAAAAATTTTTTTTATAGCTAATAATCATAATTTGAATATTGAAACTTCGATTTTAACTTATAAATTATTTCTTACACTTTGATATGTAAATACTATTTTGTTCTCAATCAAATATTTTTTAATCATTCTATATCTATTTTAATAATTTAATGCATAAAAATAATTTTTTATATCATCTAAATAAATCATATTTACTTAAAATTACTTTACAACTAATGCATCTAAACATAAAAATGAATCGATTATAATCAATTATAACAATAATCGATTATCAACATAATTTATAATTTTCAGCTTTCCCAAACAAACCCTAAGTAGGAGAAAGTAATAAAGAAAAGGACAAAACTTAAGTAAAGTTCCTTAGGTGCTTGTGGTGCTTGTCTCCAATAGAAATATGACATGTGTACATTTTTCTATAACTCATTAATGAAAATTTTAAAAATAATAATTAAGTAACTAAAAAATAAAACACATATCATGTTTCTATTAGAGACAAACACCACAAATACCTAATGAACTTTACCTAAGTTTTCTCCTAAAGAAAAATTGATGTAACTAATGATATAAGAAATAGTATAAAAATAATACAAAAAAAGTAATATGAAAAAATTATGGTTGTAATAGAAAAATAATATTATCACATTACTTTTTTATCGTACTATTATTTATATTATTTTTTAATAATTTTAATTAAATTAGAGAAAATAATAGAGAAAATGATATAACTATGATATAGGGGATAATGTAAAAAGTAATATAAGAGAAAAGTAGTATGCAAAAATTATAGTTGTATATAATAATATAAATATACAATTATGATATTCTTACTTAATTTTTCTCACATTATTTTTTATATTTCTCTTAATATCATTTATCATATATATTTTTTTATTATTATTTTTCATTAAATTACATACTTTTAAAAGGATGTAAATAATATATATATATCTCTAAAAAAATTATATGATTAAATTTTTTCATAAATATAATAGTATAGATAATTTCTAGGCATAAATCCATACATTTATCTCATACATCTATTAATTTTGTAAAAAAAAATCAAAACCACCCTCAATTCTGATTTCCTTCTCGCTCTTTTTTTATCTCCCCCAACAAGTAAAGGCAGGTGTATGGCTGATTTTAGGTGTAAAAGTAATACTATTATATTATAAATTATCCATGTGATCATGCAAGCTATGGTTCAAAGTTTACCAAAGTTGACAGTTCTCCTTCACTCTCCGTGTTAAACATTTGTATATAAATATTTCGATTTTCGGACAATTTATAGTATATATTCTAGGGTTTTTTTTTGGTTAAAAGTATGATGAATTTGACCAATATTTCTGATAAGTGTTTCGTATAAAAACAAAACTGCATATGGTTGATTCAAAAGTAATATTTATTCTCCCTGATTTCACCGTGAGTTGTTTACTCTCCATCCAATTTAATTCCTTTTTATGTCAAATATGCAAAAGTGAGAAAATATAATTTTTAAGTAGAAAATGATGATCTTACATTATTTTTTTATCTCACACTTATTTTTATACTCATCTTGAATAGATGTGATTAAGTGAGAAAAAGTGATAAAAAAAATAAATATGATAAATGATATTAGAAAGAGTATAAAAAGAGATGTATACACTGTT
Organism: Ormosia semicastrata; assembly: GCA_029884595.1. Lineage (NCBI taxonomy): Eukaryota > Viridiplantae > Streptophyta > Magnoliopsida > Fabales > Fabaceae > Ormosia > Ormosia semicastrata. The sequence continues at coordinate 11,222,799 of JAQQTO010000041.1, forward strand.
TATGATAAAAAAATTAAAATTATTTTTAAACAGTACCATCGTGTAATGGAAAAGAGGTGTAATACTATTTTATGATTAGTTCAGATGTGCAGGTGCATTAGCATTGACTTATCACTAAATATGGATAAGGAATCTCTCTTTAAACTTGAATTATATTATTAGTCACTAATCATAAAATATAGATATTTGCTTAAGCATGAATAATATAATTAATCACTAAATTAAACATGGACAATAAGCCTTTCCTTAATCACTAATCATTAACTATGGGTATTTTCTTAAGTATGAATAATACAATTAGTCACTAATAATGTATAATGAGTTTTTTTTGAATCATTTTTTTGAATCATGGACAATGAACTTTTTCTTAACTATGGATTATAATATTAGTAATTAATAATAGATTATGGGTCTCTCATTAAGCATAAATAATATAATTAGTCACTAATCATAGACAATATGCTTTTCTTTAAGTATGAATTATACAATTAGTCACTAATCATGAATATTTTTAAGCGTAGATTATACTATTAATCACTAAACATAAACAATGGGCCTTTTTCTTAAGTATAGATTAATACTATTAGTTTTCATAAAAAAAAAAAAGATTAATACTATTAGTCACTAATAATGAATAATGAGTATTTACTTAACCATGCATGTATTATAATATTAGTCACTAATCATAGACTATAGACTATTTCTTAAGTATGAATAATACAATTAGTCACTAATCATGAATAAATTATACTATTAATCACTAATCATAGATTACAGATCTTTCCTTAAATATGAATAATATAATTAGTCATTAATCATAGACAATGAGCCTTTTCTTAATCATGAATTATACTATTGGTTCTAATCATAGACAATGGGCTCTTTCTTAACCAAGAATTATAATATTAGTTATTAATCATAAACTATGAGTCTTTCCTTAAGCATAGATTAATTAGTCACCAATCATGACTATAGGCTTTTCCTTAAGTGTGAATTATACTATTAGTTACTAATCATAGACATCCTTAAGAGTAGATTATATTATTAATCACTAATCATGGATAATGAGCATTTTCTTAACCATGAATTATAATATTAGTCATTAATCATAGACCATGGGTCCTTCCTTAAGCATGAATATTATAATTAGTCACTAATCATGGATAATAAGCCTTTTCTTAACAATGGATTAAACTATTACTTACTAATCATGGACAATGGACTTTTTTCTTAATCATGGATTATAATATTAGTCATTAATCATAGACTATGGGTTTTTCCTTAAGCATGGATAATACAATTAGTCACTAATAATGGACAATAAACTTTTTCTTAGGCATAGATTATATTATTAGTCTCCAATCATGAACATCCTTAAGCATGAATTATACTATTAATCACTAAACATGGACAATGAGCTTTTCCATGAGTATAGATTATATTATTAATCACTAATCATGAACAATATATTTTTCCTTAACCATGAATTATAATATTAGTCACTAATCATAGACCATGAGCCTTTTCTTAAGCATGAATAATACAATTAGTCACTAATCATGGACAATGTGATTTTGCTTAAGTATGAATCATACTGTTAGTTACTAATCATGAACAACCTTAAGCATGATTATGTTATTAATAATCACTAATCATAGACTATGGACATGATTAGTGACTAATTTTATTATCGTTGCTTAAGCAAAGACCTATTTTTCATGATTATTGACTACTACTATAACCTATGCTTAAAGGAAAACTCAATGTATGATTAGTGACTAATTGTATTATCGATGCTTTAGGAAAAGCTCATGATTATACTATTAATCACTAAATATGGATAATGAGCCTTTCTTCAAGTATGAATTATACTATTAGTCACTAATAATGAATAATGAACATTTCCTTAAACATGAATTATAATATTAGTCATTAGTTGACTATGAGCCTTTCCTTAGGCTATGTTTGGATTGGTGAAACTGAGTAGAATGAAGGAAAATGAAATGGAATAGAGATAATTTCCATTATTTAGTTATGTTAAAAAAGAATGTATTGAGATAGAAGTTGGTGGAATGAATTCCATCCCATCCCACAAAAAATCATCAATTTTCTTCCCCCTCCCCCTAATTTGAGAGATATGAGATAAAATCATCTTTATTATTATTATTATTATTATTATTATTATTATTATTATTATTATTATTATTATTATTATTATTATTAAGATTTTACTACATTAATATCATACCCTAATACACTACGCCTCCTCTTTCGTCTTACTCTCTTGTTTTTGGCTTGCTCTTCCACTGTTCCTAGTTCGCTTTTCCACTTCGCCTTTACCTTTACTATTTCAATGATGCATTTTTGAATTGTTATTTACATAATCAATAATGAAATAATTAAAAATGAGATTAATAAATAATAAAAATAAATAAATAAATTTAAGAAAAAAAGTATCTAGTAAATATCATCATTAGATAATATGTAAAGATAATTAAAGTCTTTTTGGTTAATTAGAAATAAATAAAATTGGTGTGTTTGCAATAAGGGTAATTTAGGAAAAATAAAGTTATAACTCTTACCATTCCATTCACTTCCTAAATAATGGAATGTTAACTTTACTTCATTCTATCGTAAAATATCCAAACAATGTACTAATACTTTTATCCCATTTCATTCCATCCTATTTCATCTCATCTCATCTCATTCCATTCCATTCCATCAATTATTAAATATCCAAACATAGTCTTAAGCATGAATAATACAAATAGTCACTAATCATGGATAATGAACTTTTTCTTAAGCATGAATTATATTATTAGTTACTAATCATGGATATCCTTAAGTATAGATTATGCTATTAATCACTAAAATGGACAAGGAACCTTTTCTTAATCATGGATTATACTATTAATAACTAATAATGGACTATGGACATGATTAGTGACTAATTGTATTATCACTGCTTTAAGCAAAGACCCATTGTCCATGATTATTGACTACTAGTATAATTCATACTTAAAAAAAATGCATGATTATTGACTAATTTTATTATTTAAACTTAAGGAAATACTCATTATTTATGAATTGTGAGTACTAATATAATTCATGTTTTAGGAAAGGCTCAATATTAATTATTAGTGACTAATTGTATAATCTATACTTAAGAAAAGATTCAATATCCATGATTAGTAACTATTTGTAGTATATATGCTTAAAGAAAGACTCAATGTTCATGATTAGTAACTAATTAATATAAACTTTTTTATATAAAATTCTTATATAATGCAGAAATAAAGAAACTCGAGAGAAGAATAAATGGATTAAAAAATGTATTTTTCTCTATGTACATTTGGATAAAGAGAAAATGAGAGAAAATAATATGAAAGTTGGGTAAAAAATTAAGAGAAGAAAATATAAAATTATGCAAAATAACATATATATTCTTATCTTTATATAACGAAATTTAAATATTATTTTTTAATTTTATATCTCTAAATTAAATATATTATTTTGTAAATTGTATAAATTACTATATTTTATAATAAAGATTAATTAATTTAAAAATTAATTCATCAATATTTAATTATGAGAGTTAATTTAAAATCTTTTGTTAATAAAAATATTTAGCACTAATTACTTATGAAATTTTGTTTAAAGCCCTAAATAGAAAAACAAGCACAAAAAGTGGGTCATAATGATATTAAAAAAAAAAATAGTATAACAAGTTATTAAAACTTGTGAGCCACATTATTTTTACAATGTCACATATTTATTAGTGTACATGTCACATGCTTATTGTACAAGAGATTTGACCTTTTAAGTTTTGACCAATAGGCACTCTATTTTTTTTATTTTTTTTTCATAAAATATGACGATTTAAAAAGCATAAATAAAAGCCTATTTAAGTATTATTATTTTTTTGGTCCACCTTATTTAAGTATTAATTAAGAATCATAATATATCACTATTTTCAATTGGAGTTGTCCAACGAGTTGAAGACGCTAGCCCATTCGAGCCTAAACATTGTATTAAACTGGAAGTTTAATTTTATAAAAAGCTGCCATAAACTCAAAAAGTTATTTACTGGCCGAACAAATTAACTCAATAGCTCAAGTCGAAAAATTAAAAAAATTCACATAAATAAGCGAGTCAACCCGTCCATAATATTATATTTTGTTAAGAAAAAAAGATACCTATACAAATTATGTAAAATATGTTAACAATATTGACTGTTTATGAAAAGTTGCAGCAGGACGATTGTAATATCTAATTTTACTTACGAGTATATGAGAAATGTATGAGTACAAATATATGCAAGTATCATTGCTTTTTGGTAACTAAAGGTTTGTTTGAAAAAATTAAAAATTATAGATTATACTGATATAATTGATTATTGTTATAATCGATTATAATTGATTTATTTTTATGTTTGGATGCATTAATTGTAAAGTAATTTTAAACTAATATGATTTATTTAGATGATATAAAAAAATTATTTTTATGCATTAAATTATTAAAATAAGTATAAAATAATTAAAAAAATATTTAATTGAGGATAAAATAGTATTTATATATCAAAGTATAAGAAATAATTTATAAGCTAAAATCATAAACTTCAATATTTAACTTATGATTATTAGCTGTAAAATATTTTTTTTACATTGAATTTCATGTAAAATTTTTTTAAAAAATAATCATTTTACCCAAACATAATAATTATTTCACAAAACAGCTTAATCTTCTAAAAATAACTATTTGAGAAAGAATTAATATTTTCCAAACATGCTCTAAGTCTTCCTTACCAAAGATGATTTTATAAACATATAGGCCAATTTGATGTTCTTTCTTCATTGGTGAAGGTGTACAAAGAATTAACAAGTTGAGCTTGCTAAAGAGTTCAATTTTTTTTTGGGGGGGTGGTAGGGGGGCGTTTAACAGAAGTTAACACAACAGATGTTTAAATAAAGTTGAAAGAATTGCTGTAGATCAACATCTAGAATATTTTCACTCTTCTTTCAACTCTTTAAATTGACATGTCTGTCCATTTTATCTCAATAGCTAGTTCATTAGTTTTTAACCGATGGAGGGTCTTATTATCACTATAATCATTATTATATTATATTATATATTATTATCATTGATCATTATTATATTATTCTGTTATGGGATCTTCTCATCTTCATACATGACAAAGTAGAATTTTACCTGCCAATCCATCTTTAAGGTTTGCAGTTGTCAGTCATTCACATATAAGTGGATCAGAAATCCTTTAAAACTGATATGTAGCATGGTGTAGATTGCAGTCTCTCCCTACTTTAATTCTTTATTTTGCTCAACCAAAGGTCCAAAATCCAAATAGGCATCCTCTAACAAGAATTGAAGTTACTGCCAACTAGAGCCATAGCCAATGCAAATTGCAACCTTCAAATAATTAACAATTTAACAACAATCCTGCCTTCTCCTGCTAGATTGAGTCGGCTATAAAGATTAAACCATTAAACTCTATTTAGTAACAGCACAAATGCAAAAGCCGAAAAAGATAAGGCAAGAGGACAATAACACTTATCGTCCTGCATCCAAAAGGAATTCTCTCTCAACGAACATGAAGCTCAACTAACATCGGTTTCAGTCTATAGGACTGAAGTGTGATGGTGTGATGTTGTTGGAGGTTTGCTCTCCCACTAGACCACTTATTGCCTTCTTCTACGTACTCAAGTTCTTGAACCTCCATTGCACCAATAAATTAAAAAATAAAATAATTCTCTACCATCATATACAGGACAGGATCATTGAAGTTGTCAAATTGCAGTTTGCTTCAGAAGGCCAAAACTAGCCTCAATTATAGTGGCAAGTTACAGTTAAATTTTCATCAGGAACCTCACCAATAATCTCCACAAGAGCATATACGATCCTTAAAATGGTGGAATCGATTGGTGTCCCTAACAACAATTTCACGTTCAACTATCTTGGAGATAAGCTTGGCAGCAATATGGCAATCTCCACAAACACAAGGTTTTTGGTAATTCTGATTGTAGACCTTGAGTATTCAAAATAGCAAACCCAATAGCTACCTTTTCACTGTGAACAGCTAAATGGCATTCCTTATCCTCCTCCTCCACATCATGAAGAGCAGAATCAATCTCAGGGACATAACCTAACTCTTTCATCTTCCCCACCAGCACACCTGGCTCTTCGTTTATCTCCTTTGACTGCGGGTGTGATGTGTCACCCGCGAGAAAGGTGTGAACCTGATTGTTCAGCTCAACATTGCTGATGCCAGGCGTTTTCCAAATCCTCCTTCTCTTCATTAATGATCGAACAGCTGTTACTTCTTTCCATCTACCAGCCTTAGCATAAATATTAGATAACAGCACATAGTAACCCGATTGCTCAGGAGCCAACTGAAGTAAGTTATCAGCTGCTAAATGTCCAACATCCATGTTGGAGTACACCCGACAAGAACTAAGCAGTGCCCCCCAAACTCTTTCATTAGGATCCATTGGCATCTGTTTGATGACATTATAGGCCTCATCTACTCGACCGGCACGTCCTAAAAGATCCACCAAACAAGCGAAGTGTTCAATTCTTGGTGTTATGTTATATTCATCTGTCATCTGTTTAAAGTAAATCTTCCCTTCATCTAGTAATCCTGAATGGCTACAAGCTGAGAGAATTGCGACAAGGCGATAGAATCAGGACTTGGACCTGAATTTTGCATTTCTGTAGAGAGTTCCACAGCATTACAGCCTTGCCCAGTCATGCCATAGGCAGATATCAATGAAGTCCATGACGCAACATCACGAAACTTCATCCTGTCAAACACTTTCCTTGCATCATCTAGACATCCACACCTAGCATACAATGTCTATTAATGCATTCTCCAATAGCAAACTTGGACGTAGTTTCTTCCTCTCAACATATTCATGAATCCTCCTTCCTAACAACAAAGCTGAAAGATCCCCACAAGCAGGAAGAACACTAGCACAAGTGATCGCATCTGGTTCCGCCCCACATTTCTCCATTTGTAAATATAAATCTATAGCTTTGCTGGGCATTGTAGGGGTATAATTGAGTGGTTTGGTTTGGTTTATAGGAAAAAATAAATCAGAATCAATCAAAATCAATTAGTTCAGTTTGATTCGATTTTCTTATTTTTTGATAGTCAAATCTAAACCGAACCGAACTAAATATCTACGAATTGGTTTGGTTCGGGTGATCGGGTTGGCTATTATTTTTTTAACACAAGAATTAACTAAATAATTATAATATAATACAGAAAAGTACACATAATATATCCAAAATTTCAAATAATATTAAAATTGTGACTAACCTTTGTTCTTCCATTAGGCAATGAACATTCAATTTCAAGTTGAGTCACACGATTATTGGTCTTTGAGATTTCTTATTTATATCAAATCTAAAATGCCAAAATAGTGAGAAAATAAAATTTCTTAAGTATCAAATAGGAAAGACACATTAAGGGCATGGAGAATGACTTTACAAATTACAAGCCAACTTTGTTTTGTTCTCTATTTTTCTTCTTTGTTTCTTCTTTGTTTCAAAGAGCTCTCACTAAATGGAGTCTCTTTAGACTATGAAAACCAAGCCTACGACTCACATCCTAATGAAAAAGAGAGCAAAATAAAAGCAAGAAGATGATAGTGATGACCTATTTGAGAATTTCATTAGAAGCTATTCCTCTTTTTTATTTATATTATTACTATTGTTTGAATTCTAAATAAGTAAATGTCTGTATAATCGTTATTATTATTATTAGTTTTTAACAAATGTTGGGTTTAGGGCCCTAATACACAAACAAACTCCAAGTCATACAAATCCCATAAGTTTGGAATCATTGAAAATTGGACATCATTTGAATTAAATTGATTGGATTTAGAAATTCATTCCCAAGTTTAGAAGTCACTCTATGATCATTCAGCTTTGTTATCATGTTATAAATATAAAGACCTATTGTAATAAATTAGAACAAAGAAAAAGAGACAAGATTATGCAGCAAAGGCTTCATAAATTCATTTAATTATGTTACTCTATATATATACAAGAGTTCTACAATAACACACTAATAGCTTTTCTATAATCATAAGTTTTCTACAAATTACAAGTAATATTATCTAGTAAATCCAAAATCAGTGTCTTTTTGAAGGGTTAAAGAAAGAATCCATGTTCATGTGAAAAAAAATTAATATACAATTTGAGAAAATGTTAGAAAGAGAATGATTTTGAAAGACAAAATAATCACAAGTCGGAGAACATATAAATATGTTGACAACTCTAATTCTTATAAAATCCATGGGGGTTCCTGTTAGAGGGGGGCGTAAAACACGGGAAAAAAGAGACTAGCAGAGAGTGAAAGAAGTTTGTGGTGAAGAAAGAGTTAAAGACTTATCGAGCGGCGACAAGTAGCAGCGAGCAGTGTTGAGGACTAGCCAAGCAACGTCGAGGGGGAGTAGAGTTGAGGGCGAGCCGAGCAGCTACCGGGTGAGGCGACGAGCAGCAACTAGGTAAGGCAACGAACGACAAGCGACGAAGGGCAACAAAGGTGTGAAGGATCGATTTGGGAAAAAATTGAAATGGTTTGGAACTAATTTGGTAAAAATTGAAACGGGTTCATGAGTTTAGGTAAAAAAAATGATTTAATTTGGTTCAATTTTAAAATTTCAAAATTGAGAACTGAACTAATTAAACTTTAATTAGTTCAGATTTTATCTAAACCAATCAATATACACAAATTAAACCGAACTAACTTAATTGATTCAGTTCGGATTGATTAGATTAGTTGAGTTATCTGAACCAATTTACACTCCTAAGGCATTGAATTTTTCATATACACATATCATCACATTCCAAGAGACCAAACTCTTCTCCAAATTTACAAACATCTCCCTAACATACAAAACATTATCAGATGATGTGTTAGTTACGGCTGGCATGAGGCTAGCCATTGTACCTGCATCTGGTTTTTGTCTCAGCCTCTATTTCCCGGCAAATCACCAATGCGTCATCAAACCGCATATTCTGTGCATACCCAGCAATCATTGAGTTCCATGAAACAACATCCCTGCTCGGCATTTCATCAAGAACACGCCGCGCCTCCAGCAAGCAACCACATTTCCCATACATGGCAATGAGGCCATTCCGAACGAACAAATTCGAATCGAGCCGAGCCTTCAACACGGCTCCATGAAGCTGAAACCCAAACCTCAAATTGTCAGAAAAAGAGCAAGCCTTCAGGACACAAGGGTAGGTATAATTATCAGGGCTAAACCCACCATTAACCATGTCTTTAAAAACAAGCAGTGCATCATTGTGCCAACGGTTATTCTCATAGCTTCTGATCATAACATTATAGAAAACAACATTCTTCTCAGGAATTTCATCAAACACCTTGCGTGCCAAACCGGGTTCTCCACAGGAAGCGTAGGCCCCTCATGAGTTTGATTCCCAGAGATGGGTTTTCGTGAAAACTGAGGTAAAAAATCTTGTGGAGTGGACATTTTTCAAGGTTTTGATATCTGGGAAATGATCTAATGCTTTGGCCAGAAGTTGTTCAGCAAGAACTGGGTTTTGCGGGGATGCCACGAATTTTCGGATTGAAGAAACCAAGGCTACGTGAATTGTGCCCTGGAGCACATTGCTAGGAACCTACGCTACGCATTTTAGGTTGAGTAACTATGGTTGCACTTCACAACTTAGTTTGAGCAGTTTAACCGACTGATTCGTTCCGACTTCTATAACATTGGTTTGAACATACTCTAGATAATCTACACAAACTGTATGGTCTAATTTAATTACACACTTTTGCATCACCATTTTACATTAAATTATTGTAAGAATAAATGCGCCAAACTGCTTTCCTTTTAAAATAACAAATGTGTCAACTTATATTCGTTTAGGTTACGTTTGGTGCATCGTATAAAGAAGACATGATAGTATAAGTTAATACTATCAGGTATTATTCAATGTTTGGTGCATTCAACTGATAGTATAATGAAATCATGTCAAGTCATTTTATCCTATTCAGGTGATAACTCTATCCTCTCTCCTAATACATGATAGGATTTTATTCCAATCTTATCTTCAATTTTTTTTTATCACTCTCTCCTGCGCCACCACCACTACCACCACCATCACCACCACCTCCACCACCACCACCACCACCATCACCACCACCACCACCATCACCACCACCACCACATCACCACCACCACCACCACGCATCGCCGCGCACTACCGCCACCATCACCATCGCCACCGCCACCGCCACTACCGCCACCATCACCACCGCCACCGCCACCGCCACCGTCACTACCACCACCACCACCTTCACCACCGCCGCCACTACCGCCGCCTTCACCATCACCACTACCGCCACCACCACCACCCGTGCCACCATCACCACCACCACCACCACCACCACCACTATCACCACCTCCACCACCATCACCACCGCCACCACCACCGCCACCACCACCACCGCCACCACTACCATCATCACCACTATTACCACCACCACCATAAAACTTTTTTATTATTATTTTTTAATTATTTTAACTTTTATGCTAAATGATATTTTGAATTTTAAAAAAAATGTTATACAATAAATTAATTTATCCTTTTGTTATCAAACAAAAGATAAAATTATGTCTTATTTTATTATTTATACTATCATACCTTATACTATCCTATCATCTTATCTTATATTATACTATCATGTGCACCCAACATAGCCTTAGGATGTAACACTCAAATATAAACATATCAAAATAACACATTAAAAACCCGAGTTGTGATCCCTAACAAGATAAGATTACTTCCTAATTCTAGTTGAACATTACATGAAAAACACCCTAAGCCCTCTCGCCCCTAATCCTGCGAGCAAGTTGAATATCTTTGGGCATAATGGTAACCCTCTTGGCATGAATAGCACAGAGGTTAGTATCTTCGAAGAGCCCAACCAGATATGCCTCCGCAGCTTCCTGCAACGCAGAAACGGCACTGCTCTGGAAGCGAAGATCGGTCTTAAAATCCTGAGCAATCTCCCTCACCAGCCTCTGGAATGGAAGCTTTCGGATTAACAGCTCCGTGCTCTTCTGGTACTTCCTGATCTCCCTCAGAGCCACCGTTCCGGGCCTGAACCGGTGCGGCTTCTTTACTCCGCCGGTGGCCGGAGCTGACTTCCGAGCTGCCTTCGTCGCTAACTGCTTCCTCGGTGCCTTTCCTCCGGTGGACTTCCGTGCTGTCTGCTTTGTCCGAGCCATTTGCGTCACAAGAAAAGTGACGAAGGTTCTAGAATGATACAGAACTAAGAGATCTGCTTTCGCTATGGGGAACCATTTTGGGTTTGCGGGTGTATATATAATACCACATCGTGAAAAAAGTGGAGCGGGAGAATTTGATTTTTGCAGAGAGGGAAAAAGCAAAAGACGGAGGAGCGTTTACGACCGTGGATGAGTACATCAATCAACGGTGTAAGTGTTTCCTAAACTGAAGGCACGGATCGTGATCCATCGTGATCCGTGGCACCACTTCTGTTGTCGTTTTAAAATAAAATAAAATATTGATCCTAGAATTTTTATTTATTTTTAATTTAATTTTTATATATATTTTAAATCAATTCTTATATTTATAAATATTTTCAAAATTATTTTATAAATAATTTTTATTATAACGTCGTTATAACACTGTCAATTAATTTAAGTAATTATTCTTGTCGAGTAATTATTTTTTAAAATATTTATTTTTTTATAAAATATTTAATAAGTGTTCTTATAAATACTTATTTTTTAAAGTATGTACTTATTAATTAAGTAGGTACTTCTTTAAATAATTTTTTATCTTTGTAAAATATTTAATAATAATTAAATTAATAGTATTATAACAAAAATTAATGTTAAAGATTACTTTAAAATATTTATAAGTGTAAGAACTAATTTAAAAAGAAAATTATAAAAATTAAATTGAGAAAAATGTAAAAATTATAATTACTAAAATTTATTTTCTAAAAAACAAGTACATAGTATTAACATAGTTGTGTTTAAGTTGATGATTAAAAAAAATTGAACGGCCTAAACATTATCACATAATAACATAACGCATCATAAGCTACATAAAATAATAGGTCGTTAGTATAACGTGGGTGATTAATTAGGGTTATAATCAATGTCGTATTAGCAGTTTTTTTTTTTTGGTATAAACTGGAAAGTATGAGAATATTTTATCAAGAAACTTTTGCACTAAGTATGAGATTAGGGAGAGAATGTTAATTTTAAGTTTTGATGATAAAAAAAATTTTGTAAAAAAATTTGTTAAATTGATTGATAATCATACATTTTTTATTATTATTTACTTTTTATTCATTTGAATATAGAAGAAAAGTTTTTAAATTTTATTTTCTTATAAAATATTTTTTATTTATAATTTAATTTCTATTATTGTTTAAAACAAATTCTTTATATTTTTTATAATTAAATCAAGTTCTTTTAAATATAAATAAATATTTCAATATTCAAAAATTGAATATACTACCATATATAAACCAAAGAAAATAAGTGACTTTAGACAGATGAGCAACTATCAAAAATTTCTCGCCGAAGAGTATTTTTTATTTAAAATATGACAAAAGTACAAGAGACTTGTGTGTAATTAAAAAAAATTAAGATCAATCTTAATCAGGTACATATACGACCTCTACCTTACTCCTATCCTATGTATTGTTTGTGGCTTTCTTCCCTCAATTAAAATGTAACTCGAAAAGCTAATTGCTAGTCATCTTACCATGCGTGTTGCACATGTTTATTTTAAATACGATACTTTTAACTATTATCTGAGTTTATTGAAAAAATATTTAGCATATGTTTAAGTTAATTTATTTGATTTTAAAAGACATAATCCAAATATTTTATAGAGAACATTTGGCTAAAATATTTTTTAGTACAAAATAAATTAATCTAAACATATCTCTAATCTTATAAAATGTAATAAAGAAACTCATATATATATATATATATATATATATAACTAGATTATATTTTATTTATTTTTTGATAAACTTTCTGTTTTATTTATCTATTACAATATTAACTTTTACTTTTAAAGTTTGTATACATAATTTATTATGCCTTTTTTTTACTGGAATTTATTAGGTCATGTATAAAGAATTTTAGGCTAATATGTTATTAAATTATTTTTAAAAGTAATATAGTGTCATTAATTTCTAATTTATATATATTTAACTAGTAAGTATCCCATGCAATACACCGAATTTTTAAAATTCAAATAGAATTTAAGAAATCATATTAAATTAAGAAATATGTTTTAAATTAAAAAAGATGATATCAATAATATTTAGGTTAAAAGAGAATTTTTATGAAAAAATAAAAGAGATTTTGAATTTAAAATTTTAAAAAGTAAAAAAATAATAAGAATAACATGTGTAATTTTTTAAGAGATATTACATTAACAAATTTAGTCACTTTAAAAAATATATATTATAAGTTAATATATCAGAATAGATAATATATAGTTTCATTAATTTCTTTTTAAAAGTAAGTTTTTTTCCCATTTAATAGTAATAATTAATATTTAATACTTAACAATTAATAGAATCATTATTACTTTATAAAACTTGAGACAATTTTACTTATATAATAACAGAGAAAGTGTGTGTACAGATATTGACGTTCTAGCTTAGAACCTTTGTTTTGGTATATATATATTAGAGTTTTGGTAATAAGTGTGTTAAAGGTATTTGTTAAAAGTATTATAATAAATTTATTTAAATAAAAAATAAAAGTTAATTAATTTATAATACATTAAATACTTTATGTTAATTTAAAATTTTATTTTAATATTTTTAATAAATACTTTTATTAACAAAAACCTATTTATTATAGCAGCATGGTCCACCAAGGAAATAAAACATGTGAATTTAATGTCAAACAATGGAAAGATGCATTGTTATGTGAACCAGATCCGTCCACATGATTACATTAGAGAACCTGTGAACTAGCGTATGAGCCGATTTGGTAAGAGGGATTTAGTTTAGTTATGTAAATAAGAGAGATAAATATAAAAATATTTATTAATAAATTTAGTTATGATTTATGAAATTTATTTTATAATATTTATTTTTATTTTTATTTTTATTTTTTTCATCCATTTAATTACATAAAAAAAAAACGATACGAGAGAATGCAAATACCGTTTTTCGCATTGAACACATCAAATCCAGTCAATCTTGCTAAACCGGTTAACCTGCTTGACCCGCTTACTAGCTAGCAACACCATGCTAGTTGTAGGAAGCAGCCGACGAGGAAAGATCCAATTGCTTGATAGGCGTAAGAGCAAGGAGGGATCTCAGTGACGGTGATGGCACTGCACTACCAAATTCGGCAAAGCAACTCTTAGCTTTTGCACTTTTAGATTCGACAACTCACTCTCCATATCTCTCTCCCTTGTTACTCTCTCGATCTATTTTGATTGTTTTGGTGAAAAATCTTAGTATAATGACATTTTTGCATATAAAGCATTAATTGATGTTCTTAACTGTATTTAGTGTATGTTTAGTACAGCTTCTGCTTACTTTTTTTTGAAAAAAAAATTGTTGTAATAGTGTTTAATCATATTTGATAAAATTAGTTTTAATTTTTACACGAAATTTAATATAAAATAAAAATCTTTTAAAGTTAATTTTTATAATGTTGAAGATTGAAACTTATGATTTTATCTTATAAATTATTTTTATATTTTAATATGTAAATATCATTTTATCTTCAATCAAATAATTTTTTTAATTATTTTATACCTATTTTAATAATTTAATGCATAAAAGTGATTCTTTTTTATATCATCCAAATGAATCAGATTAACTTAAAATCACTTTACGCCTAATGCATCTAAACATAAAAATAAATCAATTATAATCAATTATAATAAAAAGTTTTTATACAATAATCGACTTAAGTATAATCAAATTTTTACAAATTATCCCAAACACACTCTTATTCTTTAAAATCTCTCAAGTCTCAATTACTACAAAAAATAGGTGGATATAATAAAATAAAGTAATTAATTATTGAAAATTAAATAAAGACAACTTAGTGAAAAAAATTCACAATTAAAACTTAGTTTTATACTTGTTAATTCTTCTATCTTGTACTAAAACAATATTTAAAATGGATTAAAGGAAATATTTGCTGTTTGTGAAATTAACTCCATCATTCCCTTCTTTTTATTTTATTAGTTTTGTTAACATATATTTTAAAGATATAAGTTAATATTTAAAAATAATATTTATTATTTATTATTAATTATTTTAAAAAATATTATATACTTTTAAAATTTTAAAATAACACATATTTAATAATTTTAATTTTAATTTTTTAATATGTATTCTAAAGATACACAATAACAAAACAATCATTATATTCTTACATCAAATAATACATGTATTTTTTTATACATTTTATCTAATATTATTTATTATACATATTTTTTTATCACTTTTTTTTATCAAATCATATTTCTTAAAAATAATATAAATAATAATATACCTTTAAAAAGAAATATAAAACTATCTTTACCCATAACAAAACTCTTATTTTGTTATTTATTTAAAAGCTAGTCGAAGGCTTGATTTAATGAAACTGTGCAGTGTTCTTTTGTCGGATCCTCCATTCACTTTTTAACCTCAAGTGATACGAATAGATAGAGCTCTTATTCACCTCTTACTTTTAGGATTTTACTAACAAGTATATTAAAGATGTTTATTAAAAAATTCAAAATATGTAATTTTAGATGAAAATAAATTATATAATATATTAAAAATTGAAAAAAATTTATTAAAAAAATTTATTTTAACTTCCTTAATTTGTTAGTAAAACTTTTATTTTTAAATACAATTTTAATTAATACTATTGAGGATTCTAAATGTTTTCTGTTAGGCATAAACATGATTTCATTTGTGTTATTATTATTATTTTTAAAATATTTTATGTTATTATATTGTATTAGATTATACTTTATTCATTTGAGAATATATGTCGTTTTAGCGAATAAAATTTATTTTATTGCATCTATCATTTTAAAAAATTAAAAAGACAGTAATTAAGTTTTTTTAATTTTATCATTGTCTATAATTTTCACTAAAAGAAATAAAAGAGAGCATTAATAGAGTGATGAAATTTCGAGTACATCAATAGAAAGTAATTTTGTCAAATAGAATTTTATTTTATTTTTTACTAGACAATTATATTTTCTTATAATTGAAGTTATTTAATAATTTTTAAAAAAATTATAGAATCACTTTGAACTTTCGTCCTCTTTTACAAATAAACACCATAAACTTAAAATTTTTTTAATTAATATTTAAACTTTAACTAATAATTTAATAATTTTTTTATTAATTATCTATTAAATCATTAACAGAAATATTATGTGACATTATTCTATTTATTTAAACTTATTAAATTTAGATTATTAATTTTTTATTTATTAAAATTAATTTTTAATTATATTTTATTCTTAATAAATTAAATAAAAAATTAATTTATTTTTAAAAAAAGACATTTAAAAAAAAAGACATTTTTTTAAGACACATTCTAGCTCAAACATCGAGAGAAGCTGCAACTGCAAGTATCTTCTCCTATCGTCTTCCTTAATTTTTAGTTTTTTTTTTTCCGTCTCTTCTCCTATATAGGGGACACAGGAGCGGCAAAATTTTGGAACTGTTGGAAGGAAAATTTGGTTTTACTGATATGATATCATTGCTGTCATGTTTTTCATCCCTATATTTGCATGTATTGCTGAAACATGTATAGAGTTCCTCAGGACTTTGGAGAAACCAATTGAAGTTTGTCTTCTCCAACAACATGTCAGTGCCCAGTATACTGTACATCTATCTATTTATGTGTGGTGCTAAACGTACGTGTTGATGTTGAACCTGCCCACCTTAATAACTGCAGGCACCGCCATTTTTTTTCATCTTATCTCATATTAAATTAGTAAAATGAAACTTACACCATTTTTTCAAATTTTCTTTTACATCACTTTTATGTAAGAAAAAGATATTGAATATTATTTTGCATGTATTACAAAAATGTCTTTTTTTGTTTTAAAATAATTTAATTTTTTAATTTAATTTTTTAAGAATAAAATATAATTAAAAAATAAAATTTTAATGAATAAAAAAATTAAAGGTCTAAATTTAATAAATTTATATAAGTAAGATAATACTACATGACATCTTCATTAATGAATTAACATATAATTAATAGAATAATTTATTAAATTATTAGTTAAAGTTTAAGGATTAATTAAAAAAATTTAAGTTTATAATAATAATTTATAAAAAAGTAGAAATTTAGAGTGACTATATCTTCTTTTTCTTAATTTTTTTAATCTTTGTGCAATGAAAATGAAAATAACTATAACAATATGTAAAAAATATAATTTTAGTAAGAAAAGTGCTAGTAGCACATAACTTATTTTTTACATCACCTTATATCAATTTGAGATAATAAAATTAGAGCAAAATATACAATTTTTTTTTATCAAACTAACTATAATCAGATGCAAATATAATATAATATATGTATAAATATATCTAAGTAATAATTATTACTTTTTAATAAATGATGTAAACCTGTTACCTGTTAAATGGCTATTGAGTTAGCGCCGAGCATAGAGTATTTTATTATTTTATTATTATTTATTTACTCAATCAAACCCAAAGTGACAATGTAATCAAGAACTTTGTAGAACTTTGTCTATTTTCCACATCCGAGATTCTCCGTCCATCAATCCAACTTTTAATCAAGGAAAATATTTGTCGTACAATGTACATTACATTTATGTCTGACATTTTTTTACATCGGTGAGTAAATTAACAGTATGTTATTTATCTAATTAAAATATATTTAATTTTATTTAATTTATTTATAAAATTATTTTATATATTATAAAAATATTATAATTATATATAAGATAATTTAATATTTTTTACATTAATATTTAATATAAATATGATGTGTATATTTTAATGTATATATAAATATTTCTCATAAATTAACGTAAAAACGTTTTATAAATGGGATTAAAATAATTATATTATACTTACAGTTTACTTATTTGTAAAATAAAATATAAATAAAAATGTGTGAAAAAATATCTTTTACTTATTTATTACTTAAAAAAATAGTATAAAAGAATAATATAATTTATAATATATAAATATCATTGCTCTTTGTATAAAAAAAGAAATGATTTGTATATAATTTTTATATGTATATTATATTTATACTATATGATAATATGATAGAAATATCAAATTAACTTATATGTAATTATAATATTTTTGTAAAATATAAAATGAGTTTATGAGTGAGTTAAAAAAAAATTAAAAGTATAAAAATTAGATGAATAATGATATTAATAAAAAAATATCATCACTCTTTAAAAACAATCCAAACAGAAAATAAAAATAATACAAATGTAACATAATATACATAAAAATGTGTCTAAGTAACGACATTTTTCAATTAATGTTAATTACTTTGTTTTTTCTTTTGGTGTACATCAATGTTACTTCTTTAAGATAAGGATCTTCTCTCGTGATTGGAAAGGTTTAATTATTTTTTACATATAAAAATAATACATATCACATATAATGTGTATTATTTTATATTTTTTATAACATACTATATAGCATATGTATTATTTTTTATATGCAAAGTAACTAGATCTTTCCAATTAGCGGAGGGGATCGCGATCCACTTCTTTAACGCAGAGATAAGAAACAATTATTATAAACTTCCCAAGCGGATAGACAAAGGATAGAATTGAAAAGTCATGGTCCAAACAATCCAAACCGGATAATAAAAATAGTACAAAAGTGACATAATATATATTAATATATAGAAAGTTTATAAAAAAAT
Source organism: Ormosia semicastrata (assembly GCA_029884595.1). Taxonomy (NCBI): domain Eukaryota; kingdom Viridiplantae; phylum Streptophyta; class Magnoliopsida; order Fabales; family Fabaceae; genus Ormosia; species Ormosia semicastrata. The sequence continues at coordinate 11,241,755 of JAQQTO010000041.1, forward strand.
ATTTATCAAAATATTAATATATAGAAATGTGTGTAAGTAAGCTACTTTCCAATTAATGGAATAAAAGAGATCATTAATTAAATTTTTTAATTTTATCATTGTCTATAGTCTTCACTAAATGGAATAAAAGAATTGTTAATAGAGTGATAAAATTTTGTATATCAATAGTAAGTAATTTTTTCAAATAAAATTATATTTATTTTTTTATGAGACAATTATATTTTTTATAATTAAAGTTATTTAATAATTTTCTTAATCTTTATGCAATAAAAGTAAAAATAACTACAATGATATGTACACGTGTAATTTTAGTAAGAAAAGTGCTAGTAGCACGTAACTCATTTTTTACACCACCTTATATCAATATAAGATAATAGAATTAGAGTAAAAATGTACAATATTTTTTATAAAACTAACGATAATTACATATAAATATAATATGATATGGGGGTATGTATAAATATATTTGGGTAATAATTATTACTTTTTAATAAATGATGTAAACCTGTTTCCTGTTAAATGGCTATATATTGAGTTAGCACCGAGTATAGAGTATTTTATTATTTATTATTGTTTATAGTATAGAGTATTTTATTAGTCTATTATTATTTATTTACTCAATCAAACACAAAGTGACAATGTAATCAAGAACCCTGTCTATTTTCCACATCCGATATTCTCTGTCCACGTGAATCCAACATTACATTTATGTCTCGCATTTTTTTACATTGGTGAGTGATTAAATTAACGTGAAAACGTTTTAAAATGGGATTAAAATAATTATATCATACTTACAGTTTACTTATTTAAAAATAAAATAAAAATAAAAATGTGTGAAAAAATATATTTTAATTATTTATTATCTTAAAAATAGTGTAAAAGAATAATATTATTACTTTTTGTATAAAAAAGAATATCATTACTTTTTAAAAACAATCCAAACAGATAATAAAAATAGAATAAATATAACATAATATATATAGAAATGTGTGTAAGTAACGTCACTTTTCAGTTAATGTCAATTTTGTTTATTTTTCTTTTGGTGTACATCAATGTTACTTCTTTAACGCAAAGAGATAAGAAACTATTATTATAAACTTCCAAAACGGATAGAGAAAGGATATTCTAGAAAAGTCATGATCGAAACAATCCAAATAGGTAATAAAAATAGTACAAATGTAACATAATATATATAGAAATGTGTGTAAGTAACGTCACTTTTCAATTAATGTCAATTTTGTTTTTTCTTTTTCTTTTAGAGTACATCAATGTTGCTTCTGTAAACGCAAGAGATAAGAAACAATTATTATAAACTTCCAAAATTAGAGTCATTAAAATAGATTAAATTTAATAGGTTGATTTAAATAATTTGATAAAATAAATAAATTAGATTGTAAATATCAAATTAAAATTAAAAATAATTTAAATAAGTCAACTCGAATAAATCAATTTATAATAGGTTGAATTAGCCTAACTCATTTATATTAAAAAGAAGCCAATTAAATTAATAAATTCAAAACTTATATAATCTAATCTATCTCAATGTGAAAATAATCTGGCTCATTTAGGTCCGTCCATCCGTTTTGAAAGCTCTGCCAAAACGGATAGAATAGAAAAGACATGATCGACAAGACCCATCTCAACAAAAGAGTGAAACGATGGGGTTGTATTGATAAATTTTAGAATATAAAAAATATTATTAAAAAAATAGTGATGGTTCATATAATTAAAATAGTACATATTAATTATAAAAAATGATTATGTCATATTTTTTTATTACATCACTATTCATATTATTTTTTAATAATTATAATTAAATAAAAATAATAATAATAAATAATATAATCAATAATATAAAAAATAGTATAAAAAATTATAATTGATTAATTATTATATAATAAGAACTTTTCTTATTATAAAAATACCTAAAATTACTCAATTTGTTGGCACCAGTATTGCTTTTATACATTTTATTGTACTTTGAATAATAATTAACTAAAACAAAGAAACAATTAAAAGGTTGAGTTATTAGATAATGAGTTTAATTTTTATATATTATTAGTATAAAATATTTTATATTATCAATTAATTATATATTATTACTTGTGTGATTATAAAATAATTATTAAAAGAGTTAAATATTTATAATGACTTAAGAATATATGATTAGATAATAGTATAAAAATAATACAATTAAATTAAATCTTTAAATTATATATATATGTAAAAATTCTAAAATAGTATAATTTAAAATACAATTATAATAAATATTTTTTATGTATAAATTCATTTATTTACTATTAATCTTATAGTGTTGTTGATATCCAATTTTGTCCATAAAATTTTTTTTAATATTTGATCAAAAACTAATAATCTTGTGTTAATTGATGCTTAATTACTTTGTTTTACACTTTATTTTTATGATAAAAATAAAAAATATAAAAAAATAAAAATAAAAATAAATAAATAATAGTAAAACAGAGAGTGATGAGTCTGAATTTTTTTATTTTTATTTTATTTTTTTTTCTACTGTCCATGCACTACTTGCACTACACAACACACACTCCACTACAACAATTCCGACATAATTACTTAATCATATACCAACTTCGACACAATTACTCAATCATATACCAACTCCGACAACTCAATCATGCACCCACTCTCACACAATTGTCCAATCATGCATCAACTCACTCACCCACTGCATGCACCGACACACTTCACTCACTCACGTATAGTCTCACTTTTAAATACCATACCTCCTCTTCTCCATCGACTCAGCCAAGAACCTGCACCATCTTCCAATTTTTTTTTTTCTCACATTCAACCATTTACTCACAAACACCAAGCCATATTAACCCTCACCATCATCAACCGAGCAACCTTCAAACTATCATTCACCATCTTCCATTATTTTTCTCACATTCAATCTTCAAACTTCATCTTCCAACCTCATTCACGTACAAGTTGCCTTCTTCCCTTAAAACCAATTTGCACTACCACATCATCAACCTCCCATCAACACTATCCCCTTTCAACCTTTTCCACTTCATTGTGACCAGCCTTCACATAACCACCATTAAACAACACCCCATCCAAACCAAACAGCCCCATACAAACCAAACCAGGAAACACCACTATGTCCAAACCCACATCAACCATTTTCATCATCAAACTTCAACTTCAACCTCTTCCAATTGTGGACCACCCAACCTCCCATCACCACCATCAACTTCTAACTCATCTTTACCACACCTTCTTCCATAAACCATCATCCTCTGCAAATCTCTTCCAACCAAAACACTACCCAACCTCCCATCACCACCATTCACCCATTTCAAACTCCCAACCGTGAACTTCCACCACGTAACACCACGGCCTTCACCCCCAAACACCATCATCAACTTCCATAGCCACCCATCTCACCTCTCATTCATGTGACCCTCAACCCACCAGTAGCCTCCTCACTTCCAAAATCACCATCTCCTTCACCTTGTAACCATAATCACCCACTTCACCATATCCACCGTCTAAGCTCCACGAAGGTCGTCCCTCCGTCGTACTGCCTCCACGCAGAGGAACCACCGTAACCACCAGTTGCGCACCACCGGACGGCAACACGCCACCAGACCCGACCCCTCAACCCGCAGAAACGTCACTCCAGTAGCAGAGAACTCGGATCTGCTTCACCCATCATACCAACCGCACCCACCTGAACCGAACCCAGATCCGATAAAAAACGCCGCCAAACCACGCTCCGGTCCTGTCTTGCCGCGCTTCACCGTCGCTCCTCCCACTCGTAACCAGAGCTCCCCATCGCGTGCGAACCCATCGAGCTGCGATCTCCATCTTCGTAGATCCGCCCTGTGAAGCAACTTGGAGTCGCCTCCGTTCGAGCCAGCACCCACCGGACCCGCTTCCCACCAAGCCGTCGTCCTCCATCACCACCAATAGCCATATCCTTCAAAAACCCAAAAGGTTCCTCTATCTTCTTATTTCATTTTCTCAGAGACAAAGTCTCTGTCTTTGTTGTTTTAAAAGAAAAGGCTTCCTATTTTTTTTTGTTGATTTTAATTTTAGTGGTTGCTGCATCATGAAAAAAATAAAAAAAAATATAAAAGGATAGGTTGGGGTTAAGTCTGTTTTGTGATATGGGCCCTTATTTTCTTCTTGGTGGGCTAGTCACGTTTTTTTTTAAATAAACAAGTAGATAGTGTTTTTTTTTAAGAAGTAGGAAAGATAAGATTTAGGATAATGATATAAGTAGACGAATAAGAATGGGCAAGTGATAGAAAATTTAAAAAAAAACATATAAAAATGATAAAAACATAATAAAAAATTAAAAAAATGAAATTATAAAAAATGGCAAAATTTCAAAATAAAAGATGAAAGTAAATTTGTGTTTTGGTTTGATTTTAATTTAGTTATCTTGCCTGTTTGTTGTTCTACTTTTATGCCACTTGACATGTTGCTTGAATTAATTCATTGATGATAATTTGATTTGCAGGTTTTAAGTTTCTTTCTTTTATTAGTTAAAATTAACTAACTTACAATTATTTTTAAAGAACTACATGACTTTGAATTCCTCATTGCACCAGGGGATACGTAGGAGCAGAAATTCATTTCTGTCAAGCCAAAAAAAATAAATTTTTACAATTTGATTATTTCTGTTTTTTCTTTCTTTTTTTAAAAATATAAAATAAAGATAAAAAATGAAAAATAAAAATTTAGTTACAAAGTCTTTTTCTAAAAAAAGGGATAAAAATAAATATATTTGAGATCATTAAATTTTGCACAACAAACAAAAGATACCGTTCTTGAAATGTGCAGTGTAGGGTGCTAATACATTCCCTACCTGTAATTGACTCCTGAATCCAAACTCATTTTTCAAAAGACCAGTTTCCTAATTAAAGGGTTTTTCTAATATTTTTTCAATTAAAATAAACATTGGTGGCGACTCCATTGATTTTTTTAAAAGCGAATCTTTTTTCGGTCGTCCCATCGCGATCCCGGTTGCGACAGATGGCGACTCTACTTGGGAGACTTAGAGAGTCAGGCCTATCGTTGTTAGTTGTGCAAATTTTTAATAATCTCTATTTATTTATTTTACCCATTTTTGTCTTTGTTTTGTTTTTTTATTTGTTCATAAATATTTTTTTCTTTTCTCTCGATAATGTTATCATGTGTTTACTTTGATTTATTTGTATATATATTTGTGTTTTTTTTTTTTTTTTGATTGATTGTTGAAACACTAGGGTAGATGATTACTAGTTGGTTGTTGTATATATGTTTTTGCAAGTTAGGGGTAATTTTATCTTTTTAAATTTTTGTACATATGTTCTCACACACACAAGCTCTATTCCCGAGCTTAGTACCTTGTAGGCTTAGATAGAGGGCGAAGTAGTGTTACTTTGTGAGACCTTTGGTCTCTGGTTAGGCACATAAAAACTCCTCACTCAAATTGAACTCTTTCCGCTTGTAACCTATCATGGGTGAGGATGGAGGACTCTTGTTAGCCAAAGTATTGGTGACAGTAAGGGGCAATTTGAAAACTTTTTATCTGATAAGAGTCTAAAACCAAAACTATCTCTTGTAGATATAACCTTAGAGTTACCATCGTTCATAGAACTCATCCTGCTAAACCGGTACCAATATTAGGTACCCCTTTTCCTTATCCTCCTCCTTCACATCATGAAGAGCAGAATTAGTCTCAGGGACATAACCTAACTCTTTCATCTTCCCCCCCCAGCACACCTTGCTCTTTATATATCTCCTTTGACTGCGGGTGTGATGTGTCACCCGCAAGAAAGGTGTGAAACCTGATTGTTCAGCTCAACATTGCTGATTCCAGGCGTTTTCCAAATCCTTCTTCTCTTCATTAATGATCGAACAGCTGTTACTTCTTTCCATCTACCAGCCTTAGCATAAATATTAGGTAACAACACATAGTAACCCGATTGGTCAGGAGCCAACTGAAGTAAGTTATCAGCTGCTAAAAGCCCAATATCCATGTTGGAGTACACCCGACAAGAACTAAGCAGTGCCACCCAAACTCTTTCATTAGGATTTATTGGCATCTGTTTGATGAAATTACAGGCCTCATCTACTCGACCGGCACGTCCTAATAGATCCACCAAACAAGCGAAGTGTTCAATTCTTGGTGTTATGTTATATTCATCTGTCATCTGTTTAAAGTAAATCTTCCCTTCATCTAGTAATCCTGAATGGCTACAAGCTGAGAGAATTGCGACAAGGCGATAGAATCAGGACTTAGACCTGAATTTTGCATTTCCGTAGAGAGTTCCACAGCATTACAGCCTTGCCCAGTCATGCCATAGGCAGATATCAATGAAGTCCATGACGCAACATCACGAAACTTCATCCTGTCTAACACTTTCCTTGCATCATCTAGACATCCACACCTAGCATACAATGTCTATTAATGCATTCTCCAAGAGCAAACTTGGACATAGTTTCTTCCTCTCAACATATTCATGAATCCTCCTTCCTAACAACAAAGCTGAAAGATCCCCACAAGCAGGAAGAACACTAGCACAAGTGATCGCATCTGGTTCCGCCCCACATTTCTCCATTTGTAAATATAAATCTATAGCTTTGCTGGGCATTGTAGGGGTATAATTGAGTTGTTTGGTTTGGTTTATAGGAAAAAATAAATCAGAACCAATCAAAATCAATTAGTTCAGTTTGGTTCAATTTTCATATTTTTTTATAGTCAAATCTAAATCAAACCGAACTAAATATCTATGGATTGACTTGGTTCGGGTGATCGGGTTGACTATTATTTTTTTAACACAAAAATTAATTAAATAATTATACATGTAATACAGAAAAGTGCACATAATGTATCCAAAATTTCAAATAATATTAAAATAGTGACTAACCTTTGTTCTTCTATTAGACAATGAACATTCAATTTCAAGTTGAGTCACACGATTATTGGTCTTTGAGATTTTTTATTTATATCAAATCCAAAATGTCAAAATAGTGAAAAAAAAAATTTCCTAAGTATCAAATAGGAAAGACACATTAAGGACATGGAGAATGACTTTACAAATTACAAGCCAACTTTCTTTTGTTCTCTGTTTTTCTTCTTTGTTTCTTCTTTGTTTCAAAGAGCTCTCACTAAATGGAGTCTCTTTAGACCATGAAAACCAAGCCTACGACTCACATCCTAATGAAAAAGAGAGCAAAATAAAAGCAAGAAGATGATAGTGATGACCTATTTGAGAATTTCATTAGAAGTTATTCCTCTTTTTTATTTATATTATTACTATTGTTTGAATTCTAAATAAGTAAGTGTCTGTATAATCGTTATTATTATTATTAGTTTTTAACAAATGTTGGGTTTAGGGCATTGAAAATTGGACATCGTTTGAATTAAATTGATTGGATTTAGAAATTAATTCCCAAGTTTAGAAGTCACTCTACGATCATTCATCTTTGTTATCATGTTATAAATATAAAGACCTATTGTAATAAATTAGAACAAAGAAAAAGAGACAAGCTTATGCAGCAAAGGCTTCATAAATTCATTTAATTATGCTACTCTGTATATATACAAGAGTTCTACAATAACACACTAATAGCTTTTCTATAATTATAATTTTTCTACAAATTACAAGTAATATTATCTAATAAATCCAAAATCAGTGTCTTTTTGAAGGGTTAAAGAAAGAATCCATGTTCATGTGAAAAAAAATTAATATACAATTTGAGAAAATGTTAGAAAGACAATGATTTTGAAAGACAAAATAACCACAAGTCGGAGAACATATAAATATGTTGACAACTCTAATTCTTATAAAATCCATAAGGGTTCTTGTTAGAGGGGGGCGTAAAACACAGGAAAAAAGAGACTAGCAGAGAGTGAAAGAAGTTTGTGGTGAAGAAAGAGTTAAAGACTTATCGAGCGACGACAAGTAGCGGTGAGCAGCGTCGAGGACTAGCCAAGCAACGTCGAGGGCGAGCAGAGTTGAGGGCGAGCCGAGCAGCTACCGGGTGAGGCGACGAGCAACAACTAGGTAAGGCGGCGAAGGGCAAGCGACGAAGGGCAACAAAGGCGTGAAGGATCGATTTGGGAAAAAATTGAAATGGTTTGGAACTAATTTGGTAAAAATTGAAACGGGTTCATGAGTTTAGGTAAAAAAAATGATTTAATTTGTTTCAATTTTAAAATTTTAAATTTGATAACCGAACTAATTTTATCTAAACCAATCAATATACACAAATTAAATCGAACTAACTTAATTAATTAAGTTCGAATTGATTAGATTAGTTGGGTTATTCAAACCAATTTACACTCATAGGGCATTGAATTTTTCATATACACATATCATCACATTCCAAGAGACCAAACTCTTCTCCAAATTTACAAACATCTCCCTAACATACAAAACATTATCAGATGATGTGTTAGTTACGGCTGGCATGAGGCTAGCCATTGTACCTGCATCTGGTTTTTGTCTCAGCCTCCATTTCCCGGCAAATCACCAATGCGTCATCAAACCGCATATTCTGTGCATACCCAGCAACCATTGAGTTCCATGAAACAACATCCCTGCTCAGCATTTCATCAAGAACACGCCGCGCCTCCAGCAAGCAACCACATTTCCCATACATGGCAATGAGGCCATTCCCAACGAACAAATTCAAATCGAGCCGAGCCTTCAACACGGCTCCATGAAGCTGAAACCGAAACCTCAAATTGTCAGAAAAAGAGCAAGCCTTCAGGACACAAGGGTAGGTCTAATTATCAGGGCTAAACCCACCATTAACCATGTCTTTAAAAACAAGCAGTGCATCATTGTACCAACGGTTATTCGCATAGCTTCTGATCATAACATTATAGAAAACAACATTCTTCTCAGGAATTTCATCAAACACCTTGCGTGCCAAACCGGGTTCTCCACAGGAAGCGTAGGCCCCTCATGAGTTTGATTCCCAGAGATGGGTTTTCGTGAAAATTGAGATAAAAAATCTTGTGGAGTGGACATTTTTCAAGGTTTTGATATCTGGGAATTGATCTAATGCTTTGCCCAGAAGTTGTTCAGTAAGAACTGGGTTTTGCGGGTATGCCACGGATTTTCGGATTGAAGAAACCAAGGCTACGTGAATTCTGCCCTGGAGCACATTGCTAGGAACCTACGCTACGCATTTTAGGTTGAGTAACTATGGTTGCACTTCACAACTTAGTTCGAGCAGTTTAACTGACTGATTCGATCCGACTTTTATAACATTAGTTTGAACATACTCTAGATAGTCTACACAAATCGTATAGTCTAATTTAATTACACACTTAAACATCACCATTTTACATTAAATTATTATAAGAATAAATGCGCCAAACAACTACTTTCCTTTTAAAATAACAAATGTGCCAACTTACATTCGTTTAGGGTTTAGCACACAAATATAAACATATCAAAATAACACATTAAAAACACGAGTTGTGATCCCTAACAAGATAAGATTACTTCCTAATTCTAGTTGAACATTACATGAAAAACACCCTAAGCCCTCTCGCCCCTAATCCTGCGGGCAAGTTGAATATCTTTGGGCATAATGGTAACCCTCTTGGCATGAATAGCACAGAGGTTAGTATCTTCGAAGAGCCCAACCAGATAAGCCTCCGCAGCTTCCTGCAACGCAGAAACGGCACTGCTCTGGAAGCGAAGATCGGTCTTGAAATCCTGAGCAATCTCCCTCACCAGCCTCTGGAATGGAAGCTTTCGGATTAAAAGCTCCGTGCTCTTCTGGTACTTCCTGATCTCCCTCAGAGCCACCGTTCCCGGCCTGAACCGGTGCGGCTTCTTTACTCCGCCGGTGGCCGGAGCTGACTTCCGAGCCGCCTTCGTCGCTAACTGCTTCCTCGGTGCCTTTCCTCCGGTGGACTTCCGTGCTGTCTGCTTTGTCCGAGCCATTTGCGTCACAAGAAAAGTGATGAAGGTTCTAGAATGATACAGAACTAAGAGATCTGCTTTGGCGTTGGTGAACCATTTTGGGTTTGCGGGTGTATATATAATACCACATCGTGAAAAAACTGGAGCGGGAGAATTTGATTTTTGCAGAGAGCGAAAAAGCAAAAGACGGAGGAGCGTTTACGACCGTGGATGAGTACACCAATCAACGGTGTAATTGTTACCTAAACTGAAGGCACGGATCTTGATCCGTGGCACCCCTTCTGTTGTCGTTTTAAAATAAATTAAATTAAAATTTTGATCCTAGAATTTTTATTTATTTTTAATTTAACCTTTATATTTTTTTAAATCAATTCTTATATTTACAAATATTTTTAAAATTGTCCTTATAAATAATTTTTGTTATAATGTTATTATAATATTGTCAATTAATTAAATTAATAACTATTCTTGTCTAGTAATTATTTTTTTAGATATTTATTTTTTTATAAAATGTCTAATAAGTGTTTTTATAGATACTTATTTTTTTAAGTATGTACTCATTAATTAAGTAGGTATTTCTTTAAATATTTTTTATCTTTGTAAAATATTTAGTAATAATTAAATCGACAGTATTATAATAAAAATTAATGATAAAGATTATTTTAAAAATGTTTATAAGTATAAGAACTGATTTGAAAAGAAAATTATAAAAATTAAATTAAAAATAAGTAAAAATTGTAATGTCTAAAATTTTAATTTCTAAAAAAAAGTACATAGTATTAACATAGTTGTGTTTAAGTTGATGATTAAAAAAAAATTGAACGGCCTAAACATTATCACATAATAACATAACGCATCATAAGCTATATAAAATAATAGGTCCTTAGTATAGCGTGTGTGATTAATTAGGGTTACAATCAATGTCGTATTAGCAGTTTTTTTGGGGTATAAACCGGAAAGAATGAGAATTTTTTAACAAGAAACTTTTGCACTCAGTATGAGATTAGGGGGAGAATGTTAGTTTCTAAGTTTTGATGATAAAAGATTTTTTGTAGAAAAATTTGTTGGTTGATTGATAATTATGAATTTTTTTATTTATATTTACCTTTTATTCATTTGAGTATAGAAGAAAAGTTTTTAAATTTGATTTTTTATAAAATATTTTTTATTCATAATTTGATTTTCATTATTGTTAAAAACAAGTTCTTTATACTTTTTTATGATTGGATTAAGTGTAGATGAATGTTCCAATGTTCAAAAATTAGATATACTGTCATACATAAACCAAAGAAAAGGAGTGACGGTGAGTAAATGAGCAACTATTAGAGAACAAAAAGAGTAAATATGTATTTCATACATGGAATTAACTCTCACGAATTAGAGATTAATTTTTTTTAATTTTCTCTGAATCCCTCAGCCAAAAAAAACAAGATGAAGCTTTTCACTATAAATAGGAAGTCTTACAGAAGATCAAGACACACAATTGCTCAAAACAAAAGTAAAGAAGTGTTGCAACCTTACAATCTTTGTTTTTCTTTTCTCTTAGTCGAATCTAAACTTGTATGTCCACTTTAGAGAGAGAGAGTCCAAAACTTATTGTAGGTCATTGATAAGAGTAATCACAATCTTTGAGAGTTAAATTCTTGTTCTTGTTGGAAGAAAATGGTGTGAGTAGCATTCATTTGATATTGTTACTCTTCTTCAAATAAAAGTAGAAAGAGGTTTGATGATATATTTGATGAAAGAAATTATTGTAATTCTATTTTTGGACTAAAATAGAAAAAGGTTTGTCAGAATCCTTATAAGAGAAAATTCAACAAATAAAGAAAATCTTGAACATTTATTTGGAGAGTGAATATAGGTTACGAATTGTGACTAAACTAGTATAAAATTTATTTTGTGCATTTTTCTTAATTTTTTCTTCTTTATTTTTAACTTTTACTTGTATTTATATTGAAAATATTATTTAATTTTAAAATTTTCTATTATTGAATCCTACGTATCTAATTCACCCCTCTAAATTGTTTGAAACGAAGGTAGTTTGATAAATAGATTAAATAACAAGGGGTGCTGCTATGAAACAACCAAGCGTTCAAACATGTATCGGTCAAGAACCAATTTTACGTGGGATCATTTTATTTTTCGTAAGTGATATAAAAACATATGAAATGTTACATTTACCTATAATTATAACAAGGCACTTTGATAAAAAAAGCCCCTAGCCATGCTCTGAAACTAATAGGCTCTGGGCACCCAGCAGGAGCAGCAGTAAAGCATGCACAACGACGTCATGGGAAATAAGAGGCCATCCAATCAGCCAATTTATTACCTCCACCAAAAGTTTGAGTATGATTAATTTTAACAATACTATTATTAACACATCATTTTTATTATACTATTTTATATATTTCTTGTTTATATAATAAAATAAGAGATGTACATTTTGCACTATGCATTACCTTTTTTTTTTCTCCAAACAAGTATAGATGTTAAAGAAGTGAAAACAAAATGATGAGCAAGAATAAGCAAAGTAACACCCCATGAGTGACAAACTGTGTCACCATCTTAGGCTCTGCCTATATCACAATCTTTCTAAAACCTTTCTCAAGCAGTAGAATAGAGCAGAAAGTATAACCCATAACTGGGCCATTGTTAGAAGTATCTCCTCACATTCTTTTAAAAGTTACTCGTGCTTTTCCTTTTTAAACACAAAAATATACTTTTTCTCATAAATATACAATGAGATGCTACTGATACAATTATTTAAGTTTCTATTATTAAGTTTACAGTTAGCTGCCAAAAGAGCATCAATGATACTAAACTAAGGGGAAAGAAGGGGAACATCAGGGTAATTGGTAATGTAATATTAAGTTTCCACTATCTACCACACCATGGAAATTATAAACTAAACGTGCAAATCTAATTCTTTTTGGGGATAGAGGGGAACTTCATGTTCATGGAAACGCTGAAAAGCTTTAGTCAATTTTATGGCATTGAATTTGAACTAGATAAGAGGGCAAATGATCTAATCTCATTTACCTCATCCCACACTAGTCACTAGTTCTGCATTTCAGAAGACCATTTTAGTGTCGAACCTCCAGGTAATAGTAGAAAGTAATAGCTACAGTCACTATACCGATTCTCATACTTAAGATTTATCAACACTTTCATTACATCATAAATCATTTAGTCCTTTCATTAGAAGGCATTCTGACGTGAAAATTAAACATTTACCATATGAATGGACTAGCTAGCTCCAACAAAGAATTAAGCCATTATATATTTATTTGGCAGATAGAAAATAAAACGGTTATGGTCCTCCAAGTACAGCATTCTCGTTGTCTTCTCTGCTTAATGAATGAATTTTGTTTTAAACTAATTAATTACATGTCAAAATTTTTAAATTTATTTAACTCTAAATTATGACATATATAAAATATAATATAGTAGAAATCGAGTTATAGAATTACTTAAAAATGATAAATATGAGTGCGGCTATACTTAATCTTTAAAGAGAAATCACAAACAGTACGTGTGTGTAAAAAAAAAAAACTATCATTTCTTATATGCGCAAAAAACTCATGTGACCTCAATGAGTTTAATTTTTATATATTATCAATATAAAATATTTTATATCACCAATTAATTATATATTATTACTTGTGTGATTATGAAGTAGTTATTAGGAAAGTCAAATATTTGTAATGACTTAACAATATATGATTAGATAATAGTGTAAGGATAATGCAATTAAATTAAATCTTTAAATCTTATAGTGTTATACAGACAGCATTTATTTTTTAATGTTATTTCTATAAAAATGTTATCTTAAGTGCCTTTGCTGGGGAGCTTGTGTTTCCTAACACGGAGGTATCTCGGCTAATACAAACATGAAAGTGGATCCCGCAAAAATGACCCACTCATTATTCATGCTCCGATACATCTGGGATAGTTTTCTCCTAGGACATCTTACTTTTTCCTATTTTAAGAAGAATCTCTTTCAATTTAATGAAAGCAGTATTGTTAGTGCTCAATAGAGTAGCAATCAGCAAAAAAAAAATGTATAACGGAGTAGCGGTTTAAGACTAACAATGAACCAAGTTGAACTGAACCAGGTTTGAGTTAAAGCTAGACTCACTAAATTTTACAAGTTGTTCAAGGATAATAAATTAATTTTGAATCTTGTATTAATTAAATATTTTAGACTCAATAAGTTAAATTTAAATTTATATCTCAATAAAATACATTTTACATATATTTATATTTTTTCTATGTGAAATTCGAATTCATAAACACCCAAAGACAGCAAAGGAACAATAATAGTAGAAGGATCTTCTAGCCACATATTAGACCTTTCACAAATGATCATATTAGCTAAAGATCGAATCCGCTACATTGTTACATGAGCATGAAACACAAAAACAACTAATAGCAACAAACTAAGAAGCATAAGATATCTTGGATTATAGATCCAACATATGAGAGATCTTGTTCACTGTCATTCAAACTTTGGTAAACGGATTGAGCATCTCCTTCAAGAACAATCCTTCTTCCCAAGCAAATTTGAGACCTTCATTGGCTGCCAAAAATTCACCTATATTGGCTGATGATGATCCATGCCTTAAGATGGATTTTGCTGCTACAAAATTCCCATTCCAATCCCCTATAACCAAACCGAAGCCATAAGCTGGGATTTCTTCACAAATAGCCACATCCACATTAACCTTAAAAGTTAAAAGTGTTGAACGGCGGTGGTCTCCATTGAGAAGCTGAGAACCCACTGCCAAAAAATGACGTGCAATAGCTGGTTAATTTTGGTTGACCCCTTTTTTTTTTCTTTTACGTTTTTCAGTTATGGTAAAGAGAAAAATAAGTAACGATTAAGAGAAAGAATAAATGGTTATTCTTGTGTAAGTAATAGTGATTAATAACTTGAATTTAAATCATCACATAATAAATTAAAATCACTATTTGATACTAATTATAGGTCACCAGATCATGAATTAACACACATTAAAGTTATAAAGTGGTGACCAAATAAAGAGAAAATAAATGATAATTCATGTGTAAGTAGCTAGTGGTGTTTAACAATTTAAACTTAAATCAACATATAAGAAACTTAAATTACCATTTAACACTAATTATAAGCTACCAGATCATGAATTAACATATATGAAAGTTACTAAGTAGTGATTAAAGAGAAAATAAATGGTGATTCTTATGTAAGAAGTGGTGATGAATGACTTTAATATAAATCATTATATAATAAACTTAAATCACAATTTTTTACCACTCATATGTCACTAGTTCATAAATAAAATTAATTCATGTGATAATTAAATAAGTGGTGAATATAAAAAAATAAACGATGATTTTTGTATAAAAATTGTGGTGATATGATTTGAACTTAGTTAATATTTTTGGAGACTTACCTGTTGTGTAAGTATCAAGTAATTATTTTAAACCGTTGATCAATTTCAAATCATAATCAACAGCTCTGGAAGCTTGGAGTATTGGATACTCCCAATAGTGTTATACATATTTATGAGCACATTAAACTTTTCTTAAAAAAACAAGGTAAAACATATTGTATTTATATGATAAAAACCGTGTAAATATAAAGTAAATTAGTCTAAATATGTGTAAGTAGAATTATTATTATTTGTTACACACCACGTAATGCATAACACTGCTTATTATTATTATTTTTAATCTGTAATAGTTTTAGTTGTATGCGTCTATTTTGCTAAAAATATGTTTATGATATCTCTGGTATAGTGGCACTTTAGAGTCCAGTATTATTATAAATAATGTGCTTGTTAATTCATATTTTTTATTTATATAATTATATTATAAATTAACACTATATTTAATCTTATATTACAAAAAGAAAATTTTAGGAATAAAAAATGTGTTTAAATAAATAAGAAATATATATTTATTTATTTAGAATTGAATGAAAAGAAGAAGTTAACTTTTCATAAATTACAAGAGAAAGAGAGAATGTTTTAATATAATTATAACTTGTAGATAAGTGGAAGCTTGAAAGAAATTATGTTCTTTAGTTTAAACAAAAAAAAAAAGGTAGTTAAAACCAAGGTGGTTGAAACTTACGGGTTAGTTTTTAAATGGGGAGTAAAAGCAAAAAAACGTGGTAATAATATCTAAAAGCCCATCATTTTATTCGGTTAAGATGAAATGGTTTTTAAATATTTAAATAGCATTTTAGGTAATAAAAAATTGGAGATCAAATAAGGACAATTCCCATTATGTAATAGAAAAATGATATGCATCATCTAATCACATTACTATTTATATTATTTTTTAATAATTGTGATTAAGTAAAAAAATAATAAAAAATAATATAATTAATGATATAAAAATAATATAAAAAATAATATAAGAGAAAAATAATATAAAAAAATCATAATTGTAATAGAAAAATGATATTATCATATCATTTTTCTCATCACACTACTATTCACACCAATTTTTAATGATTGTAATTAAGTAAGAAAAAGTGATAAAAAAATAATGTAATTAATAATATAGAGAATAGTGTAAAAAGTGTTTTAAGAAAAAGTAGTGTGAAAAAATTATAATTGTAATAGAAAAATGATATTATCACATTACTTTTCAGATCACACTACTATTCACATTATTTTTTAATAGTTATAATAAAGTGAAAAAAAATATAATAAAAATAATATAATTAATGATATAAAAAAATATAAAAGTGATATAAAAAAATAATGTAAAAAAATTATAATTGTATATAATAATATAAATATAATAGTATAGATAATTTCCAGGCATAAATCCATACATTTATCTCTTACATTTATTAATTTTATAAAAAAAAATCAAAACCTCCCTCAAATCTAGTTTCCTCTCTCTCTTTTTTCAATTATGATATTTTTATTATTAATAGTATATTTATTTTTTTATATTTTTTTAATATCATTTATCATATTTTTTTATCACTTTCTCTCATTTGACACTTTTAAAAAAATATTAATAATACATTTACCTCTAAAAAACATGTATAATAATATTTTTCCTTTTTTTTTATCTCCCCCAACAAGTAAAGGCAAGTGTATGCCTGATTTTAGGTGTAAAAGTAATACTATTATATTATAAATTATCCATGTGATCATGCAAGCTACGATTCACAGTTTACCAAAGTTGACAGTTCTCCTTCACTCTCCGTGTTAAACATTTGTATATAAATATTTCGATTTCCAGACAATTTATAGTATATAGTCTAGGGTTTTTTTGGGTTAAAAATATGTGATGAGTTTGACCAATATTTCTGATAATTGTTTCGTAGAAAAAAAAAACTGCATATGGTTGATTCAAAAGTAATATTTATTCTCCCTGATTTCACCGTCAGTTGTTTACTCTCCATCCAATTTAATTCCTTTTTATGTCAAATATGCAAAAGTGAGAAAATATAATTTTTAAGCAGTACCATCGTATAATGGAAAAGAGGTGTAATACTATTTTATGATTAGTTCAGCTGTGCAGGTGCATTAGCATTGGCTTATCACTAAACATAGAAAAGAAGTGTATCTTTAACCATGAATTATATTATTATTCACTAATCATAAAATATAGACATTTGTTTAAGTATGGATAATACAATTAATCACCAAACATAGACAAGAAGCCTTTCCTTAATCACTAATCATTAACTATGGGTAATTTCTTAAGCATGAATAATACAATTAGTCACTAATAATATATAATGAGTCTTTTTTGAATCATGGATTATACTATTAGTAACTAATCATAGACAATAGACTTTTTTCTTAATCATAGATTATAATATTAGTAATTAATAATAGATTATGAGTCTCTCCTTAAGCATGGATAATATAATTAGTCGTTAATAATGGACAATAGACTTTTTCTTAAGTATGGATTATATTATTAGTCACTAATCTTGAACATCTTTAAGCGTGGATTATACTATTAATCACTAAACATGGACAATGGGCCTTTTCTTAAGTATAGATTAATACTATTAGTCATTAATCATGAACAATGAGTATTTACTTAACCATGCATGGATTATAATATTAGTCACTAATCATAGACTATGGACCTTTTCTTAAGTATGAATAATATAATTAGTCACTAATCATAGACAGATTATATTATTAATCACTAATCATAGATTATAGATCTTTTCTTAAACATGAATAATACAATTAGTCATTAATCATAAACAATAGATCCTATTTTCTTAAATAACCATGAATTATAATATTAGTCATTAATCATAAACTATGGGTCTTTCATTTAGCATATTAATTAGTCATTAATCATCAGATTATATTATTAATAAATCATAGATTATAGATCTTTTCTTAAACATGAATAATACAATTAGTCATTAATCATAAACAATGAGCCTTTTCTTAATCATGGATTATACTATTAGTTCTAATCATGGACAATGAGCTCTTTCTTAACCATGAATTATAATATTAGTCATTAATCATAAACTATGGGTCTTTCATTTAGCATAGATTAATTAGTCACTAATCATGACTATAAGTTTTTCCTTAAGTATGAATTATACTATTAGCTACTAATCATAGACATCCTTAAGAGTAGATTATATTATTAATCACTAATCATGGACAATGAGAATTTTCTCAACCATGAATTATAATATTAGTCATTAATCATAGACCATGAGGCCTTCCTTAAGCATGAATAATATAATTAGTCACTAATCATGGATAATAAGCCTTTTCTTAACGATAGATTATACTATTACTTACTAATCACGGATAATGGGCTTTTTCTTAATCGTGGATTATAATATTAGTCATTAATTATAGACTATGGGTCTTTCCTTAAGCATGGATAATACAATTAGTCACTAGTAATGGACAACAGAATTTTTCTTAGGCATGGATTATATTATTAGTCACCAATCATGAACATCCTTAAGCATGAATTATACTATTAATCACTAAACATGAACAAGGAGCTTTTCCATGAGTATAGATTATACTATTAATCACTAATTGTATCACGGGATCATAGACAAAAAATATAAGATCAATGGAGTCGCCACCAATGTTTATTTAAATTAGGAAAACATCGAGAAAAACCCTTTAATTAGAAAAACCGGTCTTTTGAAAATGAGTTTGGATTCTCGATTATTACGTAGGGTAGGGAAGGTATTAGCACCCTACACCCATTTGCGGTTCCATGAACAGACCTTAAGTTAGTTGTGCAAAATTTAATAATCTCAAATATATTTATTTTTACCCTTTTTTATAAAAAGACTTTGTAATTATTTTTTTTTTTTTTAAAAAGAAACAACCAAATTATGAAAATTTATTTTTTGGCTTGACAGAATGGATTTTCGCTCCTACGTATCTCCTGGTGCAATGGAGAACTCAAAGTCACGTAGTTCTTTAGAAAATGATTGTGAGTTGGTTAATTTTAATTAAGAAATAGATTTTTGAAAAGAAGTTTTTTTTTTTGTTTGAAAATAAAATCATCGCACAGGATTCAAGGCAAAGCATAAGGCTACTCAATAAACCCCTATGATCCAACTAACGTTGAAGATAACATCCATTATTCAGTCGACATTAATGGTCATTGCATTGATTAAAACTATTTTTTTTTATTTTTTATTTTAAGGAATGCTTAAGGACAAACAAGTGATTACACAAGTAATGCATTATCATGTCATGAGCTAAGCAAATACCATAAAAATAGAGTTAGCACCGATTTAAACAGAATAACCACAAAGCAATTTTATTTTTATTCTTATTTTTTTTACAGTTTTCAGATTCTTCTCTCTTTTTTATTTTTAATGTTTATTTTTGTTTTTTTTAGCAGAAGGGACGAAATTGCCTTTTTGATTGATAAAAAAAAATGATGGGCTTCTAATCCACGTGCTGCAGCAGACTTTTATCAAAGAAGAAAATAAAGTCCCAAAGCCAAATGCATTTGAAAAGAAAAAACAAAGAGTGCTCTAGAGAAATCACCGAGCATAGACTGGGGGCGGCGTGGAGCTTGACGGTGGCGGGCTTTAGGTCGTCGGGTTCGTGCGGTGGAGCGGCTCGGACGGAGGCTCCAGGTTCGTGCGGTGGGGCGGCTCGGACGGAGGCTTCGGGTTCGTGCGGTGATGGCGCGGGCGCCGGATCTAGTTCGGGCTGTCCGATGCAGGGAAGGGCCGACGGTGAGGACCGAACGACTCACGCTGGTGGCGGCGGCTCGCCGGATCTGGGTGGAGCAGAAACGGCGCGGGCACCGGATCCGGTTCGTTTCGGCGGCGCTCGATTCCGTGCGGTGCGTGCGCGGTTCGGCGCGAGGTGGAGCGCGGCGAGGTGGGTTGTGCTAGAGTGGAGCTTCCGGTGGAGACACGACCTTGGTGGGAGTGGGGGGAGCCGGTGGCTTGGATTTGGGGTTTATGGGTTGTGGTTTGAAGGAGATGGAAGAAGGTGGTTGAGGTGGCTGGATATGAGTTTGTGGGTGGTGAGTTGGTGAAACGAAAATGAATGGTGATGGGATGCTTGGGTTATGTTGAAGGTGGGTTGAGGGTTCTTGGGTTGATTGTGGTGATGGTGGAGGTTGAAGAAGATGGTAGTGAGTTAACTCGGTGGTTAGAGATTAAGTGAGTGGCTTGAAGGGTGTTTTCCGGTTTGGTTTGGGTGAGGATGAATGGTTGGTGATTCTGCTTTTGGGTTGTGTTAAAGGTTAGAGAATGGTGGTTTGATTTGGGTGGTGTTTTAGTGGTTGAAGGAAGGAGATGGTGAAGATGGTAATGGGTTCTGCCATTGTTATTGGGTAATGTTGGAAGTTTCTCGCGAGAGGCTTGAAGAAGGTAATCGTGTGTGGGGGTTGGGTTTGGTAGATGGGGGTTACGTGAATGGAGTTGATGAGGATGAAGGGTTGGCTTGCTGAGGTGATGCTGTGATGTTGGCTATGGAGATTGGTTCTCTGTGAGAGCCAAGGTGTGGTCTCTGCTTGTTGGAGTGTCCCCTCCTGTTTGCCTTCCCCTGCTTCCTTTGTATCTGAAAGAAGGAGGCCTCCCCTGCCCGAGGTGGAGAGGCTGCCAGGTTGACCCAGCTTGGGTCACCATAACACTTCCCCATTTGTGTATGCTGCCCTCTGCTCCAAGCTCTCTTTCTCCAATGCCTGCTGCCCTTTCCCCATCCATGACATGTAGCTCCCCAAGATGTGCAGAATGCTGAGGAGCCAGACTGGTGCACAGCTAGGAGGAAGCTACGTTCCCTTGCTTGCTTGCCATTTTTTTATCATTTTTCTTGTAAAGAAGGAAATCATGTTTTATTATTTGATATATTTTTTATTTTATTTTATTTTTATTTTATTTTTTGTTTTGTTTGTGTTTTTTTATTTTTTTTGTTTGCACCAAAAAAATAAACTAAAATGAAAACTGACCAAGAAAACAAAATGCTCCCAACACTGCAATTAAACATTAATCTTTGATTAAGTGACAAAATTTTATGGACAAAATTAGGTATCAACACTAATCATAAACAATAGGTCTTTTCTTAACCATGAATTATAATATTAGTCACTAATCATAGACTATGAGCCTTTTCTTAAGCATGAATAATACAATTAGGGTCTGTTTGACATGCTGTATTAGACCTGATAGGATAAGTTAATACAATATATTATGACCTTATTAGTTATTTGGTGTAAAAACTGTATTGTATAAACTTATCCATCAAACTCCTCTTATATATTAAAATGATGAATAACTTAATCAAGCCTTGGGGGGTGGCATTAGGCCTGATTGAATTTTGATGTATAAGCTGTTATAAAGACTTTTCCATTATAATTTTAAACATTCCGATATTCTCAACCATTACGTATTAGGCCTTATACTATCAGGTCTTATACTATCAGGCCTTATACTATCATATCTAATACTATCAGGTTTTATCCTATCTTTCATACCAAACGAGCCCTTAGTCACTAATCATGGATAATGTGCTTTTGCTTAAGTATGAATCATACTATTAGTTACTAATCATGAACATCCTTAAGCATGATTATGCTATTAATAATCACTAATCATGGACTATGAACATGATTAGTGACTAATTGTATTATCATTACTTAAGCAAAGACCTATTTTTCATGATTATTAACTGCTACTACAACTCATGCTTAAAGGAAAACTCAATGTATGATTAGTGACTAATTGTATTATCGATACTTTAGGAAAAACTCATGATTATACTATTAATCACTAAATATAGATAATGAGTATTTCCTTAAGTATGAATTATTCTATTAGTCATTCCTTAAACATGAATTATAAAATTAGTCATTAATTGATTATGGGCCTTTCCTTAGGCTATGTTTGGATTGATGAGATTGAGTGAAATGAAAGGAAATGAAATGGAATAAAGATAGGTTCCATTGTTTGGTTATGTTAAAAAAAGGATAGAATAAGATGGAAGTGGGTGGGATGGATTCCATCCCATCTCACAAAAAACCATCAATTTTCTCTCCTTCCCCCCTAATTTGGAGGGTATGAGATGAAATCATCTTTTTTATTATTATTATAATTAAGATTTTACTACATTAATCTCATATCCTAATACACTACTACCTCCCTCCTTCGTCTTGCTCTACTGTTTCTGACTTGCTCTTTCACTGGTTCTAGCTTGCTCTTTTACTGCGCTTTTACCTCTATTGTTTCAATGATGCATGTCGCGACCGGGATCGCGGCGGGAAATATAGCAACTCGAATGATTTTAGAAATATGGAAATGAAAAAATGGAGTCGCCACCAATTTTATTTGAATTTGGAAAAATTGGAAAACCTCTCTTTGAAAATGGTCTTTGGAACCAGATCGGATTCGAGAATCGGTTATGCTTAGGGAAGGGTGGAAACTTAATCCCATGCACTCTAACGCACTAGTCCTAAGACGGTACCTTGATTAATTGTGCAAATTCTTAATAATCCTTTGAAATATTTATTTTACCCTTTTTACAAAAGAACATTATAACTATTTACAAAAGCGAAACCACAAAATTATGAAAATTTAATTTGGGCTTGATGAAATGAAATTCCTCCTACGTATCCCCCGGTGCAATGGGAACTCAAAGTTACGTAGTTCTTTATAAAATAAGTGTGGGTTGATTGATTTTATTTAAAAAGATTTTATTTGAAAGCTGAATCCATTTTTTGCACAGATTCAAGTTAGCACTAGGCTACTCAATAAACCCTTATGATCCAAAAGATAATGAAGATAGCATCCGCTATTTAATCATCATCATTGGTCATTGCATGGATTAAAAGATTTTTTTTTATTTGCTATTTTTATATTCTTTTACCCCCCTTTTTTTTGCCAAAAAAATGTATCATTATTGCCTTAATATGAAATGGGCAAGAAATTTCACCCTAGATTCAAACTCAAATCCCAAAAGACAGTCAACAATTCAAATTTTTAAAAAAAAGTTTGAAACCTTGAGCACCAACAACAGAGCATATACAGAGGATGTTTGGGGAAGGATTTGGAAATTGGTTCGACAGTCGGTTTAGGGAGATTGAGTGATTCTGTTTAGTTCGACCGTCGGTGGGGATAAGGATGGGATGGATTCGACTACTTCGGTTGGGGGTAAGGATGGGATGGATTCGACGGTCGGTTGGAAAGGGGTGATGGATTCGACGGTCGGTTGGGGGTAAGGATGGGATGGATTCGACGGTCGGTTGGAAAGGGGTGATGGATTCGATTCGGTTTGCAATTGATGAAGATGGTGGTCATAGTTTTTGGGGTTCGACGGTTGGATGGGATGGAGTTTGGTTGATGGTGTGAAGGTTTGGATGGGTTGTCGTGAGGGGTAATATCGGGTGTGGTTCGACGGTCGAGTGAGGTGAAGGTGAATTGCGTGAAGTTGGTTGAGGGTCACAATGGTGCGGTTCGACTCGGTCGAGTGAGGTGAAGGTCACCGATGTAGTTCGACGTCGGTAGAGGGAATGATGGTATTTTGTGAAGTGGGTTGAGGGTCCAATGGTGTGGTTCGACGGTCGAATGAAGTGAAGGTGGGCTTTGTGAAGGGGTTGAGGGTCACAATGGTGTGGTTGTGGTTCGACGGTCGGTACTAGAGGAGGTCGCTGATGTAGTTCGACGGTCGGTAGAGGGAATGATGCTATTTTGTGAAGTGGGTTGAGGATCCAATGGTGTGGTTCGTGGGGTCCGACGGTCGGTTAATGATATGATGGATCCGGTGCTTGGGTTCGACGGTCGGAAAGGGGAAAGATGTGGCTCTTTGGATTTCGACGGTCGAATGGGGAATGATGGTGTTTTGTGAAGTTATTGAAGGTGGTGGTTACGGTTTCTCGGAGGTGAAGATGAGTTCTTTGGTGGTTTGAGAAATGTGATGCGAGAAGGGGAGGATTTGTGCGTATGGTGCTCATGGCTAAAAAGAAAAGGAAAAGAAGATGGACAACATAACTAACCACCAAGTATCAAGCATGCATTTGAACACTACATTTTTACTCACAACAAAGGCAAGGATAGTGATGAGAAAGGGCTTACCTCTTCGTGCTACCAATAACACACTCAACTCAAAAAGAATCAAAAATCCCTTTCGCTCCCGGTATTCTTGCTTTTTTTTTTCTTTTTCCCCAAGGATCATTCTTGCTGAAATGGAAGGTTCTTGGTGTGACTCTTCCCTTGCCGTTAGACGGTGGAAGAAGGTGATGGGGTAGAAGGCTAATGATGGCGATGGTGGTTCTTTGCCGGTACGTAGGTGATGAGGGGTGGAGTATTGAGAATGGAGATGAAAGTGTTGGTGTTGATGAAGGGTGTGGGATGGCCTGATGTTGTCACTCTTGGTTTGGAGGTTTATGGTGATCAAGGTTGTAACCAAATGGAGTGTGCTTTTTGGGGCTAATGAAGGGTGTCGTCAGGTTCCAAGCAGATGAAGTTGGATGGAAGGTGAGGTTTTTTTTTTTTTTGAGCCCCCAAAAACCTCGTGCACCAGTATATATCCCGGTGCAGTTTTCTTCCTTTTTCCTTTTTTTTCGTCAACCACTCCGCATTGAGTCCCCTCCTTCATCTATCGAGCCTCTTTTTTCTTTCAATCCCCTCACCATCCTCTCTTTCCTACTGCTCAAGAGTGCATTTAATGCACTACTATTTTATCATTTTCCTTTTACGTGCAAAGCAATGCCCCCCACTTTTTTTTTTTTTTGTTTTTTGTTTTTTGTTTGTTTTTTGTTTTTTTGTTTTTTTTTTTTTTGTTTTTTGTTTAAAAATGGGCTTATGTGTTTGAGCTAAGAAAAAAAAAGTCAATAATGTGAACTTGAATTTTTTAACTTTTTTTTTTCTTTCTTTTAGCTAACAAAATTGGGTGTTCACAATGCATTTTTGAAATTGTTATTTACATAATCAAGAATGAAATAATTAAAAATGGGACTAAGAAATAACAAAAAAAATTAAGAAAAAAAGTATATAGTAAAGATCATCATTAGATAATATGTAAACATAATTAAAATCTTTTTTGTTAGTTAGAAATAAATAAAATTGGTGTGTTTGCAATAAGGGTAATTTAGAACAAATAAAGTTATAACTCTGACCATTCCATTCACTTCCCAAATAATAGAATAGTAACTTTATTCTATTCCATTCTAAAATATCCAAACAATGGAATGATACTTTTATCTCATTCCATTCCATTCCATCCTATCTCATCTCATCTCATCTCATTCCATTCCATTCCATCAATTACTAAATATTCAACCATAGCTTTAAGCATGAATAATACAAATAGTCACTAATCATGAACAATGAGCTTTTCCTTAAGCATGAATTATATTATTAGTCATTAATTATGGATATCCTTAAGTATAGATTATGCTATTAATAACTAAAATGGACAAGGAACCTTTTCTTAATCATGGATTATACTATTAATCACTAATAATGGACTATGAACATGATTAGTGACTAATTGTAGAATTCTTGCTTAAGCAAAGACCCATTGTCCATGATTATTGACTATTAGTGTAATCCATACTTAAAAAAGACCCCATGCATGATTAATGACTAATTTTATTATTCAAACTTAAGGAAAGACTCATTATTCATAAATTGTGAGTACTAATATAATTCATACTTTAGGAAAGGCTCAATGTTAATTATTAGTGACTAATTGTATAATCTATGCTTAAGAAAAGACTCAATATCCATGATTAGTAACTATGTGTAGTATATATGCTTAAGGAAATACTCAATGTTCATTATTAGTAACTAATTATTATAAAAATTTTTTATTATATAAAATTCTTATATAATGCAGAAAGAAAGAAACTAGAGAGAAGAATAAATGGATTAAAAAATGTATTTTCTCTATGTACGTTTGGATGAAGAGAAAATGAGAGAAAATAATATAAAAGTTGGGTAAAAAATTAAGTGAAGAAAATATAAAATTATGCAAAATAACATATATATTCTTATTTTTATATAATGAAATTTAAATATTATTTTTTTATTTTATATCTCTAAATTAAACGTATCATTTTGTAAATTGTATAGATTACTATATATTAATTTAAAAATATTAATTCATTAATATTTTGATTATGAGAGTTAATTTAAAATCTTTTGTTAATAAAAATATTTAGCACTAATTATTTATGAAATTTTGTCTAAAGCCTCAAATAAAAAAATAAGCACAAAAAGTGAGTCATAATAATATTAGAAAAAAATATAGTATAGCAAGTTAACACAACAGATGTTTAAATAAAGTTGGAAGAATTGTTGTAGATCAACATCTAGAATATTTTTGCTCTCCTTTCAACTCTTTAAATTGACATGTCTGCCCATTTTATCTCAATAGCTAGTTCATTAGTTTTTTACCGATGGAGGGTCTTATTATCATTAATCATTATTATATTATATTATATATTATTATCATTGATCATTATTATATTATTCTGTTATGGGATCTTCTCATCTTCATACATGACAAAGTAGAATTTTACCTGCCAACCCTTCTTTAAGGTTTGCAGTTGTCAGTCATTCACATATAAGTGGATTAGAAACCCTTTAAAACTGATATGTAGCATGCTGTAAATTGCAGTCTCTCCCTACTTTAATTCTTTATTTTGCTAAACCAAAGGTCCAAAATCCAAATAGGCATCCTCTAACTAGAATTGAAGTTACTGCCAACTAGAGCCATAGCCAATGCAAATTGCAACCTTCAAATAATTAACAGTTTAACAACAACAACAATCCTGCCTTATACTGCTAGATAGAGTCGGCTATAAAGATTAAACCATTAAACTCTATTTAGTAACAGCACAAATGCAAAAGCAGAAAAAAGATAAGGCAAGAGGACAATAACACTTATCGTCCTGCATCAAAAAGGAATTCTCTCTCAACGAACTTGAAGCTTAACTAACATCGGTTTCAGTCTATAGGACTGGAGTGTGATGTTGTTGGAGGTTTGCTCTCCCACTAGACCACTTATTGCCTTCTTCTACGTACTCAAGTTCTTGAACCTCCATTACACCAATAAATTAAAAAATAAAAGAATTCTCTGCCATCATATACAGGACAGGATCATTGAAGTTGTCAAATTGCAGTTTGCTTCAGAAGGCCTAAACTAGCCTCAATTATAGTGGCAAGTTACAGTTAAATTTTCATCAGGAACCTCACCAATAATCTCCACAAGAGCATATACCATCCTTAAAATGGTGGAATCGATTGGTGTCCCTAACAATAATTTCACGTTCAACTATCTTGGACATAAGCTTGGCAGCAATATGGCAATCTCCACAAACACGAAGGTTTTTGGTAACTCTGATTGGAGACCCGTGAGTATTCAAAATAGCAAACACAATAGCTAACTTTTCACTGTGAACAGCTAGATGGCATTCCTTATCCTCCTCCTCCACATCATGAAGAGCAGAATCAGTCTCAGGGACATAACCTAACTCTTTCATCTTCCCCACCAGCACACCTAGCTCTTCATATATCTCCTTTGACTGCGGGTGCGATGTGTCACCCGCAAGAAAGGTGTGAACCTGATTGTTCAGCTCAACATTGCTGATGCCAGGCGTTTTCCGAATCCTTCTTCTCTTCATTAATGATCTAACAGCTGTTACTTCTTTCCATCTAGCAGCCTTAGCATAAATATTAGATAATAACACATAGTAACCCGATTGCTCAGGAGCCAACTGAAGTAAGTTATCAGCTGCTAAAAGCCCAATATCCATGTTGGAGTACACCCGACAAGAACTAAGTAGTGCCCCCCAAACTCTTTCATTAGGATCCATTGGCATCTGTTTGATGAAATTATAGGCCTCATCTACTCGACCGGCACGTCCTAAAAGATCCACCAAACAAGCAAAGTGTTCAATTCTTGGTGTTATGTTATATTCATCTGTCATCTGTTTAAAGTAAATCTTCCCTTCATCCAGTAATCCTGAATGGCTACAAGCTGAGAGAATTGCGACAAAGGCGATGGAATCTGGACTTAGACCTAAATTTTGCATTTCTGTAAAGAGTTCCACAGCATTACAGCCTTGCCCAGTCATGCCATAGGCAGATATCAATGAAGTCCATGATGCAACATCACGAAACTTCATCCTGTCAAACACTTTCCTTGCATCATCTAGACATCCACACCTAGCATACATGTCTATTAATGCATTCTCCAATAGCAAATTTGGACATAGTTTCTTCCTCTCAACATATTCATGAATCCTCCTTCCTAACAACAAAGCTGAAAGATCCCCACAAGCAGGAAGAACACTAGCACAAGTGATGGCATCTGGTTCCACCCCACCTTTCTCCATTTGTAAATATAAATCTAAAGCTTTGCTGGGCATTGAATTTTTCATATACACAGTTATCATCACATTCCAAGAGACCAAACTCTTCTTCTCCAAATTCACAAACATCTCCCTAACATACAAAACATTATCAGATGACGTGTTAGTTACGGCTGGCATGAGACTAGCCATTGTACCTGCATCTGGTTTTTGTCTCAAAGCCTCCATTTCCTGGCAAATCTCCAATGCGTCATCAAACCGCATATTCTGTGCATAACCAGCAACCATTGAGTTCCATGAAACAACATCCCTGCTCGGCATTTCATCAAGAACACGCCGAGCCTCCAGCAAGCAACCACATTTCCCATACATGGCAATGAGGCCATTCCCAACGAACAAATTCAAATCGAGCCGAACCTTCAACACGGCTCCATGAAGCTGAAACCCAAACCTCAAATTGTCAGAGCAAGAGCAAGACTTCAGGACACAAGGGTAGGTATAATTATCAGGGCTAAACCCACCATTAACCATGTCTTTAAAAACAAGCAGTGCATCATTGTACCAACGGTTATTCACATAGCTTCTGATCATGACATTATAGAAAACAACATTCCTCTCAGGAATTTCATCAAACACCTTGCGTGCCAAACCGGGTTCTCCACAGGCGGCATAGGCCCTCATGAGTTTGATTCCCAGAGATGGGTTTTCGTGAAAATTGAGGTAAAAAATCTTGGAGTGGACATTTTTCAAGGTTTTGATATCTGGGTATTGATCTAATGCTTTGCCCAGAAGTTGTTCACCAAGAACAGGGTTTTGCGGGGATGCCACGGATTTTCGGATTGAAGAAACCAAGGCTTGTAACTCGGGAAAGTGGCGTGACAGAGGAGGAAAAGGTTTCATGAATTTGAAGATGTTACTTTGGTTAAGTCTGATGGCACGGCATTGTTCAATATTGCCTGCAAACTCTAGTAGTAGAACAACTATGAAGGTTGTGTGCAATCAAAACTAGTCCAAATAGGTCGAAAATATCATAGCTAAAGGGTAAAATATTTCGAAGTTTGATTTCTAGTTTGGAGTTTGGATTGTTGTGTTGTTAAAATAGAATTTGACAGGTGGAGATAAGCATAAGGCTACGTGAATTCCGCCCTGAAGCACATTGCTAGGAACCTACGCATTTTAGGTTGAGTAACTATGTTTGCACTTCGCTTGAACATGCTTGTACGAGAGAGATTCTCAGGTGAATATGATGTAATATTAAGTTTGTGCATTGAATTGATAGGAAATATGGTTAATTTGACAAACTCTGTTTGATGAGAAATTATTGATTATACGAATGTTTTAAAAATTGAATTGGGGATTGAATAAATACTTTCATATCATAGTTTAATTGGTTTAATTAATTAATTTTAATTAATTTATGATTAAATTATAATTGAATTAAAAAATACTTGAATAGGATATATGACTGGTCCATAATCCACCTAGTTTAACTTAACTAATTCTATTTGATTTTTATAACATTGATTTGAATATAGTCTAGATAGTCTACACAAATTATATAGACTAATTCAATTACACACTTATACATCATCATTTTATACTAAATTATTGTAAGAATATATGCTCCAAACAACTACTTTCCTTTTAAAATGACAAATGTGTCAATTTATATTCGTTTAGGGTTTAGCACTCAAATATAAAAATGTCAAAATAACACGTTCAAAAAATGTCAAAACAAATCAAATAGAGTTAACTCAACTAGTAACATGAAACTGTGATTTTTTAATATTAAAGTCTTGGTCAATCTTGTATAAAAACTTTTTTTGTTCCCATACCATATTAGCTTAAGTCAAAAGTCATGGAGCTTAATCTCAACAAGATTCGAACACTTTTTTTTTTGGAGGTTACAAACTACTTATCACTTGACTCGAGCAACTTGGCTCTGGGCCACAAGTCTATCATGCATCATGTCTATTCAAGAATTTCTCCATCATATTACTAGTTAACCAGTGAAGGTAGGCATGGCGTTATGGCCTATAAAAGTTCATGATAATTGATAACTTGTAATTGGTCTTTTTGGGTTTCTGTTAGACAAGGTATGTGATTTTGAATTGTGTCTTTTGTACCCTGGGTCTTTTTGTTTTGTTCTGCCTTGCAACTAATTGATTTTTCTCTTTAAACCGAGAGCAACGTCACGTCCGATGAGAGAAGGTGAAGGGTATTTCCTGTTCAAATCGTGAACTTGCTTGTCAGCCCTATTAATCTGTGTGGTAAAAGGTGGAAGGAAAAAGCTAGAAAAACGAAATTGACATTGATTTGTGGACAATGCAAACCAGTATTGTCCCGACAGTAGATAGCTCAAACTAATAACATGAAGACATCTTGAGAATTGTCATTAACATTTGGGCATGTTCTGAAAGTTAAGCTGACTTTAGATGTTTAGATAGACGAAATACAAGGCATCACTAGAAGTTATGGGCAAACTACCCGCTAACAGCTCCAACAATAAAGATAAGCCCACCGGAGGTTTTAGAGGCTATTGTTTTCATGTACTGTTCCACTAGTGAGAGCATAACTCACTAGTAAAAAAATATACACGGAAGTGAAGCATTTGGCACCGTGAAGAGAAGAGAAGCATGTGTGCCCCAGAGACAGACAGGTTCCCCAACTCAAAATGAAATTTTTAGTAACACTGCTTTTTCCTTCAAGTTGGTAACATAAACAAATGTTTCGAGGTATGTAGCAGAATGTAGTAAAGCACAATTCTTTCTCCAATGATTATTCATTTCTAATCTACATTTGTCATATACATCAAACAGAACAAATGAATTTATTTGCTCAGTTATAAAACTGTATACAGTGAGTCATTGAGTCATGTTAGTATACTAATGTCGTGAACACTGGCAAAGAAACTACAAGTAGGATTTAACTCCAGATGTTCCCATCCATGATCCACCATTTGTGGAAGTTATGCATATACAATCTCCTGTGGAAGTCAGGTATGGTTTATTTACATCAAAGATAATCCTGAAACAATGCTTTAGAAACAGAACCACATGTTTGACTCCCATCAGCCTGGTAATTGTCATCGTGTGTATTGTTTATCCATTGGCATGAACGCTTGTTTCCAGTCATTGGTGTCTCACATACTGTGTCATAGCTTGCCCTTTGGTGCTTCTTCCTTTTTGGTAGCTTTTGAAGGGGGTCTGCCTTGTGTTTCACACCCTTCTGTACTTTTGGGGCCCAAACTCTCTGCAAATCAGGCATCCAGCTTGTGAAAGATGAAAATCTCCTTGCCCTCTCTCTCCTCTCCTTTGCTTCAATTAGTTTTCGATCATAATCCTCTTGTTTAATCCCTTGGAGTCTTCCACTATCCTTGTTCAATAGCTGAAAAGGCTCATTTTCTGCTGACATATGTCCATAACTGACATTGTTTTCACCCATCTCATCTCGATCTAGTCTTTCCTTCCAGGATTTGTTGCTATCCTCATTGTTGAGTAAATGATTAAGGGTTTCATCCTCATCCGCAAACAGCAGCAAGTCCATTTTGTTGTAGATTTTATGAACCACATCTCCAATGGTGTGAGAATACCTGAAATTTCAGGGATTTCAATGTCATAAGTCTACCCACTTTCTTTTCTTTATGCAGTATCAACTTTATTCAATGTTGCCATGGACAAAGAAAGAACTCAGAAAACTATATTTTATTTTTATCTAAATTAAATATTTTTAGTTAGACAATTAAAAAGACAGCTAGTGATAAGATGATAGGTATTCTGTAATAACTCAAAAGTCAAAACAAGTAGACATTATTACTATCATATTGAAGTCATTCTTTTCTGGATCCATCTCTGGTAGAGATAGCAGAATAGCAGGCAAGCACCACAAATGCTATATTTTGAAATAATGGCAGCAAATGATAATAAACTGAGTTATTGCTCACACTCCAAAAAGAACTAGGAATTCCTTAAAATCCTGTAATTTGTATTTAAGAATATTATCTAGTTCTGTTGTACAAACTTGTACCTGTTTTTTATGATCTTTGACACATAATTCTCAAGGTTCCAATCACCAAAGAAACCCCCTTCCATATGGCACTGAATGTTCTCCAAAAGCAGGCATATATGTTTGACAAACTTCTGTTTGCTAGACTCTTCAACTCCACTTCCAACCTCTGACTGTAAAATCTCCATCCTAAATAAAATTTGCAGTTCATATCTTAGGCTGACTAAGGAAGAACATGAAACAAAAGAAACCAAATTTTACAATTGATTAAAACAACGAAACATCAAATGCAGAAATTAAGAGAAGCTTTGTGAAAGGATACTCCCTAACTACATGTTCCATAGTGAATGTAAAAGGTTCTGGATCGGATGCCTGAGAAAATAAATTTCTGTTTTTATGCTTTGCAGCTAACTCCCTGGGCTCCCTTAATAGAAGTTTTATCAGTTCAGATGCAACCATGCTACCACAAGCATCACGACATTTTAAGGGAGACTGACTCTCTGGAATGGTTTCCCTGTCAACCTTCTGAGATAGCCAATATATAGATGAATTGACAAGTCGCTCTGCCAAAGCTCCCAGGTCTATGACTTCAGATTCAATTCCCTGATGGATCTTATTAGAAAGATTACTGAAAAATGCTTCAGATGTTTCTGACCTAAAATCAAGCGCAGCATCATCCTGTATTCTAGAAGCCTCAGTGTTTGTTCCAGCTGAGGTAGATAAGGAGATTGGCTGTTCATCATTTTGAACTAACTCAGTCAATCTATTTTTATTCTCTTCTGAAATTATCTGATTTGGTTTGGACTTGTCTGACAAAGATAAATCACAACAGCCAGGTTTCTTCATCTGTTTCATCCAGCATTTCAAAAACTTCAACTTTTTTGACTTGTTACAATCCATGGTGTAATAAACCTCATACAGGTCTGTCTCAAAATGATCATACACAGCATTACAGAAGGTGCTCCATGTAAGGTTTCGAAGTGTATTCAAATCCATCACTTTCTTTTTCGGATGACCCTCAATTACTGTAGCACTCTTCTTAGCTTGAGAATCCAAGAAATTCTTGTGCTTCTTAACTTTGCTATCAGGTTTGCAAATCTCAGCATCCATTGTTCCAATATATTGAGCCATACTTGCTCCACCAAATTCACAAGCCAAATCTGGATTACTTAATACAAATAAGAGAGCAGAAGAAAGTGTGAAAGGCCTTAGAATACCCATACACAAACCACCATTGTCATTGCAAAGAGACACCAATGCCCAGCAACCTTCTTTATAAAGAAAACTTAAGAGAATTTGCCAAATGGGTACAGATTTTCTCTGCCACAGGTAACCAAATTCAGCTGAAAGAATGTCAAGAACCCTATTTGCAAAAAATTCATTTGAGCTTTTATTCTGCTTTTTCTTAGACTTTCTAAAACCTTCAACCACAAGAACGGAATCAGATAAGCAGTCCCTTAAGTCCACAAAAGCATCACACCTCTGCACAACTTTAACTTGAAATTTTGTGATTCCATGCCCAAATTGTTTCCAAAATTTGTCCTTCTTTTCACAGCCTCCAGTTTGTGAATTAATGAACTTCGGATTAAACCAAACATCATCGTTTTTACCTAAAAATTTCAAATCAATCAACTCAAGATCACAACAGTTGCATTCTATGGGATTCCCATTTACATCCAACATCTCAAGACTCAATTCCACTTGGGAAACCTTCCTTGAACAATCACTTGTTTCAAGAGAGCTCCATGAAATTCCAATTTTTGGATAAATCAATCCAAAAGGAACAAGAGCTGAACCAAGTACAATTGAACTCACAGAGCATAACCCCCAACCCAACCTTCTAATCCCTCTCTCAAACAACCCATATATCTTTCTAAATACATCACTCTCACAATTATTCTGACTGCACTCAGATTCACACCTAACACCAACCCAAGTACAATGAATATCCCTAGAACCAAAAGCATCACTCACACCTCTAAAAACCTCACAAAACCTCTCACAAAAATTACCCACATTTTCCAATGGCTCATCACCCTCTCCCTCGCCCACATTGAAAAACCCAGATAAACCCTTGAAGCTCTCACACAATGGCGAAAACAGAACAACCAAATTGGACCTAATAACCGAACCACATCGATCCGGGTCGGGGTCCCAGGCGTAGCCGTGAAGGAGCTGGCGCATGGAGGCGGCGAGGTGGGCAGCCCGGGGAGGGGGCGGCAATGGGGTGTGGAAATTAGGGAGGGAGTTGAGGGTGTGGGAGAGGGAAAGGAGGGTGGTGGTGGGGTGGTGGAAAGAGAGGGAAAGAGATGAAGTTGTTGGGGTGAAAGGGTGGAGCTTGGAGGAGGAGAGAAGAGGGGAGAGGGAGGAGAAGAAGAGTTTGAAGGAGAAGAGGGAGGAAGAGAGGGGAGGGAAGGAGAGGAGGGTTTTGATGGAAAAGAGAAGAGGGTTTGTGTATGGGGTTGGATTGGGGAGTTGGAGGAGTGGGTGAAGGTCTATCAGGAGAACTATGCGTTGGGTCTGGGTGTAGTCGGTGAGTGTATCAAGTGGGTGTGATGCCATTGAAGAAAGAGAGAGAAAGGGGAGTTTGGAAAAATGGGTTCGTGATGGTGGAGATGGGAACAACTAACAAGTATGGAACTTGGTAAATTGGGGTGGGGAAGAAGAATAAAGGGGAATGCAGTGTGATGAGAACCGGCGCCCGAGAGAGAAGGAAAGAGAAGTTGAAATAAATAAGAGAAGGGAGAATAGAAAAAACAATGTGCGTAGGCGGGAAATCAAAATTGGCGCAGAAAATATGATTTCTAGCTGCAGAAATTCTTATATCCTGCGGAAGATTTCTTCCTTCACGGAGGATCTAGCATTTACATTTCTAATACAATCAACATATTTAACACAATTTAGGTATATTTAATGGTTATGATGTTTTATGGTGAAAGAAAATATTTCCTCCAGTTGTAAGAAATATCTTTTTTCAGTTAAACAATTTTACAACGAATAAATAGTTAAATATGTGACTTCAATTTGTTTTTTAAAGAAATTTAATATTAATTTATTCTATCTATAATTAAAAGTAATAACAACTTATTCTGAAGGATAACATCAATTTAGTAATAGAATCTTGTAATTTATACATAAAAAGACAATTTTAATATTATTTTTTTAATGATT
The DNA here is from genome assembly GCA_029884595.1 of Ormosia semicastrata. Classification (NCBI taxonomy): domain Eukaryota; kingdom Viridiplantae; phylum Streptophyta; class Magnoliopsida; order Fabales; family Fabaceae; genus Ormosia; species Ormosia semicastrata. The sequence goes on from JAQQTO010000041.1 coordinate 11,277,649, forward strand.
GAAGAAATAAATTAATATCAACCTTTTTCAATGATCAAATTAATGCACATACATCTTTAGAGAACTAAAATTATCGTCGACTCATCTGGGTTTGCATTTATTCATTGCGCGAAACTGAGAGAAAAAAAAATTAGCTTGACAAAAACAACAATACATTGATAAATTGTTTGTAACGAAGGTAGTTTGATAAATAGATTAAATAACAATGGAGTGCTGCTATGAAACAACCAAGCGTTCAAATATGTATCCGTCAAGAACCAATTTTAAGTGCAGTCCTGTTATTCTTATAATAAAAAAACATTTAATTTTATCTAATTAACTTATAAAATTATTTTGTATATCGCATTTAATATTACAATCGCATATAAAATAATTTAATATTTATTTCACGTTAATATATAATATAAATACGATGTGTATATATTGATTAATAAAATATTTTTCTTTTAGGTGAGATTATTTTATTTTTAAAAATTAATATAAAAACATATGAAATGTTACATCCACTTAGAAACATATTTTGTCCACTTAAAATATAATGAATATATGTCTATCGTATATCTATCTGAGATAGATATTAAATCATATTATATACAATTATAATATTTTTACAAAATACAAAATGAATTTACAAATAAATTATAAAAAATTAAACATATAAAAATTAAAAAAATAACTTAATACACTTATAACTATATATCAAGGCACTTCGATCAAAAAGCCCCTAGCCATGTTCTGATACAAATAGGATCTGAGCACAACCAGCAGGAGGAGCATTAAAGCATGCACAGCAACGTCATGGGAAATAAGAGGCCATCCAATCAGCCACTTTAGTACCTCCACCAAAAGTTTGAGAATGATTAATTTTCACAATAATATTATTTACACATTATTTTTATTATATCATTTTATAGTTTTTTTATGTAATAAAATAAGAAATGCACACTTTGCAATAATATACATTGCCATTTTTTTTCCAACATGTATAGATGTTAAAAAAGTGAAAGCAAAATGGTGAGCAAGAAAGTAACACCCCATGAGTGACAAACTGTATCACCATCTTAGGCTCTGCCTCTATCACAATCTTTCTAAAACCTTTCTCAAGCAGTATATAGAGCAGAAAGTATACCCCAAAACTCGGCCATTGTTAGAAGTATCTCCTCACATTCTTTTCAAAGTTACTTGTGCTTTTCCTTTTTAAACACAAAAATATACTAATTCTCATAAATATACAATAAGATGCTACTGATACAATTATTTGTTTAAGTTTCTATTATTAAGTTTACAGTTAGCTGCCAAAAAAGCATCAATGATACCAAACTAAGGGGAAAGAAGGGGAACATCTGGGTAATTGGTAATGCAATATTAAGTTTCCACTATGTACCACACCATGGAAATTATAAACAAAACGTGCAAATCTAATTCTTTTGGGGATAGAGGGGAACTTCATGTTCATGGAAAGGCTGCAAAGCTTCAGTCGATTTTATGGCATTGAATTTGAACTAAATAAGAGGGCAAATGATCTAATCTCATTTACCTCATCCCTCACTAATCACAAGTTCTGCATTTCAGAAGACCATTTTAGTGCCGAACCTCCAGGTAACAGTAGAAAGTAATAGCAACAGTCGCTATACAGATTCTCATACTTGAGATTTATCAACACTTCATTACATTATAAATCATTTAGTCCTTTCATTAGAAGGCATTCTGACGTGAAAATTAAACATTTACCATATGAATGGACTAGCTTGCTCCAAAAAGGAATTAAGCCAATATAATAAAACGGTTATGGTCCTCCAAGTACAGCATTCTCAATGTCTTCTCTGCTTAAAGCATAACTAAACCTCCTCTCCACATCCTTTTCAAGATTCCCAGGTCCGCTCTTCAAATACCTGCATCAAATTAAACTCTTCAATATCTACAAGGAGAACATTACAACAACCTACCTTTTCTATTAACCATTAACATTAAAATGGATGTTAGGGAAATCCCATCATGTACTTTTACAATGTGATTATTCAATAAACCGTTACCAAGTATTTCATATCCAATTTCTCAGAAGACCATCAATTTATTCAGGGATAAACTTACTTTACAATCAGTAGTTGATATGACATAGTGTAGGATGTAAAGTGTAAATGGGAAAGTTCAGCCCTGCCCCCAACAGGAAAATAAGATAATTACAACAAGCTAATCACAAAAAATGCTTGACTAAGTCTACCTTGTATTGTCACTAGACGTTATCTTCAAAGGCTTCCCTAAAATCAACAAAATCTCCAAGAAGATTTAAATAACCAGTTCTTCAAATTTTGAATAGATAACTAAGCAATTTTCTTCTTCATCTTCATATTCCAATAGTGACCCCAAAATCCTTTTTAAGATATAATTATTTACAAATTCAACTTTTCCTATGGAAACAAGAAGCATTCATAAGTTTGGTTTGCAAACTTTCTGATTACCACATCCTCCTGAGTCCTGACGCTGACAGTTTTAGAAAAGGCAGCCCTGGAGACAAGCAAATTAAAGTTTATCCAGATGAAATTGAAATAATTACATCTGATCACAGAAACGAGAAACATAAAATTGGAAAGCATCAATGCCCACATCTTTTTAATTTCAGCAATTCAGTTGCTCCTCTCTCTTCTACAAAATGCACATTATTAATTCTTCCCCTCCCTTTTAACCTAAAAGAAAAATTCCTCTCCTCTTTAATCATGCAACATATATTCTACACTAAATCTTCTGAAATTTTGGACGCAATGCATGAATGTATTGATATGTCCACTGTGAAACAGAGTGTGACCCTTAACCAATAGTGCCTGATTTCTTTTATTTTGGTTGGAATAGCACTTGAAATTTTAATGCTGATTGTCTTACTCTGTTCCTGTTAAACAATTTAACTATATGCTTTCCTTAATGGTCTCTGCTTGGCTAAATCTCTGGATGTTCGTAACCTTCTTTGTGAATCTGATTCTTCAGAAATGGTTCATCTCAGTTTACATGCACCCTTGCATGAGATTAAATCCCATAAGTATGGCTCAATTATCTCAGATATTCGTTCCCTTCGTCACAGTGATTGGGACGTCCGTCTGCAACATGTTTACTGTGAGGCTAACTATCCAGCAGACTTCTTAGCAAAACTTGGAAGGGAGAGTGACTTCACCTTCAGTGTTTGGCATGATCCGCCAGCAGGAAATCAAAGCTACCTCCTTGCTGATGTGCAGGCTGTAACTTTTATTCATTAGCTTTCTTTTCTTTTCTTTTGCTAGTTTTTCTTCATCCATGTACCCAAAAAAAAAAAACATCATTTAGCTTGCCGGTTGTTTTCAATCTTTCTTTTGTAGACCTATATAATGGACAACCACTAAAGTTATATTTTTCTTATTAAAAAACAAAGAAAAATGGCTTGTCACAATTTACAGTTCAATTTTGCCCAACATAGTTATTAATGTACATATTGTTCCTAGATCACCAAAAGGATGGGGAAAATAAAACAAATCAATTAAATCCAGTTGTCGGATTATCTACCAGTATATATCTTTGGGATGCCCCCTTTCACTCAAAAAACTAACAGGCCAATCAGCAGTATAGAACTAGTGAAACCAATAAAAGTTAAAATAATTTCAAATTCTAACCAATCTTCGGTAGCATCAACTTTCTGTGGACTGTATCCATGATTAGCAGCTGTATTGGAGTTTCACCCAAAATTTTGCTTGTAAAGTTATTTTACACAGATTTTATTTCATGCTTATTTTTAATTTAACCATTAACATTGTAAAAGAAAGTTAATTTCCTAGCCCAAAAACATTAAATATTAGTTCAAAATAGTAGGCAAGGGAGAGGAGATGAAAGATACGACAAAAGTGTTTTTGGGTTGACTAATAGAGTACTAGAATAAATATTGGACAGTAGTTATCTGAGGGTTGAAGATACCAGGAATCAAATAAATGAAGCTACTTTCATGTTCCAATGCCCTGATTCATTATTAGGCCTATGGACTGTGGAGTGTTTACTGTTCTTTATTCTATATCCAAGCAAGAACACATACATTAAGTAATGACTTGTGCAGGATTACTTCAGTGATTTTGTAATTGATCTTGAACATGTTTGTGGAGGGGAACAAGTCACAAAAAACAACAACAACAATGTGAATATGAATTTTGAGCATGCATTAGTGTTAGATATATAAAATCATTCACATGATTTCACCTAATAGCTTAAGTTATCAGAGCCTCTATGACCAAGTGGTCTAGAGTTCAATCCTTGTCGCCCCAATTCTTCTAATAAAAAGTTGAATTTCAGTAAGGTAGGTGGGTTTGTGTATTGTCCACACTTCAAGCCCAAAGGGCGCTTGCGTGAGGGGGCGGTTTAGATATATAAAACCATTCATGTGTCTTCACCTTACTTCTTAAGCTTTTGGGAGAGTTGGTTCATGATAATTAGCATGCCTATCTTCTAGCAAATTGGACAAAAATTCAATAGACAAAGCAAACGTTAATTGGAATTTTGCCTAAAAAATTAAATGGAAGTCAAACCCTTCACAAACTTCCAACTAGAATATACGGCCTCCATAAACCATTAAGCAATTTTAAACCACACAAAAGTGGATAGCACCTTGTGTACATGCGCATACACTTACTTGAACACACACCCACATAAACTCAAAACAGCAAAAGGGCATGAACCCAAAACACAAAAACACAGAAACTAAGCTAAGAACAAGAAAGGAACATACCTTATGTAGAGATCAGTGACATCTAGAGAGAGCTGAGCATGCCAATCAGGCTTATGCACCAGCCACACAGCCCTGTCATCCTTGCTCTGGTGGAACCCCAAACTCCTAAGCCATGCCTCAATGCAAGGCAAGCTGTGTGAGTAGAGGGGCTTGTTCTTTTCTGGAAGCTTCTGAAGCCACTCATCTTCTTCTGGGGGTGACATCTCTTCTTCTGCTTCAGGGGACTTGCAGAAAACCGGGGTGGTGATGAGTTTTCTGAATGAGATGGAAAGTGGGTGGGGACAGGGAAGGGATTTGGGGAAAAGGGTAGGCTGAAAGATTGGAAATTGGGAGGAAGGGAATGCAGAGATTGAAGGAGGAGGGAGTGAGACATTGGAGTTCGTGAACGTTGAGGATGAAATGGTGGACATGTCTCGTTTTGTTGCTGGGTTTTTGTTTTTTGTTGGTGCTACTTTGGTTTGGTTATTTGAGTGATGAATTTGGATGGAATTGAAATTAAAATGAAAAAAACAGTGACAGAAGAAAAAAAAAGGTTGAATTTTGAAGAGGGAGACACTGAAACGAAGAAATGAACTGCAAGTTTGAATAGAGCAGGAGATGGTTATCTTGTACAAGAGTTTTGGGGTAATTTGGCATTTGGTCGCTCATATGAATTCTAGTTATCAGCTTCACGTGCAGGGCACGGGACACAGTTGAGACTTGAGAGCACTTCTCCTCTACAAGGAAAGACATTACTCATTAGTAAGGGAACTAAAAATGAGCACTTTTTCCCTCCTGTATCAGTATAAGGAATTGAAGTATATTTCATACTAATCACCAAGGGAAATATTTATACTAACTTAAACTCTTAATTTAGTTTTTTTTTAACTTCTAATAATGATTCTCAATATGAGTTAGCTTAACTGGTTAAAAAAATTTGAATAAGACTCTACACTCTACATGTGCATATATTCAAATTATTTCTTTGAATAATAATTCACTTAGTAATCATTTCGTAATAATCTTTTGAATTTCAGACTACTTCTCTCATATCTTAAGTATGATAATGGCATTTTATTAAGTAATATTAAAGTAATTCATCTATACTATCATTTTCCTTGTTAAAAAACAAGAAAAAAAAAACTCAAGATTACTAATGTATTTTTCATTTTTTATGAACTTTACTGCCATAAAAAATAAGCTCTAATATTCACTTATCAAGATTTAGATATGGTACTCCATTTAGGAGAAGGATGATGATGCTCTATTTTGGTATTTTTATTTTTAATTCTTTGACAGTAAAAACCTTAGTCCAATCTACACTAATTTAGATTACTTAAAACTTTTTAAATACGTTAAAGTTCTCATATATATCATGTAAGGTTTTTTTTATTGTACAACTTTGATTGAAATTATTTTTTGATTCTTAATGAGTACATTTTAAAGTTGAAGTCAAGCAATAATATTGTACATTTTATATACATTAATCACACATGTACAATATAGCATATTCCAAAGCCAACTTCATTGGCGAAGACATGAGCCTTCTAAATCAAAATCCTTCAATAGAGATCATATATCACCTATGGCTATAAGTGGTACGTTTGAATCCTCTTGCACCTTTTCTTTTCATTCCCTTCATTCCTTTTCCCACCTCTCAGGCCTCCCAATTTATACTGGCAAAACACATTTTACATCCTAATTCTAATCACACTTTTCTTGGTTTCTTGCTAATACCAAAGAAAGAGACGGAAGTGCTGGCATAAAAAAATCGTTGTTAGCATCAATGTGATTCTGCATATTGAAAATGAGACCAGTATTTTTTGACAAGCTGCCCAAACAGCGATCCTTCTCTCTTCATCAAGTTCATTGGCTCATCATACTCCGCCAGTTTTCCTGCAAATACAATCAGAACATTTCCTTTTCTTAGAAGAAAACAAGTAAATGATCAAACATTTTCTTCACTTTTTTTTTTCTGTTTGTGATAAAAGTTGAAGTGTGAAAATCAAGTACCCCATATCTTACATGTTGATGTTTTTGTGCCATAGAAGTCAAAATGTTAAATCAACTACCTCATTGTTTATTACCCTCCAACTAGGTGAATGCAACCAGACCCTCTGCTCAACAACAAACCTATCTTTGGGATGTGTCAAATCAAGTGGTATAGGTAGAATTCTAGTGAGGAACAGATGAACTACATTATTTGCACTCTTAACTTACTGTTTGATGTCAACATTAGAAAATGGCAATGGAGTAATGTACTAGTCTGAAAAAGTGCTTATTAAATGAGATAAAGGACAGTAAATTTGCATCTTACTACCATCACTGATGGAAAGAACCATAGTGCAATCCATCACGGTTGATATCCTGTGGGCTACTGTGATTAGTGTACAATCTGCAAACCCTATCCCAATGGTTTTCTGCATAATCAAATCAGTTGCATTATCAATTGATCCATTTTGATCGTGTAACAACTGTGTAAACTCTGCCTTTGTCCCACGCTCCAGTTTGATCCTTCTTCAACAACTGTGTAACACTTCGTTACTAGGCATTAGTAACAAGGAAAGAAGTGCTTCCTGCATAGTTACAACAATGAAACTTGAAAGTTTACCTGAGGAGTCTAAGCCCTCTTTTTTCTCTTGGACAGCCGCTCTCAACTGACACTTCCCAAGAACCTTCATAAATCACAAGGAAGCTACAATTAGTTCACATTTGTTATGCAAAGCTGAAAAAACCAGAAAAGACTTGTTCCTGTTATTAACAAAACCACACGTTGAAACAGAATGTAGCGGCATTACCTCCCATATCTCTTGATCAGAGTGTTGAGACAAAGGGTCCAAATTATATCTGACTGTCCCATTAAAAAGAGTAGGATCCTGAGGGATGACACCAAAACGTGACCTCAAATCATGAAGGCCAATAGAAGAGATGTCTATGCCATCAACTACAATTTTTCCTCCTGCCGGCTCCACAAGACGAAATAAAGCACCTATAAGAGCGGACTTCCCACTGCCAGTCCTGCCAACAATACCAATCTTGTGCCCTCCTTGAAATGTGCAAGTGATGCCATGGACTACAAATGGCCCATCAGGCCTGTATCCTATCTATTTTGGTATAAATAAGCAAATTATGTACTTCAGTTCAACTCCCATTTTTCTGAACGTTATGCTGCAAAACTTAAAATAAGTAACAAGTACCTGCAAATCATTTATTTTTACTTTGCCTGCAACTGGCCAATTCAAAGGAGGACGATTTCCTTCTATCACTTCTTGGGCTTCACTTGGTATATGCATATATTGATTTAGCCTTTCTCCAGATATTATATAATTTGCTAGAGTGCATTGACTTTGAATTGAAAATACTAGGGCAGCGTTAAGTGAAAGGCCATAAGAAAGGGCCATGCCAATAAATCCTGGAAATATGGATATTGAAATTAAGAAACTTGCATAGGAGAGATAATGTTATTGTTTGAGGATAAAAGCATATGATTTGTTAGAATATTTAAAAAATATTTCAATTTTTCTTTTGAATCACATCGTATCACATCATCACATTATTCATTTCAATAATATTCTCACTTTACAACCATTTCTATCTTTTCCTTGTTCTCTAACCGTAAACCTAATTCTTCAACATGGTATCAGAATCATGGTATCCATCTTGAAGAGAATTTCTTTTTTTACTGTGTAGAGTTCATGGAACTCCTTAAAATCATTATTACTACCTTCAAACTTAGATCTAGTTTTGTTGTTTTCCTTATCTTTGTCTCTTCCTAACCTCTTTTTGAATCTTGATATGTTCTCTTCCAGTCTTGATCAATTTGCTCATAGATCTGCGCTCCTCCGCTGCACTCCTGATCAGTTCCATCTGATCCAATATAAAAGATTGGCTTTGTCTCCGTTGCTCTAGCCGCCAATCAATTTCGTTTGATTCAGCCTGAAAGATTGGCTCCGTTCACTCTAACCTAAAAGATTGGCCCTATTGTAGTTGTGATTTCCCAAATGCAAATTGGTTTCATTCCAAATGTAGTTTGGCCTCGTTTACATTGTAGTTTTTCCCAAATGCAGATTTGTTCCATCCTATATACAGTTTGAGCCTATTGGGTTCGCTGACACAATTTGGCTTCCTTTGGCAAGTTATATTTTTATTTTATTTTCTTTTTAGTGTGTTTAATTCTAACAAGCTAAAGCTTGATAATATCTAGAAAATATCTTATAATATCTTGATTGTATATTAAAATATTTTAGAGTATCTTAGATGAACTCTTAGGAGTTATTTTCTATTCATTATATTTCCAAATTTATTTCCTTATTTGATTAAGTTTAAGAGTCTATTATTAATATAAATAGGACTCTTAAGTTTATTTTTTGAATTACATCGTATCACATCATCACATTTTTCTTTTCAATAATATTCTCACTTTACAACCGTATCTTTCTTTTCTTTATTCCCTAACTCTAAACCTAATTCTTCAACATGATTTATAAGATTTTAAGACTCAAAAATGACATTTCAAAGGTAATAATAACTGAAGTCTCACCAGAGGAGAAAGTCCCAGGTGGAAGCACAACCATGCAAAGCACTACGGAGGCAAGAACAACTGCACTGACTGTTTCTAACCGTAGGATCAACCACTCATCTGAGGCAAAACTATGGAAGAAAGGACTAGCATTGACATCAATGAGATCAAGATTCTTCTAAAAAAAACGATCTTCCTCCTCAAAAGCCCTTATTGTCACAACTCCAGCAACAGTTTCAGCTACATGATTAGCTACAAAGGATTTTGTCGTGCCATTCATCCGCATCATAGTATCTCTATAAGAAAAAAAAATATCTTAGCATGTTCATTTTAAATTCTATAAAAAGATTAAAAAGTCATCGAAAGATAAAAATTGAAGAATTAAACATGTTATTCACCACCCCTGCACTGACCCTTTCAAAGAAGAATGAGCATTGTGCAGTTAAATTTGATGGCTTTCTCAATGTTAATTAAAAAAAGCAGACACCATTTTACTACAGCAATATAATTCAAAGAAGAATCTGTTCATTACCTGCTAGCGAATTGCAACATATACCATTGGTATGGAGGCAACCAAGACTCGCCAAGTGATAACTGCTAAAACTGTAAGATTAGCATAACAAACTGTAGTACCTCCCACAGCATAAGTGAGGTTAAATGGGATATCAAGATCCACAATGCTCAGATCTGCTGAGACCTAAACAAAGAAATAACAGTCAAAATACTATTACTTCCATTACATTTCATTGCAAGGAAAAAATTTGTTTAATATGCTTACCCTACTAAGTATGCTTCCCAAAGGTGTGGAGTTATAAAAAGACATAGGTGCACGAAAAAGGGAGTTCATTAACTGTAAAAATAAATATTTTGATGATTGAAGACCCAAAGCAGAAGAAGACTTCTGATCAACAAGAGAAATGTTGAAATAACTCCAATCAACACGTAAACTACAATCAATTGCAATGTGCTGACATGGGGATTGTTAACATTAGCAGCCATCCAGTTTTGCAATATCTGGCAACTCACAAACGTAAGGTGACAAAGGGCAGCCATAGAGAAGTATATATAACCTTTCATCTGATTCAGATACTGTAAGTAAGGCTTCAACCCTGTGTCTCCTATCTCTCTCTCTTCTTGCTTAATTAATTGATTTCCAGTTGATGCTTTAAACTGCTTCTCCATGAATGCTTGCCTACTCTCCTTAGCAGAAGTTGAATGTCTATGGGCAGAATTAAGATCCTGAAGCTGGTCAGAACCCAGAGTCTCTTTGTGAGCATTGACAAGGTCCTGGAATTTTTGGCTTGAGGTCAATAGATGGTGATAAGGAGCAGCTTGTAGGATTTCCCCATCTGACATCAACTGTAAAGGGAAAAAAATGAATTAGCAAGTCCAAATTGGAATTAATGACAGGAAAAATAATTGAACAAGAATAATTTAGTTCTCATTGAGCTATATTAACATGAATGCTGCGCATACGAATAAACCAGAAACAAGAAGTCAAATATTGTTTTTTTATGGTCAAAGGAAACCCTTTGTTTCTGAATTTAAGAACCTTGTAATTATACAAGGTGGGAAATTAATGTGTCCTCTCCAGTAGATTCCTTTCATCTTCAAAAAGTTTTTAGGACTGAAGTCTTAATAAGATATTTTACATAATACGGGCATCAATGCAACATCATTCAACATATACCATGCTTCAGCCAATCATTTCAAACAAAATAGGTAGAAGCAGGAAAAAGAGGAGGAGAAAAAAAAAAACACATCATCTAATAGCAATGCTTTAATTCTGAGCAGGATAAGGTAGATGAAACAATGAAAGAATATACTTAGTAGGATCTTAGCAACCAGCAGAGATATGGAGACAAATGATTACAAAAATCATAACTTTAAATTCATTACAAATTTACAGTTTAGTTACATGCAGAAAACAAAGAAAAGAAAGATGAATAATGATATAACCAATGCCTTCAGATGAAAGAAATTACCAAAACAGAATCAAAAGCTGGGAGGAAGTCAACTTGATGAATCACGAGTAAGACAGTCTTTTCCCTGTAAGTCCTTCCATGATATATTCCTGCCAAGTTTCAAAGCCATCTTTCAGTAAAGAATGACACAGAAGATACAAATGCAGTATGTAAAGAAAAGGAAGATGTCATTACATTAAACAAGTTTGTGGCAGTATGAGCATCAACAGCACTGAATGGATCATCCAAGAGATATACATCAGCATTCTGACAAAGAGCACGAGCAAGTTGAATTCGCTGCTTCTGACCTCCACTCAGGTTAACTCCTCTCTCACCTATTTCAGTGAGATCACCATGGGGAAACAACTCAAGGTCCTTCACTAGTGAAGATCTATGAAGTGTTTCTTGATATCTTTGAGCATCCAAATCTGATCCAAACACAATATTTTCCCGTATTGTGCCTGTCTGTATGTTAGAATTTTATTTAAATCATATTATATGGGATCCATATTAATTGAATGTCAAAATTATTGAGCATTTTGTTTAGCCTAAATTGTGATCAGTATTGTTAATGAGCCTATTATTGTTAAAACACTGCTCATATATGTGAGTTTTGTTTATGGGTCCTATATATGAGTTTACCATAGTGGGTAGGTTTAACCTAATATACTTGTTTTATATATACAGGGAGAGGCCCCTATTCTTAATTACTCTAGTGCGTGCAGTTGCCTAATTGATACTGACGCGTGAGTAACTATTGTGGGATAGGAATAGTATCTCTCCCTCATCGTGTTTTACTTTTCAAGATTGTTCGACAATGTCTTATTCATCGATGTCATTTCAAAGTAACCCTAAAATCTTTTATATGAAATTGATATGTCATAAATTATTGAGATTAATAGATCCGATAAATATTTTCTATCAATTGATATCAGAGCATGGTTTTAATCCTGATTATGACTATCAATATCTTATTTTAATCCCAAAATCTTAACGTATGTAATGTTTAATTATTATTTTTAAATCGATTTCAAAGAATAAAGTTAGGCCTTTTATACATTGGGTTGTTCTGAATTCAGAAACATATTTATTATATTTTGATATTGTGAATTTACAAATAATTTTATATAAACCCATTGAATCCTAAAGGTGCAATCTTTTATGATTCGTTTTCATTTTGGAGTTTTTTCAACAAATTGATTTAGGGCTATTGTAGATCACTGTTTCATGAGTCTAAAAACATATGGATCGTTTCTTTTGGTTGTGAAACAACTGGAAATTCTCTAAAATACAGTACGCACGTGTGTTCTTCCTTTGGTTGAGAAAACCCATCCTTTTGTGTCGTTTTTTTCTATAAATTAAAGTAGGGAAATTGTAGAGCCTGTTTTTCTGAATCTATAGACACCAAGAAATTGATTTTTGGTGGAGAATCGAGGGAGAAAATCAGCGCGACATGTTCCTGGATGAACCGGGTCGCGCGACCCGTTTACAGCCAAACGGGCGAAGAAGGAGATCCTGTCTCCAACGCTTCCCCACTCGGGCAGGCGGCGCGTGGAGGCGCGTGTGGGCTCATTAGGGGTGATTTTCAACTTCTGTTTTTTGGGTTGTGCTCCACGCGCCCTCTAATATTTTTTGGTATTTTTTATTTATTTTCTAATACCCATTTAATATTTATTTTAAAATTTTCAAAGATTAAAATTATTAAAAATATATGGTGCTATCCTCTTTTGCTTTTGAAAATTTTTGTGTGTTATTGTGATGTTGTTCGGCATGATATATACTACACACTCTCAGAGTTGATGTTGTTTGGTCACTCAAATAATTTTTTGGTGCTATTTTGTGCATAAATTAATATATAATGTTTTGAAAACTATATGTTTTGTTGTTATTTATGCGATTAATTCTGAGAGTTGTTGTTTAAAGTATTATTGTATTATTGTAATCTCACCTTCGCGGGACCAATTATGTTGAGGTGTTAATTTTGTTAATATTTTGTTAATAATGTTGCATTGGGATTTATATTAATAATGCGCTTACCCTATCGGTTTGCCTTTATTAATGTAATTTCTAGTGATTTGTTGAGTGATGTTATTTTGGACATTTTTCATAATTGTGAGCTCACCTTTGCGGGATCAATTATTGCAAGGTGCTATTTTATTGATAAAATATTGTTATGTTGTGGCTTTGGGGATTATATTGGTAATGCGCTTACTCTATCGATTTGCTTTTATTAATGTGATTCCTAATGATTTGTTAAAGGCATTGAGGTTCTGACCTTAGAGTTATCAGTATCCTTTCGGTACTAGCTTTAAGGACATGGTTTTGATGTCTGTGGGAGTCTACTCATGTATTGTAATTCGGGACCCTTAGGCGGGATTGCAATTGCATGAGAAAACTCAATTATGATTTTGCTCAAATATTGTACATGTTGATATGCTTGACAAAATCTCCCTTTAATGTATCGTTCTTTCAGTTTCATCGATGCAAATGAGTGCTATAATGAAATTGAATGGGACTAATTTTGAGGACTGAGTGGATTTTGTGAAATTGTTCCTGACTGTCTCTAATGTTGATGCTACTCTCACTGAGGATGAACCTTAGACACCCACAAATGCATCTTCTGCTACAAAAAAGAAAAAGCATGAAAGGTGGGTTCAATCCAATAAAGTTTGTTTGATGACCATGAAGTATAGCATGGAAAAAACTATTAAAGAAAGCATTCCTGAAACAAATAATGCTAAAGAGTTCCTCAAGTCTGTTGGTGAGAAATTCAAGAAGTTCGATAAAACTGAAAAGGCCTATTACCTCTCTTTGTTGACAAAGACTACATATGATAGTGTGAGTGGTGTTCGTGAACATGTTTTGAAGCTTATGAACTGGTACAATAAGTTGAGGTCCATGAAAGTGGAGTTGGGAGAGGATTTCCTGGTCTGACAGGTGTTTGAGTCTCTTCCAGCTAGTTTTGATGTCTTGAGAATCACTTACAATGCTCAAAAAGAGGAGTGGACTGTTGATGAACTTATATCTATTCTTACTCAAGAGGAGCATACCATGAAGAAGGGCAAGGCTCACAGTGTGTAGTTTGCTTCTCACAAGAATGGTGAAAAGAAGAAGAAATTTGCTAAAGGGAAGAACAGTAAGCCTCTGTTTAAGAAAAAATGGAATGATAAGCCTGGATATTCTACTAAGCCATCTTCTGGTCCTGGTGAGCCTTCTGGTGTTAAGCCCAGATATCGTTTTAATGGAAATTATAAGTTCTGTGATATATATGGACATAAACAGTCTGATTGTTTGAAGTTTAAGAGTTGGCTTGAGAAAAAGAAAGGTAACCCCTTGGCTCTAGTATGTTTTGAGTCGAATCTAGTTGATGTTCCTTTAAATACCTGGTGGCTAGATACTGGTGCAACTATTCATGTTACAAATTCATTGCAGGAATTCAGAAGCAGGAGGAAACCAAGTGAATGAGAGTTGATGATCACAGTAGGAAATGGAGCCAAAGTCAAAGTAGAACATATAGGAGTGGTTTCATTAAAGTTATGTACTGGACATGATTTAGTTTTGAAAGATACAGTTTATATGTCTTCTATGAGGAGGAATTTGATTTCAGTTTCTATTTTGGATAGCTGTGGCTACTCTTTCCATTTTAATAATGCAAAAGTTTCTTTATATTATGATTGTGTTCTTGTTGGTTCTGGAGTATTGTCTAATGATTTATACATGTTGAATGTTGATTCTTTTTTTGTTGATCAACGGGATTCAGATATCAATAATGTTGTTGGAAACAAGCGTGGTAAAGTTGCTGAAAAATCTTCTATGTTGTGGCACAAACGTTTAGGACACATCTCTAGGGAGAGAATAGAGAGGTTGATCAAGGAGAATATTCTTCATGATCTGAACTTCTCTGATTTTGATACCGGTGTTGATTGTATAAGAGGAAAACTCACAACTGGAGCTAGAAAGAATAGGGTTACCAGGAGCGAAGGAATACTACAGTTGATTCATACAGATATTTGTGGGCCCATTACTCCTATTGCTATGGGTGGTTTTAGGTACTTTATCACGTTTATTGATGACTTCTTTAGATACTGGTGGATTGATTTGCTACGTGAGAAATTTGATTCTTTAGATGTTTTAAAGCATTCAAAGTCGCCGTTGAATTAAAATTTAGTAAGCAGATCAAATGTGTGAGGTCTGATAGAGGTGGTGAATACTATGGCAGGTATGATGAAACTAGTAGAAATCTTGAACCTTTTGCTAGGTTCTTACAGGACTATGGTATTGAGGCACAGTACACCATGTCAGGCACTCCACAACAAAACGGAGTTGCAGAGAGACGAAATCGTACTCTTATGGATATGGTGAGATGTATGCTTAGTTATTCTACTTTTCTAGAATTCTTGTGGGGAGATGCCTTGAAGACTGCTGCTTATATATTGAATCATGTGCCAAGTAAATCTGTGTTGAAGACTCCATATGAGCTTATGATAGGGAAACAGCCTACCTTGAGGCATTTTCGTGTTTAGGGATGTAGGGCAGAGGTGAGATCTTATAACCCACATTTAAAGTAGCTTGATCCCAAAACCATCAGTGGTTTCTTCATTGGCTATTGTATTGGCTCAAGAGGTTCTAAGTTCTATTGTCCTTCTCATACTACTAGAGTTATTGAATCTGATCGAGCTATCTATTTTGAAAGGGACTTAGGACATGGTGGAACTCAGGAGCCGCGTATTGTTGATTTTAGTGAGGAGCATGCTGTTGTTCCTATTCCTGTTGATCCCTTTCCAGGGATAATGTCATCTCCTCTTATCTATAATGATAATGTTGTTGATCCTGTTGATAATGTCGATATCCTCAACAAGTCAAAAATAATATATAGATTCCAGATGTTGTTGTGATTCCACTGAGAAGATCTGAGCGGGTTCCTATATCCACTGAGTCTACTAGATTCAGGGATTATGTTGTGTATCTACAGGAGCATGAGTTTAATTCAGTTGAGGATTCTGATCTTATTTCTTTTCAAGAGGCCATGGTTAGTCCTGATAGTGCACAATGGCTAGTGGCTATGGAGGATGAATTGACTTCTATGAGAAAGAATAATGTTTGGGAATTGGTAGAATTACCTACTAGTTATAAAACTGTTAGTTGTAAATGGGTGTCGCAACCGGAATCGCGACGGGACGACCGAAAAATAAAAAATCAATGGAGTCGCCACCAATGTTTATTTAAATTGGGAAAACATTAGAAAAACCCTTTTATCAGGAAAACTGGTCTTTTGAAAATGAGTTTGAGTCCGGGAGTCGATTACAGATAGGGAAGGTGTTAGCACCTATCTTGCCGTTCAAGAACGGTACCTTATGTTAGTTGTGCAAAATTTAATAATCTCAAATATATTTATTTTTACCCCTTTAAACAAAAGACTTTGTAATTATTTTTATTTTTCTCATTTTTTGGAAAGAAATAAAAGAAACAAACAAATCATGAATTTTTTTTTTTTGGCTTGACAGAATAGAGATTCTGCTCCTACGTATCCTCGGGTGCAATGAGGAACTCAAAGTCACGTAGTTCTTTATAAAATAAGTGTGGGTTGGTTGATTTTATTTAAAAAGAGATTTTATTTGAAAGCGAATCCATTTTTTTTGCACAGGATTCAAGTTAGCACTAGGCTACTCAATAAACCCTTATGATCCAAAAGATAATGAAGATAGCATCCGCTATTCAATCATCATCATTGGTCATTGCATGGATTAAAAGATTTTTTTTTATTTGCTATTTTTATATTCTTTTACCCTTTTTTTTTTGCCAAAAAAAAGTATCATTATTGCCTTAATATGAAATGGGCAGCAGCCCACGAGATTCAAACTCAAATCCCAAAAGACAGTCAACAATTCAAATTTAAAGAAAAGAGTTTGAAACCTTGAGCACCAATAACAGAGCACATACAGAGGACGTTTGGGGAATGATTTGGAAATTGGTTCGACGGTCGGTTTAGGGAGATTGAGTGATTCTGTTTTCGAGTTCGACAGTCGGTGGGGATAAGGATGGGATGGATTCGACGGTCGGTTGGAAAGAGGTGATTCTGTATTGGAGTTTGACAGTCGGTTGGGGGTAAGGATGGGATGGATTCGACGGTCGGTTGGAAAGGGGTGATTCTGTTTTGGGATTCGACAGTCGGATGGAGGTGGAGATGGGATGGGTCTTGAGGTTAGTCGGTCGGTGAGGGGATGGTGAAGGTGTCGGTGAAGTCGGTCGGTGAAGGTCACAGTGGTGTGGTTCGACGGTCGGTTGAAGGTGTGATGGAGACGAGGCAAGGTTGTTAATTGGGGGCTGTTTGGAGATGATGGGATCACAGTTTGGAAAATGGGGTCCGACAGTCGAATGTGATGGAGTTTGGTTGATGGTGTGAAGATTTGGATGGGTTGTCGGTAAAGGGAGTGGAACTCACGGTTCGACGGTCGGATTCAGTTGGGGTTCGGTAGTATTTGGAGAGGTTATGGAGATTGCTTGGGTGATGGGGATTATGGAGGCTTTGAAGATAGTGAGTATTTTGGAGGTGAAAGGAAGTGATCGGATTTAAGGTTCGACGGTTGGGTATAAGTTGGGTTTTGAGGTGATTTCGCGTAATGGATGGTTGAAGGATGGTGGTGTGGGTTCACGGTTATAGTGAGGGGATGGTGAAGGTTGATATATGGGGATTCGACGGTCGGTGGGGGTATGATGGTTGTTGGTTCAACGGTCGGTGCAGAGGGATTCAGGGGTCCGACGGTCGGTTGGTTGAAGGGAAAGATCTGGTTTCTTGGGTTTCGACGGTCGGTGAGGGTGTCGGTGAGAGGATGGTAGCCGGTGTTGGTCGGTGAAGGTCACGGTGGTGTGGTTTGACGGTGAGGGTGTCGGTGAAGTTGGTCGGTGAAGGTCACGGTGGTGTGGTTCGACGGTCGGTTTAGGGAGATTGGATGGTTCGACGGTCGGATATGATGGAGTTTGGTTGATGGTGTGAAGGTTTGGATGGGTTGTCGGTGAGGGAGTGGAGCTCACGGTTCGACGGTCGGTTGGATAAAGGTCATGGTTGAGGGAAAGGTTAAGGAAGGTGTTGTTTACATGTGCATGGGTTGATGGAAAGTAGATGTTTTCGGTCTGGAAAAAGGTTGAATGTGGGTAGTTGAAGATGAAAGTAATAAAAGGGAGATGGATTCATGGTTGGAGAGTGGATATTGGGTTTCAGTCAGGGAGGCTTGAGTGGATATGTAGTATTCATTTCGGGTTGAGTGCGAGAGGATTCGGGGTTGTGTGCAAGTGAGAATAGTTAGCGAAATGAGCTACATGACATAAATGCGAAGGTTACTTGTGGAGTTCAAGGTGGAACAGTTGAAGTGAATGCTATTCCTCACAAGGCTTTGTCTCCTTCTTGTTCCCTTCTCTCTGTCTCCCTTGTGATCATTTGTGCTCTTGGAAGTTTATGGTGATGAAGGATTGATAAAGACGATGGTCACAAAGTGGAGAATGGGTGAAGGTGATGAGGGTGGTGAAAATGGAAGGTGTTTTTCGGTTCTTGAAGGTGAAAAAATATGTGAAAAAAAGATCCCCTCTTTTTCGATGCTCTTCTCTTTTAAATACCTCCACCCTTTCATCATTTCTCCCCCGACATTTCCTTCTTTTTTTTTTTCTTTTGCGTGAGCCTTCCTACGTTGAGCCCCATTTCCTCCTTTATCAGAACCTTTTTCTTTTCTTTCCATCCTTTTAACCCTCTTTTTTCGCTTGTTGCCTCAATGCATTTAATGCCTTCTTCTTTGCGTGTGCAAGTATCAGGTATTAAATGCAATGCCCCCTTTTAAAAATTTTTATTTTTAAAACGAGATCAGTGTTCCCCTTTTTAGTAGGCTTACAATTGGGCCAAAAAAGAAGAGTAAAAGAATTTGTTAGCCCGTTCCAAATTGAGTATTCACAGTATATGTTCAAAATATTGTAATTAAGTATAAAAATTTTTATGGACAAAATTGGGTATCAACAGCTGCCCCCCTTTGCTTTACATTTAACATAAATGGGAAGCAAAGGAATTGATTTAATTTTGTCCATGAAAATTTTCACTTCTTTTTTCTTTTCTTTCTTTTTTTTTTAAAAAAAATGGAAAGCATATTGACGCAAAAAGAATGGACATTAAATGAGGTAGAAAGTTTGCGGAGTCAGGTATCCGCTGAAGCTTGACAGAAAAGAAAAAGGTGACGGGCACAAGGCCCTGCTTGCTTTGGAAGCGATGGGTACGAGGACCCAAAAAACTAAAAAACAATGGGTGCAGGGACCCAAAAAGAAAGACAACGGGTGCGGGGACCCGAAAATTAAAAGGCAATGGGTGCGGGGACCCGGGAATTAAAAGACAATGGGTGCGGGGACCCGAGAATCTAAAAGACAATGGGTGCGGGGACCCGGGAATTAAAAGACAATGGGTGCGGGGACCCAGAAATGAAAAGACAATGGGTGCGGGGACCCAGAAACTTAAAGACAATGGGTGCGGGGACCCGGAAACTTAAAGACAATGGGTGCGGGGACCCGGAAACTAAAAGACAATGGATGCGGGGACCCTAAACTTAAAGACAATGGGTGCGGGGACCCGGAAATGAAAAGACAATGGGTGCGGGGACCCGAAAACTTAAAGACAATGGGTGCGGGGACCCGGAAATGAAAAGACAATAGGTGCGAGGACCCAGAAAACTAAAGACAATGGGTGCGGGGACCCGGAAACTTAAAGACAATGGGTGCGGGGACCCGGAAATAAAAAGACAATGGGTGCGGGGACCCGGAAAACTAAAGACAATGGGTGCGGGGACCCGAAAACTTAAAGACAATGGGTGCGGGGACCCGGAAATGAAAAGACAATGGGTGCGGGGACCCGAAAACTTAAAGACAATGGGTGCGGGGACCCGGAAATGAAAAGACAATGGGTGCAGGGACCCGAAAACTTAAAGACAATGGGCGCGGGGACCCGGAAACTAAAAGACAATGGGTGCGGGGACCCAGGAATTAAAAGACAACGGGTGCGGGAACCCAGAAACTAAAAGCAAATGG
This sequence comes from Ormosia semicastrata, assembly GCA_029884595.1. Classification (NCBI taxonomy): domain Eukaryota; kingdom Viridiplantae; phylum Streptophyta; class Magnoliopsida; order Fabales; family Fabaceae; genus Ormosia; species Ormosia semicastrata. The sequence goes on from JAQQTO010000041.1 coordinate 11,297,903, forward strand.
GTTGTGAATGCATGTGATGTCAGAGATGGTGCATGATGCAATGGATACAATGAATGTGATACTTGAGGACGATGCATGTGATGCCAGAGGCGATGCATAATGCAATGGATGCGTAATGATGCAATGAATGCCCTACTGTAGGGATTCTCATGAACAAACTGAGTAAGCAAATCTTGTTTTTTTTTTTTTTGCCCTTTTTTGTTTTTTTAGTTTTTTAGTTTTTTTTTTTCACATCGGAGCTTTGGTTCCGCAACCCTTAAGGACTTTTTCCCACAGCAGGATTGCGATTGAACAGCAAAATTCGTTGATTGGCCTTATGATTTGTCTGGTCATTCTTTTTTCTCATCAACACTTAAAGGGCCTCGAGCCAGAAAACTTTATGCAATGGGCCTTTAGCCTAAAAACTCATGAAGTGGGCCTTGAGCCCAAGAATTTGTACAATGGGCCATGAGTCAAAGAAGTGAATGTACTTGAGGAACCAAACGCTTCTTGGAAAACTTTGACCAACCCAACTCATATTCAAAAGGGATCATTGTTGAATTTCTCATCATTAAATATGGCTTGTGCAGAAGCTTGTGACCTTCTTTCCCCAAAGGTTCTTATTCCCAATGGACACACTTCAATCTGAATTATCCATTGAGGATGTCATTCTCTTCATCGATTGAAACTCTAGAGTTCCTTTGACTTGAGTTGTTCAACAAGAAGCTACCATTAGATGGTTGAATTGTACTATTGTGTTCATGTTCACCAACTTGAAGCATCATGTACCAGATATGCATGGATTCAAAAGTACAACAAGAAAGAAATTTACCAACTGAGTAACCTTTTGACTGATTTTGGGAATATGACTACACAAAGGATATTTACAAAGGATAGAAACATAAGAAGTGGAATAGTACGAAAGTCAAGAGGTTTTTTTTTTGGTTTTTTTTTTTTGCTTTTTGGACCCAGTTTGGATGTGATTGATCTTTACTTGACAACTGGACATCATGACCATTGTTTTATCAGGTATCTACAAAAATATGCCCCTGTGTATGGTATCAAATGAATTTGACTCAGGGTATGTCCTTTGAGAACAAAGATGGCCCAGTGTAGGCCATTTGACAACAAAAATTATCCCGGTGAAGAATTTTTTTTTTTTTTTTGCGTAAGGCCAAATAAGACAAAGCAAACTGTCCCAGTTTAGAACTGAATTGAACATGGTAGAGACTTGTCCCAATGTAGAGCCAGTTGAACTAGAAGATTTGCCCCAGTGTAGGGCCAAATTGAACAGGGTAGAGACTTGCCCCAATGTAGAGCCAGTTGAACCAAAAGATTTGCCCCAGTGTAGGGCCGAATTGAGCAGGGTAGAGACTTGCCCCAATGTAGAGCCAGATTGAACCAAAAGAAAACATGCCCCAGTGTAGAGCCAGCTTGAACACGGCAACAATTTGCCCTAATGTAAGTCCCTTTTTTTTTAGACCGCTTAAGTTTTCACCTAACAATTTTGTTGTTTTTTTTAATTATTTTTTTTAAGAGCAAGGATTGAAAATTCAGCAGTGCATAAAGTTTTTGTCTCAAAATTAAAGTTGATGAAAATGAAAACGACCTTTCATTGATCAGAATGGACTTTTTAAGGCTTGTAATGTGGCCAAGGTTAGGGGTTTTGAAATGAAAGGTATAAGGCTCAAACAAGTGTTTAAAGGTTAAGTGGGACCAAGGATCCTTGTTCAAACTTGAACCTTGTCAATTGCTTTTGCACTTTCAAACACACTTTTCTCTTGTTGTTCTCCATTTTTTTTGTTCTTGTTCAAACTTGAACTTTGTCAATTCCTTTTACTTTCCGCCTCTTTCGCCTTTTCTTCCTTTTTCTTTTATACTTCAAAATAATCACCATGACAATCAACCTTTATTTTGTGTCATCCCCTAGTGTAGGGGTGATCCTTGTCCAGGGTTTATTGAAGAAAACTTTCAAGCTCTCAAAATAGGACAACGAGGGATAATGACAAGATGAATTCTTGTGAGAGAAAGAGAAATATAGCCAATCTTCATTTCAAATCTTGATTGCTCATTTTCAAAAATTTTAAATTTGAGACAAAATGATAATACCCACCAAGTGATTATTTATTTGCTCCTTTTTCTTTTTTTTTTTTTTTTTTTAATTTTTGTTTTTTTTTTTTTTTATTTTTTTATATTTTTTGTGTGCAAAGAACACCTGCACTCATGGGTCTCATGACCACAAACAGTTTTCACAATGAGAGTCCAATAGGATATGAACCAAACGAAAGCAAATAAAAAGCATAAAAGAATGACAAAAGGATCTGACAAGAACATGAGTGCCAAGAACATGGGAAAAGAAAATAAGGTATGCTGAGATCCACACAAATCCATCACATTAATGCTTCAAGAAAGTTTACATAAGTTCAAAAACTCGAATGGTCTTAACGATTGAACAAGCATGACATTAGTACAATTAAATCATCATTCATGGTAACAACTTGGTAAACAAATCAGAATACTAGTCGCTCAGAAATTTTCCAGTGCTGGAGGACTCCAAGGTATGGTTCATTCTCAATTGTTAGAAAAATAAATCATCACCTTGTTGAACTTTCTAAGATTGCCCCTGATCAACCATTGTAGGCATTCATTCCTATTGCAGATAGGCATGTGTAGAAACCTCTGACAATGCTTGGTGATTTACTATTTAGGTAACCGTTGTCATCCATGAGTTTTTCTGAAGTCCCATTTAACTCATTCAACTTGAAGTCCACCCTCAGTCGGTTCAACATTCTTCATACTTGTCTGTCCGTCATTCATTTGGTGCAGTCTTCCCTTTTTCATTTCCCTTTCAATCATTTCACCAATTACCACGATATCTGAAAAATTCGCTGACACACTTCCAATCATATGATCATAGAATGGCGCGTGCAGTGTATTAGTGAACATAGCAACCATCTCTTTTTTTGACAAAGGGGGTTCTACTTGTGCAGCTATTTCCCTCCACCTCTGATCATATTCCTTGAAAGTCTCAGCATCCTTCTTAGACATGCTTTGCAGTTGCATTCTATCTGGTGCCATGTCAATGTTGTATTTATACTGCTTTACAAAGGCATCAGCTAAATCCTTGAAACTCCTTATATGGACACGCTTAAGATGTGAGTACCAATTCAACGCTGCCCCAGTTAAACTGTCTTGAAAGAAATGGATTAACAATTTGTCATCGTGAACCTGTGAAGCCATTTTGCGAATGTACATTGTCAAGTGATTCCTTGGGCAAGTAATCCCCTTATATTTATCAAAATCTGGGACCTTGAACTTTGGAGGAATGACAACGTCAGGGACAAGACAAAGCTCAGTAGCATCCTTGAGGCCATAACAACCTGCTCTTTCAATGACTCGTAATCTCTCTTCCAAAGTTTCCCATCTCTCTTTAAACTGGGGATTTTCAACAAAAGAACCCAATGGGTATTGAGGCATGAAAGTGGGGATAAAATGTTGCACTACTGGGGTTCCACTAGTACCTGGGTAATGAGCATATGGTTGGGTTGTACTCAATGAGTTTGAAGCAGGCATGCCACTGTCAGGGGAATTTGCAACCCATGGTGGTACAAAGCTGGAAGGGAAGCCATATGGTGGGATGAAGAAAGGGAATGAGTGTTGTATTGGCGGGGTTCCATTAGCATTCAGCCGAGTGACTTGAGTTTGGGTAAAGTTCAACAGGTTTGAATTCGGTGTCACTGTTGACATGCTATTACCAGGGGGATTGGTGGTTAATGATGGTACATAGCTGGGATGGAAGCCATAAGGGAGGAAGGGTGGCACTTGGATTTCTTGAGAACTGGTGACTGAGGGTTGAGTAGTGATTGGCATCACAACTCCTTGAGGATTGAAGCCTTGGTATTGCGAGAGGGTTGGAGAGAAACCAGACAGGTGAGGAGGTGTGGTCGGATGCCCCTTGTTTGCCACTGAGGGATTCCCATTTGTGCTCCTTCTATTTTTCATAGACTGAAGCATCTCCATCATCTTGGACACTTGCTCTTTGAGCTGATTCACCTCATCCTTCAACTCTTGAATTTGATCTTTTTCATCCATGATCCTAGCCTGGGAATGATCCTGTAAGGGTGTCGCGGAAGCAATTTTTCGTTATAGTGCCCATTTTTCTCTTGGTGAAACATGATGTGAATATGCAATTATCAACATTGACTGAACAAAATTGGCAATATGCATGCATGCAAAGTATTATGCAAATGAAATTTTTTTATTTTTTATTATTTATTTTTATTTTTATTATTTTTAAAAAGAATGCTATGAATGTCATGGTAATGCAAAATGATGTATCTTTTTCTTTCTTTTCCCTTTTTTAGAGTCAGGAATGCGATGAAAATGTAAGATGATATTTTTTATGGGGATGTCATGCAAATGCAAGATAATGTATCTCTCTTTTTTTATGCTAAGAATGCTATGAAAATGCAAGATAATGTATATTTTCTTTTGTTTTTGAATGCTAAGAATGCTATGAAAATACAGGATGATATTTTTTGTTAGGAATGTTATGAGAATGCAAGATGATGTTTTTTTTCGCTTTTTTGATGCTAGGATTGTCATGAAAATGTAAAATGACATTTTTTTTTCTTTTTTATGAATGCTAAGAATGTAATGAAAATGTAAAATGATATATCTTTTTTTTTTTTAAGTAAGAATGAATGACATGAGAGATAGATGAAAAATGAAAATGCTATATGATGTATCATTTTTTTGTTGAAATTTTTTTTTTGCCAAAAAGAATGCGAAGATGAATGACATGGGGAAAAGACAGATAAAAAGAAAAGTATGCTCCATTTATGTCCTAATCAGGTGTAACCTAAGGAGATGGATGACTCTAATTTTATGTAATTATGTTCAAACTGCTAATGCAAGGCTTTTCAGGACAGATCTATCTTCTAAAAAGTCATGGTCCCCAGATTGCCCCCATCTCGAAAGATAAGGATCCAATTCATTAATTAATCACAAGTAGGGATGAACCCTCTCAATATGACTAGTCCATGATACTGGTAACAATCTGAGTGGTGTCTCAACAAATGTCAAGTGAGCACAAGGCTCCTCAATAACAAAAGTCGAGACCCCTCCTACTCCTCGGGTTCGCACAGACTCGGGTATAGAGCCCAAAAAGTGTGTGAGGTAAGTGATTAGTGACGTGTGTGAAGGAGCATAAAACTTGTATAAAAACTTAAAAGACAAAAATACCCCTAACCAGCAAAACATATATACAACAGCCAGCCATCAATCGCTCTACCCTAGGGTTTTAACAATTAAGTACAAAGTATATATACAAGTCACAAAATACATGGAATAATGCTGTCAGATATTTACAACAAAGTACTAAATAAAATGCATTTACAAACAAATAAGAAAACAAAAACAAAGACAAAGAGGGTAAAATAAATAAGTAAAAGATTAATAAAAATTTGCACAACTAACAACAACAGGCCTGACTCTCAGAAAGTCCCCAGTGGAGTCTCCAGCTGTCGCAACCGGGATCGCGACGGGACGACCGAAAAATATAAAAAATCAATGGAGTCGCCACCAATGTTTATTTAAATTGGAAAAACATTAGAAAAACCCTTTTATCAGGAAAACTGGTCTTTTGAAAATGAGTTTGAGTCAGGAGTCGACAGGATAGGGAAGGTGTTAGCACCCTATACTGCCCGTTCCAAGAACGGTACCTTATGTTAGTTGTGCAAAATTTAATAATCTCAAATATATTTATTTTTACCCCTTTAAACAAAAGACTTTGTAATTATTTTTATTTTTCTCATTTTTTGGAAAGAAATAAAAGAAACAAACAAATCATGAAAAAAATTTTTTTTTTTGGCTTGACAGAATAGAGATTCTGCTCCTACGTATCCTCGGGTGCAATGAGGAACTCAAAGTCACGTAGTTCTTTATAAAATAAGTGTGGGTTGGTTGATTTTATTTAAAAAGAGATTTTATTTGAAAGCGAATCCATTTTTTTTGCACAGGATTCAAGTTAGCACTAGGCTACTATATAAACCCTTATGATCCAAAAGATAATGAAGATAGCATCCGCTATTCAATCATCATCATTGGTCATTGCATGGATTAAAAGATTTTTTTTTATTTGCTATTTTTATATTCTTTTACCTTTTTTTTTTTTTTTTGCCAAAAAAAGTATCATTATTGCCTTAATATGAAATGGGCGAAATTTCACGAGATTCAAACTCAAATCCCAAAAGCAGTCAACCATTCAAATTTAAAGAAAAGAGTTTGAAACCTTGAGCACCAATAACAGAGCACATACGAGAGGACGTTTGGGGAATGATTTGGAAATTGGTTCGACGGTCGGTTTAGGGAGATTGAGTGATTCTGTTTTTTCGAGTTCGACGGTCGGTGGGGATAAGGATGGGATGGATTCGACGGTCGGTTGGAAAGAGGTGATTACGTATTGGAGTTTGTGCCCGGTTGGGGGTAAGGATGGGATGGATTCGACGGTCGGTTGGAAAGGGGTGATTCTGTTTTGGGGTTCGACGGTCGGATGGAGGTGATGGGATGAGTCTTGAGGTTAGTCGGTCGGTGAGGGGATGGTGAAGGTGTCGGTGAAGTCGGTCGGTGAAGGTCACGGTGGTGTGGTTCGACGGTCGGTTGAAGGTGTGATGGAGACTAGGCAAGGTTGTTAATGGGGGCTGTTTGGAGATGATGGGATTACGGTTTGGAAAATGGGGTCCGACGGTCGAATGTGATAGAGTTTGGTTGATGGTGTGAAGATTTGGATGGGTTGTCGGTAAAGGGAGTGGAACTCACGGTTCGACGGTCTGGTTGGTTGGGGTTTAGTAGTATTTGGAGAGGTTATGGAGATTGCTTGGGTGATGGGGATTATGGAGGCTTTGAAGATAGTGAGTATTTTGGAGGTGAAAGGGAAGTGATCGGATTTAAGGTTCGACGGTCGGGTATAAGTTGGGTTTTTGAGGTGATTTCGCGTAATGGATGGTTGAAGGATGGTGGTGTGGGTTCACAGTAATAGTGAGGGGATGATGAAGGTTGATATATGGGGATTCGGCGGTCGGTGGGGGTATGATGGTTGTTGGTTCGACGGTCGGTGCAGAGGGATTCAGGGGTCCGACGGTCGGTTGGTTGAAGGGAAAGATCTGGCTTCTTGGGTTTCGACGGTCGGTGAGGGTGTCGGTGAGAGGATGGTAACTGGTGTTGGTCGGTGAAGGTCACAGTGGTGTGGTTCGACGGTGAGGGTGTCGGTGAAGTTGGTCGGTGAAGGTCACAGTGGTGTGGTTCGACGGTCGGTTTAGGGAGATTGGATGGTTCGACAGTCGGATATGATGGAGTTTGGTTGATGGTGTGAAGGTTTGGATGGGTTGTCGGTGAGGGAGTGGAGCTCACGGTTCGACGGTCGGTTGGTTAAAGGTCATGGTTGAAGGAAAGGTTAAGGAAGGTGTTGTTTACGTGTGCATGGGTTGATGGAAAGTAGATGTTTTCGGTCTGGAAAAAGGTTGAATGTGGGTAGTTGAAGATGAAAGTAATAAAAGGGAGATGGATTCACGGTTAGAGAGTGGATATTGGGTTTCAGTCAGGGAGGCTTGAGTGGATATGTAGTATTCATTTCAGGTTGAGTGCAGAGGGATTCAGGGGTTGTGTGCAAGTGAGAATAGTTAGCAGAAATGAGCTACATGACATAAATGCAGAAGGTTACCTGTGGAGTTCAAGGTGGAACAGTTGAAGTGAATGCTATTCCTCAGCAAGGCTTCTGTCTCCTTCTTGTTCCCTTCTCTCTGTCTCCCTTGTGATGGCTGTGCTCTTAGAAGTTTATGGTGATGAAGGATTGATAAAGACGATGGTCACAGTGGAGAATGGGTGAAGGTGATGAGGGTGGTGAAAATGGAAGGTGTTTTTCTGGTTCTTGAAGGTGAAAAAATATGTGAAAAAAAAGATCCCCCTCTTTTCTGATGCTCTTCTCTTTTAAATACCTCCACCCTTTCATCATTTCTCCCCTGACATTTCCTTCTTTTTTTTCTTTGCGTGAGCCTTCCTACGTTGAGCCCCCCATTTCCTCCTTTATCAGAACCTTTTTCTTTTCTTTCCATCCTTTTAACCCCTCTTTTTTCTGCTTGCTGCCTTCTTCTTTGCGTGTGCAAATATCAGGTATTAAATGCAATGCCCCCCTTTTAAAATTTTTTATTTTAAAACGAGATCAGTGTTCCCCTTTTTAGTAGGCTTACAATTGGGCCAAAAAAGAAGAGTAAAAGAATTTGATAGCCCGTTCCAAATTGAGTATTCACAGTATATGTTCAAAATATTGTAATTAAGTATAAAAATTTTTATGGACAAAATTGGGTATCAACAATGGGTTTTTAAGACCAAACGTGATGCTAGAGGTGAAATTGAGAGGTATAAGGCCAGACTTGTTGCTAAGGGATATAACCAGAGGGAAGACATTGATTATAAAGAGACTTTCTCACCAGTCTCCACTAAAGACTTTTTTCGTGTTGTGATGACCTTAGTTGCTCATTTTGATTTAGAGCTTCATCAAATGGATGTTAAGACCGCCTTCCTAAATGGTGATTTGTATGAGGATGTGTATATGGACAAACCTGATGATTTTGTTGAAAATGGTAAAGATCATATGGTATGCAAATTGAGAAAATCCATTTATGGATTGAAACAGGCTTCCAGGCAATGGTATTTGAAATTTGATTATATTGTCAGTTCTCTTGGTTTTAAAGAGAATACTGTTGACTAATGCATTTATCTGAAGTTTAGCGGGAGCTGATTCATCATTCTTATTTTATATGTTGATGATGTATTGTTGGCGAGTAATGATTATGTTTTTCTGAATGAGACAAAGCAGATGTTGACAGCACATTTTGATATGAAAAATCTTGGTGATGCCTCTTTTGTATTAGGTATTGAGATTTATCGTGACAGATCTCGTGGTATTCTTGGCTTGTCTCAGAAAGCTTATATTGAAAGGATTTTGAATAAATTTAATATGAAATCTTGTAATCCTTGTATTACACTTATTCAAAAGGGTGAAAGACTCTCTAATAGCCAGTGTCCTCAAAGTGATAAAGATGTTGCTGAAATGGAGAAAGTCTCATATGCTTCCATTTGTTACTTTATGTATGCTCAAGTTTGTACACGTCCGATATTACTTTTGTTGTTAGTGTACTTGGGAGATACTTGAGCAAACCTGGTGTGGCTCATTGGCAGGCTGCAAAACGAGTTATGAGGTATCTATAGGGTACCAAAGGCGTATGCTCACCTATAGGAGGTCCGACCGCCTTGAGGTGATAGGCTATACTTGATTCGATTATGGTGGTTGTCCGGATGACTACAAGTCCACATCGGGATATATCTTTATGTTAGCAGGAGGAGTTGTTTCTTGAAAGAGTGTTAAAAATACACTTACTGACTACTTCTACTATAGAGGCAGAATATATAGCTTGTTATGAGGCTACGCGTCAAGCGATATGGTTGAAAAATTTGATTACTGAATTTCTTATTGTGGAGAGTATTTTCAGGCCTCTTACTATTTATTGTGATAATTCTGCCGTAGTGTACTTCTCTCAAATTAATAAAAGCTCAAAGCGTTCAAAGCATTTTGATACAAAATTCATGTTTATTAGAGAGAAGATTCAGGAGTTTCAGACTCATGTTGAACATATCCTTACAGAACTTATGGTTGCAGACCCTCTAACTAAAGGTTTAGCTGTTAAAGTTTTTGTTGATCATGTGACCCGTATGAGTATAGTGAGGTCTTTTGATGTTTTAAGTTAATAGGAGTTTAATTTTGTAATTTTGTTATGACCTCATTTTATTATGTCTCGAGACAATTATATTATTATTATCGTTGTCATATAATATTGTTATTATTATTAATCTGTGTAGTTTTGTTTATTTATGATATGACATATTGTGGAGACATTTTGGACCCAGTCTCATTTTGTTGTTGTGCTGAGATGTTAAATCTCAGAAAGCATCTTGGGCGGATGCTTGGGGCCATTTTGTTGGGAAATGCACTTTGATCACATATTGGCATGCAAATTTTGGATGTGCTTTCCCATTACCCATTTAGCACATTTTGATGGGTCACCGAGATATGAGTATGTTGCATGTATGATATCAGTATTCCTTCGAGTATGATTTTCTGCATTGTTGGGATACTTGTAGTCTTATTTTGGACCATTTGTTGATAGTGCTAGCTCGATTTTGACATCATGTTTGGCCACATATTGTTTGATTAATCTGGAGAATTGTTTTCTTATTAAAGTGATATAATGTGACTTATGTTGTCCAAGTGGGAGAATGTTAGAATTTTATTTATGGACAAACATAAATCATATTATATAGAACCCAGATTAATTGGATGTCAAAATTATTAGAGCATTTTGTTTAGCCCAAATTGTGATCAGTATTGTTAATGGGCCTATTATTGTTAAAGCACTGCTCATATATGTGGGTTTTGTTTATGGGTCCTATATATGAGTTTACCATAGTGGGTAGGTTTAACCTAATATACTTATTTTATATATACAGGGAGAGATCCCTATTCCTAATTACTCTAGTGCGTACAGTTGCCCCATTGATACTGATGCGTGAGCAACTATTGTGGGATAAGAATAGTATCTCTCCCTCATCATGTTTTACTTTTCAAGATTGTTCGACAATGTCTTCTTCATCGATGCCATTTCAAGGTAAATCCTAAAATCTTTTATATGAAATTGATATGTCATAAATTATTGAGATTAATAGATCCGATAAATATTTTCTATCACTGTATCCATGCTGTTTGAGAAACATATGCAAACGAGAATCAGACGCCTCTTAATGTTATCGCTACAACGAAGAACAAGAAAAATTCACTCTAATGAGTTGAATTTAAGTTCTAAATATAATTGCCAGCAGAAAAGTAGGAATGTCATCCAAGTTATAACCAAATAGAGTATCACAAGGTTTAGGAGTGTATTCCATGAGCATAAAAGAAATAAAAGCTTACAGTTCCATTTGAATTAGGAACTTCTCCAAGAATTGCTGCTAAGATGGTTGATTTGCCTGAGCTAACTTCTCCATAAATAGCCACCTTTTGCCCATGTCTAACCTCCAAATTTATGTTTCTTAGTGTTGGCTTTGATACATTATCTTCCCATGAAAAGTAAGAAGACTTGATTAAAATTGAGCCTCTGAGATGGTCATTAAAAATCGTCTTCTTGAAATTTGCACTCTGCAATTCAGGTGCCTCAAGGAATTTAACTACCCGGGCAAATGCAACTTTTGCTTGAATGACAACCCCAACAACATCCGAGATCGTTGTAATTGGTTCTTGCATAAGGCGTAAAGGTGCCACAAAAGTGAAAACATTATTTGCATGTAAAGGAACTTTCAGGAAGTAACATGTGCCGAAGGAAGCAGCAGACACCAAGATAGGCGAGGCCCAAAAGAGAAGGATGTTGTATGCCTTCTTTAATTGAAATGCAGTTAACAATTTGAGTTCAACATTCCTTAAGCTTTCTATAGCTTTTTTAAAATGGGTTTCCCATGCATATAACTTTCAACACTTTCATATTCACAAGAGCCTCAGAACTAGCCTTCAATCTCTCATCTTGTGCCACCATAAGTTTGCTCTGAAACTTGTGCTCTAACTTTGCTAGTGGAGAATTGCAGAGCACATTGAGAACTATGACCACCAATGAGGCAATTCTTCTTTAAATTGTGTCATTCTAAATCATTGAATCAAAATAAAATTAATGATCAGAGATAAGTTTAAGAGTTTTACTCTTACTATGGTATCAATTGATTCTGAACAATCAATATAATATAAAATATAATCCATTTACATGGGGTTTATGTCATGTGTCATTTATATATAAAGTTTTTTCTCTTTAAATTCATATTTTCTTAATAAAATTGTATAATTAATTAATCAATCTTACACACACGTACACACATACATATAATCCAACCATCCAAAGTGGTTGGGCCAAATGGAAATCAGCTTATAACTCTTAAAAGGCGAACGTGCATTTGAATCCTGCTAGAGCTATTATCTTAGAGAAAGCTTTTCCAGGAGATTAAGTTACCAATTAGAGCAAAGTAAAGTTTAGTCTTAAAAATGGCAAAATGGGTCGACCCACTATGTCCTATTACAGGTTGGCCAAAAACAGGGAGAGGGTGGTGACCTATTTTTTATATATGGGTTGAGAAACCTAATTAACCCACTATGTTTTTTTGACAGTTTGACAGGTCAACTTGTCTAAAAAATAAAAGAATAAAAAGACAAGTTGGCAAGTCAATATATCTAAAATTAAATAAAAATGGTAGGTATGGGTTGATTCGGCTAACTCGCCTAACTTAGCCTAACATTGAATAAAAATGGTAGGTTGGGCGAGTCAATGGCATAACTCGCCTAAATCAAACCTACTATTTAACCTAATAAGCTAGTAAAAAAAATCTGAGTCAACCAACCCTGACTTACGTATTAAGCAGGTTAAGTTTTAAAAATAAGTTGGCCAAGGCAATTCAATCTGCCATTTTTTATGGGGTTAAACAAGTTTGTCAGGTCAAACCCATATTGCCATCTCTATCTAGTCTTTTTGTCATTTCTAATATGGTAAGTTATGCATAAGTGTCTTTACATTGTAACCAAAAAGATAGACATTGCATTTTATAATTTTATAAGTTCATGGCAAGTGGTAGAGGATAATGCATCTCATCCTACTACTTCAAAGATTATTATAGTTTTTCTGTAAATGACGTGAATCGTCTCAGAAAGAGCCTACTACTTTGAAGAGGTCAAACCCATTTTGTTATCTCTATCTAGTCTTTTTGTCGTTTCTAATATGGTAAGTTGCACAGAAGTGTCTTTACATTGTAACCAAAAGATAGACATTGCATTATATAATTTTGTAAGTTCTTTGAGTGGCAAGTGGTAGAGAGATAACACATCCAATCCTACTACTTCAAAGATTATTATAAATTTTCTATGAATGATGTGAATCGCCTTAGAAAGAGGTTAGAGCCTACTACTTTGAAGATTATTAAAGTTTGCATCAAGCTTGACTTACCTTAAAACACACAAGTTTTTCGAGTTCAATATTACATTTTATTTTGGACAAAAGATCGAAGTCTTTTTTATAAAATAATTTAGTTTTAAGGGTATTTTAATTATTTAAATTTTTATATTAAGATCTGATATTTAATTTTATTTTTGATTTAATGGTTCAAATTAACTCATTTAATGAAGAATGAGAAAAGTGAAGATTGATTTTAATAAAGAAATAGAATAATTGAATTTACATTTAATGAAGAGAGAAAATTAGACTTTATTATTAACTATACTCATTAAATTTTAATTATTGAGTTGTATATTAAAATATGTTAAACTAATTAATATATATGAATTTATTCCTTAAAATTATGTAATTTGTTAAGAGTGTTAAATAATTAATATATAGAAATTTATTTATTTAAAGATTCTTTAGTTGCGTGACTTTTTTTTATTGCGTTTATGAACTAATCAGGTATATATATTTAATCATTTTATAAAAATAAAATTACATGATTATGTAATTTTTTTCATAAAATAATAAAAAATTTAATTAAGTATATGAATTAATTATTTATACAAATTTAATTCTTTTATAAAAAATAAAAACTATGTAATTTTTGTTTTTTATAAAATAATTAAATTTTTTATTTGTTATTTTTTCCATTTTCATCCAATGAGAAGAGTTAAATTCTCTCTTATCATTAATGTCTATGTTCTTCATTAAATTTAATAATCTTCAATAACTACTAGGTTATTTTATAAGAAAGATTTTGGTTTTTTGTCCAAAATAAAATGTGAATCGTCACATGAAGTTTGAAGATGTGGAAGTTAGGATTCCCTAATGGTGGTGGTTCTGTGAGCCATCTGCAGTGGTTTGAACCACCGCTAAAAGAACTTTGTGGCGGTTATGTTACTGTTGCTATTTCTAGCATCGGGAGTTTGAATCTCCAACAGTTACTTTAACCGCAGGAATAACCACTGTAGAATGAATCTGCAATTGGCGGTGATTTTTGAATGCCGATAAATACAATGTTTAGAATTTTGGTTTAAAATCTATAGTGAATTTTAATCCCCGTAAAAAAATTTAGAATATTTCGTCGTATATTTTTAGCAGCGGTTTGTAACCGCCATAATAAATTTGTTAAAAATTTCCTCTGCCATTTTTGAGGCGGTTACTAACCGCTGCTAGTAATTAAATTGAATTTATCTTTCTTAAATTGGCAGTGGATGTCAAACGCTGCTATTATTAGGAACTTTTTCACAGATAAAACTTGTGGCTGTTTTTGTAACCGCTGTAATATTTTTTTATTCTTTTTTTAAAAAAAATTCATCCGTTTGTACTAGTGATAGTTGAAGAAATTTTATTTTTTTTTTTGCATATTTTCTATTTACATTCACTAATGATTTTTAATTTGGTTTTTAAATTCTTTTAGACCATTAAAACATTAATTGATATAAAACATCAAATTCATTCATTACTTTAAACAAAACCTACATAAAAACAATGCACAAAATACATCCATAGTATCTTGCTCTAAAGTGCTAAGTAATAAAGAACTAAGTAGAAGATGATGGTCCATGGCTTTGTGGTTGATGACTAGTGCTGAAAGAGTGTCTTGCATCTGCTGGTGAGCCTAAGTCTGTAGCCTGAAATTGAACTAAAAAATTTACAAAAGAAAAATAGTTTCCTATACCAAATTATGGCCTAAAGCAAATACTGAAAGACAACAAAAAAAGACTCAGGTTGAGAAAAGACCAAACAAAAACAAAAAGTTGTAAAATGAGTTAACTTGAAATTCACGTACCTGTTTTAAAAAAAATAGTAGCAAGCAAAACGACTAAGCTCACGCATTCAGGCAACTTAATAACAATCATCAACCCATTACAATTCAAGCAAAAATCCTTGTACTCTTAACAATGCCATAAAAACTCTCAAGACCCTTCATAGCACAAAAGACATATGCCAGCCTACACACACAAACAAAATCCACTTCTTGCTTGTAATCAACATAACACCATCATTCTGCTTACTGCCAAAGATTTAAGACAAAGTAAAATTTATGGGCAAAGCAAATTTGGCGTTTTATCAAACACATATGATACCAAAATAAATAATTACTATCAGCCTAGAAATTATTGATTTCAAGTATGCAATCTAAGACAAATCTAGAATCAATGGTAAGTCAATCAGTCATCTTTATTTGCAAGGGCATATACAACTTAATCACCATCCATGCTAGAAATCAAAGAAAAAAGATATTTTAATAAACCAATTACAAACTTCAATCCATAATTCCCAATATGTAAATAATAAGCAAATTGCCACAAGATGTCCTAAAAAAAGTTCAAGCAAATGATTTATAACTCCCTTATTAGGCAATTACTTTCAAAAATCAAGCTTTCAAGAATATCCAAAATACTCAAAGAAGTCCCAAGGCAAAATATAGCGACTAGAACAAATGGTAAGCAACTTTTAGATCAAGAATTATACCCATCAAGAACACGACCCAAATATGTCACAAAACTTGTTAGCATCATTTGAACAAATCTGACAAGAATATGAAAATTCATTGCCATGGTAGAACATTGCACAAGCACACTAAGCCCACATGAAATTTGATATATTCTCATATAAATGATTGATTCCTAAGTTAGGAAAACTAGGTGGCAATTGACCCCTATTAGTTTGCATAACATAAGCTAATAATTCATTAAGCATCGCAGTATTTGTTGCAACTTCTAACTTCAGTTTTTCATATTCAACTTTTGATAGGACATCACTATATGAAGATGACGGTCGACCCTCCAGAACGATAAGTAGGTCCAAAGACTTGAGATGGGCAGACTCCAAATCCCATACCTCGGATATATCTCGGGTGCTCTTTCTCGAAGACTTTAGTATATGCCTCATTTTCAGAAGGTGCCTCCTCAATTTCCTTTTCTAATTCTTCCTACATATAACATTAAACAACATGTAATTAAACATCCAAAAGATTGACAATATAAACTCATAAATAACATATTATAGTTACACTCTTTTGCTTAGCTTCAGGATTAACAAAAGATCCATCCTTTTTCATGTGGGTAATAGGATATATTTCCCCCTACTGTAGGGTCGCCCACTTTGAATTTCCTAAGATTTTGTACCATATAATTAGTATGATTATAAAATAATCACTTAATTATCTAAAACTAACAAACATCAAAAGAATAAATGAATTATACCAGCTCATGCTTCTTCCTAGCAATTGTCTTGGACCCAACAATGTGTGAAATTGTTTGCTTTTGTTAGTTGGTAACATTTTTTTCACATATCGCCTACATTATTAACAAAGCTCTCAGTCAATAAATGATAAACATTTCTAGAAATTTTCCAATTAATGCTCATTACCATATTTTCTTCACTTAGTCTGTGGTTCAGATAAGCAGCCAAATGCTCTCTGGAAATCCTTTTTGGGTGCAAGTCAAGATTGGCTTCCAAACTAAGATCAAAATTATAATGGTCATAAAACAACCTACTCTTATTGTCCTTCCATTTTTTCCTAAAGTTTTGAAGCATATACTTTTTGTTCTCCCCGTCATTGACAACAAATTTTTTCTTCAAGGCAAACATAATAAATTAAAAGGTTAGTAAACAAGACCAATAAGAAAGCAAATTCATTTAGTTAAATATAATTCATACCTTTATAGTGTTGTTCCAAATATGTTCCTTGTATGTGCCTGGAACTTTTTCCAATTTATGTAGATAATGAGAAAATTATCAAAATTACTTGTAATAGCCCCCAAAAATCCTCCCAATAGGCCACCAGACTCTCCAATTGGTTGATTCACGGCATTCCATTCTGTCATCACCCTTTTCCCTACACGAAGCACAAACACATCTTGCACCTTCAAACGTGTTTCTTTTACAACACCCTCCTCATCTAACACGTAAAGCAAACCAAACTATTAGTATCAAAAAATATAACATAATCAAAAACATTAAATCTAAAATAGTAAGTTGTAAATCACATACCAATCACATCAACTGTCCAATACTTATTACACTTTTTCCCATAGATGTGTGGTGGATCTTCGGCTTCATCAAGTTCAAGGTGTGGAGGATTTTGGGCTTTCAGTTGAGTTGGTTGAGGATTTTGGACTTCAGGTAGAGTTGGTTGAAGATATTGAGCTACAGGCTCACTCTGTTGTGAACTTGCATTATGACTCGTGCCTTCAGAATTGTCACAAAGCTGAGTTGGTGTTGACTGACACCTAGGAGCATGCCTCTTCCTCTTAGTCATAGCTGTAAAACCATAATAGAACTAAATTTTAATCTAAAAACTATATTGTACAATTTAGTAAACTTATTATTCAAACAATACCATAAACATATGCACAAATACAAATATTCATATAAGAGCACTTGAAAAAAATTATAAAAGAAACATATATGATTGATAATTTTTTTTATAAAAAAAGAATATTTATTAAGTAAGAAGAGTACAACGAAATAAGACAAGATATTTTCATAAAAAGATAACAAAAATAACTAAAACCTATGAGATTGAATCATGTAACAAAGCATGTCAGTTTCTACATCAGTGACAATTTTACTCATGCCTATCATAGAACCATATCCTCGTTATTATCATCAACATTTTCATTAATGGTTGAACTTTAAGGATCATCATCTGTAGCCACTCTTGCCAATTGTATATGTGTGGTATCATCGGAGAAAAATTGTTCTAAGCTTTATGATGGGTAAGCCTCATTAGATGCCATAATTTCTTTATCATCTTCACCTATGTCATATAAATTTCCTGGCTTCAAATGAACTGGTATGCTTCAACTTTTTTCCTTCTCATCCTCCATATAATAAACCATTTGAGCTTCAGAAGCTTTAATGTATGGCTCATCATCTTCATGTTGACTAGTATGTATTAGTCGTTCAAAGTTAATAGAGATATAACCCAACTTATCTCTTTTCATGCCTTTAGGATTAGTGGTATTAGCCCATTCACATTTAAACATGGGTACCGTGAAGCCATTGTAACAAAGCTCAACAATGTCTATCAATTTTCCATAGTAAGGCACCTTAGCCATCACTATTGCTTGAGTAACTTCTTGTTCTGAATGTGCCAAAAACTCCATTATTTTGAGTTTTTAGTCCTTTGTCTCATGCCAAGGTTCGAAATTTGTATCCATTAACATTATATGCAGTGAACCTTCTAACTTGGTCAATAGGACCTTGAGCAAGAGTAAGAAGAGCATCTTTATCTGATCCATTAAGATTGTTGAGATCTTTGCCAATCTAAAAATAAGATTTTCTAGTGTTAGTCACATATATATTACCAAAATAGGTGCAATATACATGCACAAAATGATTTTTTTCTCACACGATTAGCAAATTAACTAACAAACTCTCTATGAACCTTCTTACCTATCTCAGTATCGCTCCTTGTATGACTCCTTAGTTGCCTCTATACAACACCTCTAAATTCCCTAAATAGATGTACCATGTTAGATGTACAAAAAGGAAAACTTAACAAGTAATGTAAGCGCAAGAATTACACACTGAAGATAGCAATCAACTGCAAGGCAGTTAGTTAACACGTGTCTATGAGCCTGTAACTTTCTAGTGGACGTTAGAGTAAAATATGAAGAGCCACCAATCGGCTTTCTTACTTGAGGAAACAATTCAGCTACTCATGATTGAGGTTGTATATCATTAGGTTCATCATCAACACGACCAGGTTGATTCCATCTTGTCTCAATATTATCTAAATACCTTGAACAAAATGTAAGAATCTCTTGCACAAGGTAACTTTATGCTATAGAGCCCTTCGGTCATGCTTTATTACGTACATAGGATTTTAGTTGTCCTAAGTACCTATTAAACCACAACAAAGGTAATTAATAACAATCCTATACATCATTAAAATTTGGAAAAAAAAAAGAAATACCATCACACATCTATTACCTTTCTAGGATACATCCATCGATAATGGACAGGACCTTCGAGCTTAACTTCTTCAACAAGGTGAATAATTAAATGAACCATGACCGTGAAGAATGAAGGAAGAAATAATATTTCCATGTGGCATAAAGTGAGCACAATTTGATGTTGCAATTTGTCTAAGTCTTCAATACTCAACATTTTACCATATAATTGTCTAAAGAATGAGCACAACTCAATTTATACTATCGACATCTCATCGGGCAACCCTGTCCGCATGGCTAACGGTAGCAATTGCTCCGTCAATATATGATAATCATGACTTTTCAACATTCCATTCAGCTTAAGATTATCCACATCCATGCACCGAGAAATGTTGCTTGAATAATCATCTGGCACAGTGATGTTCCTTAAAGTTATTAGGAATGCCTTCTTGCCACGATTAACCATTGTAAAGATACATAATAATACATTCCATTTTCATCTGGCCAAAGGTCATGTCTAAAACCCACAGCTTTAAGGTCTCTTCGAGCATTGACATGATCTTTTGTCTTTGCACTATAATTTAGCAAAGTGTAGATGACATTATCGCATACATTCTTCTTAATATGCATCACATCAAGATTGTGACACAAAGAGTTATGATTCCAATACAAAATCTCAAAGAATATGCTTTTCTTTTTCCATTGCTGAGTGCTACCTTGTGCAACATGTCCACCACGTGTTCTTTTTCCCTTTCCTTCCATCTCTAATTTCGACTAAACGGGACATTAATGTTCTTGACTTGTTTAAGAATTTCAGAACCAGATAATTTTTTTGGAGGACTGCACATATCTTGCTCTCCATTAAAACGAACCTTATTCAATCTAAATCTGTGTCTTTGATCAAGAAAATAATGATGACCTATAAAATACCATTTCTTACTATGAGGAAGATGACAAGGAATAGTGTCAAGGTTGCAGGATGGACAAGCAAGTCCAGTGTAAGTGTTCCACCCAGAGAGGGTTCCTAGCCCAGAAAAGTCACTAATTGTCTACATCAAAGCTGCATGCAATTTGAACATCTCTCGCTTGAAAGAATCATATGTATCCACACCCTCATTCCATAACTCCTTCAACTATTTGATTAAAGGCTATAAGTATACATCTATATCATTTCTTGGCATTCTTTTACTACGAATTATCATTAAAATGATAAAAGATTCTTGCTTCATACATACCCATGGAGGAGTGTTGTATAGAATGAGAATAATTGGCCAAATGCTGTAACTTGCATTCATACTACCAAAGGGATTAAAACCATTAGTAGCTAATACAAGATGCACATTTCGTGAATCTGATGCAAACAAAGTGTTTGTTCAATCAAACTTCTTCCAAGCTTCAGAATCTTTAGGATGCCTCATCATTCCATCTTTATTAATATCCATTGCATGCCATATCATATCCTCAGCAGTCTTTGATGATAAAAATAATCTCCACAATCGAGGTTTTAGTGGAAAGTAACGAAGAACTTTTGTAGGCACCTTCTTTCTTCTATTACCATCGTTAGAGGCCTCAGTATCACCATTTTTTTGTCCTAGATTTTCATTTGGATGTGTTACAAACTTTGTCTGTTTCCCTCTCTTCATCTTCCTTATTACCCCAGTATAACATATAATTATGTGGGTATGCAAGTATCTTTTCATAGTTCAAACCAAGCTTGGTGATAGTTTTCTTTGCCTCATAGAATGAACTTGGAATCTTTGCGTGTCCAAATGCATCTTGTAATAGTTCTAATATCATTGTCATGGTCTTGTCGCTCATCCCACACAGGCATTTGATTTGATACAACTTCACCATAAAAGATAGTTTTGAATATTTTGCACACCCTTTATACAATGATTGTTCTCCATCTCTTGCTAATTCATAAAATATTTCAGCTTCATGCCCTACTTGAGTTACATTAGGCGTCACTCCATCACCCCTGCCACTCTCTTCATTTGATGCAATGGGTACTTCATTTGCATGGTGCCTATCAACTCCAAAAGCATCATTGATCATGCTCTGAATAAGATCTTCATCAACCATGGTGTCTTCAACTACATTCGAAACATTACTACTTGAGACATTACTAGTTTCTCCTATGTCGGACTCCCTATGATGGAACCACAAAGTGTATCCTTTTGAGAATTTTTTACAAATTAAGTGATCATACACCACATCCTTAGTTTGCCATTTTCTAAAACCACACCATGAACAAGGGCATATTATTTTGTCATTAACTGAACAACGTTCAAAAGCAAAAGCAATAAATCCCCTAACTCCTTGCTCATACTAAACTGAGTTCTGAGGCTTTATAATTCATGACTTATCTATTGCTTTAGAATTTTCCTTCTGAATTTAAACAAAACACAACAATAAAGTGAAACATCCTTGTAAGATTTCAGATACCAATTTGGCAAAGTTAACAAACCCAGAAAAAAAAATCATTCTACAGTAAAATAAATATAATAAAAATATATGTTGATCAACTTAAAGGAAATAAATACAATGGCAGGGCATTCTACTTGATCATTGCATTCATATTTATGAAGAGGATTGCTTATTGTTAGTTGAAGTAATAGGTGAAGAAGGATTTCCCTAAACTCTAACCGTTTATCCTTATTGCTTTATGTCTTTACTTTCTTTACTTTTATCCATTTTTATGTTCTTGAATAGAATTAGGTAAGCTATCGATTAATACTTAGCATTGGAAATAAACTTATCCTCGTGGGAACGATCTCTTACTCTGTAACTGTATTACTTGTGTGACCCGTGCACTTGCGGTTAGCAAATGGGCAACACGTTTTGACCCTAACAAGTTTTTGGCGCCATTTCCGGGGATCGAACCCGGGTCACCGGCGTGATAGGCGGGAATACTCACCACTATACTACAATGACGCCAAAAACTTGTTAAGGGTCAAAACGTGTTGCCCATTTGCTAATCGCAAGTGCATGGGTCGCACAAGTAATACAGTTACAGAGTAAGAGATCGTTCCCATGAGGATAAGTTTATTTCCAATGCTAAGTATTAACCGATAGCTTACCTAATTCTATTCAAGAACATAAAAATGGATAAAAGTAAAGAAAGTAAAGATGAAAAGCAATAAGGATAAACGGTTAGAGTTTAGGAAAATCCTTCTTCACCTATTACTTCAACTAACAACAAGCAACCATCTTCATAAATATGAATGCAATGATCAAGTGAGCTTGAGAATCTACATTAGCTAAACGCCTATGTCTAGGTCATCTAACCATGGTTTCATTTGCCCAACTCTCTAAGTGTCCTTGAGAGCTAACACAAAATCCACTCTTTAAGGTCTATTCTCAAGCACGTGTTATGCATGGCTAAGAGGTATATGTCTATCCCATTAGCGAATCAACTCATCCCGCCATTGGAATAGAATCGAACATGCATCAACCATACATACAATCTCAAACCCAAATCCCTATGTCTAGGTTCATTAGATTTTATCAAATCACTCAAATGTTGGCCAAACACTCAAGAGCATTAAGCACAATATGATTGAACAAAATCAAAGATCCACACAAACTCAGAAAAGAACAAATCATTAATATTGATAAAAGGATCCAAAGTCATCCCTAAATAAAGCTCAGCTATACAATGAACATGAGAACAAATTACAAAATACATGTTCAAGAAATGAGGAAGAGAAGAGAGAAAAAAGAGAAGGAGAAAGCTTATGGATTTCGCCATTGAAGCTCAGATCCTCCTCCAATGGAAAGAGGGCTTCCATCCTTAGCTCCCCAAGCTCCATCTCCACCTCCAATGGAGAACCCAGCTGCAGCCTCTAACCTAGAAAGCTAAAAACATAAAACCTAAAAGAGAGAAAACTGAGAGAGGGAGAAAAGGTGCATGAAAAATAGAATAAATAGGCTCAGCTCGCCGACGCGCGCCGCGGCATGGACATTCCTACGCCTCGGCATGGAGCTGTCTGTCCTGTCAGTATGTGGCTGGCTGAGACCCTCACGCCGAGGCGTGAACATTTCTACGCCTCGGCGTGGAACTCTGGAATGCTTCCTTGGCTTCCTTCCTCCAATACTGGGCCTTGGCTTGCATCAATTTGTCTCTTTTGAGCCCCTCTTATATTAGAGAAAGCACCAAATTAAATATAATTATAAATTTACTTAATCGATCAATAAATATGCATAAATTGCTCAAAAACATAAAGGAAGGTGTCAAAATAGAATTTCACGAATATAAGCATAAAACCTTCCAAATATGCTTAAGATCAAGGACTAAGCATGCCATGAAGCACAAATATGGGGCATAAATAACTACATTTTATGGAGTTATCACTACTCAAGCAACTAGATTCTTTAAACTATAGTAAAACAAATATAATAATTAAGCAGATTATAAACTCACACTTAATTTTTTGGAACCGCTACAAATCAAAACCAAGAACAACAAATTCACAAATCAACACCCAAGAAAAGAAAAGGAGAAAAAAGATAAACAATCTCTATAAATGCTAAAGTACAACTAGATTAATTAAAATAGAAAAAAGAGAATTAGATTTAAATAAAGAGAAGAAAGATAAAAGAAATAAACCAAAAATTACATTATTTTAAGCTATTTCTTTTAAAAAAATAATGTATGCATACCTAGTTAGATAGGACACTGAACTTCCTTGCGCACGTACTTGTAAGTATGTAGATTGTAGAGCCGCAGGAAGTTATACTTATATGTTCCACCTTCTAGAGAATTCAGAGCAATGTTCATTTATGAGCTGATAACACTGTATTTTATACATTTTGTAATCCTCTCACTAGGTTTCTTAAGGTTCAGTTAGGCTTAATTAAGTTGATTTTCACACATTTTATGATTTTGAGCCGAATTGAACAATTAAATAAATTATTACATAAATTAACCATAATTATCTCTTTGGCAATGTTTAGTAAACTAGCTATAATTTGAGTTACAAATATCTGATTGATGTGATTTTGGTCTTGTAGGAAAGCTTAGACAATTCCCTACAACTTTGATGTTGAACACTTTTCCAGAATCGGACTCCTTGGAGGTGATATTGGGCTTTGAAGTCAGAATAGAGGAGCTGAAACCGGGTCTAAAATACTTTGCAGTAATTGGACCATATCTTGAGTTCTAGGCATGATTTTGGACTGAAACCAAAGCCATTTTAAAGCAAATATTCAGGCCTACAACTTTCATGAAGACCACTTCTCTCAAAAATGAAAAAATGACTGGACGCAAGGCTGTGTATTTACTCAATTATTATTTTAAAAAAAAGAAAAAAAAAGGAAAAAAGCAAATTAAAAAACGTCATGCATGACGTTTAGGGCTCAATTTGTTTAATCGTCCCTCCTGTAGCCATAGTGACATAATATTGCCTATAAAAGGCACAATTCAGAATTGAAGAGGGGCACATTTCATTCGGAGAATTCCAGACGGAGGGAAGACGAAGAGGGAGAGAGGCTTTTGGGCAGTGCCCTGCTTCTCTCCCCAGTCTCCCTCCAATTTCTTTTCTCTCTCTTTTTCTCTTTTTCTCTTTTCTAGTTTATGTGTAAATAAGTTTTAGTTTACTTGGGTCAAAGTGTGAAGCTCTTGGTAATAAAATAAGGTTAGATTTATTCTTCTCTTGTGCTTTAATGATTTATATTATGCGTGTTATATTTTGTTTCTAATAATTTAGAAATTATCCTTGTAAATAGGAGTTCTTGATTTATTGTAGACAAAATATTAGCACAGTAAATGCTTTAACTCATTTATCAGTGGTGGTAATAATTAAAGGAAATATAATATAATTACGTATATTATTTTATTTCGTATTGTATTTTGTTTCCAATCAATTTAGAATCCTCCTTGTAAAGTGGAGTTCTTGATTTGTTGTAGACAAAAGATTGGCACAATGAATGCTTTAACTCATTTACAAATGTTGGTGTTAGAAACTCTCCTTGTAATGTGGAGATCTTGATTTACTGTAGACAAAATATTGGCACAGTGAATGCTTGATCCCATTTATGAGTGATGATATTAATGGATGATTAAAGGAAACATAATATAATTACGTATATTATTTTAATGGACTTTTAACGTTGTATTTTTCGATTGGAACCTCTATGTTGTGAAGATTCTAATTGAGTTATAAAAGGAATTAATCTTGCTTTTACTTTATTTACCAAGAGTGGATCATTTTACCCAAGTAAATAATTTTTACCGTAATAACAAAATATTTACCTTACCATAATTAATCTTCATCAATTCCCTGTGGATCGACCTCGGACTCACCGAGAAATTTATTACTTGAGACAACTTGTACTTGGGTTTGTAAATGCAACAATTAAAAAGTGTGCATCATGAGCCACACACATGCACAACAACAAAACTTTTAAGAGTTGTCTAAAGCATGTTTCAAGTGGCTTAATGTTACTGATGCTTGAATATATCGATAGAAACAATTATCAAC
The DNA here is from genome assembly GCA_029884595.1 of Ormosia semicastrata. NCBI lineage: Eukaryota > Viridiplantae > Streptophyta > Magnoliopsida > Fabales > Fabaceae > Ormosia > Ormosia semicastrata. The sequence goes on from JAQQTO010000041.1 coordinate 11,323,358, forward strand.
TTTTCGCTTAACAATTTAAATGAGTCATTTTTTTCTCATCATTCTAACTCTAACTTAAAAAAAGCCATGTATTGATGAGATCAAAATAAATAGGATCCAACAAGCTAGTAATGAGCTCTTAATATTGCATTTTCTTTTGTATTCCATTTAAATGTGTTTAACTCACTCTAATTCTGTCTAAGCCTAATAAGACCCAAATTGCTTGATATTCTGAAAACGACAGAAGTCAGGGGAATTAGAGCTTTATTACTAAATGGGCATGAGTAAATGGAAAATAAATAAGACAATGTACAACCAGCTTTTGACAAATTACTTGAGAAATGATACAGAAGAAGAGTACTGATGAACCTGCAAAGATTGATATTTTTACAGTTCAAAATCTTAGGTTTTCATCCTCTTTTAATATTTTTTATTTAGTTTTGTTCTTAAGTCTTGTTATGTTTTTATTATTTTAATTTTGTTCTTATTATGTGTTTTTGTTAGGTAATTGCACATAGAGAAGATTGGATGCTTGAACAAGGAAGGAAAGAAAGAATTTCATCCAGATGCCAGTGCCTGAGCGCTGGTATCCACTGCTTGAGCGTGCAAATGCGCGCTGGAGAGTTCCACTTAAGTGATCCAGCGCCTAAGCACTGAACAATCAGTGCTTGAGCACTGGTTGCGAATACCACATTGTGATTTCAGAAATCTAGCGTTTGAGCACTGGAAACTGAGCGCATGAGCGCTGAATGCATAACAGAACACACTAAATTCTTTTTAAATAGAAAAGTTACGTCAAACTGACAGACGGGGGACATAACACAGCAACCGTCAAGAAGCACAAACCTTAATGTGGTGCGAGCGCAATTAGGCTTGAAGATTAGGAATTTTCTTCAAACTTTCCACTTTTCTATAATGGAGTTTGTCATATTCTTCCCTTTGTGTTTTTCTTTTTCCATGTATAATTAATTTTCCCTTTGTTAGGGGGATGATAAATCTTGAACTTTGATGATGTAACTTCTTTTATGTGTTTAATTTATGTTTTTATTTCATGATTTACGTGTTTATCTCTATTCTTAATGCTTTTCTAAACCTGATCAATTTAGGAATGATCTTTTGGGTTAATGTATGATTTGGGACAATTTGCATAAACCTAAAACATGTGATAAACACCATAATTTCTGCAAGGAATAGACGTTGTGAGTCATGTGATCTTTCTTTTAATTCCCTTATTTTTGATAAAGCTTTTCTATTTGGGGTTAGACTAAAGGGATTAGTTAATTCTAAATAGTGTAAGAGGATTAATATACCAAGGAATTTTGTATTAATTAATTTTGAGAATTGACCATTAAATCATTAAAATAGAACATAATTAAACTAATATTTGAATGAGCATTTAAAGAGTTCAAGTGAAGTCTGAATTCTAACGCTTTAATACTATTATTTTTCACCCATTTGGTTTATTGTTTTGCTTACTTGTATTTCTTTTTAATTATATTTGCAACAACTCTCTTTTTCATTAGCTTAGATAGTATCACTTTAAGCAAATTTAGTAATTAATAATTTAATTCTCGTAGGACGATACTCTTACTTACTTTTTGTTACTTTTGTAATTCGGTGCACTTGTCGATTTCAAAACAAGTTTTTGGCGCCATTGCCGAGAATTATTGTTATTAATATTAAATAGTAGTTGAAAAGGCACTAATTTAAGCATTTATTTTTTTGTTTAATTTTAATATTAAATTTTTTAAATTTTTTTATTTATAGATAATTATTTTTTATTTTATTTATTTATTTAATTTTATTTTAAATTTATCTATTTTTATTTTTGTTTTCTTTATTTATTTTTATTAGTCATTTATCATTTATTTTTTATTTTTATTTTTATTTTATTTTCTTTACTTCACTATGGTTTGCTTATTTGTTTATTTATGCAAAGTTCTTTGGACTCAGAAGAAATACTCTTTGATCAAGAGATAACAAGAACAAAAAGAGCAATCAGAAAGGCAGTTAGAGAAAGAAAAAGAATTGAAGAAGTGAAAAATTGCTGAAACTACTGAACCGAGAAGACACACTTTAACTGATTATGCTACTCCATCTTCTGATAATGTCTAAACTAGTATTGTGTGACCTGTTATCTAAGCAAACAATTTTGAGATTAAACCAGCTCTTTTACAGCTGGTGCAACAGAATCAGTTTGGGGGAAGTTAAGCAGAAGATCCAAATTTACACATTGCTAACTTCTTGTAACTCTATGATACTATTAAATATAATGGAGCTAGTGATGATGCCATCAAATTAAGACTTTTTACATTTTCTTTGAGAGATAAAGCAAAGAGCTGGCTACAAGCCCAGCCTTAAGGAAGTATCTCCACTTGGGATGATTTGGTCAGTAAGTTCCTCACTTGGTATTTTCCTCCATCAATGTTTGTCAAGATAAGGAGTGAGATTGCTTGCTTCACTCAAAATCAAGGAGAATCTCTCTATGAAGCATAGAAAACATTTAATGAGCTGTTTAGAAAATGTCCTCATCATGCTTTCGAAGTTTGGCAACAGGTGCAGATATTTTATAATGGTTTGAATCATTCCACAAGACTTATGGTGGATACATCTACAGGCAGATCTCTAAATACTAAGACTCTTGAAGAAGTTCAGGAATTATTTTAAGACTATGGTCACTAATGAATATCAGTTGCCTAGTGAAAATGCAGTAGTCAAACAGGGAGTTATGGAGCTCAGTACTCTCGATGCTTTACTTGCTCAGAATAAAAGTCTTTCTCAGCAGTTAGCCAACCTCACCAAGTAACTTGGTAACATACAAGTAAATTCAGTGAACTATCAAGTGTTGACTTGTGATTTTTTGTGGAGGCAACCATGCTAATGGTGAGTGTGATGCAAGTAACATGGGTGTTATTCCTCAAGAGCAGGTAAATTACATGGGTAATCCTGCAAGGTCTCAAGGTAATCCCTATTCAAATTCATATAATCTGGGGTGAAGGAATCATCCAAAATTTTCATAGAGTAATTAGAATATGCTGAGACCACCACCACCTCTACTACATCAACCTCAGTCGTTGTCATCTTCTCAACCTCCACAAGATAAGTTATCTAATCTTGAAAGTATTGTGGAGAAACTTGCTTTTATTACCAACACTGTTATGGAGGAGACGAGGACTAATTTTAAAAATCAAGAGGCAACCATCAGAAGTCTAGAAAATCAAGTGGGACAGATAGCTAGATATCTCACAGAGAAACCTCAAGGCAGTCTTCCAAGTGATACTACGGTAAATCCAAAGGAGCAATGTCATGCTATTACTTTGAGAAGTGGTAAGTAGTTAGAAGAAAACGTGAAAGTAGCACCTAGTTCTTAAGGAGCTGAAAAAGGAAAATATGATATCTCCATTCAAGATGTCCCACTTCAAGATGTTTCAATGCAAGCTGACAATGATGGATATAAGATCGAGAAGGAAAAAGCTAAAGAGGAGCAACTAAAGTGGCAGAGGAAGAAGAAGGAACGTGAGCAGAAGATGGCAATTAACCCTTCATTGTATGCTAGAATCCCGTTTCCTCAAAGGCTAAAGAAGGAGAATCAAGATAGACAGTTCTTGAAGTTCTTAGATGTCTTCAAGAAGTTACAGATAAATATTTCTTTTGTTGAGGCACTTAAACAGATGCCCTCTTATGCAAAGTTCATAAATGATTTGCTCTTAAAGAAGAGGAAACTCAAGGACAATGAGACTGTGGCACTTACTGAAGAGTGCAACGCTATAATTCAAAGGAAACTACCACCTAAATTGAAAAATCCAGGTAGTTTCACCATTCCTTGCACTTTTGGCAAGCTTACTATTGAGAATGCTTTATGTGACTTAGGGGCTAGCTTCAATTTAATGCCATTATCAATTCTCTGTAAGCTTGGGATTGATAAAGTGAAGCCAACTACAATGTCTCTTTAATTAGCTGATCGGTCAATCAAATATCCATATGGTATAGTTGAAGATTTGTTAGTAAAGGTGGACAAATTTATTTTCCCAGCTGATTTTGTGATTCTAAATATGGATGAGGATGATGATATTCCTCTGATTCTTAGAAGACCGTTCTTTGCTACTTCAGGAGCGTTGAATGATGTACCTAGAGGAGAGCTCATTCTGAGGGTGGATGATGATCAAGTAACTATTAATGTTTTTGATAAAGCTGCACCAATATCAAATCTCTATGCCCCTGTCAAATGCATTCAAGATAAGCCTGTACAGGATTTGGCTAGTAAGAGTCATTCCTCATCAATTAATGCAGATCTTCCCACTTCCAAGATTGGTGATGAAAAAGGTTTTTCTACTTCTGAGATTGCTGATATAGAAAAAAATCCTCTCATCTCTCATAATTCATTGCACAAAGGGCTGAAATCTTCTGATAAATTGAAACCTGATATGCCATTTGCTAAAAAATTGAGACCTCTATGGCCTGATGAGATTTCGCATTCTAAGGTGTATTCAGAACAATCAGGTTCAAGTCAAGTTGGAGAGGATTCCAAAGGTAGTGATAGAGTATGGAGGTAAAGATCTGACAAAAAAGGCGTCATCTTACTTCTCTTGCTTCAAGCCACTATGATTAATTGAGAAAAGGCAACGTCAAGCTAATAATGTTAAACAAACGCTTTTTGGGAGGCAACCCAAATTTTCTTTCTTTTCTTTCTCTTTTTATTTTGTTATTTGCTTATTTTTCTTCAGTTAGTTATTTGTTTTTACTTTTATTTTGTTATTTCTTGTTAATTAACATTTTTCTATTTTGGTTTTGTAGTTAGCTAGTGTTGAGTTAGCTTAGGTACCTCCCTGAGTTCGGAGCCTTTGTAGGGGATGTATATAGTTGTCGGCCGCAAAAAAGATTTTTTTCTTTTTCCTTTAGCTTTTAATTTTCACATTTATTTATTTGTTCTTTTTTATTTTATTTTGTCATCATCACCCTATTGTGTTTTGAGTCATTCCGTGCATGCCGGTGTGTTTAATTGAATATCCAATGATTGCATAAATTGTGGATTGATTTATTTTCTTGGGATAGCACATGAGTATCTATGAGTTGCATTTATCTCTATTGTTTCAATTATGTATAGTTATATTTACCATCTTTATGATTGATAGACCTTGGAATTTAATTGCATGTCAGACTTAGAGAAAGTTTATAAGATTGCATGTGTGTGAATGATTTGCATCTAGAAGTTGTTTGATTTTCTCTCGAGGTGAAATCCTAGGCAGTGCATGATTAAGGAAATGATAAGGGCATTCTTTGGACCGTTTGAGCCTTTCAAGCCAACCTGTGAACGCAGTATATCCTTAGGTCCCTTTTGCAGCCTTGTGTATGTTTGGCCTCTATTTTTTTTTCTTTACCCACATTTTCCTTTTCTCATACCAGCATGAAAAAGAAAAAAAAATCATCTCTTACATAACCTTTGTTGAGGGCATATCTCGTATTATTTTATTATTGAAGTCTTCGTTATTTTTGTGCATGAAATTTTATGGAGTTGAAATATTTCAAAAAAAAAATGTAAAAAGAGAAAGTCCACCCAAAATTTTGCAAGGAAAATAAGTTTAGGGGTGGAGGTTGTTAAAAAAAAAGAAAGAAAAAAAGTGAATGTTATGTTGTTTCTTATGCTCCGTTTTGCACTTGTTCAATATTTTGAGGCTTGGATTGTGAAATTTGCATGATTTTGTATATCAATTTTTGTTTTCATTTTCTTACCCTTTTTTTCTTAATCCATACACTTGGCCTTACATTACAAGCTTTGTAAAATACCTTTTGACCCTTGGTTATGTGTTGTTTACATTAGTGGAGAGAGAGATGAAAAACAATCCCATGGATGTGGGTTTGATGTGCATTTTTCGTTTCATAAACTTATATGAGCTTGTACATTATGAGGAGATTCGATCTTTCATTCATGTTTTTGGAAAGTCATTTTTGTATAAGAGTTACATGTGAGAGACAATGTGATAAATGGATTGTTTATGTGTGACACTTTGAAATTATATTATGAAACAGTTTCTGAGGATATGTATGATATTCACCACCCGATGTTGCTATGTTTGAGTCTGTATATTTTGAGTTTTAGTTTGTTTTGTTTTTGTTTTGTTTTTCTTTGTACTTGAGGACAAGAAAAAGCTTAAGTTTGGGAGAGTGATGAACTTGCAAAAATTCATACTTTTACTGTTCAAAATCTTAAGTTTTCATTCTCTTTTAATCTTTTTGATTTAGTTTTGTTCTCAAGTCTTGTTATGTTTTTATTATTTTAATTTTGTTCTTATTACATGTTTTTGTTAGGTAATTACACATGGAGAAGATTGGATGCTTGAACAAGGAAGAAAAGAAAGAATTTCATCCAGATGCCAGCGCCTGAGCGCTGGTATCCACCACTTGAGCACGCAAACGCAAGCTGGAGAGTTCCACTTAAATAATCCAGCTCTTGAGCGCTGAACAATCAGTGTTTGAGCATTGGTTATGAATACCACATTGTGATTTCAAAAATCTAGTGCCTGAACGTTGAAAACTGAGCGCTGAATAAGTAACAGAGTATGCTGAATTCTTTTTAAATAGAAAAGTTATGCCTAACTGACAGACGGGGGATAGAAAATAGTACCCGTCAAGAGGCACAAAGCCTAATATGGTGTGAGCGCAATTAGGCTTGAAGATTAGAAATTTTCTTCAACCTTTCCACCTTTCTACAATGGAGTTTTTCATATTCTTCCCTTTGAGTTCTTCTTTTTTCATGTGTAACTAATTTTCCCTTTGTTAGAGGGATGATGAATCTTGAACTTTGATGATGTAACTTCTTTTATGAGTTTAATTTATATTTCTATTTCATGATTTACGTATTTATCTCTATTCTTAATGCTTTTCTAAACCTGATCAATTTGGGAATGGTCTTTTGGGTTAATGTATGATTTAGAAAAATTTATATAAACTTAGAACATGTGATAAACACCATAATTTCTACAATCGCTAGGAATAGACGTTGTGAGTTATGTGATCTTTCTTTTAATTTTCTTGTTCTTGATCAAGCCTTTCTATTTGGGGTTAAATTAAGGGATTAGTTAATTTCAAATAGTGTAAGAGGATTAATATACCAAGGGATTGAGTATTAATTAATTTGGGAAATTAACCATAAATCATTGAAATAGAACATAGTTAAACCAATATTTGAATGTGCATTTAAAGAGTTCAAGTGAAGTCTGAATCTTAACGTTTTTGTACCATTATTTTTCTTCCCTTTGATTTATTGTTTTGCTTACTTATATTTCTTTTTAATTATATTTGCAACAACTCTATTTTTCATTAGCTTAAATAGTATCACTTTTAGCAAATTTAGTAATTAATAATTTAATCTTCATAGGATGATACTCTTACTCACTTTTATTACTTTTACGATTTAGTGCATTTGTCGATTTCACAACAAGTACGTTGGTGCATACTTTTATAAGTCAACAACATGAATGTTGGGAACCACATGTTTTCCATATGATGGCTAATTAACTTCAGAGCCAGACAAGGACAAGAAAAGAGACAAATCATATCTGAAAATATTTTATGCTAAAAGTCGTTAACAAAAACAAAACAAAACAAAAAAAGTGCTATTTGATAAAAAATTCTAGTAATCCATTCATACTTTAACTTTGTAAATCAACTAGCTGTGCAGCGTTACCCTAGCTAATACAAGGCACATGCAAAACGATTTCACTGTAACTTCACATGCCTAGTCATGATGAGCAAGACATATTGCATATTGTCAATTGAAGAGTACAATATTAACTTCACTCTAACCCAATGCAGACAATTCATCAAGCACAAATTCTAAGAACAGACTTTGGAAAAGCTACTCAGATGAAGACCAATCACACTGGGGTTCATATACACTAGTTTTCTGAGTTGAAAATTTCCCTTTGCTCTCAGCCATGGCAGCAAATTCCCTATTACAACTTTGGTTCTTCACTCTAGAAATCAAAGAGTCACAAGTACTCTTAAAAATCTCAACACAAAATATGCTTCAATTGATCAAAGCATAATTACAGTCCTCTCTGATTGTGATGTATATCCATTTTGCATAAATTTAACAGATTAAGGAGTCATCCAATATATGCATGTGAAAACAGCCCCCAATTGAACACTCACAATTCACTGCACAAATTTTTAAGCATTAACTTAGTAAGTCAGGAACGTGGAAAAACCCTTAGCGAGTAAGCTACATCCTCAATCATCAGACAACTATGACCATATTAGGAAATGTCAAAATTATTTTTATTTTAGAAGGTCAACAAGTCAGTTAACAATTATAAATCCAAATCTTGCAGAAGCCACAAAAATATTGAACACATTGACAATACAGTATCAACTTTGCTATAAGGGGAAGAAATTTCATAAAATCATCCCAAAAATGGCATGGATAAGTTTTCAAAGACTTCACATCAGGCTTATAAACTGTCAGTCAAATATATTTTTCTACTAGTATTGTATTTGCATTCCATGAGTTGCTGCTATAGGCACACTATTACACACCTAAGCTAGGAAAAATATTATGTGCTACTGCTCATCAATTGAAAAGGAATCCATAATAAAACGAATGTTCTTATACTCTTCAGTCTTTAGTCTTTACTGAACCTAACAGCTCTTGCGTTTTGTTAGATTTGATGAAAAATGCAATAAGCAGAATACATTATCCTCAAATAGAAACTACAGCAGAGACCAATCATAAATCAGAAAAGGGCATTATACATAGTGGAGACCTCCTCCTCAGGGCACAATGAGTTGGCCAGAACAATGGGATTACACGACCTTTTATGACATTGGGTAACTCCAGAACAATGTGTGAGGGTTCTGAGTGAACGATGAGGGTCGAGTGAGGGTTTTGAGTGAACGATGGGGGTCGAGTTATGAGAGTTTGGGAACATTGGGGTTTTGAGAGTTTAGGAACGATGAGGTTCTGAGAGTTTAAGAACGAGTGAGGGTTTGCGCGGTTTGGGAAATTTAGGGGTTAGAGGGAATGGGAAATTTAGACTAGAAGTTTAGGGGAACGAGTGGGAAGTTTAGGAACGAAGGGAAATTCTAGTGGGTAAAAAAATGACTCCATACTACGTCGGTTCATTATAACTGCCTGGAAATGCCACCTAATCGCCGTAAGGTATAATAACTGCAGTAGTTATTACAACCGCTGCAAGAACTACTGGTAGATTGAAAATTGCGGCAATTATTGTTAACTGCCGTAGTTTACCCACCGGGTTGCTGGATTCTATGTGGTATATATATATATATATATATATATATATATATATATATATATATATATATATATATATATATATATATCCATCTTACGAATTAATAAGCCGAACATGTGAAAAGCTCATGCTTGGTTTACTTAATAAACGAGTCAAGATTTTTCAACTCATTAAGTTATTAACAAACCGAATTATGAATAGGATGACATACTGACTTGACTGATTGCTTATCTTAAATCTAAGTATCTCCTAGTTGTTGGTTATCTATAAATCACATGCAATACTTACTCAAGCCTTCCTTTACTCTCGAGTTGGTCAACAATCTACTTGTAACATCCCTAAAAATATTAATAATAATAAATATAAGTATATAATATAGGATAACTTTGTATTATAAAAGAAAACCTCAAAAATAAAAATGTAATATTTTTAGATGAAGTTATTCGAATAGAGTTTATTCTATTCGAATAAATGGATGAATGTGAGCATATATACATCATAATAGAATGTATTATTGGAATAAAAATAAGGTTATTCAAATAAAGGCTTCTACTGAGCAAAAATAAAGGAGGAAATAAGTCACTTTGTTTGAATAGAATTTCTTCTATTCAAATAAATAAGTTAATGTGTGCATATATATATTGTGACAAGAATGAGTTATTTGAATAAGCATACTATTATTCGAATAAATAGCTGAGAAATATCAGAAATGGAAAACACGTCCCACTGTAACAAGAATGAAAAATTAGTTTCATTTAGTTCCTTTTCTTGATAGAATTTTAGTTTCCTTCAAGTCCTTCCTGGTTATAAAGGAACCAAATTAATGAAGTGAAATTGATGAAGTAAGATTGATAAGACCATCAAGAGTATGTGTCAAGAAGAAAACTCATGAAATTAAGAATGATCAAGAGAAATCTAGAACAGGGACATGTGTTAAGGAATGGATGAAAAATTAATAAGGCTTAATTCATAAGTCACTCCACATTAGGAAGAAAATCTAGAAACAATGATTGCATAAAACAAGTGTCAAAATAAGATGGTGAATTATGGTCAAGAAGAAACAAGTGTCCAAGTATTGAATGTAGATGAAATAAGATTGTGATATCAACAGAAACATGGCAAGGATGAAAAATAAGGTTAGAAATAATGATTACAGGAAGAAGTGAAATGATTAAGGAGGAAGACTTTGAAGAAGATTTAACCTCCTTATGACACCTAGCGCCCACCTAGCACCCTTCATACGTACGAAAGCTCACATTTAGCCCTATAAATACCTCACCTTCCTTCCATTCTCGTCGCAGCACACTCACCCAAAAACACTCGAGCTTTGTTTTTTCAACTCAATTCCTCCATTTTTACCCACTCCTTTACTTAATCCAAATTTGGTAACAAATGTAAGAAATAACAAAAACACCACTCTTTCTTCTTTATTTCTTCTACCCATATCTTTTATTTCATTCCTTTTTGCAACAATATTTACTTTTTTTTTGCTTAAAAGAAAGAATGACAGGACATGATTTTTCTGATTTTTGCAACATGATTTTCGAATGATTTATTCGAATAAGCTAATGGTTATTCGAATAACCCTTGTTAAAATACATTTCAAATGTTGTTTTCTAAATGATTTATTCAAATAAAGTTTTCCCTATTCGAATAAAGATAGAAAATTTTAAAATTGAGATTTTGGTAGCCTTATTCGAATAAACTTTCTTCTATTTGAATAAACCTTAATGGAACAGTGTAAATTGTTAATTTTTATGAAATCTATTCGAATAAACTTTTCTTTTATTCAAATAAACATCCTATAGAAAGTTAATTTTGAACACAAGACATTTCCTTTATCAACTTTTTATCATACTTTACTCTTTCAAATTCTTTATCATTTAAAGTCTTATAAATTGTAGTTCTGAAGGATAAACTATTATTATAAAAAGTTTTTTCATCAATTAATCTTTCATTTAATCAATCTTATTATGAACTATTCTTTTATTATGAACTATTCTTTATATTGGTTATGTTAATTACTGATTTTTATTTAAAGAAAGTTCCTATTTTTGGCATAATGATATCTATTTTTATGTGATTATTATGTTAAATATTTTTCTATAAAGAAGGTATTTTTTAAAAAAAGTCATCCCATGGATAAAAATGAATCAATGTGCAAAAGAGAATTATTGTGGTCGTGATAAGAGAATTGAAGGATGTCTCAATTAGAGATTATGATCAAGGGATGCCTTAGTCAAATTATTGTGACTATGATGAGAGAATTAATGAATGTCTTAATCAAAATTAATGTGGTAATGATGAGAGCATTGTGAGACGCCTTAATGAAGAGAAAGATGAACGTTTGGTTAGGAGTATATAAATGGGATGATGATCTAAAAAGAAATGATGAAAAGATGATGATTTAAAAGAGATGATGAAGAGTTTCTCATATTTTTAATGTGAAATTATTTATTATACTCTTTCTATTTTTACAAAAATTCTTATTCCTTATTCAGATAATTATTCTTTTAATCATTATACTGAGATTCTCACTCTTTCATTGAGTTATTTACTCATTCAATAATGAGTTATTTACCTTTATCTTGAAATATTTATAAGTTATTAATTTTTATATTATTAATTTGTTTAATTTATTATTTTTGTTGGACTCTCAGATATAGTCTTAGAAAGAAAGAATTGCAAAGAGTGAAGTATGTATAATTGTTTTTGTTCTTTTCTACTGAGATTGTATTTCACCTCTTTTTAGTGTAATATTTTAGATAAGGATGATCGAAAGGGTTCTGATAGATTTTCGTGTAGATCAACTCTATATGCTGGAACTTGAAGATTATGTTAATATTTGTAAATAGTGGCACCTTAAGAAAACTTTTGTAAGCCTCAATTTTTGAAAAATAGGTGTTTAACTTAGAAATGTTTGTATGTATCAATTAACTTTAGAAGGGTGTAACCCCTCCAAACAATGTAAATTATTGTATATACGAGTTAATGATAATATTAGAAGATGTTTATAACGTGTTATTCTAATTAGAGTTAAAACACTATAATAAAAAAAATAAAAATTAAAAGTAAGACGTTACACTACTCGTCTTAAATTTTTAGTCACATAAAATAAAATGATGATATTGTCCTTTTGTTGTTTAAAGATAAAACAATATTGTCCATGTCAAAAGAAAAAGAAAACAATATTGTCGTTTTAACGTAATTCTCACTTCACAGTAATTAAACAGCAAAGAAATCAAAATCTTCGATGATTTTAAAAGCACTTATACTAAATTTAGGTGACTTTTAATCTAAAAAGATATGTTTCATCTGCTGCTTTAAAAAAAAAAAAATGTGTTATCATCATTACAATAATAAAACATTAAAACTTACCTTTTTTTGCAAAGAAATCATAATCTTTGATAATTTTAAAAGCGCTTATACTAAATTTAGGTGAATTTTAATTAAAAAGATACGTTATACCTGCTACTTTTTTTAATACTAGTTATCATCATTATAATAATTAAACTTACTTTTAATAATTTTTTCTGTCACCTTTGTCAAAAACAAAATCATTATTTCCTTAATGTTACTATTAATAATCTATATTTTTCTATAATAAAATTTTCTTGAGAGGCATTTAATTAATAACATCATTAATATATGTTTATTTTTGAAAAAAATGGAACAGCAAAATTAATGAGTGTTGCTAAAAAATAATAATCATGTAATAATAATAACATATAATAAAAGTGCCTTAATTCAGAAATAAGAATTTATTTTAAGTAAAAATAATTGACATTAAATGCAAAATGACCATTATGTTTAATTTTTAAAAAGAAAAGAATATATATAATAGTGAAATTAAGAAAAAAATTATGGTTTTATTGTTGGGAAGAAAAAATTAATTAATCTAGTAATATTGATAACATAATGTTAATTCTTAAAAGAAAAAATGGAAAAAATTTAAAAATACAACAATATTAGGTGTAAGTGTTGGTAAGAGAAAATAAATAAATCAAGCAGTTATGATAAGAAATAATAAATTTATTTTTGAAAAATGCACATAACAAATTTTGCACATAATACATGCTATTTATTAGTTCTTACTCACATATCAATATTGATAATCAATTAATATATTTGTTCATCACATAATATATACTATTCACTAATTATTTATATGCTGATTCACTACAAATGTAATATGTAAAATTTGGTGTACAAATATTTTTTCTGTTATTGCAAGACTGCAACCCATCAAATTACATTCTTATACGTATTCATCCCTACCAAAAAGAACGCAGACAGCCACGCCGGACAGTCTTCAAGATTTAGATGTAACTTAAATGCTTGCACTTTCCATGTGCGTGTGTGTATATATATATATATATATATATATATATATTTCTCACTTTTCAATTTTTAACTAAGACTCTGTGTCTAAACACTATTTTTTTTAATGCTTGAAGATTTCTAATGTATTTTTTTATTGGCTTATTTCATTGTTGGGGAATACTACATTCTTTTCTTCACATACTTGCATAAATGAGTAACTAGGAAAAAACATAACAAATAATCACGTAAAATTTAACGTAATTCGATCCAATATGTCTGCATATGTGGATGAGAAGAGTCTACTATCACAATAAAATTACAAGATAATATCCGTGACACTCTTAATCTTCTCTATCTCACAATTTCTTATTATTATCCCTACATCTTTACTTAGCCCCTCAATCTTCACAACCCTTTTCATAATCTCCATAATTCCCCAATACAATATAGCCCACCAATAATTTAAATGACAATCAACCACTCACAATCCTATCATTATCTCTATCTCTAACATTATCTTGATAAGAATTTCCAAGTTTTCCATTTAAAAATAAATATAACTCATATCTTTCCATTATCATGGAATTAACTACACTTCAAAATTCAAATTTACCAACTAAATAGGAAATTATCTATCATTATCACATTAGGAATTTTGGTCAAGTCCAAAAGACAAGGGAGATATGCATCCAATAAGTTAAGTGAAGAATTACATAAGTGAACTTGATATCACATTTTAATCCAAATTTCTAAAGCATTAAGTTTATAGATCTTTTTTACTTATGTAGTCTTCAACTTGTTCTTTTTTTTTTTAACGCGTGACTTCTTGACCCACTACTCACATTTGAATTCTTCAACATTCATATCTATATTCTATATTTTATACAGTAAAATTGCATTAAGAGTCATTTAATAACATCATTAAATACATGTTTAATTTAAAAGAATTGGAATAATGAAAATAAAATGGATAAAGAGTGTTGCATATAATAATAAAATTAAAAAAACAATTTTTTATGGTGCTAGTCTTGTTATGAAAATTTTAAACATAGTATAAGAGTGATTGCATACAACAAAATTGAATTAAGAAGTATACCTTAATTTCTTGGCCTTTTGGCTAATATCAAGTGTAAAAATTCATTTTTAATTAAAACAACAATTATTAATTATTAAATAAATATAATGTTGATTTTTAAAAGAAAAAATGGAATAATAAATTATAAAGATAACAATATTAAGATCAAAGTTTTGGAAAGAAAAAATAACAAATCAAGTAGTCATGATAGGATATAGTAAAATTATTTTTAAAAATGTATCCCAAAAAAATTAATTTACAAAATAACAACAATATGATGGGATTTTATTAAAAAAATTAATCAAATCAAAGTGATAGTATATCATAAAATTATCTTACAAAATAAATAAAAAAGTCGAATAAAGTTAATAAGCATTAAATATAAAATAACCATTGCAACACACGGTTATAATAATTAGTTCTAATGTATTTTTTCATTGCTTGTTCTTCTGCGATTAAAACAAGCTATGATATTTAAATTACTTAAAATTTATTTTTTGATGAAAAGATTACTTTAACTGTTTTAATTAATGCGTACAAGTTTTTCTATACGTCGAGTAAGGTTTTCCAGATTGCACAACTTTGATTGGAATGATTTTTATGTTAGGAAATCAGAGTTGGATATACTTTAAATGTCTTGAATATTTTATGGATGTGAATGAAAGTGTACTCAGATCTGTAAAGAAGAACTAATAAAATTATAAAAGCACATGAATAGTACATTTATAATGGAACACACTTGTCAATATTATTTACACCAAAAAAATAGATCAAGAATTACACACCAAATTTAATGTGAAAAGCCCCCTTGTACACTGAGAAAAAAATCACGGGACAAACTCTGAAAAATATTTCACTATATCAAGGATAATTATAATATCATATCTACACTCTATCACATAAGAGGTACAAAATATAGTATTTCTCAGAAAGACCATCTTCTACTACAATTTATAGTATTACAGAGACTAGATAGTATTCCCAAAATTTTCAGTGCATGCTCACACACTACACTCTTAGAATTTCCTCACAAACTCTCTATTTTACTCACACTACATAAGCTTGTATTTTTTGTTTCTACTTCACTTGATGTTTTCGGATGCAATGGTTCTCTATTTATAGAGAATCCATTCAAGCCTTTCATTTAGGGCTTTCTTGCTTGCCAACCAACCTCCCACTGAAAGTAGCTTTGCCAAAAAACTATTCCTACTATTGTTGACAAAATATGCAAGCCATCCACTGAAAGGTTCTATAAGAGGGAAAGAAAATTTCCTCCTTTTGTTGACTTTTGAGATATAAGCCAACAATTCTTCACCTTGGCTTACATCTCAAGAATATTCAACATCTGTAAATGTTGATCAAGTCTAAGCAATGTTTGAACTTGTCGACTGACAATGACTTCGTCATCATGTCTGTAGGATTCTCAGCTATGACTACCTTCTGAACTGCAACTGTACCATTATTGATACTTTCTCTGACAAAGTGAAGTCTAACATCAATGTGTTTTATCCTTTCATGGTAAACTGGATTTTTTGCCAGATGAATAGCACTTTGTCTATCACAATGTATGATTGGTTCTTTTTCATCCAATCCAAAACTACCCAAAAGACCTTGCACTCATATGCTCTCTTTCACAGCCTCAGTCAATGTCATATACTCAGCTTCAGTAGTTAACAATGCAACTGTCGATTGCAATGTCGCCTTCCAACTAATAGTACATCCAAAGACTATAAAGACATAGCCTGTTAATGACCTCTTTTTGTCCAAATCTCCTGCATAATCAGAATCTACATAGCCTACAACCCCACGAGTCTGTTGACCATCAAACACCAAACAAACATCAGTGGAACCTCTCAAGTACTACATGATTCATTTCACAGCTTCCCTGTGTACCTTTCCCAGTTGGCTCATAAATCTGCTCACCACACTTACTGCATGTGAAAGATCTGGTCTTGTGCATACCATGGTATACATGAGACTACAAACTACACTAGAATAAGGTATATGAGTCATATGCTCCACCTTCTATTGGGTTTTCTGGACATTCCTTTGAAGATAACTTAAAATGAGCAGCTAAAGGAGTATCGACTGGTTTAGACTGATCCATATTAAAATGTTGTAGCATTTTCATAATGTAATTTTGCTGTGACAAGCATAATCTGTTAGTGTATGCCCTAGAGGCCGATACTTTTTCTGTATTTACATACATTCTATTATACTTATTTTAATATATGAGGCATTTCATTTATTGTGTTCTTTTTTGATAAACATAATAAAGTCCTTAGAATAGTAAGTTTGATACCATAGGACATCGAGTGGATGACTTGATTGTGAGATCCTTTTGGTTATAACACTATTCTTAAATGTCCCTAATCAAGTATTATTGTTAATTAGGACAACAATAATACATTGAGACTAGTATGTGCATAGACTGATGACCACATCTCACCGGTCATGGATATGAGATATCAAGTCTTCACATGGGTACATATTAGAGTAATGATGTACTGGACTGACCCACCATGAGAACGCTACATGGATCGTTACGTGAGTGTCATAAGCGATTCTCATAGTGACAATGGTGTTTGTGGTCCTTTGACCTGAAGTCACTACGATTCCTACATGAGGAATTGTGTGTTTTAATGTCATGAAACGTCATCTGTAACAAGATGATTATAAAGTTGGTTATTGGACATACTGCGAATTATGCAGAGGGATGTGAGTGACCTAGATGGGTTTTGTCACTCCTACATAATAGGAGCGATATCTTCGGGCCCCCTGATTGAGTGAGATTGCGAAATGCATGACCATGCTCAAATGAGTCAATATAAGATATTGATCTCATTTGTTATTACAAAGTCTAGTCGAGTATCAGGAAACGAAAGATTGGATTATACAAGGGTGACGCATTCCATGCCTTGTGTTCAATCTAGATATCTTGACAAAGGGACTAAACAACACGGAAACATTGGTCACAGAAAGGTTATATCAAATCACTGACATTCTTATTACTTGGGTAGCAGCGATGTGTTGCTAGATACCGCTCACTGCTTGTAATATTAAAATGGGATTTTAATATTACTACCAACGTAATAAGAACCTACAGGGTCACACACATAGAGCAGACTAAAATTGGAGCAATGGATCCAAGTTGGACTCGGATTCAAATATGGGTCAGACTCATAACAGATGGGTCTAGGGTTGCATAGCTTACCTTGTTGCTGCTTATACTCACTTAAGGCAGTCACTATTATAAATAGTACTACTAAGGGACTGCTAAGATACACAATTACAGAACCCTAGCCTCACCTACAGAAAAGTGAGTGAGTGAGTGACAAGTTTCTTCTTTTCTCTTCGCAGCTAGCACTGTGTGAGAGACGTGAGGCTCTTCTTTGCAGACGTTGGACGTTCATGAGTCTGTTCGTGTGAATACCGCAGAGACATCATTTCTATTACGGTGTTGGTGATTCACGTTATTCCTTTTGATCACGCTTCAAGAGGTAAATAATTTAAAAACTCGGATTATGGCTTTTCGCATGGATCCTCGATGGGAATCCTATTTTTTCTGTTGCGTGATGTATCCGCAATTCCACATAATCTGCCATGATGCCTTTTCCTATGAATCTCCATACCAAGAATCTTCTTTGCTGCACCCAAGTTTTTCATCTCAAATTCTTTTCCCAACTGAGTTTTCAATATACTAATTTCAGCCTTGTTGCAAGCTGCAATTAGCATGTCATTTACATATAACAACAGATAAATGCGAAACCATCTGGAAGCTTTTTAGAGTAGATGCAATTATCATATTAGTTTCTATTGTATCCATTACCAATCATAAATGCATCAAAACTTTTGTACCAATGCATTGGGGACTACTTCAAGCCGTACAATGACTTTTTTAACAGACAAATATGATTCTTCTTCTCAGGAACTACGAACCCCTTTGGTTGACTCACATAGATCTGCTCCTCTAGCTCACCATGTAAGAATGCCGTCTTCACATCAAGCTATTCCAACTCCAAGTCAAACATACTTACAATAGCTAATAGGATCCGAATAGAGCTATGCTTCACCACAGGAGGAAATACTTCATGGAAATCAATGCCCTCATTTTGAGTATAACCCTTTGATATCAGTCTTGCCTTGAACCTTGGAGGTTCAATGCCAAGGATTCCTTCTTTCCTTTTGAAGACCCATTTGCAACCAACTATTCTTTTCCCCTCTAGAAGTTGTATCAGCTCCCACGTTTGAGTTTTCTGAAGAGATTCAATCTCCCCATTCATTGCTATTAGTCATTCCTTTGACTCCTTACTGTCTACTGCATCACGGTAGGTAGATGGTTCATCTCCTACTGCACTATCTGCCATAGCCAAAGCAAAGGCTATAGGATCTGCATCTGACGAGTCAAGTGCACAAGTAACAAAATTCAGATATCTTTGAGGTTTATGAATTTGTCGCCTTTCTCTGCCAGTAGCAATACTGCATGGCTTTGCTCCTCTGGTTTCTTCACCAGCACCATTGACTCCAAGTTCATCTTGTTATTTTTCTTCAGATTGAGCAGCACCTGAAGTACTTGGCTGACTTGTATCCGCTTCCTGCTTCATCTTCCTAGTGTCAATCTCCAGCTCCACCTATTTCTCAGCATAATGATCTGTATCTTCCTGATCTACTTCTGATTCCCGCTTCTGATTCATCATTGCCACCTCGTCAAATGTGACATCTCTGTTAACAATGATCTTGGGTGAGTTTGCCATTTTTGTACACCACAATCTGTAGCCCTTCACCCCTCGTGCATACCCTAGAAATATACACCTTCTTGCCATCGCCTCAAGTTTATCATCACTCACATGGGCATACGCAAGACAACTAAATATCTTCAAATCAGAATAGTTTATAGGTCGACCAGACTATACCTCTTGTGGAATCTTTAGATTAATTACAGTTGATGGAGATCTATTTACTAAGTATACAGCTGTATTGACCCCTCAACTCAAAATGATTTGGGTAGTGTAGCATTTATTTGCATGCATCGTGCACGCTAGCTCCAGAAGTGTTCTATGCATCCATTCTGCAACTCCATTTTGTTGTGGTGTTCCAAGTACAATATGGTGCCTTACTATACCTGCATTCCTGCAGAACTCATCAAATTATTTGCTGCTGAATTCTCGGCCATTGTCAATTCTCAACCGCTTGATTGACCGCCCAGTTTGCTTTTCGACCATGGCCTTCCACTGCTTGAATTTTTCGAACACTTCATCCTTTTGCTTTAGGAAATAAACCCAGACCTTCCTGGAATAGTCATCTATTAGAGTAAGAAAATAACGAGTACCACCCAATGAGTTAATAAGGGATAGACCCCAAACATCTGAGTGGACATACTCCAGAATGCCCTTACTGGTGTGTTTTGCAGAACTAAACTTCACTCGTTTCTACTTTCCAAATACATAATTTTCACAGAAACTTAGTTTACAATTCTTTACGCCTTTCAGTAGTCTTCTGCCAGCAAGTATTGCCATTCCCTTCTCACTCATTTAACCAAGCCGCATGTGCCACAATCGTGTAACAACATCATTAGATCTTTCAGAGGATAAAATAGCAGCAGTGCCACTAACTGTGCTCCCTAGTAATAGATAGATCCCGCCCTACAGTTTTCCTTTCATCACCACTATCAAGCCTTTGGTCACCTTCAAAAAACCACCCTCTCCAAAAAACTTGTACCCTTAGTTGTCTAGGGCACTCAAAGAGATCATGTTCTTGCCCAGCTCTGGTGCATGCCATGCTTGAAATGTCCTTGCAGTACTATCATTCAATCTGATTCGTACTTCTCCTCCACCTACAACAACAATTACCCTGTTGTCTCCCAATCAAACATTTCCTTCTTTTTTTTAATACAAAGAGAAAAACTTCCTATTAGGTGTCATATGAAAAGATGTGCCAGAACCCAAGATCCACTCGTTGCCCGAGTCACTAGTGGAAACTATCAAGACAGATTCAGCATCACTTTCATCAGAACTTGTAACTGTTATATTGGCAGTATTTCCTTGTTTCTCTTTTCTCTCAAGGTAATTTTTCAAATATACCCTGGTTGGTGACAATGAAAACACTTTAAGGAATTGTGATTTTTGGACTTTGATCTTCCCTTACTTTTGCTTCCTGATCCTTTTTCTTGACTACGCCCTCTCATAACAAACAATCCATCTACAGGATTATCAGCACTGGATCCTGATGCCAATTTATAATGCTCATTTGTCATCAATGCCTAATTGACAGTTCTGACAGAGATGTTGGACCTACCATACATTATGGTATCACAGAAATTATCATAAGACGGAGGTAGTGAAATCAATAAGATCATAGCTTGATCAATATCTTCGACTATAATTCCAGTTGCTTGTACATGAGAGATCATCCGATTGAAGTCATCAATATGATCTCGAATTGGTTTTTCTCCTGAAAGTTTGAATGTGTACAATCTCTTCCTCTGGTAAAGTTGGTTTGACAAAGTCTTTACAAAGTACTTTTCTTCCAAAACTTTCCAGAGTTCATCTGCAGTCTTCTCGTTCATAACCTCTCCAGCACATTGTCTATCAGGCTCAACTGTATTGTGCTACATGCTTTGGCCATTATCTCCTCCTTTTTATCATAAGACAATGTTTTCGGCAACTTGTTCTTGTCTTCCAACGCCTTTGACAGGCCTTGCTGGTCTAGCAATGCCTGCAACTTCAGCTTCCATAGACTGAAGTCGTTGGATCCATCTAACTTCTCCACATCAAATTTTGGCACCGACATCTTTGATCTAAAATTTAAGGACTCGTGGTTTTTGAACTTTGATATTCGCTTGCTTTTGCTTCCCGATCCTTTTTCTTGACTACACCTTCTCATCACGAACAATCCATCTACATGATTATCAACACTGGATCCTGATGCCAATTTCTGATGTTCCTTTGTCATCAACGCCTCCTTGACAGTTCTGACAGAGATGGTGGACCTATCATACATTATGGTATCACAGAAATTATCATAGGATAGAGGTAGTGAAGTCAATAAGATCATAGCTTGATCAATATCTTCGACTATAATTCCAGCCGCTTGTACATCAGAGATCATCCGATTGAAGTCGTCAATATGATCTCGAATTGGTTTTTCTCTTGAAAGTTTGAATGTATACAATCTCTTCCTTTGGTAAAGTTGGTTTGACAAAGTCTTTACAAAGTACTTTTTTTCCAAAGCTTTCCAGAGTTTATCTGCATTCTTCTCGTTCATAACCTTTCGTAGCATATTGTCTGCCAGGCTCAGCTGTATTGTGCTACGTGCTTTGACCATTATCTCCTCATTTTTATCAGAAGACAATGTTTTCGGCAACTTGTTCTCGCCTTCCAATGCCTTTAACAGGCCTTGCTGGTCTAGCAATGCCTGCAGCTTCAGCTTCCATAGACTAAAGTTGTTGGATCCATCGAACTTCTCCATATCAAATTTTGGCACCGACATCTGCGATCTAAAATTTAAGGACTTATGGTTTTTGGACTTTGATCTTCCCTTGCTTTTGCTTTCCGATCCTTTTTCTTGACTACGCCCTCTCATCACAAACAATCCATCTGCAGGATTATCAGCATTGGATCCTGATGCCATTTTCTTATGCTCATTTGTCATCAACACCTCCCTGACAACTCTGATAGAGATGGTGGACCTACCATACATTATGGTATCACAAAAATTATCATAGGATGAAGATAGTGAAGTCAATAAGATCATAGCTTGATCAATATCTTTGACTATAATTCCAGCCACTTGTACATCAGAGATCATCCGATTGAAGTCGCCACTACGATCTCGAATTAGTTTTTCTCCTGAAAGTTTGAATGTGTACAATCTCTTCCTTTGGTAAAGTTAGTTTGACAAAGTCTTTACAGAGTACTTTTCTTCCAAAACTTTCCAGAGTTCATATGCAGTCTTCTCTTTCATAACCTCTCGTAGCACATTGTCTGTCAAGCTCAGCTGTATTGTGCTACGTGCTTTAACTATTATCTCCTCCTTTTTATCAAAAGACAATGTTTTCGGCAACTTGTTCTCGCCCTCCACCGCCTTTGACAGGCCTTGCTGGTCTAGCAATGCCTTCAGCTTCAGCTTCCATAGACTGAAGTCGTTAGATCCATCGAACTTCTCCACATCAAATTTTGGTACCGACATCTGCGATCTAAAAATTAATCAAGTGACTATAATACTACTTGTTAGGAAATCAGAGTTGGATACACCTTAAATGTCTTGAATACTTTATAGATGTGAGCGGAAACATACTCAGATCTATGAAAAAGAACTAATAAAATTGTTAAAGTACGTAAATAGTACTTTTATAGTGAGACCCACTTGTCAGTATTATTTGTACCAGAAAAGTAGATCAAAAACTATACACCAAATTTAACGTGAAAAACCTCATTGTACACTGAGAGAAAAATCATGGGACAAACTCTAAAAAATATTTTACTATATCAAGGATAATTACAATATCCTATCTACACTATCTCACATAAGAAGTACAAAATATAATATTTCTCATAGAAATTCTCTCTTACTAAAATTTATAGTATTACAGAGACTAGAGAGTATATTCAAAATTCTCAATATATGCTCACACACTACACTCTTAAAATTTTCTCACAAACTCTCTATTTTACTCTCACTACTGAAGCTTATATTTTTTGTTTCAGCTTCACTTAATGTTTTCGGATGCAATTGTTCTCTATTTATAGAGAATCCATTCAAGCCTTTCATTCAAGGCTTTCTTTCTTGCCAACCAACCTCCAACCGAAAGTAGCTCTGCCAAAAATTCTTCCTACTATTGTTGACAAAATATGAAAGCCATCCACCGAAAGGTTCTCCGGGAGGAAAAGAAAATTTCCTCCCTTTTGTTGACTTTTGTGATACAAGCCACCGAATTACATTTTAGATTCTTAATGTGTACATTTTAAAATTTAAAGTTGAAGTCGAGCAATAATAATTTATAATCGTACATTTTGTAGTTACATTAATCACACATGTACACTATAACATATTCCAATGTGAAACTGAAAATTCCGCACGAGTCACGATTATAGGCCAACTTCATTTGCAAGACTTGAGCCTTGTAGATCAATATTTCAATGGAGCTAATATGCCATCCCAGAAGTGGTACATTTGTATCCTCTTGCACCTTTTCTTTTAATTCCCCACTCATTCATTTTTTTACATCTCACTTCTAATTACACTTTATTGGCTTCTTGGCTCTTGCTAATACCAAAGAAAGAGAAAAAGGTGTTGGCCTAAAAATCGTTCTTAGCTTCAATGTGATTCTGCAGACTGAAAATGAGACCAGTATTCCTTGACAAGCTGCCCAAACAACGACCCTTCTCTCTTCATCAAGTTCATTGGCTCATCATACTCCGCCAGTTTTCCTGTAAATACTAAATACAATCAGACAATTCCTTTTATTAAAAGAAAACAAGTAAATGATCAAACGTTTTCTTCACCTTTTTTTTTTTTCATTGTGATAAAAGTTCAAATGTAAGATCAAGTACCCCGTATTTTACATGACATTTTTGTGCCATAAAAGGGAAAATGTTAAATCAACTACCTCATTATTTATTACCCTCTCTAACTAGGTGAATGCAACCAGACCCTCAGCTCCACAACAAAGCTATCTTTGGTATGTGTCAAACCAAGTGGTATATTAGAAATCTAAAGAGGAACATAGTAAATGACAATAGACTTATGGAATATTCTAAAAAAAATGTTAATAAAGGACATTCAAAATGCAACTTACCATCACTGATGGAAAGAACCATGGTGCAATCCATCACGGTTGGTATCCTGTGGGCTACTGTGATTACTGTACAATCTGCAAACTCAGTCCGAATGGTTTTCTGCAGAATCAAATCAGTTGCATTATCAACTGACGCAGTTGCTTCATCCAGCACCAATATCCTACTTCTCCTCAAAAGAGCACGCCCCAAACAGAATAACTGCCTTTGTCCTATGCTCCAGTTTGCTCCATCTTCAGCAACTAAGTTACAGTTTGTTACTAGTCATTAGTAACAATCAAACAAGTGTTGCAGCAAAGTTGGTAACAATGAAACTTGAAAGTGTACCTGAGGAGTCTAAGCCATCTTCTTTATCTTGGACAGCCTCTCGCAACTGACACTTCCCAAGAACCTTCACATGGAACCTACAATTAGGCCGCATTTGCTATGCAAAACAAAGATAAGTATAATTAAGCAGGCATTACCTCCCATAACTCTTGATCGGAGTGTTGAGACAAAGGGTCCAAATTATATCTGACTGTCCCATTATAAAGAGTAGGATCCTGAGGTATAACACCAAAACGTGACCTCAAATCATGAAGGCCAATAGAAGAGATGTCTATGCCATCAACTGCAATTTTTCCTCCTGCCGGCTCCACAAGACGAAATAAAGCGCCTATAAGAGTGGACTTCCCACTGCCTGTCCTGCCAACAATACCAATCTTGAGCCCTCCTTCAAATGTGCATGTGATCCCATGGAGTACAAGTGGCCCACCAGGCCTGTATCGTATCTGTTTTGGTATAAACAAGCAAAGTTTAACTCCCATTTTTCTGAACATTATGATGCAAAAATTAAAATTTAGAATAAGTAACAGTTACCTGCAAATCATCTATTTCTACTTTGCCTGCAAATGGCCAATTAACCGGAGGACGATTTTCTTTTATCACTTCTGGCGCCTCACTTGGTATATGCATATATTGATTTAGCCTCTCTACAGATATTATGTGATTTGCTAGAGTGCATTGAGTTTGAATTGAAAATACTAGGGCAGTATTAAGTGAAAGGCCATAAGAAAGGGCCATGCCAATAAATCCTGGAACAATGGATATCGAAATTAAGAAACTTGCATAAGAAAGATAATGCTATTGTTTGAGGAAAAAAGCATAGGGTTTGTAAGAATATTAGAAGACTCAAACAATGACATTTCAAAGGTAACAATAAAGTTAACAACTGAAGTCTCACCAGAGGTGAAAGTTCCAGGTGGAAGCACAACCATGCAAAGCGCTGCGAAGGTAAGAACAACTGCACTGACTGTTTCTAACCGTTGGATCAACCACTCATTTGAGGCAAAATTATGGAAGAAAGGACTAGCATTGACATCAATTAGATCAAGATTCTTCCTTAAAAAACGATCTTCCTCCTCAAAAGCCCTTATTGTCACAGCTCCAGCAACAGTTTCAGCTACATGATTAGCTACAAAGGATTTTGTCGTGCCATTCATCCGCATCAATTCTTTTGCAGTAGCAAAGTAGTATCTCTGTAAAAAGAATCCTTAGCATGTTTACTTTCCAACCGAGAATATTTTAAATTCTATTAAAAAAAGATTAAAAAGTTTCCAAAAGATAAAAGCTGAATAGTTAAAACATGTTAGTCTCCCCCCTCTCAGCCCTAACCTTCCTTTCAAAGAAAAATGAGCATTGTGTTGACAAATATTTTGGCTCTCTTAATGTTAATTAAAAAATCAGACATATTTCATATTGCAATATAATTTAAAGAAGGATATGTTCATTACCTGCAAGCGAATAGCAACATAAACCATTGGAATACAGACAAACAAGACTTGCCAAGTAATCACTGCTAAAACTGTAAGATTACCACATAAAATTGTAGTAGCTCCCACAACATAACAGAGGCTGAATGGGATATCAAGATCCACAATGCTTAGATCTGATGAGACCTAAACAAGGAAATAACAGTCAAAATACTATTACTTACATTGCACTACATTGCAAGGAAGAAAACTGTTTAATATGCTTACCCTACTAAGTATCCTTCCCAAAGGTGTGGAGTCATAGAAAGACATGGGTGCACGAGAAAGGGAGTTCATTAAGTGTGAAAATAAAGATTTTGATGATTGAAGACCCAAAGCAACTACAAGAAGATTTCTGATCAACAAGAAAAATATTGAAATAACTCCAATCAACAAGTAAACTACAATCAAGCGCAACGTGCTGACTTGGGGATTGTCAACATTAGTAGCCATCCATGAGTTTTGCAATGTCTGGCAAATCACAAATATAAGTTGAGAAAGAGCAGCCCCAGAGAAGTATATGTAACCTTTGTTCTGATTTAGATACTGTAGGTGAGGCTTCAACCCATTGTCTCCTCTTTCTCTCTCTTCTTGCTTAATTAATTGATCACCATTTGATGCTTTAAACTGCTTCTCCTTGAAAACTTGCTTAATCTCTCTAGCAGAATTTGAATGTCTTTGGGCAGAAGTAACATTCACAAGCTGGTCAGAACCAGCAGTCTCTCTGTGAGCATTGACAAGGTCCTGAAATTCTTGGCTTGAAGTCAATAGATGGTGATAAGGACCAGCTTGTAGGATTTCTCCATCTGACATCAACTGTAAAGACAGAATTAATTTTGGCTAATAATTTGGATTTAGCAAGTCCAAATTGGCATTAGTGACAGAAAAATAATTGAACAAGAATGATTTAGTTCTCAATGAGCCACATTAACATGAATGCTGCAATGAAGAATAAACCAGAAACAAGAGGTCAAATATAGCACAAAAAAAAAAGCCCTGTAATTATACAAAGTGAGCAACCATTTATGATTCAACCTGAACATTTTAATTACACAAGGTGGGAAAATTTATGTACCCTCTGCAGTAGATTCCTTTAAAAGTCATAATGGTAGATGAACAGATATTTTCCATACTAAAAGTTAAAACAGTTAGTTATGATATAAGGGCAACATCATTCAAAAGATTGCATGCTTCAACCAATCATTTCACAACAAACCAAATAGGTAATAGCAGGATAAAGAGGGGGAAGAAAAAGCCAAGTACATCATCTAATAGCAATGATTAAATTTTGAGCCCGCCAAGGTAGATGAAACAATGAAAGAAGATATTTAGAAGGATTTAAGTAACCAACAGAGATATGGAGACAAAAGATTACAAAAATCTTAACTTTAAATATCATACAAATTTTCAATTACTAGTTACATGCAGAAAACAAAGAGAAGAAAGAAGAATAATGACATAACCAATGCCTTAAGATGAAAGAAATTACAACAACAACCAAAGCTTTTTCCCACTAGGTGGAGTCGGCTACATAGATCAAACGACACCATTGTATTCTATCACTTAAGATGAAAGAAATTACCAAAACAAAATCAAACGCTGGGAGGAAGTCAACTTGATGAGTAACCAGTAAGACTGTCTTCCCTGTAAGTCCTTCCATGATGTATTCCTGCAAAGTTTCGAAGCCATCTTCGGTAAAGAATGACACTGAAGATATAAATGCAGTATGTGAAGATAGGAAGATGTCATTACATTAAACAAATTTGTGGCAGTATGTGCATCAACAGCACTGAATGGATCATCCAAGAGATATACATCAGCATTCTGATAAAGAGCACGAGCAAGTTGAATTCGCTGCTTCTGACCTCCACTCAGGTTAACTCCTCTCTCACCTATTTCAGTGAGATCACCATGGGGAAACAACTCAAGGTCCTTCACTAGTGAAGATCTATGAAGTGTTTCTTGATATCTTTGAGAATCCAAATCTGATCCAAATACAATATTTTCTCGTATTGTGCCTGTCTGTATCCATGCTGTTTGAGAAACATAAGCAAACTTCCCATAAACTTCAATCTGTAATACAGACGAGAATGAGACGCCTCTTAATGTTATTGCTACAATGAAGGACAGGAAAAATTCACTCCAATAAGTTGAATTTAAGTTGTAAATATAATTGCTAGCAGGAAAGTAGGAATGTCATCCAAGTTATAACCAAATAGAGTATCACAAGGTTTAGGAGTGTATTCCATGAGCATAAAAGAAATAAAAGCTTACAGTTCCATTCGAATTAGGAACTTCTCCAAGAATTGCTGCTAAGAGGGTTGATTTGCCTGAGCCAACTTCTCCACAAATAGCCACCTTTTGCCCATGTCTAACCTCCAAATTTATGTTTCTTAGTGTTGGCTTTGATACATTATCTTCCCATGAAAAGTCAGAAGACTTGATTAAAATTGAGCCTCTGAGATGGTCATTAAAAATCCTCTTCCTGAAAGTTGCACTCTGCAGTTCAGGTGCCTCAAGGAATTTAACTACCCGGGCAAATGCAACTTTTGCTTGAATGACAGCCTCAACAACATCCGCGATGGCTGTAATTGGTTCTTGCACAAGGCGTATAGTTGCCACAAAAGTGAAAACATTATTTGCATGTAAAGGAACTTTCAGGAAGTAACATGTGCCGAAGGAAGCAGCAGACACCAAGATAGGCGAGGTCCAAAAGAGAAAGATGTTGTATGCCTTCTTTAATTGCAGTGCAGCTAACAATTTGAGTTCAACATTCCTTAAGCTTTCTATAGCTTTTTTAAAATGGGTTTCCCATGCATATAACTTCAACACTTTCATATTCACAAGAGCCTCAGAACTAGCCTTCAATCTCTCATCTTGTGCCACCATAAGTTTGCTCTGAAACTTGTGCTGTAACTTTGCTAGTGGAGTATTGCAAAGTACAGTGAGCACTATCACCACCAATGAGGCAATTGTTGCCAGTCCAACAGCACGGTAAAGAATTACTAATGCAATACATAGCTGGACGCTTGTTGTCCACGTCTGGTGAAACCAAAATGGAAATTCTCCAATTCTATAAGCATCCACAGTCACATAATTCATTATCTCACCACCAGAGTGAATCAATCTAGCAGCATTGGATAACCTCAGTTGTTTTTTATAAATAGCTGCAGTAAGTAGTGACCTAACTTTCATACCAATAAGTCTAGTGCGGAAGTACCACTGCCTTTGTGATAAGGATTCTATGATCTTTGTAAAGAAAAGTGATATGGCCAATACATAACCTTCATATTTGAAACTTTCATTACCCTCAGCAACCAATATAAAGGCATTCAGAAGTAGAGGACCAGAAGACAGAGTGAGTACCTTCAGCAGTGCAAAAAATCCTGATATCAGAATCTCTCTCCAGTGGCACAAAATTATTGTCCACAAAACCGATGGCTGTGATGATGGTTCTTTTTGTTTCTGTCTCTTCAATTGATCTACAAACAACAAATAGCAACTTTCTGCTCGATCTGACTCCTGCAACTTTGGGATAACCTCATCCTGAAGTGTTTTCTCTTGACCTCTTTTCATCAATGTATTCAACCACCAAAATGACATCCTACTAAAGAATCCAGATTTGGCAAATGGGGTTACATGGCTAATTGAATCAATTTCATTGAACTGGCCATTCAGAGGGGCACAAAGGCTTTCATCAATTTCTCTGTCAGTGTCTTCAGACTTATATACTTTATATGTGCATAAGAGCAGTAAAATTGCTCCTGGAAAAGATAGAACATCTAAAGCTACCTTGAGGGACAGTTCTCTGCTACTAATTGCATAAAGCAAGGACAAAGCACAGAAAATACTAGAAACCAAGAATATAAGAACAGAAAACAGCCGCAACCATGCTCCTGGAAGTTGTTTCAGCTGAAGACTTACTGTTAAACCTACTAACAACCATGTGAATCCCTGAAAGAGTTCTAGCAACCACCAATTAAGAGACAAAGCAGTGTGGGTTTTTCTCAACTCCTCCTCTAAAACCCAAATGCCAAAGCACAAATGCACCAATCCAAGAGAGCCATTGGTTATGGCTGAAACTAGTTGCAAATTTGAATATCTTTGCTCCTGGATTAAGCCCTGAAATGATTTTGATGAGGACTTCTGAATCATAATGAATGACAGCATGATCAGCAGTAACACATCAAAGCAAATGATCAACAAATGGTTGATGCATGTGGAAGGATCTTTCCAAAACTTGAAATCATAACAGGAAGGCTTTCCCCCAGTCTCAGAACAACCTGAATCCCCACAAATCATGCTCCAAAAATCCTCCATCTTATTTGTAGCTTCTCTTTGCTGCTGAAACTCTGTAACATAATGGGCAACAAAATCATGTCTATACTCAGAAAACTTTGTCCTAATGTTTGAAAAATATTAAGAAAAATGCTAGACGGCCATAATTTTTTCACTAGAATTTTTGACAAAATGATGTCGCATACTTGTTCATTAATACTTTATTCCTTCCAACCACCACCCTTGAATTATGTCAAAATTCTGGCTATTTTATTTTGGTTGTCTAGCGTTACTCAATTTTAAACCCAAAAATGGGCAAGTAGTAACAGCAACCAAACTGGCAAACATCATGAAGCTGATTCTAAGAGGGACAAAAAGATGTAAAACACAGAAATAACAAAAATAAATAAATTTAAGTCTATATCTCAGAATGTGAACAGTTTACTCTTGCAAATTACAATAAAGTTAAGACTCTAAATCTACAGAGCAATTAGTTTGTAAAGACAAATTTGCATATGCACCTACTACTTCTAAACGGAGGAGTAGATAATCGTGGCAAACCTCAAAGGGCAACAAGTGTTTCAACAACACTTTGCTTTGTAAAGTAACTACTAACAGAACTATCAATGCATGCAAAGCTGCAAAGAACCGGTTTCAGCTTTGTCACTCAAGGGTCGTTCAGATACGAATAATGCTACCTACACTCACATCACCTCACATCTGTATAATTTTCATCATTTGATTACAGATAGTCTCACCTCATTTTCTACACACTTATACTCAGATTCTGCTACATACTCTCAAGTGTGAGAGAGACAGTTCAGGACAAGACACCCAAAAGGCCAAAAACATTTGGTTCAGAAACAAAAAAGGAAGATAGAGAGAATTAGAACTAGAGATGAAGAGAAAACTTGAAGTGTACAAAAGGCCCTTATATATAGTTGAATTCTACTCGAAAACAGTTTGATTGAGGGACTAATCACAGTACATTGAAATCGTTATAATTAAGAAAAAAATGTGGAAGCATTTAAAACTACTCAAAAATGGAATAAACATTTAAACATGATAAAAGATTATAAAAGATTGAAAAATCCAAGTAGTTTCACGCGAAACCCGAAATGAATGAATGACGAGTAGCCAAAAATAGAACGGCAACGTACTTGTTACCTTACTTAAGGCGTGTTTGTCTCATAGTAAAACCGAAACGCTGTGTTCTGCGTTCGTAAAACGAACAAAAGTTGGGTGTTTGTTTCTTCTTTTTCTTCTTGTTGAAAGTGTTGTTTGTGGAAGACAACGTCGCTGGATGTGAAAACGAGAGCTTGGACGCCAAAAGAGTGAAGAGTTTGAAGAAGAAGAACAATGAGTGTGTGGAGATATAATACGAGGAGCAATTATTAAGTTGAAACTCAAATCATTATTTCACGTGGGTGATGAGATGAAAATGATCATAAAATTATATTAATTTTTAATAATATTTTTATATATATTAAATAATAATTTAAGTGAATATCATATCTACTTAAAAATTTCTCGTTATACGAGAGGGACGATGTCGTCATTGCTCATGTTACATGCAGTCTAAGATTAATATTTTGCTTTTCGTTTATAGAGTTTGGAAAACGATTATTGCACCCTATCTTTTACGTCCTCGGATTCATTTTAAATATCTTTTTTATGAAAAAAATTAATTTATTATAAGTGATATTTTCACATATCAATAAGTTATTAATTTGTAATTTTTCATCTTTGTATTTATATTTTAAGAGTTTAGGTAAAAAGTGTCATAAGAGTATTAGTTAATGATTAAAAATAAAAAAAATTATAAAAAATTGAGAATTCAATACATTAGAAATTGAAAAAAATTATTTTTCACACGAAGTTTCTTAAAATACAAGTTAATTATCCTTTCTTTTCATTAAAATTATGTTCTACTAATGCACCCAAAAAAATTATGCTTCACTATTATCTTTTTCATTAAATTGTGTTATTCTAAATCCCTGAATCAAAATGAAATTAATGATGAGAGATAAATTTAAGAGTTTTAATCCAATTGATTCTGAACAACAGATATAATATCTTTATATCAATATAATATAAAATATAATTCATTTAAACGGGGTCTATGTCATGTGTCATATATATATATATATAAAGTTTTTTTCTCTTTAAATTCATATTTTCTTGATAAAACTGTATAATTAATTAATCAATCTTATACATACACGTACACATATACATAATCCAACCATCCAAGGTGATTGGGCCAAATGGACAGCAGCTTATAACTCTTAAAAGGCGAACGTGCATTTGAATGCTAGAACTATTACCTTAGAGAAGGCTTATCTGGCAGATTAAGTTACCAAACAGAGAAAAGTAGAGTCTTGTTTTAAAATAGGTTAGATATTCTTATAATTAATTGTGCATATATTTTTTTAAATTTTTTTAATATTATTCATTATATTTATTTTTTATTAATTTTTTTTATTAAATTTGACATATTTAAAAAAATATCAACAATACATACACCCTTAAAAGAAGTATATAATGATTATTTTTTATTTTAAAAATGACAAAATGAGTCGACCGACCATACCTTATCATAGGTTGGTAAAAAATGGGAGAAGGGGGGTGACCCGTTTTTTATATATGGGTTGAGAAACTAAATTAACCCATTCTATTTTTATGATAGTTTGACTGGTCAATTCACTTAAAAAAAGAATAAAAAGACAAGTTGAAGGGTTAATACATTTAAAATTGAATAAAAATGACAAATTATGAGTTGACTCGGCTAACCCGCCTAACTTAGTCTAAAATTGAACAAAAATGATAGGTTTAGACGCGCATAACTCGCCTAAATCAAACCCACTATTTAACCTCATAAGCTAGTAAAAAAAATCCGAGTCAACCTACCGCGACCTAAGAATTAAGCAAGTTTTAAAAATAAGTTGGCCAATGTAACTCATCCTATCATTTTTTACGGGTTAAACAGGTTTGCTTGATGGTCAAACTCATATTGCCATCTCTATCTAGTCTTTTTGTCATTTCCAATATGGTAAGTTATGCATAAGTGTCTTTACATTGTAATCAAAAGATAGACATTGCATTTTATAATTTTTTAAGTTCTTTAAAAATGGCAAGTGGTAGAGGATAATCAATCCCATCCTACTACTTCAAAGATTATTATAGTTTTTCTATGAATGATGTGAATAGTCTCAGAAAGAGCTTACTACTTTGAAGATTATTAAAGTTTGTTAGATGGGTCAAACATATTTTGTCATCTCTATCTAAGTCTTCTTGTTGTTTTAATATGGTATGTTCATTGTTTTAATATGGTAAGTTGAACATATGTGTCTCTACATTGTAACCAAAAGATAGACAATGCATCTTAAAATTTTGTAAGTTCTTTGAGTGGTAGGTGGTAGAGAGATAACACGTCCAATCCTACTACTTCAAAGATTATTATCGTTTTTCTATGAATGATGTGAATCGCCTTAGAAAGACCTTAGAACCTACTACTTTGAAGATTATTAAAGTTTGCATCTAGCTTGGCTTACTTTAAAACTCACAAGTTTTTCAAGTTCAATAAAACCTTGTATTTGTTGAGTTTTTTAAATTCAATAAGTTAGGTTTTAATTTGTATACAATAACTTTTATGTATATATATATATATATATATATATATATATATATATATATATATATATATATATATATATATATATATTACATTTTATTTTGGACAAAAAGATCAATTTTTTATTATAAAATAACTTAATTTTAAGGGTATTTTAATTATTTAAATTTTTATATCAAAATATAATATTTGATTTTGTTTTGATCTAATGTTTCAAATTAACTCATTTAATGAAAAAGAGAAAAGTGAAGGTTGATTTTAATAAAGAAATGGAATAATTGAATTTAAATTTAATGAAGAGAGAAAATCAGACTTTATTATTAACTATACTCATTAAATTTTAATTATTGAATGTTATATTAAAATGAGTTAAAATAATTAATATATATGAGTTTTTTCATTAAAATTATGCAATTTGTTAAAAGTGTTAAATAATTAATATATATAAATTTATTTATTCAAAGATTATTTAGTTGCGTGACTTTTTTTATTACGTATATGAACTAATCAGGTATATAAATTTAATCATTTTATAAAAATAAAAATTACCTGACTATGTAATTTTTTTCATAAAATATTTAATTTTTTTAATTAATTATATGAATTAATTATTTATACAAATTCAAATATTTTATAAAAAAAAAAATTATGTAATTTTTGTTTTTTATAAAATAATTAATTTTTTATTTGTTATTTTTTTCATTTTAAATTAATGAGAAGAGTTAAATTCTATCTTATCATTAATGTCTATTTTCTTCATTAAATTTAATAATCTTCATTAACTAAGTTATTTTATAAGAAAGATTTTGCTATTTTGTCCAAAATAAAATGTCAATTATCACATGAGGATGTGGAGATTAGCAATTATATATATATATATATATATATATATAATTTAATTACAAAATAATTTAATCAGACAAAAAAAAAATAAAAAAAAATTAACATATTAAATTAAAATATTATTATTGTTATTATTATTTAAAAATAATTATATGTATGTATCAATTCATCTTACAAGGTAATGAGCCGAACTTGTAAAAAGTTCATGCTTAATTTACTTAAAAAACGAGTCAAAATTTTTAACTCACTAAATTGTTAACGATGAATAGGCTGACTCGATTGATTGCCTACCCTAAATCTAGGGATCTCCTATTTGTTGGTTGTATGTAAATCACATGTAATACTTACTCAAGCCTACCTTTACTCTCAAGTTAGACAACCATCCACTCGTCTTAAATTTTTAGTCACATAAAATAAAATGACGATATTGTCGTTTTATTGTTTAAAGAAAAAGAAATATTGTCCTTGTCAAAAGAAAAAGAAAAAGAAATATTGTCGTTTTAACGTAATTCTCACTTCACAGTAATTAGACAGCAAATAAATCATAATCCTCGTTGATTTTAAAAGCACTTACACTAAATTTAGGTGACTTTTAATCTAAAAAGATATGTTTCATCTGCTACTTTTTTTTTAAAAAAAAATGTGTTATCATCATTGCAATAATAAAACATTAAAACTTACCTTTTTTTTTTTTTGCAAAGAAATCATAATCTTCGATAATTTTAAAAGTGTTAAAAATAGAAAAACAGATACATGAAAAAAAGTCTAAAAAATATTTTTGTATATTTTATGAATTATTTTGAATTAATTAGTGTGTACAAGAGGATTCTCTATTTATACAAGAGAGAAGTTTATATACAATCAAATATAATCAAATTAATATCTCCAATTATGTAGAAATCAGATTCTTAAGATAACACAAAATCAAACATAATTTAATTCTGAGATATGTTCTAAATATTCTAATACTCCCCATCAAACTAAAGCTGCTAAGTTTTAATTTGTTATAATTAGACACACAAAAATAAAATACACTAAAAAATAATTTAAAAATACAATGTCGAGATCTTAGAGAAGCCAAAAGACCCAAACTGCATTTGAAATAGAACCAGTCTGCATTTGGGACAATCACAATGGGAATGAAGGCAAACTACATCTGGGATGGAACCAATCTGCATTTGGTTGAAACAACGGAGACAGAGCCAATCTTTCAATCAAGCGGAACTGATTAGGAGCACAACGGAGGAGCGAAGGAGTGCTGCGGAGACGTGCAATGGAGAAGTGCAGCGGAGACGGAACCAACTACAAATAGGAGAGAGAAAGTGACAGCAGAGAGATAGAGAAGAAGTCAGAAAAAGAATACGCCATGAGAAGTGACTAATCAGAGTTCTAAATTTTCGTAAACTATGAAGCAAAACAGTGATAAGACAGGTCACAGAGGATTGTACTGCTCTAATATCATGTTAGAAATAGAGAGATAGAGATACGAAAAAAAGTTTGGAGAATATTTTTGTATATTCTCTGAATTATCCCTGAATTAATCAATGTGTACAAAAGGATTTCCTATTTATATAAGAGGGAGTATATATACAATCAAAGATAATCAAAATAATATATCGAATTGTGTAGAAATTAGATCTCTAAGAGAATATAAAATCAAGTTTAATTTAATTTCAAGATATGTTATAGATATTCTAACAAAAGCACTTATACTAAATTTAGGTGACTTTTAATTAAAAAGATACATTACACCTGCTACTTTTTTTAATACTAGTTATCATCATTATAATAATTAAACTTACTTTAAATAATTTTTTATGTCACCTTTGTAAAAAAAAAGGTTATGTCACCTTAATGTTACTATTAATAATCTATATTTTTCTATAATAAAGTTTTTTGGAGAGGCATTTAATAACATCATTAATATATGTTATGTTTTTTTTGAAAAATGGAACAACAAAATTAATTAGTGTTGCCAAAAAATATAATAATCATGTAATAATGTCAAAAGACAGCAACAACAACGAACGAGGGGGTAGGTATATGCAAAAGACACTCTAACGCTCAAGTCAGTATGTGCGCAATGAGGGTATTGTTTCTATTGAGAATTAGGTCATACATTTTTCCTTTTGCTGACTATATATATATATATATATATATATATATATATATATATATATATATATATATATATATATATATATATATATATAAGCATTTGAAGGTGCAAAAAATCTGAGCATTCAGTGCGTATTAAATGTTGTTACTTAGAATTTTGAAAACTGTTATTCCTTATGATTAATCCTTATTTGTGCAGGATGTGGTGGATATTTATTCTTGTCGAGGAAGTTACGCCTAGTGTATAGGTTGCTCATGTGTGCAGTAACATCTGAATGTCAGCTTAGCGGGTCGGGTTGCTTTAAATCTATAGGCCCGTAACCCGGTCTAGAACAGTTATCCCTAACTTAACGCTTTGATAGGACAACTAAGTGTCAATATACGAGTTCAATTGGAGCACATGATGTGCGATGGACAAGGGGATCCAAGTTATGGTGTCAACGTCGGATCTCATGATGTTTTTCCAAATGGTTGAGGTCCGTGATGTATTATAGAAGGCTCCCGGGGTTAATAAGTAAGGTCGGGATCCGTGATGGATCACTCCACTTACATCGTCATACCGTTGTCCGAGGTAGGTAGCAAGTTACCCCATGTGCAGTTTGTGGGGTCTATATTATAAATGTACCTCGATTTTGGACTGAGATGTGTGATGTTGTTATACCATGGTATCTCGTTGAGGGTCTGTGATTTGGGTTCATAAGTCAACGTTCAACGCGTCCCTCCTTAGTTTCTCCATTGGCTGCTACTCAAAGAAAAGTAAGAACTTTACTACTTAGGGATCTAATGTCCCATTGATTTGCAGTAGTCTCTACACACTCAAGAATCATTGCTTTGAATTTATTGGGAATTAAAACCTCTTTAATGACAATATCAATTTTTTGTTGTTTCTCAACTGCCTGCTGCACTTGTGGCCGACAATAGGGGAGGAGTAATTAAACCTGACTTCAAATATGCAATCGATTCACCTTTACAAATAGGGAATATTTGTAGTGGGGTTGTCATTTATTCATTTCTTTCATTTTCTGGCTTTGCTTGAGACTGCCTTTTCCAGAGAGTGACTGATAGCTGTCGAGACTATCAAATTACTCAATTTATAAACCGATTCACTAAATTACTTATAGTATAAGGCACAACTGGGTCGAGCCCTTGGAGCACTCTAATTAAGAAATCATATTAAAAGGTTAACAAAGTGGGGAAAATAGTTGCAAAATTGATCAAACAAAAGTAATTAAAAATAGTAAACAAAATTAAGTAAACAACCAATCCAAGAAAATCAACTAATTTGAATTTAATCCATCATTAATCATTAGAAATCCATTGCTAATCAGATTCTTGATCTTAGATCACATCAAAAAGCCTTAAAATGATGCATGAATTCTCTATTAGATAAGTATCTAGAATTTAATTAATCAATGTTAAATGAATTAAGTACTCATCTAATCCTAAATTAACCTAAAACCCAAAATTCAATCAAGCTTCACAATTCATCAAACACCTTTGATGCATTGTTTAGTCTTTATAATCCTCATTAAACACGTGGTAATTATGCAATTATCATATCAACATTCAAATCAAATTAAGCAATTCAATTTAGATTTAACAAAATCAAAAGAGGTAAAAGAGAAACTTGATTAATAAGTAAAAGAGAAACTTAATTAATAATTAAATGTAAAATAATTAAAACAAGATATCCGAATTAAACATTAAGATTGTCAATCCCTATGGTTGATTAAAAAGGGTCTATCCCTCCATGGATGGAAGGGAATAAAAACAAAAAAGAAAGAAACCTAGAGAGAAAGGAGAGGAAGAGAGATGAAAAGAGAAAGTACAAGCAAGAATGACTAAGAGAAAATTAGGATTTTATTCATGGTTCCTACTGTTGCTTAAATAACTATCTTTAAAATTAAAAATCCAAGTCTTTCCTTAGCTTAGGGTTAATTCTCTTCCTCTTAACTTTAATTGGACACCTAATTTGCATGATTTGGGCTTAGGATGAGAAAGTTATCCCAAAACATTCTTAACAGCTCTTTAGACCCGTCATTTGAATTCAAAGGGCAAGAACACAATCAAAATGTCACAGTTTTGATAAGTGGTCTTCATAAGAGTTGAAGATATGTGTCTCATATTTTCAATGGCACTAGTTTAGCTCCATATGACTCTTATAGCCCAAATTATAGCACAATCCTTGTTCGTTGTCCAGGTTCCAGTGACAA
Source organism: Ormosia semicastrata (assembly GCA_029884595.1). Classification (NCBI taxonomy): domain Eukaryota; kingdom Viridiplantae; phylum Streptophyta; class Magnoliopsida; order Fabales; family Fabaceae; genus Ormosia; species Ormosia semicastrata. The sequence continues at coordinate 11,362,659 of JAQQTO010000041.1, forward strand.
CATCTTTGTTCTGAATTCTAGGCTCAATCTAACCTATTAGACATTCAATTCAACTTTTAAGATTTTATCAAAGTTGTAGAGCTTTCTCTCAGCTTTCGTACAAGGTAAAAGTCATAATTGTTAGATATCTAGAACTCAAGTTATGCCCAAAATATATAAACAGTGTAAAATTTCCAATAATGCTAAAAAATATAATTAAACTCAATTTGAACCCAAACTTATAAAATATGGCCAAGAATAATCAATTAAGCACATAAGAATTCTAAAAGAATAAATATGAGGGTTAACTAATATATAAAAATTGTGTTTATCAGTGGCCTCTTTATGCTTCTCATTAGCATGTTAAGGGTCATATCCCTTTCCAGAATCATCCTTCATTTCTTTCCCAAATTTTTAAAGGTGTTTCTTTTTTCTCTACATATTCATTTGGTAGAGGCATTTCTTTCCAGGCATAATGATTCGATGAGGGCTAAGTAACTGCTCTACGCGGCTTAGTCAACGCGCCTCCGAACAATAGAAGCCTTTCTTTCTCGGCGTATGTGGGAGCAAAAAAAGTTCCTACCCTTGTCGGGAAGGTCCATGGCTTCCGTTGTAGTTCCTATGAGGCGTGGAAGGACTTCCCCTCTTTTGCTCCCCTGACTATCACCGAGGATGCTCATCACGCATTGGGTGTGCATGAGTGTTTTGGAGTCATGAGATCGTGAAGCCTTCTCCTCATGTTGACCAAGAGGGAAGATGTGGGTGCATGCATCTTGAGGAACCGTTAAGGTGGTCATGGTCAGTGCTTTATCATCATCATCATCATCATATCTGACTTCCTTTCTGGCTTCTTCAAGTGGGAACCTTTGCATTAGAGTAATTTATAGGTTCTTTTTGTAAAATTGATGATGTTTGGAATGTGAATAATAATAAATTTGTTTTCTTGAATATTCATTTCATGTCTTAGTGACAAACACTCGTTTTGCTAGTCGAGATGAGTCCAATGCTCGATCTCAGTGGTTGGGTTCATGTAATTTGACGAACACTCATTTTACCAACTGAGATAAGTCCAAAGTTTAATCTTGGTGGTTAGGTTCATTTAGTTTGACGAATGCTCGATTTTCTAGCCGAGATGAGTTCAAATCCCGATCTCAGTGATTAGGTTCATTTAGTTTGATGAACGCTTATTTTGCCAGTCGATATGAGTCCAAAGCTTGATCTCGGTGGTTGGGTTCATTTAGAAATAGTTAACTATTGAACTTCAGGTGAGGGTGATACGAAAGCCTCTTGGTGTAGAGTCCACAAACTCGGGCTACGGTCGATTATGCTTAACCACTGTAAACCTGGTCGGTTTATGGGTTAAGGTCAGACTATAAGGGTATGAATGAAAACCCTTGAATGCACTGTTTGACCTTGGACGGTGTTTAAATAGATTCCCCTGTCTGGTCGTCATGTAAAGATACACTTAACTTCTGTAAAATCGATCGATTTATGGGTTAAGGTCAAGTTCAAATAGGTATCGATGAAAACTCTTAAATGTGATGCTTAATCCCAAGGGGTATTCAAATAGATTCCCCAGTTTGGCAATCATGTAAAAATGTCAAAACAACTGATCCTTGTCTGACCTTGTATTCCTTAGACCTCACTAAGGTATAGTAAACTTGTGGGTTGCGTCAGGCCGTAGTACTCATGGACTCGAAGTCACGGCCAAGGTACTGGCTGTGGATAGTAATGAGTTGAAGTACCCGTGGACCTATGGTCACGACCAAGGTACTAGCTTTTAGATAAGACAACAATTAGAAAAATTGATTTATTGATATCTAAAGATGTTTACATTACAATAGAAGTAACAACTTAGTGTAATTCTTAACTATAATATTTTCCTAACTTGTCTACGTTCCAAAAGTTCTTGATTGCCTTGCCCGAGAGGGTTTCTAGGGTGTAGGCTCTTGTATTGGTTTTGGACATGATTTTGTACGGTCTTTCCCAGTTAAGAGCTAGTTTCCTATCTCTTACATTTTTTCCTCTGATGTCTGCCCTATGTAGCACGAGGTCGCCAAGGTTAAATTAGCGTGGAATCACTTTAGAATTATACCAAGCAATAATACTTTGTTTGAGGGTTGCCTCCCGGATGTGGGCAATACGGTGTTGTTCTTCAAGCACATCAAGCTCTTGGCGGATGAGGTTTGGATTGGTTTCCTCAAAGAAGTTTTGCTTCCTCCAACTCGACTCTCTTATTTCCACCTGGATCATGGCCTCACAACCGTAGGTTAATTTGAAGGGGGTTTCTCCTGAAGAAGAGTATGGCATGGTCCCATAAGCCCATAGGATATGGTCAAGTTGTTCCACCCAGTTTTCTTTAGCGTCATCAAGTCTCTTTTTTATCCCCCTAAGTATAACTCGATTAGTAGCCTTAACTTGTCCATTGGTTTTTGGATGCTCTACCAAGGTGAAATATTATTTGATCTTGACCCCGGCCAGGAGACTCTTAAATTTTTTTATCAGTGAACTAGGTTACGTTGTCCATGACAATAATTGACTCTAGGATTCCAAATTTGCTAACGATGTTCTTATAAGTGAACTTTTGGATCTGTACGGAGGTGATTGCGGCTAATAGTTTTGCATCAATCTACTTGGTGAAATAATCAATAGCCACCACCAAATATTTAACCTGCCCTAGTGCTTGGGGAAAGGGGCCTAATATGTCCACTCCCCATTGGTAGAATGGCCAAGGAACAAACATCATTGACAATTCCTCAGGTTGAGCTACATAAACATCTGAGTGATGCTGGCATTGGTCACACTTCTCCACATGTTCTTTACTATAGGCTTCCATGGTAGGCCAATAGTATTCAGCCCTCAACGCCTTCCGTGCTAAGGACTTGCCCCCAAGGTGGTGCCTCGAGCTTCCTTCATGAATCTCGACTAGGACATATTATGCCTCCTTTGGACCAAGACACTTAAGGAGGGGGAAGAGAAACCATGGCGATATAGCCAATTGTCATATATAGTGTACCAGGTCATTGTCCATACTTTTTTCTGGGCTTTCTTCTAATCCTCAAGTAGTGAGCCAGGAGGTAGGCTAATATATGTGTCATCCAAGTTTCTCCATCTTCTAGTAAGATAATTTCATTGTCTGTGAAATTGGGAGAGGGTAAGATGTCCTGGATCACTGACCTATTATTGTCAGTGCTCTTGATACTGGCAAATTTTGATAGGATATCGACCCTAGAGTTTTATTCTCTTGGGATGTGCTCCACCTTAACACTACCAAAAATCTTCATCAGCATTTTGACCTTGGCTAAGTACTTCTGTAATAAGGGTTTCTTAGCCTGATATTCTCCTCGGATTTGAAAGGTTTCTAGTTAGGAGTCACTGCATAGAATTATGTCTATAACTCACATCTCCTTTGCCATATTAATGACTGCTATGCATGCCTCGTATTATGCTTGGTTGTCTGAGGTAGGAAACTCAAACCTTAACAAATGTTCCAATACAAGGCCGGTTTCATTTACTAACATGACCCCGGCACCATTCCTTTTGGAATTCAAGGATTCATTGACATAAATGGTCGAGGAATGTGCTATAGGATGGCCGAAGTCTGGTGTGAGCTCAACCAAAAAGTCAGATAGTACCTGGGCCTTTATAGATGGCCTTGGCTCGTAAGTGATTTCAAACTCAGAGAGTTCTACTGACCAGGCAATCATTCTCCCCGCGAGATCTAGTTTGTGTAGCACTTGCTTGATAGACTGATCTATTCCTTCTACTATAGGGTAACAATGAAAGCATTGTCTCAGCCTTCTTGCAGTGCTTATTAGCGCCAGAGCTACTTTCTTAATTTTTTGGTAATGGATCTTGAGGCCTTGCAGGACTTTGTTGGCATAGTAAATCGGCCTCTGACACTCTTGTGTCTTTCTTATCAAAACTGAATTAATTACTTCGTTGCTGACAGAGAGGTAGATGTAAAGTGTCTCACCGGGGTCTACCCTCTTCAGAATAGGTGATTTGGACAACATCCTCTTCAGCCCTTAGAAGGTATCTTCGCATTTCGAGGTCCACTCAAAGTTTTTTCCTTTTTTTTAAAGTTTTAAAGAGTGGAAGAGATTTTTGAGCAGCCTTGGCTAAGAAACGTTTTAGGGCCACAATCAGGTTTATGAGCTACTGCACTTCTTTGATGGACTGGGGGCTGCGCATGTTGAGCATGACTTGGCATTTCACAGAGTTAGCCTCTATGCCACGATTTGTCAATAGAAATCCCATAAATTTTTTAGTCTGTACTCCAAAAGCACATTTCTCTGGATTCAGTCGCATGTTGTGCTTCTAAATATCGACGAATACTTCCTCCACATCTTTGATGGGACTATTGATGTCCCCCGTCTTAACTATCATGTCGTCAATGTATACCTCCAGCATCTTACCAATCTGTCCTTCAAAGACTTTGTTCATCATCCTTTGGTAAGTTGCTCCAGCATTTTTAAGTATGAACGATATGACACAGTAACAGTAGCTCCCCATCTCGGTTATGAAGGCAGTCTTGTTTTCATATTCTGGATTTATAGGGATTTGATTATATCTAAAGTAGACATCCATGAAGGAAAGTAGCTAAAATTTGATGAGTTGTCCACCAGCTTATCAATGTTGGGAAGTGGGTAGGGATCTTTTGGACACGCCTGAGTCAGTGTAATCGATACATATACGTCACTTCCCACTGGGCTTCTTGACTAAGACCATATTAAAGAGTCACGTGGTGTAGGAGACCTCTATGATGAACTTGGCATCTAGGAGCTCCTTTACTTGTTTTTGGATCACCTCTTGCCTTTCAGGTCTGACCTTCCTTTTACACTGGGTCACTGGTTTTGCATTCTTTTCAATAGAAAGTCTGTGGCAGATAAAGTCTGGGTCTAGACTTGCTATGTCAGCAGAAGTCCAGACAAACAAATCCTTGTTCTTCAGTAAGATCTCAGTCAATTAGGACCTCTCCTCTTGACTAAGTTATCCTTCAATCTTGGCTACCTAGTCTGGCTTGGATCCATCTTAGAACCAAGTTGGAGGGATTGGATCTCTCCATCAAGTTGTGGACGCATATCGCAGATTTCTTCATATACGTCCAACTCGGTCAAGAGAATGTTGGTTGTACCCATAGTGACTGAAGTCGAATCATTGCTTTAGTCCATGGTCTGAGGTTTTTTAGTGATTTTTAAGCTCTCATTGTAGCATTTCCTTGCTGCAACTTAGTCTCCTTTTACCGTTACAACTCTATCTTATTAGTCTAGAAAAATCTTATAGCCAAGTGGGTGGTGGAGATCACAGACCTAAAGGCATTGATTGAAGGATGACCCAATATAACATTATAAGCCGAAAGACAGTCAACCACCAGAAACTTGACCTTAACATCTTTGAAGAGGAAGTTCTTTCCTAGAGTCAGATAGGCCTCAATGTACCCAATCAGGGTGATCTTGTCACCTGTAAATATGATCAGCTTACTGATGTATGGGATTAGTTCTTCTTTCGATAGTCCTATCTTGTTGAGTAAGTTTAGGAACATAATATCTGCCGAGCTCCCTTGATCCACAAACTCTCTGCGGACTTCAGCATTGGTAATTACCGTGGTAATGACCATGGGCTAATCATGATCCAGAATGATGTTTCCATAGTAATCATCAGAAAATGAGATTGGTGGGGATTTTCGTGACCCTCTGCCCGACCTGGTTTCTGTGAAGGATGCAACGCTCATCACCACCTATAGGGCCTTCTTCCTAGCATTTCCAAAATCACTGCCGCCAGTGAAGCCTCTCGAAATAGTGTTCACTGCTCAGGCTACATTGGCGTGCGACAGTTGTCTACCTGAATCTTGCCTTCCATTTGATCCCCAAGGTGTCACAATATTGATAACCGTCATCGAGCATCTCTAGAAAGTGCCCTTTGTGGGCCAAGGCATTGCTTCATCGAAACTCTCATGGAAGAAGGGAGAAGGTTCTTTCTGGTGGAAGAAACCTCCAGCTCATCCTGCCTAGGTTTCAGATGAGCAACGACTAGTTCCAAAAGTTCTTTGTGAGCAAAAGGGACAGATGCAATGTTGATGGCAATGTTGAGAGTAGAAATTTATCTTTTCCTACAGACGGAACCAATGTTCGGAATTGGGTTTTGAGGGTTAGTTGAGAAGGTAAGAAATGATGGATTCCTTTGTAGCGCAACTGTAATAACAACGAGCGAGGGAGTGGGTACCCACAAAAGACACTCTGACGCTCAAGTCAATATGTGCATAAGGATGGTATTGTGTCTATTGTGAATTAGGTCATACCTTTTCCCCTTACTGACAGTATAGATCTAAGCATTTAAAGGTGTGAAGAATCTGAGCATTTAGTACGTATTGAATTTTGTTACCTGGAATTTCAAAAACTATTATTCCTTATGATTAATCCTCTATTTATGCAAGATGTGGTGGATATTTATTCCTGTCGAGGAAGTTACGCCTAGTGTATAGGCTGCTTCATGTGTATAGTAACGTCTGGATGCCATCTTGGCGGGTCAGGTTGCTCCAAATTTATGAGCCCGTAACCCGATCTAGAATAAGTAATATGCAAAATTTGGTGTACAAATATCTTTTTTGTTATTGCATGATTGCAACCCATCAATTTACATTCTTATACGCATTCATCCTTCCCAAAAAGAATGCAAACAGTCATGCTGGCCAGTCTTCAAGATTTGGATGTAACTTAAATGCTTACACTTTCTATGTATGTTTGCGTGTGTGTGTATATATATATAATTTTTTTTTCTCTTTTCAACTTTTAACTATGTGTCTAAACACTAAAAAAATTTTAATGCTTGAAGATTTCTAATGTATATTTTTATTGGCTCAGTTCATTGTTAAGGAATACTACATTCTTTTTTACACGTGCTTGCATAAATATGAGTAATTAGGAAAAAAATATCACAAATAATCACATAAAATTTAACGCGATTCAGCATAATATGCCTACATTTGTAGATGAGAAGAGTCTACTATCACAAGAAGATTACAAGATAATGTTTGTGACACTCTTAATCTCCTCTATCCCACAATTCTTCATCATTATCCCTACATCTTTACTTGACCCCTCAATTTCACAACCTTTTTCATAGTCTCCACAATTCCCTACACTACAACAAAATTAGTTTATGACAACCCTTCAAAAGTGTACTCTAAAATACACTGAAGTGTAGCCTTTGATGAAGGCTACACTTTTTGCCTAAGGCAACGCTTTATTGCTATTATCTAAGGCTACCCTTTTTGTAGTCGAAGGCAACATTTTTCTTCTTCACTCTATGGGTACGCTTATAAAGCGTTGCCTTATGTCAAACTCTATGGGCACGTTTACAAAGTGTTCCCTTATGTCAAACGATATGGTTACGTTGGAAAAGCGTTCCCTTATGTCTGAGGCTATGGGTACGCTTCCAAAGCGTTCCTGTCAAACTCTATGGGTGCGCTGGAAAAGCGTTCCCTTATGTCAAATGATATGGGTACGCTGAAAAAGCGTTCCCTTATGTCCAACTATATAACTGCACCTGTAACACGTTCCCGTATAGGATTTTATATGTTTCACCTTAGGCATCACTTTACAAGTGTTCCCTTAAGTTGCTATTTTTTTTTTTAAACCTTCTATAAATGACTACTCTTTTATCATTTGTAAAAATAACATTTGTTAATCAAATATTATTACCTTGTAATTAAATTTAATAAAACATTAAAAATACTTTATTTTTTAACATTTTTAATGCCATTTATTTTATATATTATTTTTATAAAATTTTAATTTTAGAATATACACAAATTTATATATAGTATAAAATTTTAAACAATAATATAAACTAATTTTAATATTTAACACGTTCAAAATATTAACCAAAGTATCCACAATAACACATTGATGAAAGTATTAAACAAATAATGTAAAATATTCATCATCATTATAATCCAAAGTACTTAATCAATATAAAGATATATATAATTTACAATGTATGAGAAAATTATCTTCATCAAACTCTCTTCACGAACATCAAATATACTAAGTAGCTTGATTGCCATCCCCAAATGCAATACCAGCATTGTCCTACAAATGTAAATTAAACTAAAAGATTAGTAATGTATAGATTCATTTTAAAAAAGCCAGAAAATCTTAACAACTCATACATATAAAATAAAATAAAATCATTCAAATACATAACCTGTTAGTTATTATTTCAAGAACCTTGGAGATTGGTCAAATTAAAATAAATACAAATACATAACTAATAGAGTTACAACGTGAGAGCAACTAGTTATAAAAGCCCCCACTAAGCACACACCTAGTTACAACATGAGAGCAACTTAGCAACATCGTACTTTCATTGCAGTGCATTTTTTTTATCATAAGATTAACACAGCAACAACCTTAAACAAACATGGTATGTCGTAGCAAAGAATCCCAAGCCAGCAAACTTCAATGCAATATCAACAATGAAGCAGAAATCGAATTATAAGGAAATAAGAGCAGAAAAAAATGATTAACTCAAGATAGAGTGCTGTATACAATACAAAATCATTTAGTCATTATTCCACATCAATTAAAATGGAAGATTAGTTAACCAGGAACCATAAAAACTCATTACAAGTAGCTTATTGTTCCTCATCTTTAGAACGTTCCTCATCATGCCACCTCAATGTATCCGCTGTCCTTGAGCACATAAATAGCCTTTGAAGTCTAAGAATTGAGGGAAATTATCTTAAAGTCTTAGCAGGAATAGGACGAGCTTTTTTGGAAAGCTTAAGCTCACTATCAACTTCAAGATATTCAATATATCGAGATGCTCCACAAACATGGCAATGACTATCACGCTTATGGCCATTCCTATATAGCATGCAGTCATTGGGACATACATCAATCTTTACATAGTCAAGACCTAAGTCTTTCACCATAGCCTTCGTTTTATTGAAAGATAAAGGAATGTTCAAGTAAGGCATCGCCTCTTTCAATAGCTCTAAGAGGGAAGTGAAGGATGCATTGCTCCATCCATGTAGACACTTCAACAAGTACAAACGGATGGTAAAAGATAAGGTAGAGAACCTTTTACAACCCGGATACAGTTCTTGGCTTGCCTCATCAACTAAGTTATAAAATTTCCTTGCATCTTCATTTGGGCCTTCATAAACTCCTTCAGCTTGTGTCACATTTCTAAATGTATCATTCAGCAAACCATCAATGTCGTCATTTGATGGAACTTCATCATCCGCGTCACCATCTACATCCATTGGGATTTCCCGTTCCCCATGATTAAACTAGACCGTATAACCTTCAACAAATCCGTAGCATATTAGATGATCATATACTACGTTCCTCCGATACCAATAAATATTAGAACACTTCGCACAGGGACATTGAATTTCTTCGCCTTCGAGATTTCCAACAGTAAAAGCAAAGTCCAAGAAACATTGAACACCATCACAATATTCTTTGCTATACCTCGGTAAATCCATCCAATGCTTGGACACATCTTGAGTTGTCCTAATTAATCAAATTTTGATATTAAGGCTTCAAATATATATTCATTTATGCATTAACTAGAGTTTACAAGAATACAAATAATGTGTGTTAAGTTCACACTTGGGGATTAAGATACAATATCATAAGAAAAAAAAGAGAAAGAAAAAAATGTTGTATAAATAATAACAACATAATAAAATAAAGAGGATAAAAGTTTCTTACCTAGTCATGACACAGATTATAACTCAAAACTTAACTTCAAGTCCACTATAGATCTTCCCAAGTCTTGAATAATCTCCCTTGAGAAAAGAACAATCAATTACATGTCATGTATAAAAATCTTAGTTATGACATAGTTATAAGTTTATAAAAATAATGAAAATTTACAGGGTTGAGACCATTCCTCATATCTATATAATTATAGTTATAATTATATCCCTACGGGCTATCAAACGATTCCATGTGTATCTTTCATGGTAGAGGCTATAGGGTTTCTTTTGGAAAAGGTTAGATAAGATTGAAAATCTAATTTTTTTTTGTTTGGAAAAGCAAGAAACTAAATGTGGCAAATAATATTTTTCCAGACACAGTTACTGGAAGCTTGGGAGTATGCTACCAATTATATGCAGTCCAAGCCATTGACAAACAAAACCAACACTCCAGGCCATTGCTAACAAAAATTGGTTTCAAGCTACAGATTTTACAAAGAAACAGCCACACACCTGGCGGTAAAATGGCATTGGTGGCAACAATGGGTTACTGGCGGTGATAAAAAGAATGGGAAAAGGGCTTTGTCTGAGTTAATACCGCCGGGTGGCCATTAGGCTGCTGGGCGAGCTGAATTATACACACCGCCAGGCGGTGTAAGTGCCGCTGGGCGGCATAATTTTTTTAAATGAACTTCCTGAGTTTGTACCGCCAAGCGGTAGTATTACTACCGGGCGGTACTTGTTTTGACGAGTCGCTGGGCGGCCAGTGGTACCGCTGGGCGGTGGAAGTTCCAACAAAATTGGCTCCTCTCTGACTTCATACTGCTGGGCGGTGTTTATACCGTTGGGCGGTCCCTTAAAAAAAGGCCCGCTGACCATGAACCACTGGGCGGTATGTGTATCGTCGGTCAGTCCTTTAAGTGACAAAAAAAAAACCAAGAGTGATGTCTTCTGAGTTGGTGCCGCTAGGCGGTCATAGTGCCGCTGGGCGGTAGCATTATATAAAAAAAGTTAAAAAAAAGAGAAAAGGCTATGAGGAGATTTGCTTTGGGTTCTGCTTAGAACCCACCACAATTGCTATCATGTAATTGTGCTACCATTCCAAGATGAACTGGTGTAGTTTGAAAAATAATAATAGGCCAAGTCAAACACATGCTTGATGCTTGCATGGGTTGATTACAGATCAACCCATTAAGCTCTGTTTTGCTCTATCCTTAACGTTGAATGCCTGGACATAATCTAACAGTTTTAAGACCTGTCACGTGGGGTCTTGCTTGTTTAAGCCATTGGCAACAGACATATACCACTCTCCATTACTTAAGCTAGAGTACCTTAATAATGAACTTGAAAACAAAATTATTCTCATATATATTCAATAATATTATTTCAAGAATAAAGACAATAGAAAGAAAATGGAACAAAACAATGCATTAGTACAACATTATTATGATAAATTCGTGATGCCAAATTAATGCTGTACTAAATAAGAACTAGCAAATGGCTTAACACACAATTATTCACCTTAACACACAATAGACTGGGAGAGAGGATGAGAGGGGAACGTGTGTTATATAAGTTAAGGCATGTGTTTGAGATTTGAGAATAAAACCTGAGATATAGTGGGACGCACCAAACCCTAACGGAGAGAAAGGAATGGCAGAGAGGCTATGAAAATGAAGAACAGAGAAGGGAGTGGGTTACGGTGGAGACATAAGGGGGAGTGGGTCACAGTGAGGGAGAGGTTCTGAAAGTAATGGAGATAGTCCTTCTTTGAAGTTCTGAAAGTAAAGGACTCTTTCTGAAGTAAGGGACTTTCTTCGTAAAGTTTGGAAAAAAAAATTTAGTGGGAAAACAATACCGTGCGTGCCTTATGAAAATATATTAGAGTACATTTACAAAACGTACCCTATGATGATTAAATAAGCTACACTTCATCCGTGTTACATTTTATCAGATAAAACGTACCCAAATGCATAATATGGCAACGCTTAAAAAATGTACCCTTTATACTCTAAAGGTACGCTTCCCAAGTGTTGCAAAAAATATGGTTGCCAAAACCACTCAAAAAAGCTACTCTAGTAAAAGTGTTGCCTATTAAGACATAAGACTACACTTTTTAAATGTAGCTTAAAAAAATGTAGCCATAGGCCAATTTTGTTATAGTGCTAATACAATATAACCCACCAATAATTTACATGGCAATCAACCACTTACAATCCTATCGTTTTCTCTATCTCTAACATTATATTGACAAGAATTTCCTAGTTTCCCATTTAAAAATAAATATAACTCATATCTTTTCATTATCATGGAATTATTCAAAATTCATATCTACCAACTAAATAGGAAATTATCTATCATTATCACATTAGGAATTTTAGTCAAGCTCAAAACACAAGGGAGATCTGCATCCAATAGGCCAAGTGAAAAATCACATAAATGGACTAGATATCACATCTTGACCCAAAATCTTAAGGTATTAAGTCTATAGATCTTTTTTACTTATATAGCCTTCAACTTGTCCATTCGTTTCTAATGTGTGTGTTCTTGACCCACTCACTCACACTTGAATTCCCCAACATTCATATCTATATTTTTATCTATATTTTATATTTTATACAGTAAAATTACCTTAAGAGTCAATTAATAACATCATTAGATACATGTTTAATTTAAAAAAATTTGAATAATAAAAAAATGGATAAAGAGTGATTGCATGTAATAATAAAATTTAAAAAGTAATTTTTTTTTCGTGCTAGTGTTGTTATGAAAATATTAAACATTGTATAATAGTGATTGTATAAAGCAAAATTGAATTAAGAAGTATACTATAATTTCTTGGCCTTTTGGCTAATATCAAGTGTAAAAATTCATTTTTAATTAACAATACAATTATTAATTATTAAATAAATATAATAACAACAACCAAGCCTTTTTTCACTAGGTGAGGTCGGCTACATGAATCAAATGACACCATTGTGCCATATCATAAACCAAGTCTTCAAAAATGTCATTCAAATCTAAATCTTTTTAAATCGTTTCACCTATAGTCTTTCTTGGTCTCCCTCCCTCTAGTTATTGAGTTATCCTCCACCTGATCTACTCTTCTTACAGGGGCTTCTTCTTACATGTCCAAACCACCTAAGGCGAGATTTTCTCATTTTTTTCACAATAGGTGCTATCCCTACTTTCTCTCTAGTTCATTCATTCCTAATCCTATCTTGTCTTGTATGGTCATATATCCAGCACAACAACCTCATCTCAGCGGCATTGATCTTATGCTCTTGCTGGCCTTTTACCGCCTAACATTCAGTAATATACAACATCGCGGGCCTTATAACTGTGCGGTAAAATTTACCCTTAAGCTTTAGAGGCACTTTTTTGTCACAAATAACTCCTGAAGCATTCCTTAATTTCATGTATCTGTTACTTTGTATGATAGATCCAAGATACCTAAACCGTGTGACTTGTGGTATATTATGGTCTCTAATTTTCACCGCTAAGCTAGTATTAACGCACTTCTTACTGAACTTGCATTCCATATACTCCACCTTACTCTGCTTAGACAGGAGTCATATTCTTCCAAAGATCGTCTCCATAGCTCTACCTTTCCATTTGTTTCCTCTCTCGACTTTCTAACTAAGACTATATCATCTACAAAAAGCATGCATTGTGGCACCAGCTCTTGGATATGCGTAGTAAGCACATCCAAGACCAAGGTAAAAAGATATGGACTCAAAGTTGACCATTGGTGCAGTCCTATAGTTATAGGAAAATCTTCTGTGACCTCACATTCACACTAGTTTTAGCCTCATCATACATATCTTAGATTGCTCGAATATAAGCGATACGAACTTCATTCTTCTCTAAAGCCTTCCACAAGACCTCTCTCAATACCCTATCGTAGGATTTTTTCAGATCAATGAAAATCATGTGTAGTCCTTTTTGCTTCCTCCAATACCTCACCATTAATCTTCATAGAAGATAGATTGCTTCCATGATTAACCTCTAAAGCATAAAACCAAATTGATTCTTTAAAATATAAGTCTCTTATCTTAATCTCCGTTCAATTATTCTCTCTTATAACTTCATGGTATGACTCATGAGTTTAATCCTTCTGCAATTTTTATAGTTTTGTATATCTCCCTTGTTCTTATAAATAGGGATTAAAATGCTTCTCCTCCATTCATTTGAAATTTTCTTAGACCTCATTATCTCATTAAACTACTTTGTGAGCTAACTTATACCTTTCTCTCCTAGACACTTTCATACATCAATAGGTATATTATTCGGTCCGATCGCTTTTCCATTATCCATCCTCTTCGATGCTTCTTTTACCTCAAACTTTTGAATTCTAAGATAAATGGTTTTATTTTGGTCTTCCTCTCTAATGTTTAGAATGTCCGAGTCCCCTAATATCTCATGTCCCTCATTAAATAACTTGTGAAAATAACCATTCCATCGATCCTTGATGTCTTATTCCGTAACCAAGATTCTATCCTATTCATCATTAATGCATTTCATTGAATCCAAGTCTCTTATCTTCATTTCCCTACTTTTAGTAATCTTGTATATATTCCTTACTCCGCCTTTGGTGCCCAAAGATTAATATAACCCGTTGAACGCTTTAACTTTCACCTCGCTCACCGCTTTCTTATTATCTTTTTTAATTGTCTTATATTTTTTCTAATTTTCATCATTTTTACACATGTACCAAGCTTTATTATTATATTAAGTAAATATAATGTTGAATTTTAAAAGAAAATAATGGAAAATAAATTATAAAGACAACAATATTAAGATCAAAGTTTTGGTAAGAAAAAATAACAAATCAAGTAGCCATGATAGGATATAGTAAAATTATTTTTAAAAATGTATCAAAAAAATTTACTTTTAAAAAATAACAACAATATGATGGGATTTTGTTAAAAAATTAATCAAATAAAAGTCATAGTATATCATAAAATTATCTTACAAAATTAAAATAAAATTGAATAAAGTTAATAAGCATTAAATATAAAATAACCATTGCAACACACGGTTATAATAATTAGTTCTAATGTATTTTTTCATTGCTTGTTCTTCTACGATTAAGAGTTAAGACAAGCTATGATATTTAAATTACTTAAAATTTATTTTTTGATGAAAAGATTACTTAATGTGTACATTTTAAAATTTAAAGTTGAAGTCGAGCAATAATAATTTATAATCGTACATTTTGGAGTTACATTAATCACACATGTACAATATAACATATTCCAATGTGAAACTGAAAATTCCTCACGATTATAGGCCAACTTCATCTGGAGGACTTGAGCCTTGTAGATCAATATTTCAATGGAGCTAATATGTCATCCCAGAAGTGGTACATTTGAATCCTCTTGCACCTTTTCTTTTAATTCCCCACTCATTCATTTTTTTACATCTCACTTCTAATTACACTTCATTGGCTTCTTGGCTCTTGCTAATACCAAAGAAAGAGAAAAAGGTGTTGACATAAAAAATCGTTCTTAGCTTCAATGCGATTCTGCAGACTGAAAATGAGACCAGTATTCCTTGACAAGCTGCCCAAACAACGACCCTTCTCTCATCATCATGTTCATTGGCTCATCATACTCCGCCAGTTTTCCTGTAAATACTAAATACAATCAGACATTTCCTTTTATTAAAAGAAAACAAGTAAATGATTAAACGTTTTCTTCACCTCTTTTTTTTATTTTATTTTTTGTGATAAAAGTTCATATGTAAGATCAAGTACCCCATATTTTACATGTTCACATTTTAGTGCCATAACAGGGAAAATGTTAAATCAACTACTTCATTATTTATTACCCTCTCTATCTAGCTGAATGCAACCAGACCCTCAGCTCCACAACAAAGCTATCTTTGATATGTGTCAAACCAAGTGATATATTAGAATTCTAAAGAAGAATATTGGTAAATGACAATAGACTTATGGATTATTCTAAAATAAGTGTTTGTTCATGTTGAAAGATAGTTGATACGCGTAAAATACACTAAGAACAAGTATACTCTATCGCCAAGTAATATAGGACTTGAGTCCCAACTATCAATCCCACGAGGAAGAAGTGGTAATTGCTAGATTTGCAAAATCATTTGTTATCCAGACAATCAAAAGTGTATGAAAAAATTCAAGATAAAATCAAAGTAAACAAATAAAGAAAAATAATGAATAATCAAACAGAGAATAGATAATCAATGAGGGAGAGACTTGAGCGCAAGGTTCACTTGAATCTAATTATTCAGATTTTTTTTCATTTATGATGCAAGGTAATTCTTTTGCTAATATTTTCTTACCTGCTATTGAATCACAATGGTCATGGATGAAACAACATTTTATTCCTAAATTAAATCACCTATTTGGTTATTTAGTTGACTTAATTATGAATACATTAAGCTTCAATTCAAGAGATGAATTAACATACTTGTCAATTCCATTGGTAGGAAAAATTGATATTTGGTCATTCACCAATTTAATCCTAAGCTTACCATATAGATCCACTCAGTGAATGCGTAAGGTCACCAGTCAAACAATGAATTAAAACATGCCAAAAGTGATCAAGTTATGACAAGAATGCAAGCAATATGGTAAACCCTACAAGAAATTACCTTAATCAAATTAGAAATCAAACCTAAATAATTAGGAAAACAAGATCCCCCATAGCCCTAGCTATGGGTTTAGCTACTCATGTTCAATACAAACAAACACATATCAAGATACAAATCCATGGAAAGAAAACCCAAAGAAAGGAGAAAACTAGAGGGAAAGAAAAATCAAAATCTATTTAATGGAGAATATGATCTTCAAGCATTCAAGAATCAAATCCTCCCTTCGAAGTCGTCCTCCAAGGTTTGCTACCACGAAACTACTCTCTCAAGATTAGGAATTTTCTGTGTAATGTGCTCAATGTATTGAATTTGACGTAACTTCTCAATTTAAAGAAATTCACATGTTCTATTACGTAACTAGCGCCTAGGCACTCACTTCTGAACGCTTGAGCACTCAACCACTTAAGTCAAGATGCGCGCTACTACTTCTTGCCCGCTCAGGCGCTGGGTCATTAAATCAACGCTGCTGCATATGCTTTGGGCGCTCAAGCGTTCCACTCTCAGCACTCAAGCGCTAGACACTGTTGCAAAATTCTTCTTTTCTTTGCTTCTTTGAACGTCCAATCTTCTCCATGTGCAATTACCTGGAAAAAATACAAAAACACTTAATAAAAACATAATCAAACAATACTAAAAATATAACAAAACTTACGAATAAAATTTAATAATAATAAATAAAAAGAATATGAAAAACCAAGGAATTGAATCGTAAAAATATGACATGTAGACGGTTCATCAATCATGTATAATATTGTCTATTGATGTATTATATTTGATTATGTGCTATATTTGGTTATATTTGATTAGTCAAACTAATAGAAAGTTTTTAGGAATCAGTTTTTATTTCCCTCTTTATTAGGCAGAATATTTTCCTCTGTATTAAGTAGCCTCTTTATTAGGCAGAATATTTTCCCCTTCATTAGGGAGATTAATTTCCTTTTGTATCTCCTAGATGGAGTTTTTATATCCCGATGTACATTTGTGTATCAAATCTATTCAACCTATTCTCGTTTTATGGTATCAAAGTAGGAAAACTAGAATCCTAGGGTTTGAATTCACTTTCTGTTCCAAAAATGTTTGAGGTTACGTCAAAAATTTCTTGGCTGTCTTAATCCAAGCCCCAAGCCACCTAAGGTTCATTTGAAAACCATCTTATTCAGATCACTACGATCAGACTAAATGGTGACAATTATCTTCGATGGTCACAATCTATTTGTATGTACCTCAGGGGGAGAAGCAAGATCGGTTATATCACAAGAGACATAATGAAGCCCAACAAGAAGGACCTAGCCTATGCCAGTTGGGATGCTGAGAACTCAATGGTAATGACATGGCTGGTCAATTCCATGGCTGAAGAGATAAGTGCAAATTATCTCTACTATTCAATGGCCAAGGAACTGTGGGATAATGTGTTTCACAGATGTACTTAGATTTAGGGAATCAATCCCAAGTGTATGAGTTGACCCTATGACTTGGGGAGATTTGCCAAGGTGAGGATTCTGTGACAAAGTAATTCAATTCTCTTAAAAGAATTTGGCAAGATCTGAACCTATTCAACGATTATGAGTGGAAATCACCTAAGGGCTGCAACCACTATAAAAAGATGGTCAATGTTGGTCGCATCTTTAAGTTTCTTGTAGGTTTAAATGTTGAGTATGATGAAATCCGTGGTCGAATTATTAGAAGAAAATCCTTCCATTCAATTAGGGAGGTGTTTGCAGAGGTGCGGAGAGAAAAAAGCTACAAACAAGTGATGCTGGGAAAAAAGATTGCAGGTGCAACCGAGTCTATAGAATGGTGAGCCTTAGCCATTCCTGAAGCCTAAGTCTGTAACATCATTTTCAATATCTTAGACTTGTAAATAGTTACAGATGTAACTTAATACTTGCTTAACATGTCTGTTTAATTTTGTGACAATTTGAGTTAGTTTAGGTACTTTGTTGCAAGCCGAAAGATGAAAAGTATATTAAAATGACCCATATATTAGTTTAAATGGCTTAGCTAATGGAAATAAATGTATATAATTTATTTCTAAGTCACATATGAGTATTTTGTGATGTGGTTAAAGTTTGAGAATAATCGGAGTCTATTTGATATTTTTAGGCATATTAGTTGTGTGTTTTAATACCATATTGACTAGTTATAGATATGAAAAATTATGATACTGGTGAAATGACTTTTTCAATGAATTTTAGAATTTATTTTAAAGTTGTGAGAACTTGAAAAACTTGATTTAGCTAAATTTGAATGTTTTTAGCAGATCGAGAAATATCAGTGTCATAATGTTTGGTACTTAACTATCCACGGTTTTAGCCTTTTTTTGACTACTAGTTTCTTATTTTCTCACTTTATTCCTTTCTCTTCACGACTGAGAAATAGAGAAAACAGTAGCAAAAGAGAAAGGAGAGAAAGAGGAAAAACAAGAGGAAGAAGAAGAGATCTAAGGGAAAAGGAAAACTTGAGGACTTGTGATCATCTGTTGCAGCTTTGCTTGACAAGGTAGGGGTTCTTTGACTTAAATTCTCATCTTTGCTTATTTTCCATACTTAGGTTATTTGAAACCTAATATGTCACATTGAGTTTTTGAAGTGTTTTAAGTGTTTTTCTTACTTGGATAAGTTCTAAATGACATTTATGACTTGTTCATGCCAAGGGTTTAGATTAAAAACTGAAAATCCTTATTTTTGGATCTAAAATGCTCTATTTCATGATTTTAGGGGTTTGAATTAATGATTTAATGTTTTGATCCATTTTTGATGAAATCAATTAGTGTTTTATGTTTCCTTCATGTTAGTAAACTTGTTTGGAACTTAAAATTACTTAAAAACCAACTTGGAGTGTTGGAATTTCGGGAGAAAAGCCAATGGAATAGTATCACGATTCTGTAAAATTTTACAGAATCTGGTTTCTGCTATTAACGTTGTGGCATGGTAACGTTATGTAGTGGTGTTGGGTTGAAAATGCAGTACACGCAGCGGCGTGAAAATGCAGTGTCGCAGCGTGTTACTGATGCTACTTTCAGTACTAAAACCCGAGGCTAGGGGGCCGTGACATGGTCAGGTTTGTGCCGCGGCGTGAGGCCTTGAAGCTCTAAAAATATCAGTTTTGATGTTCTAGAGTTTTCTAAGTGTTGGGATCACTTATATATGCTTTCCTGAGTGTGTTAAGACACTAAAGGAGGTAATTCTTTGAGAGAATAACCACTTAGCATGTATACTTAAGAGTTATGAAAGCTTAGGTAAATCTTGAATTAGAATGCCTTATGAATGTATCTAAGACCTTGCACAACATGAGGTTGTCTTGAAAATCACTTGTGAAATGATGATGTAAGGTTCTAGGTATGAGCATATTAGTTACATGGTTCTTGCTACTTTGTTGTATAAGTGAGGTCAAGATTACTATGTGATGGTATTTAACCTTGTGTTTTGGATAGTTGATTTTCAAATTTGGTATTTACTTGTTTTCCCATGTATTGTGACCTACATGGTGTACATAACCATATGACCTGAGAATGAGGTGTTAGATCCAAATTCTCCTTGTGGGTATGCTTGTATGATCAGGGTTACCGGTGTATGGAATTGGTGTCATTACTCTTACTTTTGTAAGGGAAATCAGTCCACACATCACCAAGTAATGTTAAGGCAGGATGCCTATCCTACTTAGTAAATACAAGGAATGTGGTTCCTGAGAAAAAAATAAGTAAATAACTTGTGTTTTCAACTATAAAACTTGCATTGACATTGTATTTCCATAATACGTGGATTTTGTTTTAGCATATCATAATACATAACATAAAGCATCGCATGGTTGACACTTGTATAGACATTTGTTATGGCTTAACTGATTAATTGTTTGGTTGCTTGTTCAATAATACCTTAGGATTGTATTGGCGATTCTATGATATTATTGATTGTTGAATAATATTTTTACATCGAATGTGTTTATGAGTTTAGTTGATTTATATGTTGTGAATGATTAACTGCTGGTTTTAGTATACTTATACTGAGAAATTATGATTTCTCACTCTTGTGTGTTCCATGTAAATCTAGGTAAAGTCCCTAAAAAAGATAAGGGCAAAGAAAAGAAGAAGCAAAATGCTTAGATTAATATTTTGTTTTCTTAGAGAACCAGTTTGTATATGTGTATATTTCTAATTGTTTAGAAAAAGCTTATGTATACTTTTTGGCATGTTAGGTAGTGACAGTTGTACATATGACTTTTTGATCATTCGTGGCTCTCTATAGTGACTGTGTAAGTTATTATGAATTTTTATTTTTCACATTAGTAGAAATGATATATCTAATGCATTTTATTATTGAATATTCTGTTTATTTTATGATATTTCATATTAGGGTGTTACAAAGTCAGCCGTAGAACGTCTTAGAACCAGCAAATAGGGGACAAAAATAACCTACGCTATGAATAGTATGGAAAATCACGCTATACCCAAGAGACCTGCTACAACCTGCATGCCAGACCTGTTAAGCCAAACAAAGCTAGTGAACAATGTGCATCTACAGCAAATGAGGTCGAATCATCTCCATTCAATAAAGAGCAGTTAGATCATCTTCTTAAATTGCTAAAAACCCATTCATCACTTAATGCTTCTATTGATTCTGTGGCATAAACAGGTAGTAACCATTTGGCACTCTCTGTTCTTAAAATAACCTGTCCTTGGATCATAGATTCGGGGGCTTCCAATCATATGACCAGTTATTCTCATTTGTTTAATTTCTGTTGTTCGTGTTTTGATGTTGAAAAGGTTAGAATAGCTTATGGTAGTTTTTCATCAGTTGCAGGCAAGGCCATATTAGAATCTTAGAAAAAATTACTCTAAAATCTATTTTACATGTGCCAAAACTTGTCTGTAATCTCCTTTTCGTCAGTAAATTGTCTAAGGATTCTAACTACATAATTTTTTTCCTTCTTTCTATTTATGTTTTTCAGGACCACAACTCAGGGAAGACGATTAGAACTGCTAGAGAAATAAATGGATTGTACTACTTTTATGAAACAACTTCCTGGAATAAAAAAGCTCATGGATTAGGTAGTGCTAGTTCAATCTCTGTCAATGATCAAGTAATGTTATGACATAAGAGATTAAGACATCCTAGTTTTCCATATCTCCAACACTTATTTCCTGAATTGTTTAAAGCAATCAACTATTCAAAACTTCATTGTGAAGCTTGTCATTTAGGCTAAAGATCACTGTGTTTCTTTTCCAATAAAGTCTTATTCTGTTTCAAAATCATTTTACTTATTTCATAGTAATGTTTGGGGCCCATCCAAGGTTAAAATACTTTTTGGCAAAAAATGGTTTGTGACTTTTATTGATGACTATATAAGGATATGTTAGGTTTATCTATTAGAAAAAAAAATCTGAAGTTGAACAATGGTTTAAAGATTTTTTTCTCATGATTGAAAATCAATTTCAAACAAAAATTGGCATTCTAAGAACTGATAATGGAACTGAGTATTTTAATCAATATTTGGGCACATTCCTGTTTGAAAAAGGTGTTATTCATCAATCAACTTGTCGTGACACAACACAACAAAATGACATTGCCGAAAGAAAAAATAGGCATCTTCTTGAAGTTGCTTGAGCCATTATGTTTTGAATGAATGTTCCAAAATATCTCTGGGGTAGTACACTCTTGACTGTCTGTTACTTAGTAAATAGAATGTCATCTTATGTTTTGAAGTTTAAAACACCCTTATAAGTTTTAAAAGATTTTTTTCCTACCTCTCGGATAACTGCAGATCTTCCTTTAAAAGTTTTTGGCTGCATTTGTTTTATATATATATACCAAATGTTTTTAGGTCAAAACTTGATCCAAAGGCTGAAAATGTGTTTTCCTTGATTATGCATCTAATAAAAGGGGGTACAAATGTTTTAATCCTATCACTAATTTTTTTTTAGAGTATGGATGTCAGTTTTGTTAAGGATCAACCTTTCTTTCTAGAAAATTCTCTTCAGGAGGAGAACATAGTTGAGGAAGATAATTTTGGGAAACCTTACCTGTACCTTTACTAGACATTACTTTATCAGAGACAAGGGGAGACGTAACTCAAGTAACTCCATCAGAGCTTCAGGTTTATACCAGAAAAAGGTTTCACAAATAAACTACTGATCCAGTTATTTCTCCAGCAGATGTCCAATCTTATTTCTTCAAGTCTATTTGCGCCCACACCACATTAGAGTTTGTTCCTCTTGACGGATGCTGCGTTTTATCCAAGTCTGGGTTCAATTTGGCAAAACCTCTCTTTTTATAAAGAATTCACGTTGTTGTTACGCGACTAGTACTCAAGCGCAGGATTTCCAGTGTTGAGTCACTTAAAGGGCATTCTCTAGTACACGTTGAGCTATCAAGCATTGGATATCCAGCGCTCAAGCGCTAGATAGCTAAAACAGAAATTTCTTCTTTTTGCTTGCTTCTTCAAATGTCCAGTCTTTTCTAAATGCAATTACCTATAAAAACACATAAAACATATAATAAGAACACAATGAAAATAATAAAAATATAATAAAACTTGAGAACAAAACTAAATAAAAAAGATTAAAAGAGGATGAAAATCTAAGATTTTGAATCATAAAAATATGAATTTTTGTAGGTTCATCAAATACCACTACCTTTATGATAAGGATTCTATGATCTTTGTAAAGAAAAGTGATATGGCCAATACATAACCTTCATATTTGAAACTTTCATTACCCTCAGCAACCAATATAAAGGCATTCAGAAGCTGAGAACCAGAAGACAGAGTGAATACCTTCAATAGTGCAAAAAATCCTGATATCAGAATCTTTCTCCAATGGCACAAAATTATTGTGCACAAAACCGATGGTTGTGATTATGGTTCTTTTTGTTTCTATCTGTTCAGTTAATCTACAAACAACAAATAGCAACTTTCTGCTCGATTTGACTCCTGCAACTTTGGGATATCCCCATACTGAAGTGTTTCTCTTGACCCATTTTCATCAATGTATTCAATCACCAAAATGAAATCCTACTAAAGAATCTAGCTTTGGCAAACGGGGTTACATGGCTAATAGAATCAATTTCATTGAACTGGCCATTTAGAGGGGCATAAAGGCTTTCATCAATTTCTCTGTTAGTGTCTTCAGACTTATATACTTTATATGTGCATAAGAGCAGTAAAATTGTTCCTCGAAAAGATAGAACATCTAAAGCTACCTTGAGGGACAATTCTATACAACTAATTGCATAAAACAAGGACAAAGTACAGAAAATACCAGAAACAAAGAATATAAGAATAGAAGGAAGTTGTTTCAGCCGAAGGTTTACTGTTAAACCTACTAACAACCATGTGAATCCTTGAAAGAGTTCTAGCAACCACCAATTAAGAGGCAAAGCAGTGTGAGTTTTTCTCAATTTCTTCTCTAAAACCCAAATGCCAAAGCACAAATGCACCAATCCAAAAGAGCCATTGGTTATGGCTGAAACTAGTTGCAAATTTGAATACCTTTGCACATGGATTAAGCCCTAATTTGATTTTGATGATGACTTCTGAATCATAATGAATGACAGTATGATCAGTAGTAACACATCAAAGCAAATGATCAACAAATGGTTGATGCATGTGGAAGGATATTTCAAAAACTTGAAATCATAATAGGAATGCTTTCCCCCAATCTCAGAACAACCAGAATCCCCACAAATCATGCTCCAAAAATCCTCTATCTTATTTATAGCTTCTCTTTGCTGTTGAAACTCTGTAACATAATAGGCAACAAAATCATGTCTTTACTGAGAAAACTTTGTCCTAAAATTTGAAAAATATTAAACCCAAAAATGGTCATCAATAAGCAGTATAAGCAAAACCAACTGAGTGTTACAGACCAACTCTTCCAAAAACCTAAGCTGTTAGATTGAAGTTCATAAATGATTTTATTTCTAATAATCTCCTCATGCAATAGCCATTTATGCTTGAAGTGTGGACAATAGACAAGCCAATTCTAGCTTATGCTGAATTCAACTTTTATTTTAAAAAATTAGAGTGGCATGTATCAAACTCTTAACCATTTAATTATAATTAAAAACTTTGATACTATGATAAAGACCAACCCTCCTAAAAGCATAAACTATAAGATGGAAAAAGCCAATGAATGGTTGTATATCTATCACTAGTGAACATCATGAACTGATTTTAAGAGGAAAAAAATGAAAACATAGAAAATAACCAAAAAAAAGGTTTATATCTCAGAATGTGAACAATTTACTCTTACAAATTAGAAAATAATCATCTTATATCTTTTTTAGAGGTGTAAAAAAGACTTAGAACAAAATTTATTCTACACAGAAGCAAATCCCCAAAATTTGGCAATCGAATTTAAAAAAAAATGGGCTTAGTTGACATATAGTGTCAGCTGCACACTAGCTCCTAGTCTCATTCACTATTTGCAATTTCACAATTTTTTTATGTAATTAATTGTAAGAGAAAAAATAAAATAAAAAATTATTAATGAATCTTAATTATTAGTGTGAATGTATATATTTTTTTTTAAAAATATGTGATTGAAAAAAAATAATAAAAAAATAAATATAATAAATAATATTAAATAAAATATAAATATATATATATATACTATTTATAGTAAGAATATAAGAATTTATACAAATTACAAGAAAGACTCTTAACTCTACGTAGCAATTCGTTTGTAAAGGCAAATTTACAGATGCTCCAACTACAAAGAGGAGTAGATGATCGCACCAAACCTTAGGGTAAGTAGCTAAGTTGTACGGATGTAAGTACAAGTATTGGTACTAGTACAGATATTGAAACTGGTACGAATACGGCATATGACAAAGAAAAAATATTATCGTATATTTTTTTAAGAAATAAGTATATACATTATTGATATTATTTTTAAAAGTATTAAATTTAGTAAAAATAATAATAAAAATAATAAATAATATTAAGAAAAATATTAAAAAATATATATTATTAATGATAAAAATATTAAAATTATATGTCAAATTACAGTGCATTGAACTTATTTATTATATTATAATAAAGAAAAAAACAGTGCAAGCATTGAAAACTACAAGCGTGGAATAAACATGTAATAATGATTAAAAAAATTAAAAAATCGAAGCATCTTTCACACGAAACCCGAAATGATTGAATGATGAGTAGGCAAAAGTGGAAGGACAACGTACTTGTTACCTTACTTAAGGCGTGTTTGTCCCATAGTAAAACCGAAATGTTGTGTTCAGCGTCCGAAAAACAAACAAAAGTTGGGTGTTTCTTTCTTCTTCTTTTCGTTGGAAGTGTAGTAATTTGTTGAAGAAAACGTCGCTGAATGTGAAAACGAGAGCTTGGACTCCAAAAGGACCAAAATCGTGAAGACTTTGAAGAAGAAGAAGAAGAAGAAGAAAAATTCTGCACGGAAATATAATATGAGAGGGACGATGTCGTCATGGCTCACGTAGTCTCAGATTAATAATTTGCTTTTCGTTTTCAGGGTTAGAACTCGATTGGACTTTGGATAGACATTTTATTATAAAAAAACATTTATTTATTTGTTTAAAAAAACATTTTAATATATTTTTAAGTATGTTTAAATTAATGTTTTCAGAATCGAACATGTCATCGGATCAGAAAAGAGAGAATGTTAAGATTTTAAGATTTAATCAGAGTTTTATATATATATATATATACATATATATTATATAAATATATAATAATATGTAAGAAAAATATAATATACATATATTAATTGTATAAATAATATTTAAAAATATTAAAATGTATTTAATGTAATTAAATTTATTTATCACGTAAATAAATATTAAACTTAAAGCATTATATTAATACTAACATAATTTTTTGTTTATGAACTAATATTAACATAATTTTTTTAACATATACTAGTTTCACATTAAATAAATAAAAGGGTAAGAAATGATGTTTTTCATTATAAATTGAAGTCAAACTCTTATTGCATTACAATATTTTAATTGTTCTATATTGGACTAATTAAGAGGAGAAATAATAAGTTTGATTACAAATTAGGAACCAAGTAATTAGTGCCTTGAAAAAGTTAAATATTTAAAAAAAATGAACCAGTTCAATCGTGTAAATCGTGGTCGACTCAAACGTGTTGCTCAATTTTTGAAGGTTGATTGGATTAGTTAGAGAAACGATTTTCAATTTTTTTTATCTGACTAGGCCAATTCGATCCAATTCTAAAAACTGTGATTTAGATGCTACTTAAAAAAAATTGAAGTAAACAATCCAGTGTTTCTAAGAAAAATGGAAGGAGAAGTGGTTCTTTAATACAATTTTGTAAAAGCACTACTAAAATGAATATTTCTTAAATATTATATCCAAATACAAAATAAGTTTTTTCTTGGAAAAAACATTACTGAGTTATTAAAAAACACTTTTTATAATAGTATATTTAAACGAGTCCTAAATATTGCTACCATAAACAGTTGCTCTTAGAGATGTCAAAATGAGCAAAGCTTGAATAGCTCGATAAAATGAATGGATAAAGCCAAAAATTTTGATGCAAAATTGGAATTAGGCCCAAGTGGGCTGACTTAATTTTGGCTTGGCATGACATGGGCTAGCTCAGCCCACAAGTCCGATGCTTAATTTTAATTATGGTATTTTTATGTAATTTATATGGTATATAAATATTTTATTATTATTTTTAATATAAATTAAATTTTTTTCTTAAAAATGTTTTTTTATTTGATGTTTAATGAGATTTAAACTATATAAAAGAAAAAAGTGTTAAAATATAAGAATAATTTTTTTTAAATGCTTATAACTAAAGAATAAAAAAGATGATGCGGGTCGATCCAACCTAACCCGCGGCCCATATAGAGTTGGGCTAGGTCAAGAATTTATCAACTCATAATATTCTTGACCTGGCCTAAAACTTCATTGGCCCGATGCAGATAGACCCGAATGAGCCGACCTGACCCGTTTGGACATTCTTAGTTACTCCTTATATTTAGTGTACCCCGAACATGTGAGATTTTTAAGTATATATTGCAAGGCAATCCTCACACGTTGTACTTTAGACGATCTTCTATAGATTTTAGGGTAAATGACATATTACTCCTTATTGTTTATCTTATTTGTTTATATATAAATTTTATTTTGCAACATATAACATAACTTTCCTAATTATGGTAAAAAATATAATTTTTTATTTTTTATTAAATGTAAGTGTGACAATCTACACGTGTTTGAGAGTTGAGTGTTTAAAAATTACATTAAAAGAATTATGTGCTTTTTACTATTGGTATGAGATAAAATCATATATTCACATCTAATTGAATTATTACAAGATCAATGTATATATAGACAGAGCTAGACTATACAAAGACTACAAGTATTGCAGCTATAATTATGGATTTGATGTTGACCTTATAATTGAGGGATTGCAGTGCATGATTCCCGCTTATGATTCTCCCTTCAATATCTCAAGAACAACTTACGCTAACACTCCTCCTCAAGTTAGTACGTATAATCCGATGAGTCCCAACTTGTCTAGTGAGTTGTAGAATATTTTACTGCACACTGTCTTCGTAATTCACAAATAGGAGCCAGATGATCTTTGCATCGAGATTGTGTTTGGTGAAGTGTAAATCTACTTCTACATGTTTCATCTGATCATGCTGAACAGGATTATGGAGGATGTCAATTAGTGCCTTATTGTCACAAAACAAATTCATCAAAGAGTTGGGAGCAAAGCTAATCTCCGTTAAAAGTCTTCTAAGCCACAGTAATTCACATAGCTCTTTAGCTATTCCACAAAATTTAGCTTCGACACTAGATAGTGCAACTACCTTCTATTTCTTACTTCTCCAAGTAACCAAGTTCCCTCTAATGAATGTGAGGTAGCCTAAGGTGGATTTCTTATCCATGATGTTCCCTGCCCAATCTGAGTTTGTATACCCTTCTACTCTTAGGTGGTCGTTCTTTAAGAACATGAGCCCCTTTCTAGGAGAGGACTTCAAATATCTTAAAATCTGCATGACAACACTTATATGATCTTTACTCGGACGGTGCATAAATTAGCTTACAACACTTACTGCATACGCAATGTCAGGCCCATAGTGTGAGAAAGATAAATAAGCTTGCCTACCAGTCTTTAGTACCTCCCTTTGTTCGTTGGTACTTAGTTGTGGGATATTCCCCAAGTTTGTGATTTGGAATTATTGGAGTATCTGCAGGCTTACAATCTAGTAATCCAACCTCTGTTAAAAGGTCAAGAATATATTTTCTTTGAGACAGGAATATACCTTACTTCAATCTAGCGACTTCAATCCCCATAAAGTAATTGAGTTCTCCTAGGTTCTTCATTTCAAACTCAGATGCCAACTGCTCTTGAAGTCTCATTATTTCCTCTGAATTCTTTAGTGATGATTATATCATCTACATAGATTATCAAAGTAGTCATTTTGCCCTGTCTGTGTTTCAAGAACAAGGTGTGATCAGAGTTACTTTGCTGAAACACATACTTTCTCATTGTCGTACTGAATCTCTCACACCAAGCTCGAGGTGATTGTTTCAGGCTGTATAAAGTTATTTGCAATTTGAAAACAACATTGCCTTATGTGTTGCTACATATCCTGGGGGAATATCCATATAAATATCTTCTAGATCACCATGCAGAAAAGCGTTCTTCACATCGAATTGATGTAAAGGCCAATCAAGGTTTCCTACAAGCGACAAAGTACTCTCACCATGTTTAGTTTGGCTACAAGTGAGAAGGTCTCCTAATAGTCAACTCCGTATATATGCGTGAATCATTTTGCTGCAAGTCTCGCCTTGTACTGCTCAACTATTCCATCTACCTTATATTTAATCGAAAACACCCACTTGCACCCTACTATCTTCTGCCCTTCAAGTAGAGTGACAAGGGTCCACGTCTTATTTTCCATTAGCGCCTCCATCTCCTCCTTCATAGCCTAGACACATTTAGGATCTTTCATCGCTTCTTCAACACTCGTAGGAATTTGACATGAGGAGAGTTCATCTGCAAAAGCCTTGATAGCTTCGAGAACCCTCTTCGTAGATACATAGTTGGTAATTGGGTATTTTGACCTCTGGCCTTCAATATCAAGAAAGTATCTGTCTGGAGGCTTACCTCGATTATGCTTGTATGGTAACTCATAGCCCACAAGAGTATCATTAGCTAATAGAGGTGTACTTGGATAGTTCAGGGAGCTTACCTTAGGTGTATTCTCAGGAGATGGGTCTGTGGATACTGTGGGGCGAGGAAGGGGTGTTGCTTCTGCTTCAGAGGTTTGTGGCTTCTCACTAGTTTCATCACTAGTCTCCTCACTTCCTGATGGTAGAATACCAATCTCTGTGTCAAGTACAAAGACAGTGGGCTCATTAAATTCGGGTCAATCAAACCTTAGCCAGTTTAACTATTCACTCCTAGACTCCCCCTAAAGAGTAAAAGTGGATGTGGCAGAAGAAGAAGGAAAAAAAGAAACTCTGATTTTAAGAAAGTGACGTCCATTTTCACATAGGTAGGACAGGTAGTCGGATCATAGCATCGGTGTCGCAACTGGGATCGCGACGGGACAACCGAAAAAAAAGAATTTTGAAAATCAATGAAGTCGCTACCAATATTTATTTAAATTGGGAAAACATTAGAAAAGCCCTTTAATTAAGAAATTTGGTCTTTTGGAAAAATGAGTTTGGATTCGGGAATCGATTACAGGTAGGGAAGGTGTTAGCACCCTACACTGTCTGTTCTAAGAATGGTACCTTATGTTAGTTGTGTAAATTTTAATAACCTCAAATATATTTATTTTACCCATTTTAAAAGGAACAACTAAATTATGAAAATTTAATTTTGGCTTGATAGAAATAGATTTTTGCTTCTCCGTATCCTTTGGTGTAGTGAGGAATTTAAAGTCATATAATTCTTTAGAAAATAATTATGGGTTAGTTATTTTTTTTATTTTGAAAATATTTTTGTTTTGAAATTTAATTTAATTTTTTATTTATATTTAAAAAAATGAATCGTCAAGTTGTCACAACTTAGATAATTCTAAAAGTTACAAGATTAACAAGCTGTCACAGCTCAACTAATCTAAAAAAAAAACTTTCATTTGCAAAAATAGTGCAAGATCACCATTAAAAAAATCAACAAAAAAAAATAGAACATTATTTTCTTTATTATTATTATTTTTTATGATTTTTATTTGTATCTTGAATTACTTTTACCTTAGCCCAATACAAAATTTAACCAAGCAAAATCCAAAAAACTAAGTTTTCTTTTCATAACCCAAAACTTTTTAACCCAACCTTGCAAAGTTAATCCAATTAGAAAAATAACACAAGTAAAAAATATTGTCTTTTTATCAATTAAAATTAAGAAAAAAAGAAAAGCAAAGAAAGAGACTTCTAGTCTCCTCTCTGAAGCAGAAACACGAGAAAAAGAAAAAAAAGAGGGGGAGGGGGTTACGATGGACGGTGGCTACTATTGGGGCGACTCCATGCGACGTTGGCTAGATGTTTCACGCGAGGGGAATGATGAGCTCGGGTCTAGGTTGCGCACAGTGTGGAGGCGCAATGGTGATTGGCATGATGTGGAGCTCGCGGATGGGCCATTGGTTCTGGTCTCGGCATGCCGTTTGGATCTGCGAAGATGGTTCTGGTTTGTGGCACAGCGTGGAGGACGGTGGTTGACATGGTGCCGGCCGGATCTGTGGGTGGAGCGGATTGGGTTGCGACTTGGAGTTACGTGGTGGTGTTCGCTGGGTTGAGTTGCTCATGGGCAGGGGCAGATCTATGTACAAGTTAGTGGGGACACAAGCCCCCACTTTACTTTGAAACTTTTCATTGATCTTATATAAGTATATGTCATTTTTATTTTTTTATATGTAATTTTTGTCCTCATGCTCCCACTTCTAAATATGTTATTTTTGTTGAATGATTGTTTGATTACATACATAGAGAAAGAAACGTTTGATAGTAATGATAATGAAAAAATTATTTAATATTTTTAAAATATAAAAATGCGAAGGGAATAATTAGAAATTAATTTTTCATAATTTTGTATTAATATATTTTTAATATATAAATATAATTAATAAAACTTTTTTTATACTTCGTATTGATAATATTACATTTGTCCTCACTGCCTAAATTTTCAGAATCTGTCACTGCGCACGGGTCGTGGTGGTTCCAATGCGGGTTGTACGGGCAGGAGCGGTAGTGCGCAGTAAGGTGTGGGCGAGCCAAAGGCGATGAAACGCGGGTTACGATCTACGACATCAGCTTCAGAACGGCAGTGCAGGCTAGATGCTGCGCGAACACGGTGAGTCAGATCTGCGACAATGGTTGACGGGTATAGCTGGACGGATCTGGTTCTGGTGGGTTGTGGTTGTTGGTGGTGAAGTGAGAGGGTATTGGTGGTGGTTTTAATGGTGGTGGGTGTGGTTGTTGAAGGAATGGGTGGTTGTTAATGGTGTTTATGGTTGTTAGTGGTTGTTAATGATGATTATGGTTTGTGTATGGCTTTGGGTGGATATTGACGGTGAAGGTTGATGATAAGGGGGTGAAAGGTGGTATGATGGGTGGTTTTGGAGGTGACTAGGTGGCAACAAGGTTCTATGGAGGTTGAAGATGATGAATGTGGTTGTTGAGTGGTGAAGGTGGAGTGGTTGTGTGTGGTGGTGAAGATGAAGGAGGTTGAGATGGTTTTGTTGAAGATGGGTGGTGAAATGGAAGGTTGAAGGTGGTTAGAAATGAAGGTAGTAAAAACTGAGAATGAAGAATGTGGGTGAAGAGGAATGAAAGAATCCCTTGATGCTGTAATGTGCAGTTTATATGTGAGAATGAAGTAGGTGTGCGTTGTGTGAGTGTGAGGCAGCTACTGGTGCGTGGTTGTGCAGCCTGTACGTGAGAGTGAGTGCAGAGCCTTCAGCCTTGTTGGTGCTGTTGGGTGTGTACTATGCTTGATGACAAAAAAGAATGGGAGCAAAGATGTTTTGTTCCCTTTGCAGTAGTGTTGTGTATGCATGCTACTATATGTAGCAAGGGAGTGCATAATGTATGGCAAAAAAAAAGAATAACAAACATAGAGCAAGAGAAAGGAATTTGGTTTTCACCCAAAAATAGAAAAAACAGCCATACAGCAAAAGGGATACATTTTGTTATTTTTTTTTGCTTTTGTTTTTTTTTTAAACCTAGGCTAAGGTGGGCTTATGTTTGAGCTATGATTAATTATTTTTTTCTTTTTTTCTTTTTTTGGTATAAATAATAAGGAAAAAAAGACAATGATGGAAATAAGATGGAAACAAATAAAATTTGAAAAAAAATGTTCATCATTTAACACAAAATTATTAGTCCTTGATCAAGTAGTGAAAATAGAAAATTTATGGACAAATTTGGGTATTAACAGTTGCCCCCCTTTGCTTTACATTCAAAATAAATGAAAAGCAAATGAATTGATTTAATTTTGTCCATGAAAATTTTCTTATGCGGATCGATGCAAAGAGCAATGGACATTAAAACAAGGTAAAAAAGCAGGGTATGAGGACTCCAAAAGGTAAAAAGCTTGTGGAGTCGAGTATTCGCTGAAACTTGATAGGTAACTTAAAGGCAAGAGAGGTAAAAAGCTTGCGGAGTTGGGTATCCACTGAAACTTGACAGAAAACTAAAAGCAAAATGATAAAAAGCTTGTAGAGTCAGGTATCCACCAAAACTTGATAAAAAACTTAAAGCAGAAAGGTAACATCTTTTGAAAACAAGCTAAAATTTGGGCATTTTTTAGAAAAGCTATTGGGATTATTCTCAACAATGAAATGTAAATATCATTTTGTCCTCAATCAAATAATTTTTTAATCAATTAAATAATTTTTTAAATTATTTTATATCTATTTTAGTAATTTAATGCATAAAAGTGATTCTTTTTTATATCATCTAAATGAAATAGATTAGTTTAAAATAACTTTTCAAACCTAACATATCTAAACATAATTTTTTTTTTTATAATCGATTATAACAAAAAATTTTATATAATAATTAATTATTAAAATAATCTAATTTTCATTGTTATCCCAAACATATACTAAAAGTATGTTTGGATGGGGTTCTTTTACCTATCCAACAACTTTTTTCTTACAAAAAAGTTGTTGAGTATTTAGCCAACGTGTTTGGTTTCTGTTCCAAAAAAATCTAATATCTTTATTTGTTTAGAAAAAGTTGTTGGAACACCATCTGCTAGGTGAGCTGCTTTTAAAAAATTGTTGAGACTATTTCTAACAATAATATGTAAATATTATTTTTTTTTAATTAAATAATTTTTTAATCAATTAAATAATTTTTTTAATTATTCTATATATATTTTGATAATTTAATATATAAAAATAATTCTTTTTTTATATCATCTAAATAAAATAGATTAGTTTAAAATTATTTTTTAACTAACATATCTAATCATAAAACTTTTTTCTTATAATTGATTATAAAAAAAATTTATATAATAATTAATTATTAAAATAATCTAATTTTTACAATTATCTCAAACACACACTAAAATTCTCTTGCCTCGAGAAAAGGATGTGATTGTTGCGCATGTTTTTCATGTGCCCAAATTTGCAGCAGATTTTGTGGCCGAAGCAGAAGCTCAAGCATGCAAGATTTTGTGTAAGCCTATAATCTCTTCCACTCTCATCTTCTCCACCATAACTAGATCATTGTGTACCCCCCCTCAGGCCTCATCAGCTTTTCTTTGATGTGGACACCACATAGGTTACCTTTTCTTTCGACTTTCAACTGCCCCAAGTTGTACTTCTTTTTATATATAATACCCCATGTTGTATGTAACCTTATACCATGATCCAAAATATTTGGGTTTATAGATAGATTATTTTTTTTAATTTGATAATATTTATATACAAATTTGAGTGTATAAAAAATTATTAATTAAAATTTATAAATTTTTTATATGTATAATTATTTAAAAAAATTAATTTGACTAAATTTATATGTAAATTTAAATATTATTAGTTAAAATTATAAAAATCTAACATTTTAATCTCAATTATTAATTTATTTTAATAATAAATCAATGACTAAAACTCATTAATCCATTCATGAACTACTTTGCAAGTGATCCATATTAAACAAATTCACGTTGTATATGGCTAAAGCTTTCGTGTACTTAAATGAGTTTTGGTGCATGGATACAAAGTTACCTACAATAGCAAGTTAAAATATATTAATTACATATTAACTCTAAATTACTTCTTATTGCAACATAGTCCTTTGCAAGTGAGTCTATGTATGCCGCGGGTGAACAGCAAGGTGGCGAGATGCTACTAGTATTAGAGTCAGTGACGAAGTTGAAGTAAGAAACGACGTGGGCAAGTTAGGGTTGCCAGAGCTGTGGATGAACTCATGGAGTCGATTGATATTTTGGAGAGGCCAACTGAGATGGCCATAGGGGTCTTTGATTTTGATAAGCAAACGTGACCTTAGGATTGAGTTGTTGGCGTGAAAGCATTCAGATCCATTCAAATTTTCATGTGAAGTATATGTGATTAGGAAGTCTCAAAACTATTTGGTGTGAAAGCAAGAATGGCTAATGGTTGATAAAGCTAAGAAAGGAAAGTTTTACTCACAGGAAAACCGAGCATGGCAACTCGACCCACGAAGAGCTCATTCTGCTTATTGTAGCTTTGAATCCATAAAATTGCAAATTAATCTATTTTATAATTATAGACTAATTTTCCATGTTTGGAGTATTGTGATAGTGGAGCTGGGTGTTCCAATTTGATTCGAAAACTTTAAAGCAAGAGATGGTGCCATGGAAGGTTCAGGTGAGGGACTTGTAAACTATGAAATTGAACCGCTAGTGTTCAACATTGCATTCTTTTTTATTGTTGCTTTGAATCCTATGATAAATTTGTCATAAATGAGGATGAGGATAAGGGGCACACACAGAAAGAATCGAATTGTAGAGGAGAAAGCTCCATTACTGAGGAGAGAAATCAGATCTCACTTTTTTTTTAAGCCAACAAAGTTCAGAATTTCACAAGATGACAAAATGCAAAATTTCAAAATCACTCTTTGAATTTTGCAGAGGAAAAAAATTGCATTTTTCTAATTTTGGAATCATTTAGCTCTTTCAACACTATATGCACAAACGAGAATGCACCAACAACCCTTTCGCACCAGTAAATCGCCGGTCGCCAGCCTCCATGGTGGCCGGATTGCGAGGTTACCGTCGATGACTTCCTTCAATCCTCGAAGCAAACATCCCTTTCACTTTTAAGCCAGGTTGTTATCCCATGGGCATCTAAGCAAACACACAATTTCACCTGAGACTACTTCCTAATTTTTCATCACTATTCTTCGTGACCTGATCAACAGGTCACAGGTCAAGATGCTCCTAACTAAAATATGAGCATTGAAGACTTTGCCGTTGTATATAATATTTGGTAAACCGCAAGCTGTATGCATAATATATAAATTAGGTGAGCATGTAATATTATTATACATTTATGATTCTCTCGTGTTACATATACAATTAATTAATTCCAAAAACTCATGTGAGGGCACGTAATATTATTATGCATTTGTGCTTCCCTCGTGTCAATATATAAATAATTAATTCCAAAAACTCATGTAAGGGCACGTAATATTATTATGGAGAAATAAAATACCATAGGTACTTGTTGTGCTGTTTTTCAATTATTTTATGACATGCAGATTAAACTTTACACATCATTATTATTATATTATCTAATCACTATTTTTATTTTATACTGTTAACGTTAACGTTAACTCAATTTCTCCCACAATCCCCAAATCCCCAAATTCCTTAACCCAAAATCTCAAATTGCCTTAGACGCTCACTACCCTGTTCATCCTTTCCCCATTTATTCTTCTTCTACCAATTTTTCATTTCTGTGTGTATTTTTTAATGTTGCTGTGAGTATATCTGGGATTTGGGTTTAGCATCGAGGTTCGTTGTTTGTCCTATAATTAGTTTCGTGGCCATTAGCAGCTGTGTTGGTTCCATCATATATTGGCCATTAGACAACGAACCTCGATGCTAAACCCAAATCCCAGATATACTCACAGCAACATTGAAAAACACACACAAAAATAAAAAATTGGAGAATTCTCACTTTACGTTACCAACGAGACAGCACGCCAGAGTAGCTTGCAAGAGGAGGAGGAAACCGTAGCCCTCACCTATGCTGGGATTTGGCAGAAGAAGAATAAATGGGGAAAGGATGAACAGGGTGGTGAGCGTCAAAGGCAATTTGAGATTTTGAGTTAAGAAATTTGGGGATTTGGGGATTGTGGGAGAAATGGAGTTAACGTTAACAGTATAAAATGAAAATAATGATTAGATAATATAATAATAATGATATGTAAAATTTAATCTACATGTCATAAAATAATTGAAAAACAGCACAACAAGTATCTATAGTACTTTACTTAAGTTTTCTCCTATTATTATACATTTATACTTCCCTCGTGTTAACAAACATTAATTTTACTTAGAGCATCATGCTCCTAACAACATTATGAGTATTGAAGTCTTCGCCGTTGTATATAATATTTGGTAAACCACAAGTTGTATGCATAATATATAAATTAGGTGAGCATGTAATATTATTATACATTTATGCTTATACAATTAATTAATTCCAAAAACTCATGTTAGGGCACGTATTATTACTATACATTTATACTTCCCTCGTGTCAACATACATTAATTCCAAAAACTTCTCTGAGGGCTCACTTCCAATTGAACGAATAGGTAACATCTTGCCTCATTCCATTGTTAACATTGTATTTGTAGTTATTTCACTTTTTTTATTGGTTATTTTAGCATGAGTTTTTGCATAAATTATTTTAGGATAATTTAATTTTTGTTAATATCATTAATTTCCCATGACAATTAAGTTTTTTTCTTTTTTGGTACCCGATTTTTTAAGAGAAAGAAGTTATCTCTTTATAAAGTTATGGGAAATATCACAAGTCTTAGTCAAAGTTTAAATTAATATTCAGATAACCTACTAATGAAGGATTGTAACAAAGAATAGAACTTAAAAACTTTGAATCAAGACAGTTCAATCCTACTACTTAAGTTAATTCATGTTAGCTTGCATATGTTTCCTCTGAATACCTCCAAGTCTAGCAACAATTCTTCTTTTTCTCTTCCGTATATGATTAAAAATATTTATATACAATGTGAGAGTTTTATATCTTTGTAATTCGATCTGATTTGATTTCAAATTAGTTATCATATTGTATAAGAGTTGTGTGTTCCATCCAAGCACGCTCAAATCAAAATGGTCTTCTATTTCTGCTATCACCACTTTCCTTCAAACAAACCAGAATGGGATGTGTTGATATAAAAATAATACTTTTTAATTTAGGAGATTTCAACGTGCAATTGAAGATTTACTTCGAAAGCTTACACGATTCTATTAGAATCAAAAGGTAACGAGGTTATCGAGATAATGTTTTCAATTTGAAAATTACCAAAAATGGTAGTTTCGATATGGCATCGAAAAATGGTAGTTTGAGTCGAAATTGTAAGTTTTGAAACTATCAAGTATTAGTTTCGATTTGATATCAGAAATGATACTTTTGACTTCATATTATAAGTGGTGACTTCGAGTAGATCTCGAATATTGAGACCTTCGACTTCAGTTCTGTTAGAGTTGTAGTAAAGACTTAAAGTTATTAAAATGATAGTTTCGATTTGAAATTGGGAAATGTCATTTCGATTTCATATTAGAAGTGATAATTTTGAGTTAGCATCGAAATAGAGATTCGAAGAGTAGCTATACTTAGCAAATTTCTAGAAAGAGAAGTAAAGGATCTCGACTAGAAGCCAACAAATATTCAGAGGTTCAAATTTGAATTCAAAAGAAAGGATTTGAATTTGAAATGGAAGTTAGCAGCAGTTGAAGATATAATATCAAAACAATACAAAGATTGTTGACAAAGATTGAGTAGTTACTTATTACACGAGAATCGCTGACAAAGATCTGGTGGTTACTTGGCAAAGATTACCAATCATCAAGTAGTTATCTTTGTTTTTAGACATAGGTCTAGATCTTGTAGAAATAGTAGTTATTTAGGAAGTCTATGAATACCAAGAGGATAGAAACACTTAGGGGTTGGAAATTCTATACTCACAAACACTTGTAAACACGCTCTCACGTCCTTGATATCTCGAGCAAACACAAGTTTAGTCCAATATATTTCCATCCACTTTCATTCCTGTACCCTTTACAAATTCAATGCAACTTTAAATTCAGTTCTTTTACATTCAAGTTCATTTACGTTTCCAGTTTTTACTTTTTGAAAAATCTCTTCTACTCCTGATCGAATGGTCTTTTTGAGATCATTTGATTTCTTTTAATTACTTTCATTTACGTGCTTTCATTATTTTTCTGTACATTTACTTTTCTGTAAATTTAGATATTTGTAACTTTATTTTCAGTATCTTTACTTTACTGCAAACTCTTTTCTACTCCAGATTAAGTGATTCTTTTACGATCATTTGAGTTCTTTTAATTATAAGTTTTACTTTCATTGTCTTTACATTGCTTTCTTTCAATTCCTTCTCTTTAGTTTTAGCAATTTACATTACTTGTCAAGTTTACTTATTTGCACTTCACTTCTATTATTAACACTTCATTTCATTTAACTTGTTTTATTTTACTAATTTTCTTACTTTTCAAACGAAAGTCTCTTTTATTTTTACTTATTTTTTACTAAGTTACTTCTTACGCATAAATACTTCAATTTCAATTTACACAATTCTATGTTTTATTCAAAATTAACTTTTGACGTTTTTACTCAAAAAATTAGTCTAGGAACTAGAGAATCCTAAGAGGAAGCAATTCCCTTCCCCAAATTGAGATTCGGAATCAAATTTGTCATTCGACAAAAGTTTACCATAAACAAATTGGCATGCCCAGTGGGATTAGTCAAAAGACTGGGTTTTTTGAAGAATTCTATTTGTTCATGCGTTCGAGAAGTGGTAGAATACTGCCAAGAATGTCTGATAACACGTCAATAAGTGCTCAGAACCCTCAATCAAGGAACAATGGAGCCAATGGCAGTAGAGGCACCATATTCTCTGCAAGCTTGCCACAACCTTGGAGCCTGTGATTAGTGAAATCACAGGAGTCCCTGTTTCTAACTTAAAAAACAAAACTCTTGGGATAAATAGAACTGCACCTTTATATGGGTTGCCTCCTAGGTTTATTCCCCAAAATGTCAAACAAAGTATAGGCACTGCCCAAGCCACATACACAAGTCTAATACCCAATGTTTCACCAAGAAATCAAGTGGTAAATGTTAGTGGCCAAGCTACAGGAACCAATGCAAATTGAACTGATAGGCCAAATGTGGGAACACCAGTATTCCTTAATTTGCCCAAGGATTTGTCTTCAATTCCTTCAAGGAATACGAATACAACCCTAAATAACATCAAGTAATAAATTGATGAAAACAACCACGAGATGGTTCATATGCTAACTCAATAGATGACCACTGTGATAACCCCACTCATAGAGTCAACCAATAACACCTACACCACATTGGCTAAGCAAATGAGTATGATTGTCTTTGGCAACCCAGAGAAATTCATAGGTAATCAAAGGGGAAACGATTAACCTGTTTATCAAGAAAATGCCCAATTGGTAAATAATCCCAATGTTAATAACGCAATTGAGGATAACCAGTCAAGAGAAAATCCACTTGGCCTAAATGCAAGATTTCGAATAGTCAATCGAAATCAATATACTAATAACTTCCTAGAAAAGATTAGGCTAAGTAATCTTGGGAGGCATCAAAACATCAACCAAGCAGTTGAGCAGGTGCTCCACAGGTATAACTTTAATATGGGATACGCAAATCGACCCTATTTTGTGTCAGCTTTCGCTGAGTTCATCTAACAAGCAGAATTGCCCAGAGGATGCAAAACACTTAAGATCTCTAGCAGATTTGCTGAGGAAAGTGGAGAGTCCACTGTAGAGCATATTGCTCGATATACAATCGATGCAGGGGATGCAGCCTCGAATGAATATTTAAAAATGAAATATTTCCTCAGTTCTTTAACCAAGAATGCCTTTACGTGGTTCACAACTTTTCCACCAAATTCAATCCACTATTGGAACTAGTTAGAAAGAAACTTCCATGACCAGTTCTTTAGAGGAGAGACTAAGGTAAGTCTCATGGATCTATTTGATATCATGAGAGGTAATGGAGAGTCTATCAATGATTACTTATCCAGATTCAGGTAAATGAAAGCTAGATGCTTCACAGTCATCCCTGAATCTGAGGTAGTCAAGATGACTGCTGGTGGTCTAGATTATTCTATTTGAAATAAACTAATAAACTAACAACTTTTAGACATGTCTCAACTTGTAAATAAAGTGAGACAAATCGAGCAATTGAAGCTCGAAAATGAGAGATTTAAGAAAAATCTTAGAAAAGAAAAATTGCTTACGTTGAAACTCCTGATGCACAAGATAAGTACTTTGTTCAATCGAAAGATAATAAAGTAGCCTATGTCGAAGTCAATAAGGTTGAAGATGATGAGAAAAATGAGGTTAACATAGTAAAATTAAAGTTTGGTCCTCCCTATACTTGTTCTTCTTTAATGATTAATTAAACTAAGGATAACATAAAATCCTCTAATAGGCCAATTTATGGTTTTGATATATCAAAGGCAATTTTAATCTTCGATATCTTATTAAAAGATAAACAAATCAAACTTCTTGATGGACATAAAATCCTTTCAGTTTAAGAAATAAAGGGTCAAAAATATTGTAAGTATCATAATAGATATAGTCATTCGACTAACAATTGTATCCGCTTTTAGGATTTAATATAAAAAGCCATCCAGAGGGAAGATTGAAGTTTAAGAATAAGAAAAAATTGAAGATTGATATTGATCCATTTGAGGTGAACACCAGCTACATAGATCTAGTTGGCTTCGCTGAAGTCAACATGGTAGAAGTAGGGGAACCTACCCCTGTCCTTACCTCTAATTGCAGGCTTGCAGCCTTGAGGCATTCGAGGCTAATGAAGAAGAAGTTTTCCCTAAAGCATGGGAGACTTTGGTCGAATTCCTTCTTATGAAAAAGGAGGATAAGATAAAGGTGTCTCTCTACCCACGATGCAGTGTTGTCTTTGATAGACTAACAGCCAAATCATACCAGGTTGTCATGAAGCAGAAATAGAAAATAAAGACCCCTGTAGGGAGTTAGATTAATATAAACAATCAACTAATAAACCATAATTATGTGGTGGTGGAAGATATTGACAGGATCAGGAAAGGTAAAATGAGGGTGACTCCTTCGAATGTGACCCCTAATCAATGGATAAGAAATAGTCCATAAGCCCACTAGGTTCAGAACAAGCCAAATTGGCCAAGATTCGACTATGGGATCATTAGTCCCGTTGGTGGGAAGCCTAACACTTGGATTCAAGGTGGAGGATCAAACTCGAACTAGGGTTTAAGCCCTTATATGTCTAAGTCCCAATGGCACAAAGCCCAAAGGCTCAGATAGCAACAACAACAACAACAACAACAATAAGCATTGGCTAAGTTGTAGTCGCAGCACAGATCCTATGCCTAGGTGGTTCAAGGACCACTTTAAAGATAGATAGGAAACAAAAACCTCCGAGTCCAATGGACGAGGATGTCATAACGGATTCATTCAAATCCAGGTTTAAAGATTATTTGCACACTATTTTTTGTGTGAATGTGGTGTCCCTCTTTCCATACAAATTTTCCATTTTAGGTAATGAAGAAGTAGATTAAGAGGAAGACTTCGAGGAAGACTCATATGAGTCCGATTGGTATTTGGTTGAAGAAGACACAGTAGAGGTAATAGAAAACTCTGCAATGTAAAACTCCTACCCTTTAGATGAAAAGCCATTTATGCCCACTTTTTATTAAAGCTACTGTAAATGGTAAATTAGTGGGAAAAGTAACGGTCGATGAAGGAGCATCCATCAATTTGTTGCCTAAGTATTTGCTAAAGAAGTTTGGCAAATTAGAAGTTGACCTATTACCACATAATATGATAGTAACTGACTTTAATGGCAGATCCTCGACATCAGAGGGGGCTATTGCTCTCAATATCAAAGTGGCCTCAATCACAAGGTCAACTTTGTTCATAGTTGTCCCCTCCAAGGCCAGTTATAATCTCTTATTGGGTAAAGAATGGGAGAGCTAGAGATGGTAGAAGCTAATGACATATTATGTCATGTCAACCAAAATCATGCAGATCTGTAGATCTATGTACTTGGAGCCATACTTTCTATATCTGGGATTCATTAGCTCTGGACAGGAAGAGGGTTAAGATGGTGGCCTTCACCCCAACAGATTTCTCCATAATTTCAAAAATTAATTCATTTCAGCTTTGAAATTGTAATAGTTCTAAGGCCTATAGGCGCCTATTTAACATTCTGAGCCGAGTATGTTCAGCCTTAAGTTGTAATAATGATGGAACTTAAGTGCCACATGGCTCGAGTAGCAGCTTATATAGCCGAGAATTGCACAAATAGTGCAATTTCGAGTCAAATGACTCGAATCTCAGCCTACATAACTAAAAAATTTAGTGTAACAGAAGACACCAACTTGGACTGTTTTACGACAACTCTTCCTTGGGCTTCAAACAAGCCCATCTATCTTCTAATATTAAAAGGACAGAGGTATAAGATCTTCTGGAAAAGATTAATCTAGGCAATAATGTAATGTATAAACCAACATTTATAAGTAGATTAATAAATGCAAGTTTCAAGTATGAGTTAGTCCATTTGCTCAAATAATATAAAGACTACTTTGCATGGGAGTATGAAGAAACACCTAGACTCAGTCGAGATTTGGTAGAACACAAACTACTAATTCAAGCAGGACAAAGACTAATCAAGCAAGTTCTAAGAAGGTTTGCTCCTGAAGTGGTCTTAAAAACCAAATAGGAAATCGAAAGATGTCAGAATAGCTAATCCTTTTTGGATCTTATATTCATCGAATCTCGCTAAGGTGTGGTAACCTTATAGGTTGCGTCAGGCCGAAGAACTCGTGTACTCGAAGTCACAGCTGAGGTATTGGTTATGGATAGTAAAGAGCTGAAGTGCCCATGGACCTAAGGTCACAACTGAGGTACTGACTTTTAGACAAGACAACAGTTAGAAAAACTAATTTATTGATATTCAAAGATGTTTATCATACAACAGAAGTAACAACTTAGCGTAGTTCTTAACGATAATATTTTCTCAACATGTCCTTATTCCATAAGTTCTTGATTGCCTTGCCCAAGAGGATTTTTAGGTTGTAGGCTCCTATATTGGTTTTGGACGTGATTTTGTACGGTCCTTTCCAATTAGGAGCTAGTTTCCCGTCTCGTGCATTTTTTCTCTGATGTCTGCCTTGCATAGTACGAGGTCATCGAGGTTAAACCAGCATAGAATCACTTTGGAATTGTACTGAGCAACGATCCTCTGTTTGAGGGCTGCCTCTCGAACATGGGCAATACAACATTGTTCTTCAAGCAAATCAAGCTCTGGGCGAATGAGGTCCGGATTGGTTTCTTCAGAGAAGTTTTGCTTCCTCCAGCTGAGCTCTCCTATTTCTACCGGGATCATGGCCTCATAACTGTAGATCAATTTGAAGTAGGGATGTAAATTAGTTCAGACAATTCTACTAACTCGATCAACTCGAACTGAACCAATTAGATTGGTTTTGTTTAGTTTAGGTATATTGATTGGTTCAGCAAAATTCAAACCAAATGAGACTTAATTAGTTTGGTTATTAGATTGAAAGTTTCAAACCCGAAAACTGAACCAAACCATATATATATATAATGTCCTTCTAATACAATATATCATAGCAACAATTAGAATGTATGCCATCTAATTTAACTAATCAATTTATATAAATATAATGACTAAACTAAGTGTAGAAGCAAAAAAAAAGATTAAAGAGAGTGCAACCTGATTTATTCCATGTCATAAGTCAAGAACTTTTAAGCCTTGGCCACAAAATATTAACATGACAACTTAACCCCAAAAGCTTTATAATACACAATAAATAGCAAATTTAGAAGTATAAGAAAAAAGTCTATTCAACTTGAAACTAACATTCTAAAAGTTGTATTACATGCAGGTTATTACTGTGAAGCAACTTAATACAAAAAAAAAAAAACTTTATAATACATGACAAACAACAAGTCCAGAAGCATATACCACAATCCACCATTAAGGTCATACAAATTGACTAACTTATGTCCTTATTTATTTAAGGACTAAACATTCAGCTGAAGATTCCAAAATAAATAAAATACCATACATCAAAAGTACTGACTAGGTGTATTATCAATAGATTAGGGCAACATGCTGAACATATAATTTTGAAATTTGTACTTTGTAGTATGCTTATTGAGATAAGTAGGTTTGATTCCATTTCTAAATTTTTTTTCATAGGTTTATTATGCATTTTTTTATTATGAAAAACTAATTATTTAGTTGATTTTTGTGTAAA
This sequence comes from Ormosia semicastrata, assembly GCA_029884595.1. NCBI lineage: Eukaryota > Viridiplantae > Streptophyta > Magnoliopsida > Fabales > Fabaceae > Ormosia > Ormosia semicastrata. The sequence goes on from JAQQTO010000041.1 coordinate 11,407,523, forward strand.
AAAAATGGCTAACTCGATTACCTGAACCGAACCAATCCATAGATGTTTGGTTTAATTTGATTTGGATTTGACTATCAAATAATAAGAAAACTAAATCAAACTGAACCAATTAATTTTGATTAGTTTGGATTTATTTTTCTCTAAGAATCGAACCGAACCGACCCGATTATACCCCTAATTTGAAGGAGGTTTCTCTTGTAGAAAAGTATGATGTGGTCCGATATGCCCATAGAACTTGGTCGAGTTGTTCGACCCAATTTCCTTTAGCGTCATCAAGTCTCTTTTTTATCCCCATAAGTATAACTTGGTTGGTGGCCTCAGCTTGTCTATTGGTTTTTAGATGCTCTATTGAGATGAAATGTTGTTTGATCTTGAACTCGGCTAGGAGATTCTTGGATTTCTGATTAGTGAACTGGGTTCTGTTGTCCGTGACAATTGACTCCATAATTCTAAATCTACTAATGATTTTCTTGTAAGTGAACTTTTGGATCCACATAGAGGTGATTGTGGCTAACAGTTCTGCCTCAATTCATTTAGTGAAATAATCAATGGCCACTACTAAATATTTGATCAGCCTTGGTTCTTAGGGGAAAGGGGCCTAAGATGTCCATTCCTCATTGGTAGAATGGCCAGGGAACGGACATCGTTGACAATTCCTCATGCTAAGCTGCATAAACCTCCGAGTGATGCTGGCATTAGTCACATTTCTCCACATGTTCTTTACTGTTGGCTTCCATGCTGGGCTAATAGTATTCAGCCCTCAACGCCTTCCGTGCTAAGGACTTGCCCCCAAGATGGTGCCCTAAGCTTCCTTCATAAATCTCGGCTAGGACATATTCTGCCTCCTTTAGACTAAGACACTTGAGGAAAGGGGAAGAGAAACTGCGGTGATACAGCTGGTTGTCATAAATAGTGTACTAGGTCATTGTCTGTACTATCTTCTGGGCTTCCTTCTGATCCTCAAGTAGTGAGCCACTGCGGCGGTAGGCTAATATATGTATCATCTAGGTTTCTCCATCTTCCAGTAGGAGGATTTCATTGTTTGTGATACTATGAGAGGGTAAGATGTCCTAGATCACTGACCTGTTATTATCGGAGCTCTTGGTATTGTCAAGTTTTGATAGAATGTCGACCCTAGAGTTTTGTTCTCTTAGGATGTGCTCCACCTTAACACTGTCAAAACTCTTCATCAGCTTTTTGACCTTGGATAAGTACTTTTCTAAAAAGGTTCCTTAACCCGATATTCTCTTTAGATTTGAGAGGTCACCAGTTGTGAGTCATTACATAGAATTATGTTTGTAGCTCCCATCTCCTTCGTCATATTAATGCCTACTATACATATCTCGTATTCTGCTTGGTTGTTTGAGGTAGGAAACTCGAACAACAACTAATGTTCCAATAAAAGGCCGACTTCGTTTTCCAACATGACCCCGACATCGCTCCTTTGGGATTCAAGGATCCATCGACATAGATGGTCCAGGAATGCGTTCTGGGATGGCCGGAGTCTGGTGTGAGCTCTACCAAAAAGTTAGTACTTGAGCTTTTATAGCTGACTTTGGCTCGTAAGTAATTTCGAAGTCGGAGAGTTCTACTGACTAAGAAATCATTCTTCCTACGAGATTCGATTTAAGTAGCACTTGCATGATAGATTAATCTATCCTCACTACTATGGGGTGACATTGGAAGTATTGTCTCAGCATTCTTGCAATGATTATCATCACCAGTGCTAGCTTCTCAATTTTTTGGTAAAGGATCTCAGGGCCTTGCAGGACTTTGCTAATGAAGTAAACCAGCCTCTGACCCTCGTGTGTCCCTCTTATCAGAATTAAACTAATTGTTTCTTTGCTGCCAGGGAAGTAGGTGTAAAGTGTTTGACCGGGGTCTGGCCTTGTCAGAATAGGCGGTGTTAACTGCATCCTCTTCAGCTCTTGGAAGGCAGCTTCGTATTCTGAGGTCAACTTAAAGTTCTTTCCCTTTTTAAAAGTTTTAAAGAGGGGGAGAGATTTTTGAGTAGCCTTGGTTTAGAAACGTGTGAGGGTTGCAATCTGGCTTGTGAGCTGTTGCACTTCTTTGATAGACTAGGGGCTACGCATGTCGACCATGACTTGACATTTCTCTGGGTTAGCCTCGATACCACAGTTTGTCAATAGAAATCCTAAAAATTTGCTAGCCTATACTCCAAAAGCTCAATTCTCCAAATTCAGTCATATGTTGTGCTTTTGAATCTTGACAAATACTTCATCCAGGTCTTTGATGTGACTATCGGTGCCTGCCATCTTGACTATCATGTCATCAATTTATACCTCCAGCATCTTACCAATCTATCTTTTGAAAACTTTATTCATCATCCTTTGGTAAGTTGCTCTAACATTTTTTAGTCTGAACAACATGACATAGTAATAGTAGCTCCCCATCTCAATTATGAAGGTATTCTAGGTTTCATATTCAGGATTCATGGGGATTCGATTGTATCCGGATTAGGCATCCATGAAGGAAAGTAGTATAAAATCGGACGAGTTGTCTAACAGCTTATCAATGTTGGGAAGTGGGTAGGGATCTTTTAGACACGCCATGTTCAGGTCAATGTAATCGACATACATACGCCACTTCCCACTGACCTTCTTGACTAAGACCATATTAGAGAGCTATATGGTGTAGGAGACCTCTCTGATGAACCCGGCGTCTAGGAGCTCCTTTACCTGTTTTTGGATAACCTCTTGCCTTTCAGGTCCGACCTTCCTTTTACGACAAGACACTGGTTGTGCATTCTTTTCAATAGAAAGTCGGTGGCAAATAAAGTCTGGGTCTAGACCTGGCATGTCGGTGGAAGCCTAGGAAAACTGATCCTTGTTTTTCAACATGATCTCAGTCAACTGGGACCTCTCCTCTTGACTAAGCTATCCTCTAATCTTGGTTATTTAGTCTGGCTTGGAACCAAGTTGGAGGGATTAGAGCTCTCTGTTAGGTTATGCACGCATACTGTGGATTTCTTCCCATATGTCCAACTCGATCAAGAGGATGTTGGCTGTGCCCGTAGTGACCGGAGTCAAATTATTGCGTTGGTCCACCGTCCGAGGGTTTTTTTGGTAATTTTTAAGCTCTCATTGTAGTATTTCCTCGTCGCAACTTGGTCTTCTTTTATTGTTACAACTCTGTCTTATTGGTCCAAAAATTTTATGACCAAGGGGGGTGGAGATCATGGCCCCAAAGGCATTAAGTGAAGGACAACCCAATATAACATTATAATTATAATTCGAAGGGCAGTCAACTACTAAAAACTTGACTTTGACAATTTTGAAGAAGGAGTTCTTCCCTAGAGTCAGATAAGCCTCAATGTACCTAATCAGGGTGATCTTATCACCTGTAAATTTGATCAACTCACCAGTGTATGGGATTAGTTTTTCTTTTGATAGTCCTAGCTTGTTGAACAAGTCTAGGAACATAATGTCTTCCGAACTCCCTTGATCGACAAACATTCTACGGACTTTGGCATTAGTAATTATCCTGGTAATGACCATGGGGTCATCGTGATTCAGAATAATGTTTCCATAATCATCATTAGAAAATGAGATTGGTGGGGATTTTTGTGACCTTCTACCCCACCTGGTTTCTGTGAGGGATACAACGCTCATCATCGCCCGAAGGGCCTTTTTCCTAGTGTTTCTAGAATCACAGCCACCAGGGAAGCCTTCCGAAATGGTGTTCATTGCCCAGGCTATTTCGGCGTGGCGATACTTGTCTACCTAAATCTTGCTTTCCATTTGATCCCCAAGGTGTCGCAATGCTAATAACCATTGTCCAGCATCTCCAGAAGGTTCCCATTGTGGGCCAAGGCGTTGCCTCGTCGGAACTCTTGTGGAAGGAGGGGGAAGGTTCTTTCCAGTGGAAGAAGCCTTCAGCCCGTCTTCCCTAGGTTTTGGATGCACGACGACTGGTTCCAAAAGCGGCTTGTGAACGGTAGGGACGAATGTTGGGTGGTGATTTGCAGACAATAGGTTGAGTGCAACAGGAGGGCGATTCTGGTTGGTTGAGGTTTGTCTCCTTCTTGTGTTAACCATGATGGCAATTGCAAAGGAAGTGTTGATGGTGGTGTTAAGAGTAGAAATTTATCTTTTTTAACAGATGGTGCCAATGTTCAAAACTGAGTTCTGAAGGTTACCTAAGAAGGTAAGAAATGATGGATTCCTCTGTGGCGCAACTGCAACGACAACGAACAAGGGGTAGGTACCTGCAAATGCTCAAGTTAGTATATGCGCAACGAGGGTATTGTGTTTATTATGAATTAGGTCATATCTTTTTTTCCTTACTAACAATATACATATGAGTATTTAAAGGTATGAAAAATCTGAGCATTCAATGCGTATTGATTTCTGTTACCTGGAATTCCAAAAACTATTATTCCTTATGATTGATCCCTTATTTATACAGGATATGGTGGATATTTATTCCTGTCGAGGAAGTTACACCTAGTGTATAGGCTGCTTCATGTGTGGTAACATCTAGATGCTAGCCTAACGAGTCGGGTAGCTCCAGATTTATGGACCTGTAACTCGGTCTAGAACAAGTAATGTACAAAATTTGGTGTACAAATATCTTTTCTATTATTGCATGACTGCAACCCATCAATTTGCATTCTTATACACATTCATCCCTCCCAAAAAGAATGCAGATAATCACGCCGATCAGTCTTCAAGATTTGGATGTAACTTAAATGCTTGCACTTTCCGTGTATGTGTGCACGTGCGTGTGTATATATACATACATACATATATATATATATATATATATATATATATATATATATATATATATATATATATATTTTTTCTCTTTTCAACTTTCAACTAAGACTGTGTGTCTAAACACTAAATTTTTTTTAATGCTTGAAGATTTCAAATGTATTTTTTTCAACTCATATCACACATGTACACCATAACATATTCCAATGTGAAACTGAAAATTCCTCACGAGTCACGATTATAGGCCAACTTCATTTGCAAGACTTGAGCCTTGTAGATCAATATTTCAATGGAGCTAATATGTCATCCCAGAAGTGGTACATTTGTATCCTCTTGGCACCTTTTCTTTTCTTCCCCACTCATTCATTTTTTTACATCTCACTTCTAATTACACTTTATTGGCTTCTTGACATAAAAAATCGTTCTTACTTCTTAGCTTCAATGTGACTCTGAAAATGAGACCAGTATTCCTTGACAAGCTGCCCAAACAACGACCCTTCTCTCATCATCAAGTTCATTGGCTCATCATATTCCGCTAGTTTTCCTGTAAATACTAAATACAATCAGACATTTCCTTTTATTAAAAAAAAAAACCAGTAAATGATCAAATGTTTTCTTCACCTCTTTTTTTTGTGTGATAAAAGTTCAAATGTAAGATCAAGTACCCCATATTTTACATGTTCAAACTGTTGTGCCATAAAAGGGAAAATGTTAAATCAACTACCTCATTATTTATTACCCTCTCTAACTAGGTGAATGCAACCAGACCCTCAGCTCCACAACAAAGCTATCTTTGGTATGTGTCAAACCAAGTGATATATTAGAATTCTAAAGAAGAGCATTAGTAAATGACAACAGACTTATGGATTATTCTAAAAAAAGTGTTTGACCAATTAAATAAAGGACATTCAAAATGCAACTTACCGTCACTGATGGAAAGAACCATGGTGCAATCCATCACGGTTGGTATCCTGTGGGCTACTGTGATTACTGTACAATCTACAAACTCAGTCCTAATGGTTTTCTGCAGAATCAAATCAGTAGCATTATCAACTGACGCAGTTGCTTCATCCAGCACCAATATCCTACTTCTCCTCAAAAGAGCACGCCCCAAACAGAATAACTGCCTTTGTCCTATGCTCCAGTTTGCTCCATCTTCAGCAACTAAGTTACAGTTTGTTACTAGTCATTAGTAACAATGAAACAAGTGTTGCAGCAAAGTTGGCAACAATGAAACTTGAAAGTGTACCTGAGGAGTCTAAGCCTTCTTCTTTAACTTGGACAGCCTCTCGCAACTGACACTTCCCAAGAACCTTCACATGGAACCTACAATTAGGCCACATTTGCTATGCAAAGCAAAGATAAGCATAATTAAGCAGGCATTACCTCCCATAACTCTTGATCAGAGTGTTGAGACAAAGGGTCCAAATTATATCTAACTGTCCCATTAAAAAGAGTAGGATCCTGAGGTATAACACCAAAACGTGACCTCAAATCATGAAGGCCAATAGAAGAGATGTCTATGCCATCAACTGCAATTTTTCCTCCTGCTGGCTCCACAAGACGAAATAAAGCGCCTATAAGAGTGGACTTCCCGCTGCCAGTCCTGCCAACAATACCAATCTTGTGCCCTCCTTCAAATGTGCATGTGATCCCATGGAGTACAAGCGGCCCATCAGGCCTGTATCGTATCTGTTATGGTATAAACAAGCAAAGTATATACTTCAGTTCAACTCCCATTTTTCTGAACATCATGATGCAGAAATTAAAATTTAGAATAAGTAACAGTTACCTGCAAATCATCTATTTCTACTTTGCCTGCAAATGGCCAATTAACCGGAGGACGATTTTCTTTTATCACTTCTGGCGCCTCACTTGGTATATGCATATATTGATTTAGCCTCTCTACAGATATTATGTAATTTGCTAGAGTGCATTGACTTTGAATTGAAAATACTAGGGCAGCATTAAGTGAAAGGCCATAAGAAAGGGCCATGCCAATAAATCCTGGAACAATGGATATTGAAATTAAGAAACTTGCATAAGAGAGATAATGCTATTGTTTGAGGATAAAAGCATAGGATTTTTAAGAATATTAGAAGACTCAAACAATGACATTTCAAAGGTAACAATAAAGGTAACAACAACTGAAGTCTCACCAGAGGTGAAAGTTCCAGGCGGAAGAACAACCATGCAGAGCGCTGCGAAGGTAAGAACAACTGCACTGATTGTTTCTAACCGTTGGATCAACCACTCATTTGAGGCAAAACTATGGAAGAAAGGACTAGCATTGACATCAATTAGATCAAGATTCTTCCTAAAAAAACGATCTTCCTCCTCAAAAGCCCTTATTGTCACAGCTCCAGCAACAGTTTCAGCTACATGATTAGCTACAAAGGATTTTGTCGTGCCATTCATCCGCATCAATTCTTTTGCAGTAGCAAAGTAGTATCTCTGTAAAAAGAATCCTTAGCATGTTTACTTTCCAACCAAGAATATTTTAAGTTCTATGAAAAAGTTTCCAAAAGATAAAAGCTGAATAGTTAAAACATGTTAGTCTCACCCCTCAGCCCTAACCTTCCTTTCAAAGAAAAATGAGCATTGTGTTGACAAATATTTTGGCTCACTTAATGTTAATTGAAAAACTAGACATATTTTATTATTGCAATATAATTTAAAGAAGGATATGTTTATTACCTGCAAGCGAATAGCAACATAAACCATTGGAATACAGACAAACAAGACTTGCCAAGTAACCGCTGCTAAAACTGTAAGATTACCATATAAAATTGTAGTAGCTGCCAAAACAAAACTGAGGCTAAATGGGATATCAAGATCCACAATGCTTAGATCTGATGAGACCTAAACAAGGAAATAACAGTCAAAATACTATTACTTACATTACATTACATTGCAAGGAAGAAAACTGTTTAATATGCTTACCCTGCTAAGTATCCTTCCCAAAGGTGTGGAGTCATAGAAAGACATGGGTGCACGAAAAAGGGAGTTCATTAAGTGTGAAAATAAAGATTTTGATGATTGAAGACCCAAAGCAACTACAAGAAGACTTCTGATCAACAAGAAAAATATTGAAATAACTCCAATCAACAAGTAAACTACAATCAAGCGAAACGTGCTGACTTGGGGATTGTCAACATTAGCAGCCATCCATGAGTTTTGCAATGTCTGGCAAATCACAAATGTAAGTTGAGAAAGAGCAGCCCCAGAGAAGTATATATAACCTTTGTTCTGATTTAGATATTGTAGGTGAGGCTTCAACCCCGTGTCTCCTCTTTCTCTCTCTTCTTGCTTAATTAATTGATCACCATTTGATGCTTTAAACTGCTTCTTCTTGAAAGCTTGCCTAATCTCTCTAGCAGAATTTGAATGTCTTTGGGTAGAAGTAACATTCACTAACTGGTCAGAACCAGCAGTCACTTTGTGAGCATTGACAAGGTCCTGAAATTCTTTGCTTGAAGTCAACAGATGGTGATAAGAACCAGCTTGTAGGATTTCTCCATCTGATATCAACTGTAAAGACAGAATTTAGTCTAATAATTTGGATTTAGCAAGTCCAAATTGGCATTAGTGACAGAAAAATAATTGAACAAGAATGATTTAGTTCTCATTGAGCCACATTAACATGAATGCTGCAATGAAAAATAAACCAGAAACAAGAGGTCAAATATAGCACCAAAAAAAAAAGCCCTGTAATTATACAAAGTGAGCAACCATTTATGATTCAACCCGAACCTTGTAATTATACAAGGTGGGAAAATTTATGTGTCCTCTGCAGTAGATTCCTTTCATCTTCAAAAAGTTTAGTGCAAAAGTCTTAATGGTAGATGAACAGATATTTTCCATACTAAAAGTTAAAACAGTTAGGTATGATATAAGGGCAACATCATTCAAAAGATTGCATGCTTCAACCAATCATTTCACACCAAACCAAATAGGTAATAGCAGGATAAAAAGGGGGAAGAAAAATCCAAGTACATCATCTAATAACAATGATTAAATTTTGAGCCTGCTAAGGTAGATCAAACAATGAAAGAAGATATTTAGAAGGATCTAAGTAACCAACAGAGATATGGAGACAAAAGATTACAAAAATCCTAACTTTAAATTCATTACAAATTTTCAATTACTAGTTACATGCAGAAAACAAAGAAAAGAAAGAAGAACAATGACATAACCAATGCCTTAAGATGAAAGAAATTACAACAACAACAACAATCAAAGCCTTTTCCCACTTAGTGGGGTCGGCTACATAGATCAAATGATGCTATTGTGCTCTATCACTTAAGATGAAAGGAATTACCAAAACAAAATCAAACGCTGGGAGGAAGTCAACTTGATGAGTAACGAGTAAGACTGTCTTCCCTGTAAGTCCTTCCATGATGTATTCCTGCAAAGTTTCAGGCCATCTTCGGTAAAGAATGACACTGAAGATATAAATGCAGTATGTGAAGATAGGAAGATGTCATTACATTAAACAAATTTGTGGCAGTATGTGCATCAACAGCACTGAATGGATCATCCAAGAGATATACGTCAGCATTCTGATAAAGAGCACGAGCAAGTTGAATTCGCTGCTTCTGACCTCCACTCAGGTTAACTCCTCTCTCCCCTATTTCAGTGAGATCACCATGGGGGAACAACTCAAGGTCCTTCATTAATGAAGACCTATGAAGTGTTTCTTGATATCGTTGAGCATCCAAAGCTGATCCAAACAAAATATTTTCCCGTATTGTACCTGTCTGTATCCATGCAGTTTGAGAAACGTAGGCAAACTTCCCATAAACATCAATCTGTAATTCAGAAAAGAGAATCAGACAGCTATTAATATTACTGGTAAAATGAAGGACAGGAAAAATTGACTCCAGTAAGTTGAATTTATGTGGTAAATGTGATGGCTGGCAGAAAAGAAGAAATGTCATCCAAGTTATAACCAATTAAAGTATCGCAAGGTTTAAGATTGTTTTCTGCAAGCATTAAAGGATGAAAAGCTTACAGTTCCCTTCGTGATAGGAACTTCTCCGAGAATTGTTGCTAAGAGAGTTGATTTGCCTGAGCCAACTTCTCCACAAATAGCCACCTTTTGCCCATGTCTAACCTCCAAATTTATGTTTCTCAGTGTTGCCTTTGATACATTATGTTCCCATGAAAAGTCAGCAGACCTGATTAAAATTGAGCCTCTGAGATTGTCATTAAAACACCTCTTCCTGAAAATCTCACTCCGCAGTTCAGGTGCCTCAAGGAATTTAACAATTCGAGCAAATGCTACATTTGCTTGAATGACCACCCCAATAACATCCGGGATAGTGGTAATTGGATCTTGCACAAGGCGTAAAGTCGCCACAAAAGTGAAAACATTATTTGCATGTAAAGGAACTTTTAGGAAGTAACATGTGCCAAAGGAAGCAGCAGAGACCAAAACAGGCGAGGACCAAAAGAGAAAGATGTTGTATGCCTTTCTTAATTGCACTGAAGATAACCATTTGACTTCCAGATTTCTTAAGCTTTCTATAGCATTTTTAAAATGGGTTTCCCATGCATATAACTTCAACACTTTCATATTCACAAGAGCCTCAGAACTAGCCTTCAATCTCTCATCTTGTGCCACCATAAGTTTGCTCAGAAACTTGTGCTGTAACTTTGCTAGTGGAGTATTGCAAAGCACAGTGAGAACTATCACCACCAATGAGGCAATTGTTGCCAGTCCAACAGCACGGTAAAGAATTACTAATGCAATACATAGCTGGACGCTTGTTGTCCACGTCTGGTGAAACCAAAATGGAAATTCTCCAATTCTATAAGCATCCACAGTCACATAATTCATTATCTCACCACCAGAGTGAATCAATCTAGCAGCATTGGATAACCTCAGTTGTTTTTTATAAATAGCTGCAGTAAGCAGTGACCTAACTTTCATACCAATAAGTCTAGTGCGGAAATACCACTGCCTTTGTGATAAGGATTCTATGATCTTTGTAAAGAAAAGTGATATGGCCAATACATAACCTTCATATTTGAAACTTTCATTACCCTCAGCAACCAATATAAAGGCATTCAGAAGTAGAGGACCAGAAGAAAGAGTGAGTACCTTTAGCAGTGCAAAAAATCCTGACATCAGAATCTCTCTCCAGTGGCACAAAATTATTGTCCACAAAACCGATGGCTGTGGTGATGGTTCTTTTTGTTTCTGTCTGTTCAATTGATCTACAAACAACAAATAGCAACTTTCTGCTCGATCTGACTCCTGCAACTTTGGGATATCCCCATCCTGAAGTGTTTTCTCTTGACCCGTTTTCATCAATGTATTCAACCACCAAAATGACATCCTACTGAAGAATCCAGCTTTGGCAAATGGGGTTACATGACTAATAGAATCAATTTCATTGAACTGGCCATTCAGAGGGGCATAAAGGCTTTCATCAATTTCTCTGTCAGTGTCTTCAGACTTATATACTTTATATGTGCATAAGAGCAGTAAAATTGCTCCTGGAAAAGATAGAACATCTAAAGCTACCTTGAGGGACAGTTCTCTGCTACTAATTGCATAAAACAAGGACAAAGCACAGAAAATACCAGAAACCAAGAATATAAGAACAGAAAACAGCCGCAAGCATGCTCTTGGAAGTTGTTTCAGCTGAAGACTTACTGTTAAACCTACTAACAACCATGTGAATCCCTGAAAGAGTTCTAGCAACCACCAATTAAGAGGCAAAGCAGTGTGAGTTTTTCTCAATTTCTCCTCGAAAACCCAAATGCCGAAGCACAAATGCACCAATCCAAGAGAGCCATTGGTTACGGCTGAAACTAGTTGCAAAATTGAATATCTCTGCACCTGGATTAAGCCCTGAAATGATTTTGATGATGACTTCTGAATCATAATGAATGACAGCATGATAAGCAGTAACAAATCAAAGCAAATGATCAACAAATGGTTGACGCATGTGGAAGGATCTTTCAAAAACTTGAAATCATAACAGGAAGGCTTTCCCCCAGTCTCGGAACAACCAGAATCCCCACAAATCATGCTCCAAAAATCCTTCATCTTATTTGTAGCTTCTCTTTGCTGCTGAAACTCTGTAATATAATGGGTAACAGAATCATGTCTTTACTGAGAAAACTTTGTCCTAAAATTTGAAAAAATATTAAACCGAAAAATGGGTCATCAATAAGTAGTATAAGTAAAACCAACTGAGTGTTACTGACAGACTCTTCCCAAATCCTAAGCTGTTAGATGCTGGTTCCTCGATGGTTTTATTTCTAACAATCTCCTCATGCAAGAGCCCTTTACGCTTGAAGTGTGGACAATAGACAGGCCAATTCTAGCTTCTAACAAATTCAACTTTTATTCAGAATAATTAGGGCAGCAAGTATCAAACTCTTAATCATTTAATCATAGAAACTTTAATACTATGATAAATACCAACTCTCTATAAAGCTTAAACTATTTGATGGAAAAGGCTAATGAATAGTTGTATATCTAACCCCAGCAAACTTCATGAGCTGATTCCAAGAGAAAAAAAAGATCAAAACATAAAAAATAACAAAAAAAAAAGTTTAGATCTCAGAATGTGAACAGTTACTCTTACAAATTACAAGAAAGGCTCTAACTCTACATAGCAATTAGTTTGTAAAGAGTAAAGACAAATTTGCATATGCACCAACTACAAAGAGGAGTAGATGATCGCGCCAAACCTCAAAGGGCGACAAGCTAAGTTGTATGTGGATCGAAGTACAAGTATTGGTTCAGGTACTGGAACTGGTACGAGTACCGCATATGGCAAATTTTTAAAAAAATAACATATAGGTACGACGTGATATATCATATAAAAATATAAAACATAACCAATGAAGTAAATAAATTATAAGATAAATACAATTCCGATAAAGTTCTACCTCCAATACCAACCAAGCAAAATTATATAAAGAAGACACAACATTTAAAAAAAACGAAGTAATAGTTTGTTTCATTTAATAGTAAATTAAATAACTTAATAACAAAATTTGGTGTTTTGAATGAATTGATCTGAACTTGAGTGATATTAAGTACGTATTTATCAAGTGAGTATTTTATACGTAATAATGTGTACGGAATAAGTACCAGAACCGGTACCCGATAAGATCACGGCAAACATTTAGGATTAGCCATGCTTCATAGGCAACTAAGTGTTTCAAGAACATTTGCTTCTGTGAAGTAACTACTATTAGACCTTTCCATGCATGCAACAAGAACCGGTTTCAGCTTTTTCACTCCCAAAAAACATTTGGTTCACAAAGAAGAGTAAGAGAGAGAATCAGAAGAGACTGGAAATGTAAAAGGAGAGCGTAAATAGAAAACTTGAAATGCACAAAAGGCCCTTATATATAGTTGAAATCTACTTGGACACAGGAAAATAGAGTGTGATTGAGGGAAGAAGAAGAAGAAGAAGAAGAAATTACAGTGCATTGAACTTATTTATTATATTATAATAAAGAAAAAAACAGTGGAAGCATTGAAAACTACAAGAATGGAATAGACATGCAATAATGATTAAAAAAAGATTAAAAAATCAAAGCAAGTTTCACACGAAACCCGTAATGATTGAATGATGATTGAGGCCGTTGCTAATATACACCCCATTAAGTTGGGGTGTATGATACACCATTGACCATGACTTGTAATAGTAAGTTTTTTTAGTAGGTTTCTTTTTTTTTTTCAGACATCACACATATTGTTTACACCGGTAAAAAATACTGTTCATGTCAGAAAAATCACTGTTTATGTCAGAAAAATCACTGTTCACGCCAAAAAATTACTGTTCATACCGAAAAAATACTGTTCATACCGAAAAAATACTGTTTACACCAGGAAAGAATACTGTTCATCCAGAAAAAAAATACTATTTATATATTTTAAAATTACACAACTCTGTAAATAATACTAGTTAAAATTATATCAATCATTTTTATATTTTTTCATAAATAATTGTATATATTAAAATTTTTTCTAAAATTATTACGGTTGAAAAAATTTTAACTAATGATATTTATACGATTATACAATTTAAAAAAATTAGAAGTGAAACGAGTTTTCTAAAATCATAATTGTATTTTTTGAAAAATTTTATATAATTTAACTGATAATATTTATATAGTTATACAATTTAAAAAAATTACAAATGACAGTGCCAGTAGTTAGAAGCAGAATCGATGATAATGATGGTGATAGATATAAAAAATATAATACTAAAAAATTGAAAAAAATTAAAAAAAAAAAACCTGCTATGCAGGTTTCCTAGAATTAATTATGAATAAATCAATGACTTGTATTTTAAGGTGTATGAGTATATTAGACGTTGCCTGATGATTGATGAGTAGCCAAAAGTGGAACGGCAACGAACTTGTTACCTTACTCAAGGCGTGTTTGTCCCATAGTAAAACCGAAATGCTGTGTTCTGCGTTCGAAAAACATACAAAAGTTGGGAAGTTCTTTCTTGTTCTTCTTCTCGTTGAAATTGTCGTTTGTGGAAGACAACGTCATTGAATGTGAAAACGAGAGACCGTGAAGACTTTGAACTTTGAAGAAGAAGAAGAAGAAGAAGAAGAAGTGGGCACGGAAATATAATACGAGAGGGACGCTGCCGTCTGGCTCACGTGGTCTCCGATTAATAATTGCTTTTCGTTTTCAGGGTTAGAACTCGTGGCGTTTTTATTTATCGTTTTAGGGTATTTTTTAATTTATTCATATATGTTTAGAAGTTGCCATCTGGTAGTGATTTTTGACTTATATAATTTTTTTTAGTAAGAAATTTAAAAGTTGTTATAAGTAATAATAATTTAGGGGCTTGTATAATTTTTTTAATAAATAATTCAAAAATTATCATAAATAATAATTATTTTTTATTTATATATTTATTTATATTTTTTATTAAATAATTTAGAAGTCTTCATAAATTAATAGTGGTTTTCAAATATTATATTTTAAAAAAATTACTTTTTATTTAAAAATATTTTAATTATCAAAATAATTTATTAAAAATATCAAAATTTACATTATAGCTCAGAAATTATTTGCATTATAATTATTAAAAATATCAAAATAATTTATTTAATTCTTTAAAAATTATCATAATTCATTTTAATTATTTATATCTTATAAATAAATTTTTCATATTTATTTTTATTATTTAAGTATTCTATGTTAATTTTTAAGTTATTTTCCATGTCTTGTATTAGAGCATTATGTTCAAACTATCTAAAAAAATCACACAAATTAATAAATGACTCACAGAAAGGTTAATAAGTTATTATAACTATCATTAAGGCTAATAGGTTATATATATATATATATATTATACTAATATGTAAGAAAAATATAATATATATATATATGTTAATTGTATAAATAATATCTAAGAATATTAAAATGTATTTAATATAATCAAATTTATTGATCACGTAAATAAATATTAAACTAAAAGCATTATGTTAATATTAACATAATTTTTTAACATATACTAGTCATACATTAAATAAGTAAAAGGGTCAGAGGTAATATGTTTTATTATATATTGAAGTCAAACTCTTATTACATTACAATATCTTAATTGTCCCACATTGAACAAATTAATAGGAGAAATAATAAGTTTGATTACAAATTGGAAACCAAGTAATTAGTGCCTTGAAAATGTTAAATTTTTAAAATAAAAATTTGATTTTTTTATAAAAAAAATAGACCGATTCAATCATGTAAATCGTGGTCGGCTCAAACAAGTTGACCGATTTTTTAAGGTTGATTGGATTGGTCAAAAGATCAATTCCCAATTTTTCTGATTTAACTAAGTCGATCTGTTCCGATTCTAAAAACTATAATTTGGATGCTACTTAAAATAATGAAGTAAACAATTCAGTGTTTTGAGAAAAATAGAAGGAGAAGTGGTTCTTTAATACAATTTTATAAAAAAAAAAAACACTACTAAAATGAATATTTCTTAAATATTATATCTAAATACAAAATAATTTTTTTTAAAAAAAACATTACTAAGGCATTAAAAATACACTTTTTACAATAATATATTCAAATGAGTCCTAAATATCGCTACCATAAAGGTGTTAAAATTAGATAAATTTAAATAACCCAATAAAATAGGTTAATAAGGCCAAAAAATTTGATACAAATTTGGAATTAGGCCTGAGTGGGTCGACTCAATTTTGGCTCAACCCGACTCACAAGTGTGATACTTAATTTTTAATTAAGGTATTTTTATGTAATTTATATATAAAGATTTTATTTTTATTTTTTAATGTAAATTAATTTTTTTTCTTACAAATATTTTTTATTTGATGTATGATGGGATTTAAATTATACTAAAATAAAGTATTAAAATATAAAAATAATTTTTCTTTTAAGTATTGATAACTAAAAATAAATAAAAAGGATGATGCAGGCCGACGGATCGGTCCAACCCAACTCGCAGTCCTATAGAGCTGGGCAAGGTCAAGAATTTACTAACTCATAATATTGCTAATCCGACCTAAAATTTCATTGGTCCAATGTGGACAAATCCAAATGAGTTGATGCGACCTGTTTTGAAACCACTAGTTACTCCTTATATTTGGTGTACCCCCGAGCATGAGAGATTTTTAAGTATATGTTGCAAGGCAATCCTGACACGTTGTACTTTAGGGTGTATTTGGAAGTTTGGAAGGAAAGGAATGGGAGGGATTTAAAAGGAAAGGAAGAGAAGGAAAATAGAAGTTTATCCTTCTCCTTGTTTGAGAGTGTGAAATATATGAAGGAAATGAAATGGAGGGTTTAAGATATATTTTTACCATTTTACCCTTTATTAAAAAAAATAGCATAATTAATGTTTTACAAAAAATATTAAAGTGAAAAACTAATATAAAAAATTGTCAATAAAAATTGAGCAAATTTTTATTAAAGTGAAAAAAAAATTGTAAATAAAAAATATTAAAGTTGAAAAAAAAATTCTAGAGAGTAATTTTTTTAATAAACAATATCTTCTCTCAATAAAAATATTGATTCAAAAAAACATTTTCTCACTCTAAAGATATCGATTCTCTCTCTCTCTCTCAAATTATTGTCTATAATTAAAAAGTGAATCTTATTTACTTAAATTCATTTTATCGACATACGAATTTCAATTCCTATTCTTAAGTTTAACTAATCATTTTTTTTAAAGTGATGTTATTCAAATATTATGATTTATTGTGTGCATCTTTAGTACATATTTTTTAATTGTATAAAAGTGTAAAAATAGTAAGAATCTTGTAAGAACATTTTGCTCCTCAATTCTCAATAACTTGAGCATTAGATAATTGAAATAATATACATCATACACCAAAACATAATAATATACATATACATTATCAAAAAAATCAAAGTTATACTGAGTTGAAACTTCAAAAATCTTATCCAACCTAGTCAGCACCACTGAATTCTATTCATAACCAAACCAATATTCTAGCAAAAGGACAAAACAATGTATAATCAATTGTTAACCTATCATTTCAACTTGATGATCGAAACTGCCACAAGATTTTTTTAGAAGAACCACAATAGATTTTGTTCAATACCTGCAAAATGAAAATGTTGCCAACGTAATTTTGAGACCATCATATATTATAAGTAATTGCAATTTATTTGAAAAGACCAGCATGCTTATGCTATGACATTTTACATACAATTATCAACAGTCATGTTGCAATAGCTCCCAAAAATAGAAAATAAGACAGTAACATGACAATCATTTTCTTTTCACAAGACATTCCAAATAGAAAACATGAAAACACAGGAGTCTCCGTGTACATATCAATGCAAGTTGGTACAATTATTGACTAACATGAAAATGTAATATAAAGATAAGTAAATTCTCAATCATCATAGGATAAAGACAAACAAGCATCACAAATTGTTGCTATATAGCATCAACAGTAACAAGTTAGCAACAACAAAAAAAATTGAAACCTAATTTATCCAAAAATAAAATAAAAAAGAAAACTGGCACTATTGACCTCAAAAAGATGTGATATCAAATGATTTTATGTATTAACTCCAATGATTCTGAACCTCCATAAAATTGTAAAGCAACAGAACAGAATAAGAGGGAACTTATTTTAATTAAAATGGACTAGCAGATCAAACTCATACATGAGATTGTATTCAAATATGACATAAAATTTTTCAACTCCAAAGTCCAAACCATAACACCCACCGTCCAACAAAACATAAAGTCCCAAAGAAAATATTTCAAAATGAAAATTTACCATATCCACTGGATATCAGTTCTTTTAAGCTGGCCATTACCCACTGGGATTACTAGTTTTGCCAAGATGGACTGCTGATAAAGGGAGAACAAGAAAAGAAGGCAGCCTTCACTAACTATATCAAACATTTATAAATAACAGCTTCCTTAATCCCCCTCCCCAATGCCTGCAACTCAGAATGATCCACATAAGATACAATAAAAAATTTAACAAGATGCAAACCAGTCATGGGGAGCGAAAAAAGTTTCCAGAAAACACACATTAATGTGGACAAGCAAAAAAGGATATAGCAGACTAAAATTTTTTAATCATACCAATGACAATCCATCACCATAAAGTACAGCTAAGTATAATAAGTTAAAAAGAGTCATAATAAAGACTCTATACAAAAACTGATGACAGGTAAATTAAACATCACTAATCCTATCATCCTAATAATGCATAAAAATGGGGGCCTCTAAGCCAGAAAAACCCAAGTTCATTACAAAAATGAATCCCCATTAGCATTTACAAAGACAACAATAAGGAAAAAAGAAAAAAAGAAAACAAACAAAAGCTTCAAAATAAAATAACAAAGCCTTAAATACTCAAGTTAAAACAATAACATGAATGAATGACACAACACATGAAAGTTAAAACAATTACCTCAACAAACCAGAGGGACCAACAGGACCAAGCACCATCTCAAGTAGCAACTCTTTGCGTTTGTCTGGAGGACAACCAATCACTCCTCTAATCCTTTCAGGATTATCAAGAAGATAAAGGTATGCACGGGTGAACAAGTGCCCTCAATCTTCAAATCCTCCGAAGCTTCCAAATTTCAGATTCGAAATTTGAACTCTCTCATAAACAATAGTACTCTCTCTAAGAGCTACATTACCCTCTCTAAGAGCTCCAGCAATATCTTGAAGTGCCACCTTTATCCCTTCAATTTCATCTTCATCCTTTGTCCCTCTAGACCTTTTAGATTTGCCCTCTTGACTGCGAGTTCCTTTTCCCTCAGGAGATGTGGCTTCATTATCATTGCCAACCTCTTGAACACTCTCGAAAGTCAACTCATTTGTTTCAATAGACTCAGATTCTCTAATAAGTGGCCTTTTGTTTCTAATGTCTTTTGCAGTCTCAGCATGTTGTCTAGTAGCTCTATCCTCTCCACATAAGATAATCATCTTGTCATAATTTGGAATAGGCTTTGTCATCCACTCTTTAGCTTCAGGCTTAGCCTGTCATATAAACATTGATCAACATGGTAAAAAAATATGACCAAAAGACATGAGAGAGATAAAATCAAGAAAAATTATTAATAGAAAACATACCTCGATTAGCTTTTCCCAAACTTCCGGTTCAGCACACCAATGCTTTGTGATTGGGTCCCAAGCAAATCCACTCAAGCCATTTTTGAACAAATCATAGCATTTTGCAAACCATCTCTTTAATAACTTCCAACAACCCTTTACCTTTTCCTTGTCAAAAGCTCTTTCAAATTTGGCTTGTAACTCTTTAGTTATGGCTTCATAAGCTTTTGAAGTAAAGGTCCCATTCACTTTATTTCCCTCATATTGTTGATGCAAAAAAGCATCAATAAGAACGTTATCCATCTCTTCTGTCCACGTCTCTCTTTTAGTCTCAGACATAATTCCTAATGATTATCTTAATTCAATTTCAATATAAAGAAAAGGAATTTAATATATGATATATTTTTATCAATTAACATCACAATATTCATCAAGTCATAAGATACATGTTCAATCTAAACATAAGAATGAAACAAATTAAGATGTATAATCTCTCCACATAGCATTAGCTATAGAATTTCTTAAATTGTCTCCTAAACGGGTATGTTCTTCATCCTCATCATCATCTATTGGAGCATGCCCATGTTGTTGAGGTACGTTTTGACTGGCAATTTCTTCATCCACCTCAGCAACCAGCTCTTCATCAGGATCAACTATCATCAAATAATTATGCAAAATGCAACATGCTATGATAATCATATTTTGAGTCTTGATTCCATATGTTGGTTCAGTGCCACTTGCAATGATAGGAAACCTTTTTTTCAAAACCCCAAAAGCCCTTTCAACAGCATTACGTAACGATGAATGACGATGATTAAATAATTCTTG
Organism: Ormosia semicastrata; assembly: GCA_029884595.1. Lineage (NCBI taxonomy): Eukaryota > Viridiplantae > Streptophyta > Magnoliopsida > Fabales > Fabaceae > Ormosia > Ormosia semicastrata. The sequence goes on from JAQQTO010000041.1 coordinate 11,427,666, forward strand.
AGGTGTTCGAGGCGGATTTCTTGATGAAAATTCTTTCAAATGATAGCGTGTTGTTCTATAAGGTGTGATCAGTCCCTTTCTCAACATGAATCCAGCATCAAGGACATAATATTTACCTATTTAAAAAAAATCAATGCTAAGATGTAACTAATGGAACAAGAGGAAAAGGAGAAAAATTATATTAATTACCTCTGGGGATTCTAAGATAATTTGTTCTATGTAATGTATCTTTTAATATCCTTGAATCGGATGCAGTGCCCTCCCATCCAGGTAAAACGTAAGTAAATCTTAAGTCAAATGAGCACGCAGCCAACACATTCTGTGTTGGAAAATCTTTCCTACCACGATATTTTGAAGCTTCAACCGATGGGACTTTCACACGAACATGTGTACAATCAATTGCCCCGACACAATCCTATCATTGACATTCTGTCGTCAATATATTTTTAATTAAACATGTTTCGAAATTCAATATAAAAAGTAATTTTACCTTAAAAAATGGGTTAAATCGATTGCTTCCAAGAATTTCTATAGGAATTTGTGAACCATCCGGTTGTTTGAGATACTTCTCTTCTAACTCCACTGTTGATCGAAGCACACGATGAAAATGACGACTAGTAGTCTCACCAGAGCGTCGAAACCAAAATTGAACCTCTCAGTTTCTAACATTATGCGTTAGAATGTAGAGTGTTTTGACAACTTGTTCCTCTACAGTTACCTGTTGTGTTGGTTGGAGACCACCCTCTCGTTCTAGCATAGCACACAAGTCCAAAAAGGCTTTAGGCCCCATTCTTATTATCTTACGACCTTCACTACTACCAATTCACATCATTATCTTTTCCCGTGCCCTGTCCTTCTCTAAGGTCAAAGTACGGTCAATTATCCTACTCCGAGAACGAATTCTAATTATGTAATAATAAACTACAAGGCATATGACATGAACAATAGCCAGTCGATGTCTTTCTCTCCATATTAACAATGCAAGATTTCTCTGTTGTCCTTCATCATCCATCTATAAAGATAATAATATTTATATGAACAAACATAGTAAATTAATGTAATCAGAATAAAATTCTTCCCTTCAATCAATCATATGTGGTCTCTATGGTGTGTGTGAACACATGGCATGAGCTTTAGACATTATGCAGATGCCAGAAAGCAGTTTTTGATCATAGCCTATGTATATCTAGTATGTACCACCATATCATAAAGAGAGAAATTAACATGAAAGACAACATAGTAAAGTGGAAAAAAAAATAGAGTCATGGAGGGGCATAATTATCATTTTTAACAGTTTCCTTTAGCCTAGATGCCAAATAACCATTACTCAAATCCTTATCTGTTTACAAATGAGAAGAGAGGGTGACCACGACCAGTGAAAAGATGGAAAATATGGCAAAGTTAAAAACAAGAGAGAACACCCCCCCCAAAAAAAAGGATAAGCTACAATTAGAGTGTCAATTAGATAACTGATCTGCTGATCTTCAGTTTATAGTATTGAATAGCAAAAATAAAAAAATCATGGTTCTATATGACAAAATCATATACAATTATTCCTATTAGCAAATCATGGAAAATGAGGACTTCAAGATTCTCCTATTGTATGCCTATTAAAGCAACTGAGTGGTAAAAGCAATTTCTTTAAATCAAATTTCGTTCGTTTTAGTTTTCAACATAAATTTAAGTTAGTCTATGGTTTTTTCGATTCAAATACATCAGACATAGGTGTAGATATGTTCTAAGCAGCAGTGTTTGTTTATTGAGGAGGCCACTCTACTAAATGCACTACAATTGGTTATACATTAATCCAGTACACAGGAAACAAAATATGGTTGATCAAATCAAATGCTCTAAGAAAGAACATTACAGACATTGATAGCCAAATTTATTATCTCTTGCTCATTCGCAGGCCATTTATGACTGCGTCTTGTTCTGCAAGTATACATCAACTTATTCATTCTCTAACACTGATATGATAATTATGGACTTAATGCTAGTAATTAATTCAAAGACCCGTGTAAAAAAGGAACTGAAAAAAGTGAAAGGTTAGAACAGCATTGGTAACCCATGAATGACCAAACAACTCAAACTTTATTTCTCCTATAACAAAAGAAGAATAGGATTACGGTCTAACAGTGAAAGCATACTAAAAAATAAGGGATTTCCAAAGATACACATCAACTGAGCAGAAGGGATCCGGATTCAAGCAGAACAGAGCAGTGGCACAGTCATGCATAAACCAAGGCACAGAGAGAGTGTGTGTGTGTGTGTTGTGCGTGTGTTAGGGTTTTCTTTTCCTTATTTTACTTCAAAATCTGTGGTGTCATGTCTTATAATTGCAAGAACATATTTGCTGCTAACAAGTTCGATTATTCTTCGATGATTATTTGCGGTTAACAGATAAGCTTAGAGGCGGAGAGCTTACAAGGCGTGGTGGCAGGAGGTGGCGCGGATAGGGGCGTCAACTGCGTGGAGGAGCACGGCGGTCTTCGTGGTGCGTACCGGTGGATTTGGCCGGATCTGGGCTTTTTGTGGGTCGGAGTCACAGATCAGGTTCTGTGGTGCACGATGCGCAGACCGACGGCTTCTGATGGGGAGTTCCAGGCAGGCGACGGAGCTGGTTAGGTAGGGAGAGTTGATGAAGATGTGGGGTTCGGGTGGTTCACCGTGAACACGGGAAAGGGGATGTGAAGATGAGGATGAGTGAAATTGATCAAAATGGACGCTGGTAGGTGAGGTGAGCTGAGAGTGAGATAAGGATAAATGAGTAAATTTCATCAAAATCCCCCAATTTGGGGGAAACGAGCCTCAGAGATTTTGGAGGGTTAATAAAAACCTCATTTTCCATTCCCTCTTCTCCCAAACAAGGATTTTGCTAGAACAAGTCTCTCCCTTCCTTTCCTTTCCCTCCTATCTCCTGCTCCCAAACACACCCTTAGAGGATCATCTATAGATTTTAGGGTAAATGACATATTACTCCCCAATGTTTAATCTATTTTTATTTTTAATACATAAATTTTATTTTGTAACATATAAGATAATTCTCTTAATTATGGTAAAAAGTATAAATTTTTATTTTCTTTTAAATTTAAATGTGGCAGTCTTTATGTGTTTGAGAGTCAAATGTTTGAAAATTATATTAAAATAAATTATGTATTTTTTATATGTAGATTCTCACCGTTAAAATTGATAAAAAAATATAGATTTATACATTTTTCTATAATTTAGGGTAATTATAATAAATTTCATGTATAAAATGTAAAATTGAATAAAGTCTTAGGAGTAATACGTAATTTACTCTAGATTGTACTTCAATTTTTTCTGAGTACATTTGTTTTCAATTTCTATTTGAATTAGGGAGCCATTTACAATATTCCTTAAAAAAATTTGAACATCGATATTCCAAATTTGAGACTCATTGATTTTGAGGAAATTTAAATTTATAGTTGTGATTAAAGAAGACAAATCGTCTCTATCACTTTTTTACTAGTTTTGAATATTTACTTCTTGACCCCATATTTTAACCCACTCACTCTTCTCCCTCTCCTCGCTTCTCACTTTTTCAAATTCGTTTTCTCTAAATTCTGAAGAAGGAATTTATATCCCCTTGAGAGAGTTATCAACGTTAGGAGTTGGAGTTGGAGTTGTTTTAGTTTTGGGGCAACTCAGCTCTGATCTTCAATTTTAGCTTCTTGTTCGAAAGAACCGTCTCCCAATCCACCAAGGTTCTAGCGACAAATAGCAAAGTGATCCATGGAAATAGAAGCTCCAAAGAGCAATTACAAGTTTTAAGCTACAAATCTGACTGGAAATCCATCTGCAAGTTCTTCGTCGATGATCTCTCTGAGGGAACTGTCGTGAGGATGAAAAGGCTTGGAGATGAGTGTGCTTGCAAACAAAACCCATAATGATTAAATGGTTATTTGAACCAAAATAACTGATTTCTTGTGGTTTAGTTATTTTCTTATGAGTTGGATATGGTATAGATTTAAAATTTGAACCAAAAAAAAATTTGAAATTTAAAAAAAAATGAAAATGAAGAATGAGAAAGTAGGGGTGCACATTTACCCAACCCGACCCGATGACCCGAACAAACCGACCCGATCCAACTTAATTGGTTCGAGTAATCGGGTCCGTTTGGATAAAACTCGACCAACCCGTCCATTAATTGGTTCGGGTGACGGGTCCAAAGAGCCGACCCGATGACCCGACCCGATGACCCGATTACCCGATTAAAATGACGTCGTTTTGCCTAACCCAGCCACTAAAGGTGCACAACCCGACCAACCCGATTACCCAACCCGCGAACCCGATTACCTAACCCGACCAACCTGACCAACCCGACTAACCCGACCAACCTGACCAACCCGACTAACCCGACCGACCCGATTACCTAATCCGAACCAACCTGATTATAATCGAATTGGTTCGGTTCGGGTTACTTAAAATTTTTTTCCACAACCCGACCCGACTTCATTTAGTTGGTTTGGATTTTTTTACCCCCAAACCCGACCCAACCCGACCCGTGATCACCCCTATGAGGAAGTAAAGACGAGACATAGAAAAAGAAAGGAGAGAGGAAGAGAAAAAAGAATAAAATGAAAAAAAAATAAAGTTAGACTTTTCGTATAATTTATATTTCTTTAAAGATAAATTAATAAATTAATAATTTTGATATTATAACTCATTAGACAAGTTGTAGGTGGTAATTTTTAACTATAGATATAAAATTCTTTCAAATTAATGGATAAGAATCATAGAACATCCATACTCTAAATTCTTTTAAAAACATTTTAAAAATTTTCTTGAATTAAATTTTCATGTAACATCACAATATCATATCATCTTTGTTAAATTATTTTTTTATTTTTTTTGTTTTATTCGCACATCTATGTCAATTATCAAGAAGGGAAATTATTTTTGTCTAACCCAAATATCTCCACCGTATGTCCACCATATATTTATGTGAGAGAGATGTCAAATCAGATTGTATGTTACTGTAGCTTTTCCGCGGGATACAGAATGAGTTTGTGAGAGGATTGAATGAAAGTTAGAGTATTTTGGTTGGACAAATAACGCTGCTGTATCAAGAATCTCATCTAAGGTACACTTTTTTTTAACTGTTTATAAATATTTATTCATTTCATCCACCAAACTTGTTAGATGAATCATGTGAGTTAGACTCGAATTATATATTACTCCTCATCACTTATTTTGTTATAGAATGTTCGTAGAATAAAGGTTTTTTTTATTCTATATTATTAAATATATATCAACCATATTAATTTTGTGAGTTACTATTATCTTTTACTTTAGTTATATTTTAACACTATAAATGATGTGCTATATATTTAATAATAGAAAAATTTATTGCTCTTGCTATAACTATCATTTTGAAAGAAAAAAAGATTTCTTTTAAGCGTCACCTAACTCAAAGATTAAGCAACCAATTAGAGCATTATTGTAAAGTCTAGTCTATTTGTGGTCTCTAATATGGTAAGTTGCTAATATGTATCTTTATTTCTTTTTAAACATGGATAATTTCATTATCTTTTATCTTTTATATATAAAAGAAGAATACTTTAATGTTGTCTTAAAATTGTCCTAAGATTTTTCACCTTCCCTCCTCATTTGAGGGTATGTAAGGTATTTTAATTTTTAATGCTTTTAATTTAGTTATTTGCGATAATCTGTTCCCACTAAATAAGATTTTTATTCTTTTTCAAAATCCTATGCATATTTATTAGTTAGTTTTATGGTTATATCTACCACCATCCATTCAAGGTCATAATCTTTGAACTCGTCTGGTATTTATTGCTTTTATCAGCCTCCAGGTCATTTTAGACTCAAATTATTGGTAATGTAATTACTCTGCGACCTTGGTTTTTATTCCCAGATTCTTGGTACTTAATTTTTCCTTTTTTTTGTGCAAATTTTTTTTCATTCCAAACAAATCACTCAAATTGGTTTTATTGTCTCTGACTCGAGGCTCCTCTAATTTGGTGAGACAAACTCTCCTGCACTCGAGAAAGAGATGTGACTATTGCGCATGTTTTTCATGTGCACAAATTTGTAGCAGATTTTGTGGCCGAAGCAGAAGCTCAAGGGATATAGCTGTGAGATTCAAACTTAAAATCAATTGACATTAAGTGGAGTGATGTAACAGATGTATAAATTACACCCGAAATATTGAGACAGGCGATGTGAGACTCTTAACACACCTCCTCCACAGATTCTTGGACAACAGCGGCGAGCCTATCGAAGTAGGCGAAGAAATAAACGAGCCTAGCGAAGTAGGTTGGAAACAAACAAGCCTAACGCAGTAGGCGGAGATGAGATTTTGGCTTTGATACCATGTGAGATTCCAACCTAAAACAAATTGACATTAAGTGAAGTGGCCCAACAGATATATAAACTGCACCCAAAATATTGAGGCTGGTGATGTGTGACTCTTAACAATAGCATGCAATATTTGGTTTAAGCCTATACTCTCCTCCACTCTCATCTTCTATACAGTAACTAGATCATTGTGTCCCCCCTCCCCCTCGGGCCTTATTAGCTTTTATATGATATGTACACCGCATAGGTGCACCTTTTCTTTTAGCTTTCAACTGCCCCAAGTTGTATTTTTTGTATATAATACCCCATGTTGTATATGGCGAAGGCATCCATGCACTTAAATGGGTTTTGATACATGGATGCACCTAAAAGTTACCTAGAATAGCAAGTCAAAATATATTAATTGCATTTTAACTCTAAATTACTTCTTATTGCAACAAGTCATTCACGGGTGAACAGCAAGATGGCGAGATGCCGCTGGCGTCAGAGTCGGTGACGAAGTCAAAGTAGGAAGTGACGTGGGCATGTTAGGGTTGCCAGAGTTATGGATGAACTCATGGAGTCGATTGATATTTTGGAGAGGCCAATTGAAATGGTGTCAAGAGTCTTTGATTTTGATAAGAAAACATGGCCTTGCAATTAGGTTGTTGACTTGAAAGCATTCAGATCCATTCAAATTTTCATGTGGGTATATGTGGTTAGGAAGTCTCAAACTTTTTGGTTTGAAAGCAAGAATGGCTAATGTAACAACCTCCCTAATCTAATAGTTCTAATTAGGGTTATAGAAGCTCAGTAACTCTAGTATGAGTTACTTGTTAAATCAGGTGATTTTCTGGATCAGTTTAAGCGTAATTTTATAATCTTGAATACAAGAAAATAGTTAAAGTATCTGCATAAACAGCTAGTATGATGGAAACAAACATGGAAAACTTATTTCCTAGTGGTAAGTGATGGATAAGAGTTATATAAAAATTTTAGAGAAACAATTGACATTGTTTGGTATTTTTAAGGATACCGAAAAAGAATTGATAACACAGTTGTGGAACAGTTAAGTAACTCAGAAAATTATGAAATTTCATGGAGATAGCAAGTAGGATATAAGGAATATTTTGGTATAAAATACTAATCAAAATAAGTATCAGTAAGTAAATTTATTTAATTCCTAAGTTTAACTTAACTTGAGACTAAGTAATAAAGCTTAACTGATAAATAGCAGTCTATGAAAATTTATAAAAAAATAAATCCAAAGACTAAGTTGAGTTCTAAAATTTTTCATAACATATATGGTAACTTGAAAACTTAACTTTAGAATATTAAAATATTTTTAACAGATCCAAAAGTTCTAGCACCATACTATTATCTTAACTTTGACCATTACCACCGACAGATTTCTCTCTTTCAAATTCTCTAGAATTCTCTCTATTTTTCTATCTTTCATACGACTCTTCCACTCACCTATCAATTCTATTTTTCTTTCATTTTTCACCCTCCATTTCCATCAAAATCTAACCTTATTTTTCTTGCTTCTTCCTCTATTATTTCCACGGCTGGAACAGTAATAGGACCACCAAGGAATAGGCAACAAAGCAAAGAAAAACAAGAAGGAAAAAGGAACTAAGAGGAAGGAGGAAACAAAGACAAAAAGGGGAAGAACAAAGTAACAAATTAGAGGAGCTAAGGTAGGGGGAATTTGTTTTCATTCTTTTCTCTTCTCCTTTGTATTTTAAGATCTAATTTCTTGATACTTTGACTGAGATTTATGACTTGAAGAGGAAAGATTCATGTGTTTGGGTTTGACTCATGATATGAGAACTTGATTTTCTCCTCTTGATTTTTTGATGATTTTTGAGCTTTGAAAAATGGGAATCAATCCCTTATTTGATTGTTTGTTTTGAAACTATTTTGGACCCTTGAATGTAAGGATTTATGATGTTGTTGTTGATTATTTTGGATTGATTTTTGGAAGGCTTGAGATCTGGTACCAAAACAAAGATTTTGGTTTCTGGTTTAAGTGTCTAAGCGCCCTAAATGGAGCGTTTGAGCTCCCAAAACCCAGAAATCAAGTTTCTGGATGCGTGCTGAGCGCCCAAGCGCTCATAGTCGAGCGTCTAGGCGCCCAGTGACCCGAAAGAAATTACTGGGCGCTGCCCAGTGAGCGCCCAGGCACTGAAGAACGGGCATCTAGGCGCCCAGAACAGAAGTTCCTGACAGCGTGTAGAGTTTATAGCATGTCCTTGAATTTTACCTTGCTTCCTTAATTCTTTAAAGTTGAACCATAATGGTATTGGTATTGTATTTGAACATCAATGCTCATAGGATTTTTATTTGCATTATTTATGAGAATATTATCCCCAATATTATGAGTATTCCTTAAACTTTGAATATAATTGGCTTGAGTGGATTTTGGAGTTTATCCTATTTGAGGGAAGGGTATCCGAAATCCCATTTGAATTATGGAGATGAACTTCTGTGAGGAAGGGGATCCTATATTCTTAAAATTCCTCACCAGTTTCCTCACAAGCCTAGTTTTCCCTCATGTATGGATATAAGGATACTTAGGAATAGTTCTGTATGACATACATAGCAGTGTCATGAATAGGTTGGAGTGCACCGACTTGAAAGCAAACTATTGCCTAATTTGGGGTAGTGCAATCCACCTTAAGTATACAGAACCTAGGTTATGTGAGGTGACCTTTACTGATTTGGTATAGTACTGTGGGTTCTGTGGAAAATGGCACATGAATAATGAGCGCTGTAATGAATTTCTGTATTTAATGTCATGATTCCACATTACTGTATTATAAGAGCCAATGTATAAATTTAGGATTATGGCTCTTGACTGACTACTATTTTATTTAGAATTTTTATTGTGTGCTGTTTGATAATGAATATTTTTTAAAATCGTTAATAAATGGTATTCTGTTTCGGGAAGAGAAAAGATCAGATTTGGTATTTTCGCCACCTTTCTAAGATATAATGTATTTAAATTGTGTTTTTCCCTAAAACAACTGAAAATATTATAATGACACCATTTTAAATTGTATTACTAAGAATTTGGAAGTCTCACCCTTTTTCTATTGTATTTCTGTACTATTTCCAGGTGCGTGTACTTCAGCTAATAGTCAAGACGAAGAAGATTTAGAATATGTTTGATACTCTCATGTAATCGTGATGTATATTTAGTATACTGTAATAAAATGTGTAATTATTAAGTATTGTAACATAAATGGTATACTGTTCTTATTATGGTATGTATAGTAAGTTAACCTTCAAAGGCTCATATTTTGCGTATAATTATATAAATTTTATTACAGGCTATTTAATTAATTTATGTGATGTACTTAATTTTAATTACTAATGCGTAGTTCCAGATACGTATATGGTAATGAAATTAAGGATGTTACAGCTAATGGTTGATAAAGCTAAGAAAGGAAAGTTTTGCTCACTGGAAAACCGAGCATGGCAACTTGACCCGCAAAGAGCTCATTCTGCTTATTATAACTTTGAATCCATAAAATTGCAAATTAATCTATGATAGACTAATTTTCCATATTTGGAGTATTGTGATAGTGGAGCTGGGTGTAGGGGTGTCAAAATAAGTCAAGCCTGATGGGTTGGCCCGAATAACTAGACAAAATGGATGAGTTAGGCTAGCAAAATACAAGTTAGAAACTTACATGGTCCGAATAGGTTAAGCCCGAATAGGCCGAGCTAGCCCGCTTTTTTAACATTACATAAGACTAAATGGGTTGGGTAGGGCTAGTAAAATACTAGCTCGAAACTTATATGGTCCGAATGAGCTAACTCGAAAATGACCCAACCCCAAATGGGCCAGCCCAGCCCGTTTTGACACCCCTAGCTGGGTGTTCCAATTTGATTTGAAAACTTTAAAGCAAGCGATGGTGCCGTGGAAGATTCAGGTGAAGGACTTGTAAACTATGAAATAGAACCGCTAGTGTTCAACATTGCATTCTTTTTTATTGTTGCTTTAAATCCTCTGATAAATTTGTCATAAATGAGGATGAGGATAAAGGGCACGCACAGAAAGAATCGAATTGTGGAGGAGAAAGCTCCGTTACATAGGAGAGAAATCAGAATATAATAAGAGGTGAGTGGAGTATTTAGTGAGTGGAGTATTTTTTGTAAAAATATAAGATGAGTGAATCTTGACCATTAAATTTTATATAAATAGTCAATATTAAAACATAAATGCGTGTGACTTTTTTAAGTGATCACATGACCTTTAAGTAACTTTTAATTTTGACCATATATATATATATATAGCGTATTTAGTTAGATGAGTGAATATTGATTATTAGATCTTATATGAATGGTTAAGATTAAAATATAAACATATATAACTTTTTAAAGTAATTATATAATATTTAAGTAATTTTTAATCTTGACCATTTATATATAATTATATGGTTAAGATTTACTTCTCTCACTCTCTCAAAATATTTTTTTCACTAAATATGTCCTATATATTTGGTAAACCGCAAGTTGTATGCATGATATATAAATTAGGTGATACATTTATGCTTACCTCGTGTTAATATATAATTAATTAATTCCAAAAACTCATGTAAGGCCTCGTAATATTATTATACATTTATGCTTACCTCGTGTTAATATACAATTAATTAATTCTCGTGTCAATATACAATTAATTAATTCCAAAAACTCATGTGAGTGCACATAATATTTTTATACATTTATGCTTTCCTCGTGTCAATATACATTAATTTTACTTGGAACATCATGCTCTTAACTAAATTATGAGCATTGAAGTCTTCGCCGTTGTATATATATATTTGGTAAACTGCAAGTTGTATGCATAATATATAAATAAGGTGAGCATGTAATATTATTATACATTTATACTTCCCTCGTGTCAACATACATTAATTCCAAAAACTTCCCTGAGAGTTCACTTCCAATTGAACGAATAGGTAACATCTTGCCTCATTCCATTGTTAACATTGTATTTGTAGATATTTCACTTTTTTTTTTATAGTTTTATTATTCGTCTAATTTTTATATGTCTAACTTTTTTAACTCACTCACAAACTCATTTTTATATCTAGCGAGAATATTACAGTCATATACAAGTTAATTTGATATCTTTCTCACATTAACATATGATATAAATACAGTATGCGTATAAAAATTATACGCAAAATATTTCCTTTTTTATTGGTTATTTTAGAGTGAGTTTTTGCATAAATTATTTTAGGATAATTTAATTTTTGTTAATATCATTAATTTCCCATGACAATTAATTTTTTTTTATCAAATTTTTTAAGAGAAAGAAGTTATCTCTTTATAAAGTTATGAGAAATACCACAAGTCTTAGTCAAAGTTCATATTAATATTTAGATAACCTACTAATGAAGCATTGTGACAAATAATAGAACTTAAAATGTTTGAATCAAGACAGTTTAATCCTACTAATTAAGTTAATTCATGTTAGCTTGCAGTTGTTTCCTCTGGATACCTCCCAATCTAGCAACAATTCTTCTTTTTCTCTTCCGTATATAACTAAAAATATTGATATTCATTGGGAGACTTTTATACTTTTGTGATTTGATTTGGCTCGATTTCAAATTAATTGAGACTCAATGTAACTTCTAAATACTAGGGGTTTATACCAAAAAAATATTAATATTCCAATCTCTTGAAACCTCATTTGTATGGTGAGTCTTGTGAACTAATTGTTCTCCATGATGCTAACACTCATCCACAATAACTTTGTAAGAGTTGTGTGTTCCATCCAAGCACGCTCAGATCGAAATGGTCTTCTATTGCTGCTATCACCACCTTCCTTCAAACAAGCTAGAATGGGATGATGATCAGAAAATAGCACTCTAGGGAAAAAGTTTGACATAAGCCTCGTGAAATTGAAGACACCAAGTATCAAACAATCCCAGAGCTCTTTCTGAAGCCCTTCTATAGGACTAGCATGTGTTAAGAGTCCTACATCGCTTGTCTCAATTTTTGAGTGCAGTTTATATATCTATTAGACAACTCCACTTAATGTCAATTAGTTTTAAGTTGAAATCTCACATGGTATTAGAGTTAATATCTTATTTTTGTCACCTACTTTGCTAGGCTTCTCCCGTCTACTTCGCTAAACTTGTCTATTTTGTCCAGACATCTGTGGAGAGAGTATTAAGACTCTCACATCGCCTACCTCAACAAAACCAAACCAACCTTGATGTGTGTTGTATTTTTTTATTTTAACAAAAATAATTATTATAAAAAATAATGTGAGAAAAAAATATGATAAAAAAATTAAGGTTGTTATGAAAAATGGCAACTTATGTCACCTTTATAAACAGCACTACTAAGTACTTCACGGATATACACTCGATAAAATATATTTCTTTTTTATTCCTTTAATCTTATTATTGTAAGTAATCTTACGAATTGTTTTTATACCTTTGTTATTTTAAGTATGGAATTAGCAAGAAGTTATTGTATGTTATATCATGAAGAGTATTAGTTAAGAGATCATCTGCACTAAATAATCTATTTGCATGATGAAATACTCTTAGACTTAATACATTTGTATGTCTCAGTCAATATTTTCAATAAATTATTTTATTTATGTTATTTTTATTTTAGCTATCTATCTATTTCATTTTTATTATTTTTCCTACAATCTAAAGAGTAATTCTATTATGGATATTGCTAGACTTATTACTAAAGTTAAATTTTTTTGATGGCTAAAATTTCAAACCTTGCATATAATGCCGTAATGGAGATTTCTACTTTTCTCAATATTATTATTTGTACTTTTATCTCAATTTGTGTCTTTATTTACATTGAGCAAAGCAGGTGTTAAAATTATTTTCAAGTATGATGAAATTTCACTCTCAAAATGTGGGGGTTTTGTGAAGAAAGGGTATTATATTAGTAGTTAGATTCTGTTGAGTTAAGACATATTAGATTAGGACTGAGTTTTCACATGTATTTATATTTGCTATGTTGCTAAATCATGATCAAATGGTTTTGAACCTTTGCTGCCTTGTAGTGACGTGGTTCCAATCATGTGGATAGTTCATTTTATAGCTTAATTTTAACTAATATTGGTAGTGATGCTTACTGTTATAAAATGACCAAAATTCATAAGCTTGAATGACCTTTAGGTAGTTGCTAAATTGGTTAAGTGATGAAGAATTGATGTTGTTCCATCGCGTGTGACTTTCTAAAGGAAATATAACTTGTAAACTAGATTGATTATGGTTGATAATAAAGGAAACTTGTGCCGCTGTTACGACTGAATTTGTTATACAATTAGGAGCAGTATAGATTGGCTAATTGGGGTTGGAACACCTTAAGCACATGATGCCCTGTTTTCTTACAATTGATTTGGTAAATTAAAGGTTAATTTCATAGTTTTAATGTGTTAGCCAAACAAGGTGCTTATGATTCTTGGCATGCCTTTATGAATGAGATTGACTGAGGCTATTATTTTAAAAGTTAAAAAATGTTTGATATACACGTGTGTATGGGCTCATAAATGGTTACCGTGTTAGATATTTTTGGCCATAATCTAGATGTACATAATCAAGTATTTGATGATGCTTACATAAATGAATTTTATGTCCCTCTTATTTTATGAGATTGATGTGATAATGGGGGATCCCATTGTACTTTAGGAATATTTTGATGCTAATTGAATCTTTGATTCAGATGAAATTAAATTTATAAGAAACTTTATTTTTACTTTTGTTGAAGATGTCGTCGGTTGGAAGTCATTTAAGTAGACTTGTATAGCCTGATCTACTATGAAGGCCATTGCTCTTGACTTGGCAGGATTGGAAGTTGATTGGCTTAAGAAATCTCTTTACAGATATTTCTTTATGGAATGAACATGTGTCTTATGTGTTTATACAATGTGATTGTTAAGCAACAATAGTAAGAGCAAATAACATTGTGTATAATGAAAAATAGTGACATATACATATATGTCATAATTATGTGAAACATATGTTAAAAGATGGAATTATACCCATTGATTATGTAAAGTCAAAAATGAATTTGGCCAATTATCTGACAAAGCCTTTGGATAAAAAATTAATAAATAAAATATCAGAGTGTAATGAAACTTGAGCTAATTTGAAAATTAGCAGTGATGGTAATCCAATCTTTGTGATTGGAATCACATGAATAAAGTTCATATAAATAATAATAAGCCACTTATTAATTCTGTTAGCACTATTAATTTTTGTCTATTTCAATGATGTGAGAAATGCTAGATTGTAATGAATGAAAGGATAAACTGAAATTTTTTAATGAATTTCATATTCTTTTATAGGTGATGTATAAATTGTAATATACACTTAATGAAATTATCTGTAGGAGTGTGGAGTGAGGTTACTCCTATGAGATTGTGGTATAATATTTAGAATACTCATAAACTACCAGACATACGCATAATTTATTAGAGCAAAACTACGTTAAACAATTTTAGATAAGAAATCAATGTGAGTGATAAGATTACTATTTACAAATAAAATGAGGTTCATAAAGATTCTAATCTTATCAACATTCTTGTGAATCATAACTTATTTACTCTTTATACTAATTTATAGTCTAAAAGATACTAATACTTATATACTAAATTTTTAAGCTCACAAAAATTTTCTATCTCGAATTTGAAATATATGAGAAATTGTGATATTTTTTATTATAATAAAAATAATTATTTCAAAGTAAATTTTTTGTTTGACCTTATCTTTCTCAACCAACTATTGGTACGATGGATATTATTATCCAATCTCACCTTTTAATCGTTTTATACATTGGCTATTTCTATCTATTGTTTGCACGTTGGAAACTTCTTTTATCCATTTCCTCCTTCTTTAAGATGTTGCATATGAATCACGGACACGTCATTTTTTAAGCTGTTCGAGTATTGATATATGTTTATATTTAACATATGGAGATGTACATATGAAATATGTGTCTTGCGTATCTAAATGTGACTGATTAAAAAAATTATTATTTTTAACTTAGATATGTCTTAGACATGATTCAAACACACTTAGACACGTTAAGGATACGGCTCAAACACACTTGGACACTCTAGGACAAGGCTTGGACACGATCTAATAATATTTTTTTAAAAAAATTAATTTTTATGATTAATGTTCAATTAGTAAGTCTGTAACCTATCAAAGTCTATTCACATGACTGACGTCCTAAGTCACTATTTTCACATACTAGTATTTTAAGTTTTATCTTTTCACATGCCACTATTAGGCTTTTAAGTTTTATCTTTTCACACACTACTATTTTAATCTGCTCCTTCTATATTTACTCATACCAAGCCGTCCACTTCGTCATCACCAAAGTTTGCCTCACATCATTATTCCCTCTAGTTAATTTTTTTAGATGCATATGTATTTGTACATGATAAGTATATGGTTAATTCTATAAGAAGAAGTTGATTTAGGAGATTTATTAAAAAATATCAATAAAAATTATGTTCTATATTTTTTGGAAATAATTTATTAAGTAATAAATATTAACACATATGACATATATTAATATATTATAAATTTTTAAGTTTAAAGAAATGATATTAATGAATTATTAATATTTTTTTTAAATTTTATAATTATATATATATATATATATCGTGTTTGTATGTTATAATTTTTTAAATTTAATGTATCTCTATGTCTATATCTATATTATATCTCATATTCATGTCCGTATCTATAATTGATAGGTTGTTGCACGTTGTAGTTTGTTATCCAACAAACTTTACTAGCCAGTATGTAAACATTATGGAAAATGGTAACTTGTGTGTCACCTTTATAAATAGCACTATTGGGTACCTAGCTGATATACACTAAAAAAAATACATCTCTTTTATATTCCTTTAATTTTGTTATCGGGAGCAATTCTCTAAGTTGTTTATGTACCTTTGTTATTTTAAGTATGGAGCTAGTAGTTGTTATATCTTGAAAAGTATTAGTGAAGAAATTTTCTGCACCGAGTATTCTATTCACAATAATAAAATACTTTTAAACTCAATACACTTACACACCTCAATTAATATCTCTCATAAGTTATTTTATTATCCTATTTTAATTTTAACTCTATTTCATTTCTATTATTTTTCCTACACGGTCAAGGAATTGGAAGTTAGTTTCAATGAGATCAATCCCCCTCCCCTCCCCCCGTGAGTTATCCAAACCACCACAATACCCCCTGAGTAGCAGCCTCTACCAGCAGAGCAAGCCAAGCAAATCGAAGGTCTTCCTAAGCTTTAAAGGGTCAACCCGAAATTCCATCATAACC
Organism: Ormosia semicastrata; assembly: GCA_029884595.1. Taxonomy (NCBI): domain Eukaryota; kingdom Viridiplantae; phylum Streptophyta; class Magnoliopsida; order Fabales; family Fabaceae; genus Ormosia; species Ormosia semicastrata. Next base: position 11,444,322 of record JAQQTO010000041.1, read on the forward strand.
ATATATAATATCAAAATTATGAGAGCCCAAATACTGCTTACAGTATATCTATAAAAAGCCGAGCTCGCTGCACCACGACAATTCCAAAGCAAAATATTCTGGTGTTGTCTATCCATAAAATAACCTCAATCTATTTTTTCTGGCACTACATCCATACTTGGTTCCTGAGAAAGAATCACATCCTAAGGGGAATCATATTCATCAGGAGCACTTTCTTCTTGCATGTGAGATTCATGCTCCTGATACATTGGGCCCCCTTTCTTCCTATTTTATCCACTTGCAGGCCCATTTGATTGGTTGTCTCTTCCCAAACCCTTTTTATTCCCCTTTCTTATTTCTTTTACTTATTAACCAAACATAGCTAAACTCGTAAAAATTTACTCTCCTAAAATTTCCTTCCTTATTGCCCCAAACGAAACATACCCATGGCGTATTTGTAAACAGGGGAAGAGTCAAGAGCTCGAGAAGAATATGTAACAAGGAAGGGATCACTTTGATAGATTGCTTATGACAATTTATTAATGCTAACCTGTTAAGCCCCTCAAACCAGAAGTTCCAAAAGCTTTTGACCATGCTTACAACATGAATGAACTCTACATGTTGATATGGTATAGTGAAGGGAAGGCCTTATCGTACTACACCCCCTTTCAGCCTGAACTCATGGTACTGGCTTGAGCTTTAATGAGTGTATCTAACAAAAAGTCAAGAAAATCAATGTGACGCAATTTTTTTTTAGAATTTTGTTAACAAGTATTTTAAGGCATATGTTAATAAATAAAAATAATATTTATTAGTAATTCAAATTACTTAAAGAAGAAAGTATTAAATATTTTTAAGCACATTTGTTAATGAAGCAAAAAATAAGAAAAGTTAAATGAAAACAAAGTATTAAATACATTTGAAATTAAAAAGTTTTATTTTTTTATTTAAAATTTTATATTTTAGTTTTCTTAACAAATGAGCAAAATCTTACTTTTTATTTAATATTTTATTTTTATTCCTTAACACGTGTTCAAGGACACAAGTTAACAAAAAAATTTTTATACCTTTACTAACATTTTACTTGTTTTGGTAAAAAGAAAGAATGTGTATTAATAAAACATGTTTTTCTTGTTTTATTACTCAATAAAAAAAATAGTGTAAAAAATGTGTAATAAAAGTGGTAGTAAATATCATTATTAAAAATTAAAAGGTGTCAAAATTAAAATCACATTACATACTAAAAATTTAATCAGATTAATTTTAAAATTGGAATTATGGGAATTATTTGTCAAAAGGTAAAAAATTGAATAAAACAGCATCTCATGGGGCCAAATTGAGAATACAAAACCCATCAAAAGTAACTGGTTTGATTAGAATCCAATCCACCGTATAAGACTTCAAACATGTATTGGTTATGGCATTTGTGCCACAAGTGGCATTGAAGAATTATCCAGTAATACATTTATACCAAAACAAGATAACTTTCTTATGAAAGTTAGTTTGATATTGGTATAAGTTACAAATATATGCTGTAGAATTAATGTTTTGGTTTCACATAGTTAAAATTATGTAATTATGTATATTAGTTTTCTTACAATTGTTTCAACAAATTTGTCTCACCATATGTTACATTCATATGCAACTACTAAATGATAAGTATAGCTTGTAAAAAGAAGTTTGACTCACCTAATTGCCTTCTACTCATAATAAACACATGATTTTGGTTTAATTTCAAGAATAGTCTCGGGGAACCTACCCTGATTATGAATGAGCGGTAAATTATTGATTCATTACTGACAGAGATGTAAGTGTAAAGTGTCTCACCGGGATCTAACCTCGTCAGAATAGGCAATGTGGACAACATCTTCTTCAGTTCTTGGAAGGCAGCTTCACATTCCGATGTCCACTCAAAGTTCTTTCCCTTTTTTCAAGTTTTAAAAAAGGGAAGAGATTTTTTAGCAACCTTGGCTTAGAAACGTGTGAGGGCAATAATCCGGTCTGTGAGCTACTACACTTCTTTGATGGACTGGGGACTGTGCATGTCGAGCACAACTTGACATTTTGTTGGGTTAGCCTCTATGTCACGGTTTGTCAATAGAAATCCCAGAAATTTGCTAGCCTGTACTCCAAAAGCACATTTCTCCAGATTCAGTCGCATGTTGTGCATCCGAATCTCGACGAATATTTCCTCCAAGCCTTTGATGTGACTATCGATGTCCGATGTCTTGACTATCATTTCGTCAATGTATACCTCCAGCATCTTACCAATATGTCCTTCGAAGACTTTGTTCATCATCTTTTGGTAAGTTGCTCCAGTATTTTTGAGTTTGAACAGCATGACAAGGTAACAGTATCTCCCTATCTTGGTTATGAAGGCAGTTTTGTTTTCATCTTCTGGATTCATAGGGATTTGATTATATCTAAAGTAGGCATCCATGAAGAAAAATAGCCTAAAATCTGATGAGTTGTCCACTAGCTAATCAATGTTGGAAAGTGGGTGGGGGTCTTTTGGACACGCCTTGTTTAGATCATTGTAATCAACATATATACGTCACTTCCCACTGACCTTCTTGATTAAGACCACATTAGAGAGTCACATGGTGTAGGAGACCTCTTTAATGAACTTGGCGCCTAAGAGCTCTTTTACTTGTTTTTGGATCACCTCTTGCCTTTCAGGTCCGACCTTCCTTTTATGCTGGGTCACTGGTTTTGCATTCTTTTCAATAGAAAGTCGGTGACAGATAAAATCTGGGTCTAGACTTGGCATGTTGGCAGAAGTTCAGGCAAACATATTCTTGTTCTTTAGCAAGAACTCGGTCAATTGGGACCTTTCCTCTTGACTAAGTTATTCTCTAATCTTAGTTACTTAGTCTGGCTTGGAACCAAGTTGGAGGTATTGGAGCTTTTCGTCAGGTTGTGGACGCGTATCGTGGATTTTCTCATGTATGTCCAAGTCAGTTAAGAGGACGTTAGTTGTGCCCATAGTGACCGAAGTCAAATCATTGCTTTGGTCCATGGTCTAAGGAATTTAGGCAATTTTTAAGCTCTCATTGTAACATTTCCTCATCGCAGCTTGGTCTCCTTTTATCGTTACAACTTTATCTTATTAGTTCATAAATCTCATGGCCAAGTGAACGGTGGAGATCATGGACCCAAAGGCATTGATTGAAGGATGACCCAATATAAAATTATAAGTTGAAGGGTAGTCAACCACCAGAAACTTGACCTTGATAATTTTGAAGAGGTAGTTCTTTCCTAAAGTTAGATAGGCCTCAATGTACCCAATTGGGGTGATCTTGTCGCCTATAAATCCGATCAGCTCACTAATGTATGGGATTAGTTCTTCTTTCGATAGTCTTAGCTTGTTGAACAAGTCTAAGAACATAATGTCTACGAAGCTCCTTTGATCCACAAACACTCTGTGGACTTCAGCATTAGTAATTATCTTGGTAATGACCATGGGGTCATTGTGTTCCGAAATGAAGTTTCCATAATCATCATCAGAAAATAAGATTGGTGGGGATTTTTGTGACCCTCTGCCTGACCTGGTTTTTGTGAGGGATGCAACACTCATCACCATCTGGAGGGCCCTCTTCTTGGCGTTTCCAGAATCACCGCCGCCAGCGAAGCCTCTCGAAATGGTGTTCACTGCTAAGGCTACTTCTGTGTGGCGACAATTGTCTACCTGAATCTTGCTTTCCATTTGATCCCCAAGGTGTCGCAACACTGATAACCATTATCCAACATCTCTAGAAGGTACCCTTCGTGGGCCAAGGCGTTGCTTCATCAGAACTCTTGTGGAAGGAAGGGGAAGGTTCTTTTCGGTGGAAGAAGCCTCTGACTCGTCCTACTTGGATTTCGGATAGGCGACGACTAGTTCTAAAAGTGCCTTGTGAGTGGCAAGGACAGATGTTGGGCGGCAATTTACAGACGATGGGTTGAGCATAGCAGGATGGTGATTTCAGTTGGTTAAGGTTTGTCTTCTCCTTGTGTTAACCATGATGGCGATTGCAAATGAAGTGTTGATGGTGGTGTTAGGAGTAGAAATTTATCTTTTCCTACAGACGGTGCTAATGTTCAGAATTGGGTTCTAAGGATTACTTGAGAAGATAAGAAATTGTGGATTCTTCAGTGGCGCAGCTGCAATATCAACGAGCGAAGGAGTGAGTATCTACAAAAGACACTCTGACACTCAAGTCAATATGTGAGCAAGGAGAGTACTATGTCTATTGTGAATTAGGTTATACATTTTCCCCCTTGCTGACAATATACATATGAGCATTTAAAGGTATGAAAAATCTGAGCATTCAGTACGTATTGAATTATGTTACTTGGAATTCTGAAAATTGTTATTCATTATGATTAATCCTTTATTTATGCGAGATGTGGTGTATATTTATTCCTATCAAGGAAGTTACGCCTAGTGTATAGGCTACTTCATGCGCGCAGTAACATTTGGATGCTAGCCTAATGGGTCAGGTTACTTTAGATCTATGAACCCGTAACCCGATCTAGAACAAATAATATGTAAAATTTGGTGTACAAATATCTTTTCTGTTATTGCATGATTGCAACCCATCAATTTATATTCTTATACGCATTCATCCCTCCCAAAAAGAATGCAGACAGTTATGCTGGCCAGTCTTTAAGATTTGGATGTAACTTAAATGCTTGTACTTTCCATGTATGTTTGCGTGTATATATATATATATATAATTTTTTTTTCTTTTTTCAACTTTTAACTATGTGTCTAAACACTAAATTTTTTTTAATGCTTGAAGATTTCTAATGTATTTTTTTATTGGCTCAATTCATTGTTAGGGAATACTATATTCTTTTTTTCATATGCTTGCATAAATATGAGTAATTAGGAAAAAACATCACAAATAATCATGTAAAATTTAATGTGATTCAGTATAATATGCTTACATTTGTAGATAAAAAGAGTCTATATATTATTACAACAAGATTACAAGATAATGTCCGTGACACTCTTAATCTCCTCTATCCCATAATTCCTCAACATTATCCCTACATCTTTACTTGATCCCTCAATCTTCACAACCCTTTTCATAATCTCCACAATTCCCCAATACAATATAACCCACCAATAATTTACACGGTAATCAACCACTCACAATCCTATCATTATCACTATCTCTAACATTATCTTGATAAGAATTTTCTAGTTTCCCATTTAAAAATAAATATAACTCATATCTTTCCATTATCATGGAATTAATTACAATTCAAAATTCATATCTACCAACTAAATAGGAAATCATCTATCATTATCACATTAGGAATTTTGGTCAAGCTTAAAACACAAGGTTGATCTGCATCTAATAGGTTAAGTGAAAAATTACATAAATGAACTTGATACCACATATTGACCCAAAATCTTAAAACATTAAGTTTACAAATCTTTTTCACTTATATAGCTTTTAACTTGTTCATTCCTTTCTAATGTGTAACTTCTTGACCCACTCACTCACACTTGAATTCCCCAACATTCATATCTATATTTATATCTATATTCTATATTTTATACAGTAAAATTGCCTTAAGAGTCGATTAATAACATAATTAAATACATGTTTAATTTAAAATAATTGGAATAATGAAAATAAAACGGATAAAGAGTGATTGCATGTAATAATAAAATTAAAAAAGCAATTTTTTTGGTGCTAGTGTTGTTATGAAAATTTTAAACATAGTATAATAGTAATTGCATATAGCAAAATTGAATTAAGAAGTATACCTTAATTTCTTGGCCTTTTGGCTAATATCAAGTGTAAAAATTAATTTTTAATTAAAACAACAATTATTAATTATTAAATAAATATAATGTTGATTTTTAAAAGAAAATAATGGAAAAAAATTATAAAGACAACAATATTAAGATCAAAGTTTTAGTAAGAAAAAATAACAAATCAAGTAGTCATGACAGGATGTAGTAAAATTATTTTTAAAATGTATCCAAAAAAATTTACTTTTAAAAAATAACAACAATATGATGGGATCTTATTAAAAAATTAATCAAATAAAAGTGCATAATATTATCAAACAAAATAAAATAAAAAATCGAATAAAGTTAATAAGCATTAAATATAAAATAACCATTGCAACACACGGTTATAATAATTAGTTCTAATGTATTTTTTCATTGCTTCTTCTGCGATTAAGACACGCTATGATATTTAAATTACTTAAAATTTATTTATTTTTTATGAAAAGATTACTTTAACTTTTTTAATTATTGCGTACAAGTTTTTTCTGTATGTCGAGGAAGGTTTTCCAGATTGTACAACTTTGATTGGAATGATTTTTAGATTCTTAATGTGTACATTTTAAAATTTAAAGTTGAAGTCGAGCAATAATAATTTATAATCGTACATTTTGGAGTTACGTTAATCACACATGTACAATATAACATATTCCAATGTGAAACTGAAAATCCTCACGATTATAGGCCAACTTCATTTGCAGGACTTGAGCCTTGTAGATCAATATTTCAATGGAGCTAATATGTCATCCCAGAAGTGGTACATTTGAATCCTCTTGCACCTTTTCTTTTAAGTCCCCACTCATTCATTTTTTTACATCTCACTTCTAATTACACTTTATTGGCTTCTTGGCTCTTGCTAATACCAAAGAAAGAGAAAAAGGTGTTGGCCTAAAAATCGTTCTTAGCTTCAATGTGATTCTGCAGACTGAAAATGAGACCAGTATTCCTTGACAAGCTGCCCAAACAACGACCCTTCTCTCTTCATCAAGTTCATTGGCTCATCATACTCGGCCAGTTTTCCTGTAAATACTAAATACAATCGGACATTTCCTTTCATTAAAAGAAAACAAGCAAATGATCAAACGTTTTCTTCACCTCTTTTTTTTTTTTTGTGATAAAAGTTCAAATGTAAGATCAAGTACCCCATATTTTACATGTTCACATTTTTGTGCCATAAAAGGGAAAATGTTAAATCAACTACCTCATTATTAATTACCCTCTCTAACTAGGTGAATGCAACCAGACCCTCAGCTCCACAACAAAGCTATCTTTGGTATGTGTAAAACCAAGTGATATATTCGAATTCTAAAGAAGAACATTAGTAAATGACAATAGACTTATGGATTATTCTAAAAAAAGTGTTTGTTCAATTAAATAAAGGACATTCAAAATGCAACTTACCATCATTGATGGAAAGAACCATGGTGCAATCCATCACGGTTGGTATCCTGTGGGCTACTGTGATTACTGTACAATCTGCAAACTCAGTCCTAATGGTTTTTTGCAGAATCAAATCAGTAGCATTATCAACTGACGCAGTTGCTTCATCCAGCACCAATATCCTACTTCTCCTCAAAAGAGCACGCCCCAAACAGAATAACTGCCTTTGTCCTATGCTCCAGTTTGCTCCATCTTCAGCAACTAAGTTACAGTTTGTTACTAGTCATTAGTAACAATGAAACAAGTGTTGCAGCAAAGTTGGCAACAATGAAACTTGAAAGTGTACCTGAGGAGTCTAAGCCTTCTTCTTTATCTTGGACAGCCTCTCGCAACTGACACTTCCCAAGAACCTTCACATGGAACCTACAATTAGGCCGCATTTGCTATGCAAAGCAAAGATAAGCATAATTAAGCAGGCATTACCTCCCATAACTCTTGATCAGAGTGCTGAGACAAAGGGTCCAAATTATATCTGACTGTCCCATTAAAAAGAGTAGGATCCTGAGGTATAGCACCAAAACGTGACCTCAAATCATGAAGGCCAATAAAAGAGATGTCTATGCCATCAACTACAATTTTTCCTCCTGCTGGCTCCACAAGACGAAATAAAGCGCCTATAAGAGTGGACTTCCCACTGCCTGTCCTGCCAACAATACCAATCTTGTGCCCTCCTTCAAATGTGCATGTGATCCCATGGAGTACAAGAGGCCCATCAGGCCTGTATCGTATCTGTTTTGGTATAAACAAGCAAAGTAGGTACTTCAGTTCAACTCCCATTTTTCTGAACATTATGATGCAAAAATTAAAATTTAGAATAAGTAACAGTTACCTGCAAATCATCTATTTCTACTTTGCCTGCAGATGGCCAATTAACAGGAGGACGATTTTCTTTTATCACTTCTGGCGCCTCACTTGGTATATGCATATATTGACATAGCCTCTCTACAGATATTATGTAATTTGCTAGAGTGCATTGAGTTTGAATTGAAAATACTAGGGAAGAATTAAGTGAAAGGCCATAAGAAAGGGCCATGCCAATAAATCCTGGAACAATGGGTATTGAAATTAAGAAACTTGCATAAGAGAGATAATGCTATTGTTTGAGGATAAAAGCATAGGATTTGTAAGAATATAGAAGACTCAAACAATGACATTTCAAAGGTAACAAAAAAGGTAACAACAACTGAAGTCTCACCAGAGGTGAAAGTTCCAGGTGGAAGCACAACCATGCAAAGCGCTGCGGAGGTAAGAACAACTGCACTGACTGTTTCTAACCGTTGGATCAACCACTCATTTGAGGCAAAACTATGGAAGAAAGGACTAGCATTGACATCAATTAGATCAAGATTCTTCCTAAAAAAACGATCTTCCTCCTCGAAAGCCCTTATTGTCACAGCTCCAGCAACAGTTTCAGCTACATGATTAGCTACAAAGGATTTTGTCGTGCCATTCATCCGCATCAATTCTTTTGCAGTAGCAAAGTAGTATCTCTGTAAAAAGAATCCTTAGCATGTTTACTTTCCATCCAAGAATATTTTAATTCTATTAAAAAAAGATTAAAAAGTTTCCAAAAGATAAAAGCTGAATAGTTAAAATATGTTAGTCTCCCCCCTCAGCCCTAACCTTCCTTTCAAAGAAAAATGAGCATTGTGATGACAAATATTTTGGCTCTCTTAATGTTTATTAAAAAATCAGACATATTTCATTATTGCAATATAATTTAAAAAAGGATATGTTCATTACCTGCAATCGAATAGCAACATAAACCATTGGAATACAGACAAACAAGACTTGCCAAGTAACCGCTGCTAAAACTGTAAGATTACCATATAAATTTGTAGCAGATGCCACAACAAAACTGAGGCTAAATGGGATATCAAGATCCACAATGCTTAGATCTGATGAGACCTAAACAAGGAAATAACAGTCAAAATACTATTACTTACATTACATTACATTGCAAGGAAGAAAACTGTTTAACATGCTTACCCTACTAAGTATCCTTCCCAAAGGTGTGGAGTCATAGAAAGACATGGGTGCACGAAAAAGGGAGTTCATTAAGTGTGAAAATAAAGATTTTGATGATTGAAGACCCAAAGCAACTACAAGAAGACATCTGATCAACGTGAAAAATAGTGAAATAACTCCAATCAACAAGTAAACTACAATCAAGTGCAGCGTGCTGACTTGGGGATTGTCAACATTAGCAGCCATCCATGAGTTTTGCAATGCCTGGCAAATCACAAATGTAAGATGAGAAAGAGCAGCCCCAGAGAAGTATATGTAACCTTTGTTCTGATTTAGATACTGTAGGTGAGGCTTCAACCCCGTGTCTCCTCTTTCTCTCTCTTCTTGCTTAATTAATTTATCGCCATTTGATGCTTTAAACTGCTTCTCCTCGAAAACTTGCCTAATCTCTCTAGCAGAATTTGAATGTCTTAGGGCAGAAGTAACATTCACAAGCTGGTCAGAACCAGCAGTCTCTTTGTGAGCATTGACAAGGTCCTGAAATTCTTTGCTTGAAGTCAATAGATGGTGATAAGGACCAGCTTGTAGGATTTCTCCATCTGACATCAACTGTAAAGACAGAATTTTGTCTAATAATTTGGATTTAGCAAGTCCAAATTGGCATTAGTGACAGAAAAATAATTGAACAAGAATGATTTAGTTCTCATTGACCCATATTAACATGAATGCTGCAATGAAAAATAAACCAGAAACAAGAGGTCAAATATAGCACACAAAAAAAAGCCCTGTAATTATACAAAGTGAGCAACCATTTATGATTCAACCAGAACCTTGTAATTATACAAGGTGGGAAAATTTATGTATCTTCTGCAGTATATTCCTTTCATCTTCAAAAAGTTTAGTGTAAAAGTCTTAATGGTAGATGAACAGATATTTTCCATACTAAAAGTTAAAACAGTTAGTTATGAATGATATAAAGGCCACATCTTTCAAAAGATTGCATGCTTCAACCAATCATTTCACACCAAACCAAATAGGTAATTGCAGGATAAAGAGGGGGAAGAAAAATCCAAGTACATCATCTAATAGCAATGATTAAATTTTGAGCCTGCTAAGGTAGATCAAACAATGAAAGAAGATATTTAGAAGGATCTAAGTAACCAAAAGAGATATGGAGACAAAAGATTACAAAAATCTTAACTTTAAATTCATTTCAAATTTTCAATTACTAGTGACATGCAGAAAACAAAGAAAAGAAAGAAGAACAATGACATAACCAAAGCCTTCAGATGAAAGAAATTACAACAACAATAACAACCAAAGCCTTTTCCCATTAGGTGGGGTTGACTACATAAATCAAATGATGCTACTATGCTCTATCACTTAAGATGAAAGAAATTACCAAAACAAAATCAAATGCTGGGAGGAAGTCAACTTGATGAGTAACAAGCAAGACTGTCTTCCCTGTAAGTCCTTCCATGATGTATTCCTGCAAAGTTTCGAAGTCATCATCAGTAAAGAATGACAATGAAGATATAAATGCAGTATGTGAAGATAGGAAGATGTCATTACATTAAACAAATTTGTGGCAGTATGTGCATCAACAGCACTGAATGGATCATCCAAGAGATATACATCAGCATTCTGATAAAGAGCACGAGCAAGTTGAATTCGCTGCTTCTGACCTCCACTCAGGTTAACTCCTCTCTCCCCTATTTCAGTGAGATCACCATGGGGGAACAACTCAAGGTCCTTCATTAGTGAAGACCTATGAAGTGTTTCTTGATATCTTTGAGCATCCAAAGCTGATCCAAACAAAATATTTTCCCGTATTGTACCTGTCTGTATCCATGCAGTTTGAGAAACATAGGCAAACTTCCCATAAACATCAATCTGTAATTCAGAAAAGAGAATCAGACAGCTATTAATATTACTGGTAAAATGAAGGACAGGAAAAATTGACTCCAGTAAGTTGAATTTATGTGGTAAATGTGATGGCTGGCAGAAAAGAAGAAATGTCATCCAAGTTATAACCAATTAAAGTATCACAAGGTTTAAGATTGTTTTCTGCAAGCATAAAAGGAATAAAAGCTTACAGTTCCCTTTGTGATAGGAACTTCTCCGAGAATTGTTGCTAAGAGGGTTGATTTGCCTGAGCCAACTTCTCCACAAATAGCCACCTTTTGCCCATGTCTAACCTCCAAATTTAGGTTTCTCAGTGTTGCCTTCGATACATTATGTTCCCATGAAAAGTCAGCAGACCTGATTAAAATTGAGAATCTGAGATTGTCATTAAAACACCTCTTCCTGAAAATCTCACTCCGCAGTTCAGGTGCCTCAAGGAATTTAACAATTCGAGCAAATGCTACATTTGCTTGAATGACCACCCCAATAACATCCGGGATAATGGTAATTGGATCTTGCACAAGGCGTAAAGTTGCCACAAAAGTGAAAACATTATTTGCATGTAAAGGAACTTTTAGGAAGTAACATGTGCCGAAGGAAGCAACAGAGACCAAAACAGGCGAGGACCAAAAGAGTAAGATGTTGTATGCCTTTCTTAATTGCACTGAAGATAACCATTTGAGTTCCAGATTTCTTAAGCTTTCTATAGCATTTTTAAAATGGGTTTCCCATGCATATAACTTCAATACTTTCATATTCACAAGAGCCTCAGAACTAGCCTTCAATCTCTCATCTTGTGCCACCATAAGTTTGCTCAGAAACTTGTGCTGTAACTTTGCTAGTGGAGTATTGCAAAGCACAGTGAGAACTATCACCACCAATGAGGCAATTGTTGCCAGTCCAACAGCACGGTAAAGAATTACTAATGCAATACATAGCTGGACGCTTGTTGTCCACGTCTGGTGAAACCAAAATGGAAATTCTCCAATTCTATAAGCATCCACAGTCACATAATTCATTATCTCACCACCAGAGTGAATCAATCTAGCAGCATTGGATAACCTCAGTTGTTTTTTATAAATAGCTGCAGTAAGCAGTGACCTAACTTTCATACCAATAAGTCTAGTGCGGAAATACCACTGCCTTTGTGATAAGGATTCTATGATCTTTGTAAAGAAAAGTGATATGGCCAATACATAGCCTTCATATTTGAAACTTCCATTACCCTCAGCAACCAATATAAAGGCATTCAGAAGTAGAGGACCAGAAGACAGAGTGAGTACCTTCAGCAGTGCAAAAAATCCTGATATCAGAATCTCTCTCCAGTGGCACAAAATTATTGTCCACAAAACCGATGGCTGTGATGACGGTTCTTTTTGTTTCTGTATGTTCAATTGATCTACAAACAACAAATAGCAACTTTCTGCTCGATCTGAATCCTGCAACTTTGGGATATCCTCATCCTGAAGTGTTTTCTCTTGACCCGTTTTCATCAATGTATTCAACCACCAAAATGACATCCTACTGAAGAATCCAGCTTTGGCAAATGGGGTTACATGGCTAATAGAATCAATTTCATTGAACTGGCCATTCAGAGGGGCATAAAGGCTTTCATTAATTTCTCTGTCAGTGTCTTCAGACTTATATACTTTATATGTGCATAAGAGCAGTAAAATTGCTCCAGGAAAAGATAGAACATCTAAAGCTGCCTTGAGGGACAGTTCTCTGCTACTAATTGCATAAAACAAGGAAAAAGCACAGAAAATACCAGAAACCAAGAATATAAGAACAGAAAACAGCCGCAAGCATGCTCTTGGAAGTTGTTTCAGCTGAAGACTTACTGTTAAACCTACTAACAACCATGTGAATCCCTGAAAGAGTTCTAGCAACCACCAATTAAGAGGCACAGCAGTGTGGGTTTTTCTCAACTTCTCCTCTAAAACCCAAATGCCAAAGCACAATTGCACCAATCCAAGAGAGCCATTGGTTATGGCCGAAACTAGTTGCAAATTTGAATATCTTTGCACCTGGTTCAAGCACTGAAATGATTTTGATGATGACTTCTGAATCATAATGAATGACAGCATGATCAGCAGTAACACATCAAAGCAAATGATCAACAAATGGTTGATGCATGTGGAAGGATCTTTCAAAAACTTGAAATCATAACAGGAAGGCTTTCCCCCAGTCTCAGAACAACTAGAATCCCCACAAATCACGCTCCAAAAATCCTCCATCTTATTTGTTGCTTCTCTTTGCTGCTGAAACTCTGTAACATAATGGGCAACAAAATCATGTCTTTACTGAGAAAACTGTCCTAAAATTTGAAAAATATTAAACCCAAAATGGTCATCAATAATTACTAAAACTCTAATATTCTTATTACAAACAAACAGTATATATTTTTTTTTATATTTTTTTAATATCATTCATTATATTTATTTTTTTATTATTATTTTTATTTAATCACAACTTTTAAAAATAATGTAAATAGTAATACATCCCCTTTTAAAAAGGGAAGAGTATTATTTTTCTAAGTAGTATAAGCAAAACCAACTGAGTGTTATAGACCAACTTTTCCAAAAATCTAAGCTGTTAGATGGAGGTTGAAAAATAGTTTAATTTCTAATAATCTCGTCATGCAATAGCTTTTTACACTTGAAGTGTGTACAATAGACAAGCCAATTTTAACTTATGTTAAATTTAATTTTTATTTAAAAAAATTGAGGCGGCAAGTACAAACTCTTAACCATTTAGTTATAATTAAAAACTTTGATACTATTATAAAGATAACTCTCCTAAAAGCTTAAACTATAAGATGGAAAAAGCTAATGAATGGTTGTATATCTAACCCTAGCAAATATCATGAACTGATTTTAAGAGAAAAAAAAAAAACAAAACAGAGAAAATAACAAAAAAAAAGTTTATATCTCAGAATGTGAACGGTTTACTCTTACAAATTACCAGAAAGACTCTAAACTCTACATAGCAATTAGTTTGTACAGACAAATTTGCATATGCACTAACACAAAGAGGAGTAGATGATCGCGCCAAACCTCAAAGGGCAACAAGCTAAGTAGTATGGATGCAAGTACAAGTACTGGTACAGGTACTGAAACTGGTACGGGTACCGCATATGGCAAATTTTTTAAAAAATAACATATGGGTACGACGTGAAGTAATTAAATATAAAACATAAAGTTCTACTTAACCAATGAAGTAATTAGATTATAAGATAAATACAATTCTCATAATATTCTAACTCCAAAACCAAGCAAGCAAAATTACATAAAGAAGGCACAACATTCAAAAGAAATGAAATTAGCGGTTTGTTTCATTTAATAGCAAATTAAACAACTTAACAACTAAATTTAGTGTTTTGTATGAATTGACTTGCACTTGAGTGATATTAAGTATTCAATTATTGAGTATTAGATACGTAATAATGTGTACGGAATAAGTACCAGAACCGGTACCCAGTACGATCACTGCAAACATTTAGGATTAGCCATGCTTCATAGGCAGCAAGTGTTTCAAGAACATTTGCTTCTGTGAAGTAACTACTAATAGACCTTTCAATGCATGCAACAAGAACCGGTTTCAGCTTTGTCACTCCCAAAAAACTTTAGGTTCACAAAGAAGAGTGAAAGAGAGAATCAGAAGAGACTGGAAATGAAAAAGGAGAGTGTAAATAGAAAACTTGAAATGTACAAAAGGCCCTTATATATAGTTGAATTCTACTTGGACACAGGAAAATAGAGTGTGATCGAGGGGAGAAGAAGAAGAAGAAATTACAGTACATTGAACTTATTTATTATATTATAATAAAGAAAAAATCAGTGGAAGCATTGAAAACTACAAGAATGGAATAGACATGTAATAACGATTACAAAGAAGATTAAAAAAGCAAAGCGTGTTTCACACGAAACCCGTAATGATTAAATAATGACTGATGAGTAGCCATGTAATAATGCTGTCTTCTGCGTTCGAAAAACATACAAAAGTTGGGTGGTTCTTTCTTTTTCTTCTTCTCGTTGGAATTTTCGTTTGTGGAAGACAACATCGCTGAATGTGAAAATGAGAGGGACGATGTCGTCATGGCTCACGCAGTCTCAGATTAATAATTTGCTTTTCGTTTCAGGGTTAGAACTCGTCTGGACTTTGGATAGACATTTTATTATAAAAAAAGCATTTATTTATTTATTTATTAAAATACTTTAAAATATTTTTAATTGTGTTTGGATCAATGTTTTTAGAATGGAATATATTACTCAAATCGAAAAAGGGCGAGAATCAAGATTTTAAAATTAAATCAGGAATAAATCAAAATCGCATTAAGATTTTATATATATACATATATATTATATAAATATATAATAATACGTAAAAAATATAATATACATATATTAATTGTATAAATAATATTTAAGAATATTAAAATATATTTAATATAATTAAATTTAATTATCACATAAATAAATATTAAACTAAAAATATTATGCTAATGCTAAAATAATTTTTTAATATATATTAGTCTTACATTGAACAAGTAAAAGAATAAAAAGTAATGTTTTTTATTATAAATTAAAATCAAACTATTCTTGGGGTATTAAAAAAACATTTTTTTATAATAGTATATTCAAACAAGTCCTAAATATCACTACCATAATAGTTGCTCTTTAGGGTGTCAAAATGAACTGAGCTTGAATAATTGATAAAATGGGTCAATAAAACAAAAAAAAATTGATGCAAAAGTGAAATTAAGCCTGAATGGGCTGACTCGATTTTGGCTCAGCACGATATGGGTCGACTCGGCTCACACGTTTGATGCTTAATTTTTAATTAAGATATTTTTATGTAATTTATATATAAAGATTTATTTTTATTTTTTAATGCAAATTAATATTTTTTTTAAAAATATTCTTTATTGGATATTTGATGGGATTTAACTATACAAAAGAAAAAAATTGAAATATAAGAATAGTTTTTTTTAAGTATTAATAATTAAACAAAACAAAAAAGAGGATGCGGGCCAATCTGTCAGGCCAACCCAACTCGCGGTCCTATAGAGCTGGGCTAGGTCAAGAATTTACCTACCTACAATATTCTTAATCTGGCCTAAAATTTCATTGGCTTGATGTAGACAAACTCAAATAAGTCGAATCGACCTATTTTGACACCACTAATTGCTCCTTATATTTGGTGTACCCCAAACATGAGGGATCTTTAAGTATATATTGCAAGGCAATCCTCTCACGTTGTTCTTTAGAGGATTATCTATAGATTTTAGGGTAAATGACATATTACTTCCCAATGTTTAATCTATTTTTATTTTTTATACATAAATTTTATTTTGTAACATATAATATAATTCTCTTAATTATGGTAAAAAGTGTAAATTTTTATTTTTTGTTAAATGTAAATGTGACAATCTTTATGTGTTTGAGAGTCGAATGTTTGAAATTTATATTAAAAGAAATTATGTGCTTTTTACATATAAATTTTCACTATTAAAATTGTTAAAAAAATACAAATTTATTCACTTTTTTATAATTTAGGGTGATTATATGTTATTAAATAAATTTCATGTATAAAATGTAAAACGGAACAAAATCTTAGGAGTAATATGTAATTTAACCTAGATTGTACTTCATTTTTTCCCCCGAGTACATTTGTTTTCAATTTCTATTCGAATTAGATTTTGGAAGCTATTTACAATGCTTCTATTCAAGTTTTGAACATCAATGCTCTAACTAAAATTACATGTTATAATAGGTAAAAACCTTTGACTCTTTTTTTTTTCTCCAACCTCTTCACTCTCACTGTTTTCCTCTTTCTCCACCATACCCTTACCGATGGTACTGTTTCCATCACGACGGCTGGGCAGAGGCTTTCGACGTTGGTGGCACGCGGAGGAACAACGACTGTTCATGTGGTTGTGGGGTTCAGGGTCGCGAATCTGACAGTTCCAAATGCGGGTCGTGACGAGGTTAACAGAAGCGCATGGAAGGACGACGACTGGGCAGCGCGAGGTGCGCTTGCAACAAAGCTGTGAACTGGGTCACTAGTTCTGATGAGCGTGGTTGACTGCGCGGTGGTGGCCTATTGCTGGGTTCATGTGGGATGACGGCTGTGGTTACGGGGTTGCATGTGGCGGTGCAGTAGTGAAGGCTGTTAGGCGCATGGTGGAGTCTCTATTCCTGATTGGCCTAGTGTGGTGTGCGAGTTGACAATGACAACTTTGCAAGTGAGGCAACGATGGATTTGAGCCAGAGAGGGGCGATGGTTCGTGTGTGGTTGCTGGGGTCGCATGCGGTGGAGGATGGTTGTGCAGAACGACGAGGAGAGCGACAGTTCTGGTTGGTGGCGGTGGTTGGCTGGATTTCTGATGAGAGTTTCGAAAGGAGAAAGGGAAGGAGAGAAAAAGATAAAAGAAAAAAATAATAATAAAAAGAAAAGATAACTTGTGAATTAGGTTGTTTGTAACAATTATTAGTCGTAAATATGTTATATATATTAAATTCTTACAAATCAATGATTAAAAAACATTGAACATCCACGTAAAATCACAATATCATATCATCTTTGTTAAATTATTTTAATATTTTTATGTTTTATTCGCTCATCTATGTCAATTGTCAACAATCTCATCTAAGGTATATATTTTTTTTAACTGTTTATAAATATTTATTCATTTCATCCACCTAACTTATTAGATGAATCATGTAAGCAAGACTCGAATTATATATTACTCCTCATCACTTATTTTGTTACAGAATGTTCATAGAATAAAAGATTTTTTTTATTTTATATTATTGGATGTGTATTAACTATATTAAATTTATGAGTTATTATTATTTTTTACTTTAGCTATATATTTAACATTAAAAATGATGTGTTATATATTTAATAGTAAAAAAATCTCTTACTCTTGCTAAAACTATCATTTTGAAATAAAAAATTTCTTTTAAGTGCGACCTAACTCAAAGATTAAGCAACCAATTAAAGCATTGTGAAGTCCAGTCTTTTTGTCGTCTCTAATATGGTAAGTTGCTCATATATATCTTTATTTTTTTTTAAAGATAGATAATTTCATTATTTTTTATCTTTTATATATAAAAGAAGAATATTTTAATATTGTCTTAAAGTTGTCTTTATTTTTTTTTACCTTTCCTCCTAATTTGAGGGTATGTTAGGTATTTTAATTTTTAATGCTTTTAATTTAGTTATTTTGTGATAATCTATTCCCACTAAATAAGATTTTTATTCTTTTTCAAAATCCTATGCATATTTATTAATTAGTTTTATGGTAATCTGCACCACTATCCATTCAAAGGTTATCTTTGAACTTGTCTGGTATTTATTGCTTTTATAAGCCTCTAGGTCATTTTAGACTCAAATTATTGGTAATGTAATTACTCTGCAACCATGGTTTTTATTCCCAGTTTCTTGGTACTTAATTTTTCCTCTCTTTTTGTGCAATTTTTTTTTTCATTCCAACCAAATCACTCAAATTGGTTTTATTGTCTCTGACTCGAAGCTCCTCTAAATTGCTGAGACTAAACCTCTCCTGTCTCGAGAACGGGATGTGACTGTTGCGCATGTTTTTCATGTGCCCAAATTTGCAGCAGATTTTGTGGCCGAAGCAGAAGCTCAAGGGATATAGCATGCAAGATTTGGTTTAAGCCTATACTCTCCTCCACTCTCATCTTCTCCACAGTAACTAGATCATTGTGTCCCCCCCTCCCCCTCAGGCCTCATCAGCTTTTCTTGGATATGTACACAGAATAGGTCACCTTTTCTTTCAGCTTTCAACTGCCCCAAGTTGTATATTTTTAATATAATACCCCATGTTGTATATGGCGAAGGCTTCCATGCACTTAAATGAGTTTTGATGCAATGATGCACCTAAAAGTTACCTAAAATAGCAAGTCAAAATATATTAATTGCATTTGAACTCTAAATTATACTTCTTATTGCAACATAGTCCTTCGCGGGTGAACAGCAAGGTGGCGAGATGCCGCTGGCGTCAGAGTTGGTGACGAAGTCGAAGTAGGAAGCGACGTGGGCGTGTTAGGGTTGCCAGAGTTGTGGATGAACTCATGGAGTCAATGGATGAACTCATGAGGTCAACATTAGAAAATGGTAATATAGTTGTGGATTAGCCAGAAAAAGTGTTTGTTCAATTAAACAAAGGACAATCAATATGCAACTTACCATCACTGATGGCAAGAACCATAGTGCAATCCATCACGGTTGGTATCCTGTGGGCTACTATGATTATTGTACAATCTTCAAACTCAGTCCTAATGGTTTTCTGCAGTATCAAATCAGTTGCATCATCGATTGATGCAGTTGCTTCATCCAGCACCAATATCCTACTTCTCCTCAAAAGAGCACGCCCCAGACAGAATAACTGCCTTTGTTCTATGCTCCAGTTTGATCCATCTTCAACAACTGTGTAACACTTTGTTACTAGTCATTAGTAACTAGGAAAGAAGTGCTTACAGCAAAGCTGCAACAATGAAGCTTGAAAGCGTACCAGAGGAGTCTAAGCAGCCTTCTTTCTCTTGGACAGCCTCTCGCAACTGACAATTCCCAAGAACTTCACATGGAAGCTACAATTACTCCACATTTGCAATGCAAAGCAAAGATAAGCAGAATGGAGCATGTATTTCCTTCCATACCACTTGATCAGTGTTGAGATAAAGGGTCCAAATTATATCTAACTGCCCCATTAAAAAGGGTAGGATCCTGAGGTATAACACCAAAACGTGACCTCTAATCATGAAGGCCAATAGAAGATATGTCTATGCCATCAACTACAATTTTTCCTCTTGTTGGCTCCACAAGACGAAATAAAGCACCTATAAGAGTGGACTTCCCACTGCCTGTCCTGCCAACAATACCGGTCTTGTGCCCTCCTTCAAATGTGCATGTGATCCCATGGAGTACAAGCGGCCCATCAGATCTGTATTGTATCTGTTTTGGTATAAACACATTTCAACTCTCATTTTTCTGATCAATATGCTACAAATTTTAAAAATAAGTAACAATCATTTATTTCCACTTTGCCTGCAACTGGCCAATAAACAGGAGGACGATTTCCTTCTATCACCTATGGGGCCTCACTTGGTATATGCATATATTGATTTAGCCTCCCTACAGATATTATATAATTTGCTAGAGTGCATTGAATTTGAATTGAATATACTCGGGATGCATTTAGTGAGAGGTCATATGAAAGGGCCATGCCAATAAATCCTGCAACAATGGATATTGAAAATGAGAAACTTGCATAAGAGAGATAATGCTATTGTTTGAGGATAAAAGCATATGATTTGTAAGATTATTAGAAGACTCAAACAAGGTCATTTCAGTGGTAACAATAACTGAAGTCTCACCAGAGGTTAAAGCCCCAGGAGGAAGCACAACCATGCAAAGCGCCGTGGAGGCAAGAACAACTGCGCAGACTGTTTCCAACCGTTGGACCAACCACACGTTTGAGGCAAAACAATGAAAGAAAGGGCTAGCATTGACCTCAATTAGATCAAGATTCTTCCTACAAAAACGATCTTCCTCTTCAAAAGCCCTTATTGTCACAACTCCAGCAACAGTTTCAGCTACATCATTAGCTATAAAGGATTTTGTTGTGCCATTCATCCACATCAATTCTTTTGCAGAGGCAAAGTAGTATCTCAATTCTTTTGGATGGTGCCTGAACTTCCTTCGCTAATATGTTGAAATGGGGTAATGTTTCCCTTAAAAATTTATATAATTAGATAAGATCCTCTTTTCTAAATTACAGATTGAAGTTTATGGGAAGTTTGCCTATGTTTCTCAAACAGCATGGATACAGACAAGTACAATACAGGAAAATATTTAGTTTGGATCAGCTTTGGATGTTCAAAGATATCAAGAAACACTTCATAGGTCTTCACTGGTGAAGGACCTTGAGTTGTTTCCCCATGGAGATCTCACTGAAATTGGAGAGAGAGGAGTTAACCTAAGTGGAGGTCAGAAGCAGCGAATCCAACTTGCTCGTGCTCTTTATCAGAATGCTGATGTATATCTCTTGGATGATATATCCATTCAGTGCTGTTGATGCACATACTGCCACAAACTTGTTTAATGTAATGACATCTTTCTTTCTTCATAGAATGCATTTGTATCTTCAGTGTCATTCTTTACTAAAAGACGGCTTTGAAACTTGGCAGGATTACATAATGGAAGGACTTATGGGGAAGACAGTCTTACTCGTGTCGTGACTCATCAAGTTGACCTCCTCCCAGCATTTGATTTTGTTTTGGTAATTTCTTTCTTCTTCTGGCATTGGTTATGCCATTGTTCTACTTTGCTTTTTTTTTTCTTCTTCTGGATGTTACTAATAATTGTAAATGTGTAATGAATTTTAAGTTATGATTTTTGTAATCTTTTATCTTGATACCTCTTCTGGTTACTTAGATCCTTAGAAGTATCTTCTTTCACTGTTCCTTCCACCTTAGCTGGCTCAAAATTATAGCGTTGCTATCAGATGATGTAGTTGGTTTTTTTTATCTTCTCCTACTATTTGTCCTGCTCCTGCCTGTTTGGTTTGAAATGATTGGCTGAAGCATGCGATCTTTTGAATGAAGTTGCCCTTATATCATAACAGTCTAAAGTGCCGGAAAATTTATGTTATCCTTTTAGACTTTTGCACTACAATCTTTTTGAAGTTGAAAGGAATATGCTGGAGAGGATAAATTAGTTTTCCCACCTTGTATAATTACAAGGTTCTGAATCTTCTGAGAGGATAAATTTATTGATCAATAAATTTGAGAATTGTGGATTGAGTCACGAATTAGGTCGTATTTTTAAGATAATTCATGATTATGTCTCTTTCTGTGTAAATAGTATATTAACAACGTCGTCCTCAAGATAAAACAGTTTAGAAACTCTCTGTATCAATATTCTTTGTACATAAGAATATTGTTTATATTTGTAGTGTATTCTCCGTCTTTCTCTTAAAAAATTGATATTCTCTCTAAGAGAGTTTCCATAATTTGTAGTAATAAAAAATATGAACTTTTTTTTTCTGTTTTGGAAATATAGAAATGTTACATTTTTAATGTTAATAGCGAAAAAAATCAAGATGTTACCTTTTAAACGTGAACAAAATCATGGCCAAAAACAAGGAAAATGTGAAATGAAAGTCATGACCAAACGACCAAATCAAACAATAAAATAAATAATGTCAAGTTAATAGATGGGCCCCAAAATGAAGACTTCTTTTAAATACATACTAAAATATCAACAATTCCCCACTTATATTTAAAAGAATAAAATCAAAACTTTGAAAAAAACAGTCAAGACTTGTGCATCAGCAAATGTGTTCTTTGAACTTGAACATTTAACTAGTGACAATCCTACCAGTGTATAAGACTAGATAGTGAATTAATCTTGAACTATCATTCTAGGATATACAAAGAATAAATATCACACACAATCCTGTTAGCACTCAATTCTAAAGCCAACATTTTTCGGTCATGTGCTTCTATCCCAGTTCTATTATACGCTCTAAAGAATTTGCCAAATTCTTATAAAATGCAGCCTCACATTCACATATACATAGGTGAGGCTATCAAAAGTGCTTCTGTAGTAAAACACTCCACTTTTGTTATAGTCCTCATTAAGAGTTGTAATAAGCTCAACCTTTTCCATTGCTACAAAATATCATGCTATGTGAATGGATTTGGAGTATAAAACCCCATGTAAAATTGCATGATTCCATGTATATCACTAATGACTTGTTTTTCTCATTGAACCTTTTCATGGGATCTCCATTCAATAAGTTGGGTTATACCATAATTAGTGACTCGTTTATCCATAGGCTTTAGTCTCATTCATTTTGAAGTATTCCACACTTTTTCACATGCTAATCCTTTCGTCAAATGATCGGAAATATTCTCACAAGATTGAACATAATTCACTCTCACAACACCTGTAGAAAGATATTCTCTTACAGTGTTGTGTTTTTGACGTATATGTCGACTCTTGTCGTTGTAATAACGGTTCTGAACAATTGAGATAGTTGCAGTGCTATCACAGTGGATTAAAATAGTTGGCGTAGATCTTTGCCATAAAGGAGTATCTGCTAGCAAATTCCTCAGCCAACTAGCTTCCTCACTAGCCGTAGCCAGAGCAATAAGTTCTGACTCCATAGTGGATTGAGTTAGAATAGTTTATTTCTTTGACTTTCAAGAAATAGCTCCATCAGCGATACTAAAAATGTATCCAGCAATTGAATTTGAATCATTTGAAAAGGTATTCCAATTGACATCCTGAATCCTTCAAGGACTGCGAGAAACCTTTGATAATGTAAGCCTAGGTTCATAGTTCTTTCTAGTAATGCATGAGCTTTCCAACAGCAAACCAATGTTCTTCACTAGGACAATTAGTAAATCTACAAAGAACTCCAACAACATATGCAATATCGGGTCAAGTACAATCAGTGGCATAACGAAGACTCCTAATAATGCTAGCATACTCATATTGCCTAATGCTTTTACCAGTGTTCTTAAATAATTTAACACTAGGATCATAAGGAGAACAAATAGGTTTGCAATCAAAATAGTTATATCTACATAACATATTTTCAATGTAATGAGATTGATCCAATGAAATGCCATTACTTGTCCTTGTTATTTTAATTCCAAGAATAACATTAGCCTCTCTAAGATCTTTCATAATAAAATTGTTGCTAAGCATATTTTTCTCTTCATTAACAGCACTAATATTTGTACCAAATATTAATAGATCATCCACATACAAGCATATCATAGGGCACACACTACCAACTAGCTTGTAATAAATACACTTATCACTTTCATTTATTCTGAAACCATGATTAATAACAAGAAAGTCAAATTTATCATGTCATTGCTTAGGTAGTTGCTTAAGACCATATAAGGAATTTTCTAATTTACATACCTTATGTTCTTGTTCAGGAATAATAAATCCTTCAGGCTGGTCCATGTAAATATCCTCATCCAAGTCATCATTTAAAAAAGTTGTCTTAACATCCATCTGATGTACAATCAAGTTATGCACAACAGCAATAGCAAATAGAACATGAATCGAAGTTATTCTAGTGAAAGGAGAATATGTATCGAAAAAATCTATATTTTCTTTTTGCTTAAGGCCTCTAACTACAAGTCTAGCTTTATATTTTTTTACGGAACCATCAGCCTTTTAATTTTATTTTTAGTACCCATTTATAACCAATAGGCTTACAGCAAGAAGGCAAATCAACAAGTTTCCACGTTTTATTAGATTGTTAAGAATCCATTTCATCTTTCGCAGTTTCTCGCCAAAATACAGAATCAGTAGATTTATATGCCTTTTTTAAAGAAATAGGATTTCCTTCTAAAGTAAAAGCATAAAAATCAGGCCCAAAATCTTTTGATATTTTAGGTCTTATACTCATTCTTAACTCAATTTAGTATTAGATGGTTATTTACGCTTAAACAACATTGGCTCATTAGCAACAATATTTTCTGTAGAACCCCCACTAGTTGAACCCCTACTAATTTTATATTTAAACGAAAACTTGTCCTCAAAGAAATCAACATCCAGTGATTCAATAATAACTTTATTTTTAATATCAAAGAACCTATATGCCTTGCTATTTAATGCATACCCAATAAAAACACATTTATATGCTCTACTTGCTAGTTTAGATCTTTTAGGATATGTTATTTGCATATAAGCCAAACAATCTCATATTCTAAAATATGAAACATTTGGTTTTCTATTTAGCCATAATTCAATAGGTGAAACACTAGTTTTTAAATTAAGAACTCTATTCAAAACATAGAAAACAGTAAGAAGAATTTCTCCCCACCAAAGGGAAGATGCACTAGAATTTAATAAAATAGTTTCACCAAGCTCAAATAGAGTTCTATTTTTTCATTCAACTTTTCCATTCATTTTAGGCGAATAAGGTGCAGTTACTTCATGAATAATTCCAAATATTTCATACAACTTATTAAATTAATAGAGTTATATTTTGTGCCTCTATCACTACAAAATTTCTAAAATTCTTTTCCCAAATTGATTTTCTATTTCATTCATAAACACTCTAAATATATCAAGAGTTTCACTTTTTATGGCGCATCAAGTAAACATAGATATAATTTGAACAATCATCTATAAAAGTAATAAAATACATTTTCTCGTTTCTAGTTAAAACACCATCATATTCACAAATATTAGAATGAATCAAATCAAGAGGTTCAGATTCTCGTTCTACAGATTTGTGTGAAGTCTTGGTTATTTTGGCTTGACTGCATGATTCATATTTGTCATAGTCCTTTAGTTGTATTTTAGGAATAATACCTAAATTACTCATATTTTTAATTAGCCTTTTATTAATATGACAAAGTCTAGCATGCCAAACATTAAAAGTACTAACAATATAAGAAGAATATGTAATTTTATTCATCTCAACATTCAGCTTGAACATACCATCACAAGCATAACTCTTACCAACAAATGATCCACTTTTGGTAATGACATATTGATCAGAACCAATGTTTTGAACAAACTTAACCTTGTTAAGTAGAAAACTAGAAATAATATTCTTCCTCATTTCTGGAGTATGCAAGATATCTTTTAGAAGGAGTGTCTTTCCAGAAGTAAACTTCAATTCCACAGTACCAGTTCCAGCTACCTTAGTGGTATAGGAATCACCTAACAACACTTTTACATCATTGACTTCAGACTAAGTCTTGAACAAGGAACGATCATGGCACACACGGCGAGCTGCGCTTGAATCTACCCACCACCCTTCAGAACCAAAAATCATATTGATTTCAATAATCATAGCCACAAGTGACTTATCCTCAATCACATTAGCTTGAATTGTAGGATAACGATTCTTGCAATTTCGAGCCATGTGACCAGGTTTGTTGCAAGTATAACACACAAACTGATTGTTATTGTGTGTTTGCTACCTTAAAGGGGGTCCATTGTTGTTCCTATTATGGTTTTGGTTATTCCTGTTCTTATTCTGGTTATACATTTGGTTCTGGTTCAGGTTCTAGTTCAGCTTCATATTCTTCCTATTTGGCTTCAAATGTGCTAGAGTTTTATTGTTGTTATTTGAAACAACAAAAACATCCTCTTTTGAATATTGTTTTCAAGCCTCCTCCTCAACCCTAAGTTTGAATATCAGGTTTTCCATCGAAAACACCTTCAATTTGTGGCGTAGATCCTTCTTGAAATTATTCCAGCTTGGTGGCAATTTGTCAATCATCACAGCAATCAAAAACTGTTCATCAATCTACATACCTTCAGACAAAATTTCATGAGTAATTTTCTAGAGTTCATGGGATTTGGAAACAAAAGATTTTTCGTCAACCATTTGATACTTCATATAGCGACTAACAACATATTTCTTTGACCCAGCCTCTCCAATATCATATTTCTTTTGCAAAGTATCCCAAACATCCTTAGCAGTCTTAAACGAATAATAATAATCATACAGTTTATTACTCAAAGCATTCAAAATAAAATTCTTGCACAAAAAGTCATCATATTCTCAATTTTCAATTTCTTTTGTGTTTTCAGCAGTAGGTGGATCAACTTGTCCAGACTTAGTTATAGTGAGATAAGAAGCAACTTTTTTCTTAGTAATATAAAAGAACATTTTACTTTTTCATCTCTTAAAAAACAGACCCTCAAACTTGAAAGGTTTGTTGTTGTTGTTGTTGTCAGTATTAGCAGCATACTTATTTTCAATCTCCATAGTAGAATAAAAATTTATCTTAAAATTGGAGAAGATATTACCTCGAAATTTGAAAAGGATAAAAATTATTGACCATTAAACTTAAGAATTATGGGTTGAGTCACAAATAAGGTCATTCTCTTTATTGACCATTAAACTTGAGAATCATGGCCAAACTTTCACATTATTGACCAAATCAAACAATAAAATAGATAAAGTCAAGTTAATAAGTGGGCTCCAAAATGAAAACTTCTTTTAAATATATACTAAAACATCAACAACTAAAGGTTCTCCGGTTAGTCTTTTTATGAAAGAAAGGCATACCCAAGTATTTTTCTAAATCATCAATTAAAGAAACCCCAAAAGCATTTGCAATCTCCAAGGCTCTGTTGTGATTCACATTTTTAGAAAAATAAATCGTATTTTTTTCCAAACTAACCTTTTGCCTAGAGCTCTCACAAGAAAAACATTTAAACAATTTTTAATCACATCCACCTGTTCGAGAGAGGCCTCTGCAAATAGAATAAGATCATCTGCAAAACACATATGAGAAATTGGAGGTCCTCCCTTGGAAAGGACGAGGGGTTTCTAAATATTATGCTCCTCCGTCGTGTCAATTAAGTGGGAAAGCCTCTCCATGCAAATCACAAACAAATAAGGAGAGAGAGGGTCATTCTGTCTTATACCTCTAACAGGATTGAATTCCCCAATACATTCCCCATTCCAGAGTAGTGCCGTCAAAATAGGCTAAGCTCACTGGACTAACCTGAATAGTCTAACAAAATGAATGGATTGGGCTATTAAATATCAGTCCGAAATTAAAAATAGCTCGAACGGACCGGCCTAACGGACTGGGTCAGCCTAATCCGTTTATATTAAAAAGAGACTGATTGAGTTGACAAAATATCAATTCAAAACTTACATGGCCGATCTGACTGATGGCCCGTTTTGATATCTCTATTCCACATAATGTTCAAAGAAGTGAAAGGAATACAATGCCCAATAAAACTAAACAAGCTGTCCTGCAAACCCAAATCTCTGAAATAGTCTTTCACAAAATTCCAATTGAGGTGATCATAAGCTTTTTCCTAGTCTATCTTAATCACCATGTACCCTTTCTTATCCTGTTTAGCCCTCATCTTATGAATAATCTCTTGCGCAATAATAATATTTTCCGTTCCATGCCTGCCAGGGATAAAACTATACTGATTAGGGGAGATAATGTCAGGCATCACATGTTTGAGACGGTTGGCAATAATCTTGGTCACTACCTTGTACACAACATTGCATAGACTAATACGTCTAAAGTGTTTAACAGAATCCGGATGATCCACTTAATGAATAAGAGGTATTAGAGTTTTGTTAATCTCCCGAACTTTTTCTGGCCACTCAAAAATATCAGAAACTAATTTACACAGAGTCACCAACAACTGACCATTAGGATTGGAAAAAATTGCATGTAGACCATCTGGACCTAGCGCCTTAAGACCCCCATACCAAAAAGAGCATTCTCAATATCTTGTCTAGAAACAACAGCATGGAGCCTCTGCATCTGAACTTCAGTTAATCTATGGTAGCTCCCCGAGAAAGGAAAAGGAGTAGAATGGTCTTGGCTTTGATAAAGATTGGTGAAAATAGAACGTACCAACTCCTTGAGAGTGTCATTATCATGGCCTCAATCCCCTGTATCATTTTTTAAAGCACCAATATGATTTTCCTTTCTCCTAGCAATAGTAGAGACAAATGGAAAAAAACGAATATTACGATCCCCAAAATCAACCCACTTTGCTCTGGATTTCTGCAACCATAACAATTCTTCTTCATTAAAAACTCTTTCATACTCCCCCAGGCGATCCTTCTGTAACTTTTCAAGAAACAAATTGGGCCCCAGCAAAAGCCTATTATGAATGGATAAAGATCCTCTCCTGTTGTCAAAACCAGGAGAGGATCCTGTCTCTCACAATCACTCCCAAGTTGCTTTTTTTTTTTTTTACCTTCTTAGCTCTTCTTTTATGAGAGACAGGATCCTCTATTATTTTTGTTCAACTGGAGAGGATCATTATCCATTATGAATTACCTTGCAAGCAATTAAGTAACTTGTTTTTTCTTCTCAAGATATTGCCAAAAATCTTCCAATTCCACTCCTTGGCACTTGAAGTAAACGTCTCCACGTTATCACACCAGTTTTTTTAAGAATCCCAGTTCCGCCTTACTAGCTCTTCAAACTTATCATGACCCAACCAAGCTGCTAAGAAACGAAAAGGTTTGGGAGAGCCTTGCCTCATAGCATGATCCGATTTGAAAAAGGGGAGATGAACTAAAGACGCATCAGGATGAAGAAGAGTCCAGTCAGAGTTACAAAGCATTATGTCCAACCTCACCTTCAAATTACCACGTTTCCAAGTGAAAGGAACACCCTGAAACCCAAAGTCCTGAAGGTCACAATCAATGATACAATTTTTGAAAGCACTACAAACAGGTGACGAACGATGAACATCGCCCATTCTTTCATGCTCAAACAGAGTAGAGTTAAAATCACCACGGCCCCTCAATAGAATTATTGATTGTCCGAAGCTCATTCCAAAGCTCTGCCATTATAGCCCCTTAAGGTCTCGCATAATATGCAGCAAGGAACCAAGACTGTCCTGAGTTCAAATTGACTTCCATATGCACAAACTGTCTACCATGCCTGAGGATAGAAACCTGCCACAAAGCATCATCCCACAAGCACCACACTCCACCTGCAAAACCTTGAGGTTCCACTCTAAAAGAGCGCTGGAATTTCATTTTTTTAACCGCAGAATAAATTACTGTCACTATCCATAGTAAAAAGGAAAAAAGAAAAAGGGACTAAGCAGCACACACCAACTCCACCAACTACTGACCATCCTGGACCACTGTTTCATTAACATCACTCTGTCTTGAACCCTCTGGGTTTAATCCAACAATCTCAGTATCACTCGTCTTCATTTCGTTCATGAGACTTGAGTGAGAGCATAAGATCTTATCCACCCCTGTCGAATAATCGATTTTAGCATCTGGAGGCTTCTCCTTAAACCCAGCATACTCATTCGAAAGTATCCCGGATTGAAACCCAAATACCTCATCATTCATATGTTTTCCTGTGGAAGAAGTCAGATCATAGAGTTTCATGGCTTCCAGGGCAAGATCTAATTTTTGGCCTACGTACAAATTCTTTTTAGATGAATGCGTCCTAGGAGGTTTCTTCACACCACCTTTTGGCCTTTGTTATCATCATTTTCCCAACAGCTTTAGAAGAAGAAGAAACTTTCGTATCAGATTTTTATCATCATTTAAACTATATTTTTAATATGATCATTAAAGTGTAGTTAAAAATTTAGTTTAAATAGAAGATAAGAATGACTCACAAATATGATGTGATACCAATTTAATGATTTAGAGCAAGAAAAATATGTTGCTTGGGAGCTTCTAATAATCTCTCATTTTATAAGTGGACTTTTTTGTCATTTACAAGATTTCAATTATGAGACGTGTAATGACAATTGACAAAGAGAGTAGAAAGTTGTTGCCATTATCACGTAGGCATCAATCTAATAAATTCATTACAAGCAAATTATTAGAGTTTGCTTTTTGTCTGGTTCAGTTATTGTGTATGTATGAAAGGAACGAGGGACTCCTTTTGGTCCCGTTAGTTCCAATTGATTCTATTAGTGGAGAACTTTAAATTTGTCTGATTTTTATTTAGTTAGCTTGAAGACCCATTATGTCCATTTCATTGCATTATTCGAGAAGTTAAAATGAGTCTGATTTTTAGTGATTACGTGAAGGTGTATGTCAGAAGTTGCCGTAAACTCTATGTTATTATAGCCATCTGCATAAGGTTTTCTACAGTAGCTGTATATTCTTCTAATTCAATTAATGGAAACATTATATGATCAAGGGAATTTCGGGTCATAAAGGATCTTTCAATTGTCATCTCCAAAGCAAGCACTGAAGATGAAAAAATGCTTATTAAAATTGAAGTATATAATGTCTCTTTCACGAGACTAAAAATAATGAAAAAAAATAGGTTGATCATGCTGCATGATATAGGTCTGCATCTGCATCAGCTGTGTTTGCTCTCATAATAATGTAGTTTGTGTATAGTTGATCATGTGGAATTGAGTGCCATCTGTTTTGGTCTTCTTCGTTCATAAATGGTATCAAGCAATTAAATTGTAGAGAATTTGTGTATGGTTGTTACGCTGTTGTCACAATGTTAGTGTCAATGATCTCTTCTGGCTTCATCTGACTTTGATTTTTACCACGTTATGTTACCCACTTTATAAAGTCCTGTTGCTTGATCTTTTAACTTGGCATCTAACAATGCATTAATGTCCTTTGCAGCTTTTATATATTTAGTGCTTCAAGTCAAATCAAGGTTGACATGTAATAGAGGATGACTATACAACGGAAAAGTATGAGGGAAATTGTGATCTGGTTATGTTAAAAAAATTACTAGAGGGTAGAAATTTGCATATCATAATAATGTACACTCCATTTTCAAATACTTTGTCTTTAGCCCACCAATATAGGTTGCAAAATGTAATCATTTTTTCCTATCGAATTCTCTTTGATAAAAACTTATGTAAACAATTTTCTAATTTCTTTGTGCTTTAATTTACAAGAAGAAGCTCATAAGCTTAAACTCTGCTCAACTCCCTGCTAATGTTCCCCCTCAAAGTTGACTAAAACTTCTTTTACACTATTAGTTTAGGACATAATTCTTGCCCCAAAGTAAAATATTCTTGATTGTTTTCGTGTGAAATAGAAATAGGTGAGTAGACTACAATCTTCAGAAAGGAGTGCCAATAAAATCAGATAACAGATGGGGACTCATCTCAGTATATGAAGTAACATGTACAACTCAGAAAAAAAGAGAACCAAACTCCTTTTCTTTGTAAAGCAATCATAAGTGAAGAACCAAAATCACAAAATCATGATAACAATGGATCAAAAAAAATAGTGAGAACTTAATAGACTGAGGCTTCATACACCGAAACAATATAATAGTGAGAACTTAATTTATCCTTTAAGGGTGAACTAAATATATATATATATATATAAGGATATATATATAAAATTTACAGGGTGAACTGATGCTTGAATTTTGGAATAACCTCTAATTGGGATTCATTATATATATTTCTTTTATTTTCTTTTGAAATTTATTATCCTCACTTACCTTCACGATAGTTTGATTTCATTCTTTGATAAATGAATAAATAAATATTTTTCATTTGGAAAGACTGATATTATAGGCCTACGAACTCAATGCAGGAGAGTGACTTCATACTCCTTGCGTTTTGCTTGAATTTTGGGTTCAATGGTGGTGCGTTAAGGAGCTCCAGTTGTTTCTTGCATGGATACTAGTGACCTCACCTGCATGCCCAAATTAAATAATCAGCCATTTTTTGCCAAACGGACGACAATTTTTCTCAAGTTACTCTACATGTATATTTTTTCACCAGTGGATAGTGTATAATAAGTGACCTTGCCAAGGATGTTCCAATTAACCACACAATCCCTTGTAAGTACTTGCTACATGCTAAATAAAATCTATTGTGTAGCAAAATAATAGTGAGAACTTAATTTATCCTTTAAGTTTAACCTTTTGTTTATTGATAGGCTATGTTGATGAAGGCCATTAAGATGGTATAAACACCGGCTGGATAATTACGATATCATATACTAAGATAGTATGAATAGCAGCTGGACAATTACAAACCTGACTAGTGACTGTTAGAATTTTCTTTTGAAGGACTATAAATCATATTATAATTTTATAAAACTCAAATTAATTAGATATCAAAATTATTAGAGCATTTTGTTTAGCTTAAATTGTGATCAGCATTGTTAATGACTTATTATTGTTAAAGCATTGTTCATATGTGAGTTTTGTTCTATGGGTCCTATATATGAGTTTATTATAGTGGGTAGGTTTAACCTATTTTAGTTATTCTATATATACAAGAAGAGGCTCATATTCCTATCCACTCTAGTACGTACAGTTTTCCCATTGATACTGACATGTGAGCGACTATTGAGGGATAGAAATAGTATCTCTCCCTCATCGAGATTACTTTTAAGGGTTTCAACAATAACTTCCTTATCAGTGCTTTTTCAAGGTAACCGTAAAATTCTTTATATATTTTGATATGCTATAAATTTTCAGAATTAATAGATTCCAAAAATTTTCTTTCAATTGGTATCAAAGCGGTTTTAATTCTAATTATGACTATCAATTTTTTGTTTTACCTAAAAATCGTATGATGTTTAAAATTGAAGAAACCCGAAATCCTAACATATGTGATGTTCAATTCAATTTTTTTTGTGATTAATTTTTTTTTAAAATTGGGTGAGGACTTTTGTAGATCAGGTTATCTTGAGTATAAAAATATGTATATTGCATTATAATGTTGTGAATTCACATTGAATTTTGCTCAAACTCATGGAATCCTGAAACGTTTAAATTTTATGATTCATTTTTTCTTTTGATGATCAATTCAAGAAATTGATTTAGGGTTATGAAAAACCTCTAAATTTCGTTTTCATATACACAAGAATTGTGTCAAATGGTTGAGAAAATAGAGTGAGAATTTTCTAATAGAAAGCCCACGAAACTGTAACGGATTAGGTTTGAACAACCCATAAATTTTGTGAATTAATTCTGAAAATTGACATAGGGGTTTTATATATCTCAATTTTCTGAGTTTAATGCACTTGAATCATTGATTTTCATTGAGAAACGATGGAGAAGGCAAAATGATATGATGAAGACTACTCAAAATGATAAAGATGTT
Organism: Ormosia semicastrata; assembly: GCA_029884595.1. Lineage (NCBI taxonomy): Eukaryota > Viridiplantae > Streptophyta > Magnoliopsida > Fabales > Fabaceae > Ormosia > Ormosia semicastrata. Next base: position 11,477,995 of record JAQQTO010000041.1, read on the forward strand.
ACTAAAATGGAGAAGGTCTCATATACTTTTACTGTTGACAGCCTTATGTATGCTCAAGTTTGTACACATCTTGATATTGTTTTCGTTATTAGTGTACTTGGGAGATACTTGAGCAAACTTTTGGTGGACTGCAAAACAAATCATGAGTGTACTAAAGATCATATGTCAACTTATATGAGGTTAGATCATCTTGAGGTGATGGACTATTCTAATTTTGATTATGGTGGTTGTCCAAGTGACCACAAGTCCACATCAGGGTATATATCTTTATGTTGGGAGTAGTAATTGTTTCTCGGAAGAGTGTTAAATAGACACTTATAACTACTTCCATTATGGAGGCAGAGTATATAACTTGTTATGAGGTTACGCATCAAGTAGTATAGTTAAAATTTTGATTACTGAATTTCATGTTGTGGAGAGTATTTTTAGGCCTCTTACTATCTATTGTAATAATTCTGTTGTAATGTACTTCTCTCAAATCAATAAGATCTTTAAGCGCTCAAAACTTTTGACACAAAGTATATGTTTGTTAGAGAGAAGATTCAAGAGTTTCAAACTCATGTCGAGTATATTCCTACATAACTTATGATTACATATCCCCTAACCAAAGGTTTAGCTATCAAAGGTTTGTTGATCATGTGACCTATATGGGTATAGTGAGGTCTTTTGATGTTTTGAATTAGTGATAGTTTGTTTTGTGATTTTATTGTGACCTCATTTTGTGATTATGTCTCGAGATCTTGAACAATTATGTTGTTATTATTATCGTTGTCATATAATATTGTTATATTATTGTCTAGGTAGTATTGTTTGTTCATATTATGACATATTGTGGAGATATTTTGGACTCGGTCTCATTTTATTTTTGTGCTGAGATGTTTGTTAAATCTTAGGAAACATCTTGAGCAGATGCTTGGGGCCATTTTGTTGAGAAATTCACTTTGATCACATATTCACATGCAATTTTGGATATGTTTTCCCATTACCCATATATCACATTTTGTTGGGTCACCGAGATATAGGTATCTTGCATGTATGATATCAGTACTCCTTCAAGTATGATTTTTTACATTGTTAAGATACTTAGTCTCATTTTGGATCTGTTGTTGAGAGTGGTAGCTCGATTTTGACATCATGTGGTGGCCACATATTATTTGATTAATCTAAAGAATTATTTTCTTATTAAAATAATGTAATATGACTTATGTCGTCCAAGTGAGAGAATGTTAGATTTTTTTTTTATAAACTAGCATAAATCATATTATAGTTTTATGAAAACCAGATTAATTAAATTTCAAAATTATTAGAGCATTTTGTTTAGCCTAAATTATAATCAGTATTATTAATAAACCTATTGTTGTTAAAGCATTGTTCATATGTAAGTTTTGTTTTATGGGTCTTGTATATGAGTTTACCATAGTGGGTAGGTTTAACCTATTTTAGTTATTCTATATATACAGGGAGATGTCTTTATTCTTAACAACTCTAGTGCGTACAGTTGCCTTATTGATACTGACGCGTGAGCAAATATTGTAGGATAAGAATAATATCTCCCTCATCAAAATTGTTTTTAAAGGTTTCAACAATGACTTCTCCATCAGTGCCTTCTCAAGATAATCCTAAAACTCTTTATATATTTTGATATATTATAAATTTTTAGAATTGATAGATCTGAGAAATTTTCTTTCAGTGACTACCACATTCTCCAAATTTTCATCTTATGGAAGGGCCGTAAGCATTTGTAATTGGTACAGCTTGCACTTTCAGTTGAGGCTTCATAGACTGCATATTTGTCACTAGAGAGGACTGCATATTTTAATTTTTACATCTATATACTAGGGTGAAAACTTTATAAGACAAGACAAGATATTAAACTAATTGAGATATAATTTATATTATTATAAAAATGAATTAATAAATATTCTTAACTTAATTATTAGTGATATATATTTTTAACTTTGTAAATATTTTTAACTTAATTATCTACATGCTACATATGCTAAATAAACTTATTGTGCAACAAATTAATAAAATACTTTGTAGATTGATGACCTTATTTCATGAACTAACAATACTCAATAAATTATTACAAGCTTCAGTCTTCTAAAATGATAGTACATGAATGATTTACTGCAAATATGCCTATGATATCAGCACATCAGGTGTAACATTCTAATACCAATATCTCAATATATATGTCATACAAAGAGATACTTAGTATTACAATGTCACTATATACATACTAATCAAATATTTATATCCATAATATTCGTTGGAAACACTATAGAGAGTCATATGAAATGTAAAAATACAATATTTATATCATAATGCATCAAAATACATATATATCATTAGCCTTAGCAAAGGCTTAAAGTATTGCATCACTCTATACATTTCAAAAGAGATACTAAAAGTACTACAATTGAAAACATAAAACATAAACTAATATATTCTTTAGTTTCTTTCTTCTTCTTACTATTGGAAGAAGTTTAACCTGGAATTACATGATACACAGCGGGGTGAGAAACTATACTCTCAGTATGAGTAATCAAAACTAGACATACATACACAGCATAGATAAACATAATCTTAATAACTACTAATAAGATATGTTTAAAATATCTGCAAGGTCTAACCAAAGCTTTTAGATAAACTTAGGTAAATCACATTTGATGCATACATCTAGTCCAACTTACAACCAAAAATGTAATTCTTAAGAATACTAGTTCAATATGTTATTTTGTGGTAAATAGAGAAAAATCTCATCCTCACATCACACGTATCCTGACACGCTGAGAAGTTCGGTCTTCATCCTTCTTCAAGGAGGCTTTCGTATTTCCCGTTTATCTCCTTTGGCATTGGCACTAACGAATTATCAGAGTTATGTCCTTCCTCAATTGAGTCTATCAGACACCCTTAAATCTCTCTTGGCCTTCATGAATGACATTAAAGAATACTCACAAAATCAACACTACCAATCTTTCTCATTCATACTAGGTATAATTCTCTTCTTGAAAACTATCCCTATTTGTACCTTAACACACTTTAGGAAATATATACTAATGAATCCATCTAGTCTAGAACTTCAAAACATCACAAATGATATTTTTAAGGTTACTGGTACTCACGCCGCGGCAATAACTTGGTCACACCGCGGCACCCAAGCCACGAGTTCTAATACTGATGCAACATCCCTTTCACGCGGCGCGTGCTGTAAAAATGACCTCACGCTACGGCATAACCTTCTCACGCCACGACATTCGAAGTCAGTTCATCTTCACGTTGCAACATAGCATCTCTCACGCCGTGGCGTGCATGGTAGAACCCAGGTTCTGCAAAATTCTACAAACGGTGGTACTGTTCCATTGGTCTTTTACTCAATTTTTGACCATTCCAAATCAGTTTCTAAGTGATTATAAGTCTCTTATCAATTCACTAACACATAGGAATCACCAATCCCCAACTTGAACCTATTAATTTGGATTAATGCACCAAAAATTAACCTAGGATGACCTAACCCCTAAATTGGGATTCAAAGGCATAAATGACAAATTCTAAGCTTCCATCTCAGACTTACGCTTTGAACAAGTCACAAATAACCAAAGAAACTCAATCAAGCAATCAAAACACATCAAACACCTCTACAACTCAATTTGGCCTATTAAGCAACCTAGTTGCATAAATACAAAAAAGAGTAACAAGAAGTGAATTTGATCACATAAACCCTTACCTTTGGCAGCTGAGTGGAGATTCAAGCTTGGTTGGATCTCAAACCTTAACTTTTTCTTTGACTTTCCTTTTTCTCTCTTCCTCCTCCTTGGTCTTTACTTCTCCTTCTTTCCTTTCTCTTAGCAAGTTTTCTGTTTCTGCTTTGTGAAATAGTTTGGCCATGAGAGAGGCCTTAAAAAGGGAAAATAAAAGACTCATATGACCTTTTGGCCAAAATTGATAAAATCCTGATCTGCTAAAAACACTTAGATTTAGCTAAATCCATATTTTGAACTTTCAACAACTTTAAAACAAATACTAAAATTCATATAAAAATTCGTTTTAATATTATCTGATATTTTCATATCTGCTGCTAGTCAAATCGGTTATAATTAGACAACTAGTATGCCTAAAAATGCCAAACTAGCTCAGTTTACCTTGAAACTTTAACTGTAACTTGTTCTATATATTTGTAACCTAGAAATAAATTATCCATATTTATTTCCTTCTCCTAAGCAATTTATGCTATTATCTGAGTAATTTTAAACTACTTTTCACAGTCTGAGTTACAACTAAGTACCTAAATTAACTCAAATTATCACAAAATTAAACATACATGTTAGGCAAAGTTATATGCTATCTTATGAACACATAAATAAGTCTAACATGTCATTTAGGATATTACATTAGGCATGCTACTTTTGGGAGTCACGGTGGCTAAAAATTCATATATTGTTCTTGCAGAAGTTGCAGGCTGTGAGTCATTTTTATTCTTTTATGATTATTACATTTTTAGTTTGGGATACGTATTGGTGCAATGCTTTCATTACATTTTAATATTTTGCATGCATTTGTATTCATATTCTGAAATCTGAATATAAATTATTACTATCTATGTTGTCTTCCGGTTTGATATCAAGTAAAAAGTTAGTATTTGAGGTAGGATAAGACTTAAAATGGGGAACAACTCTTAGTTGATGGCTTTTCTATATGAGGTTCAATATGCATCTTGGCTACTACTTCTTCCAGTGGTCTATGAGGAATCAGTTTGAAGAACCAAACCAAGGATCTTGACTGAATAAGATTAGAAGGTATCCTACAGTGACTAAGGTGCAAATAAGGAGCAATGGGATGAGTAACAGGGGATTGGGGAAATCATGTGGGAAGTAGGAAGTGAGGATAGGAAAATCAGTTAGGAGGTTATATAGGAGGAAAAGGAAGGAATAAAAGGGGGAGGACGGGAAAGAAAAAGGAAGCAAGCAACTCCAAGAAATAGTGATTTAATGTTCCCTTATATATCTACCTCTTCTTTAACAATGATCTTCATCTCTCACACGTACTAAGATTTCATAATTTCTTATATTTTCTATCAAGTGGTTCTCATTAAGTTCATGTGGGATGATGGCATGCATCACAATAGGAAAATTATCATCTTATACTCCTAAAAAAGGGGTGTAAGTATTATTCATACTCTTTTTAAGGAATGTGATTGAGTGAGAGAAAGTAATAGAAAAAAGTATGTATAATGAATGATATTAAATAGGGTGTGAAAATGAGTGTATGTATTATTTGATGTACGAATATAAAAGTTGATTACAATAATATGATGGTAATTGATAGGTACTTTCTAACACTTAGTTTTAATAAGAAAGAATTAAGTTTTTTTTTTCTCCGGACATTGCTTCTCTGTGTTTAATTTTTAGAGAAAGAAGCATCTCCAAAAGACAATGATTCAGTGTTGTTTATAGATCTTCTCCAATATGCTTTGTTGTTCGGTCACCAGTGGTCACATTCATTGAGTTTCAATTAAGTGATTACTATAAAAAGTGCCAGGGTTTCATGCAGTGCTAATAAGCTTTCTCTTACTTCTTTGGTGGATTCATTTGTGGCCAATAGCTTTGAAGGATTCAATTGTGGGTGAGGTGGTTTTTTTGGTGTACCTTGTATGATATCCAGCTTCTCATCGCAAACAAGAAGTCATGGATCTTATTCTCAATTTCATCAAATTTGGTTATTGCCATTTATGCATCACCCTGCTCCAAAAACTAGAATATAGATTCTATTTGTATTTAAATATTTTGAAATTTGAACCACTAATTGTCCCGTGTATTTTACGGGTACAAATATTAATTATTATGCTTCCCTCGGGTACAATATACAATTAATTTCAAAATCTTTTGTAAGGACTCACTAGCTACCAATAAAACGTATATAGGTAAGATCTAGCCTCATTCCATTGTCAACAACGTACTTGTAGAATTTTTTTTTCAATGGTTTTTTTAGAGTGAGTTTTTGGATAAATTATTTTTGGATAATTTAATTTTGTTAACATTATTATTTTCTGCTGACAAATAAGGCTTTTTTTTATGGTACCAAATTCTTTAGAAAAAAGAGAAGTTGTCTGGTTTAAAAGCTATAGTTATGCCACAAACCTTGCCCAAGTTTATATTAGTATTTATAGATAATCACATAACCTAACCAATAAAGGATGATGAAGGATCGAATCCAAAATTTGAGTCAAATATAATTTGATTCTACTAATTAAGTCAACCCTTATTAGCTTTTATGGGTGTAAACTAGTTCGATTCAACTCGATAAATATGAAAAATTGAACTGAACCAATTGAATGATTCAGTTCGATTTTTTGAATCTAATCGAGTAAGAATTGATTAAAATTGATCTTGAGTGGTTTGATTCTCAGTTTCCATGATTTGGTACCCAAGACTAGACCAATCCGACTCAAACTAAATTTTTCCCCCTAAAAAAGAATGCTGTCGTAGCCCATATCTGTTGCAAAATTGTATACAATTATACACAATTACACATTACAACTTCCTTTGTCTCTCATTTTTCAATTTTCATCAATCCCACCTTTCTCGAACCCTAAATGTCGTTGCCACCACTACTCAGCCTCACACTCATCGACTCTACCACTCCAGTAATGTTCCTCCTCCGACGAGATGAGGCGTCACTGCGTCTGCGTGTCAAGCCGTTAGAAAGTCCTTGATTATGAGTCCACCGTGTCAGTCACCATGAGTCCACTGCTAGTCTCAGATATGATGATCATTGGTCACAAAATGCGAATGTTGACTCGACACTCGCAGATGGCAAGAATCCACACTCGTTGGTCTCAAATCTGATCATTGGTCTCACAGTTTGTTCAGCGTTCTCGATCTATTTGATTTGTTGTTGGTACTTTCTATTTTTGGATTTTGATTTGGAAGGGTTTGGTTGTAGATCTATTGCTCTAATCCGTTCTTGGTTCTTGGTGATTTTGTAAAAAAAAAAAAAAAGAAATCACATACAATTCGACCACCCGAACTGAACCAGCTCATTGATATTCAATTTGGTTTAGATTTGGATTAAAAAAAAATGACCAACCTAAACCAATTAATTTTGGTCTGTTTGAATTTTTTCCTTACCTAAAATCAAACCAAACTGACCTATTACACCCCTAACTTTTACAGTTAAGTTTGAAAGACAATTTAATGATTATATAAATTTCAAATGTCAAAATATATGACTTTGGCTGAACACTCTTATTTTGGCAAAGTAAGTTAAAGTTAATTAAATCAAAACTATAAACGAAAAAAAAAAGGTTTAATCAAACTATAACACATATTGCCTTTGTCACATATCTTTTGATAAAATGTACCAAAAAAAAAGCACCTTTTGATAAAAAAAAACACATTTTTAAGCATCCCACCATTTATGTATATGTTAGCTTTATTGCTTAAAATTTAACATTCTTATGCATATATTTTGCAGAACAATATTATGTGACTGCTTTACTTAATTTATTGCATGCAAAAGTACGATAAATTTATATGTTCACAGTCAACAAATTTGTATTTTTTCTCTTCACAAACAATAACAATTTTCTTAAGGTAAAGGAAAAAAAATTAATCTAAATCCAATTAATGAGTAACAGACTTTGTTTTTTATTAAAAATTAATTTTAAGTTATATTAATTAAATGAATCAAAGTAGTATATAGACTATTAGTGTAAAGAGTTTTAATTCACTGACATCCACTTTAATTCATTAAATAATAATTGAGTTTATAAAATTTAAGTGATTGGCATGTAGAAAAGCGCCAGTCAAATAATACGTTAGTTAATTATCACCAATGAGGAAAAACCTAGGATATCGCTATCATACTTCTATTTGTGGTTTAAAACATGGTTACTCAATAGCCAAACAATCATATATACCAGCATCGCACCATTTTTGTGAAACGTAAAAAACATCTTCCAATGAGTAAAACCAGATCCAAGATGCCTTCATTACGATACTCATTTTTCTTTCATTATTACACTTGCCAACTATAGCACACGTACACTAACATTATTTTCTATTACACGCACACGTCCAATATGCATGCCCGAAGACTTCTTTAGAATATGTGAAGACTGGTCTTTTTTAGTGTTTCTAATATGATAGGTTGCTGAACGCATCTTTACCACGCAGTCTGTGTCATTTGGTTGATGAATGAAATTATATGCATTTTTTTTTCTGAGTTCTTCAAAGGCAAGTGGTTGGTAGGGTCATGTACAGTTATAGACCCAAAAAATTTAGGCAGTTAAAACAAAGGTAATACATAAGCATTAAAAAAATAAAAATAAAATATTTGCACAAAATGATGAAATATCGATTTATAATTATTTCTTTTATACAAAATAAATTTTTCACTATTAATATTATCAAACATCTATCTCTCTCTATATACATGAATGATCTTGACTACTAACTACATGCAATGAAGATTGAGAAAAAATGTTACATAGATTTTAACTTCTATTATTACAAATTTACTCATTATATGATAACAAATTTAGAAATACGAAGAAGGTAGAAATAATAAATGACTATCATGAGTAATATAAAAATTTTAAAGATAAGTAAGGGCATGTGTCCCCACTCTTCTATATGTAAGTTCGTCCCTAATATATATGTAATTATTAAGAACATATAGTTATCTTATAAAAGAATAAAAATAAAAATAAAATTAGTTACCATCCAAGAGTGAAAAGTGCTTTAATATAAAAGCATCTCCCCAACTATATAGCATATCATATATTATGCAAGTTAATGCTACTATAACTTTTCAGGTTCTATGAAATATAAAGCTTATGCTATTAAATAGTTGAGACTTGAGAGTGGCTTAATAATTTTTTTTAGTAATCTTTACATGCATATTTTTATCGTTTAGACCAGTTGCATGCATGCAGGCACGGAGGGAAAGGTGACTGCATTGTGTAATTGGCCCCAAATATACATGCATGTTGCATACATGCATATTACTATACTACTACTACTATTATTATTGTTATTATTGTTATTATTATTATTATTGTTGTTGTTGTTTTCCGTGGGTACATGAGAAATTAGTAAAAGATTTATTTGTGCATGAAATAATTAATAAAAAAATTTATTGAAGCAGTTATTGAAATTGTGGTTAAAGAATTATTTGTTCATTTATAAGGAATTAATATCAATAATAAGAATAAAACACATAACAAAAATATTTAAACATAACAGTTAAATAATTAATTTTAGTGTATAAAATACATTGTACAAAGAATTTTTAAAATAAAAATGATTTTTTAAATATAAATAAATAATTAATTTAGATTTACGTTAATAAACTGCATTTCATTTAATTTTATTAAGTTTTTTTGTAAATTTTTCATCCTGTGATTATATATATCAATATCATTTTATGTCTAATTTTCAAGCTCATAGGTTGTAAAGATAAAATTAATGAATATTAGATAAGTTATGGGTTTCAAATAAGTCATTTACAATTAGAATTAATGAATATTTAAGAATTAAAAAAATTGCGTCTTTAAAATTGATAAAACTGAATTGTCATTAAATTAATATTATAGAAGAGTTTTTTTAATGCATGAAATACAACAATAAAATAATATCATTAACATTGGAGTTATAATTAATTAAAAAACTAATATTAAATTTAAATGCAAATATATTAATGTTTAATTAATTTGATTGAATGTTCTGAAGCTGAATTATATGTTGGGAGAAAAGAGTGGTGCAAAAAAATTGTCAATGTATTTATTCTTGTAAGAATTTAATGACAGTTAGCTAAAGTAAAATAATAAACGTTATATTAATGCCTAGGTCAACCAATCAAATAAAATAATAATAGTAAAATAGTAATAATTATTTGTAATATACAACACATATTAATAATATAGATTAATAAAATAATCAAAATTTCCTCTAATTGATAACGTGTGTATTTATTACATATTTTAACTACCTATATATCAATAAAATAATCAATGCAAATGATAAAATAATCAATAAAACCAATAAATTTTGCACCTTACTTTTATATACACTATTTTTTTTACATTAGTTTTCATGCATGAAATAAAACAATAAAAGAATATCCTTAAAGTTGGAATTATAATTAATTAATTTGATTGAGTTAGTTATAATTATTAATGTTGAAATCAATTTAATTAATTGATGTCAATTATAATTTTTAATTAATTTTGATGGGATCAATTATAAATGTTAAGGTTGAAATTAATAATAACAAATTAATTTAGTTTTAATTAATTTGTTTTTAAATATATGTGGTTTTCAAATTTTAAAAGCAAATTCTAAACATTCCAAACAACAATTTTATAAGAAAGGAAAGGGGAAGAGGGATTACAGGGAGATATGGAAATCCCAAGAATCGTAGAGAAGGTTAAGGGATGCAACGGAAGGAAGGCGAGAATGGAGTTGTGCGGAATCGTCTTCGCCAGAGCTGCCACGGTCAAAATTTCCGGCAACAGGATCGCCGGTGACAAGTCCAGGCATTGCTAGAAGGATTTTTGGAGAAGGAGAGGGCTCAGACCCGCTAGTAAAAGTGACCATTGTTTCTGTCTCTGTTCTTTACATTGAGTACAAAGCTGTTTCGCAAATATTGGCTTTAACAAATATATTTTACCTTGTTCCTTATTTTACAGACCATTTGCCATCAAATTTCTTAGAGTCCCCATTAAACATGGAAAAGTGAAGTTCTCGATCCCATGCTGTCCAAGGTGGAAGAATTTTGCAGTATTTTCTTCTTGTAATTAAGATATTAGAAATGTTTTTATTTTTTTCTTTTTTATTTATTTATTTATTGTATTATGTTTGTTTTATTTATTTTTTTTGGTGTAAATCCCGATATTCAGAAAAGTAAAAATGTTTTCATTTGTTTTTTTATTTCTTTTTCATTTTTTTTTTCATTTGTTTTATTTATTAATTATTTATTTGTTTTATTTTTTCATTTGTTTTATTTATTTATTAAATAATTTTTGTTTATGTAACATTTATTTTTACTACATATCTTATATTGTCGCCTTACATTATACGTGATAAAAAATTATCATGTAATATAATGTGAAAATATTATGTGTTCTAAAAATATTATATATCAAATAAATAATATATTTATTTATTATTTAAAAAATAAATGACAATTATTCAAGATATGATTTTTTCATATTAAATTGATTGATTATTAATTATTATTTATTATTTATTACTATAGCAACTACCTCTATATGTCACATGGCAATCCCAAAAAGTCAATTCATGAATCAAAATTATTCCCCGTAATTTTAGCTTTTAACTTTCTAGATCAGTTTTCATGGCGCCCGCAGTGTAGATTATCTTGCTATATGCTGTAAAGTACCCTTTTCTCCCTTTTACTAGGCTGAGTAGCTTTCATTCATCCCGATGCTAATAGCAACATGTCTGACTTTATATTCTTTAGAAAAATGCTAGAACATCAATTCCATTTACTTACCACTCACATGTGACAGAATTAAAGTGAAAATGTAATAAAAATAAGAAAAAGTTAATTATAATTAAATAATTAAAATTATATAAATATAAAATAATATGTGTATAAATATTAATAAATATCATTCTTGTACTCTAAATAGCTCCTATTGCTATGCCTATATAATGCTCTCATGCCATGGTAATGGTAACAGGTAGCTGGTAGGGTATGTCATAGGCTATGTACCTAAAGCCTTTTTTCATTTTTAGAAGTTAAAAGAAAAGAATATCTTGCTTTCTTTTTCTTTTGTTTTAATATAGAAAAAATAACATTATTTTGTTAATAAAAAATTAAAAACAAATTTCTATTGTTGTGACTCAATACTTTTTATTTAAAGAAATCAACAAATCTATTAAACCATAATAATTTTTTTTAGAAAATGACGTTCTATAAATTATAAAATATGTAAATCACAAGGTAACAGTAACGAGCATGCCATTAACGACCATTATCTTTAAGCTTCAATCTCAAATTTCACTTTGTTAAAAGTATTTAAGATAAATAAAACAATATAAAATTCAAAAATAAAAAAATACCACTAAAATTTACAGGAGCACATGCTAGTTAATTAATAAATCAATGGCTATATGCAGAGGAGTACTGTGCATTGGAACCAGAACTACCACTATCCCTCAAAAAGTATAGGAAGGAATATGGTTATGCTGGGTTAAGGGCTTGTTAACACCAGTGTCCTCTCCACACACCGCATCATATATCTCAGGTGAAGTTGGCTTTGCTCTGAAGACCCCCCACAAATAATACTTTGCTTGAAATCCTGCCCAACGAATAACTCAAAAATTAAGACATAATTTTGTTTTACAAACAATAAGATTGAGATGTGCCACTGAAGAGGTAGAATAAATGAAACTCACTTCGGTGTTGGAGTGGGAGAACTGTAGAAGGAAAAACTAAAAGCTCTGCATTTTCAACCATAGCTCTCATGGCAAGGTCTTGGTAAATAATGTCATCAACCAGCTTGTCAAACTCCCTCTCAACTCTGTAGAAGCATGTAATTAACATTAACATATAAGGAAAATGCTTGTTTCACACTCATACCTCACATCTCTCACACTACGAGGTAGGTGGTAAAATCAAAATGTTGTTTGCAGAAAACAAAGTGGAACCTACTATTATTAGATGATGAAAACTGTGCAAATATGAGGTGATGTGTGTGTAAGTGTGCATGTCTAGCATTATTCAATATTTAATACTAAATTAAAGGGAGAGCAGAGTAAGATCATGTTAGTTTGTCTGAGAAATCACCTTCCATCCTCAGGAAAGAAATAAAGAGCAATGCTCTCATCAGTTGGCCCACAGTTTATGAAACCCTTTGGCCACACCACAGATCTTTCAAGCAAGTCCACACAAAGCACCTCACGGAAAAGTCTTGTCTCCTCCAGAACTTTAGAGCATGCTAAACTGGACATATGGGCCAGAAGTCCCCTGAGAGTACTAACATTTTGGTTGTGGAGGCACCAACTTCCCCTATTAGCCAGAAAATTCAACTTCAGACAATGCTTCAACATAGCAGCTAGAAAATTCACCAATTCCAATGAAGATAGCAAAACAAATTTCTTACCTCCAGATTGGATCAGCAATAGGTTCAGCATGACCAACTGATTCTACAAAATTTAAATGATCATTGGTAGCTACTTGAGAGTTTTGAGCAGACACAGACCCCTCACTAGAATTAGCTGCTGCATCTTTTGGAACTGGTTGACACTCTTTCTTAAGCTTGTTTTCTTCTTCACAGTTGTTACTGCACTGAGACCACCCATGATGAGACGAATTGTGACTATCAGGTAACAGCACCTTTGTTTTAGCCACAGTATTTTGTTGCTGTTGCTTGTCTTCCTTCACTCTCTCTATGCAAATTGTTAGCTCTATTCTGGGTTGGTTTGCATCTTTTGCCAAATTTACAGAGTCACTTGTTCCAGATGGGAGATGAGTAGATTGATCATGAGAAGATGTGTATTCTACCTTTTCTTCACAATCCTCACAAAACCAAGTACCATCATCAAGAAAGATCACAGCCCCATCTAAACAATACCTGAAAAAGGAAAGTTGAGTCTAAGGCCAATATGCACTTAAGAATGTGAAACTGCAATTTTATAAAATGTAAAAACTTCTGGTTTAGAAAGTGCTGGGAGGAAAATTCAAAAGCAAACTAAAATCACTATGCATCTGATGCCAAAGAGGAAGTTCATTGCATTAACACGAATGTGTAGCGCATCAACTCAGACGAAAAGATTGGTGGTATTTACGGGGTTGTTTTCTCTTTTTACAAAATATCTGACGATACACATGTATCTTATGATATAAAGAATTAAAGATTGTCTTACAATATTCTAATAAAAACAATAGTCTCCGATACGCATCTAAATCATGTTTTTTAGATACATATCTAAATCAAGTTTTTAAAAAACATCTAAATCATGTTTCAGATATGTATTACCCGTATCTTCGAATACTAACAACTAGTGCTCCCACTTTCAATACCAATAGCAATTTAAAAGAATGTCCATATGGCAATAAAAAGAGAGGCATCTGCAGCTAAGTATGATGATTAAAACTTGCTACAAAAGTAAATCATAATTTCACAAGCACTTCTACTAAAATCTAAAATCATATACCTGCTTTATATAACTTATTAGGAGAAAAAAAAGAAAAGAAAAAAATCCATGTAAATATGACAGAAAGGCTCAGGGTATTAATGCCAAGCAATGTGTATCATTTCAATATTCTTTGGATTCCCCGTCTATAATGGGTACACTCTCTCAATGGATATTTGAAGAATGTCAATATGACATTAGAAGTGGTAGCATCTACAGCAAAGTATGATGATGAAAACTTGCTGGAAGTACATCCAAGCAAGCAGACATAAAGAGTAAATAACAAGTACCTATGCAGTCCATAAACCTGACACTTGTTGCAATAAACCAATGCCTCAGGAAAGCCTTCATCACCACACTTAAGACAAACAGCTACCTGCAACAAGTTTACAGAGTTTTACTGCGTTCATAAAAGCAGATGTACAACCCCAAACACACACATACTCCTCTTCACATGTCATGAACTTAGATCAACCACTTGTAGAATTGTTGGTTTGTTTAATTGACAAATTTGAATTAACCAAAATGGAAAGTTTAAGCAGATTCATGCCTGTCACAGTAATACTGATAATTTTGTTCACCAAACAATTAAATTATAACCATATTCGTACACTAGAACTCTTAAATAAGCAACCTCTGTTAATCACACAGCTATTTAATTGGCCTAGCAAAAATAGAACTTGTAAAATGACATCGCAACTACACTGCATTTATGACATACATAATTGTTGCTACATCTTATGAGTACAATCATCTGTCTTAGAATGAAGGAGGGCAGGACCGGGATGAAAAGAGAAGTAACAAATACAAACTTGGACTAGAGAAATTGATGATAAATAATATAAACACAACAAAGTAAAATCATTGAGACAACAAAAATAAGATAGGAGTGATTAGACAAGAAAAATTGATGATTTTTTATGCCAATCAACCCAGACTTTAATCTGATGAATCTATGTATAATTGGCAGCTAACTACTTAAACCTACCGACACCAAATCTACCAACAAAATGGACTAATGAAGACCTCCATGGCCGCGTCTAACATCTACAACAAACCTACCATTATCATCAATTACCTTGAACTTGGCTGGAGATCAATTCTAACACCAAACATTCATCGCTCACCCTATAAAGCTCTCCTAAGAACCCCCACTCTTAGCACTAAGTACTTTACCAGGGTGTCAATCACTAAGATCACATAAATATCATGAAAACTTGTTATCATTTAGTTCTCATTCTATTCTTTCCTCTCAAACAGATAATGGAGTGTGACATGTTTCTAGTCCTTTTAAATTTCTGACCTATCCACCAAGCAACCATCAAAGAAAGATAATTATTATATGGCTAACCAACCAGTTACTTATTGTCTAAATTTATCATTTTAAATCTGCATTCAAGTTGCTATATAAGTTTTGATTTCCAAGACTAGATTCCATAACACAATCCCCCATAACGATGCTAGAAACCCTGCTTATGGCATTCATCTGATAATGAACAGAGAATATCAGATTTTAGGCAATGTAAGAATTGCAGGTAAAAATCTAAGTATAGAACATCCTCTTTACGTTTCACGGTCTATCAATCACAACATGGGCATATCTTCTTTATTATTATTATTATGATTATTATTAGTGCTAACCTCTGAAACACATGTTTTGCCTACTTAGACCAGGCTTATCAAAAGCTTCACATTCAAATGTGTCTTACATTTTATTACATCTTGATGTATATGAAAATCTACAATTTTGTCAAGAAACATTGGCAGGTATAAGGACATATATTATTAAGTACACATTAAGGCCAGAAAAATATATATAGTAATGTCCCTAGTTTCCAAATAACAAACAATGAATTAAATACATCTCACGATCTATTTTGTACAATACTTAATTTGAGACACAATTAAAACATACTTTTTTCCCCAGCAACCTAATTTTCAGATTTAGGTAATAAATGATGACAAACTTGTATTGTTTGATATGTGCATTGCATATTAGCGAATGATAAGAAATACCTGAGGTAACTGAGTTATCCCTAACTCAGCAGTGAAAACATCCATCTTTTCTACAACTTGAGAACTTCCATCTGCAGCTTGAGTGTTAGTACTAGAACCTGCAGGGGCATCAATCTCCACTAATACCGATGATGGCAGCTGAATATTTGTTTCATCAGTAGGATTTTGAATATCATTATGTGTTATGGCTTCTGATACTTGGGTTTCTGTTTCAGTATGTAAGACATGTTCAATTTGGGGTTCAAAACTTGATCCCACTGCTGTTGGTGGTGCGAATACCTGAGATGCCATAGGACATATATTATTAAATACACACTAAGACCAGAAATATGTATATAAAGTAATGTCCCTAGTTTCCAAATAACAAACAATGAATTAAATACATCTCACCATCTATTTTGTACAATACTTAATTTGAGACACAATTAAAACATACTTTTTTCCCCAGCAACCTAATTTTCAGATTTGGGTAATAAATAATGACAAACTTGTATTGTTTGATATGTGCATTGCATATTAGCAAATGATAAGAAATACCTGACGTAACTGAGTTATCCCTAACTCAGTGGCGAAAACATCCATCTTTTCTTCAGCTTGAGAACTTCCATCTGCAGTTTGGGGGTTAGTACTAGAACCTGCAGGGGCATCAAACTCCACTAATACCGATGATGGCAGCTGAATATTTGTTTCATCAGTAGGATTTTGACTCTCATTATGTGCTATGGCTTCTGATGCTTGGGGTTCTATTTCAGTATGTAAGACATGTTGAATTTGGGGTTCAAAACTTGATCCCAATGCTGTTGGTGGTGCGAATACCTGAGATACCACAGGCCCTTGTGGTGGTGCTATTGCTATGGATGCTGAATCAGAACTCACATCTTCAATTTGGTTGTTAATGCTGGAACCTGCAGGGGCATGCAACTCTACTGAGATTGATTGTGGCTGATCATTTGTTTGCACAATAGGATTTTTAATCTCACGATGTGCTTTGCCTTCTGACACTTGTATCTGTGAGGCCGAGACATGTTGAAACTGTACCTCAAAACTTGATCCCACTAAAGGTGTTGGTGTCAATATCTGAGAAGCCACAGGCCCCGGTGGTGGTGCTACTGCAGGTACTTGGACTTGAGATTCTACATAATTTGAAACAGCATTTGCGAATATCTGAGTTGCCATATGCCCTTGTGGTGGTGCTATTGCTATGGATGCAGAATCAGAACTCACATCTTCAGTTTGTGTGTTAATACTAGAACCTGCAGTGGCATGCAACTCCACTGAGATTACTTGTGGGTGATCATTTGTTTGCACAGTAGGATTTGTAATCTCACCATGTGCTTTGCCTTCTGACACTTGTATCTGTGAGGCTGAGAAATGTTGAAACTGTACCTCAGAACTTGATCCCACTATAGGTGTTGGTGTCAATATCTGAGAAGCCACAGGCCCTGGTGGTGGTGCTACTGCAGGTACTTGGACTTGAGATTCTACATAATTTGACACAGCATTTGCGAATACCTGAGATGCCATATGCCCTTGTGGTGGTGCTATTGCTATGGATGCTGAATCAGAACTCACATCTTCAGTTTGGGTGTTAATACTAGAACCTGCAGGGGCATGCAACTCCACTGAAATTGATTGTGGCTGATCATTTGTTTGCACAGTAGGATTTTTAATCTCATGATGTGCTTTGCCTTCTGACACTTGTATCTGTGAGGCTGAGGCATGTTGAAACAGTAGCTTGGAACTTGATCCCACTACAGGTGTTGGTGCCATTATCTGAGAAGCCACAGGCCCTGTTGTTGGTGCTACTGCAGGTACTTGAACTTGAGATTCTACGTAATTTGACACAGCATTGAAATCAGGTTTTGATGATTCCATGGGCCTTCTTTTCCCGTTATTTGTCTTCATGTATTTAACTCCTGTGGCGCCACTAATCTTACACCTGAAACCATGACCCTGTGCAGCAAAGTTATCCCCTGGTTCCCCTTCAGGCTTTTCATCCAGAACTTCAGAAGTCTTCTCTATATATTTCTGGAGGTAATCCTTGTGCTTGTCAATAGTAGCTGCAGAACTCACATTTTCTACCAGGCATCCATTTTTCTCCGATTTCTTAACTGTCTTAGGCTGAACTACTAAATTCATTAAAGACTTTGGTATCTGTCCACTCTGTTGTCCATTTATAGTTTTTTGTCTCCATGATTCCTCATGTAGTTCCAACATTATTTGATGTCTCTTTCCATTGTTATGCTCTTCAATATTTTTGTGACTAGTCATCTTAACCTCACAAATTTTACAGAATGCCACTGGTGGTGGCCATCGTAGTGGGGCATGCAACCCCACTGAGATTGATTGGGGTTGATCATTTGTTTGCACAGTAGGATTTTTAATCTCACGATGTGCTTTGCCTTCTGACACTTGTATCTGTGAGGCTGAGACATGTTGAAACTGTACCTCAGAACTTGATCCCACTACAGGTGTTGGTGTCAATATCTGAGAAGCCACAGGCCCTGGTGGTGGTGCTACTGCAGGTACTTGAACTTGAGATTCTACATAATTTGACACAGCATTTGCGAATACCTGAGATGCCATATGCCCTTGTGGTGGTGCTATTGCTATGGATGCTGAATCAGAACTCACATCTTCAGTTTGGGTGTTAATACTAGAACCTGCAGGGGCATGCAACTCCACTGAAATTGATTGTGGCTGATCATTTGTTTGCACAGTATGATTTTTAATCTCATGATGTGCTTTGCCTTCTGACATTTGTATCTGTGAGGCTGAGGCATGTTGAAACAGTAGCTTGGAACTTGATCCCACTACAGGTGTTGGTGCCATTATCTGAGAAGCCATAGGCCATGGTGTTGGTGCTACTGCAGGTACTTGGACTTGAGATTCTACGTAATTTGACACAGCATTGACATCAGGTTTTGATGATTCCGTGGGCCTTCTTTTCCCGTTATTTGTCTTCATGTATTTAACTCCTGTGGCGCCACTAATCTTACGCCTGAAACCATGACCATGTGCAGCAAAGTTATCCCTTGGTTCCCCTTCAGGCTTTTCATCCAGAACTTCAGAAGTCTTCTCTATATCTTTCTGGACGTAATCCTTGTGCTTGTCAATAGTGGCCGCAGAACTCACATTTTCTACCAGGCATCCATTTTTCTCAGATTTCTTAACTGTCTTAGGCTGAACTACTAAATTCATTAGAGAATTTGGCATCTGTCCACTCTGTTGTCCATTTATAGTTTTTTGTCTCCGTGATTCCTCATGTAGTTCCAACATTCTTTGATGTCTCTTTCCATTGTTATGCTCTTCAATATTTTTGGGACTCATCTTAACCTCACAAATTTTACAGAATACCACTGATGGTGGCCGTCGTACTGGGGCTACAATAGGAATAGTTGGTCCAGATGTTTGTGGTGGTAAGTACCTACCAACACCGTGGGGGAAACCCCTACCATAGGGAGGGATTGGTTCACGGTAATTAAACTGGCTCGGATTGCAACCTCTAAACCATATATTGTTCCAGCCATTTCTACTCTCATTTTGAGACTTCCCAATCTGCAAATAAACATTCAAACATGAAGCAGTGCATACATGGATATGGTTGCACATTCAAGTACAAGATTAAAGAAAAGTGTAAGAGATACAAAAACAAAACCATTGTTAGGTCTCCATTCCTGATCTTGCTTTCAATCAGGTTCAACCCCCTGAACCATTTGAGTAATCCAACAACTCAAACCAGACTGAACTGTCAACCTAGTCCCAGTTTTGAAGAGCCTTCAGGTTTAATATAAAATGTTGAAATATTATCACTATCACCATAATTAGAGTCCCAACACAAACTCTGAACTTTCCACATTTATTTACAGGCATGTTCATTTATGTATCATAATAACTATGATAATGGTTATTTTTCATAGAACATCCTAGCTTCCATTCATTTTAATAAATTTGGTGTTTCTTAGATACAGTATATTTATAAAATGAAACATGTGGTGCAGAAACAATCAGTTCTTCTCATATAAGAAGCTTTACAAGCAGTCCCCTTCACTGTTGGCATCTAAAGAGAAAACCTTTTGTCAGGGCTTATCTGTGTTTATTATCCAATACCATCTATGCTCTTAGCCTCTCCTACATACATCAAGGACTGTGACAAGTGATTCTAAAATTCAGACCTATCCTCCATACAACCATTAAGGAAATTTACTCATCCTAAGTCTAACCTAATATAACTGCTATTTCTATAAACTCATCATTTTGAACCTAAATTCCAAGTTGCCATATCAGCCATAATTTCTAATACTAGACTCCACAACACCTCCTCCGACAGTCCCACCAAGATGCTCGAGCCCCTAATTAATCTGACATGCATCTGGCTTTACACACAGCACTCAGATGTTGTGAAATTTCAACTGAACTTCACAGCATAAAACTCTGGATGAGTTCTATTGTACCGACCCACCTACTATGATTCTATTCCTTTACACAAAGTTGAGTATAGGTTGTGAATGGCCACTTATAGCAGGGCCAGGGCAACAATCACAACATATGCAGACCTTCTTTACCTCCTTTACCATTATTATTTATTTTATTTTAGTTTTATTAAACAAACACCAATATTTATGAAATGTGCTATGCCTACTACTCAGGCCTGAGACAAATCTTCACACCCGCCTTACATCTTTCAACATCAAGCTTATATAAAAATCTACAAATTTGTCAATATCTGTTGACAGCTACAAATTACACAAAAATCACAAAGTAAAATTCTACAAATACATCTAAAATGATAGGATGGATCCTCTCATGTGAATTCCACATGACAAGCTTATGTAAAGAGAGATACACACACAGACTTCAATTAATGAGGCCTCTAAAAATTTGTAGGACCTATAATAGAGTTTTTGAGTCTATCTTTTC
Organism: Ormosia semicastrata; assembly: GCA_029884595.1. Classification (NCBI taxonomy): domain Eukaryota; kingdom Viridiplantae; phylum Streptophyta; class Magnoliopsida; order Fabales; family Fabaceae; genus Ormosia; species Ormosia semicastrata. Next base: position 11,499,099 of record JAQQTO010000041.1, read on the forward strand.
ACATGATCTTGTCATGTGAAACACATGAGAGGATACATTCCACAAAAAGATGTACTTCGTTTCGAAATAACAACATAATTTTATATATGTATAAAAAACAGCATCTCAAAAAGCAAATAAGAATCTTCTATCACCTAAAACCACTTTCCTTACCCCTTATCCCTTGATCATTCACACACTCAGAATTCATACTCAACCTTTACCCAGAAACCCACTTTTCAAATAAGTTTTTTTAATAAAAAAAAAAACCCAAAATTCCATATTCACACACTCAGAATTCATACTCAACCTTTGCCCAACAACCCACTTTTCAAATATAAGTTTTTATTCAAAAGAAACCCAAAATTCCATTAAAACAAAAAAAAGTTTAAAAAAAAAACCCTAAGATTCCTTGTATTACCCAAAAACCACCCACCAAACTACCACATGAAAATCTCAAACTCCATTCACAAAGATTAAATTTTGACATTCATAGAATACAAATTCGATTCTACAAAAAAAAAATAATAAAGAAGATTTTTCCCCAAAAAACAAGGAGAAAAACTTGGTGGCAAAAGAAAAAAAAAATAAAAAAAACGAGAGAGAACTCACCATGGTATCTGTTTGAAGGGTGCAACAATAAGGATGGTGAGAATATTAAACAAAAGACAGTATCACAAGGAATAGAGAGTAGCAAAGAGAAGGAATGCATGCGAAATAGCTAGAATGAGAAGTATGAAGAAAAAAATTTGAAATCGGGGCAACGCCGTCATATGATATGTTTGCGTAACAATTCACTTTTTTTATAAGTGATGGCTGATGTCAAAAAGGTTTTACGTCAAAAACAGAAGAGGATAAACATAACTAAGATAAAAATATCCTATTGATTAAATATTGCTTATTACTTATTTAAAGATGAAAATAAAATGAAAATAAAATTATAAATAAAATTAAAGATGAAGAATTAAAAATATCTTTTTAAAGATTATACCAAACAAAAATCTTTCTAAAGATTAAAAGATATTGTATTAGTTTATAAAAAAAAAGATATTGTATTACTTTCCTTTTTTTACTGGAAAAAGATATTGTATTACTTATTACTTATTTAAAGATTACAAAGATATAATTATAAATATATTTCATTACTCATTATTTAAAGATTTAAACATGAATATAAAAAAATAATGTATAAATATGTTTTTTACTTTCCAGTTACATCTTTAGACATTTCCTTTCACAAAAAGATAAATATTTGAACACTTTTTAATATTTTATTATATAGTTATTATAATAGTACTTCTTAATACGTTAGTTTTTATCATTAAGTTCATGAATGAGTCCAATTTTTTAAGTTTTTATCATTAGTTAAGTTCCTGAATGAGTCCAATTTTAGTTTATTATGAGTATAAATTTTTTATTTTATTAAAAACATGATATCTCATATAGTTGTTATGATAATTAATTTTTTTAATAATATGGTAATACATATTTAGATAATAATAAGGAAGGTTTTATCTGTTTAAAAGTAATTTGTTTCTTTTAAAAATTGTTTGATTTCAAACTCTACCTGCACTTTAACTTATTATATACTTTCCCAACCGATAATACACTCTTCTTTATATATATATATATATATATATATATATATATATTAGCTTTATATTTAGTCATATTAAAATCTTCACATATTTGTGAGTGAAGTTAGATACATTGCCTACACTATAATCCAAGAGTGAATTGAGTATAAAAATTAGTAAGAACAAGCGCTTGTGTAATAATATTTAAATTTATTTTAAGAAGTATTTTTTATTTTTTATAATCATAAATTAGTTAATAAATTAAGAATAAAGACATATTTGTACAAATTTAAGTTATTAATAAATATAAATATTAGTCAGATTCTTATGTACTAATAGAGAAAGAGATTTTTTGTTTTGATATTAAAAATATAATTATAATGAGAGATAATGATGATTTACATAGATGAATTGATAGATATTTAATAATACAGAAGGAGTAAATTCTTGTAACATTTTATTTTTTATAAAATATTTTTAAAAAAATAAAATTTTAATTTTTTTTAACTTGAATATTTTATTTAATTTTATTTTACAATACTTGTTACTAATAAAAGAAAATAAAATAAAATTTGTAGAATTTAATTCATAAATATTAACTTTTTAGTTAACAGATATTTTTAAAAATATATTTATGAATTAATTAAATTTTAATATAAAAATATAATTTAAATATCTAAGTGTAATAATGATTGAAGATAAATACAAAGAAATATTTATTAAAAAATTATTAAAAAATAAATATTTAGTAGAAATAATAATTATTTAAATTTAAAAAAATAGGAAAACACCATGGCAATCAACACAAGATAAAAAATCTAGAAATATAGAAAAAAAATTAGCTTACATATTTTTTAGAAATATAAGTATTATATATATATTTTTTAAAGATGTATGATTGAGAAAAAGAAAATGATAAAAAAATAAGTATAATAATTTATATTAAATAAAGTGTAAAAAATATATATATATTATTTGAATAAGAATATAATAATTAAAAAATATAATTATTAGAGGTGCAACGTGAGGTGCAGCGTGCACCAATTCGAAATTAAAGGAAGCCCTTGACATTGACTATAAATAGGGGCAAAGAAACGGAACAAGCAGCGAGAGAGAGAGAGAGGAAAAAGTAAGAATGAAAGTTTGGAAGTCTGAAATTAAGAGAGAGAATGTGTGAAACCGAGGGAGAGAAAAAGAAAGAGAGAAAATAATTAACGGGAGTGTGTGTACGGTGAAAACCATGACAAAGAGGAAGAAGAGGGGAAAAATGAGAGAGAAAGAAAAGAAAAGAAGAAGAAAGAGATAAAAAAGAGAAACAAGTTTTTATGAGAAAGAATTAATTTTTTTAAAAAAGAAAATCATGACATCTTGTATATGTTTTATTATTTTAGTGTTTTGTGTATATTTTTATTTTTTTAATTTATTATGCATATGTAATGTTGTTAGATTATAAAAACTTAATATTTGTTTAGTTTTGAAATATTTATGATATTTGATAAAATTTAAAATTATTATAATTTGAATTATTAAGAATTTTATATCATCTGTCTTAATTTTTTAAGTGTAGTTTATATATTTGTTAGGTCACTTCACTTAATGTAAATTAGTTTTAAGTTAAAATCTCACATGATATCAGAGTCAATATTTCATTTCCGTTGTCTACTTTGTTAGGCTTGTCCTACCTACTTCGATAGGGTTGTTCCCACCTACTTCGTCACGCTCGCTTGTTTTGTCCAAACATTTATAGAGTGAGCTATTAAGAGTCATACATTATATGTCTCAATATTTCGGGTACGATTTATATATTTATTGGACCACTCCACTTAATGACACTCACATGAATGTTGATTCTTTCCTGTGACCAATTTAATAAACTATAAAAAATAAAAATATTACTCATGACTCAAGTAAAATAAATATTTTTAATTATATATGCTTGAATTACATGGACTTTTTATATTTACATTGGCTTAAGAGTAATTTTATGACTTTTATTTTGGACCCTTGCAATAAAAGGACTTTAGTGCAATCATGCATTAAGACAAACTATGGACCATGATGAGGATTTGACAAATTATAGATTATGATGAGGATTGGACAACTATGGACTGAGATGTGGACTTTTTAAAAAGCTATTAAATTAATTTTAAACCATACTCGGTCCTGTGAAAAATTGATATTTAAATTTAATGATTCTAAGTTTTATGAATTTTATTTAATAGCTACGATTTATTTATAAACTTGTATATGATGAAATTATTTGTGATATATTAGTGATTTGTATTGCTTATGTTTGTGTGTGATGACAAGTAAGTGAGTCATGAAAAAATTTGAACTTAATCATTGAGAGGCAGAGAGATGAATTTCATTTTATGTTACTTACATGGTTAGTGTGGGTATGACAAGTAAGTGAGTCATGGAAAAATTTGAACTTAATCATTGAGAGGCAGAGAGATGAATTTCATTTTATGTTACTTACATGGTTAGTGTGGGTATGTCTAGTTTTGTTATCACGATGCTAAAACAACACTAGAGATAGGGTGGATTCTTATGGAAGTGAAGGCTTTCGAATGAAATGTGAGACAAACAAACATGGAACGAAAAAGAAAAGTAAAGAGTGGATTCCCTGTGATGAGAAACTTGTTTGCTGATGTTTGTTGGTATTTACTGATAAATTGGTATTTGTTTGTTGATATTTGAGGAACTTACTGATGTTTATATATAAGATTGTATTGTATGATTTATTTAGCATTCATTCTGTTATGTTGAAATTGTCTTGCTCTTGTCATATTTGGGTTGTTATGTGGTTTTTTTTGTGTATATTACACAATTGAAACTCACCATATATTTTCAAATATTTTTATAACTGTTCATTTCTTATTGAGAATTTTTAATTCTCACTCTATTCATGATATTTTCATATTAACACATGATACATTATGATTATCATTATTCAGATCAAACATGTAAAAATTCTAAATCCAAAGGAAGAAAATATATGTATATTGGAGTTATTAAAAATATATGTATTTTTGGCTAAATAATGATTCTTTTATATATATATATATATATATATGTGTGTGTGTGTGTGTGTGTGTGTGTGTGTGTGTGTGTGTGTGTGTGTGTGTGTGTGTGTGTGTGTGTGTAAAATGTGTGTGTGTGTGTGTGTGTTATGTGAGTTTATTAACTAACACTTATGCTACTGATTTTGTTTATTTATTGACTATTGTTTCTTTCTATCTCGATTTCAAATTCGAACTCTACTTTCAAACTTTCCTTTTCGATCTATGTCAAAATTTTGGTTGATGTAAAATATATTTTTGATTTATAAAGTTTTCTAATTTTTCTCTATTTTGAATTAGAAAGAAAATTTTCAAATTTCAACTAATTTATTCTTAGTCTTCGAAATTCTAAAATTTTATTTAACAAAATTTGAAATTTTTATGAAATAAATTCACTAATATTATTATGATCATAATTAAAGAGATTAAAAGTAATATCCTCAATTAAATTTTTTTGCTATCAGACTGTTAATTTAATAAGGGAGTTACAATTCTTATGTTTTTAAATTACCAAAGAATTTTCATTAATATTAACCTAATACATTGTAGTTTGTAGATTTATTCAAGATAGTTCATAGCCACACTATATATCTTGATATATCCACGTCATAATAATTGATTATATGTTAGTGAGTTTATTTATTTTTAAGAGGCCACATTAGCATTTCAGCTTATGTGGCTTTGGAACTAGGAGTTGAAAAGTAAGTGATGACATGAGATATCAATATGTTATAGCTATATTCGGTATCATTGTTTGTTATTTAATTATATTTTTAATGTTATAGTTGAGTTAACATAATAAAATAAATATCTTACTTTTAAGTGTCTTTTTTCATGATGAGATTATAGTGCATCGAACATTTTATTTATATTTTTTATTAAAAATTATTATTTTCGGCTAGTAGGTAGATGAATAGACGATATGATATTCATAAAAATACCATAAATTGTTTAAGCAATATATTGTAATATTCATTAAAAGAACATTTTATGTTGTTGTAAACTCTTTTTTTTTTAAAGTTTTTAGGATTTTTCTTATAAGTTCTCTTAGTTATGCTATTAAATTTATTGGCCAAAATTAGGAGTATAAATAAGTTAAGCTAGATTACATTTTACCTAAATATAATTCTAGACATGTTTCTGAAAATGTCAACTCGAATCTAGTTTGTTATCTATCATATGTTTTTTTTTTTTGACTCGACCCAAATGTTCATTTAAAGGTTTACATTATATGAAGATATTTATATACGTTAAGAAATTTAAATTTTTAAATATGTGTAACTTTTAATAAAATTATTATATTTTATATAAAGTAAATATATTATACTATTATATAATTAATAAATTATGAAAGTTAGGGAGGCAATGATCCAAACTAATTTGTTAGTAGTCATGATTTGATTCGTTAATTAGTTCGATAAAATTAGTTTATGAATCAAATAAGGTAAACTTGAGCTCAAATTTGAGCTCGTTAAATAAAAGAGTTAAACTTAAGTAGTTTATGAAGTGGCTTGATTATTATTATAAATATATTTAATGTTTTATATTTAAAAAATTATAATTTAAAAAAGGTATGGGAGAACATATATGAAATATTTATTGACTTATGACATTTATTTAAAATTAAAATTGAGTTATAACTTAAGTTAATGAATCAGGTTCACGAGCTAGCTATCATTAGGTTTACAATGTTTTATTTTGATATTTGGTTCATTTAATTGAAGTTAATGAACCAAACCAAACAATTCGCGAACTTAATTTAATCTGAACTCAAGCTACAAAAATTTGTTTATATCAAATTTGAGTCAAGTTTTGAGCTTAATTATTTCTTGTCAAATCAACCCATTTTCACCCTTAATGAAAGTATTTTAAATTCTTAAATATATATAATAATAAATAAATAGGTCAGTCTATTAAGTTAAATAGACTTTTTTAAAAATCTAAATCTTAACTTACATAATTTAATAAGTATTTTAAAAAATTTAAATTTGACTTATTTATTAAATAAATTAAATATATAAAAATTAAAATAAGTTAGATTGTAAACTCCTAATAAATTGCATAGCTTATTTCCACTCCTTGAAATCTTAAATTTGGAGGAGACATTAGCACTTGATATGTGTGGTATTACATAGTTTGAAAGAGTAAGCTTTTCTCTAGAAAAAATCACATCATCATTTATGATGATTCGAAATTATGATATGGTATTCGATAGTTTTAAAAGAGTAAACTTGTTTTTCAAAAAAACTACAGAATCACTGATGAATTGCTATTAAATAGTTTAAAATAACAACTTTAATATATTGTATTGTATATGGTTGGATACATGGGTAAGACCACACTCATTTCTATCTGCACCAATTCTGTACTGTTCGGAAAAGACAAACAGATAAATACACCTATTATAAACATATTAACATCCTTTGCAATTTTTTTTAACCGTTAAAAATCTCAACCCTTAAATATAATATTTCTTTCTAGAGTAAACTATTATTTTAATTTAAAAAAAATTAGTGATATCAATTTAATTTTTAAAAGATAAGTTATATAAATTTAGTTCTTGAAAAATTTAGAGTGATATCAATTTAATTTTTTAAAAAATTTGATATTAATTTAGTCCTTCAAAAATATAAAAATAATATTAATTCAATTCCTATATTATAGATAATTGATATTAATTTAATCTTTTAATAATAAAAAATGACATTAAGTTAGTCATTCACAGTTTATGTACAAAAGAATAATTCTTTTTTGTCACTTTCGATAATTAAAATATTAAATTGATATAATCTATCTTTTAGAAACTAAATTAATTTCAACTCAATACTAAAATGATATTTTACCTTTTTTATGATAAAACAGTAAAGACAAACATAATTTAATTAATGCCAATCGTGAAATCATGAACTGCATAAAGAAGATAGGTTTGCCTAGACAAAATTTAATGCATGACTTGATGCATAATGCTTTTTTGAAAGCCTTGGAGATTTATATTATTTAATAATAGCATGTTAATATTTTTTAAATGAGAAATGTTAGTTATACTAACTTTTTAAACACAGACACCACACAGATCTATTAAGAGATAAAAACAAGAAAAAGAGAAAAACTTGTAAACTTTTTGTGTTGCATTTATCTATGCAACTATCACTCCTCTTTTGAAATGACAGACATGCAATGCTTTGTAGTAGGTAGGAGTTATCATGCAAAGAAAATCTTATTATTGTTTATTTAGGTTATGTTTGGTATACATAATAATATAATATAAGATAAAATAATAAAATAATATAAAGTATAATAGTATAATTAATAAGATAAGATATAATTTTATTTTTTATTTGATAATAAAAAGATAAATTAATTGATTGTATAATTTTTTTTAAGACTAAAATATTTTTTAGCATAAAAATTAAAATAATTAAATAATAATAATAATAATAAAGCCTTATGGTGGTGGTGGTGGTGGTGGTGGTGGTGGCACACGGGCGATGGTGGTGGTTGTAACACCCACCATAGGGTGTCACATTTATGTTACTTAATAACCCCCAAGTTCATATAAGGTGACGTTGTAATAAAAAGATAAGTCAATTTTTTTTTTTACGACCATAAAATAAACTTAGCGAAAAATAAAACATTATAGCAACCTCACACATAGATTACATCATATACATATTGCAAACGTACTATTGGAATTATTTATTTTACAGCCCATGTCTCAAACTAAAACACACTTAAATAAATTACACACATAGTTCATATCAGAGTTCAAACTTGCCCAAGTTTAACTAAGCAGCGGACCCCTTAGATGGGTCCTCCTCGGGTTCCTCAGCAAGTAGGAATCCGTTATGACGAGTAGCCCTACGGACAGGTGTCCGGGCTGACGATACTATACTGATTTCTGTTGGGACATAATTCCTAGTGTCCCAATGTCGCCTGATATGCAATGGAAATTCAACATGAACTAAAATAGTTATATAGAAAAATGGATCTCTACGAAATAGTCTGCTAATACTAACAGTCAGATATCCCTCATAAATAAGTCCTCGCTTATCGGGACTTGTTCTCCATTCAAGCTCCTCCTCCGTGAAATTGTAGACGTACATATCCGAAGAAACCGGCTCTTGACGTCATCTTGTCGAATGGTGAGAAGTAACTCTTCTTCGCTTCTTGTACCGTTTCTTTCTCAACGTCTTCACCCAATTAAAATATAATAGGCAAATATACACACAAAGAGGTGAGATTATCTACGCTAATACAAGCATGATAGTACAGAGATAATACAAACAACACATCATGCAAAAATATCATATCATGATCACAATTATACCATCATCATAGTGCAAAATAATAATTATCATTATGCCACTATCACTATTTAAATCATACAATAATTACAGTAACACCATCATATAGATATAGATGCTCAGTTTCATGCATGCGCACACAGACTCAATGTCCTACTCCATGGAGCTAATACTCAAGTCGGAGAAATTGATCGAAAAGAGTCTTTGGTATTTCGTGCTTGCAGACCAAGTGCTTATAATTATATCTTGCACATCTAGCACATACACAACAGTCTTTGTCGATCTCGAAAGAATAGTGTCTCGGTCCGGATCACCGGTGTATTGCATCGGTCTAATCCACGGTGCAGAAGAGCTACCAACTGCCCATTGTGAGCAACCCGTACCCCGATGCCCCCAAGGTCCACAAGTGACCTACACTACGCGTATCGCACCCACTCAAGAGGTGTACGTTTCTCCTAGGTAATTAGCCATATCCAGTCCATCGGACCATTTTCAATGCATGTGTAATGCACTAATTTTCAACCAATGGTAAATCACATAATTTCTCATACCAGGTTCAAATAGTATTTTTAACTATCAAGTTTACTGTATAATTAACAGCGATTGCATTATCGCACTTTTCTCATTCACAAAAACATTTTTGTCCCATTTTCATAGTCACGTAACATTTTATTACGTAATCAACGATTTGTAACATTTCTATTTCGTTTAAAATCTGCGTAAAAAATTTTCTATTGTTTTCTAAAGTGCGTAAAAACATTCTTTCATCATTTTTTTTAAATCACATAGCAATTTTTCTACAACATTTCGATCGTATAAAATATTTGAACATTTTAAATTGCGTAGAAATATTTTAACCTTTTTCAAATTGCGTAACTCAAAATTTACGTTTTTAAGTTCCATAAATCATTTTTCACCATTTTTACCTTTCGTAAAATATTCCTTAACTTTAAAAATATTATTTTGGACTTTTCTTACAATAATATAATTTCTTACCTTATTTTCTTCCTATTCTTAGTCAAAAAAATCTTTTTCTTAATATATTTTCTCAAAATTACTTTTTATTGATCTAGTTTTACAAAATCACATTTAGTTTATTTAATTACCGTTTCTAACTTTTAAATTTCTTAACGTTTTTCAAAACCCAATAAATAAATTCTTTGTTAGTAAATTTAAGTTACAAACGTTTTCTTTTATATTTCTAAATCACTTTCAAAAATTAATTCTCCTTGAAAACAATTTGAAGTTTAACATCTTCAATCTCCCTTTTTCTTTTATTTATGAAAATTTCACTTGACAACACTTTAATTCTCTTTTCAAAATCCTTATTTGAAAATTCTTATATTTTATAACATCAAAACATTTTTTTTTCTAAATTATCAAGACCTTAAAAATGGTCATTGGAACCATGAAAGATTTTTCTTATAACTTAAATGAATTATATTTTTGTTTCTACGCAAAATTAATTAATATCAACATAACTAAAAAGAAAACGTGTGCATTCTCTTTTGCAAAACCAAAATCCTTTTGTTTATTTCCTTTACTTATCAAATCATAAAATTTTATTATTCATGAAAATATTAATTTGGTGAACATCTAATTTGAGGTGTCTTGGCCAAAAATCTTATTGTTCTAGGGACCCAAAATTCAATTTCCTTGTTCTTGAAAAATTTTCAACATGAACCCTAATTTTAGGCATCAAAACCGAACCTCTCCTTTGGCCATTGGAGCCAAAATTTTTGCTTATTTCAACATACATCCATTATAATATATTTAACATATATCATCATGCATATTATAAGCATACCATATAAACAAGTAAAAAATCATACTAAGCATGCATACACAATTAATTCATGCAAAGCATATCAAGCATAAACAAAATAATTAAAACACATAACACAAATAATTTATTACATGACCATGGATATGAATCCTCACATGGATTCATCATCCATCAAATATAACCATCTCTCACCACCATGCTTGGTTGGTGAGATAAATCTCCCTCTTACCTCTTGAAGAACTCCAAAAGCTCCTTGCTTTGAATTTAGAACAAGATCTCCTCCAACAAAAGTCTCTTGAACATAGAACAAATACAAGAAAATTAGTATATTGAGCTTGATTAAGAGGAACCATGGATCAAACATGGTTTAGAACATGAAAAAGAAAAGAATAAAAGAAATTTCATTACTCTTCACCAACTAAAGCTCTAGAACTTGATCTTAGTAAAAGTCCTTCAAGATGGAAGATTCAGAGAAATTCTTCAACATGAAAGTTGTTTAAAATAAGGTAAGGATTCAAGAAACTAGGTTGTATGAAATTAAAGAGTGATGGAGGGTGGACTTAGGTGCTTTGGCCGAATGCTTCTCTAGGGAGAGGAAATGGAGTTTTTCTCCTTGGTTGGTTCTTGAAGCATAAGTGAGAGAAAGAGGAAAATGAAAAATGTGAAGTGTGGAAGTGAAATATTTGGTATCCTAACTATGCATGGCCGTGGACTTCACGGAGAGAAATGACAAAGTGAAGTTTTGAAAAGCATGCTCATTAATTGATCAATAGGAATGTCTTCATCTTTTCTTTGGCCTAAAAAGTCTATACTAGTTTTGTCTCCCATTCTCATTGCTCTTCAAAACCGCCCCCCTCCATGCATGATTCATGCAAATTGTCATCTTTTCTATCAATTATATGAAGCATTCCTAACCATTGATTCATTCAATGGTTAGGATTCAAGTAGATTTTGATTTTTAGAAGACAAAATCTGGCCATTGGATCTTTCTTCTTAAATCCTAGCCGTTAGATGTGTCTCCAAATGAAAGGTCAAGATTGCATCTTCAAACTTTACATCCAAGGGTCCAAAATGGTTGTAGAAATTTTTGATGACCAATTCTCCACCATCGATCAAAATCCAAATCCAATGGTCATTAATGGTCCATCTCCACCATTGATTTAAATCCAAATCCAATGGTCATTAATGATCCATCTCCACCATTGATTTATTTTACATCCAAGGGTTCATAATGGTCATATTCATTTTACAAGACTAAATCTCCACCCTTGATTTAATTTTCCATCCAACGATTATAATTAATTTTTTTATTTTCAAGATTAAATCTCCATAGTTGATTAAATCAAGATTAAATCTTCAATGGTAATTAATTCGATGGTGGATATCCAAACCACCAATATTGACTTAACACGGTATAGAATTTTATTTTTATCTCGTTATAACCTATGAAAAGAATATACTTATTGTATTTTTATCATCCGATAATTAAATACAAGATACAAAATACAATAAAGAAAATTTTTTAGAACTGTTTCCGGATTCAGGTTTAGTAAGATCCCCTGTCTCCGTCTAAACAGTACAAATTTTTCTGTGCGTAGAAATTTTTTTCACTTTGCGGGACCCACTTGGGCCCACGTATGGCCACCTGGGCCTACCTACACCTCGTGGGACTCACAAACAGTAAAAAATTTAAAATCACACATAAAATCACAAAAATTAGAAAATTCACAAATATCAATTCAAAGAAAATTAATTTACGTAAATTTTTCTGACCCAAAAATTATTATTTTTCTGACATGGAGCAAATTACTCAAAACGATCAAATATGCAGATGAAATATTTAAAATAATTTTACAGTGCACAGAAATCACTAAACAGTAGAATTCTACTAACTGTTAAAATTACTTATTTAATACATAGAAAGTTTGGGGTGTTACAGTGGTGGTGGTGATGGTAGGGGTGATGGTGGCGGTGACAGTGGTGGTGGTGATGGTGAGGGTGGCGACGGTGTGGTAGGCGGCGGCGACAAGTGGCGAGTAATTAGCGGCGGTGGTGGCGGTGGTGGCGACGCAAGGGAGAAAAGTGATAAAAATAAAATTAATGATAAGATTGGAATAGAAATCCTATCATGTCTTATCATGTACCAGGGGAGGGAATAGAGTTATCATCTTAGAATATGATAAAATGACTTGACCTGATTTTATTATACTATCAGTTGAATACACCAAACATTGAATAAGACCTGATAATATTAGCTTATATTATCATATGTTATTTATACGATGCACCAAACATAACCTTAGTTTCGTATCTACATATGTAACACCAAACTTCTTGTTAATATCCGAAATCATGCTTATTTTCATTATTAAATGTATGCATTATTATATATTCCAACACAAGTTAATCATAAGAAATTGATGAATGATATTTGCACATCATAGTTTTATATCCTTTTTACATCTATACCTATATGAGAACAACTCATATATTCTTACATCACTTTTTAATATCACTTTCTACATTTGATTAATGATGTACAAATTCATAATTAATCACATAATTAGTTAGTTAATGAGTAAATTCAAGCTTCAACCATAAACTATGAATTTACCTATTAACCAACTAATATACGTGATTAATCACAAATTTATACATCACTAATCAAATATAAAAAGTAATGTTAAAAAGTGATGTAAGATAATTATTTTTCATATGAAAAAAAAAAATGTGCATTAAAAAGTGTGTTTATCTTATTTTATTGTTTAATAAAAAGGATATGATGTAAGAATGATGTAGTCGAAATGATGTGTAAATAACATTGTTCAAATTATAAAAAAAAGTTAATGACAATGAATTTGTGATATTATTAAGTATTTTATATTTAAAAAAATATATATTTTTGTGATAATGACAGGATCTTGGTAAAAATTTATAAAGATTTTAACAACCTATAAAAGTTTCATGTTTTAAACCACTTTTATATTCTTGTGGGATTTTTAATTAATAATACTTAAAGATGGAAAGAAATATACGTTCTTTGTTATATAAGAATTGCATTAAATAAGATTGTATATAAATAAGAAAGCAAGAAACCTAGAAAAAAAAGCCCGTCATTGTTTTTGGGTTTATTAAAGTAATTATAAATAAATAGGAGGAGATTTGTGTTGACTAGCAGAGCGAGAGATGAAACCCTAGACAAGTAAAAGTGAATTTTGAATTGAATAGGGATTTATTTACTGAGTTTTATAATTGCATATTTGACTATTTGTTAAAGATTTCTTTTCGGATATAATATTTCACACAATTGATTTTTATTAATGATTATTGTAAAATTTATTAATAAATTGATATTGATATTTATTGAACATGCTTAATACTTGTTGTCTTATATGTTTGATTATGCAATAGTATTCATGGTTTGTGATTGAATGATTAAATATTATGCTAAATTTTGATAGCTTATACCATGAGTTTAGTTGCAATTTATTTTATCTCAGTGAAGCAAGGTTAATTTGTAGCTTAGGTCACCTAATAGAACCAATAAATTTCCTAATTCAGATTTATTTTCATTATTATAATGTTAGTGGTGGATTTGAAGCCCTAAATTTATTCTATTAATTGATCTAGCTTGCAATATAAGTGAGTTAATTAGTTTAGTTATTTAATTTGAGTTTTAGATTAATGAGTAACTTAAATTCTTAAGTTAATAAAAGAATTGATATCACTTTCTTTCTTCTTTTTTTTTTAAAATATTGATGTAGGTTGACACTTAATTTTAATTAATTCCGTCATTCCCACACCCTTTAGCACTACATTGATCTTATACACTTTCAAGTAAGGGATATTTTTTTATTACTTGAAAATCTCTATCACTTGTGTGAAAATTTATTTTGTTTTTATGTGCAATATTTTGGTTTGTTGTTCAAGTTTTAACTTGGTGCTTGCATTTACCAAGTTGCTCTTTTAAGATTTTTAGTTTAGATTGTAGTTACAACAGATTCAGTGTAAGGCCAGCGTGAATTATTGAAGGTGATTACTGTGGAGATTTTGGTGGTCATAGAATATGCATTGCAGTGGAAGTTGTAATTTGTAAAGTATCAAAAGGGAAGAAAATAAATGCTGGAGTCATCGAAAAAGTTCCTAGATGTAAAGCCCTCTATGGTTTGCGTTTCCAAGAGGAATCAAAATGGAGTTCTCTGCTATGACTTTTATTTTATTTTTTACTTTTTGTAGTACGGCAAGAATATCATTGAAAATTTATTTCTTCTTAGTTGCAATCATGTCAAAAATTGCATGACTATGAATCTCCGAGCACAAAAATATAGTTTTTTTTTTGGTAATTAAAAATATAGTTTTAACTATAGGGAGTATAAGGATGCTTCTCTCTATATAATAATTTCACATGCAAACATGAAACTAGCTTTTTTTTTTCTTCTGTTAGAGAAGAGTGTAATGCGGTTTGGGATTGTGTCCATACTTATGGTTTGTTTATAGACGAGCTTATGAGCAATATGACGTTTGAAATTCTGGTTTTGTGACTTGTGCCACTACTGATCTGTTCTTCGTCTACATGACGAAATTGCCCAAGTGGGATATTTACTCCTTGTGATTGTGCTAGACTCCTAGTCTATGTCCACACTCTCCGGTTGGGTTTACCATGATCCTAATTTGTGCATGTCTGTTTCAGGTACTTTGAAGGCAGATGCTACATTGAATGTTTTCAATGTTGGCTCCATGATACTGAGCTTAAATTGCCTGGCTTTTAGTTCTTTTGATGTGTTGACATGTGTTTGTCGGACATGATTTCATTTTACATGTTGATGATTTACTGGCTATACTTTAAGGATTTAGATCATCTCTTGTTTATTATAGAAACACGACCATGAATTCCAAAAACTAAGTTTCTGATTTCAAGTCAAGTCACTGCCTAATTTTCAAGATAAAATTTAAAAACTCGAAAGAGACCAGATACCAATCCCAAATTTTAACTTCATCATATAAATGTTATGAAGGAAAATAGTAAACGAAAAAAATATGCTAGGCACCAGGCACCAGGCACCCTCCCCCTCAATAAGGCCATTGTAAATCAAACTTACGAATGTGTGGATCTCAATACCACTCCAATGTTCATATCCCAACCAATAGTGTTTGTCCTCAACTCTGTTAGCCTCTAGGAAAGTATTAATCTCTTGATTTGTACACCATATGCTTATCTTACAATAACTAAAGGCATGTTAATTACTAATTAGTCTAGGCTGTTAAACCTTTTGCCCTTAACAGACTAGCTCATATGGTATCTTAATGAGCATTTTTGTGAGTTAGAACATCCTTGTCAAACTTAACAGAGCTACAATAACAGAAATCATGTTGATTATGTCAGCTAAGATATCACATCTCCACATGGGGGCGGATTCATAATAAAATTGTCAGCCTAACGAGCATATTTACCTAGTTATTCTGAAATGCATGTATACAGTAATTTTATAATACAGCCCACTAGGTAATTTGGAAGTAAGGCGTTTAACACCCTGCACTTCAAAATAGTAATGACAAAATGCAACAATTGATACCATCTTCTAGAATAATGTAATCACTAGACTCACAGATAACAATCAACATTGAAAACAGAACGAAATTACAATTTTATGTAACTTTGGAATTGCAAAATGAGTACTGAAAGTGAAAAATAGATATGACATCAGATGTTATCCTCACCCTCACCATTCACCAGCAACAGCTACTACCAGCACTAGCGTTTCTGCTAAAATCACTGGTAAGTGGCAATTTGCTTACTCCTGTTCCTCATACATCTTTCCTCTGTGGCTCCTAAACCTTCTCATCTTCAGAGATCCTACATATTCTTGCAGCTAGACAGATTGTTGTCCTCCCCGTTTTCTGAAACCTGGCGAAGCCTCCTTTTGTCTAGCCACTTTTGGCTGTGTAATCATTACAGCACAATCCATCATGCAGCAAGGACGCCTGCTTCTATTTCTCCTTGCCATTTTCTGAGAAGCTGAGTAGGAGATGGACCACCTCCTCTTCTTCCTCCTTGGATATGGAGCCTCTTGTCTATATACGCCAATGCATTGACCTCTAACTACTGGAACAGAAATAATTTTGTCTGAGTAATCCACCTCAGTTGTTAATATACAGCTTTCAAAAGTCCAAGAGATATCTTCATTTAAATCTTCTGGCAGCTTTTCCAAACAGTAACTGGAATGCCAAACAATAAAAGCAGCCAATACTAGCTCATATTAAGCCAGTCATATAATGCCCAAGAGAATGTAAACCAAAACAGAATTGCATAATGTAATTTAAGGATTGTTTTAAGGAAAAAGAATTAAAAAAATTTACCAGTTATTATATCAATAAACATATTATCAAATGCATTTCATAGGTGACTTAATGTTGAACAATAGCTTAACAAAATAATACTCCAAGTTGCAACTATTTGGAATTCAAGCATGCAGCATGAAAATTTTCATGCCCGTGTGAGAAAATATCACAAGTTTTCCTACAACTTACGTGTGCTCAGCAGCTTCTCCACATTTCTCACAGTAATTTAGAGCCTCAGGGAAGCCACTGTCTCCACATGTCTGACAAACTGCTTTTCCTGACATTTTGTTTCAGCACTTATTCAACTTGCATCACATTACATTATTATAATTTATCATTAACATTCCAAAATCCAAATTATTCTGGTTTAGAAATTAATTGCAGAGAATCATCATCTATATCAGAATTCTGAAATCTGAAATCTTCACCCCCTCTCCCCCACCACCAAATTCTTTTTATTCTTGGAAAGTTGGAAGGTATTTTCTGAGAAAAAAAGGGGCGGGGGGGGGACGACTCCTTGAGCAATAGCATCCCTAGAATCCTAGATTGCAGTTTCTATCCAAAAATAAATATAAATACATAAAATCTACGCATTTTCAACCCAAAATAGTTGTAACTACTCATGCATTCACCTTGAAGGATTCTATTGATTTTCTGTTAGAATAAGGAATTAGATTTATTACGAGGTAAAATAAAATAAAATAGACCCTTTTAATTATATAATCAAAGAAGAAAGCCTTCTAGAACAAAATGAAACATTAATTTGTCAGCAAAATGAAAACAAATTGCATAAAAATCATGCAGTAAGAAATTAGAGGCATGACTGAAAGGGTCTTCGGAAATTATCACCAAATGGGATTTTCCACCAAAATAAATTGAAATAAAATTATAAAAAAATTAAAAGAGACATTTATGGACTTGTTTGGGAAAGTTGAAAATTATAGATTATGCTGATAATCGATTATTGTTATAATCGATTATAATCGATTTATTTTTATATTTAGATGCATTAGCTGTAAAGTGATTTTAAGTTAATATGATTCGTTTGAATGATATAAAAAAAAATCATTTTTATATATTAAATTTCTAAAATAGGTATAAAATGATTAAAAAAATTATTTGATTGAAGGTAAAATAATATTTACATATTAAAATGTAAGAAATAATTTATAAGCTAAAATTATAAGTTTCAATCTTTAACTTATAATTATTAGCTGAAAAACTTTTATTTTATATTGATTTTTGTATAAAAACTTTTTTAAAAAATAATTTTTTACCCAAATATAATAATTATTTCATAAAACAGTTTAATTCTCTAAAAACAACTGTTTAGAAAATAACATGCTCATACCAATGAAGATTATCGGCAAAAGAGAAGCTGTAAGCTATTGAAAGCGGAAGACCGAAAACTCCTACCGAGTACTGAGGATTCAGAAAAAAGAGTGATTTTTTTTTTCACATTATTAATAGTCCACATTTTTTAATGTGAATTATGTATACACATTTTTATGACTAAGAAACATTATGGCTCTTGTAAATATTCTTAACCATTGTACTTTTTAAGTACTTCTCCATCCACATTTATATGTTTATTTAAGAATTTTATTTCATTTAAAATTATTTATTCATTTAAAAAATTAATGATTCATTGATTTTTTATAATTTTATTCTTAATATTAATAAGTGAAAGAAATAATTAGTAAAATAATAATAATATTTTGACTATTTTAATAAAGAATAATTTAATCAATCAAATTAATTTTATTTATAATTTAATTTTTTAATGATTTTCGTAATCATTATGCAATAATTTTATAAGACAAATAAAAATGAACGTGTGGAATAATATATATATATATATATATATATTATTGATCAAAATATATATATATATATATATATATATATATATATATATATATTTATTTATTTATTTATTTACAAGAAGTTGCACATATTTATAGTGCATAAAATTTAGTAACCTCACAAAATAAAAAATCAATAGCCTAAAATTTTATGGGCAGTATGCGAGTGAATGGATGAAATCATTTCATCCTTTAATTCAAAATCTGAGATTTACTTATCAGTATTTGGTTATAATAAAAGTAAATTGTAATTTCAGATCAACTTTATTTATAATATTAAAGCTTAAATTATGAAACTATCATTTGAGAAAAACTTTATTTAACTATTACGCCTCGACTCAAATTTGTGTAGCCAATTATATGTACCAAAAAAAAATCTATGAGACTTCTATATAATATTTGTGCTTTTAACATAATAAAATATGAGTGTTGACTATTGCCTTACGCTGTTTATCCTACCCTAACTAAGTTACAATTTAGAGGAGAAAAAATGTTACAAGTAGATAATAGTATACACACATGGGTGCACATAATATAGAATGAACTTGGATATTAAGCAATAATTAAAAATGAGGATGAACAGGTTTGAATTTTACCTTCAGTGGGAACAGGTGCGAAAGATGTAGCATTTACTTCTATTTTCTATTTAATGAAATTTATTCTTCTGTATTAAAAAATTAATTCACAGCTACTTGAATTCAGATTATTTGTAGTTGTCCCAATAACAAAATCATGAATATATAACTTCCAGGGTGTTTGCGAATAAAGTTCCATGCTCGGTTAGCCGAAGTAAATTGACTAATGTTTGCAAATATTTGATTCCGAACAACAAACAATTATCATCAAGAAAAGAATTCTATCCTCGACTGTAAATTTTTAAGATGACTAAAGAAAGCTTTTAGATAGACAGTGGTGCAGAAAAACTTTCAACGATTTGGCTAAAGCAAATGATAGAATTTGAACGAAATTAAAAGACAATAAGCAATAGAAAGTGATAAATGAATTGTAAAAGTGTTGAAAAATAACACTTGCTAAAGCTCAAAAAGGAGGAAAGTTAACTTTGCATTGATCAATCTGTATTTGTTGTCGTGCATGTACAGTTGAAACTCTCCAACTATTTATAGGTCAAAAATTAGTCGTTATTGTAAACTTTCAACGATTTGGCTAAAGCAAATGATAGAATTTGAATGAAATTAAAAGACAATAAGCAATAGAAAGCTATAAATGAGTGCTGAAAAATAACACTTGTTAAAGCTCAAAAAGGAGGGAAGTTTTAACTTTGCATTGATCAATCTGTATTTGTTGTCGTGCATGTACAGTTGAAACCCTCCAACTATTTATAGGTCAAAAATTAGTCGTTATTGTCTTAAGTACACTATCTGCCACTCAAACTAACCATAACCCTATGTTTTGACAAGTGGCTAATAATGTGCCTATTCACTTACTTGCCCTCAACTGAGCTTAGCATGGTAAATGTCTACAACAACAACAACAATAATAAAGTATTTTCTCACTAGATGAGGTCGGTTACATGGATCAAACAACGTCATTGTACCTTATCATAAACTAAGTTTTCAGAAATGCTATTCAAATCTAAATCTTTTTTAATCGTTTCACCTATAGTCTTTCTTGGTCTCCCTCTACCTCTAGCTATTGGGCTATCATCCACCTGATTTACTCTTCTTACAGGAGCTTCTAAGAGTCTTCTCCTTATATATCCAAACCACATAGGTGAGATTGTCTCATCTTTTTCACAATAGGTGCTACCCTACTTTCTCTCTAATGCATTCATTCTTAATCTTATCTTGTCTTGTATGGTCACGCATCTAGCACAACATCCTCATCTCAGTGACCCTGATTTTATGCTCTTGTTGGCTTTTTACCGCCCAACATTCAGTACCATATAACATCGCGAGTCTTATAACTGTGCAGTAAAATTTACCCTTAAGTTTGACAAGCACTTTTCTTATTACAAATAACTCTTGAAGCACTCCTCCATTTCATCCATCTAGCTTGAATCCTATGGTTTACATCTCCCTCTATCTCTCCGTCATTTTGTATGATAGATCCAAGATACTTAAACTGTGTGACTTGTGGTATAGTATGGTCTCCAATTTTCATCACTAAGCTAGTATTATTACACTTCTTATTGAACTTACATTCCATATATTCTGTCTTACTCCTACTTAGATGGAAGTCATGTTCTTCCAAAGCTTGTCTCCATAGTTCTACCTTCCTATTTGTTTTCTCTCTCAACTCTCCAACTAAGACTGTATCATCTGCAAAAAGCATGCATTGTGGCACCGACTCTTGGATATGGGCAGTAAGCACATCCAAGACCAATGTAAAAAGATATGGACTCAAAGTTGACCCTTGGTGTAGTCCTATAGTTATAGGGTAATCTTTCGTGACTCCACCCTATGTTTTCATACTAGTTTTAGCCCCATCATACATATCTTAGATTGCTCGAATATAAGCGATACGAACTCTTTTCTTCTCCAGAGCCTTCCACAAGACCTCTCTCGGTATCCTATTGTAGGCTTTTTCCAGATCAATGAAAATCATGTGTAAGTCTTTTTGCTTCCTCTGATACCTCTACATCAATCTTCGTAGAAGATAGATTGCTTCCATGGTTGACCTCCCAAGCATAAAACCAAATTGACTCTCTAAAATATGAGTCTCTTGTCTTAATCTTGGTTCAATTTCTCTTTCCCATAATTTCATGGTATGACTCATGAGCTTAATTCCTCTGTAATTTGCACAGTCTTATATATCTCCCTTGTTCTTATAAATAGGGATTAACGTGCTTGTCCTCCATTCATTTGACATTTTCTTAGATCTCATTATCTCGTTAAACAGCTTTGTGAGCCAGCTTGTACCTTTCTTTCCTAGGTACTTCCATACCTTAATAGGTATATTATCCAGTCCAATCGCTTTTTCATTATTCATCCTCTTCAATGTTTCTTTTACCTCAAACTTCTGAATTCTACGATAAAGGATTTTATTTTGGTCCTCCTCTCTAGTGTTTAGAATATCCGAGTCCCCAATATCCCATGTTGCTCATTAAATAACTTGTGAAAATAACTATTCCATCGATCCTTGATGTCTTGTTCCATAACCAAGACTTTACCCTCTTCATCCTTAATGCATTTCACTTGATCCAAGTCTCTTGTCTTCCTTTCCCTATTTTAGCAATCCTGTAAATATTCATTTCTCTATCTTTGGTGCTCAAAGATTGATATAACCTGTTGAACGCTTTAGCTTTTGCCTCACTCACCGTCTTCTTAGTATCTTTTTTAGATGCCTTATATTTTTTCAAATTTTCATCGTTTTACACACGTGTCAAGCTTTATAACATTCTCTTTTAACCTTAACCTTATCTTGTGCACTTGCATCCCACCACCAAGATTCTTTATTCTTGGGTCCAAAGCCTATTGATTCATTGAGTGTCCCTTTTGCAATCTTCCTAATCCCTTTAGCCATCTTGTCCTGCATATTATTAGCACTCCCTTGTACCTCCCAAATCTCTTCCTCTATAATCCTCCTCTGAAAGAGTATTTGTTTTCCTCCCTTTAGTTGCCACCATTTGATCATTGGGACTCTGTCTCGATAATTTCTCCTTACTCTCATCTTAACCCGTACATCCATAACCAAAACCCTATGTTGGGTAGTCAAGCTCTCTCTAAGGATGACTTTGCAATTCATGCAAAGCTTTTTATCAGATTTTCTTATTAAAAAAATCAATTTGAGAACAAGAACCCCTGCTTCTGTATGTGATAAGATGCTCTTCTTGCTTCTTAAAACAAGTGTTAGCTATTGTAAAATCAAATGCTATCGAAAAATCTAGAATCGCTTTGCCCTCTACATTAGTTACTCCTAGACCATACTCTTATGCAAACTCTCATACCCCATAGATTTGCTCTCCACATGACCATTTAGGTCTCCTCCTAGAAAAATCTTTTCTCTTAATGGTATTTCCTGAACTAAACCTTCTAAATCCTCCCAAAATTTTATTTTGTAGTACTCGTCTAACCCTACTTGGGGTGCATACACACTGATAACATTAAAAGTCTCATGTTCCACAACAAATTTCAATGCTGTGATCCTATTTCCGAGCCTTCTCACATCCATAACATTATTCTTCAAATTTTTATCTACTATATGCCTACCCCATTTCTAGATTTTACCTTGCCGATGTACTAAAGCTTAAAACTTGAAGTGTCGAGTTCCTTTGCCTTTTCTCCAACCTACTTAGTTTCTTATAGGCACATAAAATTAATCTTCTTCCTAATCATGGTGTTAACTATTTCCATTGATTTACCTGTAAATGTGCCTATATTCCAAGTTCCAAAACACATTATACTATTGCGACCTAACTTCTTTATCCACACCCGTTCATGAGAATGTGAGAACCCTTGTTTATTTTTTACTACACCCAGGAGGCGATGCAGCGACTCTTGCTCATTTGACACTATACTTGAGCTGTATAGCGTGTTGCTTACGGGCAACAATCTAGCATTAACACAATCACATCATTTATCTATACCATAAAGATTTGATCACGTTTTACGTTAGCTGTCGACTGCCTAACACAACCCCCCTCTTTTATTCGGATTTAGGACCGGCTATGTAGGGATTTGCAACAAGGCTCAACATAAGCAGAGTTAGCATGATAAATGTATAAATTCAAAAAATGTATCAGCCGAGGGGTTCACCCAATATTCTAAAAACCAAGAAAACGAGTCCATTGCCAATGGTTTGGTACTTATCCATTCAAAATAGCTTTCAAGCTCGAGCACCTACCTTAGCAACCGTTCCTATTCTTTAGGGATTACATTGACTTGGAAACTAGATTTACCTTTACTGATAAAAGATGAAATGGACTTGAATCAACATTTTAGGCCTAATTGCTGAATCTGCACAATTTTATCCATTCTACGCGTCAACCCATCATCAACTATGAATCAGTCTCATTACATCTGCTAATTCCTGCATCAACTACTACAGCTGCGGCCACATTTTTTAGTGTTAACACAGGGAAATACAATTCTCTGCAACACTGGTTAGTGCAAAGTGGAGTAACTATGATTCCATTGACAGAGAAGTACTGCCTATTCGAAGGAATAAAAAAACTAATAATAAACTTGCATTTATTAACCAATAAATAAGAATGGGGTTGAATAATTTTCAGTTAACTTGCAGATAGAACATGTGTAGAATAAGAAGCATCAAGCGTACAGTTACTAGAGCTGAGGTTGTTTGCAGGTGTTTCAAGCACAAAATTATCAACAGTAGGGTGAGTATTAAAGCTGACCCCTTTGGTGAGTATCCAGGACGTAGACATGATTTTGGAATGCATATATTTGGATTTGAAGAGACAAATAAAGTCCTTACTCCTTACTGTAAATGACTGAGAAGTTTCTACCATATGAAACAAAAAAAAAGGGAAGAGAAAAGACAAATGTTCATAAAAAATATTTTAGGCTTAAATATAGCATACTTCATTAACAAAACCAAACAACTTTATCATTATTCTGAACTGAATTGAAATAATCAGTTAGATTGATTAGCTTATATTTGAGCAAAGCAATATATCCTCTGGACATGGATTTGTGAGCTGAGTAGTTTTAGCAATTGTGGTCTGATTAGTAACATATTGTCCATGTGACAAAGGATTAAAGTTCTTAGAAAATTCTAGTATGGGAGTATCCAGCATGTTCAATATTGTACTCGGTGTGTCTATGGTTTTAAAAAATATGAAGATATCAACTAGTTTTATCTATTGCATTTAACGTAAGATAATAATTCAAAATAGATGAAAATAAAATTACATTTTTTGAAGTCTGTTGTGGAAGGTTGTTCAGTCTGATTAGCCTCCTACCTGATTTTACTTGTATGTTATAAAAACCACGAGAATTAAGTCCACTCCTATAAATAAATTTTCTGTAAAGAGTTTATTTGAAAGTACTAAGTGATAAAAAATTTGATATTTCGGCAGTAATAATGTTTTTGTGGTGGGAAAATTGAACAATCAGATCAATTAAATATAGAAGTAAGGGTAGCTATAGAAGTTAAGATTTGAACTGAGTTAAAATCATTGCTCATGTGAAAATAATAGCTATGTCCTATCTGTATATGTAATAACTGGTGATACATCTATTTATAGAGTTACTCAAATAAAGTACTCAAATTGAGCGAGAAGCACATTGAGATGTGATAAGCACAAAATTTTGATGAGCACCGAACTCAATCAAAATTACAATCGAATTATGCCAATGGCTTTGTAGCATAGGAAACAACACCAGATCGTCTCTCAAGGATTGAAAATGCAATTTGATTAAATCAATTAGAAATTGGGGGAAGGATTTGACAACTCAGAATATGAAAATAACAGAATTAAAGTGGAAGAAATTCAATAAAAAGAACAATCAATTCAGAAACCTATCCGAAATTGGGTTGATTCTATCATAGATTTTTCAACAAACATTTGAAGTGCAATTGAATAGTTAATTTGGATTTAACTAAAATCTCTGCATCAAATCCAGAATTTATACTAGACAAGCATCTAGAATTCAATTAACAATTGACACACAAATTCGCAATCGCATAATTCATGTTAGGATCTATGTTAATTTGATCTCCGAATTCAATTAACCTAAGCACAAATCAGTAACTTAACCTCTTTAATTCCATAATTAATTCAGATCAATCAACCTAAATTCTATACAATTTCTCAATCTTAAATCAAGATCCAATCAGATCTAACATAAACAGAATCACCATTCATGCATTCAAGATCAAGAAGAAGAGGAATCCAATTGCAATTCAAATACAAAAATAGAACAAAGATCTCAAGAATTCAAACCACAATTTCTTCAAGAATCTCCTAATTGATTACAAAAGTTTAGCCCTCCATGGCCATCACCACGAAGGAGCTTGAGGAAGAAGAAGGAAGAAGAGAAAAAAAAATCTAAATTTAGAGAGAGAAGGTGAGAAAAGTGTGGAATAAAAATTGATCTCGAATTTCTCTTTCTACAACTATAAATTAACTCCTATTTTGGCCTCACATCATTAGAATCCCATTAGTTATAAAGCTGGGTCCATTATGAGTAATTGGGCCCAAACCTCATGCCATTTGTAGGTCTACAACTCAATTTATGGACAAAACATCCTCAAAGGGTCTCTGAACTTGTATTCTGACTTCCAGGACCAATTAGCTCCATTAGATGTCCGATTCTACCCTAGAGCTCTCATGAAAGTTGTAGAGCTCTCTTTCATCTTTCCTACAAGGTAAAATACATAATTTTTAGACATCTAGAACTCAAGATATGACCAGAATACAGAAATAGTGTAAAACCTCAATGATGCTGGAAAAAATTAGTTAAGCATAATTTGAGTCCAAACTTACAAAACATGATCAAGTTCAATCAATTAAGTACATGAAAATCAATTAAGTACATGGAGAGTGTAAATGACTAAAAATGAGGGTTTATTAATGTATAAAATTTGTAATTATTAAATTTTCCCACACTTAACTTTTTGTACTCCTAGGTAAATCATATAAGACCAAAACTAGGGAATAAAGAAAGACAAAATAAACTCAAAAACTAAAAACTCTAAAAAATTCAAATTCTAATGATATTTAAGAATGCAAAAGTTCATAAGCAAGAAGAGAACCAAAGATTTAAGGAAACAAAGCATTCATAAGGTACAATTTCTTCACATCTCAAACCAACAAGTAAGGTATCTTCAATTTGAAAAGCATGAATCAAGAATGATAGATCTTCACAAGATACACTCTTAATTCCTCAAGTGTTTACAAGGTAAGTATTTCACTTAATTTAACCAATAAAAATTGCACTACCATAAACTTGCTTATCTTCTACTTCTCCACTACTCAAACACATGCACACATAAATCAAGAGGACTTTATTCAAGATTGTAATGAGGCCAAGGTAAGAGAAGGAAATAATATGGATATGACAAGATAAATATCAAAGAGAATAAAAAAGCATTAGGAAGGAACTCAATTGACAAGCATGAAATTTTACCCCTAATTCCATATGATACACATTCTCTTTACATATTTCCTTCTCTTTACATCTCTTATTTAAAATTTTTTCTTTCACAACCTTTCTTGCATTTATTTATTTATTTCTTTTTTTACATTCTTTTTTTTCCTTTTGTTTCTCTTTTTATTTTCATTTAATTTTTCTTTCTTTCTTTCTCTTTTTTTTTTATCACCAAACACTTTGCATATTGCACATCAAATTACACAACCTTACACTTGAACTATTAATTACCAACAAGCAAAAGAGCTCCTCCAATGAAAATGAACCAATGCTCTCCCATTCCCTAAGGTAAGGTAAAAACATGATTTTTCACATAAGACATATAATGAGCTAAGACAAAGAATAGGCAAATAGGCTCAAGAGGGGTTAATCAAAGGAAAATAATGCAAGGTTGGCTATTTTGGCTAAAGTAGCTAATAAAAGAAAGAAGGCCTCAATCATGTTTATGTATGCAAGTGAAAATATAGCCTAAAAAGAATCAAAACAAGTTCTAAAGTGATCAATTGACATGAGTGAAAATCACACAAGAAAGAGGAGAATGATGCAAATGTTAAATCCATTCATCAATAGACTCAAAATCTCACAAAGTATGTATCTATCAAACTTAATCCATCAATCCATCAACCAAACATCCAAAACCAAGCATGTCAAATTCAAGAAGGAAGAAAATTTATTCATTCATGTTATGAACCTTGAATTTTAATTGCTTCAAACTCATAAACTTCACAAATCTCAAAACATCATTGGAAAGCAATTAAAAACACAAGATTTTTTTGTTTAAAATAGAAAACAAAATTTAAAATAGAAAACAGAAATAGTAGCGTAGAGAAAAATAACATAAACAAAAGAAAATAGAAACAACAAAAATCAACAACAGATAAAAAATTAAAGAGAAATTAGTAACAAAAAATAACAAAAATAGTATAAACATAAAAAATAGAAATAGTAACATTAAAATAAAAATAGAAACAAATTTAAATGCAAAAACTAGAAACCAAAAATAGAAATAGAAATAGCGAGAACCGAGAAAATTAAATAGCAAATAACAAAACATTAACAAAAAAATTAGCAAAACAAAATAGCAAAAATAGCAGCATTAATTAAAATTGCAAACAACAACAAAAATAGAATACTAAAATTCTTCCCCCACACTTAGATTCTACATTGCCCTTAATGTAAAACATAGAAAAATGCAGAATGCAAATCAGCAAAATATGCATGGCAAGTAAAATAAATGTGTGGTAAGAGCTTCCCTCATTATTCATCCATGTAAATGGCAATGAGCAAAGCCATCACTTCCACATTGCACTCTTGAAAATATTCATGAAAATGCTTGAGTCTATGCCCATTGACTTTGAATGTTCTCTTTGTTATCACATCTTGGAGCTCAACTGCACCATAGGGAAAAACATTAGTAACAACAAATGGGCCATCCCATCTAGGCCTTAATTTGTCGGGTATTAACCTAAGAGGAGAATTATAAAGGAGAACTTTTTGACCATTTTTGAATTCTTTTCTAGCAATTATTTTATCATGGAAGACTTTGGTCTTCTCTTTATAGAGTTTGGAACTCCCATAAGCCTCTAAGCGGATCTCCTCCAGTTCCTACAACTATAGCTTCCTCTCTATGCCCTCTTGATTGAGGTCCAAGTTGCATCTCTTCACTGGCCAAAATGCTCGGTGTTCAATCTCCACAGTCATGTGGCATGCCTTTCTAAAGACAATTCGGTAAGGGGACATCCCAATCGGTGTCTTATAGGCAGTTCGGCAAACCCATAAAGCATCCTGAAGCCTCTTGCTCCAATCATTTATGTTAGTTTGGACTGTCTTTTGAAGTATCTGCTTGATCTCACTATTGGAGACCTCGACTTGCCCATTGGTCTGGGGGTGGTAAGGTATAGAAACTTTGTGTTTGACTCCATACTTCTTCATTAAAGCCTCCATGCTTCAGTTGCAGAAATGTGAACTCTGATAACTAATGATGGCCCTCAGGACTCCAAACCTGCAAAAAATTTGTGATCTAACAAAATCCACAACAACTTGAGAATCATCAGTCCGAGTAACCTTAGCCTCCACCCATTTAGATACATAATTCATAGCAAGCAAAATGTAAACAAAACTAAATGATACAGGAAAAGACCTATAAAATCAATACCTCAAATATCAAATATCTCACAGAACAACAAAGGTTGTTGGGGCATCTCATTCCTAGGAGAAATATTCCCTGTTCTCTGGAATTGTTCACAAGATTTATAAAACACATATGCATCATGAAATAGAGTGGCCAATTGATAACTTCACAGAGTGTAGTTATTTGTGTCCTATATCTGTGCTTCATGACATGTTTAGTCCTTGGTTGTAAGCATGAATGGAAGATTTTAGCATCATTTATATCTGATTTCATTTTGATGTCTTCCATTGTGATCCCGAGCAAATACTTTCAAAACTCTGATAAATTTAATACATTTGCATGAGTTATTGAATTGATAATTTCTCTTATATAGGTAGGTATCAAATAAAGCAAGAAAATGAAAAATTTGAAGTAGCTTTGGACTAAGAAGCCTAAGAGGAAGCCAAAAATAAAGATCAGCACTCAACGCCGCGACGTGGGCATGATAACACCGCGGCATTCCCCTGCTTCAGTACATAAAACTCGAGGTTGAAGCGTCAAAACATTGAAGAGTGGACGCCTCAGGCGCCTGTGACCTAATTGCACACGCGCCGCGGTGTGATGTTTTGTACGCCGCGGTGTGCCCTATTTTATTCAGCCTATAAATACATTTGTACCTATTTTCTACAAGAGTTTTTTCTTCTTTTTGGATAGCAGCTGCTGGTTTAGGATTTTTAGACTTAGGGAAGGCAAATGAGGCTAAGGTTGGAGGCCATCCTTCATATGGAGGATGAATCAAGCTTAGAAGATGAAATCTAATGAGCTTCCTTCCTTTCCTCTCTTCTTTCTTTCGTTATTGCTTTATGAACATGATTTATATGTTTATATTTTCATGTATCATGGCTAGCTAGGCTGTATATAAGTTTTCATTTGTAGTCTCTTATGGATATTGATGATTTTGTAATCTTTTGAGTATATATTGAAGTTTATTTATTTTCAATTATATGGAGCTTAATGCTTTTGAGGGTTTGATCAACTTTTGATTGATCTGATGAAATCTAATGAACCTAGACATAAGAATTTGGATTTTAGATCATACGTATGATTGATGGATATTCTATTTCATTCAATTGGCTTGGATAAGATGATTCGTTAATAGGATAGACATATACCTATTGGCCATGCATAGTGTGTGACTGAGAATAGATCATTCAAGAGTGGAGTTTGCACTGGTTCTCAAGGAAACTTAGTGAACTGGGTAAATGAAACCATGGTTAATTGACCTAGACATAGGCTTTTAACTAAATCAGATTCTCAAGCTAAACAAATCATTGATATTGCTTGTAATGATTACATGCCATTAATTGAAATAGGAGATGAAAAAGAATTATTTATTTCTCTATTTATCTATTTATCTTAGATTTATTATTTTTCAGTCTTTATATTTTTTTAAACATTCTTTTATAAATTCGATGCCTTTGGATAGCATTAATTAGACTATTGGTTAATACTTGGCTCTTATATGAAATACATATTCCTTGTGGGAACGATATCCGACTCTTAGCTATAATACAAGTGCGACCTGTGCACTTGCGGTAAGCAAAAGAGCGATCAAGTTTTTGATGCCGTTGCCAGGGAATACGGTTATTTCTGTGTAGTTAATATTAGCAACGAGTCTAGTTAATCCTAGTTCAAATTTTGTCTTGTACATATTAATTTAAGTTTTCAGATTATTTTGTGATATAGGTACTAAGATGGCAGACGATAACGCTACGCTCTAGTTGGAGGATGATAGTCACAATAGACCATTGAGGGAGTTTGCAACCCCTCAAATGGAGAACTTGCAGTCTAGTATTAGATGACCTGCCATCCGTGCTAATAATTTTGAAATCAAACCGACCATCATCCAAATGATACAGACTTTTGTGCAATTTGGCAGTTTGCCTAAGGAGGATCCCAATGTGCATCTTTCAAAATTTCTGGAGATATGTGACAAGTTCAAGCACAATGGTGTCTCTGATGATGCTATTCACTTAAGGCTCTTTCCCTTCTCTTTCAGAGATAGAGCCAAGAATTGGTTGCAGTCTCTACCTGCGAGATCCATCAGCACTTGGAATGATCTATGCGGTAAATTCCTAAATAAGTATTTTTCACCGGCCAAGACAACTGAAATGGTGAATGATATTACATCATTCACCCAGTTTGAATCAGAGTCCTTGTATGAAGCATGGGAGAGATACAAGGATTTGCTTCGTAGGTGCCCTCATCACGATATTCCACCATGGCACCAAGTTTACTCATTTCACAAGGGATTGCTACCCCACCATCGCCCTATAGTAGATGTAGCTGCTGGAGGCTTTTTATTGAGCAAATCATTTGATGACGCATTCCAACTGCTTGAGGAATTGGCAGCCAACAGCTACCAATGGCCTTTGGAAAGAAATACTTCAAAGAAGATAGCTGGAGTGCATGATATTGATCCACTGGCGGCATTATCTGCTCAGGTGGCAACATTAGCAAGTAAGCTGGATCGTTTGGGGAACAACCATCAACAAAGCCCATTTGTGTTATGTAACAAGTGTGGAGAGTCACATTCAAGATATAGCTGCCTTTTTAGTACAGAAACTGCACAATACATTGGTAAATATCGCCCGCAGCAGAATAATCCATACTCAAACTAGTACAACCCAGGATGGAAGAACCATCCCAACTTCTCTTGGAGGGATAATCAAGGAGCTTCCTCATCTGCTCCAGTGAATGACAGACCATATAATTCTTCTGGATTCTCTTCCCAATCAAGACAACAGAGCCAAGATTGGAAACCCTCTTTGGAAGACATGTTTTCACAGTTTATGGTCAAGACGGATTCTCACATGACGAAGACTGATGCTTAGTTGGCAAAACATGAAATGATGTTTCAGAGTCAATCTGCTTCTATGCGAGCATTGGAAACTCAAGTAGGGCAGTTGGCTAATGCCATCAATAATAGGCCTTTTAGCACCCTCCCTAATGACATTGTTAATAATCTGAAGGGTGCGTTAAATAAGCACTGTCATGCTATCTCCCTGAGAAGTGAGAAAAACATTGAAGGGAATCCGAGAACAAAGCTGCTTAAAGAGGAAACTGAAGTTGTTAAAGAAAAGGAGTTAGTGAGCACAGATGTCAGGCTAACTCAAGATATTGCCAATGGGAATGGAGAGGAGAAGAAGAAGGAGTCCAAGCCTTATGTCCACCCTTTACCTTTCCCTAATAGGTAAGCAAAAAGCTTGAGCACCAATTCTAGAAATTCTTGGAAATGTTCAAAAAGCTGCATATCAATATCCCATTCGTAGAAGCTTTAGAACAAATGCCGAGTTATGTTAAGTTTATGAAGGAAATTCTATCAAAGAAGAGAAACCTTGGTGATTTCAAAACAGTTGCCCTGACAGAGGAATGCAGTGCAATTCTGCTTTACAGACTTCCTCCTAAGCTTAAAGATCCCGGAAGCTTCACCATACCCTGCACAATTGGTGAGAAGTTCACTGGCCATGCATTGTGTGATTTAGGGGCCAACATTAATCTTATACCCTACTCTATTTACCAAAGATTAGGTTTGGGGGAAGTTTCGCCTACTTCAGCTAAACTGCAGTTGGCGGACCAAACCCTTACTTATCCGAAGGGGGTTATAGAGGACGTGTTGGTTAAAGTGGATAAGTTTATCTTCTCTGTGGATTTTGTCATACTTGATATGAAGGAGGATAACAATATCCCATTGATTTTTGGCAGGCCATTCCTTGCAACAGGAAGAGTTCTGATTAATTTGGAGAAATGTGAACTCACAATAAGGGTTCATGATCAAGAGGTTATTTTCAACATTTTCAATGCACTACAAGGCCCTCAAGATCAAGAACATTGTGCAATGGTGAGCATAATTGATAGGATAACATCTAAGGAAGGGAGTGCCAGTGAAGCCAGTGCTCATGGCAAAGGTCAAGTCATTTTTTATGGTGAAATGGACTAGCCCAAAGCTGCTATGGTGGTAAATTTAAATGATGCACCTATTGAGCAAGCTCCAAACTTGGAGTTAAAAGTCTTGCCATTCCAAATATATCAAACCAATTTTGTAAATTGGGAGGAAAATCCTCCTCACTTATAGAGATACATTTGGAACAACAGACAAGTCCTGCCGAGACTGTAAATTAGGCCCTTTTTGAGAGGGAATTCAAAATTTTCACTTTATGTCTTAAATACATAAATATATTGATTTTTATGTTTTTGTATATTTATGTATTACATCGTGTAAATTAACCTTGTAGGCAAGTTTTGCAGGTGCTGGAGGCCACATTTGAGCAAAACTCATTGCTGAAGTGAGTTTGCTGCAGAATTCTATAGTCAGGCTCCTCACGCTGTGGCATTGCGCAACAACATGCCATGGCATTACCTTGTTTTGGGCCAAATTCCAGTGAGTACAGCGCCGCAACTCTATAGACCCTAATGTTGTGGCGTTATGTGCGTTTCAAAAAAAAATTATTATTATTAAATAGTAAATAGTAATAAATTTAAAAATTTAAAACTGGTGGGAATCAGTGTGCACCGCGGCGTTATAATTGTCATGTCGCGATGTTGAGGGGCAGACAGGGTTAAGTGCTGCGACGTTTCGTGCACATCCCCATTCCCCCATTTTCTCTATTTTCTGTTCCTCATTTCTCTCCTATTCTCTCTAAACATTTCTATTACTTTCTCCCTACCAATATTCTTCAATTCCTACTAGTACAAGGTATGTTTCTCTTATATTTTCTTTTTTTTTTCATAAAGATTGTTATTTATTTTCTTAGGTTTTACTTTTTTCTTTTTTCCCTATTTCGTTTGTTTATTAATGTTTGTTTTGTGTTAATCAGTTGTTTTGTTTTACGTTTTAGTTAGTTTTAGAATTATATAGTGCCTGATTTGCATGTTGTGTTGGATTAAAAATGTTGTTTCCTACGTAACTGGAAAAAAATGGGTTGCGCGCCGTGGAGTTGAGTTGAATGCCGCGACGTTAGTATGAACAATTTGAATGTCGCGATGTTAGTATCAACGTCGCGATGCTGTGTTAAATATTTGAATGCCGCGGTGCTGTAACTATACGTCGTAGCGCTGAATACCAGATTTTTCAGAATTGTTTATTTTTCAATGTGTTTAATGCTTCCAATCATTAAATCTGACTTTTAATAATTCTTTTTCAGGTTGTTATGGCTCCAAAGAGAGGATGATTTATGCAGTGAGGTTCATCTAGCCGGTAGCATAGGGAGCCTTCTCCCTCTCCTGCTGATTTTGATAGGAGGATATTTATCTCAGCAGATGCTGCAGAGCGATACATGGTTCTTATCACCAGACCGCTCATTCTTGAGTGTGATTTTGCATTTTCTCATTCCATACACCCAAAATTAGAGGGGCTTATAAACCACCTCAACTGGGGTGAGTTTGCCCAGCATCCTGGGTCATCTGCTGTGCTCCCTCTAGTTCATAAGTTTTATGCGAATGCAGCTTTTGTTGGTGAAGGGGTAACTTCGGTTAGAGTTAGAGGACATATGGTTTCCTTCTCTCCTATTGCTATTCGTGCGGCTCTGGGACTTCCTCATCCTCCAGAGATCTGTGAATTTACTGAGCTGAGTCATTGGGAGCTGGTGGAGGGTATTGATGTAGCTGTGGTCACCGCTCGAATTTGTACG
Source organism: Ormosia semicastrata (assembly GCA_029884595.1). Classification (NCBI taxonomy): domain Eukaryota; kingdom Viridiplantae; phylum Streptophyta; class Magnoliopsida; order Fabales; family Fabaceae; genus Ormosia; species Ormosia semicastrata. Next base: position 11,533,883 of record JAQQTO010000041.1, read on the forward strand.
GATGAGTCTCAGCCTGTGGTTTGGACTAGGAGCATCCAAACTAATAGGCCTAGGTACTTTCTGCACACTTATTTGACTCCAGAAGCCCAAGCATGGTACCATTTTATTAGCTCACGCCTTCTGCCATCTGCTAACCTCTCTGAGGTTACCCGAGACCGAGCTATACTGATTTATGCTATTCTGGAGCGTCAGTCTATTGATGTGGCTGAGCTTATTTTTCATCAAATTCAGAGGTCGGCTCGGGAGTATAGGAGCCTTTTCTTTCCCTCTCTCATTCATTATTTTTGCAGTCAATATCAGGTCCGCTGGGGACCCCATGAGGAGCTAGTAGATGTTCGACAGCCCCTCAATGATACTTTCATTAAAAGAGTGGGGGCGGCTCTAACTGTAGCGTCAGCACGACAACGACAGGCTCGTGGAGAGCCTCGAGCAGCAGCACCACCTGAGGCAGCAGTTCCTGACCCATAGGCCGCACCTACAGATGATACTGATTAGTGTGCTAGGATAGAAGCCATGTTAGTGTACCAGATGCAGACTCAACATTGGATGGCAGAGCATCTTGGACTGCCGATGGCTGATTATCCAGTTCCTGCCTTCCCACCCACAGTTGTTGCTGCTTCCTCCCAGGCTGGACCTTCTAGAGCGCCTGCTGCAGAGGTCCCCGATAGTGATGATGATGATGATAAGGACGATGATGGTTCTGATGCTAAAGGCCCAGATAGTGACGATCCATCTTTTTAGCCATGGCATTCCAGGCACTATTATTTTTTTCATCGTATTTCTTTTTTGATATATTTATGTATGTATCTTTTGTATAGTAAGGACACTATTTCCCTCAGGTTTGGGGGGTGTCTTTAACTTTATGTTTTGATTATTTATGCAGTAGTATTATATTTTCAGACTATTATGTTTATGTGCATATGTTTCGGTATTATGAGTATGTTAGTTTTATACATTTTGAAGTGTATGTATGTGTTTTAGTATTTTAGCTTAAATAATAATAACTATAGGAGCAGTTATCTTGAAAATTTGATGAAAAATCCATTCAAGATACAATTGTCGTTCCCTTTCACATTGTGTGTTGTAATGTTTAAAAACTAGTGTGAATGATTGTCCAATGATAGATATGGATGCAAATGACCTTTATTTTTCTGTGAATCCATATACAATCTTTGGCGCATGCTGAAGCATTCTAGTTTCTTTTTATGCATGATGAGTTTTCCAATTGCATGCTTTTTGAACTTTGGAAAGAATAAGAATGTTTGCTTAGAGAAAGTTTATGGATGATACATGTGAAAAATTCAATTATCCTAGAAATTGTTTGGCAACTCTCTTAAGGCAAAATCCTAGGTTGTGCATGATTGAGGAAATGATTAGGGCATTGTTTGGACCGTTTGAGCCTTAAAAAGCTTATTCTGATATGATGATATCCTTAGGTCCCATTTTGAAGCCTTATACTATTTGGCCTTATTTATTTTTCATTACCATTATGTTCGTTAACCTGTTAACCGTTCTAATGCATGTGAAAATGTTGGATCTCTAGCACAAGTAAGTTTTTGGGTCAAATTAGTTTTAGAATTAAAGAATTTAGGTAGAATTTAGTTAAATTTTCATTATTTTTTAGTCTTATAGGTTTTTGTGTTCACTGGCTAATGAGATTTAAATTTTTTATTGAAACAGGTTTGGATTTAACTCATAAGAAAGAGAAAGAGTTGCTCACTTAGTCCATCGCCTGGCGATGAAAAAGTGTCGCAAGGCGAAGCTTCCAGTCATGCCATCGCGAGGCGAGGAATGGCCATCGTGAGGCGAGAAGATGAATGAAAGGATCATAGGCTTTGCTCCATACGTGCATCGCGAGGCGATATTTCTCCATCGCGAGGCGAGAATGCGGGCCATCACGAGGCGATGGTTGGATGGAAGGATTTTTAGGCTACTGTGGGTCTTGTTGTGAGCACGGGCCATCGCGAGGTGATGAGGGGCCATCACGAGGCGATGGCCATTATCCAACCAATTTTAAATAGCCAGACGAAACATTTTTTTACAAGTCTCGATCTTTTCTTTTTGTTCTTTTTTGGAACTTTGAAATATTGGGGTTTTTACCCAGAGTTCTGCTAAGGTTCCATTTTCTTCCACCTCCATTGATGATTCAAGCTTGGGAACAATACCTTGAAGAATCAATGGCTTCTTCTTCTTCTATTTGTTTGATTTCTCTCATCTCTTTCTTTTCCATTATGAGTAGCTAGATCTTTTTGAGCTAGGGTCAGATGAACATTGTAGTTACTTTTATGTAATCTGTTTTACTATCTCTTTACAAGTTAATTTCATGTATTTGAGCATCCTACTCTTTACTTAATGCTAATCAATACTTGATCACTATTGGTTTGAATTTAGGCATTTCTTCTAATTGGAAAATTAGTTGTAATGCTGGAACTGAGTTGGATTGGCATGATTATGATTGGATATAGGAATATATAATGGTAATTATGTGTTCCATGAAATCATTGTGATTAATGCTTAATCTGAATTAACAATTACCTGAGGAATTGGGAGTTGTATTTTGGATTAAAAGGGCTTTGAATCAAGGAATTGATCTAAGCCTATTTTGTTGATTGGAACTTTAAATGCACGATTATTACTTGTATTGAGAGTAAACCAGTAGCATAAGAGGGTAAACAATGGGATTCAGACCCTAACCACTTTTCTCGATAAATTTTCTTCTCCGTAAAAATCCAAAAATATTCTTTAATTTGTTAATTGTTCTGTTTTAATTCATTCCACTTATACTTGTTTAAAACCAATACATTTTAAGTTACCAAAATCTTATTCTTAGTTCAAGTAGAAACAATCTTTTCTTTTGCTTTGATAAACATTTACAATCCCTGTGGAGACGATATCTCTTTTCTCATCATTATATTACTTGTTGCGATTCGGTGTACTTGCCGAATTAGTTTTGATCTTTAACAAGTTTTTGGCGCTGTTGCTGGGGATTATTGATTTGATTATCAGCAAGGCAATGAGTTACTACTTTGGACAATTATTTCTATTTTTTGTTTTGTTTTGTTTACAATTTAATTGCATTAATTTCCTTTATTTTTAAATATCATTGATTTGCTACTTGCTATTCTCTTATTTTCTGTTTATGCGAGGAAAAAAAGGCAGCTGAATTTTTGCTTGATCTTGAGATTATGAAGACAGAAAAAGCAAATAGGAAGAAAGCAAAGAAAGCAAAGCAGCAGAAAATAACTTAAGAAAAATAAGAGTCTACTTCTTCTTCTCATATTCTCACAGTAGAAGTCATGGCTGCACAACCACCACCTAGGCAAACTTTGGGAGATTTTGGCCGGAGGAATAACCGTCAGAGGTTAGCTATTGAGTATCAACTAGTGGAGGCAAATGCATTTGAGATCAAAACTTCTTTATTGAATGTTCTCAAGCAGAATCAATTTTCTGGAGCGGATAATGAAGACCCGAACCAGCACTTGGTGAATTTCTTTGAGATTTGTGGTATATTAAGCTGGATGGCGTTTATGAAGAAGCTAAGAGGATGAGATTGTTTCCTTCTACCTTGAGAGACAAGGCAAAGGATTGATTACAATCACTTCCTTAAGGAAGTATTACTACTTGGAATGAATTGGAGGATAAATTTATGGACCAAATTTTCCCTACCTCCAAGTTCATCAAAAGAATGGCTGAAATCGCTAGTTTTGAGCAAAAAGATGGAGAAAATCTTTATGAAGCATGGGAGTGGTTCAAAGGGCTTTTGAAGAGGTGTCCCGACTATAGCTATGATGACTTAATACAAATGCAAACATTTTGCCATGGGTTGAGACCAAATACAAAGATGATGTTAAATGCTTCGGCGGGGGGTACAATGAATAACAAGACAGTTGAAGAAGCAATAGAGTTAGTGGAAGCAATGGCTTCAAATGAGTATCTCATTCATCATGATAGAGGAGTGCAAGCAAGGAGGTGTGTTTTAGAGCTCGATGCACATAATGCTCTATTAGCCCAAAACAAATTGGTTTCTCAACAATTGGAGGTTCCCACCAAACAGCTTCAAGCTTTACAAACGGGTCCTTCTCAATCTCATCATTCCAAGGCTGTGATGCAATGTATGAGGTGTGATTTTTGTGGGGGAGGACATGAGAATGGAAATTATGAAGCTCAAAGTGATTCAAATGAGCAAGCCAATTATATGGGAAATTTTCAGGGGCAAAGAGGAAATCCTTATTCTAACACCTATAATGCAGGGTGGAGGAATCATCCTAACTTTTCTTGGCAACAACATGAAGCTCCTTAATTAAGCAAACTTCCTCAACAACAATAGCCTAAAGAGAAGCCTTCTGCTTTAGAAGAAGCATTGACTCAATTCATGCATATGACCCAAACCAATTTCCAAAATTATGAGGCTCATTTCAAAAACCAAGATGCATCCATCAAGAGCCTTGAAAACCAAATCAGACAGCTCTCAAAGCAACTTACTGAACAATCCAGGGGATAATTTTCTGGAAATACAGTGGATTATCCCAAGAATGAGATGTGCGAAGCCATAACTTTAAGAAGTGGGAAAACTATCACACCAGCAGTGGTGGAGCCATTAGTTTCAGGATCTGCTGAAACAAATGTGAGGGAGATGTTGGATGAAGAGTCAAATAAAAAGAGTGACATTGTGAATCTAGAGGAAAAAGAAAAAGAAAAAAAGGAAGTGGAAATTGAAAATAAGAAAAAAGAGGATAAAAAGAGTTCTAACTTAGTAGATGAAGACTCTTTCTTGAGGAGAACAAAGCGTCAGATTTTGCAAGAAGGGGATAAGCCTCAAGTGTCCCACTATATGTGAAGTTACCATATCCTCACTTGAGCAAGAAAAAGGAGAAAGAGGAGCAGTTTGCAAAGTTCTTGGACATTTTCAAATGTCTCCAAATCAATATTCCTTTTGTAGAGGCATTGGAGCAAATGCCTACATATGCTAAATTTATGAAGGAATTATTGACTAAGAAGAGGAAGTTCAAGGAGGATGAAATGATGGTATTAACAGAAGAGTGTAGTGTAATACTTCAAAGGAAGCGTCCCCCAAAATTGAAAGATCCAGGGATTTTTACAATTTCGTGCACTATTGGCAACATGACCATTGGTAAAGCTCTTTGTGACTTGGGAGCAAATATAAATTTGATGCCATTATCTATGCTTAAGAAGTGATGCGTGAAATCCGCAAGTGTACGGTTTCGTCGTCAAGTAATAAAAAGATCGAATCCACAGGGACTGAGTCTATGAATACCAATTAATTAATTAATTCAATTAAATTAAACAAAAGAGAGTATGATTGTTTATTAAGAAGAATGTAGTAACAAAACAATTAAATAAAAATTAGGAAAATAGAATTTAGAACAAAAATAGTAAGTTATCAGGAAAGGTATTCAGATTCAAGAAAGCTTCTAAGATTGGGATACCGCAATGATACAAGATAAATCCTAATTGACAACCTTTTTTATTAAATCTAAAATTTAATTGAAAGTGAATTACCCTAAATTAGTTAATGTTCTTTCTCAAGATACAAGATCCGTGCTCAATTAAACCAATTCCTACTCTCGTGGTAATTGAATTTAAATTGAACCCATTAAGCTTTGTGGTAATTCATTGAATCCTCGAAAGGCTAAAACTACTCTCGTGATTTAGACCTTAAGTTCAATTCTTATAGTTCCAACACTTAGGTTCACCTCTTAGTACGTCCCTAAATGCCTATGAGATGCAAATAAGTGGCCAGCAAATTCACATGAATAAAAGCAATAAGGATTGAATCAAAGAACATTCAAGATTAATAACAGGGGAAACAACGTCAATTAATCATTATCAATGTATCAAATGGCATTGCCCAATCCTAGAAACAAAAGAAACTACTCAGACATAGAGAAGAGGAGACAAGAAATCAAACTTAAAAATATCTCAAACCCGTAACAATCGAAGAAGAAGGGAGAAATATGAAGATCAAAAGCCAAAGCCTCCAATGTGCCTCCTCTAAAACCAAAATTAGAACCCTCTCATTGTATTCAGAGCATCTATTTATAGCCTAGGGTTTTTAATTGGCTAAAAAGCCCCAAAAGAAATAAAAATAAAAACTAAAATTCTACTGCGCACTGCGAACCACGGCCGTGGTGGCAACCACGGCCAGGTCGTGGTTGATTCTGAGATGGAAGTTTCACCGCTGGCTTCAAACCACGGCCATGGTCTACACCACAGCCAGGCTGTGGTTGAGTCTGTTTCAATCTTCTTCATTTTCTTGGTTCCCTCGAACCATGGCCGTGATGGCAACCACCCCCAAGCCGTGGTTGGGTCTGTTTGTCCTCTTTTTAGTGCATTTTACCCCTAATTCAATATCACTTCAGCTTAGCTCCATTCCAGCTCTTTAAACCTCAATTTGCCTCATTCCTGCATTGCAACACATGCCAAACCGCAGTTATCTGAACTAAAAGAAAAACGAATGATTGAATAAACAAATATGCATAAAAGACTATAAAAATGCATGCAAAACATATGCAAAATGTGATGTGGAATCACACACATCAAATTACCCCAAGCTTAAGATTTTGCTTGTCCTCAAGTAATCACTAAAGCCAAATAAAGATCAAAACTTTGAAAATATGACTATGAACATGGAACCCGAAGAATAACGAATCCAAGTAATAGGCATAAACATTCAACAAGTGTAGAGATAATCAATGTCCAGTCCAATTAGAAGCTTAGGTTCCTTAATTTCATGCTTCCCATCAATTGGGGTCACTCATCTAATCACTCTCAAAGTGTGTATGGGTGAATAAACATCACTCAAGCTCCTCAAAAAGCACTTTCATGAACTTGATAGGAAACCAAATCTTCACTAACAATCAGCATGCAAGCAAGAATCAGAAGGTCTTTCAAGGGTTGTAATGGGGCCATGGGAATGATTTTTAGTAGGATAAAGAAAGGAAAGTATGCACAAAGGGCTAGCAAAATTTTTAATCACAAGAAACCTTCTAGAACATAAATGAAGCAAAGGTATTCTTCAATCAAGAGCATAGCATCACATTTCCAAACAATTTTCTCCTTTCTTTTCCTTTTTTTTCAAGCTTTAATCTCAAATTTTTTTTATCATATATTTTTTTTTTGTTTTTTTTTACCTTTTTTTTAGAAGACTCAAAAACATATAATTCTAAGCACAAGCTTCAAACCAAATTTTTGCTCCATTTAACATTCTAGATGGTTACTGACGGTGTATCATCATAGGTATCAAGGAAATCAATTATGTAATAGGCTCAAGATGGGCAACTAGTGGATGAAGATGTGACAATAATTTCAGAAGGCCAAAAAAATACCTAAGATGCCTTAATCACATTCAAGCATGCAACCAACAATTTCACCTCAAAATGGTTTCAAATTAAGTTCTAAAGCACCAAATCCAAGAGTACAAAATTTCATTCAACAGAAAAGAGGGGTTAATATCAATGTAAAGCACATACCCCTTATTAGGCTCAATTCTCACCTTTAGTAGCAAAATCAATGAAAAGCACAAAAATAGAGAACCTTACGCTAATCATTGCTATCAAAAGATCAACCCTTGCAAATAGCCTATCACAGGAATAACAATATGGGTTCCAAATTCACTTTTCTTTTAAATTGGCATGAAGCTCATACACGAGGATGCAAACTTATAATGGGGTAACAAGATGGTGTGATCATGAAAAAGAATGCAATATGCAATATGAAAAAGCATGAAAACCCTAAATGCAACTAAGTATGCAGCATGAAAACATGAAAATAAATATCCCACCCCAAGCTTAAGATCTACATTGTCCCTAATGTAGAGAGTGTGTTTGGATGCATACCTTTGAAGACTTGTTTTGATGATAACAAACGTGAAGTAAAATGAAGATGATAAATAGACCGAGTCCAAGTTTATATTTGATTAGCATTAGGACTTAGGATCTATTGTACGGAACTCAGTTTAATATCTCTTTGTTTTTTGAAAGAAAAGATAAAACTTGTTTTAAACATAGTATCTTTGAAAACACTTTTTTTCAAAATGGTTTTGAACTGAATTATTCGAATAGAGCTTAGCCTATTCGAATAAATACCTTCACGAGATTTATTTTCTAAAAGGTGCTATTCGAATAATTATCCTATTATTCGAATAACTGAGGTTTTTCAGAACTCTATTTTTAAATGGCTATTCGAATAAAACTGTCCTTTATTCGAATAAATGAAGTTTTTCAGAACTGTGTTTTAAGTGAGTTATTCGAATAACTCATACGTTATTCGAATAAATATGTTATGACTAAACTTCTGTTAGCAACGTTATTCGAATGGTTTAGCTATTATTCGAATAAACCTCTTTGGTTTTAAAATTGAGTTTAACAGAGTTATTCAAATAAACATATTGGTTATTCGAATAACCCTTCTCAGATGGCTTTTCACGATGTTTTCTGAAACAGTGTTATTCGAATAGGGTTTTCTTCTATTCGAATAAACACGGAGGTTATGATCACGTAAATGGAAACAGACAGCTTTCAAATTGGTTATAAATGCTATTAATTTTACCCAACGACTAATTCATCTGTTTTCCCTATAAATAGCAAGCTTGGGTCACGAATTTGATTGCCCATAACTCTGATATATTTTCTGATTACTCTGTTTTGTGAAAACTATTTTCTACGCTCTTCTTGATTAAAAACTTTGAGATATTTCTGTGAGAGCTCCATTAGCACTTCAATTTGTATTACTTACTCTGAGTGAGAGTTTCTCTTCATCTATTTTTTGATATTCTATATCGAGGGTGAGGTATCCCTCAAGGTTTGTATAAGGGTGAGGTATCCCTGCAGGCTGAGACTTTAGCACAAGAGTAGAGTGTCCCTGTGTGTGAAAAGTGCTCTATTTTGTAACGGTAGCAAGCACCTATTGAAGCTTGTATACTTAGTGAAAAATCTCGGCTTTCGAGGACTGGACGTAGACCACAAGTGGGTTAGTGGTCGAACCAGGATAAATATCGTGTCTGCTCTTCTTCTCTTTATCTCTTTATTTTATGCAATTTATTTTATCGCATATTTATTTTCTACTGTTCTTCTCTTCATCTCATTCCTTCTGTGCATTTATTTATTAAGTTTTAATATTTATATTTTATTTAAAAGGTTTTATTAAAAAAAGTTTTATACTCAATTCACCCCCCTCTTGAGTACTGGAAGCCACTTGGTAATAGAGATAAGAAAAAGGAATGGACTCACTGCGGTGGAAAGTGGTGCTGGCTCATATACCTGTCATACATGGCGCGGATCATGGTCTCCATGCTCTGTCCCTGTTGCTGGAGTTGCTCCATCATTACTCTCTGCTGAGCCTGCTTTGACCGAATGTGTGCCTGGTCGGCTCGGATGAGTGCTTGCTCAGCCTGAATAACATCTAAGGAAGTGTAGATCCAAGAAAAAACATCATCAGAAGTACCTGCAGAAGAGGAAGGAGGCCTAGATGGCCGACTCTGTGGTGGTGGGTGAATAGGTTGCTGAACATTAAGTGGTTCAGGTTCATCCACTACTGGCACACGCCAGTTTGCTGGGTTTCTGACGGAGATTACATCAGAGTTAGGAAGGGGTAAAGGGTGCTGCCGGTCAGGAATAACTAAGCAGTAGGACTCGTCCTCTCTAACAATCATCTTCATAGCCATACATGTTGTAAGATCAATTCTGTTTCGCCCTTCGGCTTCCACAAATTCGTCTAAGTCATACTCAAGATGGTGGGCTATTGCAGTGACAAGCCCACCAATGACTATGGAACCATCCCCCTTCCTAGCAACTTTTAGTAAGTGCCTAATCATGTGTGACCCTGTGTCCAAGTGTACACTATGCAACATACCTCATAAGAAAAGGAGTTCGTCCTGACGGACAGCTCCATCGCTATCCCCACGACCAAATAAGGTGTTAGACATAATGCGGTGGAGATAGCGAAAACAGGGGTTGACTAAGACTGTGGCCTTAGCTTTGGACGAATCATAGCTACCTCCACTTATACTTATTTGACTCCAGAATTTCCCAACATTAAACTCTCTAGGGAGACACCTTTCCCCACCCACAGGCAAGGAGAAAATGGAGTTAAACTCCTCTAAATTCATGACATGGTCAGCATTAAACAGCCGAAAAGTGATTCGGCCTTCGTCACACCCCTCCCCTTGTAAAATATTGGCCTCAAGAGAGCTCAAGAACTCCAATGTAGGCCCAATAAGCGTAACATAACGGGTGCGAGCAAAGGTGCTCCACCCTATATTTTCCAGCATCCAGTTTATATCATCAGTCAGTCCTAAGGTTTCAAGAACTTGGTCATCTAGGTACCTAGTGTTCACTATTTTTCTTTTGACTAGCACATTGTACCTATCCTTTTGTTCTCTATTCTTAAACTCAATACCGTAGGGGTTAGAGTCAAAAGAATTACCTCTTGAAGATGCTCCTCGTGCTCTGGAGGATGAAGATTGATCCCCTCTTTGCCTTTTGCTAGCCATAGGAACTCTCAATTGCAAGGTAAAACAAGGATTTTTTTATTTTTTTTATTTTTTTTGGAATGATGAAATTTTCGAAATTAGGGGGTAGGGTTTTCCAAAATTGGGGATTGTGGATTCTTATGCAAGTTGGAGAGTTTGATGTGTGGGTTAGGTTTAGGGAGGTTTGGAATGATGGAAAAATGAAGAAAATGGGTGTTTAAGGTAAGGAAAATGGTAATGTAGAAGAGGTGAGAGGTTTGAAGTTTTGGCTATGGAGGATGATGATGGAGAAGAATGAAGAAGGAGAAGTAAAAAAATGGAGGTGGTGGGTTGATTTTGGGGTGGATTTTGAAAGGTTAAAGGTTATTTGTGAAAGAAAAAGTGAGAAATGGAGGTTGATGAAGATAGCAATGGAGGTGGGGGAAGGAGGAGAAGATGAAGTGGGAGGGAAATGAGGGGGAGATTGGGACGTAGGGGTTTAAAACGCTCCAGACAACGAACCACGACCGTGGTAGACACCACGGTCAGGCCGTGGTCAATTCTGGAATTGCATTTTTCCATTTTTTTTTCAGACCATGAACCACGGCCGTGGTAGACACCACGGCCAGGACGTGGTTGGTTCTGGAATTGTATTTTTTTTTTTTTAGTTTCAAGAGCTGAATTATGGTTGTGGTATATACCACACCCTAACCGTTGTTCCCTCTGGACTTAGAATTTGAAGCTTTGAAATCCGCAAAGAGGTTCAACTTGAAATACACTCATCAGTAAGTGTTCATTGCCCTGCAACATTTTTTTTAAAAATTTATCCAAATAACAAATGCAAAAACATAAAGAAAAAAAAATTTTGCAATGGAAGAGAACTTGGGTTGCCTCCCAAGAAGCGCTTATTTATGGTCTTAAGCTCGACCCCTGCCATTTTTAGTTTGAAGCACTTGGACAGAGAAGGTTGTGTGTCACTCCCTTCTCTATAGGTTCATCAGCAAGATAATACTTCAACCTTTGTCCATTTACTTTGAAGGATCCTGTGGCTTTGCTCCACACCTCTACAACTCCATAAGGAAACACTTGGCGAACTTGAAATGGCCCGGACCATCTAGACCTGAGCTTACCTGGAAATAGCTTCAATCTTGAGTTGAAGAGCAGCACAAAATCTCCTTCTTTGAATTCTCTACGTAAGATGTGCTTGTCATGCCAACGCTTGGTCCATTCCTTGTAAGTCTTGGCATGTTCATATGCATCAAGCCTCAATTCGTCCAGCTCATGAAGTTGTAACTTCTTTTTCTCTCCATCCATTTTTATGTCAAAGTTCAATAGCTTGATGGCCCAAAATGCCTTGTGTTCTAGCTCAACTGGAAGATGGCACGACTTACCATAAATCAACCGGAATGGAGTCATACTAATGGGAGTCTTATAAGCTGTTCTGTATGCCCATAGAGCGTCATCAAGCTTCAAAGACCAATCCTTTCTCGATTTCGAAATAGTCTTCTCCAATATGCTCTTGATTTCTCTATTGGAAACCTCTACTTGTCCGCTGGTTTGAGGATAGTATGGGGTAGTGACTTTGTGAGTCACTCCATACTTCTTCAAGAGGTTTTCAAATTGCTTTTCGATGAAATGTGAACCTCCATCACTTATGACTGCTCTTGGAACTCCGAACCTTGGAAATATTATCTTTTTGAATAGCTTCATTACCGTTTGGGCATCATTTGTTGGGGATGGCACAGCTTCCACCCATTTCGAGACATAGTCCACTGCTACAAGAGTATACTTGTTGTTACAAGATGATGGAAATGGTCCCATGTAATCAACTCCCCAAACATCAAAGATTTCCACTTCAAGAATGTTGTTCAGAGGCATCTCATGCCGTTTGGATATATTTCCAGTTCTTTGACAGCTGTCACAAGAAATCACAAAGTTCCGAGCATCTCTGAAAATATGAGGCCAAAAGAAACCAGATTGAAGAACTTTGGCTGCTGTCTTTGAGGCACTAGCATGTCCTCCATAGGATGAAGAATGACAACAATTCAATATACTCTGAACTTCATCCTTTGAGACACATCTCCGATAGTACCATCAGTACATCTCCGGAAGATATATGGCTCATCCCACACAAAATGCTTCAGATCAGAGAAAAATTTCTTTTTCTGTTGATAGTTAATTTCTGGTGGTAGAATTCCGCAAGCCAAGTAATTCACAAAGTCAGCATGCCAAGGAACATCCTCTTCTGAAATGGAAAGTAGTTGTTCATCGGGGAATGAATCATCAATAGGCAAGTTACCCTGCTTATTCACCGGTGGTTCAAGTCTGGATAAGTGATCCGCAACTAAGTTCTCTACCCCTTTCTTGTCTAGAATCTCCAAGTCAAATTCTTGCAAGAGAAGTATCTAATGGATAAGTCTAGGCTTTACTTCCTTTTTGCTCATGAGATATTTAAGTGCGGAATGATCGGTGTACACAGTCACCTTTGAACCCACAAGGTATGATCTGAACTTCTCAAAGGCAAATACCACCGCAAGCAATTCCTTCTCAGTAGTTGCATAATTAGCTTGGGCTCCATTAAGAGTTTTGCTTGCATAATAGATGGCATGCACCTTCTTGTCTTTCCTTTGCCCCAAAACAGCTCCTATGGCATAGTCATTGGCGTCGCACATAATCTCAAATGGTAGATTCCAATCCGGTGACTGCAAAATGGGAGCGGTAATCAAAGCTTCTTTTAATCTGCAAAAGGCTTTCAAACAACCATTATCAAAATCAAATGGAACATCTTTCACTAAGAGATTAGACAATGGTTTAGCAATTTTTGAAAAATCTTTAATAAATCTCCAGTAAAAACCGACATGTCCTAAGAAACTCCGCACTCCTTTCACATTCACTGGTGGAGGCAATTTTTCAATTACTTCAATCTTTGCCTTATCCACCTCAATCCCTTTTCCTGAAACTAAGTGTCCAAGCACTATTCCCTCTTGTACCATAAAATGACATTTTTCCCAATTCAAGACGAGGTTAACCTCTTCACAGCGCTGTAAGATCTTAGACAAATTAGACAAACAATCATTAAAGTTAGTACCATATACAGAGAAATCATCCATAAAAACTTCCATGATGTTTTCAATAAAGTCAGAGAAAATTGCAGTCATGCATCTTTGAAAAGTAGCCGGATCATTACACAAACCAAAAGGCATTCTCCTATAAGCAAAAGTGTCATAGGGACAAGTAAATGTGGTCTTTTCCTGGTCACTAGGATGAATGGGGATTTGGTGGAATCCAGAATAACCATCCAGGTAACAAAAATACGTATGCTCAGCTAATCTCTTAAGCATTTGGTCAATGAAGGGAAGGGGGAAGTGATCTTTCCTAGTAGCTTTATTCAACTTCCTATAATCGATGCACATTCTCCACCCTGTGACAGTCCTTGTGGGAATCAGTTCATTTTTCTCATTTTTGGTCACAGTTATTCCCCCTTTCTTAGGAACCACATGCACTGGACTAACCCATTCACTGTCTAAGATTGGGTAAATTATCCCAGCATCTAACAACTTAAGAATTTCTTTCTTAACCACCTCTTTCATATTAGGATTCAACCTACGTTGATGATCAATGGATGGTTTATGGTCAACTTCCATCAAAATCCTGTGCATGCAAAAGGAAGGATTTATGCCTTTAATGTCATCAATTGTGTATCCTATGACCTTTCTATGCATTCTAAGTGCTCTAAGCAATTTCTCTGTTTCTAACTCATTCAAACTAGCACTTACAATGACAGGATAAGAAGAGTTGGGACCAAGAAATTCATACCTGAGAGTGGAAGGGAGGGGTTTGAGTTCTACCTTTGGAGCTTTTTCCTCTTTCCAATCTTCAAGTTTGAGTTTAGACTCAAGCTTTTCCATTTTGGCATTTTGAGGTGGAATCTCTGGATTCGCCTCTAACAAACGGGCATACTCAACTACTTCACCTTCAAACTCTGATGAGTCTCTACCAACTAAGCACATTTCCAATGGATCTTCAAAGTGCATCTTGATGGTTTCTTCTTTCACTACCTGGTGCAATAAATCAATCCTGCAATAAGAGTCCTCAAAAGAAGGTTACTTCATGGATTTAGATATATCAAACTCAACCTTATCATCACCAACAGTCAAGGACAATTTACCATTTTTTACATCAATAATAGCACCTGCAGTAGCCAAGAAGGGCCTACCAAGAATAGTGAGAATTTGTGCATCCTCTTCCATTTCAAGTACCACAAAATCAGCAGGAATAAAGAACTTACCCACTCTAATAGGAACATCCTCCAAGATGCCTATTGGGTATTTGACGGATCGATCCGCCAATTGAAGGGAGATAGTTATGGGTTTTAGTTCACCCACCTCCAACTTCTTACACACAGAAAGGGGCATAAGACTAACACTAGCCCCCAAATCACACAAAACTTTATCAAAACTGGTATTCCCAATCAAGCAAGGAATAGAAAAGCTGCCAGGATCTTTGAGTTTAGGAGGTAACTTATTTTGAATTAAAGCGCTACACTCCTCAGTTAATGCTGCGGTCTCATACTCCTCTAGCTTTCTCTTATTAGACAGAATGTCCTTAAGAAATTTAGCATAGGTAGGCATTTGTTGCAACACCTCAGTGAAGGGTACATTAATGTACAACTTCTTAAGGACCTCAAGAAACTTCCCAAACTGCTTATCTAGCTTGGCCTTGGCCAATCTTTGAGGGAAGGGCACTGGGGGTTGATAAGGTTTTGGGGGTACATACTTAGACACTTTCTCATTGGTCTCTTTTTCTTCTAAGGGTTGTGTCCTAGTTGTTTCTTTTTCTTCGTCCCTCCCATCTTTGTCATTTTCCCCCTTTGCTTTGGAATCTTCTAGTTGCTTTTTACTTCTTAAACTCACAGCCTTACAATGTTCATTAGGATTTATTTCAGGCTGTCCTGGAAATTTTTCGTGTGGTCTATGTGAAGAGCTAGTTTGTTGGGCTATTTGAGTTTCTAACATCTTGTTATGAATAGCTAAATTATCAACCTTAGATGTCAAATCCTTAATAGCCTCACTAACAACTTGACCATGGTGCCTAAACTCTTCATTTTGCTTGGTTTGACTCTCTACAAAATTTTCAAGGAGAGTTTCGAGTTTAGACTTTTTGTACAGGGGAATCCAATAGAAGGTTTAGCACCACTTTGCCCAACTTGATTTTGATTGTTCTGATAGGAGAAGTTGGGATGAGACCTCCAACCGGGATTGTAAGTCTGTGAATATGGATCATTGCACACCTTCGGTGGAATGTCATAGAAATTGTGGCATGATTCCATTTGTTCCACCGAAGTGCCTTGTGAGGAACCATTTTCAGCTTGGCATTCCGCACTCATATGTCCCTGTACTCCACAAATCTCACAAAAGATGTTAGCAGCACTTATGGCATTAACACTAGCTTTTTCAAGCTTATCAAAACGTTTATTCAATGAGTCAAACTTAGCCATAATTAAACCAACACCATCCACCTCAAACTTACCTCCCGAGAGCTTTCTCGGGTTGTTACCTCTTTCACTGGCCCATTGGTGATGGTTTGCAGTGACATTCTCAATAATATCATAGGCTTCTGTAAGTCTTCTATTCATCAAAGCTCCGCCAGCTGCAGAATCAAGAAACACCTTTGAAGGATATTCCAATCCATTATAGAATGTGTGAATAATTAACCACTTTTCTAGTCCATAATGCGGGCAAGCTTCCAACAGCCCCCTGTATTTATCCCAAGCTTCTGATAATGATTCTCCGTCTCTTTGAACAAAGCTTGTTATTTGAGTTCTAAGATGTGCAGTCTTGGAAGGAGGAAAGAACTTATTCAAGAATGCTTGCTCCAATTGATTCCATGTGGTTAATGTATCGGTGGGTACCGATTTCAACCAAGCTCTAGCCTTGTCCCTTAATGATAATGGAAACAACCGGAGGCGAATGGCATCAACTGAAGCACCTTTAATTTTGAGAGTCTCACAGAATTCTAAGAACATCTCCACATGATCATTTGGGTCCTCCGAGGGTAAACCTCCAAATTGATTTTGCCTTATCATGGATAGTAAGGAAGGCGGTATGGTGAAGTTCTCAGCTTCAATGGCTGGCCTAACAATCCCAGATCGCAAACCCCGAGCATTAGGGGCTGCATACTCCTTTAAAGGTTTATTATCTTCAGCTGCTGCCATGACAAGTGTTAGTTCAGATATTTCCTTTACTCTTTGCCTTTGTTGTCTTCTCCTTCTACGTAAAGTCCTTTCAATTTCAGGATCCGCTTCAATAAGAGTCCCGGAATGTCTAGTACTTTGCATAAACAAGAGAAATTACCTGCAGAGAGTCAAAGAGAAATCAAGAACGTAAGAACCAAATAAAAGAAAAAGGTTTAAAATAATTAAATTAAAAATTAAATTAATATTCAAGAAAAACACAGTCCCAAGAACAGCGCCAAAAACTTGATGCGTGAAATCCGCAAGTGTACGATTTCGTCGTCAAGTAATAAAAAGATCGAATCCACAGGGACTGAGTCTATGAATACCAATTAATTAATTAATTCAATTAAATTAAACAAAAGAGAGTATGATTGTTTATTAAGAAGAACGTAGTAACAAAATAATTAAATAAAAATCAAGAAAACAGAATTTAGAACAAAAATAGTAAGTTATCAAGAAAGGTATTCAGATTCAAGAAAGCTTCCAAGATTGGGATATCACAATGATACAAGATAAATCCTAATTGACAACCCTTTTTATTAAATCTGAAATTCAATTGAAGGTGAATTACCCTAAATTAGTTAATGTTCTTTCTCAAGATACAAGATCCGTGCTCAATTAAACCAATTCCTATTCTCGTAGTAATTGAATTTAAATTGAACCCATTAAGCTTTGTGGTAATTCATTGAATCCTCAAAAGGCTAAAACTACTCTCGTGATTTGACCTTAAGTTTAATTCTTATGGTTCCAACACTTAGGTTCACCTCTCAGTACGTCCCTAAATGCCTATGAGATGCAAATAAGTGACCAGCAAATTCACATGAATAAAAGCAATAAGGATTGAATCAAAGAACATTCAAGATTAATAAAAGGGGAAACAACGTCAATTAATCATTATCAATGTATCAAAGGACATTACCCAATCCTAGAAACAAAAGAAACTACTCAAACATAGAGAAGAGGAGACAAGAAATCAAACTTAAAAACATCTTAAACCCGTAACAATCGAAGAAGAAGGGAGAAAGATGAAGATCAAAAGCCAAATCCTCCAATGTGCCTCCTCTAAAACCAAAATTAGAACCCTCTCATTGTATTCAGAGCATCTATTTATAGCCTAGAGTTTTTAATTGGATAAAAAGTCCCAAAAGAAATAAAAATAAAAACTAAAATTCTGCTGCGCACTGCGAACCACGGCCGTGGTTGATTCTTAGATGGAAGTTTCACTGCTGGCTTCAAACCACGGCCGTGGTGTACACCACGGCCAGGCCGTGGTTGAGTCTGTTTCAATCTTCTTCATTTTCTTGGTTCTCTCGAACCATGGCCGTGATGGCAACCACCCTCAAGCCGTGGTTGGGTCTGTTTGTCCTCTTTTTAGTGCATTATATCCCTAATTCAATATCACTTCAGCTTAGCTCCATTCCAGCTCTTTAAACCTCAATTTGCCTCATTCCTGCATTGCAACACATGCCAAATCGCAGTTATCTGAACTAAAAGAAAAACGAATGATTGAATAAACAAATATGAATAAAAGACTATAAAAATGCATGCAAAACATATGCAAAATGTGATGTGGAATCACACACATCAAATTACCCCAAGCTTAAGATTTTGCTTGTCCTCAAGCAATCACTAAGGCCAAATAAAGATCAAAACTTTGAAAATATGACTATGAACGTGGAACCCGAAGAATAACGAATCCAAGTAATAGGCATAAACATTCAACAAGTGTAGAGATGATCAATGTCCAGTCCAATTAGAAGCTTAGGTTCCCTAATTTCATGCTTCCCATCAATTGGGGTCACTCATCTAATCACTCTCAAAGTGTGTAAAGGTGAAGAAACATCACTAAGCTCCTCAAAAAGCACTTTCATGAACTTGATAGGAAACCAAATCTTCACTAATAATCAGCATGCAAGCAAGAATCAGAAGGTCTTTCAAGGGTTGTAATGGGGCCATGTGAATGATTTTTGGTAGGATAAAGAAAGGAAAGTATGCACAAAGGGTTAGCAAAATTTCTAATCACAAGAAACCTTCTAGAACATAAATGAAGCAAAGGTATTCTTCAATCAAGAGCATAGCTTCACATTTCTAAACAATTTTCTCCTTTCTTTTCCTTCTTTTTCAAGCTTTAATCTCAAATTTTTTTTATCATATATTTTTTTTTGTTTTTTTTTTACCTTTTTTTAGAAGACTCAAAAACATATAATTCTAAGCACAAGCTTCAAACTGAATTTTTGCTCTATTTAACATTCTAGATGGTTACCGACGGTGTATCATCATAGGTATCAAGGAAATCAATTATGCAATAGGCTCAAGATGGGCAACTAGTGGATGAAGATGTGACAATAATTTGAAGGCGAGAAAAATACCTAAGATGCCTTAATCACATTCAAGCATGCAACCAAAAATTTCGCCTCAAAATGGTTTCAAATTAAGTTCTAAAGCACCAAATCCAAGAGTACGTAATTTCACTCACGAGAAAAAGAGGGTTAATATCAATGTAAAGCACATACCCCTTATTATGCTCAATTCTCACCTTTAGTAGCAAAATCAATGAAAAGCACAAAAATAGAGAACCTTACGCTAATCATTGCTATCAAAAGATCAACCCTTGCAAACAGCCTATCACAGGAATAACAATATGGGTTCCAAATTCACTTTTCTTTTAAATTGGCATGAAGTTCATACACGAAGATGCAAACTTATAATGGGATAACAAGATGGTGTGATCATACAAAAGAATGCAATATACAATATGAAAAAGCATGAAAACCCTAAATGCAACTAAGTATGCAGCATGAAAACATGAAAATAAATATCCCACCCCAAGCTTAAGATTTACATTGTCCCCAATGTAGAGAGTGTGTTTGGATGCATACCTTTGAAGACTTGTTTTGATGATAACAAACGTGAAGTAAAATGAAGATGATAAATAGACCGAGTCCAAGTTTTTATTTGATTAGCATTAGGACTTAGGATCTATTGTACGGAGTTCACTTTGATATCTCTTTGTTTTTTGAAAGAAAAGATACAACTTGTTTTAAACTTAGTATCTTTGAAAACACTTTTTTTCAAAATGATTTTGAACTGAATTATTCGAATAGAGCTTAGCCTATTTGAATAAATACCTTCACGAGATTTGTTTTCTAAAAGGTGTTATTCGAATAATCATCCTATTATTCGAATAACTGAGGTTTTCCAGAACTCTTTTTTTTAAGTGGCTATTCGAATAAAACTGTCCTTTATTCGAATAAATGAAGTTTTTCAGAAATGTGTTTTAAGTGAGTTATTCGAATAACTCATACGTTATTCGAATAAATTTGTTATGACTGAACTTCTGTTAGCAACGTTATTCGAATGGTTTAGCTATTATTCGAATAAACCTCTTCGGTTTTAAAATTAAGTTTAACAGAGTTATTCAAATAAACATATTGGTTATTCGAATAACCCTTCTCAGATGGCTTTTCACGATGTTTTCTGAAACAGTGTTATTCGAATAGGGTTTTCTTCTATTCGAATAAACACGGAGGTTATGATCACGTAAATGGAAACAGACACCTTTTAAATTGGTTTTAAATGCTATTAATTTTACCCAATGACTAATTCATCTGTTTTCCCTATAAATAGCAAGCTTGGGTCACGAATTTGATTGCCCATAACTCTGATATATTTTCTGATTACTCTGTTTTGTGAAAACTATTTTCTACGCTCTTCTTGATTAAAAACTTTGAGATATTTCTGTGAGAGCTCCATTAGCACTTCAAATTTGTATTACTTACTCTGAGTGAGAGTTTCTCTTCATCTATTTTCTGATATTCTGTATCGAGGGTGAGGTATCCCTCAACATTTGTATAAGGGTGAGGTATCCCTACAGGCTGAGACTTTAGCACAAGGGTAGAGTGTCCCTGTGTGTGAAAAGTGCTCTATTTTGTAACGGT
Organism: Ormosia semicastrata; assembly: GCA_029884595.1. Lineage (NCBI taxonomy): Eukaryota > Viridiplantae > Streptophyta > Magnoliopsida > Fabales > Fabaceae > Ormosia > Ormosia semicastrata. Next base: position 11,554,524 of record JAQQTO010000041.1, read on the forward strand.
AGCAAGCACCTATTGAAGCTTGTATACTTAGTGAAAAATCTCAGCTTTCAAAGACTGGACGTAGACCACAAGTGGGTTAGTGGTCGAATCAGGATAAATATCGTGCCTGCTCTTCTTCTCTTTATCTCTTTATTTTATGCAATTTATTTTATCGCACATTTATTTTTTGCTGTTCTTCTCTTCGTCTCATTCCTTCTGTGCATTTATTTATTAAGTTTTAATATTTATATTTTATTTAAAAGGTTTGATTAAAAAAAAATTTATACTCAATTCACCCCCCTCTTGAGTACTGGAAGCCACTTAGTAACAAAGAGAAGAAAAAGGAATGGACTCACTGCGGTGGAAAGTGGTGCTGGCTCATATGCTAGTCATACGTGGCGCGAATCATGGTCTCTATGCTCTGTCCCTGTTGCTGGAGTTGCTCCATCATTACTCTCTGCTGAGCCTGCTCTGACCGAATGTGCGCCTGGTCGGCTCGGATGAGTGCCTGCTCAGCCTGAATAGCATCTAAGGAAGTGTAGATCCAAGAAAAAACATCATCAGAAGTACCTGCAGAAGAGGAAGGAGGCCTAGATGGCCGACCCTGTGGTGGTGGGTGAATAGGTTGCTAAATGTTAAGTGGTTCAGGCTCATCCACTACCGGCACACGCCAGTTTGCTGGGTTTCTGACGGAGATTGCATCAGAGTTAGGAAGGGGTAAAGGGTGCTGCCGGTCAGGAATAACTAAGCAGTAGGACTCGTCCTCTCTAACAATCATCATCATAGCCATACATACTGTAAGATCAATTCTATTTCGCCCTTCGGCTTCCACAAATCCATCTAAGTCATACTCAAGATGGTGGGCTATTGCAGTGACAAGCCCACCAATGACTATGGAACCATCCCCCTTCCTAGCAACTTTTAGTAAGTGCCTAATCATGTGTGACCCTGTGTCTAAGTGTACACTGTGCAACATACCCCATAAGCAAAGGAGTTCGTCCTAACGGACAGCTCCATCGCTATCCCCACGACCAAATAAGGTGTTAGCCATAATGCAGTGGAGATAGCGAAAACAGGGGTTGACTAAGGCTGTGGCCTTAGCTTTGGACGAATCATAGCTACCTTCACTTATACTTATTTGACTCCAGAATTTCCCAACATTAAACTCTCTAGGGAGACGCCTTTCCCCACCCACAGGCAAGGAGAAAATGGAGTTAAACTCCTCTAAATTCATGACATGGTCAGCATTAAACAGTCGGAAAGTGATTCGGCCTTCGTCACACCCCCCCTTGTAAAATATTGGCCTCAAGAGAGCTCAAGAACTCCAATGTAGGCCCAATAAGCGTAACATAACGGGTGCGAGCAAAGGTGCTCCACCCTATATTTTGTACATGTAACATTTTCTTTATCACATGTCTCATATTGTTATATTATATCATATATAGCATAAAATGACCACATAAGATGACATATGACAGAATATTAATTACTCTACTTGTCACATGTTAAGAAAATAATGTAATTACTTGTTGACTGATATGACACATGGCAAAACTAGAAGTCATATGTTCTCGGCCAAGTCATGACCTATTTAATGAGACCAATTCGATATTTAGGCAAAATATACAAATTTAAGTCTTATGAATAATTAGGCTAATAATTACTTATTTTGAAATACTATTTTAATTAGGTTAATAATCTTATTTGTCATTAGTTTAGTTCCTCTTAAAATAATTAAAAAATTATTTAAAAAACTATCTTGAACAACAGGCAATCCTCTAATAATTTTATCATAAAGATATTATTAAATTATAAATAATATATAAAACAAATCTTTATTAATTTCATTATTTTTTTATAAAGAATCTACTACCATTATGCAGATAATGATAATTAAGCAAATTATTAGGATTGACAAGATATGTTATTAATTTTAAAATGTTGATTATGAATTTCAAAATTTATAATATTATTAATTATTAATTATAATATTGGTGATTATTAATTATTAAATACGTTTGAACTAGTCATATTAATGTAATTAATATAATTATTACTTTGATATAAAATTAATTATGAATGCATAAAATGTGTAAATTATGAAAGCACTAAATTTTCTTAATTTATGTTAAATAATTTTTTATTTGAATTTACATTATATAGTTGAATTTAAAGGTATGAAACATGTATATTAATAACAAAAAAATCCTTTTGTGATTTTTTTGTGCATATTTGTTTCTAATATTTTGTAAGAGATTATAATAATAACAATTAACTTGATTAATTATTATCATATATCATGTCATAATTTATATTTATTCATTCATATATTTTGGTTTCTAATTTCATGGTAGAGTATTCTTAATTTACTAGATGAATTAATTTGAATAATTGGAAGGAATTCTAGAATAATTATAAAAACTTACCAATTTTAGAGATCGTCGATCTCACTGGCTCACACTCGGTTGAGACTCCCAATTTGAGATTGCTTCTCCTCGAGGACCAAAAAGTAATTCTTTTATTTTTTATCTTATTTTTTTTTTTTTCATTTTTATTTTGATTTTTTTATATTTTTTTATTTTATTATTTGATTTTTGTAACAAAAATTATGACTTATTCTTTATGTAGGAAATGGGAGGTCTGTTCATAGGTATAATTGACTCGTGTATCACCAACCAACAATATATCAATCTCTTATAATAGTTGGCATAATTTATTTTTAATGGTAATGACAATTGTAACATCATACTCCACATTTTATTAATATTATTTAAATTTCAAGTTAGAATAAAACACTATATGGCAAACTATTGCATTTTTACATTAATTCATAAAATATTTTACATCAAGGATTAAATCCCTGCAAAAGTTAGATTATACAAGCATAGCACATTCTAAGTTAGGCACCATTTTCACAAAACTAGGCTTTTACTAAAACCTTCAGGGTGTCACTTCTGCTACTATTTATATTTTTACATATTTACAGAACGTATCATCTTTTCTTTTACTACTCATCATAGAGTAGTATAATCAAAAATCGATCCTCAAAAGTGACTATAAAGACATAATTTCAAATGATTAGGCATATAAACTTGTTCCACTCGGAAATCAACAAGAACCCTGAGTGTTGACATTTTCTGAAATATTACACCACAAAAGAAGTGAGATAAAAATCACAATAGGAAAAATAAAAAAACATGCAATATAAATTTACCATCCATTCTTTACAATTCTTTATTTCTAAAATCATAGTTGAAAGTCCAACTAATAAAATAGTAAAATAAATAGAATGCAAATTAATATTATAAAATGAGAAAGAGTAAATTTCATAAGTATCTAAGTTGCCATTTCAAAATTCTTCAATAATTCTTTATTATCCCATTTTAATATTCTTAATCAAATGTGCCTTCTTCTTTTGATCAGGACATCCCTTAATCATCTCATCATGACCACAATAATTTGATTAGGCGTCCCCCAATCTTTGTGGAAATAAGTTTACTCCAATAGTTTAATATGTTAAGTTTTGATGATAACAAATATAAGACAAAAGAATTATGCTTATGCTACATAGATGTACTTAATAGATTATATTGAATCATGCATGATTATGTACTCTATCTTGTTATATTTCATATAAGAACCATGCATATTCATTATAAAATCGTTTATAGGATATATCCAATGATATGTTACATGAGTGATATTAAATTAATATTGGATTTGACTCAACTTAAATGAAAATGTGTAAAGTGTTCTTTATTGCATTCTATATAGAGTATATTTATTAATAATTGATAAATGTCTTATTTGGATATGTCTATGAAAGTCTTATATGCATGTTAGACTAACTAGAGTTATATATTTATGAATCGTGTATATAAAGATATTGAATTATGAGTTTGGACGAACTATATTTTAAGTAAGCAATATTTTGAAAGATAGTCCGAGTACCAAGAATGAATATTATAACAAAAAAGTAAAAGATCTCAATTATGCTCAACTCAAGGAGAATGTGAATGTCTATTTCATGAAGGTTTTGATGATAACAAATCTAAGTCAAAGACCAAGTTCAAGGAAAGATCAAATGGTATAATTTATAGGACTTAGGGTCTTTTATGTGAGAAGTTCTCAATATATCTCAAAATGTTTTATAATGTTTTTGAAAAAACTCAAATATGTTTTTTTAAATCTTTACAAATAGTTTTTACATGATAAAATGTCTAACAAACATGTTTTGAAAAATTAGTCATGATGGTAGTTAAAATATGTATTTAATATTTTTTCTTTTTCCTTCTATCTTCATTAATCTCATTTTCTCTCACCTTCTTGCTCCATTAATAGCAAAAGGCACGTATTCCATGAATTGACTAGAGTAGTTGATTTTAAGAAGTTGTAAAAATTAATGAATATGTATTTATTGAGTTTAGTGGGAATAATAAAAGATGAGAATAGAATTAGAAAAAGACTAATAGATATTCTTTAATTTTCTAAATAGATAAAAAATATTGGACAAATCAAAGTTCCTAAATGAAGAGATAAAAATGGATGAAGAGAGTAATAATAACAAGTTATTTTATCCGGTGCGTTACACGTGTTGAAACTTTGATGATTAACTAAGAAATTTATGCATTTAATTAGGTAAGAAATTTTATATTTGATAGATGATATTTAATAATACATCTATTGTTTTTCAAAAGTAATTTAATAATAATAATTCATAATTTGGCACCATTAATAGTTAATAGTTAATAGTTAAAAATATTATTAATACTTCTCAAAATTGATTCTACATATGATTCAAGAATAGAGAGATGAAACAAATAAATTTTTAAAATATAAAAGTTTATTCATGCAATGCTTGTCATATTTTGATACATCAACATTTAGTATATGATAGTATTAAAACATTTTCCACAAGTTGATGGGGATTCCTTACCCCCACCTTTTTTATTTTTGGCATCCATGATACTAGGACACTGTATGTAGGCATTTATTTTCAAGGAGAAGAAGAGAAAAACTGCATGTATTACCACCCTTATAGTTGGGATTTGGGATAGGACTGTATTTCTCATTTCATGGAATTAGCAAATATAGCAAAGCAAATGCGTGTGTCACTGTAAGTACCCATGTAAATATGGTTATCAAGTAGTTAATAATTAAGGAAACTCTACTTTGTTTTCTTAGAATACAATTTAGTGCTGATCCATTGCATGCGCATAATTTTACAATCACCACTCTGGGTCAGGGATGAGGGGAAAATGGAAAAGCCAACATCCATGAATTCCTTTGTAGCCATGTGCAAAAGCATTGTTTCAAACTAAAACGAAAAATTTTCTTTCTTTTTGCATGGCGCATCTTCAAAAGTATATATGCCTAACATGATTGATTATCTTGCATTAACTATCTTAATCAAGAGAGTTGCGTGCAAGCATAAAATTTGATTAAAAACCAAGTTACTTTGAGTACCACCAAGAGTAATTATATATGCGTTTGTTTGTGCTTTCTTTTACAAGAAAAATATTTTTTAAAATAAAAAAGTACTTTTCAAATACTTTTAAGTGTTTAAATAAGATTATTAAAATAACTAGAATTTAAAAATAATCAATTTTTCTATTTTTTCTGAAAAGTTAAGATGAATTGTTTCTGCAAAAAATCAGAAAAATAGAAGAGAGAAAAAAAAGTATTTTTTTGCTATCTTAAAATTATTTTTTCAAAAAAAAAATGTATCCAAACGTATCCATATTTGCTATTTGTAATTATGCAATAATCTTCCTTTAGCTTCATCTTAATGATCAAAAGTATATGCCTAACATGATTGATTATCTTGCATTAACTATCTTAATCAAGAGAGTTGCGTGCAAGAATAATTAAAAGTTGGTTAAAAACCAAGTTACTTTGAGCAACACTAAGAGTAATTATATTTACTATTTGTAATTATGCAATAATCTTCCTTTAGCTCCATCTTATTGAATTTAAATACAATTTAGTCTACTTTAGGACAGAATATCTCGTGGTTATTATATCAACTTAATTATTAATGTCATATCAATCATCACTTTATAAAAGAAATGAACAGGTAAGTGTACGAACCCATTTGAGATTATAGGATTGATTTTCTTTTCCAAATTATAGTACTTGCAAGTTACCACCGATAATTTGAGAGACTATTTATAAAATTGATTTATTACTGAAATATATTGTGATTTAAGGAAAAATTGAATCAATTTCCTGGTATATGTGCATTAGTGGATTTGGAGGCATCAACACCATTAAAGTTGATTTTAGGTATCCGAGGAAAATCCTTGGATTCTTTGGAGGTAGGAAGAGTGTGAAAGAGGAGATAGAGAGACCTTAGAACAGTTGTGTAGTGGTCCACAAACCCGAACAATTCCTCACCAGGAAGGAAAAATCAATCTTTAATAGATGTAGCTTTCACAATTAAGACTTCAAAAGAGGCCAAACACTAAGACTAGATAAACCGGAGGCTGTGACGTGAAAATACTGACTGTTTGTGTGGCTTTTTTAGGTATGTGCTATGGTGGATGCAAGCTGTAACTCATTCCCATTTAATAAATCCACCTAATCAAATTGTGGCCCTCAGATCTTGTTCATATGATCAAGCTGTTGTAGGCCTAGAATGTGCATTATTCAGTCTCATGGTATCATTTCTGTGTCGGTTATTGATATGCTCCATTTTGACCTGCAACAGGAGCGCAGCGAAACAAATGTTAAATAATGATTATAATACATATGCATTTTCTTATGTTTAATTTAATGTCTTTTTTTAAGTATGCTTGATGTTCGTACAGACATCAATATTATCTTTCTTTTTTGTTTTTTAATTTATAGGATCCTAAATCCAAATGTCTTGCTTTCTCTTGTTAATTTATCGAATACCAAATCATTCATCTATTTATTTAAAGATTATATGATTGGGATGATTGGTACTAGTTAACACATTAATTACACAGAATGACCTTGCAAATGAGTGATTTTATGCTTAAATAAGTTTCTTTGGCATTGGTGATCAGACATTAAACAAAAACGAAAGAAAGAAGTTACACGTAATTTCCAGGTTGGTAGCTTATTGTGTTGTCCAGCTAAGTTATAACAAAATTTCAAAAGGCAATTTGTTATTTAAACCAACGCAAGGATAAGGACATATAATCACCTAAACACTTTGGCTAACTAAAAGTTGGAAAAATTATTGCTTGCTGTCAACGTATGAAAATTCTATTTTACCCAAAAAAAAAAGTATTTATATTCTATGTTCTAGAAGTAAATATTGTATGGAGGAATTCTACTTACCGTACATATGTGATTTCCGATTTTACGTGCTCTAAAAGATTATGTATGTTCCTTTCGGGCAATATAGATCCCGACTTATTGCCACTGAAAATATTGGGATTAAAAAAATTAATCAATTCAACTAAATGAGTTTTCATATGTGTATAATAACTCATCTAAATATTTGAATGATAATAAAGGAAATCAAATTTGATAGCAAATAATGAATTATTAGATTATATATGAATTTTTATAAAAAGAATTAACACATTTTACATGTTCTGGACGGCTTTGTACGAACGTCATCTCTGAATTGACCTGCTCCATATGAACATTACCTCAGAAATTGACTAGCTCCATGCATTTACTTTTTGCTGTGAAAGCCAAAGCCAATTCGAAGTTTTAAGATATGTAGGCTGTAGCCTGTTGTGGACTTTACACCCCCACCAGCAGACACATAATGATGACGATTCTCCAAATTCTCATGATAACTACCCTACCAATTTTCAATATCAATATGGGTTTTGCTAGAGAATAAAAAATGTAAGGTAAATAGAAAGTAAAGTTTTTTGAATTTTTAATATACTAAATGTTTTATCTTTTATTTAATATTTTTTATTTATTGATTTTTCGGTTATTATTTATTAACCAAAAGACAATTTTTTATCGTATGTCACGTGTATTATTTGAAATTTGAAATATGAAGCTGCTCACGCGTTAAGAATAAGTGGTTAATACGTTATGAATAAGTGGTTAATCAAGATAATTGTTAATACAGAAATAAGTAAGTGGTTAATACGTTAAGAATAAGTGGTTAATATAAATTTGGATTAATACATTGAAATAAGTGGTTAATCTACGCCATGTCGGTTTGGTGAATCCGAGAAAGAGTTCCTAATAATGAATAAGTGGTTAATACGTTAAGAATAAGTGGTTAAAGTATATGTTTAGTAAATCCAAGAAAGAGTTCTCAATAATGAGTAAATGGTTAATACATTAGGAATAAGTGGTTAATCAATATTAGTTTTGGTGAATCTAAGAAGTAGGAAATGAAGCGAGAAATTAAATGGTTAATACGTTAAGAATAAGTGGTTAATCAATATCGGTTTGGTGAATCCCAAAAGCGAGAAATGAAAAGCGGAAAATTAAATGGTTAATACGTTAGGAATAAGTGGTTAATCAAGATATCGATTTTTGGTGAATCAGAAACGGAAATGAAAAAGCTTGAAATGAAAAAGTAATACGAAAAAGTCAAAACAAACATTATATAGGATGGAGGAAAGTTGGAGTATTTTGGTTGGACGAAAAACGTTTTCCTTGATTTTTTAACAAGTGTCATTAAGATACTCATTAGATAAATTCAATTAATATTTGACAGATTTTTATTTCTTGTTTAACCAGTTAATTATTTATCAATTTCTTTATATATATGTTGGTACCATGGAATAAATGATCAAGCGTCAAGAGAACCAAGAAACTTTCACAGGAAAAAAAAAGTGCTGAAATTTCCAAAATTAGTCCATCATGATTTTGATGGATTTCAGCCCAGTAGCAATGTACCAAGCTAATTAATGTCTATTAAGAACTTGACAAATCAACTTACTAAATTGGTGAAATTGGAAATTGGAATACTGCATTTTTCTTAGTTAACTTTTAATAAACGGTTTGAATTATGGACTAGTTATTAAAATTCAATCTTCATTCAACGTGTTTGCTACGGGAGAGCCTTTTCCTCCCTCGTCATGAGTCATGCTGATTGCTGGACTTATTTTTTGATAAAAAATTAAAAGTTTTGATTCAAATGATTCTTTTAACTTCCGTATAAATTTATTTAAAAATACAGATGCATTGCTGCAAGAATTCGTAATATTGGGTTGTGAAAAGTGGCCAACGAAGGTCTCGTGTAACATAGACCTCTAAAAAAGGTTCATGACATGAACTTTTTGATGAACCTTTTTTCATAGTCATTAGATTATATTAGGTATTGTGAAAATTAAATCAACAGTGTAGATTATTTATCTAATGATTAAGTAACAAATTACATGAACCCCTTTCTATTGATTAATCATTGTGACCAGTACCAAACCCCCACCGCCATTGACTCAGGTCACTAGAACTCAGTCAATAAAGCCCCAGATGAGTTGTGCCAGCACCAGAGCAACAACTCCAGTAGACATTGCCCATAGCTAGCTCTGCTACTCCATCACGTGCGCCGCTTGGAATCACCAGCCAACTAGAACCCGCGAGCCACCATCGTTCCACCCACCATGTCGTCGTCATTAACCCCAAGTCCGCAATGCCAACACCAAGCCATCACCCATCGCGTCGTGCATTCACTGTCCTCCTCCACGGCCTATGATCATCATGAATCGCCTCAGTCGTGTGCCGCCTACCTCACACCTCTACGATGGCTGCAAATGGCAAAGGACGACAATTGTTATTAATGGATTCAAGATTTGGCTCTGGGATAGAGAATGTGATGCTCAGGTAACAAGAGCAAAGGGATTTGAATGAGATTTAGGTGTTTATTGTTTTGTTTATTTCTTTTTTTTGTTTTGTTTGAATTTAAATTGGAGATGTAACACCCTGAAAAATATGTTAGGCTTGTATATGGATACATAAATAGTCTAATACTTGCTTAACATGTCTGTTTAATTTTGTGACTTTCTAAGCATGTTTAGTCACTTTGCTATAACATTATTTGTGAGAAATAACTGTTATTAGCCCCGAAAATGGCTTAAACTGCTCAATTAGTGGAAATAAATATGAAGACTTTATTTCTAGGTCACAAATGTGTGAATTGTACTACAGTTAAAATTTGAGAATAATCGGAGTTAGATAGTTTGGTATTTTTAAATATACTGTGTGTGTGTTTTAATACCGGATTGACTAGTCATATATATGAAAAAATGTGATATTGGTGCAACAAGATTTTTAATGAATCTCAGAATTTATTTTAAGTCTGTTAGAAGTTAGGAATCTAGATTCAATGGAATTTGAGTGTTCTTAGCAGTCGAGATTTGTAGTACCTTTTAGTAATTGCCTATAAGAAGCCAATTGTGACTTCTTCTTTTCATTTCTCTCACAGCAGAACAGAAAGGAAAATAGAAAAGAGAAGAGAAAATGGAGAAAAGGGAACCGAGGAAGGGAAGAAGAGAAGGAAGAAAGAGGATTCAAGTGGATGCTTGGCTTCATCTTCCAGATCTTCATCTTCATCTTTGTTACTCAAGGTAGGAGTTCTTGAGCCTTTAAACTCCTTTTCTTCCATTTTCACCATTATTGCACAAGTGGTGTATAATATGTCAATTTGGTTTCTAGAGGTGTTTGAAGTGTATTTCTTGTTTAGATGAGTTTCTTTGGTTGTTTATGACTTGTTCATGGATTGAGTTTGAGTTAGAGTTAGAGTATTAGAACTTGACATTTGGACCTTTGAACCCCAAAAATGAGAATGTTAGGTTTTGGAAGAGGGATTTAGTCTTTGGATCCAAATTGGAGGTTTTTGTTTGTTATTCATGATTCCTAAGTGTTAATGGACTTGTTAGGGACCTTAAATCACTTAGAAACTAATTTGGAGTGGTCAAAATCTGCAGAATCTGGGTTCTGCTATGAATCCCGTGGCGTGAGAATGCTGTGTTGTGGCGTGGGGCTATTTTTGCTGCTTGCACCGCGGCGTGAGTGTGAAGCTGCATTGGTTCTGAAACCCGAGAGCACGGAGCTGCAGGGTGGCCGTGTTTGTGCCGCAACATGAGCTGCAGAATCTCTAAAAATGTCATTTTTTATGTTTTGGGACTTCCTAAATGATGGGATCATGTAGATATGCCTTTCAAATGTGTTGAGGCACCAATGGGGGCATTTCATGAGGGAAATTACCACCTAATATATATAAGAAGTTTGGAAAAACCCTTAGGCACCCAAGGTGATAGGATTTTCCTTAGGATGAGGTTGGAGAACCTTTAGGCATCCAAAGTGTGGGAAATGCCTTAAGATACACTTGTGGAACCCTAGACAACCATAGTAAGGTGGAGTGTCAGAGAGTAGTGTGTTGGGACACCTTAGACTTCCAATGTGTGATGGAATGTTATAGGATAATCTTGGGAACCTTGAGCATCCAAGTATGTTGGAATACAACAGGGAAGTGTTTAGAACCTTGTTCAACATGAGGTTGACTTTGGTATCACTTGTGAAGTAATGGTGTGAGGTTCTAGATACAAGACCATTAGTGTTGAGACAAAACTAGTGGTAGTTCTTGGAAAGAATAACTACTTACCTTAAGTGAAGGAGTTTGGGAAGTAGCATTGCTAATACTGCTTATCTAGGTATATGTGTGATATACTAGGTTACCGGTATTAGGATGTTATATTATGGTATCAAAGCAATTCATCCTATTGAGCAGGGTATGGACTAATCATGCTGAGCCATGTTTAGGAGTTCCTATGAGGGTTGTTGTGCATTTCTTTATCTCTTGTGGGAGATGTGTGATAGAACTGCATGATTTGCTTTTGGTATGACTGCTTTAGCTACTATTACACGGTTATATGATATTGGGATTAGCTACCCCAATATGTATTGTTCTGTGTGTTTAGGAAACTATGACGTCTTCAAGGCGAACCCGTGGAAATACAAATTCAGATAATAAAGGTCCGATCTTGGTTGGAGCCTTTATAGCTACGACAAATGCTTTGAGGGAGATAACAGCCGCTACTGCTGTTGAGATGTGGGAGCAGACAACCGCTGCTATTGAGGCTACCTGTGAGTAAACAACTACGACTATAAGGAGGTTTGAGATTATGGATGCGACCTAGCATTAATAGCTTATACCACCACCATATCAATCGGGGTAACCAAACCAAGAGTGCTAGTAGGGAGAATCAGAACTTCCAAAACTTCTCGGAGTTTAGGGAGACTAATCCATCATCCTTCAAGGGGGAGTATAGCCCAGTGAAAACTGAGAGTTGGCTAAAGAAGATGGATGAGATCTTCACCGTTATGACTTGCTCGGATGGAAAACGAGTGCTTTTTGCTTTTTTCGTGTTGGAAGGAGAAGCAGAGTATTGGTTGTTGGACATCAAGAGATCTTTCGAGGTGTCGTGGACTCTTGTTAAGTGGGGAAATCTTCAAGAATATGTTCTAAGAAGTTTTTTTCACAAAATTTATGAAATGCAAAGAAATAAAATTTCTAAGGTTGGACCAAGGCGAGATGTCTGTTAGTCAGTTGTGGCTAAGCTCAATGAATTGTCAAAGTTCTCATCCTGTATCAAAGTGGCGCATTGGAAGTGTGTTAATTTTGAGAAGGGATTGAGAGAAGACATTCAAAGAGTGATCTAATCTTTGAAATCTTGGGTTTTGTAGCCTTGGTGAAGGAATGCAGAATCGTTGAGGGCCGTGATGGTAAGTCTCAAAAGGAGCGAAGATCACAAAACCTTCAAAAGAGGAAATGGAACTGCCACCAAGCTAGAAATAGAGTTTCTATAGACTTGGTTCCTGGAATGAGACCTATTTCTATATCACCCTATTGGATGGCACCACTAGAGTTAGAGTAACTCAAAAAGCAAATCGAGGATTTGTTGGACAAACAATTCATTAGGCTGAGTGTTTCTCGGTGAGGAGCACCTGTGTTCTAGTGAAGAAAAGTGATGGTACCATGAGGCTCTGTGTGGATTACAGATGGCTAAATATGGTGACTATCATAAACAAGTATCTATTACCTAGGATAGATGATCTAATGGATCAGCTGAGAGGAGCTGAGGTTTTCTCAAAGATTGATCTTAAGTTTGGATATCATCAATAAGGTTTAGGGAAGAGGATATCCCTAAGACCACTTTCAGGACTAGGTATGGACATTATGAGTATCTCGTGATGTTCTTTGGATTGACGAATCCACTGGCGGTATTCATATGATACATGAATAGGATCTTTAGACCCTACCTGGTTCAGTTTGTTGTGGTGCTTAATAATGATATTCTAAATCTATTCTTTGTTAATGAAGAAGTATGGACCACATCTGAGAATAGTGTTGAAAACCCTTAAGGTGAGTAGGTTGTTTGCCAAGCTATCTAAATGTGAGTTCTAGCTTTCACAGGTGTGATGTTTGGGATATGTGATATCTTAGGGTGAGATTTCTGTGGACCCAATCAAGTTTAATGCATTGTTGTAGTGGGAGAGACCCACCACTGTGACCGAAATCAGAAGCTTTATAGGCCTAGCTGAGTACTATAGAAGGTTCATAAAAAGGGTTTTTTTCTTAGTTAGTGTTAACCTTACCTAGTTTGAGTAGGAAAGGTAATACTTTTGAGTAGATTTCGGTTTGTAAGAATAGTTTCCAATAGTTGTTATTGGGGTTAACTACTACACCGGTGTTGGTAATTCTGTATCTTTTGGAGAACTTTGAGGTATGTTATGATACTTCAAGGATGAATTTAGGGTGTGTTCTGATGCAACATAAGAGAGTTGTTGCCTATGCATCAAAGCAGTTGAGGCCTCTTGGGGAGAACGACCCTACTCATGATATGGAGTTATCGGCAATAGTGTTTACCTTAAAAGTTTGGAGACATATCTTATATGGAGTTAAAGTGTCATCCGGGTAAGGCCAATGTGATGGCTGATGCACTTGGTAGGTGATCCCTACACGTGTCCCAAATAATGATGATCTGGGAGGGTGAACTTCTTGAGAGTTTTAGGGATATGAGCCTTTTAGTAACTATGTTGCTGTATAGTCTCAGTGTGAGTCAAGTGGACATGGTGGGTGACTTGAGGATCCGGATCCTAAAAGCTCAAAAGGAAAATGAGACTCTTAGGGTTATAAGAGGTTGAATATTTTAGGGGATCCTAAAGGGTTTGATATGGACGGATGATGAGAATGGGGAATGTGTTTCTACACCCAGTTATTCACAACATGAAGACAAAGATGAGGAAAGTGCTTCTACATCTAGTTCTTCAGAAGGTGATGAAGATGAGCGAGTTCAAGTGAAAACCTTAGAGCCTGAGTGCTCGGTGTGTGGAAGACCATGTGGCGTTAGACCTTGTATGGTTTTCTTTGTGAGTGGTCAACTGGAACATTATGGTAGGAGGTATTCACAGAGGCAGGGAGTTATGCCCGATCCAAGACTGCGACCTCCAGGAAGGGTGTAAACTCTAGTCAGATCAACAGAGGCTTTATTTTCCAACCCTATGCAAGGAATTCTTTTGTGTTTGTCATTTCTTGGAAACCCATAAGGATAATCTTGTAGGTGTTATGCAAAATGAGTTGTTAGTTTGTGTTTAAGTTCAATAAGGTATCACTAAAAAAAGATGTGATCCTTTCGAGTGTGATATCGTTTCTGATATGTCGTAATCTAAATTTTGGGGACAAAATTCTTAAAATGGAGGGGAGAAATATAACACACTGAAAAACATGTTAGGCTTGTATATGGATACAGAGGTAGTCTAATACCTGTTTAACATGTTTCTTTAATTTTGTGACTTTTTGAGCATGTTTAGTCACTTTGCTGTAACGCTATTTGCGAGAAATAGTTGTTATTAGCCCCGAAAATGGCTTAAACTGCTCAATTAGTGAAAATAAATATGAAGACTTTATTTCTATGTCACAAATGTATGAACTGTGCTATAGTTAAAATCTGAGGATAATCGGAGTTAGTTTAGTATTTTTAAACATACTCTGTATGTGTGTGTGTGTGTTTTAATACCGGATTGACTAGTCACATATATGGAAAATTGTGATATTGGTGCAAATTTTTTTTTAATGAATCTCAGGATTTATTTTAAGTATGTTAGAAGTTAGGAATCTAGATTCAGTGGAATTTGAGTGTTCTTAGCAGATCGAAATTTGTGGTACCTTTTAGTAATTGCCTATAAGAAGCCAATTGTGACTTCTTCTTTTTATTCTCTCACAGCAGAACAGAAAGGAAAATAGAAAAGAGAAGAGAAAATGGAGAAAAGGGAACCGAGAAAGGGAAGAAGAGAAGGAAGAAGGAGGATTCGAGTGGATGCTTGGTGATGATCACATATTTGATACATTAATAAGCCTTCATTTTTAGTCATTTACATTCTCCATGTACTTAATTGATTGAGTTTGATTATGTTTTGTAAGTTTGGACTCAAATTGGACTTAATTAAATTTTTAACATAATTTATGCCTTACATTATTTCTATATTTGGGCTATATCTTGGGATGTAGGTGGCCAAATGAGGTGAATCTAGTGGTATTTTAAAGATAAGAGAGAACTCTATAACTTTTATGAAGACCTCAAAGGCCCAATCACACGATTAGATAACTCAAATTGGGGTTGAAGCAAGAACTAGAGTGCTGTTCTTGATAGATTGACCTATATGTACTGTTCATGCCATATCTCGTGCTATAGGTTGTCAAATGGGCTGAATTTTTTATGATGAATAGTTAAGACATATATATACAACTTTTATGTTGAACACTTTTCCAGAATCTGAGGCCTAATGGGTGACATTGGGCTTGCAAGTTAGAACAGAGGAGTTATGACTGGGCTTGAGTAGTGTGCAGTAATTTGAACGTATCTAGAGTTATAGAAATGATATTGGACTCAAGCTAAACCATTTGAAAGCTAAGATCCAGGCCTACAACTTTCATGAAGACTATATTACTTCATTCTGATGCATTCAATGACTTCAGAGCTGAATGATTTCAGAGACAAAGAATCTTCGTAATTTTTCACTCACCAAAAGTCATTTGGCATTTTCCACTTATTTTCCACTCATTCACTCACTAATGACTCAGCCCCCTTATCATTTTGTATCTCTAATCCTCTATAAAAGGGAGCCTTGGCAGATTATTGAGGGTGTTAGGTGTTAGGTACCAAAATGATGCTAGTTTGTTACTGGGTTTTTTTTTTATAGTAATTTTCCTTTGTTCTAAATTGAAGTCATGTTCTTCTTCTTCTTTTTCTCTTTTTCTTTCTTCTTGTCTATGAGTAACTAAGTTTCATTTTGCTTGGGTGAAAGAGTGGAGCTCTTGGTAATGAAATAAAGTTAGATTAATTTCTCTCTTGTGCTTAAATGATATATTTTTAAGTGGTCATTATACGTATTGTATTTTGTTTCCAAACAATTTAGAAACCCTCCTTGTAAAGTGAAGTTCTTGATTTGTTGTAGACAAGAGATTGACACAATGAATGCTTTAACCCATTTATAAGTGGTGGTACTAGAAACTCTCTTTATAAAGTGGAGATCTTGATTTGTTGTAGACAAGATTTTGGCACAATGAATGCTTGATCCCATTTATGAGTGGTGGTGTTAATAGATTATTAAAGGAATCATAATATAATTACGTATATAATTTTTAATGAACTTTGAACGTTGTATTTTTCGATTGGAACCTCCGTTATGTGTGGATTCTAATTGAGTTATAAAAGAATTAATCTTGTCCTTAATTTATTTACCAAAAGTGGATTTCCTAGCCCAAGCAATTCCTTTTTATTTGTGACCAAGTTTTATCACCTTTATTGTTGTAACAAAATATTTATTTTATCTTAATTAATTTTTCTTTATCAAGTCTTTGTGGTTCGACCTCGAACTCACCGAGAATTTATTACTTGAGATAACCTGCACTTGGGTTTGCAACTTTTAATCCTGCATCAAGTTTTTGGCACCGTTGCCGGGGACTTGATTTGAAGAACAAATTTATGGTGTAAATATTTTGTATATATATATTCTACTCTTTTAATTTTTTTTCTAATGTACTTACTAACGTACTAACTTAGTGGGAAAAACTCTCACTAATCTCTCTGTAATCTTTAATCATTAATGAAATAATCTTTCTTATTCTCTTCTCTCTCGTTGAGCAAAAAATTGACTTGCCGATTATCTCTGGTTTTCATATTTTAAATTTACTTTTGCACTTTATTTTTAGTATTTTATTTTCTATACTTTATTTTCTGTATTTATTTTCTATCATTTATTTTTTGTTTACTAACTTACTAACTCTCTTATGAACTATCTAATTTTTTCTTTATCAGCTATCTAACTTTTTACTTTACCTGCTTCTAACATTTTAATTTATCTGCATACTAACTTATTTGGTGGCTAGTTTATATTACATCTTTGTTAATATTTAATGGACAATTTATACTGTTAGCTTGTACATTTTATTTTATATTTTAAGTTACTTGTTTATGCTTAATTGGTATCGTGATTTAAATTATGGTCGTTTGGTTAGAGTTAATCCAAGTACTTTACATATTGATTTGTTTGAATCACAATCGCACACATCAAATACAATGGCTAAAAATAAAAGTGTGCATGATGAATATGAAAATCAACCGTTGTGAACCATGCGTGAGTATTTGCAACCATCTCGAAATTCTAGTCCATCACGTTTTATCTTTCCACTCAATGCTAACAATTTTAGATTCAAGCCAGGTATGAGTTCT
Source organism: Ormosia semicastrata (assembly GCA_029884595.1). Lineage (NCBI taxonomy): Eukaryota > Viridiplantae > Streptophyta > Magnoliopsida > Fabales > Fabaceae > Ormosia > Ormosia semicastrata. The sequence continues at coordinate 11,572,187 of JAQQTO010000041.1, forward strand.
TTACTTCCTAATTTCTATAGTTTAGAATTTGAAAGCCCATATTTATATCTAAAAGAATTTGAGAAAGCATGTACCGCTTTTCATGATCAAACTTGCACTGAAGAGGTTGTTAAACTTAAATTATTTCTTTTTTCTTTAAAAGATAAAGCAAAACATTGGCTTAACACTTTGAAACCAAGATTAATTGGCACATGACAAGAAATGCAAGGTGAGTTTTTAAAGAAATTTTTTTTAACACATAAAACTAATGCTTTGAAAAGACAAATCTAAAATTTTTCCTAAAATTCAAATGAAGCATATTTTCAAAGTTCGGAACGTTTTAAAGATTTGTTGAATTCTTGCCCACATCATGGTTTTGAAAAATGACGCACTATAAGCTTCTTTTATGAAGGGTTAACACTCGAAACTAAATAATTTGTGGAAACAATGTGCAATGGTGAGTTTCTTGATGAAGAACCTGATGAAGCTTTAGACTATTTAAACCAATTAGCTGAAAATTCTCAATCTTGGCATGATACTAATCCTTCTGAAAATTTAATTGGATCTAACCTTACAAATGCTAGTAAAGAAAAATATCATCTTAGTCAAGAAGAAGATCTAAATGCAAGATTTGGTAGTTTGGTTAGAAAGATTGAAGCCATAGAATTAAGGAAAGTAAAGAAATCAAATTTGTGCAAAATGAAGAAATTTGTAGCATTTGTGATGAATTGGGACATTCAACAAATGAATGTTCAAAAATTCCTATTTTTAAAGAAGTTGTGCATGAGCAAGTAAATGCAATGAATAATTTTAAAAAGTCATTCACTTCTTCTTTTTCAGATACATACAATCCGGAATGGAGAAATCACCTGAACTTCAGTTGGAGGACCAACAAGCAGGCACAATTCATGCAACCACCACCTCCTCAGGCACAACAGGATTCTCAAAATTCTTAAGGATATGCACCTTATGTACCATTATATAGAAAAAATCTTGAGGGAACATTGCATGCATTCATGGAAAAGTAAGAGGCCATTAATAACCAAAACATTCAAGCCATGATTGACATAAAAGATACTCTTGCTAAACTTTCTTCTGCACTTGCCATTCACGAGAAAGGAAAATTTCCTTCTCAACCTCAACCAAATCCCAAGGGTCAATACAGCCTAAATGAGGGTAGTTTAGAAAATCAAAAAATAGATCAAGTCAACTCAGTGATAACTCTTAAGAGTGGAAAGGTTGTTGAAAAATAAATTCCTGAATCTTGTGAGAAAAATGATGAGTCAAGTCTCAAAGATGAGGAAGGAGTTGATAAGCCACCTAGTTAAAATGAGACTAAACCCTCGCCTTCACCCCCATATCCTCAAGCATTAAACAATTCAAGTAAAGTGAACCATAACAGTGATATTTTTAAAATTTTTAAACAAGTGAAGGTCAATATTCCTCTGTTAGATGCTATCAAACAGATTCCTTGTTATGCTAAATTTTTGAAAGACTGTGCACTGTTAAAAGGAAACATAATATAAAAAAAAAATACATTTTTGACTGAACAAGTAAGTTCCATTATTCATAACAATAATGCGTTGAAATATAAAGACCTTGGTTGTCCTACAGTTTTATGCATTATTGGTGAACATAAAATTGAACGAACTTTACTTGATCTTGGTGCTAGTGTTAATTTGCTTCCATATTCAGTTTATCAGCAACTCAACCTTGGTGAGTTAAAACCAACTTCTGTTACTCTTTTACTTGTTGATAGATCAATTAAAATTCCAAAAAGAATAGTGGAAGATGTGTTAATTCAAGTTGATAAATTCATATATCCTGTGGATTTTATTATCTTAGAAATTGAACCTATGGTTGATAGTTCTAAGTCAGTTCTTGTTATTCTAGGTCGCCTATTTTTAGCAACATATAATGCTTTAATAAATTACAAAAATGGAGTGGTGAAACTAACATTTAGAAATATGACACTGGAGCTTAATGTTTTTAACATGTGCAAGTAACCACATGAAGTTTATGATGACAATGAAGAGATTGAAGGGATTGAGGCCATTATAGATGATCATTTTCATACCAGGAGTTCTTCTGACCCATTAGAAATTTGTTTAATTAATTCATTTGATTCAGCTACACAATTAGATGATGATGTTTCTGAAATATGCTCTTTACTTGACTGTACACAGGAAATGGAATACAAAGGAAAGAAACCAAGATTTGAAGAGCTAAAACCCATGAATGATGATACCCATGAAGAAATATTGGTGTATACCCTAGAGGCTAATACATTTATCTGTATTTATATACATTCTATTATGCTTATTTTAATATATGAGGCATTTCATTTATTGTGTTCTTTTTGATAAACATAATAAAGTCTTTAGAATAGTAAGTTTGATGTCATAGGTTATCAAGTGGATGACTTGATCATGAGATCCTTTTGGTTATAACACTATTCTTAAATGTCCCTAGTCAAGTATTATTATTAATTAGGATAACAATAATGCATTGAGACTAGTATGTGCATAAACTGATGACCACATCTCACGGGTCATGGATATGAGATATCAAGTCTTCATATGGGTACATATTAGAGTAATGATGTACTGGACTAACCCACCATGAGAACGCTACATGGATCGTTATGTGAGTGTCATAAGCGATTCTCATAGTGACAATGGTGTCTGTGGTCCTTTGACCTGAAATCACTATGATTCCTACATGAGGAGTTGTGTGTTTTAATGCCATCAAACGTCATCTGTAACAAGGTAATTATAAAGTTGGTTATTAGATATACCGCGAATCATGCAGAGGGATGTGAGTGACCTAGATGGGATTTGTCACTCCTACATAACAGGAACGATATCTTCGAGCCCCCTGATTGAGTGAGACTACAAAATGCATGACCATGCTTAAATAAGTCAATATGAGATATTGATTTCATTTGTTATTACAAAGTCTACTCGAGTATTAGGAAATGAATGATTGGACTATACAAGGGTGACGCATTCCATGCCTTGTGTTCAATCTAGATATCTTGACAAAGGGACTAAACGACACGGAAACATTGGTCACGGAAAGGTTATGTCAAATCACTGATATTCTTATTACTTGGGTAGCAGCGATGTGTTGCTAGATACCGCTCATTACTTGTAATATTAAAATAGGATTTTAATATTACTGCTAACGTAATGAGAACTAGCAGGGTCACACACATAGAGCAGACTAAAATTGGAGCAATAGATCCAAGTTGGACTCAGATTCAAATATGGGCCAGACTCATAACAGATGAGTCTAGGGTTGCACAGCTTACCTTGCTGCTGCTCGTACTCACTTAAAGCAGTCACTATTATAAATAGTACTGCTAAGGGGTTACTAAGATATATAATTTTAAAACCCTAGCCGCACCTACAGAAACAGTGAGTGAGAGAGCGACAGGTTTCTTCTCTTCTCTTCGTAGCTAGCACTATGTGAGAGACGTGAGGCTCCTCTTTGTGGATGTTGGACATTCGTGGGTCTGTTTGTATGGATACCACAGAGACATCATTTCTATTACGGTGTTGGTGATTCACGTCCTTCCTTTTGATCACGCTTCAAGAGGTAAATAATTTAAAAATTCGAATTATGGCTTTTCGCATTGATCCTCAATGGGAATCCTATTTTTTCTGTTGCGTGATGTAACCACAATTCCCAATAAGAAGTACCCACACTGGAACTAAAGTCATTACCTGCTGGGTTGAAGTACATATTTTTGAGAGAAGAACAAAGCTTTCCAGTGGTAATTTCCTCATCCCTGACCAAAGAACAAGAAGGTATGTTGATAGAAGTACTTAAAAGGCATAAAAGTGTAATTGGATGGACATTAAAGGACATAAAAGATATTAATCCATTAATTTGTACACATAGAATACATTTAGAAGATAATGCTAAAACATCTCAACAACCTCAAAGAAGATTAAATCCACACATGAAAAAGGTAGTTAGCGCTGAAGTTCTTAAATTACTTGATGTTGAAATTATCTATCTTATCTCTAATAGCCAGTGGGTAAGCCCTACACAAGTTGTGCCTAAGAAATTTGGAATAACAGTGGTTGAAAATGAAAAAGGAGAATTAGTACCTACCCGAGTCTCATCTAGTTGGCGGATGTGTATTGATTTCAGAAAATTGAATGCAGCCACTAAGAAAGATCATTTCCCTTTATCATTTCTTGATCAGATTCTAGAAAGAGTAGTAGGACATCCCTACTATTATTTTCTTGATAGTTATTCAGGGTATAATCAAATACCAATTGCATTAGAGGATCAAGAAAAAATAACTTTTACTTGCCCCTTTGGCACTTTTGCATATAGAAGAATGTCTTTTGGTCTTTGTAATGCTTCGTCAACTTTTCAAATATGCATGTTAAGTATTTTCAATGACATGATTGAGAATTATTTAGAGGTTTTCATGGATGATCTGACAATTTTTGGAAATTCTTTTGAAAATTGTCTTGATAATTTGAAAAAAGTTCTTCAAAGATGCGAAAAAAAAGAATTTGTGTTAAATTGGAAAAAATGTCATTACATGGTTACCTCAGGAATAGTGTTAGGTCATGTGATATCTTCTAAAGGAATTAAAGTTGATAAGGTCAAAGTTGAATTAATTGCTCATTTGCCTTCCCCAAAAACAGTCAGAGAAGTTCGTTCTTTTTTAGGACATGCAGGATTTTACAGAAGATTCGTAAAAGACTTTAGTGCAATATCTAGACCATTATGTAATCTTCTAACAAAAGATGCACCATTTGATTGGACCCAAGATTGTCAGAAATCTTTTAAAAAATTAATTAGTCTTTTGACTTCTGCTCTTATCATGCAATCCCCTGACTGGTCTTTGCCTTTTGAGTTGATGTATGATGCTAGTGATTTTGCTGCTGGTGCTGTTTTAGGATAGAGAAAGGAAGGTAAGCCTCATGTAATTTATTACGCAAGTCAAACTTTGAATAGTGCATAAATGAATTACACCATTACTAAAAAAGAACTACTTGCTGTAATTTTTACATTGGACAAATTTTAAGCTTATTTAATTAGTTCTTCCACTGTTGTTTTCACTGATCATGCTGCTATTAGATATTTAATGTTTAAGCAGGATGCCAAACCTAGGTTGATACGGTAGATCTTATTGCTTCAAGAATTCAACATCATAATAAAAGACAAGAAAGGAGCCGAAAATGTTATTGCAGATCATTTGTCCAGACTTACAATAGGCTCATCTTTTGATAGCGCACCTATCAATGATTCTTTTCCTAATGAATTTTTATTTTCTGTCAATTCTATACCTTTGTTTGCTAACATTGTCAATTTTCTTGTAACAGGTAAGATGCCGCCTTAATGAAAGCATCAAGACAGAAAAAAGTTTTTGATTGAGGTGAAAATTTTCTATTAGGATGACTCATATTTGTTTAAATATTGTCCTGATCAAATCTTTCGGAGATGTGTATCTGACAATGAGGTAAGTAGTGTCATTAAATTTTATCATTCAGAAGCATGTGGAGGTCATTTTTCTTCAAAGAAAACATTTGTAAAAATCTTGCAGTGTGAATTTTATTGGCCTACATTATTTAAGGACAGCTATATTTTTAACAAAAGTTGTGAAAGTTGTTAGAAATTGGGTTCCATTTCTAAAAGAGACATGATGCCTTTGAACTCTATCATTGTCATTGAAATTTTTGATTGTTGGGGAATTGATTTCATGGGTCCATTTCCATTATCATTTGGATTTGTGTATATTTTGGTTGTAGTTGATTATGTCTCAAAATGGATTAAGGCGATTCCATGTCGACACAATGATCACAAAACTATTTTGAAATTTTTAAAAGAAAATGTTTTGAGTCGATTTGGAATCCCTCGAGCTATCATCAGTGATGGGGGAAAATATTTTTGTAATAAACCATTTGAATCTTTAATGAAGAAATATGACATCACACACAAAATTGCTACCCCTTATCACCCTCAGACAAGTGGACAAGTAGAATTAGCAAATATGGAGATTAAACAAATTTTGAAAAAAAATGGTTAACTCAAATCGTAAAGATTGGTCTTTAAGATTAAATGATGCACTTTGGGCTTACCGTACTACTTTCAAAACATCTTTAGGCATGTCACCCTATCGGTTAGTCTATGAAAAATCTTGTCACTTGCTTGTAGAATTTGAACATAAAGCATTTTGGGCCATTAAAACTTTCAACTCAAATCTTGATGATGCTTCCAAGTTATGCAAATTGTAATTGAATAAACTTGAGGAATTGATAAATGATGCATATGAAAACTCAAAAATTTATAAAGCTAGAACAAAAGATTTTCATGACAAATCAATTTTGAGAAAATCTTTTGAAATTGGTCAAAAAGTTCTACTTTATAATTCTCTTCTTCACCTATTCCCTGAAAAATTGAGATCTAGGTGGATTGGTCCCTTTACTATCAAACATGTGTATCCTTATGGGGCCATAGACATTGAGAATCTCAGGAATGGTAATGTTTTAAAGGTCAATGGACAAAGACTCAAACCATTTCTGGAACATCAAATTGCTGAGGTAGAATTCATCTCCCTTTCTAATCCTTGTTATGAGTAGAATTTATTTTAAGTTTATTTTTTTTCTTTTTGCAGTTTCTGGTTAAATGGTGGATAACGGTATTCCGTGACTCTCAAGTTAGTTTGTCTTTTAGTTTCCCATAATAACTTATTCTTTCTCTTTCAAAATGGATGTCAGTCTCTCAAATCGAAGAAAGCATTTCCCTTCTGTTCCTAAAAATGCTCTAACCAAAATCTACAAAGCTAGGTGTGAAAGACTGAGACTATTAATGTACAAGGGCATCCTAGAAGATATACACTGGATAATCGAAGCAAAGGTTCGTTTAGCTGGTGAATCTTCAGATTCATTTGTCCCATACATGTCTGGTCTCGGTAAAAGTTCATTTTCAAAAAGGAGAAGAGCAAAAAGAATGCAAGTTTGTTACAAGTGTGCATGATGGAATTGCAACACGCGATGTCGTTCTTTAGGAATAGTTTTCATAAATCGAGAAAATAAAATTTACTTTATTAAGAATGGACTGAGTAAGGAGTCATTAGATAATATCTTATTGACTCTTGAGACGCATTCTTGTGGAGTTGTGCGGCAGCGTGAACTTCTTTCGTGGAATTTCTTGTGGAATCTCGTTATAGTCTTGGGAATCTGACTCAAAAAGACCCTGTTTGTCAATTTATAAGAAAATTGGATGGGAAGCTTATCTTCGACTCATAGAAGGCGTTTAAGCCGTTTCTGGATGTAAAACTAGATGAAGATGTGAGTTACAATCACAACAACATGTATATATTATCTTGTACATCTTCAAAAGAGAAAAAAAAAAAAGAAAGAAGAAAAAAAAAGAAGAAAAAAAAGAAAAAAAAAAAGAAAAAAGAAAAAAAAAGAATAAAAAAGGACAAAACTTCGGTTGTACTTGGTCTTTAATTAGATTAGGAGCCCCCGCGTGGTGCCCGTCATTGAATCGGGTGGTACATCGTACGCCGGTCTGTAAATAAGGCTCGTGTGCCATGCTCTGTCGAGAGCCGCACTCCACAACTCAATGTTCACCATCTAGGCACTGTGGAGTTGATGGACAGGTAGAAGCGTCTCACTTTGGTTATTAGTGAGAAGTAACCTGCGGCTGCCAAAGCGTATGAGGCATCTGAGCTTGATCCCTCTTTTATTAGAAGGGGCTCTCAACGCCCTGGGATGGAATGTTCTGGATCTTGGACATTGCGGATTTCAGATTTTAACATCTTTATTGATGTTACAAACCCAAGTGTGAGCTCTCCAGGTTCTAGACCCAGGATGGAAACCCACGATGGTTTCTTTATTCTCTTTTCTTCAAATAAGCGGGAGGGAGAAGAATTCCAAGATTAGCTTAACCATCTTGGTATTACTGCACTCATGACGTGTAGTATAAAGATCTGCCATGAAACCTGTACATAAAGGTATGTCATCATTTATTATTATTATTATCTTTGTATGATTTTATTGTATTTTGATTTTGGACAGACGATCCTTTAGACGGGATTCTTCAGGAGTTTCTAGACTTCTTTACCCTGGTTTTTTGAAGTAAAAAAAACAAAAAAAAGTAAAAAATAAAATAAAAACAAAAACAAAAACAAAAATTAAAAAAAAATTGTGTTTCTTAATTTTAAAATTTTCTAACAATAGCCAACCTACTCATATAGGAGCTATTATTACTTTTTCTATTCTCTTCCCTATTTAAACACTCTGTTTTCTTCACTTTTTCGTAACTCATAATCATTCAAAGATAGTGTGAGTGTAGAAATAGAGGGAGCTTCTTCTTCTGTTCGTATATTTTCTAGTATCTGTATATTTTGTGGGACAATTTATGGAAAGAGTTTAGAATTTATAATCGCAGCAAGTACTGTTAGTAGAACACTTGTTGCGAGGAACATTCATGTAGTATATGGGGGAGGTTACCTTGGGTTAATTGGGGCTGTATCACTTTCTGCATTTGTAAGAGGTGGTCAAGTTTTAGGTGTCATTCCTAAATCTTTAACTCGAAGGAACATCGTTGGAAATACAATTGAGCTAAAAATTCAAGTATCATCTATGCATGGACGAATGAAAGCAATGCTTGAAAACTCCGATGCATTCATTGCCTTACCTGGTGGTTTTGGTACTTTGGAAGAAGTCTTTCAAATTGTCTCTTTGGCCCAACTGAACATCCACCATAAACCCATAGGTTTGTTGAATGTTAATAATTTCTTTGATAATTTGTTATCTTTTGTTGACCATGTTGTGAAACAGAAATTTGTCACACCTTCAGCAAGACGACTTCTTATCTCTACTTCCACTGTTGATGAGTTGATTGATAAATTAGAAGCTTTTGTTTATGAACCTGATCTAGTAACAGCTCAGATAGATTGGTCCGAAGGAAGCGGTGAGGGAAGCAGAATGAAAAGAAAGCCAGCCAAGATACTCCAACTATTTAAATAATTACAAGCTTTGGTTTTATTTATTATACTTTGTTTCTGTTTAAATTTGTATGAGGTTTCTCTTTTTAGTAATTGCAACAACAGGTACTATCTTCTATCATTTACCTATCTATCTTTAACATTGAGGACAATGTTGTGATCTGGTTGGGGGGAAGGATAGTTGTGTAAAAAAAATTAAAAAAAAAAACACAAAAAACAAAAAAAATTTAGGAAGTGTGTGTATTAATATGTTTGTTGTGTTTATATGTTTGTCAGTAACTTACTAAACTAGTTAAGGATGGCAGAGTAAGGAGTAAGTTTTACTCTTGAGACGCATCTTAGTTGGGGTAGACAACTAGTTTGTGTGGAAGTAGCAATTCAAATTCAAGGAAATTTGCATGATTGAGTTAATTGTCTTCTTTCTTAAAAATCACACCGGTTATGGATGTTGAATTGATGGACTGAGAATGATAGAATTATGCCTTGTGAGATTTAAAGTCTATTGATGAATTGATTGAACATTTGTACCATTCTCTTCTTTCTTGTGTGAATTTCACACATAGAATTGTTATTCTAGAACTTGCTTTGATTCTTTTTGAGACTACATTTTCATATGCATATATAAATATGATTGAGGCATTTTTCTTGAAATAGCTACTTTAATCAAATAGCCAGCCTTGCTTAACAGCATATTGTCTCAATATGATATCAAACACTCTTATGACTTCTTGGAAATTTTCTGATTCCTAATATGATATCAAGCACTCTTATGACTTCTTGTAAATTCTCTGATTCCTGCTAACGTAAAGCATTGAAAATGGCCTATTTCCCTTTGCTTAACCCCTTTGAGCTTATTTGACCATTCTTTATTTCAAACTTATTTTGTGCCTTAAATGAAAGAAATTATGTTCTTACCTGGCCTTAGGGAATAAGAGAACATTAGCTTTGTCATTGGATGAGTTCTTGAACAAGTGTGGGGGTGTGTGTGTAGAATGATAAAAAAAAAATGTATATATGACGTTCTTTTTGTAAAAAAAAAAAATCATCAAAAAAATGAAAAATGAAAAATAAAAAATAAAAAAAATGTAAAAAGAAAAAGATGGTCAATAAGGCAATAAAGAAAAGAAAAAGAATATGTAAAAGGAATTTATATTAAGTGGAGTTGGGATGAACTTTCATGCTTGCCAATTGAACTCAGTTTTCATGCTCTTTTATTCTCTTTGGTATTTAACTTGTCATATCTATATTACCTTCTCCTTTACCTTGACCCCATTACAACCTTGATTAAAGTCCTCATGATTTGTGTGTCCATGTGTTCTGAGTAGTGGAGAAGTAGAAGATAAGCAAGCTTATGGTAGTGCAATTTTCATGAGTTGAATTGAGTGAAATACCTACCTTTTAAACACTTGAGGGATTAAGAGTGAATCTTGTGAAGATCTATCATTCTTGACTCATGTTTTTCAATTGAAATATCATTGCTTGTTGATTTGAGATGTGAAGATATGTTACCTCATGAATATTTTGATTACTTGAATGATTGGTTGCTCTTCATTTTTAAATATTATTAGAAATTGAGTCTTTTAGAGTGTTTAGCTTTTAAGTCTGTTTCATTTTTTTTAGTGAGTGGTCTTATGTGTTTTGCTCAGGAGTGCAAAAAGTTAAGTGTGAGGGAATTTGATGATCATATATTTGATACGTTAATAAGCTTTTATTTTTAGTCATTTACACTTTCCATGTACTTAATTGATTGAGTTTGATTATGTTTTGTAAGTTTGGACTCAAATTGGACTTAATTAAATTTTTTAGCATAATTTATGTCTTACATTATTTCTGTATTTGGGCTATATCTTGGGATGTAAGTGACTAAATGAGGTGAATCTAGTGGTATTTTAAATATAAGAGAGAACTCTATAACTTTTATGAAGATCTTAAAGGCCCAATCACACGATTAGATAACTCAAATTAGGGTTGAAGCAAGAATTAGAATACTGTTCCTGATAGATTGACCTATATATACTGTTCATACCATATCTCGTGCTATACGTTGTCAAATGAGTTGAATTTTTTATGCTGAATAGTTAAGACACATACCTACAACTTTCATGTTGAACATTTTTTCAAAATCTGAGGCCTAATAGGTGATATTGGGCTTGCAAATCAGAATAGAGGAGTTGTGACTGGGCCTGAGCAATGTGCAGTAATTTGTGTAACACCTCAAATTTTAGACAATGTTACAAAATTGACAGAATTACACTATTTTGTGTTTTCTATGTAATATACAAATAATTTAATTATTCTGATACTATTTTTTATTATTTTGTGTGATTTGCTCCGGGTCAGGAAAATAATAATTTTCGGGCTTGAGAAATTCTTATTTTAATTATTCGTAGGTGGGGGATCTTACTAAACCCAATTCCAATTGATATATATATATTAATTTTTTAATTTTTAAGATTTAATTGTGTGCAATAAAATAATTTTATATTATTATAATATTATTTTATTTGACAGTACCTACTGTCTTAAAAATAGTAGAAATTTGTTTCAAAATGATCATGGACCTGAAAAAGTCTGTGAGACCCGCGTTTAGAGTAGCAGTCAACGATTCTGACTGGACCAAATTCTAAACCAATAGGAACAAGTCAAAATAGGTAGCTTGAAAATTCTAACCAATAAGAATTGGTCAATCAAAGGAGCATAGACTTCCTTATGGACCATTGGATAAAAAGCATGATTTAGATGCTTTTGATCATAACCGTTGATCCGATCAATGGTGTAAAATGAATCCTGATAAAACCACTAAGTTATATCCACCGTAGATGAGATCAATGGATAGGAAACAAAGTTGAATTCAATGGCTAAGATGAAGTCAACAATAGTGGCTTGACTTTAATTAGTAACTAATTAAACCTAATTAACTCATCTTAATGGCCTAATTAACAAGCTAAGTAAACTAACCTAATTATCAATTAGTTATAATCTAATTCCTAATTAGATATCTTAATTTTAATTAGAGGTTATGATATATGTAATTATATGTTTAATTAATTAGTCATGTAATTAGATAATTAATTAAGAATGGTTAGGAAACTAAACCTAATTAATTAGCTAGTTAATTAGCATGCAATTAGGTGTTGATTGAAAACAAATTAAGTCTCTAATTCTAATAGAGCCACACAGTTAGGAGCCTTGGAAAGCTTCTCCAAGGTTCTTGAATTATCTAGCATGGCAATTTAATAATTAAAAGATGACCAAGCCATGTGCTTCAAGTGTGAACACAAAATAGGATATTTATTTCAAGTAAATCTCTTCAATCTCTCCAAGACTCACACGGCAGCCCACTCCCCTTTACTATCAATATTCATTTCTTTTCTCTCACCAAAAGCTTGCATCATTTCTCTCCAAAAAATTCCAAGAACATCAAGCACCATTTTCCTTCCATTTTCCTCTCTAGAATTCGGCCCCAACACCCAAGTTCACTACCAATCTCCTATAATTTTTGCTCTCATCATTTCCTAAACCTAAACTACCTTCTAAACACTTTTCATTTAGAAAATTTTCTCAAAATCTCACTCTAAGTGCTTCAAAATTCAACTTCTATCTTCCTTCCCTAGAGGTAAATTTGTGATTCTTTGGTTTTAATTCAAGTTTGGGATTTTCTAAACCATATTTATTCCATGGTTTATCATTAGTAAGCTTTGTATGTGATTTTATTAATTATTTTAGAATTGTTAGGAATTGTTTGTGGCTTGTAGGAAATCAAGGAGAAGGAGAGGAGTTTGAAAGATTTGTCTTCAAGAGGTAAGAGGGAGATTTTACCTCACCAACCAAGTTTTGGTGGTGTGGGGATGGTTTTGTTCGGTGAAAAACCCATAAGGGTTTATTTACCTATTGTTTGATGTTCTTTGATTGTGTTTGTGATGTGTATGATTTTGTTTCTATGCTTGCATGTGTGATAATATGCTTAAAGCTTTGATATTATGTGTATATGTATAATTATGAAAGCATGAGAAAGTATGTGTAAAGTAAGATGTGAACAACATGATTAAATGATTGTATGAATGCTCCAAAGAGCAATGAGGCTCACTGATGATCACATATTTGATACATTAATAAGCCTTCATTTTTAGTCATTTACACTCTTCATGCACTTAATTGATTGAGTTTGGTTATGTTTTGTAAGTTTGGACTCAAATTGGACTGAATTGAATTTTTTAGCATAATTTATGTCTTACATTATTTCTGTATTTGAGCTATATCTTGGGATATAGGTGGTCAAATGAAGTGAATCTAATGGCATTTTAAAGATAAGAGAGAGCTCTATAACTTTCATGAAGACCTCAAAGGCCCAATCACACGAGTAGATAATTCAAATTGGGGTTGAAGCAAGAACTAGAGTGCTGTTCCTGATAGTTTGATCTGTGTGTACTGTTCATACCATATTTAGAGCTATAGGTTGTAACATAGGCTGAAATTTTGATGCTGAATAGTTGAGACCTGTATCTACAACTTTTATGTTGAACACTTTTCCAGAATCTGAGGTCTAATAGGTGATATTGGGCTTGCAAGTCAGAACAGAGAAGCTGTGACTGGGCCTGAGCAGTGTACAGTAATTTGAACGTATCTAGAGTTATAGAAATGATATTGGACTCAAACCAAAGCCATTTGAAATTCAAGATCAATCCCTACAACTTCGAAGAAGATCACATTTGCTCATTTTGACGCATTCAATGACTTCAGAGCTAAATGATTTTGGAGATAAGGAATCTCCATAATTTTCCACTCACCAAAAGTCATTTGGCATTTTCTAATCATTTTCCACTCATCCACTCACTAATGACTCAGCCCCCTTGTCATTTTGTATCTCTAATCCTCTATAAAAGGGGGTCTTGGCAGATCATTGAAGGTGTTAGGTGTTAGGTACCAAAATGATGCTAGTTTGTTACTAGGTTTTCTTGTAGTAATTTTCCTTTGTTCTAAATTAAAGTCATGTTCTTCTTCTTCTTCTTCTCTCTTTCTTTCTTCTTATCTATGAGTAACTAAGTTTCATTTTGCTTGGGTGAAAGAGTGAAGCTCTTGGTAATGAAATAAGGTTAGATTAATTTCTCTCTTGTGCTTAAATGATATATTTTCAAGTGATCATTATACGTATTGTATTTTGTTTCCAATCAATTTAGTAACCCTCCTTGTAAAGTGGAGTTCTTGATTTGTTGTCGACAAGAGATTGACACAATGAATGCTTTAACCCATTTACAAGTGATGGTGTTAGAAACTCTCCTTATAAAGTGGAGTTCTTGATTTGTTATAGACAAAATATTGGCACAATAAATGCTTTAACCCATTTATAAGTGGTGGTAATATTTTTCAGAAATATAATATAATTACGTATATTATTTTAATTAGACTTTTAATGTTGTATTTTCTGATTAAAATCTCCATGTTGCGAGGATTCTAATTGAGTTATAAAAGAAATTAATCTTACTTTTACTTTATTTACCAAGAGTGGATCTTTTAACCTAAGTAAATAATTTTTATTGTAGTAACAAAATATTTACTTCACCTTAATTAATCTTCAACAATTCCCTGTGGATCGATCTCGGACTCCCAAGAAATTTATTACTTGAGACAACCTGCACTTGGGTTCACAATGTAACAATTAATCCTGCATCAAGTTTGTAGACTTGTTTGAAACTTTTAATTTGCATCAAGTTTTTGGCGCTGTTGTCGGGGACTTAATTTGAAGAACAAATTTATGGTGTAAATATTTTGTGTATATATTCTACTCCTTTAATTATTATTATTTTTTGTACTTACTAATGTACTAACTTAGTGGGGGAACCTCTCCCTTAACCATCTATAATCTGCAATCATTAATGACATAATCTTTCTTCTTCTTCTCTCTCACTGAGCAAAAAATCGGCTTTTGCCGATTCTCTCGGTTTTCATATTTTAAATTTACTTTTTGCACTTTATTTTTTGTATTTATTTTTTTATATTTTATTTTCTGTACTTTATTTTCTGTATTTATTTTTTGTTGTCATTTTTTTGTGTTCTTTATTTTCTGTCATTTATTTTTGTTTACTAACTTATTAACTTACTAACTCTCTTACTAACCATCTAACTTTTTACTTTATTTGCTTCTAATATTTTAATTTTTTTTTTGCTCATTAACTTAATTGGTGATTGGTTCATACCACAGCTACTTTTGTTAATATTTATATATATATGGTGGCTGGTTTATACCACATCCTTATTAAGTTTCTTGTGTATGCTTAATTGGTATCAAGATTTAAATTCTGGTCGTTTGGTTAGAGTTAATCCAGGTACGTTACATATTGTTCTGTTTGAATCACAATCACACACATCAAACACCATGGCTGAAAATGAAAGTGTGCATGATGAACATGAAAATCAACCGTTGCGAACCATGCGTGAGTATTTGCAACCATCTCGAAATTCTAGTTCATCATGTTTTATCTTTCCATTCAATGCTAACAATTTTAGATTTAAGCCAGGTATGATTTCTTTACTTCCTAATTTCCATGGTTTAGAATCTGAAAGTCCATATTTACATCTAAAAGAATTTGAGGAAGTATGTACCGCTTTTGATGATCAAACTGGCACCGAAGAGGTTGTTAAGCTTAAATTGTTTCTTTTTTCTCTAAAAGATAAAGCAAAAGCTTGGCTTAACACTTTGAAACCAAGATCAATTGGCATATGGTAAGAAATGCAAGGTGAATTTTTAAAGAAATTTTTTCCAACATATAAAACCAATGCTTTGAAAAAATAATCCAAAATTTTTCCCAAAATTTAAATGAAGCATATTTTCAAAGTTGGGAACGTTTTAAAGATTTGTTGAATTCTTGTCCACATCATGATTTTGAAAAATGGCGCACTATAAGCTTCTTTTATAAAGGGTTAATACTCGAAACTAAACAATTTGTGGAAACAATGTGCAATGGTGAGTTTCTTGATAAAGAACCTGAAGAAGCTTTAGACTATTTAGACCATTTGGCTGAAAATTCTCAATCTTGGCATGGTACTAATCCTTCTAAAAATTCAATTAGTTCAAACCTTGCAAATGCTAGTAAAGGAAAATATCATCTTAATTAAGAAGAAGATTTAAATGCTAGGTTTACTAGTTTGGCTAGAAAGGTTGAAGCCATGGAATCAGGGAGAGTAAAAGAAATCAAATTTGTGCAAAATGAAGAAATTTGTAGCATTTGTGATGAATTGGGACACTCAACAAATGAATGTCCAAAAATTCCTATTTTTAAAGAAGTTGTGCATGAGCAAGTAAATGCAATGAACAATTTTAAAAAGCCATTCACTTCTTCTTTTTTAGATACATACAATCCGGGATGAGAAATCACCCGAACTTCAGTTGGAGAACCAACAATCAGGCACAATTCATGCAACTACCACCTCCTCAGGCACAGCAAGATTCTCAAAATCCTCAAGGATATGCACCCTATGTCCCACCATATATGAAAGACCTTGAGGGAACATTGCATGCATTCATGGAAAAGCAAGAGGCCTTTAATAATCAAAACACTCAAGCCATGATTAACATAAAAGACACTCTTGCTAAACTTTCTTCTGCACTTGCCATTCACGAGAAAGGAAAATTTCTCTCTCAATCTCAACCAAATCCCAAGGGTCAGTACAGCCTAAATGAGGGTTGTTTAGAAAGTCAAAAAATAGATCAAGTCAACTCAGTGATAACTCTTAGGAGTGGAAATGTTGTTGAAAAACAAATTCCTGAACTTTTTGAGAAATATGATGAGTCAATTCCCAAAGATGAGGAAGGGGTTGATAAGCCACCTAGTCAAAAGGAGACTAAACCCTCGCCTTCACCTCCATATCCTCAAGCATTAAACAATTCAAGTAAAGTGAACCATAACAGTGACAATTTTGAAATTTTTAAACAAGTGAAGGTCAATATTCCTCTGTTAGATGCTATCAAACAGATTCCTTCTTATGCCAAATTTTTGAAAGACTTGTGCACTGTTAAAAGGAAACATAATGTGCAAAAGAATGCCTTTTGATCGAATGTAAGCTCCATTATTCAAAACAATAATGAGTTGAAATATAAAGACCCTGGTTGTCCTACAGTTTTATGCATTATTGGTGAACATAAAATTGAACAAGCTTTACTTGATCTTGGTGCTAGTGTTAATTTGCTTCCATATTCAGTTTATCAGCAACTCAACCTGGGTGAGTTAAAACCAACTTCTGTAACTCTTCTACTTGCTGATAGATCAATTAAAATCCATAAAGGAATAGTGGAAGATGTGTTAGTTCAAGTTAATAAATTCATATATCCTGTGGATTTTATTGTCTTGGAAACTGAACTTGTGGTTGATAGTTCTAAGTCAGTTCCTATTATTCTAGGTCGCCCATTTTTAGCAACATCTAATGCTTTAATAAATTGCAGAAATGGAGTGGTGAAGTTAACATTTGGAAATATAACACTGGAGCTTAATGTTTTCAACATGTGCAAGCAGCCACATGAAGTTTATGATGACAATGAAGAGATTGAAGGGATTGAGGCCATTATAGATGATCATCTTCAAACCAGGAGTTCTTCTGACCCATTAGAAATTTGTTTAATTAATTCATTGGATTCATCTACACAATTAGATGATGATGTTTCTAAAATATGCTCTTTACTTGACTGTACACAGGAATTGGAATACAAAGGAAGGAAGCCAAGATTCGAAGAGCTAAAACCCATGAATGATGATACCCATGAAGAAGTACCACATTGGAACTAAAACCATTACCTGCTGGGTTAAAGTACACATTTTTGGGAGAAGAACAAAGCTTTCCAGTGGTAATTTCCTCATCTCTAACCAAAGAACAAGAAGGTATGTTGATAGAAGTACTTAAAAGGCATAAAAGTGCAATTGGATGGACATTAAAGGACATAAAAGGCATTAATCTATTAATTTGTACACATAGAATACATTTAGAGGATAATACTAAAACATCTCAACAATCTCAAAGAAGATTAAATCCACACATGAAAAAGGTAGTTAGAGCTGAAATTCTTAAGTTACTTGATGTTGGAATTATCTATCCTACCACTGATAGCCAGTGGGTAAGCCCTACACAAGTTGTGCCTAAGAAATCTGGAATAACAGTGGTTGAAAATGAAAAAAGAGAATTAATACCTACCCGAGTTTCATCTAGTTGGCGTATGTGTATTGATTTCAGAAAATTGAATGCAGCCACTAGGAAAGATCATTTCCCTTTGCCATTTCTTGATCGACTGGAAAGAGTAGCAGGACATCCCTACTATTGTTTTCTTGATGGTTATTCAGGGTATAATCAAATACCAATTGCATTAGAGGATCAAGAAAAGACCACTTTTACATGCCCCTTTGGCACTTTTGCATATAGAAGAATGCCTTTTGGTCTTTGTAATGCTCCGATAACTTTTCAAAGATGCATGTTAAGTATTTTCAGTGACATGATTGAGCATTATTTAGAGGTTTTCATGGATGATCTGACAGTTTTTGGAAATTCTTTTGAAAATTATCTTGATAATTTGAAAAAGTTCTTCAAAGATGCGAAGAAAAAGGATTTGTGTTAAATTGGGAAAAATGTCATTACATGGTTACCTCAGGAATAGTGTTAGGTCATGTGATATCTTCTAAAGGAATTGAAGTCGATAAGGCCAAAGTTGAATAAATTGCTCATTTGCCTTCCCCGAAAACAGTCAGAGAAGTTTGTTCCTTTTTAGGACATGCAAGATTTTACAGAAGATTCGTAAAGGACTTTAGTGCAATATCTAGACCATTATATAATCTTCCAACGAAAGATGCACCATTTGATTGGACTCAAGATTGTCAGAAAAATTTTGAAAAATTAATCGGTCTTTTGACTTCTGCTCCTATCATGCAATCTCCTGACTGGTCTTTGTCTTTTGAGTTAATGTGTGATGCTAGTGATTTTGCTGTTAGTGCTATTTTAGGATAGAGAAAGGAAGGTAAGTCTCATGTAATTTATTACGCAAGTCGAACTTTAAATAGTGCACAAATGAATTACACCACTACTGAAAAAGAACTACTTGCTATAATTTTTGCTTTAGATAAATTTTAAGCTTATTTAATTGGTTCTTCCACTATTATTTTTATTGATCATGCTACTGTTAGATATTTAATGTCTAAGAAGGATGCCAAACCTAGGTTGATACGGTGGATCTTGTTGCTTCAAGAATTCAACATCACAATAAAAGATAAGAAAGGAGCCAAAAATGTTGTTGCAGATCATTTGTCCAGACTTACAATAGGCTCATCTTTTGATAGCACACCTATCAATGATTCTTTTCTTGATAAATTTTTATTTTCTGTCAATTCCATGCCTTGGTTTGCTAACATTATCAATTTTCTTTCTAATCATTGTTATGAGTAGAATTTATTTTAAGTTTGTTTCTTTCTTTTTGTAGTTCCTGGTTAAATGGAAGATAACGGTACTCCGTGACTCTCAAGTCGGTTTGTTTTTCAGTTTTCCATACTAACTGATTCCTTTTCCTTCAAAATGGATGTCATTCTCTCAAATCTAAGAAAGTATTTCCCTTCTGTTCCTAAAAAGGCTCTAACCAAAATCTACAAAGCTAGGTGTGAAAGACTGAGACTATTAATGTACAAGGGCATCTCAGAAGATATACGCTGGATAATCGAAGCAAAGGTTCGTTTAGCTGGTGAATCTTCGGATTCATTTGTCCCATACATGCCTAGTCTCGGTAAAAGTTCATTTTTAAAAAGGAGAAGAGTAAAAAGAATGAAAGTTTGTTACAAGTGTGCACGATGGAATTGCAACACGCAATGTCATTCCTTGGGAATAGTTTCCGTAAATCGAGAAGACAAAATATTCTTCATTAAGAATGGACTGAGTAAGGAGTCATTAGATAATATCTTATTGACTCTTGAGACGCATTCTTGTGGAGTTGTGCAGCGTGAATTTCTTAGTTTATGGAATCTCTTCAAGGACGAGTAAGAGCATTATAGTCTTGGGAATCTGACTCAAAAAAATAGTCTTGGGAATCTAACTCAAAAAGACCCTGTTTGCCAATTTATAAGAAAATTAGATGGGAAGCTTATCCTCGACTCATAAAAGGCATTTAAGCTGTTTCTGGACGTGAAACCAAAGGAAGATGTGAGCCACAATCACAACAACATGTATATATTATCTTGTACATCTTCAAAAAAAAGAAAGACAAAAAAAAGAAAAAAAAAGGTGAAACTTCGGTTGTACTTGGTCTTTAAATAGATTAGGAGCCCCTGCCAGCGGTAGCCCCGTCATTGACTGGGTTAGACCATTGCATACCGGTCCGTAAATAAGAAAGAAGTATCCCGTGTTTGCATTCTCGCATGACAATGCCTTTGAGCTAGATCCTGTGATTTAATGTCATGGGCTCTTCAGCGACCTCTCACTGGCTGTGGTCACTGGTCGTCGTATTCAAATTTTCTCTCTTTAACTAGAAGGACGATGCGTAGACTGAGATATCCCACAAGCGGGAGGGAGAAGAATGCCCAGATTGGCTGAGTCGTCTTAGTATTACTGCACTCATGACGAGCAGTATAAAGATACGCCATGAATTCTATACATAAAAGTATGTCTTTTTTGTTATTATTATTTTATCTTTGTATAAATTTGTTGTATTTTGGTTTTGGACAGACGATCCTTTGAATGGGATCCTTCAAGGGTTTCTAGACTTCTTTACCCTGATGATTTTCTTGAAGTAAAAAAAAAACAAAAATAAACCAAAAATAAAAAAAAACTGTGTTTCTTAATTTCAAAGTTTTCTGACAACAGCCAACCTACCCATATAGGAGCTATTATTACTTTTTTTATTCTCTTCCCTATTTAAACACTCCATTTTTTCACTTTCCTGTAACTCATAATCATTCAAAGAAAGTGTGAGTATAAAAATGGAGGGAGCTTCTTCTTTTGTTCGTAGATTTACCAGTATCTATGTATTTTGTGGGACAAGTTATGGGAAGAGTTTAGAGTTTGTAAACGTAGCAAGCACTGTTAGTAGAACACTTGCTGCGAGGAACATTCGTGTAGTATATGGGGGAGGTTGCCTTGGGTTAATGGGGGCTGTATCACTTTCTGCATTTGTAAGAGGTGGTCAAGTTTTAGGTGTCATTTCTGAACCTTTAACTCGAAGGAACAATGTTGGAAATACAATTAGGCTAAAAATTCAAGTATCATCTATGCATGGACGAATGAAGGCAATGCTTGAAAACTCTGATGCATTCATTGCCTTACCTGGTGGTTTTGGTACTTTGGAAGAAGTCTTTCAAATTGTCTCTTAGGCCCAACTGAACATCCACCATAAACCCATAGGTTTGTTGAATGTTAATAATTTTTTTGATAATTTGTTATCTTTTGTTGACCATGCTGTGGAACATAAATTTGTCACACCTTCAGCAAGACGACTCCTTATCTCTGCTTCCACTATTGATGATTGATAAATTAGAAGCTTTTGTTTATGAACCTGATCTAGTAACAGCTCAGATAGATTGGTCCGAAGGAAGCGGTGAGGGAAGCAGAATGAAAAGAAAGCCAACCAAGACACTCCAACTATTTAAATAATTACAAGCTTTGGTTTTATTTATTGTACTTTGTTTCTGTTTAAATTTGTATGAGGTTTCTCTTTTCAGTAATTGCAACAACAGGTACTATCTTCTATCCTTTACCTATCTATCTTTAACATTGAGGACAATGTTGTGATCTGGTTAGGGGGAAGGATAGTTGTGTAAAAAAAATTAAAAACAAAACAAAACACAAAGAACAAAAAAAATTTAGGAAGTGTGTGTATTAATATGTTTGTTGTGTTTATATATTTGTCAGTAACTTACTAAACCAGTTAAGGATGGCAGAGTAAGGAGTAAATTTTACTCTTGAGACGCATCTTAGTTGGGGTAGACAACTAGTTTGTGTGGAAGTAGTAATTCAAATTTAGGAAAATTTACATGATTGAGTTAATTGTCTTCTTTCTTAAAAATCACATGCTTGGTTATGGATGTTGAATTGATGGACTGAGAATGATAGAATTATGCCTTGTGAGATTTTAAGTCTATTGATGAATGGATTGAACATTTGTACCATTCTCTTCTTTCTTGTGTGAATTTTACACATAGAATTATTATTCTAGAACTTGCTTTGATTCTTTTTGAGACTACATTTTCATATGCATACATAAATATGATTGAGGCATTTTTCTTGAAATAGCTACTTTAATCAAATAGCCAACCTTACTTAACAGCATATTGTCTCAATATGATATCAAACACTCTTATGACTTCTTGGAAATTTTCTGATTCCTAATATGATATCAAGCACTCTTATGACTTCTTGTAAATTCTCTGATTCCTGCTAACGTAAAGCATTGGAAATGGCCTCTTTCCCTTTGCTTAACCCCTTTGAGCTTATTTGACCATTCTTTATTTCAAACTCATTTTGTGCCTTAAATGAAAGAAATTATGTTCTTACCTGGCCTTAGGGAATAAGAGAACATTAGCTTTGTCATTGGATGAGTTCTTGAACAAGTGTGGGGGTGTGTGTGCAGAATGATAAAAAAAATGTATATATGATGTTCTTTTTAAAAAAAAAAATCAAAAAATCAAAAATCAAAAATAAAAAATAAAGGCAATTAGACTAGAAATTCAAGTTTTAGGTGTCATTCCTGAACCTTTAACTCGAATGAGCATTGTTGGAAAGACAATTGGACTGGAAATTCAAGTATCATCTATGCAAGGACGAATGAAGGCAATGCTTGAAAACTCTGATGCATTCATTGCCTTACCTGGTGGTTTTGGTACTTTGGAAGAAGTCTTTCAAATTGTCTCTTGGGCCCAACTGAACATCCACCATAAACCCATAGGTTTGTCGAATGTTAATAATTTCTTTGATAATTTGTTATCTTTTGTTGACCATGCTGTGGAACAGAAATTTGTCACACCTTCTGCAAGGCGACTCCTTATCTCTACTTCTATTATTGATGAGTTGATTGATAAATTAGAAGCTTTTGTTTATGAACCTGATCCAGTAATAGCTCAGATAGATTGGTCCGAAGGAAGCAGTGAGGGAAGCAAAATGAAAAGAAAGCTAGCCAAAACACTCCAACTATTTAAATAATTACAAGCTTTGGTTTTATTCATCATACTTTGTTTCTGTTTAAATTTGTGTGAGGTTTCTCTTTTCAGTAATTGTAACAACAGGTACCATCTTCTATCCTTTACCTATCTATGTTTTGACATTGAGGACAATGTTGTGATCTGGATGGGGGGAAGGACAGTTGTGTGTAAAAATTAAAAAAAACTAAAAAAAAATTTAGGAAGTGTGTGTATTAATATATTTGTTGTGTTCATATGTTTGTCAGTAACTTACTAAACTAGTTAAGGATGGCAGAGTAAGGAATAAATTTTACTCTTGAGACGCATCTTAGTTGGGGTAAACAACTAGTTTATGTAGAAGTAGCAATTCAAATTCAGGGAAATTTGCATGATTGAGTAAATTATCTTCATTCTTAAAATTCACATGCTTGGTTACAGATGTTGAATTGATGGACTGAGAATGATAGAATTATGCCTTGTGAGATTTTGAACCTATTGATGAATGGATTGAACATTTATACCATTCTCTTCTTTCTTGTGTGAATTTCACTCATGGAATTGTTATTCTAGAACTTGCTTTGATTCTTTTTGAGACTACATTTTCATATGCATACATAAATATGATTGAGGCATTTTTCTTGAAATAACTACTTTAATCAAATAGTCAGCCTTGCTTAGCAGTATATTGTCTCAATATGATATAAACACTCTTATACTTCTTGAAAATTCTCTGATTCCTGCCAATGTAAAGCATTGAAAATGGCCTATTTCCCCTTGCTTAACCCCTTTGAGCTTATTTGACCATTCTTTATTTCGAACTCTTTTTGTGCCTTAAAAAAAATTATTTTTACTTAGCCTTAGGGAATAAGAGAACATTAGCTTTGTCATTGGATGAGTTCTTGAACAAGTGTGGGTGTGTGTGTGCAGAATGGTTAAAAAATGTATATATGATATTTTTTTTGTAAAAAAAAAAATCAAAAAAGTCAAAAAAAATCAAAAATCAAAAATTAAAAATAAAAAAATGTAAAAAGGAAAAAAAAAAGGGTCAACAAGGCAATAAAGGAAAAGAAAAGAATATGTAAAGGGAATTTGTATTAGGTAGAGTTGGGATGAACTTTCATGCTTGTTAATTGAACTTAGCTTTCATGTTCTTTTATTCTCTTTGGTATTTAACTTGTCATATCTACATTACCTTCTCCTTTACCTTGACCTCATTACAACCTTGAATAAAGTCTTCATGATTTGTGTGTGCATGTGTTCTGAGTAGTGGAGAAGTAGAAGATAAGCAAGGTTATGGTAGTGCAATTTTCATGGGTTGAATTGAGTGAAATACCTACCTTTTAAACACTTGAGGGATTGAGAGTGAATCTTGTGAAAATCTATCATTCTTGACTCATGTTTTTCAATTGAAATATCCTTGCTTGTTGATTTGAGATGTGAAGATATGTTACCTCATGAATGTTTTAATTACTTGAATGATTGGTTGCTCTTCATTTTTAAATATTATTAGAAATTGAGTCTTTTGGAGTGTTTAACTTTTGAGTCTGTTTCATTTTTTTTAGTCTTGTGTGTTTTGCCCAAGAGTGCAAAAAGCTAAGTGTGGGAGAATTTGATGATCACATATTTGATACATTAATAAGCTTTCATTTTTAGTCATTTACACTCTTCATGCACTTAATTGATTGAGTTTGGTTATGTTTTATAAGTTTAGACTCAAATTGGACTTAATTGAATTTTTCAGCATAATTTATGTCTTACGTTGTTTCTGTATTTGAGTTATATCTTGGGATGTAAGTGGTCAAATGAGGTGAATCTGATGGCATTTTAAAGATAAGAGAGAGTTCTATAATTTTCATGAAGACCTCAAATGCCTAATCACACGAGTAGATAATTCAAATTGGGGTTGAAGCAAGAACTAGAGTGCTATTCTTGACAGCTTGATCTATGTGTACTGTTCATACCATATTTTGAGCTATAGGCTATAAAATAGGCTGAAATTTTGATGCTGAATAGTTGAGACCTGTATCTACAACTTTTATGTTGAACACTTTTCAAGAATCTAAGGTCTAATGGGTGATATTGGGCTTGCAAGTCAGAACAAAAGAACTGTGACTAGGCCTGAGCAGTGTACAGTAATTTGAATGTATCTAGAGTTATAGAAATGATATTGGACTCAAATCAAAGCCATTTGAAAGTCAAGATCAATCCCTACAACTTTAAAGATGATCACATTTGCTCATTCTGACGCATTCAATGACTTCAGAGCTAAATGATTTCAGAGACAAGGAATCTCCATAATTTTTCACTCACCAAAAGTCATTTGGCATTTTCCAATCATTTTCCACTCATCTACTCACTAATGACTCAGCCCCCTTATCATTTTGTATCTCTAATCCTCTATAAAAGGGGGTCTTGGAAGATCATTGAAGGTGTTAGGTGTTAGGTACTAAAATGATGCTAGTTTGTTACTAAGTTTTCTTATAGTAATTTTCATTTGTTCTAAATTAAAGTCATGTTCTTCTTCTTCTTCTTCTCTCTTTCTTTCATCTTATCTATGAGTAACTAAGTTTCATTTTGCTTGGGTGAAAGAGTGAAGCTCTTGGTAATGAACTAAGGTTAGATTAATTTCTCTCTTGTGCTTAAATGATATATTTTCAAGTGGTCATTATACGTATTGCATTTTGTTTCCAATCAATTTAGCAACCCTTCTTGTAAAGTGGAGTTCTTGATTTGTTGTAGACAAGAGATTGGCACAATGAATGCTTTAACCCATTTACAAGTGGTGGTGTTAGAAACTCTCCTTATAAAGTGGAGTTCTTGATTTGTTGTAGACAAAATATTGCCACAATGAATGCTTTAACCCATTTATAAGTGGTGGTAATATTTTTCAGAAACATAATATAATTACGTATTTTATTTTAATTGGACTTTTAACGTTGTATTTTCTGATTGGAATCTCCATGTTGCGAGGATTCTAATTGAGTTATAAAAGAAATTAATCTTACCTTTACTTTATTTACTAAGAGTGGATCTTTTAACCCAAGTAAATAATTTTTACCGTATTAATAAAATATTTACTTCACCTTAATTAATCTTCAACAATTCCCTGTGGATCGACCTCGAACTCCCGAGAAATTTATTACTTGAGACAACCTGCACTTGGGTTCGCAATGCAACAATTAATCTCGCATCAAGTTTGTAGACTTGTTTGAAACTTTTAATTTGCATCACTCATGGCCATACTAGGGATTAGAGGACCAAAGTCCTGAAAATAAGGGATTCAAATGAGAATGAAGGATTTAAATGAAAAAGAAATGAATTTGAACAAGTTTGAATGTAGTAAGCAAAATGGTTTTGGGAAAATAATCTGATATAATTAAATAAATAGGATTTAAAATGAAATGAGTGTCAATACTTGAATTTTGCTGACGTATGGCTCACCCTACGGGTTTAGAGGTGTGTCTGTAAAATTTGAGCTGTAATATGTGAAGTAAATGAAAGAAATAACATTTTTGGGGAAACAATGCAAACACCGATTTTTAGAAGGGTAATATTATAATTTTCATTTTTAAAAGGGGCCACATTGTAATTATGATTTTTAGAGGGAAAATATTATAATTTTCATTTTTAATGGGGCCATATTGCAATTATTGATTTTAAAGGGGCAATATTACAAATATTTTATAAAAGATGGACTATCTCGTAAAATATTATTTTATGAGGACCTATTGTGAAATTATTATTTGAAAAAAGACTAAAACGTAAATATGAATTTTATGATGGACTATTTCATAAATATAAAATTTATGAGGGACTATTTCATAAATATAAATTTTATGAGGGACTATTGTGAAAATATTATTTAAATGAAGATTATAATGCAAATATTATGTTTTGAGGGGTTATTATGCAAATATGAAAAATAAAGTTAAATTTTGGTGTTAAATGAGAAAAATAGTAATTTTGATTTAAAATGTGTGAAAAATATTTTACATGATTAAGAAAATGCGAAAATATGGTTTCGCGATGAAATTACAATAATGAACTGTTTGGCCAATATGAGGACCCCGAATATGAGATAAAGGAATTGAATTGAGAATATGATATAATGAAATGGAACTGTAAATGGTGCATAGTACATGCATTAGAAAGGTCCGATGGACTGAATAAGGCTAGTTGCCTAGGAGAGAATACACTTCCTGAGTGGGTGCGATATGCGTAGTATAGGTCACTCGTTGACCTTGGGGGCATTGGGGTGCGGGTTGCCTACAATGGGCAGTTGGTGGCTCTTCTATACTGTGGGTTAGACCGACGTAACACATCAATGATCCGGACTGAGACACTATCCTTAATCAAGATTTGATAAAGACTGTCATGCATATGCTAGATGTGTAAAAATTGAGCACGTAGTCTGAGGCATGTTGGTGCAGACAGATCTTTTTGATCACTCTCTCTGACCTGAGTTTTAGCTCCATAGAGTGGGAAATTGAGTCTAGGTGCATATGCATAGTTATTGAGAACATTATCGTAATTATTGTTTATGATAATTGAATTATGGAATATTTGAATATTAGTAATGGCATAATCGTCATTATGTTATGATGATAAATGATGTTGATGGCATGATTGTGAATATGGTATGATAGTTGTATGAGATATTGTATGTGTTTGATAATTGATATCGGTGGTATAATTGTAATTATGTTTGATGTGCTGGTATGAGATATTATATGGGTTCATCTTCATTGCTATCATACTGGTATTGGCGTAGGTGATCTCACCTCTTTGTATGTCTATTTGTATTGTAATAATAATTTTAAAGACATTGAGCGAGGATTTGAGCGAGAAGCTGAGGAAGAGCAGATTCCTGTTGAGGATGCTGAGTTTTGAAGTGATAGAGGAGTCTTGTTTCCTTGTATATATGAGATTGAGTAGGCTACATCTTGGACATTAGTATGGATATTAATACCTAGAGTTCCCATTGTCTACTAGACAGTACTAGGGAGCATATTATCGTACTCCTAGTACGGTTAGTATAGTGTCGTATGCTCGGACACCTGTCCGTAGGACTTCGCGTCAGTCTGGATTCCTATCTTCTGAGGAATCTGAGGAGGACCCGTCTGAGGGTTCTACTGTGTAGTAATACTTGGGCATTGTATTGGTTTAAATTAAAGCTTAAATATTTTGAGAGTCTAGTTTGTAAATATTAAAATATGACAATACTAAAGACTGGTCTATGTATATAAGATGTGAATTATTTGTGATATAATAATGTTGTAATGTTTTTATTTTCCACTAAGTTTATCTTATTATTATTTAAAAAATTTATAATTCGTATTTATATTACAAGTACGATTTCAAATAAAGTGGTAATTTGGTAATTAAGTAACATGAAGTGTGACGCCCTAATAAGGGTGTTACAATTTGAATGTATCTAGAGTTATAGAAATGATATTGGACTCAAATTAAAGCCATTTGAAAGCTAAGATTCAGGCCTACAACTTTCATGAAGACCACATTACTTCATTCTGACGCATTCAATGACTTCAGAGCTGAATGATTTCGGAGACAAAGAATCTCCATAATTTTCCACTCACCAAAAGTTATTTGGCATTTTTCACTCATTTTCCACTCATCCACTCACTAATGACTCAGCCCCCTTATCATTTTGTATCTCTAATCCTCTATAAAAGGGAGTCTTGGCAGATTATTGAGGGTGTTAGGTGTTAGATACTAAAATGATGCTAGTTTGTTACTAGGTTTTTTTTTATAGTAATTTTCCTTTATTCTAAATTAAAGTCACATTCTTTTTCTTCTTTTTCTCTTTTTCTTTCTTCTTGTCTATGAGTAACTAAGTTTCATTTTGCTTGGGTGAAAGAGTGAAGCTCTTGGTAATGAAATAAAGTTAGATTAATTTCTCTCTTGTGCTTAAATGATATATTTTCAAGTGGTCATTATACGTATTGTATTTTATTTTCAATCAATTTAGAAACCCTCCTTGTAAAGTGGAGTTCTTGATTTGTTGTAAACAAGAGATTGACACAATAAATGCTTTAACTCATTTACAAGTGGTGGTGCTAGAAAATCTCCTTATAAAATGGAGATCTTGATTTGTTGTAGACAAGATTTTGGCACAATGAATGTTTGATCCCATTTGTGAGTGGTGGTGTTAATAGATGATTAAAGGAATCATAATATAATTACGTATATAATTTTTAATGAACTTTGAATATTGTATTTTTCGATTGGAACCTCCGTTATGTGTGGATTCTAATTGAGTTATAAAATAATTAATCTTGTCCTTAATTTATTTACCAAGAGTGGATCTCCTAGCCCAAGCAATTCCTTTTTATTTGTGACCAAGTTTTATCACCTTTATTGTTGTAACAAAATATTTTCTTTACCTTAATTAATTTTTCTTCATCAAGTCTCTGTGGTTCGACCTCGGACTCATTGAGAATTTATTACTTGAGATAACCTGCACTTGGGTTTGCAACTTTTAATCTCGCATCACTTGGCTTCATCTTCCAGATCTTTATCTTCATCTTTGCTACTCAAGGTAGGGGTTCTAGAGCCTATAAGCTCATTTTCTTCCATTTTCACCATTATTGCACAAGTGGTGCATAATATGTCAATTTGGTTTCTAGAGGTGTTTGAAGTGTATTTCTTGTTTAGATGAGTTTCTTTGGTTGTTTATGACTTGTTCATGGATTGAGTTTGAGTTAGAGTCTTAGAACTTGACATTTGGACCTTTGAACCCCAAAAATGAGAATGTTAGGTTTTGGAAGAGGGATTCAGTCTTTGGATCCAAATTGAAGGTTTTTGTTTGTGATTCATGATTCCTAAGTATTAATGGACTTGTCAGGGACCTTAAATCGCCTAGAAACTAATTTGGAGTAGCCAAAATCTGTGATTTATTCTAATGGAACAGTACCACGATTCTCTAGAATTTTACAGAATCTGGGTTCTACTATGAATGTCGCGGCGTGAGAATGCCATGCCGGGGTGTGGGACTATTTTTTGCTTCTTGTGCCGCGGCGTGAGTGTGAAGCTGCACTGGTTCTGAAACTCGAAAGTAAGGAGCTGCGGTGTGGCTGTGTTTGTGCTGTAGCGTGAGCTGCAGAATCTCCAAAAATGTCATTTTTGATGTTTTGGGACTTCCTAAGTGATTGAATCACTTAGATATGCCTTTCAAATGTGTTGAGGTACCAATGAGGGTATTTCATGAGGGAAATTACCACTTAGTATATATGAGAAGTTTGAAAAACCCTTAGGCACCCAAGGTGATGAGATTTGCTTTAGGATGAGGTTGGAGAACCTTTAGGCATCCAAAATGTGGGAAATGCCTTAAGATACACTTGTGGAACCCTAGACAACCATAGTAAGGTGGAGTGTCAGAGGGTAGTGTGTTGGAACACCTTAGACTTCTAGTGTGTGATGGAATGTTATAGGGTAATCTTGGGAACCTTGAGCATCCAAGTGTGTTGGAATGCAACAGGGAAGTGTTTAGAATCTTGTTCAACATGAGGATGGCTTCGGTATTACTTATGAAGTGATGGTGTGAGGTTCTAGATACAAGACCATTAGTGTTGAGATACAACTAGTGGTAGTTCTTGGAAAGAATAACTACTTATCTTATGTGAAGGACTTTGAGAAGTAGCGTTGCTAATACTGCTTATCCAAGTATATATACGATATACTAGGTTACCGATCTTAGGATGTTAAATTATGTTACAAAATTTACTATTACTTTACTGGTGTTCATTTTATTCCTTAACTCATTCTTCTTTCTTTCTCTTCTTTCATTC
Organism: Ormosia semicastrata; assembly: GCA_029884595.1. Taxonomy (NCBI): domain Eukaryota; kingdom Viridiplantae; phylum Streptophyta; class Magnoliopsida; order Fabales; family Fabaceae; genus Ormosia; species Ormosia semicastrata. The sequence goes on from JAQQTO010000041.1 coordinate 11,603,092, forward strand.
GCTGCGGAAAACAAAAGCACAGAAAGGGTGATTCCATTAGAATAAGCCATAGGAAAAGTCTATTCAATGACACGTGAGAGGGTAGTCTCTCTCTGTCTCATAGGTGACAGAATGGCATGTTTATAATATTTTCTCTTTCTCCTTCTATCTTTATTAATCTCACATTCTCTCTCACTTTCTTACTCCATTAATAGCAAAAGGCACGTGTTCTATGAATTGACTAGAGTAGTTGATTTTAAGAAGTTATAAAAATTAATGAATATGTATTTATTGAGTTTAGTAGGGATAATAAAAGATGAGAATAGAATTAGAAAAAAACTAATAGATATTCTTTAATTTTCTAAATAGATAAATAATATTGGATAAATCAAAGTTCCTAAATGAAGAGATAAAAATGGACGAAAAGAGTAATAATAACAAGTTATTTTATCCAGTGCATTACACGTGTTGAAACTTTGATGATTAACTAAGAAATTTATGCATTTAATTAGGTAAGAAATTTTATATTTGATAGATGCTATTTAATAATACATCTATTGTTTTTCAAAAGTAATTTAATAATAATATTTCATAATTTAGGATCATTAATAGTTAATAGTTCAAAATATTATTAATGCTTCTCAAGTCAATTATATATATATATATATATATATATTTAATAATAATATTTCATAATTTAGGATCATTAATAGTTAATAGTTCAAAATATTATTAATGCTTCTCAAGTCAATATATATATATATATATATATATATAATGCCCTATGCAAACGTTTGTTTGTTGGAATCTTCTTCTATTATAATTGATCTTTTGTGAAACCTTGAATTAAAGTTAAAATACTATATGTTATGATAGTGATTGATTTGTTATTGATTTGTTATGATTGTAAATGACTTGTTGTTTATTTGTTATTATCTTGTAATCAGATTAGGATTAATTAGACTTTATGTATAAGATTGATTCTGATTTTATTTTATTCTCTCCTACTTTATAAATAGGAGCACCTCATTATACATTGACACTCAAAAAATATACAAAAAAATTTCTCATCTTCCTGTGTTTCTACATGGTATCAAAGCTTAGGTCTCTGTCTCTCTTCCGGTGAATTTTTTGGGTTTTTTTTTGTTGGTGCTCAAGGTCCACCGTTGACCATTCCTTAAGTATTTTGATGAGATCTTTCTATTTTTGTACTTAGTTTTTGTCAATTCTGCTTCGATAGTGTTATTTTTTGAATTTATTGTGCTATAATGGAAAAATTCGATGTCTCGCTTCCTATTCCAATTATTCTTAATGGCTTAAATTATTCTCATTGGGTCGAAGCAATGCGCGATTTTTTGAAAGGCCACAGACTCTGGCGATATGTAACAGGTGATATAAAGAGCCCCACCAAAAGTGTTACTGATACTGCTGAAGCTTATGCTGATAAATTAGAGGAATGGGATAACAAGAACCATCAGATCATTACCTAGCTTTGCAACACGTCTACTCCTGGTATTAATCCACAGTTTGGGTGTTATGAGAACGTCAAAGAGGTATGGGATCATTTAAAGTAACGCTACACTATATTTGATTTATCACATCAGTATCAACTGTTGAATGAACTTAATACTTTGAAACAACAAACTGGTCAACCTGTTTGAGTTTTTAGCACAGATGGAAGTTATTTGGGATCAGCTGACCTCATGTGAGCCTTCTATGAAAGATGCAACTGATTTAAAAATGTACGAGACTCATCAGAATCGTACTCGTCTTATCCAATTTTTAATGACTCTTACTGATGATTATGAACCTATCCACGCATCCTTCCTACATCAAAATCCTTTGCCCACACTTGAGGATACCCTTCCACGTCTCAAGTCTAAAGAAACTAGATTGAGTCTTGTTTGTGCCAAAGCTAATATTGTCTTTGTCGTTCCAGATAAAGTAGCCAAATTTTTTCATCACTGTCGAAAGTCAGGGTATTCCTACTCCGAATGCCCCTACTATTGAATGTCACAATTGCAAGCAAATAGGTCATATTGCTTCAAATCGTTGCCGATATTGCAAGAAACTAGGACATTTAATTTAGAATTGTCCCACTTATCCTCCCCCACGAGATCAGAACATGAATCAACCTCGTCCCAGTTCTTCTAGGCTTGTATTTGCCACCACTGTTGCTGCTAATGAATCTCCTAAATCTTCTCAATCTACCTTCTCTGCCAGTGATCTTGAGTCTCTCCTTAAATAACTTCTTTCTTCTTCTGGTAATGGTAATGCTCTTGCAGCCCTTTCCACCACACCAGGTAATCCTACATGGTATTTAGATTCTGCTTGTTGTAACTACATGACCTCTACATCTCATTACTTTTTATCCTTATCAAAAAATGACACTGCTCGTTCTATCCACACTGCTGATGCATCTCTTATGCATGTAAGTCATAAGGGTTTTATCTCCCAGTCTAATCTAAGTTTACCTGACACCTATCTCATTCCTAAACTAAATTTTAACATTATCTCTATTGGTCAATTATGTGATCTTAGTTATGAATTTACATTTTCTTCCTCTGGCTGTCGTGTGCAGGACCCACGAACGGGACAACTCATAGGAACTGGATGTAAGATTGGAAGGCTATTTGAGTTCACTCAACTGCATGTTCCCCAAGTGTCCAACATTTGCGCTGCTTCCACCACCTCTTCTATTCAGATTTGGCATCAACGCCTTGCTCATAGTTCTCTTGGCAAGTTGCGTCCTCTTGTGTCTCAGGGTCTTTTAGGATCTGTTACTAATGAGTCTCTTAATTGTACTGGTTGTCGAACTGCTAAACAACCAACTTTATCTTTTCATAAAAGTACTTCTATTTCTGCTTCATTATTTGATCTTGTGTATTTTGATATTTAGGGCCCTGCTCCTACTATGGGAGGTTCTCGATATTTTGTGTTATTTATTGATGATTATTCTCACTTTACTTGGATATATTTGATGAAAAATAGTCATGAACTTCCTCAAATTTATATTAACTTTGCCAATATGATTCAAACACAATTCTCTAAAGTCATTAAAGTTTTTGGTCGAGATAATGCCATGGAATATCGTGATTCTAAACTCTTATATTTTCTTGGTGCACAGGGTACCTTATCTGAGTTCTCATGTCCATACACATTTCAACAGAATGGTCGCGCTGAGAGAAAGCACCGTCATATTCTTGACTCAATCTGTGCCATGCTTCTCTCAGCCTCTTGTCCCAAACGTGCCTGGGTTGAAGTTGCTCTTACTGTTGTCCATGTTATTAATCGTCTCCCTTCCTCCGTCCTTGGTAATGTCTCTCCTTTTGAGCATCTTTATCACACTACACTAGATTATAAATCACTTAAGGTGTTTGGTTGTGCTTGTTTTGTCCTCCTCCAACCTCATGAATATACTAAACTTGAGCTCGCACTCGTCTTTGTTGTTTTCTTGAGTATGGCAGAGCACAAAGGTTACCATTGTTGGGATCTGATATCTTAGCGTATCCGTATCTCCCATCATGTTGTCTTCTAGGAACATATAATGTTCTCTTCATTATCCAAGTTTATGTCAATTCCATCCACTTCTACTTTTCTTTTTACTAACCCCGATGTTGATTACTTCCCTAGTGACACAGATGCAGGTACCTCCAGTGAGCTCCCAGCCTCTTCTGATGTTCCCTCTGTTTCTGATGATGTTGTTTCAACCATTGATCCTGTACCTCCCACCATTGAGCGTCCTCATAGGGTAAGAACTCCACCTACCTATCTTCATGATTACCATTATTTTTCTACTACACTTCACCTTTATGAAGCACAGTCCTATAAGGAAGCCTCTATCGACCCTCATTGGCAGTAAGCTATGCAGGAGGAATTACATGCATTGAAGAATACTCACACTTAGGACCTTGTTGATCCTCCTTCTGGTAAGCCTCATGTAGGATGCAAGTGGGTTTATAAAATCAAGACTCTTTCTGATTATTTTATTGAGCGGTACAAAACTCATCTAATGGCAAAAGGGTTCACTCAAAAGTATGGTATTAATTATGAAGAAACTTTTGCCCCTGTTGCACGCATCACCTTTGTTCGAACTCTTCTTGCCATTGTAGCCACTCAACAATGGCTACTTACACAAATGGATGTTAAAAATGTCTTCCTTAATGGTGAGTTAGAAGAAGAGGTTTATATGCGTCCTCCTCTGGGATACACTTGTCCGGCCAACAAGGTTTGTCGTCTTCGTAAGGCTCTTTATGGTCTCAAACAAGCACCTCAGGCATGGTTTGCTAAATTTCACAGCACTATCAATCAGTTGGGGTTCTCTTTCAGTGGTCATGATTCGCTCTTTTTACTCAAAAAATAGAAAATGGTACTATTGTCTTGCTTCTTTATGTCAATGATATAATTATTACTGATAATGATTCTACTGGCATTACTGAGCTCAAATAGTTCTTATGTCAACATTTTGAGATGAAAGATCTTGGACCTTTAAGTTACTTTCTGGGGCTTGAAGTTCTATCTTCCAGCGATGACTTATTTCTCTCACAGGCTAAGTATGCTTCTGATCTTGTCTCTCGAGCAGGCCTCACTGATTGCAAAATCGAACACACTCCTCTTGAACCCAATGTTCGGTTTACTCCTCAGGATGGTACTTTGTTGGATGATGCCACTCTCTATCGTCAGCTAGTAGGCAGCCTGATCTATCTTGCTGTTACTCGACTGGATATCTCCTATGATGTTCATCTGGTTAGTCAGTTCATGGCTTCCCCTCGTACCACCCATTATGTTTCTATCTTTCGTATTATTCGGTATATCAAGGGTATCTTGTTTTATGATTTTCATTATTTCGTTACATCCCATTTGACTCTTCGAGCCTACTCTGATGCTGATTGGGTCGGTGATCCCAGTGACTGTCGCTCCACCACTAGCTTTTGCATTTTTCTTAGAGATTCTCTTATTTCTTGGCGGAGTATGAAACAAACTCTGACAGCTCACTCCAACACTGAAGTAGAATATCGTACCCTTACTGATACTACTTTTGAAATATTGTAGCTCCGTTGGCTTCTTACTGATTTAGAGATACCTCAGTCTTCCTCCACTGATCTTTATTATGACAACCGTAGTGCCATCTAAATTGCACACAACGATGTTTTTTACGAGCGCACCAAACATATTGAGATTGATTGTCACTTCATTCGTCAACATCAGCTACGTGGTGATCTTCATCTTGTCTCGATTGACACTCTTGATTAGCCAACTGATTTGTTCACCAAATCTCATTCTCCTAGTCGCTTCCGCACTTTACTGTCCAAACTCAAGTTGGTTACTGTTGCACCTACTTGAGTTTGAGGGGGAATGTTACGATAGTGGTTGATTTGTTATTGATTTGTTATAATTGCAAATGATTTGTTACTGATTTGTTACGATTGTAAATGATTTGTTATTTATTTGTTATTATCTTGTAATCCGATTAGAATTAATTAGACTTTATGTATAAGATTGAATCCGATTTTATTTTATTCTCTCATACTTTATAAATAGGAGTACATCATTGTACATTAACACTTAGAAAATATATAAAATATTTTCTCATCTTCCTGTGTTTCTACACTATAAACTTCTAATTTAAAATTATCTAGATATTAGGATTTTTTTAAAATAAAATATGGGCAAAAACCCAAAAAGGAAAGGAGAAAGCAAAAACCAAAAAGAAACCTAATCTCCCACAACATCATCTCTATGAATATGTTTAAGAGTAATGATAATATAAATTTGAGTTCATGATAAACCTTATAAAGTATAAAAATATATTTACTATTAGATTTTATAATATGTACTTATTTATAATTTTAAATTATATTTTGAATGGTAGATATACTATCACATATAAAATTTATTATGAACTTGAATCTATATTAATATTATTTTATATTTAAATGGTAGAATTTGAAAAACAAGGAAATGAAGGGGTAACTTTTGAATTGAAAATAATATTCAATTAAAATATTTTATTTTTTATATTCCCGGTTTTTTTTTTCTATACTGAGTAAGTGTAAAATGATTTTCTTCCTCAATATTTTAGCTTTTCGCTTTTTAACTACTCAGTCTTTTTTTGTTATCTTTTAATTACTCGAATAAATACAACGAAATACATTTTTCAAGGTAGACAATACTATATAGTAAATTAGGGAGTTTTTGGTAAATTTTGGTACTAATAATTACACAATTACAATATTACAGACATTATCACATTGAGAGCCGACTTTGTTGATTTGATAAGAATTTTAGTGGGTGAAAAAGTGAGTAAAATCTTGATCCAAGAGAGAAGCGAAGCTTAGAATGATGAAAGAATAATTATTAATCATTCTAAACAATTTTTTTGATAATTCTTTTATTTATTAAATAAAAAATATTAAATATTTTTATATTTTTAAGATATTGAATATTTGAATGTATTTAATTTTTTATTTAATATTTTTTTATTAATTATTAAGAAGATATTTTAAAAGATATAGTAAAACTAAAAAGAAAGATAAATGAGAGAGAGATGAAGAAAGAGAGGAGGAAGATGGTTCCAAAATCAAAAGGCTTGCTTTGAGGACAAGAAGCCAAAATTCTGTGACTTATCCCATCTAATTTGGTGAAATCACACAAACCAACTAGCCTTGGACGCTGAAAAGGTTGTTTTAGAGTGATTTTTTTTTTTTTTATAAAGTCTAATGTGAATAAGTAAAGAGACAAATTATATCATCCTTGGCAGCAACAACTCTTGACGAGGCTTTACTTACCTCCCGATTGAACCCCGAATTAGTTAGGGTCAAAGATTCTGGACACCGGGACGGGGGTCAAAAAGACCCTCTGGACCAAAAAAAAAAAATCATCTTATTGAAGTAATAATAAATGCAGGTTGTAGGATAATCTTTACTATTTATTTAAGTTATTATTTTAAAATTTATGTGAATATGTTTAAAATTAATAATGAATATCTCTTTAGAGTATGTAATAATTTCTTAAAGTAAAGAAGTATTTATCATTAAATTTTAATGAGTTAAAATCATTATACACTTTAAATTAAATTAAAGATATATATATATATATATATATATATATATATATATATATATATATATATATATTTACTTACTTTAGAGAGAAGCTTATTTTAGATAAACTTTTTCTCTCTAGCTATGCTTTACTTTTGAACCCAAATTTAAATGAGTAAATGGTCAAATTAATTCTTTACTTTTGAACCCAAATTTAAATGAGTAAATGGTCAAATTAATTCTTTAAAGATACAACGTCGATCATATTAGTTAATGAATGATGAAAATTACTCTCAAAATATTTGAAAATGTATTTTGTCATTCAAATTAATCCCTAACGTAAATTAACATATGAACATTCAGAGACTAATTTGAATGATGAAATATATATTTAGAAGTTTTTAAGGTAATTTTTATTATTTATGAACTAATATGACCAATGTTGTGTGAGGGACTAATTTTATCATTTGCTCATTTCAAATTTTAAGGAAGAATATAAGTTGTGGGATAGTTGCCATTTTAAGGATGTAATTGAAGGGAAGAGAATTGAAGAAATGTTACAAATGTATATTTATAAAAAAGATAATTAGAAAATAAGAGAGGAAGAAAATGTTATAAGCAATTTTTTCTATTGTTTTGGAGTTTTACAAAATCGATAAAATTATGAGAGATTTTAATGTCATCCCTCAAAATTCGCCATTGTTTATTTTATAAATATTTTAAAGTTATCTTAATTTAAAGAATTTGAACATTTAAATAAAGGAAAGGCAACTTATTACTTATTTTTTTTCATTTTATGAACCTTGGACTGTGTCTTCATTTTTTCTTTGTTTCTTTATATGCTTTAAATTTTTAATTAGACAACACTTCGAAGTTGAACATTGTAAATCGTTACATTAATCACATTATATGCATTGTGGTCAAGTATAAGATATTCAGCACATTAGTATCATATTTTGAGCATTATTGATATAAAGTAAATCTTAAATCTCAATATTATATAGGGTGCTATTAGAGAAAAATTACAATTAATTCTATGAATTCGGGAATAATGTGCCCAAATGTTTTCTGTAAAATAAAATTTTCATATTAAAAGTAAAGTATAACTATACTTTTAAAATTAGAACAAATAAAATAACTGGCTCCTATATAAAATTTATAGTTTGTTTGTTTGAGATTTTTCTTTTCCAATTCAAACCGGTGTAAATATCAAATATGTCTTTCTCTTTTTTTCTTTTTTTGGTCTGCAATTATGTCTTTCAAGACGCGTTTATTTGAAGCAATATTTTTCTCCCTTCTCACAAACGCTCGTTTGCATTAGGCCAAATGTAAAACAAACCTTTAATCACTTCAAATAAAATTCCGTTTTAAGAAAGATTGTGATGGGCATACATGTGTGCAGAGTATGCAAGTGCAACTGCTGAAGTAATACACAAAATCTCGTCCGTCACTTTTATATTTTTTCTTGTTTGCTTTTTCTGTTCTGAATTCCTACACAATACATGTGGCCACATATATTCCAGTGGACTGTCAAATTTACACACGTATACTGACAAAACCACATAGATGAGAGATTTTTAGTGCAACTCATTAGCCTAAACAGAAGTAAACCATCTTAAACAAAGTACCTTTATTGACAAAAAATTCATTATCCTTGAATTCCACATACGAAAAAGAAATGTGGCATCCAGGTACGCAAACTTTTCTTTTGGCCTTTGGCTTTGCAGCAACCTGGCCACCCCAACTTGCTGTGCCTATCTCTAGAAATAGGGAGAGATGAAAGCCAGCTTTTGCCTACTGTTGTCTTGTTCGTTGGTGACTGTTGTCATCGTCAACAAAATAGCTTGGATAATGAAAGCTTGTTCCTTCTTGAATACAATATAAATTTAGCGATATTACATTATTACATGAAGCCTATAATCCCCCAATTTTAACTTGGGAATAAAGGTAGTGGTGAGGCTGACATTTGGGTTTGGACTGGAAGAGATGAGATGCTTGCATATATTGTCAGGTTGTGACTTCTGACCTATCTTTATGTTCACATCATATTATTCCCTCCTATATGTACAACTTTACACAAAATCAAACCACGAGCATTTCGAAAAGTTGATTAGCATTGTTATTGTTAGCTTGACAACACTCAAATGCACAGTTATATGTAATTGTCCTGCACTGTGTTTTGAGTTTCAGAGATTCCACTGAATAGTGGTGGAGCCAGTTTTCAGGTTAGAGGAGCATGTAATATTTTTCGCAAACTATTTTTTGCACATTTTTTTTATATTGGTGATCAACGTGTAAATAATTGATAATTGACATATATTATATAGTGATACTACATAATATATGGTGATCATTAGTTATTTACACGATAATCACTAGTTATTTTTATATCGATTAATGTTTTTAATCATTAAATAATACAAATTAATCATTAGTTATTTTCATGTAAATCACCAATATAAAAATAATGTGAAAAAATGGTGTGCAATCAAACTTTTCCAATATTTTATGGTATGGAAAGAGAAGAAGACAGAAAAATATATGGATAGACACACATACATAAAAAAGTTACCCACCTACTCAACTTCTATACAAAATTTTAAGAATTGGCTTCGTAATTCATCTTATGGTTGATTGTTTATCAGACGAACGACTTGTAGATAGAATTGACAATTTTTGTAAGTGAATATTATATGGTTGTGAGATTAGGTCTATTCAAATATATATATATATATACATATATATATATAACTTTTATATTTAAATTTAGAACCTCTTTTTGGAATAATGTCACAACCTTTTTTTTGTTTCTATTTTTTGATACATTGGTTTCAATGCATCTAATGTAACATGAATTTGCATACGGCTAGTATACGGTGTCCATTACAAATTTTTCTTTTTCTTAGGAGATTTCTCTACTATTTAAATATAAAATTAATTCTCATTCGGGATATTGAACAATATATGATATATGATAGTCATGTAAACACTGTGTTTTGTCCCTTTTTTTTTCCTTTCTTTTTGGGCTTTGAGGCAATAAGATTAGATCCAATCAATTATCAAGTCCAGGCCCATTTCTTTAAAAAAAATAAAATACAAAATTTCAAATAAATTATGAAATAAAATTAATTGTGCAAATCGTTTTCGTTTTGAACATTCAAAATGCAATATTGGGGAAATAAATTGATAAAATTTGGGGAACACTATCACAAATATATTGATAAAGTGATCATGCAAGTTAAGAGTTAACGAGCAATTTCAACACATACCAAAAAATCACAAATAAATCCAATCCTGGTTGACTATTAAAACAGATTGAGGGAGTTAATCAGTATAAAAATTCTTTAAACTTTGACCTTTTTATAAATTACCATCACGAACTTTAAAATTTTCTCAATTAATTTTTAAACTTTAATTACTGTTCTAATAAATCCTTATGTTTAATTTAAATTCGTTAATTCACTAACGATAATACTATATGATATTATTTTATTTATATTAACATTAATTAAGAACAAATATCTGATTGATATGATTCTAGTCTTATAGGAAAGTTAAGACAATTTTCTATAACTTTCATGAGACCTCAAGAGCCAAATCACACGTTTGGATTATTTAAATTGGAGTTGAATCAAGATTCAGAGTGTTGATCCTGGAAGCTTGACCTCTGCGTACTCATCGGGCCATTTCTTGAGCTATAAGAGTCCAATTGACACCAAACTGGTGATATTGGAAAGTTAAGACCCAAATCTTTAACTTTTATGAAAAACACAAAAGTCATTTCGGAAGTATAATAGGTCATATTGGGCCTAGAAGTCAGAACAGAGGAGTTGTAGCTGAGCCTAAATAGTGTGCAAAGATTAGGCTATATCTCGATCTGTATGAATGATTTTGAGCTGAAACTAGTGGCATTGGAAAGCTAAGACAAAAAAATTACAACTTTTATGAAGACCACTTTCCTATTTTCTGATGATAGCCATGAGTTCAGTACTGAATCATTTTGGAGACAAGAATCTCAATAATTTTTCACACATCCACTCACCCATTAAACAATTCCATTGTCATTTTGTGTTCCTTAAGCTCTATAAAAGGGAGCATTGGCTGCTCATTTGATGATCTTGGCTTAGAGATCAAGATCATGCTATTGTATTATTTGTTTATATTGTTGTAATTTTCTTTTGTTCTAAATTAAAGTTATGTTCTTCTTTTTCTTTTTTCTTCTTCTCTCTTTCTTTCTTCTTGTCTATGAGTAACTAATTTTTATTTTACTTAGGTGAAATGGTGAAGCTTTTAGTAACAAATTAAGGTTATATTAATTTCTTTCTTATGCTTAAATGATATATTATCAAGTGATAATTATATATGTTGTATTTTATTTCCAACCAATTTAGAAACCTTCCTTATAAAGTGAAGATCTTGATTCATTGTAGATAATAGGTTGACACAATTAATGCTTGAGCCTATTTATAAGTGGCGATGTTAATAAATAATTCAAGGAACCATAATATAATTTTATATATAATCTTAAATGAACTTTGAATGTTATATTTTCCGATTGGAACCTCCGTTATGCGTGGATTCTAATTGAGTTATAAAAAGAATTAATCTTATCCTTAATTTACTTACCAATAGTAGATCTCCTAACCCAAGTAAATCCTTTTTATTTGTGACTAAGTTTTATCACCTTTATTGTTGTGGCAAAATCTTTTTCTTACCTCAAAGAATTTTTCTTCATCAATTCCCTGTGGATCGATCTCGGACTCCCGAGAATTTATTACTTGAAATAACCTGCACTTGGATTTGCAACTTATAATTCACATCAGTTGGTTAGAATCAGTAAGAGTTAGTTAATGTTGGTTATTTCTATTATGATGTAAACAATGGTTTATATACTACATTCCAGTGAATGAGAAGTCACCAATTTAACAATTTCAATTTTCTTATCACGAACAGTAAAACACCAATATTCACATCGTATATTTATTAGCATCACTATACTTACTAAATACATACTTCAACCATTTGTCTCCGTGTATATTTCCCTTTCTCTATCTCTGCCTTTTCATTTCCCTCTCATTCTCCCTTTCTCCCATCCCTTTCTCCCTCTCAAATTTCTCCCTATTCTCTCCACATTCCCCTTCCATATTTTACGCTCTTCGTTCCCTATTTCCCAAATTTCTGAACCCTGGAGTTGTCCTTCTTTCCCTGTCCCTCTCATTTGGCATTTTCACTTCCCCTTCGCACCAAACTGAGTTGGAGACCACTGACCATTGTCCGTCGAAGACCACGCAGGCACATTCCCAGTTGGCGTGTGAGGTTACAGTTGGCACTCCCAGTTGGTGTGTGAGGTACCAGTTGGCGATTGTAGCGGTGAGTTATTCTGTGAGTCGACTTCATCACTCTGCTGCGCTGCCTGTGTTGCTGCCTTCATCGTTGTAATCCTTGTGGGACCATTTTCTCTCTCTCCCTCCCTCTACATGAAAGAATTAAGAAAACACCATAATAAACCAAATTTTCTTACTATTTTGCAAGAACACCAAGCTGTGTAGTTGCTATTCAATCTGTTATCCAATCCTTAATACACAGTCAAAATGCCTCATAATGTATGCCTTACAATGCTACTATAGTTAAGTTCTGTATAGCATAGATGACACATGATTTAACCCCTTGCAACTTTGGTCTATGCCTCAAAATGCTACTATAGTTAAGCAACATCAAGAGCTAATTAAGTTGTTGATAATCACATATTTGATACATTAATAAGCTCTCATTTTTAGTCATTTACACTCTCCATGTACTTAATTGATTGAGCTTGGTTATGTTTTATAAATTTGAACTCAAATTGGACTTAATTGATTTTTTTCAGCATGATTTATGTCTTACACTATTTCTGTATTTTGGTCATATCTTGAGTTCTAGATGTCTACTAATTATGAATTTTATATTTTTGGAAATATAAGAGAGATATCTACAACTTTCATGAAGAGCTCGGGGTCAAAATCAGACATCTAGTAGAACTAATTTGGTTTAGAAGTCAAAATACGAGTTGTGATTGGAACCTAAATAGTGTGCAGTAATCAGAGCATAACTCGGGCTGTAAGATCTGGATTAGGCATAAATTTTGGTATCTAAAATTTAAGATCCATATCTACAACTTTCATGAAGACCACTTGTCAGATTATAACGCATTCAATGACTTTAGAGCTGAATGATTTCAGAGACAAATAATCTCCATAATTTTCCACTCATCAAAAGTCATTTGGCATTTTTCACTCATCCACTCACCCATGACTCAACTCCCTTGTCATTTTGTATCCCTAATCCTCTATAAAAGGAAGCCTTGGCTGATCATTTGGGGAGTCTTAGTGTTAGATATCAAGATCATGTTATTTTGTTGTTTGATCATCTTGTTGTAATTTTCTTTTGTTCTAAATTGAAGTTATGTTCATCATCAAGATCATGTTATTTTGTTGTTTGATCATCTTGTTGTAATTTTCTTTTATTCTAAATTGAAGTTATGTTCATCATCATCATCATCATCATCGTCATCATCATCATCATCTTCTTCTTCTTCTTCTTCTTCTTCTTCTTCTTCTTCTTCTTCTTCTTCTTCTTCTTCTTCTTCTTCTTCTTCTTCTTCTTCTTCTTCTTCTTCTTCTTCTTCTTCTTCTTCTTCTTCTTCTTCTTCTTCTTCTTCTTCTTCTTCTTCTTCTTCTTCTTCTTCTTCTTCTTCTTCTTCTTCTTCTTCTTCTTCTTCTTCTTCTTCTTCTTCTTCTTCTTCTTCTTCTTCTTCTTCTTCTTCTTCTTCTTCTTCTTCTTCTTCTTCTTCTTCTTCTTCTTCTTCTTCTTCTTCTTCTTCTTCTTCTTCTTCTTCTTCTTCTTCTTCTTCTTCTTCTTCTTCTTCTTCTTCTTTTGTTCTAAATTGAAGTTATGTTCATCATCAAGATCATGTTATTTTGTTGTTTGATCATCTTGTTGTAATTTTCTTTTATTCTAAATTGAAGTTATGTTCATCATCATCATCATCATCATCATCATCATCATCTTCTTCTTCTTCTTCTTCTTCTTCTTCTTCTTCTTCTTCTTCTTCTTCTTCTTCTTCTTCTTCTTCTTCTTCTTCTTCTTCTTCTTCTTCTTCTTCTTCTTCTTCTTCTTCTTCTTCTTCTTCTTCTTCTTCTTCTTCTTCTTCTTCTTCTTCTTCTTCTTCTTCTTCTTGGCTGATCATTTGGGGAGTCTTAGTGTTAGATATCAAGATCATGCCATTTTGTTGTTTGATCATCTTGTTGTAATTTTCTTTTGTTCTAAATTGAAGTTATGTTCATCATCAAGATCATGCTATTTTGTTGTTTGATCATCTTGTTGTAATTTTCTTTTGTTCTAAATTGAAGTTATGTTCATCATCATCATCATCATCATCATCTTCTTCTTCTTCTTCTTCTTCTTCTTCTTATCATCATCATCATCATCATCATCATCATCATCATCATCATCATCATCTTCTTCTTCTTCTTCTTCTTCTTCTTCTTCTTCTTCTTCTTCTTCTTCTTCTTCTTCTTCTTCTTCTTCTTCTTCTTCTTCTTCTTCTAAGTTTCATTTTACTTGGGTGAAATAGTGAAGCTCTTAGTAATAAAATAAGGTTAGATTCATTTCTTTCTTGTGCTTAAATGATATATTTTCAAGTGGTCATTATACGTGTTGTATTTTGTTTCCAATCAATTTAGAAACCCTCCTTGTAAAGTGGAGATCTTGATTCATTGTAGACAAGAGGTTGGCACAATGAATCTTGAGCCCATTTATAAGTGGTGGTTTTAATAAATAATTAAAGGAATCATAATATAATTATGTATATAATTTTTAATAAACTTTGATTATTGTATTTTTCAATTGGAACCTCCATTATGTGTGGATTCTAATTGAGTTATAAAAAGAATTAATCTTATCCTTATTTTATTTACCAAGAGTGGATCTCCTAACCCAAGTAAGTCTTTTTTATTTGTAACTAAGTTTTATCACTTTTATTATTGTGACAAAATATTTACTTTACGTCAAAGATTTTTTCTTCATCAATTCCCTGTGGATCGACCTCGGACTCCCAAGAATTTATTACTTGAAACAACCTGCACTTGGGTTTGTAACTTTTAATTTGCATCAGTTGTTTTAGAGCTAACTACAATTTGATTTATTCTTTAATAAAAATGATAATTCTAGGTTTCATCTGATTTTTTTCTTATATACTCAAATGCCTATTTTTTGGGCAATACTTATTTCATTCTGCCTACAAAGCAATAATAGAAACAAATGAATGTCACCTACTGTGTTGATACCGAACCTATTCTAAGTGCTGTTAAGGTCTGCTTAATTGGGTCTTTATACATTAGTTGAGGTCAATTTTATGCAAGTCAGTTTTATTTGATAATGAGCTTCAATGGTCCCTCATTTTTTTATGTACCAAGCAAGTGTAAAACAATATCTCAAGTTTTCAAATGATTCAAGTTCTTTTATGATTTTCTTTTAAAATTTTCAGTTAAATGCTGCTGTGCTTTTTTTCTTTTCAAGTCTACAATACCATCCTCTTTGATGGCCATCAACGAGTTGCAGCAATCTATCGAATTAAGTGTGCAAGTTAACTACTGGTATTATTTTTATGGTTTAAATTAAATTAGAATAATGCTTCTAAGTTTTTTCTTTGTTTCACTAATGTAGACATATGAAGAAACATATGAAAAGGCAATCCATTGCTCTTGTATACTTTTTTTTTCATATTCATCACAAGTTTCTTGTATCATGAACATTGTCTAAGTCAGTTATAGAGTACAAATCTGAAAGTACGTTATCAACCACAATTGTTAGGTCAAGTATCTATATCCAAGCAATTTCAATATAGTTAGACACTCTAATAATCCAATATCTTAAGGTTCAAGCTCGGTTGTAACATTCCTTGCTGCAACACATTCTTATCATTCATGTCTGATGTTTTTCACTATCATCAACAGTTGCACTAAAAACTGATTATACAAGCATCTTTATTCAAATGACTATTAAAATTGGTTGAAAAATGAAGAATTTCTTTATTACGAGTGGATAGAATAGAAGATGTTTGATACTTCCTTTCCCTACTTCCAATTGTGTTTGTGCTACTCTGGCAGAGGACTGTAATCTGAGTGGACTCTTTTGTCAGCAAAAAAGATCATGGAGTTTAGGTAAAAGGGGAGGGGGAGAGGAGTTTTGCTGCAACCAGGACCTTTAGAAGCTGAAAATCAAAATTAAAAACATCAAAATAAGTTTAAATATAAGCTTCCCTACCCGATTGCTTGAAAATGCATTACATGCAAAAATGATGCATTGGTAAATATCGACATTCCTTTTCAGGTGAATCATTAGTAAGTCTGCCTCAAGAGAATGATGCAGGTAATTGTGCAAACCTTATTTCCACTATATCAAAAATGCCTTATATATGCATAATTGTTTAGCATCTAACTTGAGGTCAGTTGTTACACAGATGGAAATAATGTCTGGGCTGAACTAATGTTGAGACTGTTACCACCGATAAGCCATCATCGAACATTGTCACACGAGCAAAACTCCAACCAAGGAGCCGTGTGGAAAGTGCATCCACTCGAACTCCATATGTATATCAGCTTAGGAAGAGGAAGAACACACAGATATAATGGGTTGACTGATGGTTAATAGATATTAGGATGTGAGCTTTGTAATGTGATTATAGGCTGAGACCATATATTTGTGTGTAAAATGTTTAATTTTTTGGGTGGAAGTGCCTCATTTGAGGAGTTTCAAAGAGTTGATGCTTCTCTAATTGATGCATTGAACTTGACAATGTTGAATTTAGTTTTTACACTAGTATTGAATTTGGGTTTTCATGTAACAATGAAAGATGAACTTGAAAAATATATGGTTATGGTTGAAAAATGAAACTGGAAAATAATCATTCTCATTTTTTTCCTATGCTTGTAAAAATATTTAGTTAATGAAGAACAAAAAAATGGTTAATGACCTAGAGAATTTGGTTAATGAGGTAAAGGCTGGAAAGGTTGCCTTTGTACATGCCCATTAACCAACTTCTGTAGGTCATTAACTATTTTATTGTTCTTCATTAACCAACTTTGTTTCTACGCTTATGAAAAAAGTTAGTTAATAAAGAACCAAAAAATGGTTACTAACCTACAGAAATTAGTTAACGGGGTAAAGGCTGGAAGGGTTGCATTTTGTACATGCCCAAGTTCTGAACGTCATTAACCATTTTTTTGTTCTTCATTGACCAACATTGTTTCTATGCTTATGAAAATGATTAGTTAATGAAGAACAAAAAAGTGGTTAATGACTTACAGAAGTTGGTTAACAGGGTAAAGGCTAGAAGGGTTACATATTTGTGCATGCCCATGAACTAACTTGCATAGGTGATTAACCACTTTTTTATTCTTCATTAACCAACTTTGTTTCTACGCTTGTGAAGAAAGTTGATTAATGATGAACAACAATGTGGTTAATGACTTACAGAAGTTAGTTAACAGGGTAAAGGCTGGAAGGGTTGCATATTTGTGCATGCCTATTAACCAACTTGCATAAGTGATTAACCACTTTTTTATTCTTCATTAACTAACTTTGTTTCTACACTTATGAAGAAAGTTAGTTAATGAAGAATAAAAAAGTGGTTAATGACTTATAGAAATTAGTTAACAGGGTAAAGGCTGGAAGGGTTGCATATTTGTGCATGCCCATTAACCAACTTGCATAGGTCATTAACTACTTTTTTGTTCTTCAGTAACCAACTTTGTCATAACCGTGGAAACAAAGTTGGTTAATTAAGAACAAAAAAGGTGATTAATAATCTATAAAAGTTAGTTAATTGTGTTCAGAGAATGGGTAATGGGCTCATGACCAAGCCAATTGTTTATATAATTGTCCTCAATATTGATGGCATGTGTAATCGACATTGAACTGATCTTCGAATGGGTAATATTCGTTTAAAAATCAAAATGGCATTACTAATCAAACAAAAATAACCAAACAAATATATTCACATAATACCTTTAACCAGAAGATATTATTGTGCTTCATACATGTACAATTTTCATTGGATACCTTATAAACATGTACCAAAAAAATAATTTTACTCGACCATTTACATAACCTTATATAATTATGTACACATTACAAGTACTGTTTCATTAACTAAACTACACAAACAACCTATTCCAAAAAAATACTTAGGTAGGTTGCTTCAAAAATAAATGTTTGAAATAATAAATACATTTAACATATTGCTATGTCATCACAGTTCACACTTTGCCACCACCACGTTTCTCATCAGAAGTTGCCAAAAAATACTAATTTTTAGTAGCACTAATCTTTGAACCTATTACATATAAATCGACAGTTGCCCCATAAACCTGTAACACCAAAGTCAATTGCCTTAGTCTTTCAAACTAAAATTAACCCAAATAAAAACTGTTAAAATTATAATTAATTGAAAGAGTTAAGTACAACGTCAGTGTCCCTCGGCCTGTATTTCTTCAAATTGTCTAGAATAACTACTCATGACAAAATTCATGTATAGAATCTCACTACTAGCATCCTAAAAAAAATATTTAAATAAGTCAACTACAATCACTTATAGAACCTAAAATTTAGCATATGCTTTCACATGCCTTTGGCCTACTGGTGACATCATGTTGAAAATCTGCAAGTAATGATAGAACACTTTGTGCTGGACTTTCTGCCAGCTACGAAATCCAACAACTATCTTTATAAACATCAACATTTGTGTTGAGGTCAACAACTGTTGATTGTAAGGGAAGAATGTAACCAAAGTTAAATTATAAATTCTTATAAAAGTTTACACATTAGAATGACTACATCAATACTACCCTGAAACATAACAATCACTTCAACACTATTTACAATTTAAATTTAATTTTTGTGCATATACACACCACGGTACAGTCATCATAATGCTTTCCAAGAGTTATAATTTCCATAGATGAGCATACATGTAACTTGTTTCCAATGATCTAACTCATGCTTCCCTCAATACACTCCTACATAAACCAACATAACACTCCTACATAAATCAACAGAAATAAGTTAAAAACACATTTAAGAATATATGCGCTTTTTCCAACAGAGGTAACATTACACAGTTGTTCTATATACAAATAAAATATATCCAAATGCACTCACATCAATTGTGAATATGTGTGGATTTTGATGTGTTGTCTTTCTCTTTTTTCACACAATTTGGTCAACTTTTGATACTTTCCTATTTGATCGAGGGCGGCCTTTACGTGTTACACGTAATGGACTATGAATCTCACTCTATCACTTATTGGTTTGACTGCTGCCAGTGGCAATCACATTGCATGTTTTGTCTTGACCTTTGTGACATGTGACATTATTGTGGTTCGATGTAGCAATCGACTGCACCTTGCCTTTACATGCACGCAATGTTTGGATAAAAAAGTCACTAGTATCATCACACTCCATAGCAACTTGAGGCTGCAACTATCTCGCATCATAACTGCTTTTGATGTATGCATGTTTCCTTCTTATATTTTTGCTCCATCTTGGTAAAATATATTTCGAAGGCACTTCCTTCGCCCTTTCTTCACAAGAATGGTAAGGGAATGTCCACAAATAATACCTTTAAACTCAAACAACAAGCATTTGCATCTAAGATCATGATTGTTGCGATTATATACCACCTCAACTGTTCTTTCCTTCAGACTTCCAACTACTACCATCTCCTCTAACACATCATAAGTACAAATTTCATTCTCAACACACTTAATGCAAATAGAACAATTCATTTTATCCCTAAATTCAGCTTGAACCTCTTTAAACTTCGCATGGGTGTACTCACATTAGAATTGTCTCTCAATCATAGAGTTTGACCCACATGTAATAATGCTATTAAATGATCGATAATTTGCCTCATATTTATTTTCCGCTTTATCGTGGAGAGCATTATCATATTGCTTTACAAATTACTGTAGAGTTGTTGTTGAGTTTATATACCCATAAAAAAATGCGTTAATGCTCTCGCTCCTCTGAGTTATTGGCATTCCAGCCCAAAAATCTTTCTTCAAAAAGATTGGGACCCATTTATACCGCTCATTGTATAACCCACTCAACCATTCATTGTCTTGTAGGCCATATTGTTGGACGAAAGTAACCCACTTTCCTTCAAATTCAGCCTCTGTCAAGGAATCATAAACTGTATTTTTCATTGCATCCTTTGTACTGTTATATTCACCATAACCTTTCAACTTCTCTGGGATTTTTTTCATGATATGTCATAAGCACCTTCAAATTCAGCCTCTGTCAAGGAATCATAACCTGTATTTTTCATTGCATCCTTCGTACTGTTATATTCACCATAACTTTTCAACTTCTCTGGGATTTTTTTCATGATATGTCATAAGAACCATTGATGGAGAGTAGTATGAAACACTATCTGGATTGCATTTTTCATAGTCTTGCATTGATCAGTGATAATATCATTTAGAGCCTTTCCTGACATACAATTAATCCAAGATTTGAACAGCCACACAAACGAATCAGTGTGTTCGGTAGACAGTAAACCACATCCTAGCAAAATTGATTGCCTATGATGATTCACACCAACGAATAGAGCAAATGGCATGTCATACCTATTTGTCAAATAGGTTATGTCAAACGTCACAACATCTCCAAACGATTCGTATGCAGCTCTACTTCTTACATCAGCCCAAAAAATATTCTTCACATGAAAGTCATCATCCAAATCTATATAATAGAAGAAATTACTATTCTATTGTTGTATCCGTGAAAAATAACTCCTTAGAGCCTTACCATCACCCTCCTTCCCAATTGCACGTCTTTCCCTCCCAACATAGTTTCTCACGTCTCGTTCAACAAATGGTAAATTATCATACCCTCCTACATCATGAACAAGAGAACGAAAGGTCTTGTTCAGCCTCACGCTTGC
The DNA here is from genome assembly GCA_029884595.1 of Ormosia semicastrata. Taxonomy (NCBI): domain Eukaryota; kingdom Viridiplantae; phylum Streptophyta; class Magnoliopsida; order Fabales; family Fabaceae; genus Ormosia; species Ormosia semicastrata. Next base: position 11,624,098 of record JAQQTO010000041.1, read on the forward strand.
TTCATTGTCTATCTGTATTCTTCTCTTCACATGCATGCTGATGTTTCTGTTCCCGTGGAACATCCTGCCTTCGCAGGGCTAAGATCATAATAGTGGTCAAGTACAACTTTCTTTATGTACCAAAGTCCATTTTTGTTTAAACCAACATTTATCTTCACTTGACAGTTGTTCTTCATTGTTGGATATGTATTGAAATCATTTGGTACTGTTGACACACATTTCCCTCGTCGTGAACATGCTAGAATGAAGTATTTTAACTCTTCATCATTTTCTTTTCTTGAATTTCTAATGATGAAATCGAATCCCTTTGCATTAGCATATTGCCGATAGAATGACTTAACAACAACCACCGAAGGAAATATAATGTCTGCTGCAGGTTCACAAGGTTCAGATTGCTCATTGAAGCTGTCACTCATAATTAACTCGGCTTCATTTTCTTCTTCAATGCATTCAGCACCGCCACCAACATCATCTAACACCCCACCATCACTGACAATATTTTCATTCTCCATGGAAGCAACTATTTCCAATTCCACTAATCTACACATGCAAAACTCATGTTACCATCCAAAAATTCAACAAGTGATGGAAAGCATTATACATATCAATGGTCAACAGAATTTTCAGAGTGACTGTAAGGCATGTTCTTCCACATTATGTTGAGTTAGAGTTATAGTAAAGATAAAGGAGTGGAAGTGTTAAGGCTTGGATTAGAAAAAAGGACAAAATGTCACTATATTTTACAGCATTTTTTGCTCTTAGTTAACGAGGTAGAAATTTGTGGTTAATAACGTCTATATGTTGGTTAATGGGTAGATTCGTGGTCAATGGTTAAGCCGTTAACTATCAAATATACGTCATTAATCATAAATTTATATCTCGTTAACCAAGAGCTAAAAATGTTGTAAAACAATAGTGACATGATAAGCAACAGAGTCAACAAACACAAGCAATCAACAAACAATAGGGAAGTAGTGTGCTAATCAACATGAAAGCACTTCAACATTATTTCAGCCTTATATGTTGTTTTTCTAGCAAGACATGATGCACACTAAGTGAGTAAGCAACCAAAAATCATGTGCCAAATTCTGAAGTTTTTAGTAAAGAAATAGCGAGTAGTAAAGAGGGAAAAAATAATAGAGAGTAGTGTGCCAAATTTATGCATTCATGCACAACAACTACAAATCATGTGCCAAATTCTGAAGTTTCTAGTAAAGAAATAGCTACTCAATCTTGCATTTAGGGCCATCTAATATTCTAAAATAAGTTATGCAGCTTTAATGCTGGCAAGTTGTGTTCTCCATTTTCAACACCACTAGTGTTCCTTTCTGTGCATCCTTAGTCCACCAATTGGAAAAGTACAAATCATGTGTCATTTCCACTGTGGTGGATTGGATACAGATTCACACTTCACACACATAATAACACAAGTATATCAATATATATACATAGATATACACAGAGCAAGGACTCAAGATACCAACTTCATCAAACTTTTCTATTACACATACACATCATGATAAGGACTCAGATTTGGAATCCCATGAAAGAAAATAAATAAAAAACACAGTCCCAAAGTCCTAGTTGCTCCAATAAAAACTAACATAACCCTCTTGAAGGCTCAGCATTTAATAATACGCAGCACATAAAAGCCAAGAACGTGCATTGAGTGAGGCTTTTTTGTACTGTCAAGGAACTCTAGAAGGCACCTAACATGGGGAAGCCACATTATGAGGGAAGGTATTTGCAGCTATAAGAGTGACACACTAACTTCCAAGTGGGTTTCCCCCCAATAAATCAACATTAGCCATATTTCCCATTTGACTCACAAGAATAAGAAAATATAAAAAACTAACAGTATGCTGATAGAATTTACCAATGAAATCAAAATGAATAAAAGACTTAATTAGGAACTTCACCTGAGGGAAATCGTAGAGAAATGCTCATCCTTCTAGTGACGGAGGCGGCGGCTTGTCAGACGGAGCTACACGTCCTTAGTATGCGACCAAAGTAAGCGTCCAACCCTTTCTCAGGTTCGAATGAGAGAATTGGAAGGAGGAGAAATGAGAGGGAGAGGGGGAAGACGGGAAAAGAAATAAAAAAGGAATGATTTTCTCAAGTTTGAATGAGAGAATTGGAAGGAGGAGAAATGAGAGGAAAACATGGAGAGAAATGAGAGGGAGAGAGGGAAGACGAAAAAGAAAAGATTTTCTTTTTTTTTTGAAATAAAAGCTAACATGACAAATGGGTGTTAAAATAGGTGTGACAACTGTTAGCGGTAAGATGATAATTTTCCCCAATTTAATAGGTTGCAAATCTGACTATGAGAATTGATTCTTGAGGGATCAACTGCAAAAAAACAACGGAACTTGATCAACACTATTATGCAATGATTAGATACGGCTCCTTGTAGTTCACAGCCTATAAACACAGGTGAGGACGTGCAACAAAGGGAAAAGACGGATTAGACATGATTGATACTCGTCTAGATGATTGATTTGATCTATTTTATTTTAATTTCATGAACATTACGTTTGTATTTTACTTTTATTTTTCTAATCTGACATTTGTATTTTATTTTACTATTTACTATTATAAATACTTGGTAATTTTATAAATACTGAATCTTCATTTTCAATAATTAAGTCTCTTGTTTGTCAATACGAAACTACAATTGATACTCTCTATTTGTATATGTCAATGACGAAACATCCCAAAAACTTAAAGCTATTAGCTATGTGAAATTCAAGATTGGTTCTATATTTCCAACAAATTCATCACACAATAGCCATTTGAAATTGAAGCGAGGACAATATATATGTCTACTTTACATTTTACCTTCTCTTTTTTTTTTTATTCTTTCACATTTTACCTTCTCTTGATATTTAACTTTTTCCATTAGAAAATTGGGTGCAAGGATCTAACTCCTAACTACTTTATCATAATTGTAGATACGTTGGTACCATGTTGGGAAGGAACATGTTGAAATCATCTCTAGTTCAAGTATATATTGAAAGTTCAAAAACCTAACTTATGCTTCCATTTGATTTTGTGCTTCGTTGTTTGATCTACTCTTTAGAGAGTTTGTTTATGTGTGTTCTTTGTAAGCATTAAACATTTTCTATTCTCTTGTAAAAGCAAGGGAAAGATAGGAGAGTGAGTAAAGCTCTTGAACAATCTAAAAGTGCCTAAAGTTTTTTATTTTATTTTATTTTTAGAGAAGAAAACAAATGAAGTAAATTTTCTATGTTCTTAGGTGAAAAAAAAGATTTAGGAAAAGTTTGAGTTTGTAAATTAGCAGGTAGCTGTAAGGAACAAATATGAAAAGTAAAGGAAACAATGATGAATTCTGAATAACACTCTCTACACTAGTAAATATGTTACAATATATAAAATTTAGGCTCTAGCTTGTAAGTTGTAATGCCAATGTCTCATTATAATATTCACGTGTCATAATCTTCCAGTATCATATGTCTTACACAATAAATTATTAAAAAAACTTTAAATCTAAATTTCCATCACTAGAATCTTCATAAATATCTTATTCATAAAAAGACTTCATTAATGTATTATTATATAATTCAAATTTATAAATTTTTGATTAATTGCAAACACTTTAAAATTTGAATGTTTATTAATATCTTTTTATATGAAATGTTCATTAATATCATTTTTATGTAAATAATTCATTAATATCTTGTTAGAGAATTTAAATCTTTAGTTTGTTTATAACTCTTTGTCGTACTAGTGTTAATCTAGTGTGAAACAAGTGTGGATGTAATGATGACCAAATGTAATCTTTCCCAATCGAAAACCAGCATTTATGCCATCTTCTTTTTCTTGTTTTCTTAAATCAAAAGGATATTTCCTAACAAGTACTTTAAGCATATTTATTAAGAATTTAAAATATTAAATTTTTATAAAAAATAAAATATTTAATGTATGAAAAATTAAAAGGAAAAATACTTCTATCAAAAAATTTATATTTTAAATTTTTTAACAAATACTTTTAAAGCATTTGTTAACAAAATTTTAAACAAAATCGTGTTTCGCAACTTATAAAGAAAAAATAGGTGATCATAATTCTCTGTCATTATTATTTTCCAATTTTATTTAATCATTAGTTGTTGGCCATTAAATGAAAAACGTACTTAGCACCATCCCTAATTGATAAAACATAACAATTATTAGTGTGCTTTAAGCCTCACGCCAATAATTAATTACCTTGAATAGAACAATGAGTTCCATATACTATGGTTGCATTGTTTCTTCTTAGAACTTACGTAGGAACCTTTCTTCTTTTCTCTTCTCTCCTTAAAATTAGAGTCTCCTTTCTTTGTTTCATATACATTTCTATGCAATAGTCTTAATTTCCTTTGCCTGTTGATATAAGAATCCAAGTTTCACTCTTGTTTGTTGTTGGATTTGTACTTGAATCTTTTGCTCAATCCCTCCAGCTTACAAAAAATTACTTGTTTGAAAAGTGTTAGAAACATATTTCAAAGTTTTCCTTCTTACTAATGCTAAAATCACATTAAAATTTCTTGAGATAAATTTTCTCAAAAAAATTAAAAAAAATTATATTTTAAATTTTTTAACAAGTACTTTTAAAGTATTTCTGTACAAAATTTTAACAAAATCGTGTTTCGCAACTTATAAAGAGAAAATAGGTGATTATAATTCTCTATCATTATTGTTTTCTCAATTTGCTTAATCATTAATTGTTGGCCACTAAATGAAAAACGTACTTAGCACCATCACTAATTGATAAAACATAACAATCATTAGTGTGTTTTAAGCCCCACGCTAATAATTAATTACCTTGAACAGAAAAATGAGTTCCATATACTATGGTTGCATTGTTTTTTCTAAGAACTTAGGTAGGAACTATGAAATACAAACACGGACACAGACACGGAACATGACACAGACACGAAGACACACCAAATTCAAAATTGTAGACACGGACACGACATATATATATATATATATATAATTACAAAATTTAAGTAAAAAGATTCATAATTTATTAATATCATTTCTATAAGCTTGAAGATTTACAATATCTTAATATATGTCATATATGCTAATATTTGCTACCTAATAAGTCTCTCCTAAAAAATATGGAGCATAATTTCTATTAATATATTCTAAAAAATTTCTTAAATTAACTTCTCCTAATAGAACTAATTGTGTACAAGTACATGTACATAAAAAAAATTAACTAGAGAGAATATTTGTGTGAAGCAAGCTTAGGTGACGACGAAGTGGACGATTTGGTACGAGTAAAAGTAGAAGGAACAGATAAAAACAATGATGTGTGAAAAGATAAAACTTAAAATACTGATATATGAAAATAGTGGTTTAGAAAGTTAGTTATGTGATTGAGTTTGAGTCGATTACGAGCTTATTAATTGAATGTTAATCATGGAAACTAATTTTTAAAAAAAAAATATTAATGGGTCGTGTCTAAGTTGTGTCCTAGACGTATCCAAACGTATCCGAGACGTATCTAAACGTATCTGAGACGTATCCAAGCATGTCCGAGACGTGTCCAAACGTGTCCGAGACGTGTCCAAATTAAAAAAATAATCTTTTTAATAGAACACATTCTGACACATAAGACACATGTGTCATACGGGTGTCCTCATATATCTGATATGGATACATGTCTAACACGCGAACATACCTCAATAATGATGTGGCCGTACTTAATATGGTAGGAACCTTCCTTCTTTCCTCTTCTCTCCTTGAAATTAGAGTCTCCTTTCTTTATTTTATGTACATTTTTATGCAATAGTCTTAATTCTTTTGCCTGTTGATATATGAATTCAACTTTCACTCTTGTTAGTTGTTGGATTTGTACCTATCCCTCCAGCTTTACAAAAAATTACTTGTTCGAAAAGTATTAGAAAAATATTTCAAAGTTTTCCTACTTACTAATGCTAAAATCACATTAAAATTTTTTGAGATAAATTTTCTCAAAAAATAAAAAAAAGATATATTTTAAATTTTTTAACAAATACTTTTAAAGCATTTGTTAACAAAATTTTAAAAATAGATGATCATAATTCTCTGTCATTATTATTATCTCAATTTGCTTAATCATTAATTATTGGCGACTAAATGAAAAACGTACTTAGTACCATCACTAATTGGTAAAACATAACAATCATTAGCCCCACGCTAATAATTAATTACCTTCAACAGAACAATAAGTTTCATATACTATGACTGCATTGTTTCTTCTTACGTAGGAACCTTCCTTCTAAAGCACGTACACACAATGCTACAGCAGAGGCAATGTTTTGTGCTTCCCATTCTTACAGCTGATTTGCACATTTCGCCAGCTTCTTTGCTTCCACTCTTTTTTGTCATCAAGCACAGTATATACACAGCACACACCCACTCCTTTCTCACATGAAGGACAGCATACACTCACTCCATTCTCACATGGAGGACCACCACCCAGAACCACTCTTCAATAATTAATTTCACCCACCTTCACTCTAAAAAGGACTCCCTCCATCTTCACCAGAAAAAGGCAATCAACTTCACCCCACTTTCACCATCACTCAGACCTCAACCTTTACTCTCACAAGAACCCATCTTCAACCTTCCACCATCACTAACCTTCATCACCACCACTACCTTACGGGCTTACCATCACAAGTCCCCTTTCCTTCAACCTTGTAATTCCACCTTTCTCCACGCTGAGCAGCAGTCACCCAGCCTGCCAGCCACCACCTCTATATCCATACAAATTTCTCATCAAGCAGTAGCTCAGAATCATGCCCAACCCCATCTCATCTTATCTCAACTCCTAGCAAAAGAACCCATCAACCAAAAAAAAAACCCGACACCTCTGCCAACATATATCCACCTGAACCCAGCAAAGCTCCATGCATATCCATTAACCACCACGCCAGCACTTGCCAACGCCTCCAAGCTCCGTCGCCGGCAACTCAGAACCCCCACCGTTACTCCTGTAACCAAAACCAGAACCGCCCCCTCAAGCACCATAAGCCCTGCATCACACAAAAACCTCTACCTCGCGCAGCACCGCCGTCCAGCCCCGCACCACCGTGAGCGCCACCCCCGCACCGCACCTCGTCGGTTCCGTCTAGCCGCGAACAACCACTCCGTCCAGATCCGTTTGCCCGAAAAACGCTACCGTGACCCGCGCCTCAGTCCACCGTCGACGAACCGCGAGCCCCCTTCCCACCATACGTCACAGCGCTTCTCAGTTCCATCGTCAAACCAGACCGACCATCACCGTGCGCCGCCTCTCCACCCAGCCATCCCGTGAAGCCTGACCGGAGCTCCCTCACCGCGTGCGAATCCGTCGAGCTGCGATCTCCATCTTCGCAGATCCGGCCTGTGAAGCACCTTGCAGCCGCCTTCGTCGCCGCACGACCGAGCAGCACCAGAGACCCACCAAGCCGCCGCCGTGCTCTCCTCACGCGCCATCACCTCGCCGTTAGCCTCCATTGTTGCAGCTCTTCTTTCTTGCAACGAAAGTGAGGAGTATTTGAGGTAACTCAGGAGGTATTTTGGGCTATGGTCTAGTTTTGGAAAATGATACTCATTCATCATTTTTTTTAAAATATTATTATTCACATTTTTTATAGATGATGGTAATTAAATAAGAAAAAATAAAAAAAATTATATAATTAAAAGTATTAAGAGAGATATAAAAGGAGGTATATATATTATTTATGGTAAGAATAGTTGCTTAGTTTTTATGTTTTATTTATTTTACTAAATTAAAATGAAAAAATAATAGTAAAAGGTAAAAACCGAATTTTGGGCCACTGATGCACCAGCCCACCCATGTTGGATCAGTGTGCAAATGTTTAAAAATGCTATTATTATGTGTTGGGTTTTATTTAGATGTTTGGGTCTAATTTAGTTTAGTTTAATCAACCTGACACAATAAAAATAAAAATTTGGTGGACCAATTAGGTTTCAGAATGTATAAAAAAAAAAAAGAAAGAAAATATACATTATAGTGGATCAAGGATATTTTTTTAGAGTGCTTGTTAAGCATAAGAAAAAATAAGAAGAAAATAAAAATAAAAATGAAAATAAAAATAAAAATAAAAAAAATAAAAATGATAAAAAAGGTTTAAAAATAAATACAAAAATTAAAATACAACAAAAAAATGAAAAATTAGAATAGAAAATAAAAGATAGGCATAATGGTTGTTTTTTTATTAAAAAAAGGAGTAAACAAAATAAAACATTAAAAAAATGAAAAATTAGAAAATGTTAAAAATAAAATATAATAATGGAATTTGTTTTGAGTTGTTGTGTTTAATTTGATTTTTTTATTATATTTACTTGGCTCGTGATATGATAATGTGTTATTTGCGTAGTTACTTGTTTGTACTTGTGCATTTTTTTTTAAAAAAAAATCATTTTAATCAATGTAAAGACTGATGATGATGATTGAATAGCGGATGCTATCTTCAATGTCGTTTGGATCATGAAGGTTTATTGAGTAGTTCGGTGCTAACTTAAACCATGTGCAAGAATGAATTTGTTTTCAAAAATAAAAAATAAAATAAAATTCTTAAATTAAAATCAACCAATTCACAATCATTTTCTAAAGAACTACATGACATTGAGTTTCCCATCGCACAAGGAGATACATAGGAGTAGAAATTTATTTCTGTCAAGCCAAAAATTAAATTTTCATAATTTGATTGTTTTTTTAAAAAAAATAATTATAATGTTTTTAAGAAGGGTAAAATAAATATATTTGAGATTATTAAAATTTGCATAACTAACATAAAGTACCGTTCTTAGAATGGGCAGTGTAAGATGCTAACACATTCCCTACATGTAATTGACTCCCGAATCCAAACTCATTTTTCAAAAGACCAGTTTTCCTAAACTAAAGGATTTTTCTAATGTTTTTCCAATTTAAATAAACATTGGTGGCGACTCCATTGATTTTTAAAATCCTTATCTTTTTTTTGTCGTCCCGTCGCGATCTCAGTTGCGACAGTAATTCTCTGTCATTATTGTTTTCTCAATTTGTTTAATTATTAATTGTTGGCCACTAAATGGAAAATGTACTTAGCACCATCACTAATTGAATAAACATAACAATCATTAGTGTGTTTAAAGCCCCACGCTAATAATTAATTACCTTGAACAGAACAATTAATGAGTTCCATATACTATGGCTGCATTATTTTTTCTCAAAACTTACGTAGGAACCTTCCTTCTTTCCTCTTCTCTCCTTGAAATTAGAGTCTCATTTCTTTGTTTCATATACATTTCTATGCAATAGTCTTAATTCCTTTGCCTACTGATATGGGAATCCAAGTTTCACTCTTGTTTGTTGTTGGATTTGTACCTGAATCTTTTGCTCAATCCTTCTAGCTTTACAAAAAAATTACTTGTTTCGAAAAGTGTTAGAAATATGTTTCAAAGTTTTCTTTCTTACTAATGCAAAAATCACATTAAATTTTTTTTAGATAAATTTTCTCAAAAACAAAAAAAAATTATGTTTTTTATTTTTTAACCAGTACTTTTAAAGCATTTGTTAACAAAATTTAAACAAAATCGTGTTTCACAACTTATAAAGAGAAAATAGGTGATCATAATTCTCTGTCATTATTGTTTTCCCAATTTGCTAAATCATTAATTGTTGGCCACTAAATGAAAAACATACTTAATACCATCACTAATTGATGAAACATAACAATCATTAGTGTGTTTTAAGCCCCACACTAATAATTAATTACCTTGAACAGAACAATGAGTTCCATATACTATAGCTGCATTGTTTCTTCTGACAACTTACGTAGCCTTCCTTCTTTGCTCTTTTCTCCTTGAAATTAGAGTCCTATTTCTTTGTTTCATATACATTTCTATGCAATAGTCTTAATTCCTTTGCCTGTTGATATAGGAATCCTAGTTTCACTCTTGTTTGTTGTTGGATTTGTACCTGAATCTTTTGCTCAATCCCTCCAGCTTTACAAAAAAGTACTTGTTCAAAAAGTCTTATAAATATGTTTCAAAGTTTTCCTTCTTACTAATGCTAAAATCACATTAAAATTTTTTGAGATAAATTTTCTCAAATATATATATATATATATATATATATATATATATATATATATATATATATTTTAAATTTTTAAACAAGTACTTTTAAAGCATTTGTTAACAAAATTTTAAACAAAATCATGTTTCACAATTTATAAAGAGAAAATAGGTGATCATAATTGTCCGTCATTATTGTTTTCCCAATTTGCTTAATCATTAATTGTTGGCTACTAAATGAAAATCGTAGTTAGCACCATCACTAATTGATAAAACATAACAATTATTAGTGTGTTTTAAGCCCCACGCTAATAATTAATTACCTTGAATAGAACAATGTTTTCCATATATTATGGCTGCATTGTTTCTTCTCAGAACTTACGTAGGAACCTTCCTTCTTTCCTTTTCTCTCCTTGAAATTAGAGTCTCCTTTCATTGTTTTATATGCATTTCTATGCAATACTCTTAATTCATTTGCCTGTTGATATAGGAATCCAAGTTTCAGTATTGTTTGTCGTTGTATTTGTACCTGAATCTTTTGCTCAATCCCTCCAGCTTTACAAAAAATTACTTGTTCGAAAAGTGTTAGAAATATATTTCAAAGTTTTCCTTCTTACTAATGCTAAAATCACATTAAAAATTTTTGAGATAAATTTTCTCAAAAAATCAAAAAAATTATATTTTAATTTTTTTAACAAGTGCTTTTAAAGCATTTGTTAACAAAATTTTAAAGAAAATCGTGTTTCGTAACTTATAAAGAGAAAATAATTGATCGTAATTCTCTGTCATTATTATTTTCCCAATTTGCTTAATCATTAATTGTTGGCCACTAAATGAAAAACGTAATTAGCACCATCACTAATTGTTAAAATATAACAATTATTAGTGTGTTTTATGCCCCATGCTAATAAGAATTAAAGTTTTAATTTAACCTTTTAAATTATATAGAAATAGTAATTAAATAAATGAGCCTTTTTAAGGCTAAAGCCTAGCATATTTAGTTAAATATACTTTTTTAAAAAAATCTAAGTCTGATATATAAAGAAGCCTGTTTAACAAAAACAAAAAAGTATGTTGAAAATAGGCTAGTTAAACTATTTGGCCTATTTCTAACCCTTCTTCTTATATAAATTTAAAACCAAGAAATTATGATAAAGAAATAAGTATATTTCTCATTTATTTTTTAATTGGTTAAAATTCGAGAAAGTCCCTCCAACAACCCCACTTTTAAAACTTTCTTGTTTTCTCGTCGTGGAAATGTGAATGAGAACACAGAGCATAGCCATTTAGCCATAAAATTAGCATTATAAATCTAGCTATCGAGTTTTCAAAACAAGTAAAAAGAAAAACTTCGTCACAATTTTCTGTTGTTGTTGTTGTTGTTTTGCTCTTAGTTAAAGTTATTTCATATCGACAAAGCTATAATGAGTAGTTATTTTCTCAAAATATTTTATGCACTGTTGTTGTTCTTATTGTATAATGTAGGATCCATTCTTGGATTCAACTGGCCAAGTAAGAATGCAGAAGTAAAGTGTGTAGAGAGGGAGAGACAAGCACTCCCCAACTTCAAACAAGGCCTCCTAGACGACTCTGGCATGCTGTCTACATGGAGGGACAATCACAATAACAAAAACTGTTGCAAATGGAAAGGAATTGAATGTAGCAACAAAACATGTCATGTACAGATGCTTGATCTTCATGGGTGGGATTCAAATTCTTTGCAAGGTCCAATCAATGTCACTTTATTGATTGACTTGCAAAATATTAAACATTTGGACCTCAGTTTTAGTAGTTTTGATTAGAGTCACATCCCAGAACTCATAGGCTTGTTCACCAAATTAAGGTATCTCAATCTCTCATACTCTAATTTTGGTGGGAGGATTCCTTATCAACTAGGAAATCTCTTATAGCTTGAGTATCTTAATCTCAAAGGAAATTCTCTACTTGGAGTAATCCCTTCTCAACTTGGAAAGCTTACACATTTACAATATCTGGATCTGAGTTACAATTTTCTTGATAGAGAAATCCCTTATCAACTTGGGAATCTCAAACAACTACGGTATCTTAATCTTGGAAGAAATTATCTTTCTGGAGCAATCCCTGTTCAGATTGGGAATCTTCCCATGTTGCATACTCTTAGGCTCAATGGCAATTTTGAACTCAAAATTAACGATGCAGAGTGGCTATCTACTCTCTCTTCTTTAACAACACTTGGCTTGAGTTCAATACGCAATCTTGGCTCCTCTCATCACTGGCTGCAAATTATCAATAAGCTTTTTCCAAACTTAAGAGAATTGAGGCTAACTGGTTGTAGTCTTTCAAATAATGATATTATTTCTTTATTTGATTCCTATTCAAACTTCTCCACTTCTCTTACCATCCTTGATCTCTCTTCAAATATGTTGACATCATCAACATTTCAATTGTTGATCAACTTCGGCTTTAACATTCAGGAGCTTTATCTTTCTGATAATAATTTTGTTTTGTCATCTCCTCTATTCCAAACTTTCCATCTCTAGTGATCCTTGACCTTTCTTATAATAAGTTGACGTCATCAGTATTTCAAGATAATTTCAACTTCAGCTCCAAACTACAAGAGCTTCATCTATCAAACTGTAGTCTTATAGATAGAAGTTTTCTTGTGCCATCTGCTCCTATTATGAACTTTTCATCTTCTATTGTCTTCCTTGATCTTTGCCATAATCTATTAACATCATCAGCTATATTATACTGGCTTTTTAACTTCACCAATAATCTTCATTGCCTTGACCTTACTGATAATTTGTTAGAAGGTCCGATTCCAGATGGCTTTGGAAAAGTAATGAACTCTTTTGAATTTCTCTACCACTCTGATAACAAACTACAAGGTGAGATTCTTGCTTCCTTGGGGAATATATGCACATTACAGAGATTAGACCTGTCAAATAATAGCTTGAGTGGGGAAATTTTGAGCTTCATACAAAATTCTACATGGTGCAACAGACACATATTTCGGGCTTTGCTTTTATCTAATAACCGGATTACTGACTTGTTACCTAAAAGTATCAGATTGCTATCTGAGTTAGAGGTTCTATACCTGAATAGGAATTCTTTGGAGGGTGACATCATTGAATTGCATCTTAATAATTTTTCCAAATTAAAACACTTAAGCGTATCAGATAACTCATTATCTCTAAAATTTGTCCCTAGCTGTGTTCCTCATTTCCAATTAAGACGCTTGAAAATAGCATCTTGCAAGTTGGGTCCTAGTTTTCCAAGTTGGCTCCAGACTCAAAGTTTCATATTCTATCTGAATATTTCTAATGCTAGGATTGTTGACTCTGTACCCGAGTGGTTTTGGAATAAATCGCAATATATGATGTTCATGGATATGTCTCACAACAATCTCACGGGTACAATTCCAAATTTACCACTCAAGTTTACTCTTAAACCAGGTATATTTCTGAATTCAAATCAATTTGAGGGTACAGTTCCATTGTTTTTTCAAAAAGCGACAATGCTGATTCTATCCAAGAATAGATTTTCAAATTTGGATGCTTTCTTATGTGGCATTCGGAACTAAAAACTTGGCCACTTTAGATTTATCAAACAATCAAATAAAGGGACAACTGCCAAATTGTTGGAAATCTGTAACCTCATTATTGTTTCTTGATTTAAGCAATAATAAATTGTCAGGGAAGATTCCACTGTCCATGGGCACCCTTGTTAACTTAGAAGCTTTGGTTTTACGAAATAATAGTTTAATTGGAGAACTTCCTTCCACTTTAATGAATTGCACTAATTTAATTATGTTAGATGTTGGAGAAAATATGTTGTCTGGTCCAATACCCTTATGGATAGGAGAAAGTCTACATCAATTGATAATCTTGAGAATGCCAGTGAATCATTTCTTGGGAAATCTTCCTTCGCATCTCTGTTATTTGAGGCAAATTCAAGTCTTGGATCTTTCAAGGAATAACTTATCCAAAGGAATTCCAACATGTCTGAATAATTTTAGTGCAATGGCTGAAAATAGAATCAACATAAGTGAAATTGGAAGCCATAAACATAAATATAATACAACTTACTATAGGATTTATGGTTTTACTGGGACTTACTATCAGCTTAACATATTATTAGCGTGGAAGGGTATGGAAAATGTGTTTTGGAACCCAGAGTTTCTTTTGAAAAGCATTGATCTCTCAAGTAATCATTTATCAGGAGAAATACCAATAGAATTTGGACAATTGCTTGGATTAGTTTCTTTGAATTTATCAAGAAACAATTTGAGTGGAGAAATGCCTTCTAAGATTGAGAATTTAAATTCACTCGAATTTCTTAATTTATCAAGAAATCACTTGTATGGGAGAATTCCTTCAACTTTTTCTCAAATTGATCGTCTAACAAAATTAGACTTGTCAAACAACTCTCTTTCTGGTAAAATCCCTTTGGGAACTCAATTATAGAGATTTGATGCCTCTAGTTTTGAAGGAAATCTAGACCTTTGTGATAAACCACTTGACAAAAGCTATCCTAAAGATGAGACACCAATAAAGCCTTAAGTACCAGCACAACATGATAAAAATGACAATTCAGTTTTCTATGAAGTATTATACATGAGCATGGGGCTAGGATACTTTATAGGCTTATGGGGCCTTTTAGGGCCAATACTACTTTGGCGCCCCTGGAGAAATGTACTACTTTGGCCTGATGTAAGTTTAATCTTACTTGAATATATGCTCATTTTCATTTAAAGGTATAAAATAGAATTGATTTATTTTTTTGGTCGAATAATGTTTTTTTATTAAAATTTATAAATTTATCAGTCATTGTATTTTTTTTATTATTAATTCTAACATACCAAACATAAGAATAAATTAGAATCAACATTTCTCCAAGGGCACCAAAGTAGTATTGGCCCTAAAAGGCCCCATAAGCCTATAAAGTATCTAAGCCCCATGCTTATGTATAATGCTTCATAGAAAACTGAATTGTCATTTTTATCATGTTGTGCTGGTACTTGAATATACTACTTTGGCTTGATAAATTTATAAATTTTAATAAAAAAACATTATTTGACCTAAAAAATAAATCAATCCTATTTTATACCTTTAAATGAAAATGAGCATATATTCAAGTAAGATTAAACTTACATCAGGCCAAAGTAGTACATTTCTCCAAGGGCGCCAAAGTAGTATTGGCCCTAAAAGGCCCCATAAGCCTGTAAAGTATTCTAGCCCCATGCTCATGTATAATGCTTCATAGAAAATTGAATTGTCATTTTTATCATGTTGTGCTGGTACTTGAGGCTTTATTGATGTGAATGCTTATGTCTCTAAGGCATGTCGAAAGGTTTTTGATGATAACAAAAGCAAAAGAGAAGATCAAGCACAAAAGAAAAAATCAAGATCAAAGAAAGAAGACAGAAGGTTTAATTAGTTATTTAGAATTAGGAGATTAATGTTAAATGCTCTCAAGATTTCTCAAATGGTTTTTCAATATGTGATTTCAAAATAAATGGGAAATTTCAAAAGTTAAACATGGCTTTCAATAAAACTTGAGTTTCAACTTTAAATCTAACACTCTTAAAAAGATTTATGTTTAATCAAGTATCTTGAGGTGTTGGAAATGACTTACAAGCGTTATTGAACTTGAAAAATGTGTTCAAAGGCTAATGTAATCGATTACACAATGTTTGTAATCGATTACACATCAAACAGAAAGCATGTAATCGATTACATGAACAACGTAATCGATTACAAGCAAGTCAGAGGCCATGTAATCGATTACACAATATATGTAATCGATTACACAAAGCCAGAAAGGCAAAGAACACGTTCGACGAGTAATGTAATCGATTACATTGATGTTGTAATCGATTACAAACAAAGTCAGAAGCCATGTAATCGATTACATTGATGATGTAATCGATTACACAAAACCCAGAAACTCAAAGAACACGTTCGACGAGCCATGTAACCGATTACATGAATATTGTAATAATCGATTACACAGCAAGACAGAAGTCATGTAGTCGATTACATGATCATTGTAATCGATTACAAGCAAAGTCAGAAGCCATGTAATCGATTACCTCAATAATGTAATCGATTACGAGCCTGAAAAAGTTCGTAAAACGTTGGAACAATAATGTAATCGATTACCGAGATATGTAATCGATTACACGCATCCTGATAACGTCCAACGGCTATATTAAATGCATTAAATGCATGCCCAACTACCTCCAACGGCTCTATTAATTGAGAAACTTATAAATACCCAAGTTGGGTCTTTGTTTATGGTTGACCTTGAATCAAAAACTGATCATCATACTTCAAAACGTGAATCAATCAATCCTTAAAATTATTTCTTGCTCGTTTTTTCGACTAAAAACGTGAAAAATCTTTGAGAGCATATTAGAGCTTCAATTTGTAAACACTTGCTCTAGAGAGAGCTTCTTCTACTTCAATCTTATACATTCTGATTAGTGAGGGTGAGGTATCCCTCAAGTATTGTAAGGGTGAGGTATCCCTTGGAAAATAGAGGCTCAAGCTTTTGGGTGAGGTATCCCATCTTGTTGAGTGCTCAAGGTTGTAGTGGTTTTCAAGCACCCATTGAAGCTTGAAGATATAGTGGAAAATCTCAAGGTGTTGCTTGGGACGGACGTAGATCACAAGTGGAGTAGTGATTGAACCAGGATAAACGACTGTGTTTGTTTCTCTAAACTCTCCTCTGTTTATCTTTGTGCACTGTTTCATTGTTTTATTTGGATATTGTCTCCTTGGCTATTACGTTCATTAGTAAAAGTGCCTAACTCATCTATTCAATTATCTCTGATCATTCAATAGCTTCAACGAAAATTGATTATCAAACGATTTGTGAAAGATTTGTGAACTTATTTTTAACTACTCAATTCACCCCCCTCTTGAGTATTGAGGCCACTTGGTAACAAGTGGTATCAGAGTTAGACTCTTGTATAAAGAGCTTAGCAGCTTCAAGAGAAGTGATGGCTTCAAATGGTTTTTCAAATGAAGGTTCTTCTATAAATAGACCTCCTTATTTCAATGGGGATGGTTATGCCTATTGGAAAGAAATGATGAAAATTTTTATTGAAGCTATTGACTTAGATGTGTGGGACGCAGTTGAAAATTGTGCTTTTGTCCCTACACAAACTAAGGATGGTGTGACAATTAATACACCTAGAAGTGATTGGACCGATGATGATAAAAAGAAGGTTCAATATAATTTGAGAGCTAAGAACATCATCACCACATCTTTGGGGTATGATGAATTCTTTAGGGTGTCAAATTGTAAGACCGCAAAAGAAATGTGGGATACCCTACAAGTAACTCATGAAGGTACTAGTGAGGTAAAAAGATCTCGAATAAACACTCTTACTCATGAATATGAATTGTTTAGAATGAATCAAGGTGAGAGTATTCCAGATATGCAAAAGAGATTTACTCATATTGTTAATCATCTCATCTCATTGGGAAAGACATTTCCTAATGAGGATCTTATTAACAAAGTCTTGAGATGTCTAAGCAGGAATTGGCAACCCAAGGTAACGGCGATTGCGGAATCAAGAGATTTATCAACCATGTCTCTAGCCACCCTATTCGGAAAACTTCAAGAGCATGAGCTGGAACTAAGTAGGCTCAATCAAAATGAAGAACATGACAAAAGAAGAAGGGAATTGCACTCAAGGCCACTTCTCCCATACTTGAAGATGATGATGAAGATGGTGAAGAGGATGCTGAAAATATTGAGCTAAGTGAGGAGAATCTTAGTCTCCTTGTGAGAAAATTCGAAAGATTCTTGAAGAAAAAGGGATTTCAAAGAAGACCACCGTTTCCTCAAAAGAAAGCATATCACAAAGGAGAAGGATCCTCCACTCCTCCAAAATGCTATGAATGCGGAAAAGGGCACATGAAAATGGAGTGTCCTATATATCTCAAGAAGACGGAGAAGTTTGAGAAAAGACCCTCCAAGGAAAAGAAAGGAAGAAGAGCATATATAGCTTGGGAGGACAATGGCTTAAGCTCTTCCGATGATTCAGAAAATGAGGAAGCCCATCTTTGCCTCATGGCTCAAGGAGAAGAAAGTGGAGAAAGCGACACCGAGGTAACCTCTTCTAACCTAGAACCTCCACCTTCTTATGATGAATTGCAAGATGCCTTTCAAGAATTGCATGATGAATCTTTGAGGCTCACAAAAATGATTTTGTCTTCCAATAAAATAATCTCCCTATTGACAAAGAAAGTTTCTACTTTAACCAAGGAGATAAATGAACTTAAAATTGAAAATGAGACTTTAGGACTCATAGATGCTAATTCATCATGCATGATTTGTTCCTCACATGATAATGCATCCATATCATTACCTTGTTTATCATGCAAAGCTTTTGAAAAAGAAATTGAAGACTTGAACAACACTCTTGCAAAATTCACTTTTGGAAGAGACAACTTGAATGTGTTGTTAGGGAGACAAAAATGTGTTTTCCAAAAAGCCGGTTTAGGATTTAATCCAAACAACCATCAAAAATCTTATAAGAACTTCTTTGTTTCCTCAAAAACTTCAAGTAGCCCCTTTGTTAAATGTTTTCATTGTGGTAGGAAAGGGCATAGTGCATCCACTTGCAATGTTAGAAAGAACATAAACACCAAGGTTGGAATCAAAAGGGTTTGGGTCCCTAAAGGCACCATACCTAATTCTAACACACAAGGACCCAAAACAATTTGGGTACCAAAAGTTAAATCTTGAATGTGTGTTGTAGGTGTGCTTGAAGACCAAGAGCTCAAGTTGGTATCTTGATAGTGGTTGCTCCAAGCACATGACCGGTGATGGCTCCAAGTTCTCCTCCCTTACACACAAGAAACATGGTCATGTCACATATGGTGACAACACCAAAGGGAAGATTCTAGGAATTGGCAAAGTTGGTAAGATCCCTTCATCATCTATTGATAATGTCTTACTTGTTGAAGGACTTAAACATAATTTACTTAGTATTAGTCAATTGTGTGATAAAGGAAATAGAGTTATATTTGATTCCTCTTGTTGTATAATTGAGGGAAAGGATGATAAGCAAGTTAAGTTTGTTGGTCATAGGGTCAATAACATATATATGATTAGTCTTGATGACATTTCCTCAAATGATGCTAAATGCTTTATGAGTAGAGAAAATGATTCATGGTTATGGCATAGAAGAATTGCTCACATTCACATGGATCACTTAAACAAATTGGTTTTTAAAGAACTAGTAATTGGTCTTCCAAAGCTCAAATTTGAAAAAGACAAACTTTGTGATGCATGTCAAAAGGGAAAACAAGTAAAGGTCTCTTTCAAAGCTAAAAACATAGTTTCAACTTCTAGACCTTTACAACTTTTGCACATGGATCTTTTTGGACCCTCTAGAACTATGAGCTTTGGTGGGAATTACTATGCATTAGTGATTGTGGATGATTTTTCTAGATTTACTTGGACATTATTCTTGGCTCACAAAAATGATGCTTTTCAATCATTTAGAAAACTTGCCAAAGTTATCCAAAACGAAAAAGGTTTTTGTATTGCATCCATAAGAAGTGATCATGGTGGTGAATTTGAAAATCATGAATTTGAAACTTTTTGTGATGAACATGGCATTGAGCATAATTTTTCTGCCCCTAGAACACCACAACAAAATGGTGTTGTAGAAAGGAAAAATCGATCTTTAGAAGAAATGGCAAGAACTATGCTCAATGAGGCCAATCTTCCTAAGTACTTTTTAAGGATGCGGTTAACACCGCTTGTTATGTTATGAATAGAGCCCTAATAAGGCCAATTTTAAAGAAAATCCCATATGAATTGTACAAAGGAAGGAAACCTAATGTGTCACATTTTCATGTCTTTGGATGTAAATGCTTTGTTTTGAATAATGGAAAAGATAACTTGGGGAAGTTTGATGCAAAATCTGATGAGGGAATATTCATTGGTTATTCTATTCATAGCAAGGCCTTTAGAGTCTATAATAAATGAACTATGACCATAGAAGAGTCCATACATGTTGCATTTGATGAAACTAACCCAAATGAGCCGAGAAAGGAACTTGTTGATGATGTTGCAGAAATCTTGGCAAAGACGCACTTGGAAAATCAAGAGATAGAGTCCAAGAAGAAAGAAGAGAGACTCCTTGATCACTCATGGCAAGAAGATTCTAAAATCTTGGATCTACCCAAAGAATGGAGGACTTCAAGGTATCATCCTCTTGACAAGGTGATTGGTGATGTATCAAAAGGGGTAATCACTCGAAACTCACTTAGAGATGCATGTAATCATCTAGCCTTTGTCTCTCAAGTTGAACCTAAAGACATAAATGAGGCCATTAATGATGAGCATTGGATCTTGGCCATGCAAGAAGAACTAAACCAATTTGAGAGGAATCAAGTTTGGGAATTAGTTCCAAGGCCCAATGATCATCCTATAATTGGCACCAAATGGGTCTTTAGGAACAAACTTGATGAAACGGGTTTAATAATAAGAAATAAAGTTAGGCTTGTAGCTAAGGGATATAATCAAGAAGAAGGCATAGATTATGAAGAAACTTATGCTCCCGTAGCTAGATTAGAGGCCATTAGAATGCTACTTGCATATGCTTGCATCATGGATTTCAAACTCTATCAAATGGATGTCAAAAGTGCCTTTTAAATGGTTTTATACAAGAAGAGGTGTATGTAGAATAACCTCCTGGTTTTGAGGACTTTGAAATGCCCAACCATGTTTTTAAATTGAAAAAGGCTTTGTATGGCTTGAAACAAGCTCCTAGAGCTTGGTATGAAAGGTTGAGCAAATTTCTTTTAGAAAAAGGCTTTTCTAGAGGTAAAGTTGACACCACTCTTTTCATAAAACACAAAATGCATGACATTCTTCTAGTTCAAATCTATGTTGATGACATTATATTTGGAGCTACTAACAACTCTCTTTGTAAAGAATTTTCAAATATTATGCAAAGTGAGTTTGAGATGTCCATGATGGGTGAGCTCAACTTCTTCCTTGGTCTACAAATCAAGCAAACAAGAGAAGGAACATTTATAAGCCAATCCAAGTATTGCAAGGAGCTGCTCAAAAAGTTTGGAATGGACAATGCCAAGCATATGGCTACTCCTATGGGCACCTCTTGCTATTTGGACAAGGATGAAGGAGGTAAATCGGTAGAAATTACAAAATATAGAGGTATGATTGGCTCACTCCTTTATCTCACTTTGCAAGTAGGCCGATATAATGTTTAGTGTATGCATGTGTACTAGATATCAAGCTAATCCTAAGGAATCACACCTAAGTCTTTGTTAAGAGAATAATGAAATATCTAATAGGCACATCACAAATGGGTTTATGGTACCCTAAGGGTGCCTCATGTAGTCTTATTGGGTACTCGATTCGATTTTCTTTGGATGCAAAATGGATCGAAAAAAGCACTAGTGGGACATGCCACTTGCTAGGAAGCTCACTAGTTTCTTGGCACAAAGAAGAAACAAAATAGTGTGGCATTGTCCACAGTGAAAAGCTGAATATGTTGTACGGTGGGAGTTTCTTGTGCTCAAGTCCTTTGGATGAAACTTGACAACTCTTGGACTATGGTCTTGAGCTTGATCACATTCCCATTAAATGTGATAATACTAGTGCAATTAACTTGTCAAAAAATCCCATTTTGCATTCTAGAACTAAGCATATTGAAATAAGACATCATTTCATTAGAGATCATGTTCAAAGAGGTGATTGCATACTTGAATTTGTTGAAACAACTAAGCAATTAGCTGATATTTTCACCAAACCCCTTGCAAAAGAAGCATTTTTCTACATTAGAAATGAACTGGGTATATTGGACCATTCATGCATAAATTAAATATTTACTGCATAATCCTAAAACAAAAGCCTAAGCTTGCATTTTTCTGCATAATTATGGCACATTGCTGCACAATCTCTGAATTTTCATTATATATTTGAATCCCATACTAACTTGAGCATCGGAGGTTTCCCCTAAATTATTTTGCAGGTGCTCCTTCATGTCCAACTTTGACAAGAAATTCAACAACCTCAAAATTTCACCAAAAAGGGTGAAATTCTTGGTAAAAATGATAATTTTGATCAATTATATAAGTTGAATCATAATATGATTAGTCTATATGCTTGCATGATGAGTTGAATTGATTTAAGTTGCTTTAAAACTGTTTTGGATGGATTAAAATTGATTATATGCTGTTTGGAACGCAAAATCTGAGTTAAAGAGTCTTTGTGTAATCGATTACATAATGCCTTTGTAATCGATTACACAGTTGTCACACGCATGTAATCGATTACACACATTTTGTAATCGATTACAACCAACTCGAACTCAGTGTAATCGATTACATCATCTATGTAATCAATTACAAGGTTTCAGAAAGCATGTAATCGATTACACTAAAAATGTAATCGATTACATACCCACTGAGAATGCATGTAATCGATTACACACTCAATGTAATCGATTACACAGGGTTTTTTAAAAGGCTCCTGACGCGCGTAGAGGTCATTTCTGTTTGGCCTTGTTCATCTTCCTCGTTCTCTCCTTCTGCTCCCACGCACCTCAAATCTCCAAATCTCTCTTTTCTCACTCAAATCTCCATCAAAACCGGTCATTTCGCCTCTCTCAATCTCGGAAATCCCTCTCCACATAACCCACCGATCAAATCCCCTCACATCCCTCATCCAAATCTCCCCATCTTCTCTCACGAACACCCTCTCCACTTTTCTGACCTAATCTCGTCCCTCTCTCTCTCCTCACTCATCCCCAACCATTTACCACTCAACCCTTGATTCTCCTTCTCATCAATGGCCGAATCCTCCCATCGCTCGAAGCGCCCAAGAACAGGGGCTGCTGTTGGAGGTTCCTCTGGTGGCTCTACACGCAATATCTCTGGCCTGGACCTCACGAGGCACTTCTCCACCGTGAAGAAAGCTGAGTTGTTCCGGAAGAACTTCCAGCTTCGCAAAATCATCTCTCCCAGGTATCTTCCCATCACCTTCTGCGAGAGTGAACCTTTAGAGAGCTTTAGGACCATAGAAAACTTAGGCTTGCTGGGATTCCTGAGCATAGAGAAGGCCATCTACCCTAACCTTGTCCGAGTGTTTTATGCTAACTTGAAGGTTGAAGATAATTGCATCATCTCTGAAGTGAAAAAGCAACAAATCAGGTTAACCATGGCAGAGTGGTATAGGCTCACCAAGCTCACTCCGATGGAGCTCGTTCTGTGGAAATGCCAAAATCTGGGGGCATGAGTTTGAGCACAAGGCTGCTTCTTCTCTCTTTGATTAGGACCGGCTACCACCTCCCCGGTGATCCTAGATGCAGAATAATGGCCACCGGCCTCACTATGGAAAACGGGGTTCTCCACTACCTCTTGGTTCGTGGATTGATTCCCCGAGAGGAGGAATTACTCCCAAGTCCTCAAGGATGATGTAGTGGCATTATGGGCAATGACCACGGGGCACCCAATAAAGCGAGGATACTATATTCTAGAGCATATGCTGGACATCAAGAAAAAGAAGAACTCGCTCTCCCTTCGCCATGTTAGTCACCACAATCCTTGAGTCTTGTCGCATTTCGGCCGATCGAAGAGTCCAAGGACACCACCAAAGGGACCCCAATCAATTGGGCTATATACTCTGAAGAAGCTTCAGCTCTACAAGATGGAAGATAGGTGGCATTACATTACTCATGGCACATTTGGCCATATCCATCACGATCCAGATAGTGATGATGAGGAGGCTCGATGCCACCGCCTCTCGCTCCTCGCTCCACCTCTCTTGATCTCTCGCTCCAAGAGATGCGCAACCCGAGCGCCAACGTAAACACACGCATGGATCATATAGAGCAAAAGATCGACCATCTTGAGCCGAGGATGGACTACTCGGACCAGGAGCTTGCCTCCATTCGATCCCTCTACGTGGACCTCCTGTTCCCGAGAGTCCCGCCGCTTGCCCCCCCACATCCCTCGCCCCTCGGATCCCATATCCTTCGCCGGTCCATCCGGAGTTCTTGCGATGATGAGGAGCTTCTGGACTCGACGACGACCTTATGCCCACCGATGATAACATTGATCTAGGAGACTCTGCTGCGGATCCAGAGGGTGACGTCTTCTGTGACAGCGAGGACACTGATAGTGATCATGGCCTTACGCCTTGATATATTTTCTTGTATTGATGACCACCTTGTACTTATTTTGTTTTAACTCTGATTATATAAAATTGGTTTACCTTTATGGTTATCTTTTGATTATTGCCTACTGGTTGTGATATGTTTTATTTGCACATACTGGTTATTAACTCTGATATTCCTTTATGTTGGAATACTGATTGGACTGATCTTTGTGGCTTTTCTGTTATGGCCAACAATTGGGAATCATGAACTATAACTGTCATGCTGTCCATTTTTTTAAAATGCTTATGTCTTTTTGATAATGACAACGGGGGAGAAAATAAGGAAAAATGAAATGTAATTAAAGGTTGCATGAGTACGGGGGAGTTATTGACCTCTTAAGTTATTAAGCTTTTCATATGCAAAATCTAACCCAATATCATGCAGCATTGTACCTAAATGACTATTATATACAAATGCAATGCAAAATCTTTCTTTTTCCTATGATCAGTTTGTCATCATCAAAAAGGGGGAGAATGTGAATGCTTATGTCTCTAAGGCATGTCGAAAGGTTTTTGATGATAACAAAAGCAAAAGAGAAGATCAAGCACAAAAGGAAAAATCAAGATCAAAGAAAGAAGACAGAAGGTTTAATTAGTTATTTAGAATTAGGAGATTAATGTTAAATGCTCTCAAGATTTCTCAAATGGTTTTTCAATATGTGATTTCAAAATAAATGGGAAATTTCAAAAGTTAAACATGGCTTTCAATAAAACTTGAGTTTCAACTTTAAATCTAACACTCTTAAAAAGATTTATGTTTAATCAAGTATCTTGAGGTGTTGGAAATGATTTACAAGCGTTATTGAACTTGAAAAATGTGTTCAAAGGCTAATGTAATCGATTACACAATGTTTGTAATCGATTACACATCAAAGAAAGCATGTAATCGATTACATGAACAACGTAATCGATTACAAGCAAGTCGAGGTTATGTAATCGATTACACAATATATGTAATCGATTACACAAAGCCGAAAGGCAAAGAACACGTTCGACGAGTAATGTAATCGATTACATTGATGTTGTAATCGATTACAAACAAAGTCAGAAGCCATGTAATCGATTACATTGATGATGTAATCGATTACACAAAACCCAGAAACTCAAAGAACACGTTCGACGAGCCATGTAACCGATTACATGAATATTGTAATCGATTACACAGCAAGACAGAAGTCATGTAATCGATTACATGATCATTGTAATCGATTACAAGCAAAGTCAGAAGCCATGTAATCGATTACCTCAATAATGTAATCGATTACAGAGCCCGAAAAGTTCAAAACGTTGGAACAATAATGTAATCGATTACACGAGATATGTAATCGATTACACGCATCCGACAACGTCCAACGGCTATATTAAATGCATTAAATGCATGCCCAACTACCTCCAACGGCTCTATTAATTGAGAAACTTATAAATACCCAAGTGGGTCTTTGTTTACGGTTGACCTTGAACCAAAAACTGATCATCATACTTCAAAACGTGAATCAATCCTTAAAATTATTTTTTGCTCTGTTTTTCGACTAAAAACGTGAAAAATCTTTGAGAGCATATTAGAGCTTCAATTTGTAAACACTTGCTCTAGAGAGAGCTTCTTCTACTTCAATCTTATACATTCGATTAGTGAGGGTGAGGTATCCTCAAGTATTGTAAGGGTGAGGTATCCCTTGGAAAATAGAGGCTCAAGCTTTTGGGTGAGGTATCCCATCGTTGAGTGCTCAAGGTTGTAGTGGTTTTCAAGCACCCATTGAAGCTTGAAGATATAGTGGAAAATCTCAAGGTGTTGCTTGGGACTGGGACGTAGATCACAAGTGGAGTAGTGATTGAACCAGGATAAACGACCTTGTGTTTGTTTCTCTAAACTCTCCTCTGTTTATCTTTGTGCACTTTGTTTCATTGTTTTATTTGGATATTGTCTCCTTGGCTATTACGTTCATTAGTAAAAGTGCCTAACTCATCTATTCAATTATCTCTGATCATTCAATAGCTTCAATGAAAATTGATTATCAAACGATTTGCGAAAGATTTGTGAACTTATTTTTAACTACTCAATTCACCCCCCCTCTTGAGTATTGAGGCCACTTGGTAACATTATTGGTGTCTCATCTTCAGGACAACTTTTGTCAAGTGGTTTACCACAAAGGTCCAGATTACCTTCAAAACTAGAGGCATCAAAGCTCTGTAATTGAGTTCCCAAAGGGATTTTACCAGAGAGAGAGTTGTTTGACAAGTCTAATTTTGTTAGACGATCAATTTGAGAAAGAGTTGAAGGAATTCTCCCATACAAGTGATTTCTTGATAAATCAAGAAATTCGAGTGAATTTAAATTCCCAATCTCAGAAGGGATTTCTCCACTCAAATTGTTTCTTGATAAATTCAAAGAAACTAATCCAAGCAATTGTCCAAATTCTATTGGTATTTCTCCTGATAAATGATTACTTGAGAGATCAATGCTTTTCAAAAGAAACTCTGGGTTCCAAAACACATATTCCATACCTTTCCACGCTAATAATATGTTAAGCTGATAGTAAGTCCTAGAAAAACCATAAATCCTATAGTAAGTTGTATTGTATTTATGTTTATGGCTTCCAATTTCACTTATGTTGATTCTCTTTTCAGCCATTGCACCAAAATTATTCAAACATGTTAGAATTCCTTTGGATAAGTTATTTCTTGAAAGATCCAAGACTTGAATTTGCCTCAAATAACAGAGATGCGAAGGAAGATTTCCTAAGAAACGATTCACTAGCATTCTCAAGATTATCAATTGATGTAGACTTTCTCCTATCCATAAGGGTATTGGACCAGACAACATATTTTCTCCAACATCTAACATAATTAAATTGGTACAATTCATTAAAGTGGAAGGAAGTTCTCTAATTAAATTATTATTTCGTAAAACCAAAGCTTATAAGTTAACAAGGGTGCCCATGGACAATGGAATCTTACCTGATAATTTATTATTGCTTAAATCAAGAAACAATAATGAGTTTACGGATTTCCAATAATCTAGCAGCTATCCCTTTATTTGATTGTTTGATAAATCTAAAGTGGCCAAGTTTTTAGTTTTGAATGCCACATAAGAAAGCATCCAAATTTGAAAATCTATTCTTGGATAGAATCAACACTGTCGCTTTTTGAAAAAACAATGGAACTACACTCTCAAATTGATTTGAATTCAGAAATATACCTAGTTTAAGAGTAAACTTGAGTGGTAAATTTGGAATTGTACCTGTGAGATTGTTGTGAGACATATCCATGAGCATCATATATTGTGAGTTGTTCCAAAACCACTCGGGTACAGAGTCAACAATCCCAGCATTAGAAATATTCAGATAGAATATAGAACTTTGAGTCTGGAGCCAACTTGGAAAAATCAGACCCAAGTTGCAAGATGCTATTTTCAAGCGTCTTAATTGGAAAGGAGGAACCTAGCTAGGGACAAATTTTAGAGATAATGAGTTGTCTGATAAGCTTAAGTGTTTAAATTTGGAAAAATTATTGAGATTCAATTTAATGATGTCACCCTCCAAAGAATTCCCATTCAGGTATAGAGCCTCTAACTCAGATAGCAAACTGATGCTTTTAGGTAGCAAGTCAATAATCCGGTTATTAGATAAAAGCAGAGCCCAAAATATGTGTATGTTGCACCATGTAGAATTTTGTATAAAGCTCAAAATTTCCCCACTCAAGCTGTTATTTGACAGGTCTAATCTCTGCAATGTGCATATATTCCTCAAGGAAGCAGGAATCTCGCCTTATAGTTTGTTATCGGAGAGGTAGAGAAATTCAAGAGAGTTCATTACTTTTTCAAAGCCATCTGGAATCGGACCTTCTAACAAATTATCAGTAAGGTCAAGGCAATGAAGATTGTTGGTGAAGTTAAAAAGCCAGTAGAATATAGCTGATGATGTTAATAGATTATGGCAGAGATCAAGGAAGACAAGAGAAGATGAAGAGTTCATAATGGGAGCAAATGGCACAAGAAAACTTCTATCTATAAGACTACAGTTTGATAGATGAAGCTCTTGTAGTTTGGAGCCGAAGTTGAAATTACCTTGAAATACTGATGATGTCAACTTATTATAAGAGAGGTCAAGGATCACTAGAGATGGAAAGTTTGGATATGGAGGAGATGACAAAACAAAATTATTATAAGAAAGATAAAGCTCCTGAAGGTTAAAGCCGAAGTTGATCAACAATTGAAATGTTGATGATGTCAACATATTTGAAGAGAGATCAAGGATGGTAAGAGAAGTGGAGAAGTTTGAATAGGAATCAAATAAAGAAATAATATCATTATTTGAAAGACTACAACCAGTTAGCCTCAATTCTCTTAAGTTTGGAAGAAGCTTACTGATAATTTGCAGCCAGTGATGAGAGGAGTCAAGATTGCATATTGAACTCAAGCCAAGTGTTGTTAAAGAAGAGAGAGTAGATAGCCACTCTGCATCGTTAATTTTGAGTTCAAAATTGCCATCGAGCCTAAGAGTATGCAACATGGGAAGATTCCCAATTTGAACAGGGATTGCTCCAGAAAGATAATTTCTTCCAAGATTAAGATACCATAGTTGTTTGAGATTCCCAAGTTGATAAGGGATTTCTCTATCAAGAAAATTGTAACTCAGATCCAGATATTGTAAATGTGTAAGCTTCCCAAGTTGAGAAGGAATTTCTCCGAGTAGAGAATTTCCTTTGAGATTAAGATACTCAAGCTGTGAGAGATTTCCTAGTTGATAAGGAATCCTCCCACCAAAATCAGAGTATGAGAGATTAAGATACCTTAATTTGGTGAACAAGCCTATGAGTTTCAGGATGTGACTCTGATCAAAACTACTAAAACTAAGGTCCAAATATTCAATATTTTGCAAGTCAATCAATAAAGTGACATTGATTGGACCTTACAAAGAATTTGAATCCCAACCATGAAGATCAATCATCTGTACATGACCTGTTTTGTTGCTACGTTCAATTCCTTTCCATTTGCAACCGTCTCTGTTATTGTGATTGTCCCTCCATGTAGACAGCCAGAGTCGTTTAGGAGGCCTTGTTTGAACTTGAGGAGTGCTTGTCTCTCCCTCTCTACGCACTTTACTTCTGCATTCTTACTTGGCCAGTTGAATCCAAGAATGGATCCTGCATTATACAATAAGAGCAGCAGCAGTGCACAAAATATTTTGAAAAAATAACTGCTCATTATAGCTTTGTCGATATAAAATAACTTTAACTAAGAGCAAAACAACAACAACAACAACAGAAAATTGAGATGAAGTTTTTCTCTTTACTTGTGAAGTTCGAAAACTCGATAGTTGAATTTATAATGCTAATTCGACGGAGTTCCTGGGACGCCGTTGTCGGAGTCTGATTACGCCAAGCTGCTTGCTGAGATACTTGTCGAGCCGCCGCACGGCGATTCCGACGATGGCTCTAGCCCTTCTGACAAGGATTCGGAGAAGGACAGAGTTGTTGCTGCAACTCCCAAAGAAGCTGCCGATGAAACCATGTCCAAGAAGCAAAAAAGGCAGATGAGGAACAGGGATGCTGCTGTGAGATCAAGAGAGAGGAAGAAGTTGTATGTGAAAAACCTTGAGATGAAGAGTAGGTATTATAAAGGAGAATGCAGAAGGCTGGGGCATTTGCTCCAGTGCTGCTATGCTGAGGAGAGCCATGCTTTGCGGCTTTGTTTGCAATCGCATGGTGCACTTGGTGCTTCCGTGAACAAGCAGGAGTCTGCTGTGCTCTTGTTGGAATCCCTGCTGCTGGGTTCCCTGCTGTGGTTCATGGGCATCATGTGCCAACTCAATCTACCCTTGATGCTGTGGTTAACAGAAGTACTTCCAAGAGAAAACATGGAACAGAAGAAAGGTCTAAGAAGGCTGGCTCTAAGAGAGCCAGAAAGTAAGATCTCTGAGTATTTCCGGGTGCAATCTTTTGTAAAGAGTAGAAGATGCCGAGCTTCAAGAGCAAAGATGAAATTGGATTTTCTCGTGTTCTATAACTTTTGAAGTGGGGCCTTTCATGTTTTTTATTATTTCCTTCTTTCTTTTTAATCTTTTTGTGGTTATAGATAGGGTAGTGATTATGCAAGATATAAATTGAACGAGTTGGTGTTCTTGTAATTTGCACTGTCAGCTGCTATGTGCTTTTAACTTATCACAGGACTGTAATATGTTATGTTCCTATCGGAAACATGGAAGCTGTTTTTGTTTTTGCAATTTAGACCACGTTACAACTTATTGTTTGCGAAAAAAAAAAGAAAAAGCTCTCATTCACTTTTCCAAGACAAGAAAACAAGAAAGTTTCGAAAGTGTGGACGCGTTTATTGTACAACCACATGTGGCGGTACACCAAGTAAAATTACTTGGTATAATTGGACTAACTTTTTTTAAAAAAAATTGTATCATAATTATTTTTTAAACTCAAAATTTTTGTTTGTAGATTTGAGTATATATATAAATATTATTAGTTAAAATTTATAATAAAAAATTGTATATATAATCAATTATTTGTGGCAAAAAAATGTAAATATTATCAATTAAGATTTATAGAATTTTTATATGTATAATTGCTATAATAAAAAATAGGAGTAGTCTAAGTTTCCTATTTATGAGCTTAATCATAAATAAATATTATTAATTAAAATATGTAAAAAAAATTATATATATAATTATTTATGAGGAATTCTACTTACCGTACATATGTGATTTCCGATTTTACGTGCTCTAAAAGATTATGTATGTTCCTTTCGGGCAATATAGATCCCGACTTATTGCCACTGAAAATATTGGGATTAAAAGATTAATCAATTCAACTAAATGAGTTTTCATATGTGTATAATCACTCATCTAAATATTTGAATGATACTAAAGGAAATCAAAATTGATAGCAAATAATGAATTATTAGATTATATATGAATTTTTATAAAAAGAATTAACACATTATACATGTTCTGGACGGCTTTGTACGAACGTCATCTCTGAATTGACCTGCTCCATATGAACATTACCTCAGAAATTGACTAGCTCCATGCATTTACTTTTTGCTGTAAAAGCCAAAGCGAATTCGAAGTTTTAAGATATGTAGGCTGTAGCCTGTCGTGGACTTTACACCCCACCAGCAGACACATAATGATGCCGATTCTCCAAATTCTCATGATAACTACCCTACCAATTTTCAATATCAATATGGGTTTTGCTAGAGAATAAAAAATGTAAGGTAAATAGAAAGTAAAGTTTTTTGAATTTTTAATATATTAAATGTTTTATCTTTTATTTAATATTTTTTATTTATTGATTTTTTAACAAGTGTCGTTAAGATATTCATTAGATAAATTCAATTAATATTTGACAGATTTTTATTTCTTGTTTAACCAGTTAATTATTTATCAATTTCTTTATATATATGTTGGTACCATGGAATAAATGATCAAGCGTCAAGAGAACCAAGAAACTTTCACAGGAAAAAAAAGTGCTGAAATTTCCAAAATTAGTCCATCATGATTTTGATGGATTTCAGCCCAGTAGCATTGTACCAAGCTAATTAATGTCTATTAAGAACTTGACAAATCAACTTACTAAATTGGTGAAATTGGAAATTGGAATACTGCATTTTTCTTAACTTTTAATAAACGGTTTGAATTATGGACTAGATATTAAAATTCAATCTTCATTCAACGTGTTTGCTACGGGAGAGCCTTTTCCTCCCTCGTCATGAGTCATGCTGGACTTATTTTTTGATAAAAAATTAAAAGTTTTGATTCAAATGATTCTTTTAACTTTCCTATAAATTTATTTAAAAATACAGATGCATTGCTGCAAGAATTCGTAATATTGGGTTGTGAAAAGTGGCCAACGAAGGTCTCGTGTAACATAGACCTCTAAAAAAGTTCATCACATGAACTTTTTGATGAACCTTTTTTCATAGTCATTAGATTATATTAGGTATCGTGAAAATTAAATCAACAGTGTAGATTATTTATCTAATGATTAAGTAACAAATTACATGAATCCCTTTCTATTGATTAATCATTGTGACCAGTACCAAACCCCCACCACCATTGACTCAGGTCACTGGAACTAAGTCAATAAAGCCTCAGATTAGTTGTGCCAACGTCGGAGCAACAACTCCAGTAGACATTGCCCATAGCTAGCTCTGCTACTCCATCACGTGCGCTGCTTGGAATCACCAGCCAACTAGAACCCGCGAGCCACCATCGTTCCACCCACCATGTCGTCGTCATTAACCCCAAGTTCGCCATGCCAACACCAAGCCATCACCCATCGCGTCGTGCATCCACTGTCCTCCTCCACGGCCCATGATCATCATGAATCGCCTTAGTCGTGCGCCGCTTGCCTCACACCTCTACGATGGTTGCAAATGGCAAAGGACGACAATTGTTATTAATGGATTCAAGATTTGGCTCTGGGATAGAGAATGTGATGCTCACGTAACAAGAGCAAAGGGATTTGAATGAGATTTGGGTGTTTATTGTTTTGTTTATTCCCTTTTTGTTTTGTTTGAATTTAAATTGGATATGTAACACCTTAAAAAATATGTTAGGCTTGTATATGAATACATAAATAATCTAATACTTGCTTAATATATTTGTTTAATTTTGTGACTTTCTAAGCATGTTTAGTCACTTTGCTATAACACTATTTGTGAGAAATAGTTGTTATTAGCTCCGAAAATAACTTAAACTGCTCAATTAGTGAAAATAAATATGAAGACTTTATTTCTAAGTCACAAATGTGTGAATTGTGCTACAATTAAAATCTGAGGATAATCGGAGTTAGTTTGGTATTTTTAAACATACTGTGTGTGTGCTTTAATACCGGATTGACTAGTCACATATATGGAAAAATGTGATATTGGTGCAACAAGATTTTTAATGAATCTCAGAATTTATTTTAAGTCTGTTAGAAGTTAGGAATCTAGATTCGGTGGAATTTGAGTGTTCTTAGCAGATCGGGATTTGTGGTACCTTTTAGTAATTTCCTATAAGAAGCCAATTGTGACTTCTTCTTTTCATTTCTCTCATAGCAGAACAGAAAGGAAAACAGAAAAGAGAAGAGAAAAAGGAGAAAAGAGAACCGAGGAAGGGAAGAAGAGAAGGAAGAAGGAGGATTCAAGTGGATGCTTGGCTTCATCTTCCAGATCTTCATCTTTACCTTTGTTACTCAAGGTAGGGGTTCTGGAGCCTTTAAGCTCCTTTTCTTCCATTTTCACCATTATTGCACAAGTGGTGCATAATATGTCAATTTGGTTTCTAGAGGTGTTTGAAGTGTATTTCTTGTTTAGATGAGTTTCTTTGGTTGTTTATAACTTGTTCATGGATTGAGTTTGAGTTAGAGTCTTAGAACTTGACATTTGGACCTTTGAACCCCAAAAATGAGAATGTTAGGTTTTGGAAGAGGGATTCGGTCTTTGGATCCAAATTGGAGGTTTTTGTTTGTGATTCATGATTCCTAAGTGTTAATGGACTTGTTAGGGACCTTAAATTACCTAGAAACTAATTTGGAGTGGCCAAAATCCGTGATTTGTTCCAATGGAACAATACCACGATTCTGCAAAATCTGGGTTCTGTTATGAATGCTACGGTGTGAGAACGTCGTGTCACCGCGTGGGGCTATTTTTGCTGCTTGCGCCATGGCATAAGTGTGAAGCTGCACTGGTTCTGAAACTCGAGAGCATGGAGCTGCAGCGTGGCTGTGTTTGTGCTGCAATGTGAGCTGCAGAATATCTAAAAATGTCATTTTTGATGTTTTGGGACTTCCTAAGTGATGGAATCACATAGATATGCCTTTCAAATGTGTTGAGGCACCAATGGGGGCATTTCATGAGGGAAATTACCACCTAATATATATGAGAAGTTTGGAAAAACCCTTAGGCACCCAAGGTGATGGGATTTTTCTTAGGATGAGGTTGGAGAACCTTTAGGCATCCAAAGTGTGGGAAATGCCTTAAGATACACTTGTGGAACCCTAGACAACCATAGTAAGGTGGAGTGTCAGAGGGTAGTGTGTTGGGACACCTTAGACTTCCAGTGTGTGATGGAATGTTATAGGGTAATCTTGGGAACCTTGAGCATCCAAGTGTGTTGGAATACAACAGGGAAGTGTTTAGAACTTTGTTCAACATGAGGTTGATTTCGGTATCACTTGTGAAGTGATGGTGTGAGGTTCTAGATACAAGACCATTAGTGTTGAGACAAAACTAGTGGTAGTTCTTTGAAAGAATAACTAATTACCTTAAGTGAAGGAGTTTGGGAAGTAGCGTTGCTAATACTACTTATCTAGGTATATATGCGATATACTAGGTTACCGGTATTAGGATGTTATATTATGGTATCAAAGCAGTTCATCCTATTGAGTAGGGGTATGGACTAATCATGCTGAGCCATGTTTAGGAGTTCCTATGAGGGTTGTTATGCATTTCTTTATCTCTTGTGGGAGATGTGTGATAGAACTGCATGACTTACTTTTGGTATGACTGCTTTAGCTACTGTTACACGGTTACATGATATTGGGATTAGCTACCCCAATATGTATTATTTTGTGTGTCCAGGAAACTATGACGTCTTCAAGGCGAACCCATGGAAATATGAATTCAGCTAATGAAGGTTTGATCTTGGTTAGAGCCTTTATAGCTATAGTAAATGCTTTGAGGGAGATGACAACTGCTACTGCTGATGAGATGTGGGAGCATACAACTACTACCATTGAGGCTACCTGTGAGTAAACAACTACGACTATAAGGAGGTTTGAGATGATGGGTGCGACCCAGCGTCAATAGCTTATACCACCACCATATCAATCGGGGCAACCAAACCAAGAGGTGTTAGTGGGGAGAATCAGAACTTCCAAAACTTCTCGGAGTTTAGGGAGACTAATCCATCATCCTTCAAGAGGGAGTATGGCCCAGTGACAACTGAGAGTTAGCTAAAGAAGATGGATGAGATCTTCACTGTTATGGCTTGGTCGGATGGAAAACGAGTGCTCTTTGCTTTTTTCGTGTTGGAATGAGAAGCAGAGTATTGGTTGTTGGACATCAAGAGATCTTTCGAGGTGTCGTGGACTCTTGTTAAGTAGAGAAATCTTCAAGAATACGTTCTGAGAAGTGTTTTCCACAAAATTTATGGAATGCAAAGAAATGGAATTTCTGAGGTTGGACCAAGGCGAGATGTCTATTGGTCAGTTGTGGCTAAGCTCAATGAATTGTCGAAGTTCTCATCCTGTATCAGGAGTGGTGCATTGGAAGTGTGTTAATTTTGAGAAGGGATTGAGAGAAGACATTCAAAGAATGATCCAATCTTTGAAATCCTGGGTTTTGTAGCCATGGTGAAGGAATGCAGAATCATTGAGGGCCGTGATGGTAAGTCTCAGGAGGAGCGAAGATCACATGACCTTCAAAAGAGAAAATGGAACTGCCACCAAGCTAGAAATAAAGTTTTTATAGACTTGGTTCATGGAATGGGACCTATCTCTATATCACCCTATTGGATGGCACCACTAGAGTTAAAGTAACTCAAAAAGTAAATCGAGGATTTGTTGGACAAACAATTCATTAGGCTGAGTGTTTCTCGGTGGGGAGCACCTGTGTTCTAGTGAAGAAAAGTGATGGTACCATGAGGCTCTGTGTGAATTACAGATGGCTAAATATGGTGACTATCATAAATAAGTATCTGTTACCTAGGATAGATGATCTAATGGATCAGCTGAGAGAAGCTGAGGTTTTCTCAAAGATTGATCTCAAGTTTGGATATCATCAGATAAGGTTTACGGAAGAGGATATCCCTAAGACCACTTTCAGGACTATGTATGGACATTATGAGTATCTCGTGATGTTCTTTGGGTTGACGAATCCACTGGCAGTATTCATATGATACATGAATAGGATCTTTAGACCATACCTGGTTCAGTTTGTTGTGATGCTTATCGATGATATTCTAAATCTATTATTTGTTAATGAAGAAGTATGGACCACATCTAAGGATAATGTTGAAAACCCTTAAAGTGAGTAGGTTGTTTGCCAAGTTATCTAAATGTGAGTTCTAGCTTTCACAAGTGTGATGTTTGGGATACGTGATATCTTAGGGTGAGATTTTTGTGGACCCAATCAAGTTTAATGCATTGTTGCAGTGGGAAAGACCCACCACTGTGACCGAAATCAGAAGCTTTATAGGCCTAGCGGGGTACTATAGAAGGTTCATAAAAAGGGTTTTTTTTTTCTTAGTTAGTGTTACCTTTACCTAGTTTGAGTAGGAAAGGTAGTAGTTTTGAGTAGATTCCGGTTTATAAGAATAGTTTCCAATAGTTGTTATTGGGGTTAACTACTACACCGGTGTTGGTAATTCTGGATCTTTTGGAGAACTTTGAGGTATGTTATAATAGTTCAAGGATGGATTTAGGGTGTGTTCTGATGTAACATAAGAGAGTTGTTGCCTATGCATTAAGGCAGTTGAGGCCTCTTGGGGAGAACGACCCTACTCATGACCTGGAGTTATCGGTAATAATGTTTACCCTAAAAGTTTGGAGACATTTCTTATATGGAGTTAAAGTGTCATCCGGGTAAGGCCAATGTGATGGTTGATGCACTTGGTAGGAGATCCCTACACGTGTCCCAAATAATGATGATCTGGGAGAGTGAACTTCTTGAGAGTTTTAGGGATATGAGCCTTTTATTAACTATGTTGCTGCATAGTTTCAGTGTGAGTCAAGTGGACATGGTGGGTGACTTGAGGACTCAGATCTTAGAAGCTCAGAAGGAAGATGAGACTCTTAGGTTTATAAGTGGTCAAATATTTTAGGGGATCCTAAAGGGTTTGATATGGACGGATGATGAGAATGAGGAATGTGTTTCTACACCCATTTATTCACAACATGAAGATGAAGATGAGGAAAATACTTCTATATCTGGTTCTTCAGAAGGCGATGAAAATGAGCGAGTTCAAGTGGAAACCTTAGAGCCTGAGTACTCGGTGTGTGGAAGGCCACGTGGCGTTAGACCTTGTATGGTTTTCTTTATGAGTGGTCGACCGGAGCATTATGGTAGAAGGAGTTCACAGAGGTAGGGAGTTATGCCCGATCCAAGACTGCGACCTCCAAGAAGGGTGTAAACTCTAGTCAGATCAATAGAGGCTTTATTTTCTAACCCTATGTAATGAATTCTTTTGTGTTTGTCATTTGTTGGAAACCCATAAGGATAATCTTATAGGTGTTATGCAAAATGAGTTATTAGTTTGTGTTTAAGTTCAATAAGATATCGTTAAAAAAAGATGCGATCCTTTCGAGTATGATATCATTTCTGATATGCGGTAATCTAAATTTTAGGGACAAAATTCTTAAAATGGGGGAGAAATATAACACCCTGAAAAATATGTTAGGCTTGCATATGAATACAGGGGTAGTCTAATACCTGCTTAACATGTCTGTTTAATTTTATGACTTTCTGAGCATGTTTAGTCACTTTGCTGTCACACTATTTGTGAGAAATAATTGTTATTAGCCCCGAAAATGACTTAAACTGCTCAATTAGTGGAAATAAATGTGGAGACTTTATTTCTATGTCACAAATGTGTGAACTGTGCTATAGTTAAAATCTGAGGATAATCAGAGTTAGTTTCATATTTTTAAACATACTCTGTGTGTGTGTATGTTTTAATACCGGATTGAATAGTCACATATATGGAAAAATGTGATATTGGTGCAAAATTTTTTTTAATAAATCTCAGGATTTATTTTAAGTCTGTTAGAAGTTAGGAATCTAGATTCGGTGGAATTTGAGTGTTCTTAGCAGATTAGGATTTGTGGTACCTTTTAGTAATTGCCTATAAGAAGCCAATTGTGACTTCTTCTTTTCATTTCTCTCACAGCAGAATAGAAAGGAAAATAGAAAAGAGAAGAGAAAAAGGAGAAAAGGAAACCGAGGAAGGGAAGAAAAGAAGGAAGAAGGATGATTCAAGTGGATGTTTGGCTTCATCTTCCAAATCTTCATCTTCATCTTTGCTACTCAAGGTAGGGGTTCTAGAGCCTTTAAGCTCATGTTCTTCCATTTTCACCATTATTGCATAAGTGATGCATAACATATCAATTTGGTTTCTAGAGGTGTTTGAAGTGTATTTCTTGTTTAGATGAGTTTCTTTGGTTGTTTATGATTTGTTCATGGATTGAGTTTGAGTTTGAGTCTTAGAACTTGACATTTGGACCTTTGAACCCCAAAAATGAGAATGTTAGGTTTTGGAAGAGGGATTCGGTCTTTGGATCC
Source organism: Ormosia semicastrata (assembly GCA_029884595.1). NCBI lineage: Eukaryota > Viridiplantae > Streptophyta > Magnoliopsida > Fabales > Fabaceae > Ormosia > Ormosia semicastrata. Next base: position 11,662,622 of record JAQQTO010000041.1, read on the forward strand.
AAATTGAAGGTTTTTGTTTGTGATTCATGATTCCTAAGTATTAATGGATTTGTTAGGGACCTTAAATCACCTAGAAACTAATTTGGAGTGGCCAAAATTTGTGATTTGTTCCAATGGAACAGTACCACGATTCTCCAGAATTTTATAGAATCTGGGTTCTACTATGAATGTCGCGGCGTGAGAACGCCATGCCGGGGTGTGGGGCTATTTTTTGCTTCTTACACAACAGCGTGAGTGTGAAGCTGCACTGGTTATGAAACCCGAAAGCAAGGAGCTATGGTGTGGCTGTGTTTGTGCTGCAACGTGAGCTGCATAATCTCCAAAAATGTCATTTTTGATGTTTTGGGACTTCCTAAGTGATGGAATCACTTAAATATGCCTTTCAAATGTGTTGAGGTACCAATGGGGGTATTTCATGAGGGAAATTACCACCTAGTATATATGAGAAGTTTGAAAAATCCTTAGGCACCCAAGGTGATGGGATTTGCCTTAGGATGAGGTTGGAGAACTTTTAGGCATTCAAAATGTGAGAAATGCCTTAAGATACACTTGTGGAATCCTAGACAACCATAGTTAGGTGGAGTATCAGAGGGTAATGTGTTAGAACACCTTAGACTTCCAGTGTGTGATGGAATGTTATAGGGTAATCTTGGGAACCTTGAGCATCCAAGTATGTTGGAATGCAACAGGGAAGTGTTTAGAACCTTGTTCAACATAAGGTTGGCTTCGGTATTACTTGTGAAGTGATGGTGCAAGGTTCTAGATACAAGACCATTAGTGTTGAGACACAACTAGTGGTAGTTCTTGGAAAGAATAACTACTTACCTTATGTGAAGGACTTTGAGAAATAGCGTTGCTAATACTGCTTATCCAAGTATATATGCGATATACTAGGTTACCAATATTAGGATGTTACATTATGTTACAAAATTTACTATTACTTTACTGGTGTTCATTTTATTCCTTGACTCATTCTTCTTTTTTTCTCTTCTTTCATTCGCTGCAGAAAGCAAAAGCACAGAAAGGGTGATATCATTAGAATAAGCCATAGGAAAAGTCTATTCAATGACATATGAGAGGGTGGTCTCTCTCTGTGTCTCAAAGGTGATAGAATGGCATGTTTATAATATTTTCTCTTTCTCCTTCTATCTTTATTAATCTCACATTCTCTCTCATTTTCTTACTCCATGAATAGCAAAAGGCACGTATTCCATGAATTGACTAGAGTAGTTGATTTTAAGAAGTTATAAAAATTAATGAATATGTATTTATTGAGTTTAGTGGGGATAATAAAAGATGAGAATATAATTAGAAAAAAAACTAATAGATATTCTTTAATTTTCTAAATAGATAAATAATATTGGACAAATCAAAGTTCCTAAATGAAGAGATAAAAATGGATGAAGAGAGTAATAATAACAAGTTATTTTATCCGAGTGCATTACACGTGTTGAAACTTTGATGATTAACTAAGAAATTTATGCATTTAATTAGGTAAGAAATTTTATATTTGATAGATGATATTTAATAATACATCTATTATTTTTCAAAAGTAATTTAATAATAATATTTCATAATTTAGCATCATTAATAGTTAATAGTTAAAAATATTATTAATGCTTCTCAAGTCAATTTTATATATATATAATGCCCTATGCGAACGTTTCTTTGTTGGAATCTTCTTCTATTATAATTGATCTTTTGTGAAACCTTGAATTAAAGTTAAAATACTATATGTTACGATAGTGATTGATTTGTTATTGATATGTTACGATTGTAAATGACTTGTTGTTTATTTGTTATTATCTTGTAATCAGATTAGGATTAATTAGACTTTACGTATAGAATTGATTCTGATTTTATTTTATTCTCTCCTACTTTATGAATATGAGCACCTCATTATACATTGACACTCAAAAAATATACAAAATATTTTTTCATCTTCCTGTGTTTCTACATGGTGTCAAAGTTTAGGTCTCTGTCTCTCTTCCGGTGAATTTTTTGATTTTTTTTTTGTTGGTGCTCAAGGTTTACCGTTGACCATTCCTTAAGTATTTCGGTGAGATCTTTCCATTTTTGCACTCAGTTTTTGTCAATTTTGCTTCGATAGTGTTATTTTTTTAATTTATTGTGCTATAATGGAAAAATTCGATGTCTCGCTTCCTATTCCAATTATTATTAATGGCTCAAATTATTCTCATTGGGTCGAAGCAATGCACGATTTTTTGAAAGGCCACAGACTCTGGAGATATGAGACAGGTGATATAAAGAGCCCCACCAGAAGCGCTACTGATACTGCTGAAGCTTATGCTGATAAATTAGAGGAATGAGATAGCAAGAACCATCAGATCATTACCTGGTTTCGCAACACATCTACTCTTGGTATTCATCTACAGTTTGGGCGTTATGAGAACGCCAAAGAGGTATGGGATCATTTAAAGCAACGCTGCACTATATCTAATTTATCACATCAGTATCAACTGTTGAATGAACTTAATACTTTGAAACAACAAACTGGTCAACCTGTTTATGAGTTTTTAGCACAGATAGAAGTTATTTGGGATCAGCTGACCTCATGTGAGCCTTCTCTAAAAGATGCAACTGATTTAAAAATGTACGAGACTCATCAGAATCGTACTCGTCTTATCCAATTTTTAATGACTCTTACTGATGATTATGAACCTGTCCGCGCATCCTTACTACATTAGAATTCTTTGCCCACACTTGAGGATGCCCTTCCATGTCTCAAGTCTAAAGAAACTAGATTGGGTCTTGTTCGTCCCAAAGCTGATCTTGTCTTTGCCGTTCCAGATAAAGTAGCCAAATTTTTCTATCACTGTCGAAAGTTAGGATATTCCTACTTCAACTGCCCCCACTATTGAATGTTACAATTGCAAGCAAATGGGTCATATTGCTTCAAATCGTTGCCGATATTGCAAAAAACTAGGACATTTAATTTAGAATTGTCCCGCTCATCCTCCCCCATGAGATCAGAACATGAATCAACCTCATCCCAGTTCTTTTAGGCCTGTATTTGCCACCAATGCTGCTGCCAATGAATTTCCTGAATCTTCTCAGTCTACCTTCTCTGCCAGTGATCTTGAGTTTCCCCTTAAACAACTTCTTTCTTTTCTGGTAATGGTAATACTCTTGCAGCCCTTTCCACCACACCAGGTAATCCTACATGGTATTTAGATTCTACTTGTTGTAACTACATGACCTCTACATCTCATTTCTTTTCATCATTATCTAAAAATGACACTACTCGTTCTATCCATACTGTTGATGGATCTCTTATGCATGTAAGTCATAAGGATTCTATCTCCCAGACTAATCTAAGTTTACCTGACACCTATCTCATTCCTAAACTAAATTTTAACCTTATCTCTGTTAGTCAATTATGTGATCTTAGTTATGAATTTACATTTTCTTCCTTTGGCTATTGTGTGCAGGACCCACGGATGGGACAACTCATAGGGACTGGATGTAAGATTGGAAGGCTATTTGAGTTCACTCAACTGCATGTTCCCCAAGTGTCCAACATTTGCGCTGCTTCCATCACCTCTTCCATTCAGATTTGGCATCAACATCTTGCTCATAGTTCTCTTCATTATCCAAGTTTACGTCAATTCCATACACTTTTACTCTTCTTTTTACTAACCCCCGATGTTGATTACTTCCCTAGTGACACAGATGCAAGTACCTCCAGTGAGCTCCCAGCCTCTTCTGAAGTTCCCTCTATTTCTGATGATGTTGTTTCGACCGTTGATCCTGTACCTCCCACCATTGAGCGTCCTCATAGGGTAAGAACTTCACCTACCTATCTTCGTGATTACCATTATTTTTCTACTACGCTTCACCTTCATGAACCACAGTCTTATAAGGAAGCTTCTACCGACCCTCATTGGCAGCAAGCTATGCAGGAGGAATTACAGGCATTGGAGAATACTTACACTTGGGACCTTGTTGATCCTCCTTCTGGTAAGCCTCTTGTAGGATGCAAGTGGGTTTATAAAATCAAGACTCTTTCTGATGGTTCTATTGAGCGGTACAAAACTCATCTAGTGGCAAAAGGGTTCACTCAGAAGTATGGTATTAATTATGAAGAAACTTTTGCCCCTGTTGCATGCATCACCTCTGTTCAAACTCTTTTTGCCATTGCAACCACTCAACAATGGCCACTTACATAAATGGATGTTAAAAATGTCTTCCTTAATGGTGAGTTAGAAGAAGAGGTTTATATGCGTCCTCCTCCAGGATACATTTGTCCGACCAACAAGGTTTGTCGTCTTCGTAAGGCTCTTTATGGTCTCAAACAAGCACCTCGGGTATAGTTTGCTAAATTTCACAACACTGTCAGTTAGTTGGGGTTCTCTTCCAGTGCTCATGATTATGCTCTTTTTACTCAAAAAATAGAAAATGGTATTATTGTCTTGCTTCTTTATGTCGATGATATGATTATTACTGACAATGATTCTACTGGCATTACTGAGCTCAAACAGTTCTTATGTCAACATTTTGAGATGAAAGATCTTGGACCTTTAAGTTACTTTATGGGACTTGAAGTTCTATCTTCCAGCGATGACTTATTTCTCTCACAGGCTAAGTATACTTCTGATCTTGTCTCTCGAGCAGGCCTCACTGATTGCTAAATCAAACACACTCCTCTTGAACTCAATGTTCAGTTTACTCCTTAGGATGGTACTTTGTTGGATGATGCCACTCTCTATCGTCAGCTAGTAGGCAGCCTGATCTATCGTGCTGTTACTCGACCGGATATCTCCTATGTTGTTCATCTGGTTAGTCAGTTCATGGCTGCCCCTCGTACCACCCATTATGTTGCTGTCCTCCGTATTATTCGGTATATCAAGGGTACCTTGTTTTATGGTCTTCATTATTCCGTTGCATCCCCTTTGACTCTTCGAGCCTACTCTGATGCCGATTGGGTTGGTGATCCCAGTGACCGTCGCTCCACCACTAGCTTTTGCATTTTTCTTGGAGATTATCTTATTTCTTAAAGGAGTATGAAACAAACTCTGACAGCTCGCTCTAACACTGAAGCAGAATATCGTGCCCTTGCTGATACTACTTTTGAAATATTGTGGCTCTGTTGGCTTCTTACTGATTTAGAGATACCTCAGTTTTCCTCCACTGATCTTCATTGTGACAACCGTAGTGCCATCTAAATTGCACACAATGATATTTTTTACGAGCGCACCAAACATATTGAGATTGATTGTCACTTCATTCATCAACATCCACTACGTGGTGATCTTCATCTTGTCTCAATTGACACTCTTGATTAGCCAGCTAATTTGTTTACTAAACTTCATTCTCTTAGTCGCTTCCGCACTTTACTGTCCAAACTCAAGTTGGTTACTGTTGCACCTACTTGAGTTTGAGGGGGATGTTACGACAGTGGTTGATTTGTTATTGATTTGTTATAATTGTAAATGATTTGTTATTGATTTGTTACGATTATAAATGATTTATTGTTTATTTGTTATTATCTTATAATCAGATTAGGATTAATTAGACTTTATGTATAGGATTGATTCTAATTTTATTTTATTCTCTCATACTTTATAAATAGGAGTACCTCATTGTACATTAACACTCAGAAAATATACAAAATATTTTTTCATCTTCCTGTGTTTCTACACTATAAACTTCTAATTTAAAATTATCTAGATATTAGGATTTTTTTTAAATAAAATAGGGGTAAAAACCCAAAAAGGAAAGGAGAAAGCAAAAATAAAAAAGAAACCTAATCTCCCACAACATCATCTCTATGAATATGTTTAAGAGTAATGTTAATGTAAATTTGAGTTCATGATGAACCTTATAAGTATAAAAATATATTTACTATTAGATTTTATAATATGTACTTATTTATAATTTTAAATTATATTTTGAATGGTAGATATACTATCACATATAAAATTTATTATGAACTTGAATTTATATTAATATTATTTTATATTTAAATGGTAGAATTTGAAAAACAAGGAAATGAAGGGGTAACTTTTGAATTGAAAATAATATTCAATTAAAATATTTTATTTTTATATTCCCGGTTTTTTTTTTCTATACTGAGTAAGTGTAAAATGATTTTCTTCCTCAGTATTTTAGCTTTTCGCTTTATAACTACTCAGTCTTTTTTTGTTATCTTTTAATTACTCAAATAAATACAACGAAATACATTTTTCAAGGTAGACAATACTATATAGTAAATTAGGGAGTTTTTGGTAAAATTTGGCACTAATAATTACACAATTACAATATTACAGACATTATCACATTGAGAGCCGACTTTATTGATTTGATAAGAATTTTAGTGGGTGAAAAAGTGAGTAAAATCTTGATCCAAGAGAGAAGCGAAGCTTAGAATGATGAAAGAATAATTATTAATCATTCTAAACAATTTTTTTAATAATTCTTTTATTTATTAAATAAAAAAATATTAAATATTTTTATGTTTTTAAGATATTGAATATTTGAATGCATTTAATTTTTATTTAAAATTATTTTATTAATTATTAAGAAGATGCTTTAAGAAGATATTGGAAAATTAAAAAGAAAGAGAAATGAGAGAGATAAAGAAAGAGAGGAGGAAGATGGTTCCAAAATCAAAAGGCTTGCTTTGAGGACAAGAAGCCAAAATTGTGTGACTTCTCCCATCTAATTTGATGAAATGACACAAACCAACTAGCCTTGGACGCCGAAAAGGTTGTTTTAGAGTGAATTTTTTTTTTTTATAAAGTCTAATGTGAATAAGTAAAGAGACAAATTATATCATCTTATTGAAGTAATAATAAATGCAGGTTGTAGGATAATCTTTACTATTTATTTAACTTATTATTTTAAATTTTATGTGAATATGTTTAAAATTAATAATGAATATCTCTTTAGAGTATGTAATAATTTCTTAAAGTAAAGAGGTATTTATCATTAAATTTTAATGGATTAAAATTATTATACACTTTAAATTAATTAAAGATATATATATATATATATTATATTTATTTATTTTAGAGATAAACTTATTTTAGATGAACTTTTTTCTCTAGCTATGCTTTACTTTTGGACCCAAATTTAAATGAGTAATTGGTCAAATTAATCCTTTAAACATACAACGTCGATCATATTAGTTAATGAATAATGAAAATTACTCTCAAAATTTCTGAATATGTATTTTGTCATTCAAATTAATCCCTAATGTGAATTAACATATGAACATTCAAAGACTAATTTGAATGATGAAATATATATTTAGAAGTTTTTAAAGTAATTTTTATTATTTATGAACTAATATGACCAATGTTGTGTGAGGGACTAATTTCATCATTTGCTCATTTCAAAATTTAAGGAAGAATATAAGTTGTGGGATAGTTGCCATTTTAAGGATGTAATTGAAGGGAAGAGAATTGAAGAAATGTTACAAATGTATATTTATAAAAAAGATAATTAGAAAATAAGAGAGGAAGAAAATGTTATAAGTAATTTTTTCTATTGTTTTGGAGTTTTACAAAATCGATAAAATTATGAGAGATTTTAATGTGATCCCTCAAAATTCGCCATTGTTTATTTTATAAATATTTTAAAGTTATCTTAATTTAAAGAATTTGAACATTTAAATAAAGGAAAGGCAACTTATTACTTTTTTTTTTTTCATTTTATGAACCTTGCACTGTGTCTTCATTTTTTCTTTGTTTCTTTATATGCTTTAAATTTTTAATTAGACAACACTTCGAAGTTGAACACTGTAAATAGTTACATTAATCACATTATATGCATTGTGGTCAAGTATAAGATATTCAGCACATTAGTATCATATTTTGAGCATTATTGATATAAAGTAAATCTTAAATCTGTGCTATCAGAGAAAATTACAATTAATTCTATGAATTCGGGAATAATGTGCCCAAATGTTTTCTGTAAAATAAAATTTTCATATTAAAAGTAAAGTATAACTATACATTTAAAATTAGAACAAATAAAATAACTGGCTCCTATATAAAATTTATAGTTTGTTTGTTTGAGATTTTTCTTTTCCAATTCAAACGGGTGTAAATATCAAATATGTCTTTCTCTTTTTTCTTTTTTTGGTCTGCAATTATGTCTTTCAAGACGCGTTTATTTGAAGCAATATTTTTCTCCCTTCTCACAAACGCTCGTTTGCATTGGGCCAAATGTAAAACAAACCTTTAATCACTTCAAATAAAATTCCGTTTTAAGAAAGATTGTGATGGGCATACATGTGCGCAAAGTATGCAAGTGCAACTGCTGAAGTAATACACAAAATCTCGTCCGTCACTTTCATACTCTTTGTTTGCTTTTTCTGTTCTGAATTCCAACACAATACATGTGGCCACATATATCCAGTGGAGTGTCAAATTTACACACATAGATGAGAGATTTTTAGTGCAACTCATTAGCCTAAACAGAAGTAAACCATCTTAAACAAAGTACCTTTATTGACAAAAAATTCATCATCCTTGAATTACACATACGAAAAAGGAATGTGGCATCCAGGTAGGCAAACTTTTCTTTTGGCCTTTGGCTTTGCAGCAACCTGGCCACCCCAACTTGCTGTGCCTAGAGAGAGAAAAAGGGAGAGATGAAGTTTGTTTAGATGGGCCAAACTTGGTGTGATTGCAACATTCCTAACATGAACTCTATTTTTGTTTTGTGTTAGCACACTTTAAAGTAACAATTGTTTGCCAGCTTTTGCCTACTGTTGTCTTGTTCGTTGGTGGCTGTTGTCATCGTCAACAAAATAGCTTGGATAATGAAAGCTTGATCCTTCTTGAATACAACATAAATTTAGCGATATTACATTATTACATCAAGCCTATAATCCCCCAATTTTAACTTGTGAATAAAGGTAGTGGTGGGGCTGACATTTGGGTTTGGACTGGAAGAGATGAGATGCTTGCATATATAGTCAGGTTGTGACTTCTGACCTATCTTTATGTTCACATCATATTATTCCCTCCTATATGTACAACTTTACACAAAATCAAACCACGAGCATTGATTGTTAGTTTGACAACACTCAAATGCACAGTTATATGTAATTGTCCTGCACTGTGTTTTGAGTTTCAGAGATTCCACTGAATAGTGGTGGAGCCAGTTTTCAGGTTAGAGGAGCATGTAATATTTTTTGCAAACTATTTTTTGCACATTTTTTTTATATTGGTGATCAACGTGTAAATAATTAATAATTCACATATTATATAGTGATACTACATAATATATGGTGATCATTAGTTATTTACACGATAATTACTAGTTATTTGTATATTGATTAATGTTTTTAATCATTAAATAATACAAATTAATCATTATTTATTTGCATGTAAATCATCAATATAAAAATAATGTGAAAAAATGGTGTGCAATCAAACTTTTCCAATATTTTATGGTATGGAAAGAGAAGAAGACAGAGAAAAATATATGGATAGACACACATACATAAAAAAGTTACTCACATGCTCAACTTCTATACAAAATTTTAAGAATTGACTTCGTAATTCATCTTATGGTTGATTGTTTATCAGACGAATGACTTGTAGATAGAATTGACAATTTTTGTAAGTGAATATTATATGGTTGTGAGGTTAGGACTATTCAAAAATATATATATATATATATATATATATATATATATATATATATATATATATATAACTTATATATTTAAATTTAGAACTTCTTTTTGGAATAATGTCACAACCTTTTTTATTATACATTGGTTTCAAAGCATCTAATGTAACATGAATTTGCATACGGCTAGCTTACGGTGTCCATTAGAAATTTTTCTTTTTCATAGGAGATTTCTCTACTATTTAAATATAAAATTAATTCTCATTCGGGATATTGAACAATATATGATATATGATATATGATAGTCATGTAAACACTGTGTTTTGTCCCCTTTTTTTTTTCCTTTCTTTTTGGGCTTTGAGGCAATAATATTAGATCCAGGCCCATTTCTTTTAAAAAAATAAAAATACAAAATTTCAAATAAATTATGAAATAAAATTAATTGTGCAAATCGTTTTCGTTTTGAACATTCAAAATGCAATATTGGGGAAATAAATTAATAAAATTTGGGGAACACTCACAAATATATTGATAAAGTGATCATGCTCGTTAAGAGGTAACGAGCAATTTCAACACATACCAAAAAATCACAAATAAATCCAATCCTGGTTGACTATTAAAACAGATTGAGGGAGTTAATCAGTATAAAAATTCTTTAGACTTTGACTATTTTATAAATCACCATCACGAACTTTAAAATTTTTTCAATTAATTTTAAAACTTTAATTAATGTTCTAATACATCCTTATGTTTAATTTGAATCCGTTAATTCACTAACGATAATATTATATGATATTATTTTATCTATATTAACATTAATTAAAAATAATTTATTAATTTTTTTTATTAAAATTTAATTTTAAATATATTTTCTTTCTTACAAAATAAATAAGATATTACACAATATCATCGTTAATGATAACATATTCAAATTAAATAAAAAAATCTATTGAAACATTAATTAAAATTCAGAGGCTAATTAAAAAAGTTTTAAAGTTTATAGTGATGATTTACAAAAACGATTAAAGTTCAAAGAAGTTGTATACTCTTCACCTTTTTTTTTTTAAGTTTATCAAAACGCGACCTCCATTCCTCAAGTCATATCTCTTCCACACCAAAACTAACTACCTGTCAACGTAGCTCCCTTGTCTGCATTATCAAATAGTACCACAATTTCAGCACAGATGAACATCAGCTTGACGACAAAACAAAACATTTATAGAATCTAATATGAATGCTTTCATGGTATTATGAATTATTACCTCAATCTAAAGTTGAGAGCGAAATTGTGCTAAAGATGAACCCACAATACTTGATTGTTACATTCTACCAAAAAATATGCCTCAAGATTTTATAAATTTCATTTTCCTCGTTAAAGTTCAGGAAACATTCTGCAACAAGTCATAATAGAATGATAATATCATCTTAAGTCTAAAACTCCAACATATGAATTAGTTTTGTTCTCGTTCAGAACATAAATAAAACTCAATTCTACGAACCACCAAGTTGCTTTACACCTGAACACCCTCCTCCACTCCCAAAAACAGAGAAACGGAAGGGAGAAGGGGGGGGGGGGGAGAAGCTATGCAACTTTTCTACCAGTCCAAATTGTGTCTAATCGCCATTCCCCACACCATTTAAAAAGTATATTAAGATTTAAAACATCAGTTTACCCATCCAGCTATTATTATTCCAAGCATTTAATTCATATTACAAAAATTATTGCTTGATAATCACTTAATAGGGCAGATATTCTATGTTCTACTGCTCCAGTGCTCCCGTTAACTCTAGTGAGGCCTTCCAGAAATACATTTACAGCAAAAAGTTTCTCGTATGACCATCAGGAATCAACTAGAACATATAGGAAGAATAGAAATATTCTTTATTCCAACAGGTCTTCTGCAGACTCAGAAAGAATATATACATCACCGCTTACATATGTAGATAACCTCCCAATTAAATGTAAATGCAGAATCTTGCATAAGAATAAACTATGTATCTATATTCTGGTCTCTGGATATCAGTGAACTTCTGCATTCTTTTTTTTTTGGGATAAAAGACATGAACTTCTGTTTTTTAGAGTTAAAAGGTTTGAAATAAGCATTTTAATTAGGAATTAGGATAAGATTCTGCCTCATGTTCCGTAGTCTTCAGACTGATTTTCCCTCATGAAAACCAGAGTCTTTTCTCTCATCTTCAATATCACATTATGTTAAATGGTATAATAACATAATAGCATAGCAATCAATGGTTGATCAGCTAAACAAAGAAAAGATGGTCAGTCTCTAAAAAGTGAAAAACCCCAGAAATCTCTGGTCATAAATTGTCATCCATTCTTGAGAAGAATCCACCATAAGTAATGAATAACCAATGCTATCTTAAGATATCAAAGTAGCATTTGAACAATTTTAGACATGCGTAACTCTATAATATTCAAATCAAGAACCATAAAGGTAATGTTCAATTCAGGGTTGGGATGGCACAAGGATGAGAATATGGCACAACGATGGCAAATGGAGTATTACCACAAGGATGGCACAAGAAAGAATATCTCGATCTTAGGGTTGGGAAATGTTCAATTCAGGAGAGATTATGGCAAAATGTTTAATTTATAAGACTATCTGGGAGCAATATAGAAATATAATTGCCAAAGTTTCAAAGGAGTAAATGATTCAAGTATGAGACGAAGGATATCAGAGGGAAGCAATGAATAATAAAGATATCAGTAAGCATACAATATGACAGATATTTGGATAGCCATATATGTATGGAGAAATTCGTGAGGTTCATTCTAAACAAATCTAAGAAATAGAATTCTTTTTCCTGTAAAGATAAAGTAGAATTGTTGTGGCCAATCCTAAACTTCCTGCATCAAGGCTGGAAATTGGTAAGATCACTTTAATTTGTAATCACTATAACAAATTTCTAGTATATGGCCAACTAAGATAACATTACAGAAACTAGATGTGTATATGCCATGCTAGTGGTTTATTTGCCATAATAACAATAACTATGGTGCATCAAGATAATTTTTGGTTGAAAAATTCTACATGTAACTGAAGCAACTATCATTGAAAAGCCTCATGTCAATCGTGTAGATATCAAACAAAACAAAGACAACTACAGTAACACTACAGAATGTATAACATAAACTAGATGTACAAAGGCATAATAACTTTGGTGCATCAAGATAACTAGTTTTCTGTTAAAAGTGACTCAAGCAACTATCATTGAAAAGCCTTATGTCAATTGTGTACATATCATAAATTCATAATCAAACAAAACAAAACAAAGACAACTAACTTCCTAAGAAAATTTAAGCAACAGAGAACCAAAGAAAATTTAAAATACCGCCAATGCCATCAACTCAGCTAGGAGAAACAGCCATGTCATTCAACTCCTTTCGCCTAAGATACTGGTGCAGTATGGTAAGCCTAGCAGTTTCAAATGCAAAGTACCCCAAAGCTGAAAAACAAGCACTATGAAGAACTCTAGGACCCATTCCACGGGTCAGTCCAATCCACCCTTCCTCCTTCAAGATCTGCTTCACAGTTGCCGAAACGCCATCATACATAACAGCAGCAACCTTATTCACAGCCTCCCCATGAACCTGTGTCATCAACCTAGTCTTCACCACATCCAAAGGTGTAGTAAGTGAAGCAGATATTGCCCCAGCCAGTGCCCCACATAAAACACTCTGAATTGGCTCCAAATGACTCTTGTTTGTTGTCCTACTCAACACTGCAGCTTTCAGATACTCAAAAGATGAATAACTCAAAACCCCAGCAGGTAAATTCCTGAGCAATGTAGCAGAGTACCCTGCATACAGACCCAAAACACCATCTTTCTCCAAAATCTTCAACAAAACCTCCCAAGACCTTCCCTTTGCACCAGCCTGCATTCTCTGAGTGATCAACTCCTTAGGCACCATTATAGCAGATGAAACAATATTCCCCATTGCACCAGCAGTTGGTGGAATCAAAACTGAAGGGTAGTTCTGGAATTTTGACAAAAACGATTTTCCAAACTCACAGGTGCCAAAGTAGACAGCAGAAGAAGCTGTGGAACCTACAATCACTGCAGAGACTCCACTGTAGAAACCAAGAACACCCTTTGACTGAAAAGTTTTCACAACCGCATCAAGGGCATTCTTGTAAATCTCTGAGGCACCTTTGGTTTGCATCTTGGTCTTGATGGTGTCCAGAGGGTGCAGGCACACGTAGGTGAACGCACCTGCGATGCCACCACCGCCTGCGCCAATGACGGCGCGCTCGACGACCGTGAGGTTCTTCAACAGGGTTTGGATTTTGGGGGTGGTTCGGGAAGTGGGTCGGAGCCAGTTCGGATGTCGGGTCGGGATATGGGTGGGGTTGGAAGTGGAGGTTGAAGCAAATGGGAGGGTGTGGGTGAGGGTGGTGAAGTGGTTGAGGAGGCCAGTGAAATCGGTGAGGGTTGGGGATTGGTGGGGTTTTGGAGATGGGAAGCCAAGAGAGGATGAGATCCTGGCTTCCATCGAAGAAGACTGTGGAAAAGCTTCGACAACAGTGCTAGGTATTGAGATTGAGAGGTGGAGAACTGGAGAAACAAACGAGAAATTAGAACATCATCTTTTTATTTTGGGAAATTACAATTTATTCTCTAAAATTTCATTACTTATTAAATTACGTAATTTCTTTTAACTTTTTTTTTGCGTTATTAAATTTCCTAAAATTTTAGTTTAAAATAAAAACATTAAATTATGTTAATTTTATCGTCCCTAAATTTAAAAAAAAATTGAATAGAGTTGTGGCTAATTAATTTAAAATAATGGTTAAATTATAAATTATATTTTATCACTGTCTTCTTACTTGAAACTTTCATTTGGTTTTATCAATGTTAAAAAAGTGATGTTATGGTGTTATTAGATGATAGCAAATTTACATCTTCATCTTTTACATACATCACAATAACTCATAGGTTATAGGTGTTTAGTGAAATGTAGTGAAATAATAAAGAGATAAAATCTCTCATCATTTACCTATAAAAACTTCTATTATCACTAAATATTATGAATACAAATGTGTAGATATACAAAACATATACAATAATTATGATACATGTGTTTTCAATTTAGTCAAGATCAAAACATTAGCTATTTAATTTTCTTTTTTTTTAGAGTTTAAGAATATCAAAGTTAAAGTTTCACTTTAAACTAAATGTTTAGGAGTTTAGTGACACAAAAAAATTTAGAAAAGTCTCGTATAAATGCTTTTATTATATCTCAAACACCTTGCCAAGCTTCATGCCTCACCATTACTCAAATCAACCCCCTCCCACATCTGTCCTTTTACTCTTTTTTTTTTTGCTAGACCATTACATATAAATGCTTTTATTATATCTCGAACACCTTACCATGCTCCATGCCTCACCATTATTCAAAGTTTGACTGCATCTATACTCTCATTCAGCAAATACTTAATCACAAAGGTAGCAATCCCTTCCCACATCTACCCTTTTACTTTTTTTTTCCTAGAAATAGTAGATTTGAAAAACCCCACATGTTTCAACCAATAACACAACACACACACTACACTTGGGGAAAGAGAGGGTCCACTTGAACTTTTTGCTTCAATGACGCCAAAGGGATGAAGGAGGGATTTGATCTCAAGTTATTGCAAACATTTACAAATAAGTTTACCAACTGAGCTAGTTGGCACATTCATCTACTCTCTTTTTTTTTTTTCAAAGATAGTGAAATTCATTACTGACAATGAAATGGAAAACAAGTTACAAGATACAACAACATGGCGAATACCCAAACACTTCTAATAATCCTGGAAGGATGGCTCAAATACACCTTTGGCACACCATTTATTAAAGGAAATGTGCTTTGCACATAACCAACAAAACACAATTTTTCCTTCTCTGACCAAGGTACAAACAACTAGCCTCTATAACAATTCACTACCCTTAATAGAATTATCAAGATAGCACAAATTTTTAGAACAATTTTTTCCAAATTGTAGATTGCACTGTGTTATGCTAGTGTGAATTTGGCTCTTGTTGGAGAAGAGATCTAACCTTGTCGTCATCGTTATTGTTGCCTCATCGCCACCAGCATCATTATAGCTGCCACCATCGTCGTTGTTGTAAACTAGCAGGGACGTTTGAAATGAGGTTGCCATGGCCACAGGAGGTGCAGGTGGTTGCGCATGATAACAAATATAGGAGGAAGACACCAGTAGATATCTAACTATAGATCGATTGAAATCAAAAGCAGGCTAACAACGCCTAATATGGCCCAGGGAATGGATGAGGGAGTTGAGCACCACCATGAACTAGCACTTGAGGCCATGTCTGGATGTTCATCATGGACTAAGAGAGCGCATACACCAATAGCTACAACAAAATGAATCACCAATGGAGAGAGCAAACAAGCCACGCGTCAGTAGTGGCTTGTTGCTTGAGATAGGGCAGGATAGAATCTAGGATCGAGCACGACCTAGAGTTGCTCTTGAAAGAGATGAGAATGCCACTTATGTAAAAAAGTTGCACAGGGGATGATAGGGTAAGGATCTATTCTATGAATTTGAGGACAAGGAAACCTCCTAAGAAATGCAGAGATAGAAGAATTGGAATAATACTTTTTCTTGCCTTTTTTATTCATCAACATTGTATTTAAACTGATACATCAACCAATCATTAGCTATCCTTAATTCTAGGTAACAAAATCCTATCAAATGGAAATAACAAAGCACATGGAAATAACCAGCTGAATGGAATAATAACAACCAACTGCTCAACATACAAATTATGTAAAATGGTGCTATATGGGAACTGATATGATAGCAATATATTTTACTCATTTTATAATCCTTTCATTGGGCTTCTTAAGGTTCAATTAAGTTTAATTAAGTTGATTTTTTTTATATTTTATGATATTGAGCTTAATTGGATTATTGAAAGAATTATTGCTTAAATTGACTTTAAATTATTTAATTGCAACATTCAGTAAATTAGCTATAAATTGAGTTTCAAACATCTAATTGATGTGATTTTAGTATTGTAGGAAAGTTAAGACAATTATCTACAACTTTCATGAGACCTCAAGATCTCAATCACACGTTTAGATAATTTAAATTGGAGTTGAAGCAAGATCTAGAGTGCTGATCCTGACAGCTTGACCTCTGTGTACTCATTCAACCATATCTTGAGATATATGAGTTCAATTAACCCAAAACAGTGTCATTTAAAATTTAAGACCCATATCTATAACTTTCATGGAGAGCACAAGAGTCCGTTCGGATGGCTTGGAGGTCATATTTGGCTTAGAAGTCAGAATAGAGGAGCTATAGTTGGGCCTGAGCAGTGTGTAGTGATTTGGTTATATCTCGAGCTGTAGGAATGTTTTTCGGTTGAAACCGTGGCATTGGAAAGCTAAGACAAAATTCTACAACTCTTATGATGACCACTTGGCAAGAATCTGATGCATGCTATGAGTTCAGCATTGAATGATTTCAGAGATAAGAATCTCTATAATTTTCCACTCATCAAACTATTATTTGGCATTTTCCACTCATCCACTCACTCATTAATCAGCCCCTTGTCATTTTATATCCTTCATCCTCTATAAAAGGGAGCCTTGGCTAATCATTTGAGAATCTTGGTGTTAGAGATTAAGATCATGTTATTGTGTTATTTGTTTATCTTGTTGTAGTTTTCTTTTGTTCTAAATTGAAGTTATGTTGTTCTTCTTCTTCTTCTCTCTTTCTTTCCTCTTGTCTAAGTAACTAATTTTCATTTTACTTAAGTGAAAGGGTGAAGTTCTTAGTAATAAAATAAGGTTAAATTAATCTCACTCTTGTGCTTAAATGATATATTATTAAGTGATCATTATGTGTATTGTATTTTGTTTCCAATAATTTTAGAAATCCTTCTTGTAAAGTTGAGATCTTGATTTGTTGTAGACAATATATTGACACAATGAATGCTTGAGCCCATTTATAAGTGGTGGTGTTAATAAATAATTAAAGGAACCATAATATAATCACATATAAAATCTTAAATGAACGTTGAATGTTGTATTTTCCAATTGGAACCTCCGTTATGTGTGGATTCTAATTGAGTTATAAAAAAAAATAATCTTGTCCTTAATTTACTTACCAAGAGTGGATCTCCCAACCCAAGTAAATCTTTTTTATTTGTGACTAAGTTTTATCATCTTTATTGCAGTGACAAAATATTTTTCTTACCTCAAAGAATTTTTCTTCATCAATTCCCTGTGGATCGACCTCGGACTCCCAAGAATTTATTACTTGAGACAACCTACACTTGGATTTGCAACTTATAATTCACATCAAGTTTTTGGCTCCGTTGCCGGAGACTTGATTTTAAGAACAAATTTATTGAGGCCTTTTCTATATTTTGTATATATTTTTGTATATATATATATATATATATCTTTTCTACTCTTTTAATTTTTTTTGTACTTACTAACTTACTAACTTAGTGAGAGAAACTCTCATTTCTCCTCTATAATCTGCAATCATTAATGAAAAAATTTTTTTTTCTTCTCTTCTCTCTCGTTGAAGCAAAAAAAAATCGGCTTGCCGATTCTCTAATTTTCATGCTTTAAATTGACTTTCTGCACTTTACTTTCTGTATTTTACTTTCTGTACTTTATTTTCTATAATTTACTTTCTGCACTTTATTTTTTGAATTTTACTTTCTGTACTTTAAATCTAACTTTCTTGCTTACTAACTTACTAACTATCTAACTACTTAACTTTTTACTTTATCAGCTTACTAATTTTTTTTTACTTTATCAGCATACAAACTTACTACTTGTTAATATTTATTTGGTGACTGATTTATACCACATTCTTATTAATTTTTAATGGCCGATTTATATCGTTATCTTGTACATTTTCTTTTCTATTTTAAATTACTTATTTATGCTTAATTGGTATCGTGATTTAAATTCTGGTCGTTTAGTTAAAATTGATCCTAGTACTTTATATATTGATTTGTTTGAATCACAATCACACACATTAAATACAATGGCTGAAAATGAAAGTGTACATGATGAACATGAAAATCAACCGTTGCAAACCATGCGTGAGTATTTACAACTATCTCGAAATTCTAGTCCATCATGTTTATCTTTCCACTCAATACTAACAATTTTAGATTTAAGTCAGGTATGATTTCATTACTTCCTAATTTCCATGGTTTAGAATCTGAAAGCCTATATTTATATCTAAAAGAATTTGAAGAAGTATGTACCGCTTTTAATGATCAAACTTGCACTGAAGAGATTGTTAAGCTTAAATTGTTTCCTTTTTCTTTTTGAAAGATAAAGCAAAAACTTGGCTTAATGCTTTGAAACCAAGATCAATTGGCACATGGTAAGAAATGCAAGGAGAGTTTTTAAAGAAATTTTTTTCAACACATAAAACTAATGCTTTGAAAAGACAAATCCAAATATTTTCTCAAAATTCAAATGAAGCATATTTCCAAAGTTGGGAACGTTTTAAAGATTTGTTAAATTATTGCCCACATCATGGTTTTGAAAAATGGCGCACTATAAGCTTCTTTTATGAAGGGTTAACACCTAAAACTAAATAATTTGTAGAAACAATGTGCAATGGTGAGTTTCTTGATAAAGAACCTGAAGAAGCTTTAGACTATTTAAATCATTTGGCTAAAATTTCTCAATCTTGGCATGGTACTAATCCTTCTGAAAATTTAATTAGATACAACCTTGTAAATGCTAGTAAAGAAAAATATCATCTTAGTCAAGAAGAAGATCTAAATGCTAGGTTTGCTAGTTTGGCTAGAAAGGTTGAAGCCATGGAATCAGGGAAAGTAAAAGAAATCAAATCTGTGCAAAATGAAGAAATTTATGGCATTTGTGATGAATTAGGACACTCAACAAATGAATATCTGAAAATTTCTATTTTTAAAGAAGTTGTGCATGAGCAAGTAAATGCAATGAAAATTTTAAAAAGTCATTTACCTTTTCTTTTTCAGATTCATACAATTTGGGATGGAAAAATCACTCAAAATCTAGTTGGAGGACTAACAATCAGGCACAATTTATGCAATAACCACCTCCTCAGTCACAACAAGACCTTCAATTCTCAAGGATATGCAACTTATGTCCCACTATATAGGAAAAATCTTAAAGGAACATTGTATGCATTCATGGAAAAGTAAGAAGTCATTAATAACCAAAACACTCAAGTCATGATTGACATAAAAGACACTCTTGCTAAACTTTCTTCTGCACTCACCATTCACGAGAAAGGAAAATTTCCTTCTCAACCTCAACTGAATCCCAATGGTCAGTATAGCCTAAATAAAGGTAGTTCAGAAAGCTAACAAATAGATCAAGTCAAGTCAGTGATAACTCTTAGGAATGGAAAGGTTATTGAAAAATAAATTCCTGAACCATGTGAGAAAGATGATGAATCAAGCCCCAAAGATAAGGAAGAAGTTGATAAGCCACCTGGTCAAAAAGAGACCAAACTTTTGCCTTCACCCACATATCCTCAAGCATTAAACAATTCAAGTAAATTGAACCATAATAGTGATATTTTTAAAATTTTTAAATAAGTGAAGGTCAATATTCCTCTATTAGATGCTATCAAACAGGTTTCCTCTTATGCCAAATTTTTGAATGACCTATTTTGGCTGAACAGGTAAGCTTCATTTTTCAAAATAATAATGCGTTAAAATATAAAGACCATAGTTGTCCTACAGTTTCATGCATTATTGGAGAACATAAAATTGAACGAGCTTTACTTGATCTTGGTGCTAGTGTTAATTTGCTTCGATATTCAGTTTATCAGTAACTTAACCTAGGTGAGTTAAAATCGACTTCTGTAACTTTTCTACTTGTCGATAGATCAATTAAAATTTTAAAAAGAATAGTGGAAGATGTATTAGTGTAAGTTGATAAATTCATATATCTTGTAGATTTTATTGTCTTGGAAACTGAACCTATAGATAATAGTAGTAAGTCAATTCCTGTTATTTTAGGTCATCCATTTTTAGCAACATCTAATGCTTTAATAAATTACAGAAATGGACTGGTGAAGCTAACATTTGAAAATATGACACTAGAGCTTAATGTTTTCACAATGTGCAAGAAAACACAAGAAGTCTATGATGAAAAATAAGAAATTAAAGGGATTGAAGCCATTATAGATGATCATCTTCAAACCAGAAGTTCTTCTGACCTATTAGAAATTTTTTTAATTAATTCATTTGATTCAGATACAAAATTAGATAATGATATTTCAGAAGTATGCTCTTTGCTTGATTGTACACAGGTAATGAAATACAAAGGATGGAAGCCGAGATTCGAAGAGCTAAAACCCATGAATGATAATACCCATGAAGAAGCACCCACACTGGAACTAAAGTCATTACCTGCTGGGTTGAAGTATACATTTTTGGGAGAAGAACAAAGTTTTTAAGTGGTAATTTTCTCATCTTTTACCAAAGAATAAGAAGGTATGTTAATAGAAGTACTTAAAATGCATAAAAGTGCAATTGGATGGACATTAAAGGACATAAAAGGCATTAATCCATTAATTTGTACACATAGAATACATTTAGAAGATAATACTAAAACATCTCAATCACCTCAAAGAAAATTAAATCTACACATAAAAGAGGTAGTTAGAGTTGAAATTCTCAAATTACTTGATATTGAATTTATCTATCCCATCTCTGATAGCCAGTGGGTAAGCCCTACACAAGTTGTGCCTAAGAAATCTGGAATAACAGTAGTTGAAAATGAAAAAGGTGAATTAATACCTACCCAAGTCTCATTCAATTGGCATATATGTATTGATTTTAGAAAATTGAATGCAGCCACTAGAAAAGATCATTTCCCCTTACCATTTCTTGATCAGATTCTGGAAAGAGTAACAGGATATCCCTACTATTGTTTTCTTAATGGTTATTTAGGGTTACCAATTGCATTAGAGGATCAAGAAAAGACTACTTTTACGTGCCCTTTTGACACTTTTGCATATAGAAGAATGTCTTTTGGTCTTTGTAATACTCCAGTAACTTTCCAAAGATGCATGTTAAGTATTTTCAATGATATGATTGAGCATTATTTATAGATTTTCATGGATGACCTGACAGTTTTTTGGAAATTCTTTTGATAATTGTATTGATAATTTGAAAAAAGTTCTTAAAAGATACGAAGAAAAAGGATTTGTATTAAACTGGAAAAAATGTCATTACATGGTTGCCTCAGGAATAGTGTTAAGTCATGTGATATCTTCTAATGGAATTGAAGTTGATAGGGCTAAAGTTGAATTAATTGCTCATTTGTCTTCCCAAAAAATAGTCAAAGAAGTTCATTCCTTTTTAGGACATACAGGATTTTACAGAAGATTCATTAAGGACTTTAGTGTTATATCTAGACCGTTATGTAATCTTCTGACAAAAGATGCACCATTTGATTGGACTCAAGATTGTCAAAAAAATTTTGAAAAATTAATCAGTCTTCTGACATCTGCTTCTATCATGCAATTCTCTGACTAGTCTTTGTCTTTTGAGTAGGGATGGAAATAGGTCAGGTCAGGCCAGACTTCACCCTAAATAGGCCAGGCCTGTGTTACAAATATCTGGCCTGAGTCCGGTCTATTACCTATCAAAGGCTTTTTTTTGGGCCTGACCTGGCCTATTTAAGAAGCCTGTTTAGAAGCCTAATTTATATTAAGGCCTTTAAATAGGCCAACAGGCCAAGGCCTTCATATAGGCCTCAAATAGGCCTAGGCCTTCAAATAGGCATTGAAAGGCCATTTAGAATATATTTATAAATAAATATAAACAGGCCGGCCTAATAGGCCTAATAGGCTTTATTGAGAGGTCAGACTTAGCCTACTAAATGAAACAGACTTTTAAAAAGGCCTGAGCCTAGCTTATTTTCTAAACAGGCCAGGCCACAGGCCCTTGATAGGCCAGTTGACTTATTTCCATCCTTACTTTTGAGTTGATGTGTGATGCTAGTGATTTTGCTATTAGCGCTATTTTAGGCCAGAGAAAGGAAGGTAAGACTCATGTAATTTATTACACAAGTCAAACTTTGAATGATGCACAAATGAATTACACAACTACTAAAAAAGAACTACTTACTGTAATTTTTGCATTGGATAAATTTTGAGCTTATTTAATTAGTTTTTCTATTATTGTTTTCACTGATCATGTTGCTATTAGATATTTAATGTCTAAGCAGCATGCCAAACCTAGGTTGATACAGTAGATCTTGTTACTTCAAGAATTCAACATCACAATAAAAGAAAAGAAAGGAGCTGAAAATGTTATTGTAGATCATTTGTCTAGACTTACAACAGGCTCATCTTTTGATAACACACCTATCAATGATTCTTTTCCTAATGAATTTTTATTTTCTGTCAATTCTATGTCTTGGTTTGCTAACATTGTCAATTTTCTTGTAACAAGTAAGATGTCGCCTCAATGGACGCACCAAGATAGGAAAAAAAATTTAACTAAGGTGAAATTTTTTTATTGGAATGACCCATATTTATTCAAATATTGTCCTGATCAAATCTTTCAGAAATATGTACCCGACAATGAGGTAGGTAATGTCATTAAATTTTGTCATTGAGGAGCATGTGGAGGTCATTTTTCTTCAAAAAAAATAGTTACGAAAATCTTACAGTTTGAATTTTATTGACTTTATTTAAGGACAACTATATTTTTTACAAAAGTTGTGAAAATTGTCATAAATTGGGTTCCATTTCTAAACGAGACATGATGCCTCTGAACCCTATCATTGTCATTGAAATTTTTTATTATTGGGGAATTGATTTCATTGGTCTATTTCCATCATCATTTGGATTTGTGTATATTTTAGTTGTAGTTGATTATGTCTCAAAATAGATTGAGGCGATTTCATGTTGACACAATGATCATAAAACTGTTCTTAAATTTTTAAAAGAAAATGTTTTGAATCGATTTGGAATCCCTCGAGCTATCATCAGTGATGGGCGAACACATTTTTGCAATAAACTATTTGAATCTTTAATAAAGAAATATGGCATTACCCACAAAATTGTCACCCATTATCATCCTCAGATAAGTGGACCTGTAGAATTAGCAAATAGGGAGATTAAACAAATTTTAGAAAAAAATGGTTAACCCAAATCGTAAAGATTGGTCATTAAGACTAAACGATGCACTTTGGGCTTACCGTACTGCTTTCAAAACATCTTTAGGCATGTCACTCTATCGGTTAGTTTATGAAAAACCTTATCACTTGTATGTAGAACTGGAGCATAAAGCATTTTGGGTCATTAAAGCTTTCAACTTAAATCTTGATGATGCTTGCAAGTTACGCAAATTACAATTAAATGAACTTAAAGAATTAAGAAATGATGCATATGAAAACTAAAAAATTTATAAAGTTAGAACAAAAACTTTTCATGACAAATCAATTTTGGAAAAATCTTTTGAAATTGGTCAAAAAATTCTACTTTATAATTATCGTCTTTACCTATTCCCTGGAAAATTGAGATCTAGGTGGACTGGTCCTTTTATTGTCAAACATGTGTATCCTCATGGGGCCATAGACATTGAGAACCCTAGGAATGATAATGTATTTAAGATCAATGGACAAAGACTCAAACCATTTTTGGAAAATCGAGTTGTTGAGGTAGAATCCATCTCCCTTTCTAATCCTTGTTATGAGTAGAATTTATTTTAATTTTGTTACTTTCTTTTTGCAGTTCTTTGTGACCCCCGGTTAAGTGGCGGATAACGGTACTCCATGACTCTCAAGTCGGTTTGTTTTTCAGTTTCTCATAATAACCGATTCATTCTCCTTTAAATGAATGTCATTCTCTCGAATTTAAGAAAACATTTTCCTTCTCTTCCTCAAAATGCTCTAACAAAAATCTACAAAGTTAGGTGTGAAAGACTAAGACTGTTAATGCACATGGGCATCCCAGAAGATATACATTGGATAATCGAAGCAAAGGTTTGTTTAACAGGTGAATCTTCAAATTCATTTATCTCATACATGCCGGGTCTCGGTAAAAGTTCTTATTCTAAAAGGAGAAGAGCGGAAAGAATGCAAGTTTTTTATAACTGTGTGTGATGGAATTGTAACAAGCGATGTGTTCTTTAGGAATGGTTTTCGCAAATCGAGAAAATAAAATATACTTTATTAAGAATAAATTGAGTAAAAAGTCATTAGATGATAACTTATTGACTCTCGAGACGTATTCTTGCGGAGTTGTGCATCGTGAACTTCTTAGTTTGTGGAATCTCTTCAGGGATGAGCAAAAGCGTTATAGTTTTGGGAATCTGACTCAAAAAGACCCTGTTTGCCAATTTATAAGAAAATTAGATGGGAAGCTTATCCTCGACTCATAGAAGACGTTTAAGTCATTACTGGACATAAAACCAGAGGAAGATGTGAGCCACTATCACAACAACATATATATATTATCTTGTACATCTAAAAAAAATAGGCGATCAAAAGAGTACAATGCTCTTAATTGTGTGTGGAGCCCCTGCCAGTGGCAAACCCGTCATTGACTTAGGTGGACCTTCACACGCCGGTCCAAAAATAAGGTTCGTGTGTCATGCTCTGTAGATAACCGCAGTGTCCATTCCCAGGATTTTCCCCAGGCTCTAAATGATTGATGGATAGATAGAAGTGTCCCATCTTTACAATGCACGTGTAACTGTCACTGAGCCATATGCTTACTTTAATTAGTAGGCCTCTATGGCGAGTTTTGACTGGCTGCGGTAAAGTACCACCTTCTTAGAATACAAGTCTTTAATTAGGTTTACAGGAAGATAGGACTGTTATTCCGTAAGCAGGACGGAAAGAGCTCAAAGGTTTTGTGGCCTGTTTTGGCAAGGTGTTCCCAATCCTTATGGAGTTCTTATGTTGCACTGGTGACACGCAACTCAAAGATATGCCACCATTTATTATTATAATTTTATCTTTGTATGATTTTATTATATTTTGGTTTTGGACAGACGATCATTTGGGCAGGGTCCTTCAAGGGTTTCTAGACTTCTTTACCCTGATGGTTTTCTTGAAGTTTAAAAATAATAATAATAATAAAATAAAAAAAATAAAAAAAGTTTCTTAATTTCAAACTTTTTTGACAACAGCCAACCTACCCATATAAGAGCTATCATTACTTTTTTCGTTCTCTTCCCTATTTAAACACTTCATTTTCTTCACTTTCTTCCAACTCATAATCATTCAAAGGGAGCGTGAGTGTAGAAATGGAGGAAGATTCTTTTTCTGTTCGTAGACTTACCAATATCTGTATATTTTGTGGGTCAAGTTATGAGAAGGGTTTAGAGTTTGTAAATGCAGCAAGCACTATTGGTAGAACACTTGCTGCGATGAACATTTGTGTAGTATATGAGGGAGGTAGCATTAGGTTAATGAGAGTTGTATCACTTTCTGCACATCTAAGAGGTGGTCAAGTTTTAAGTATCATTCCTGAACCTTTAACTGAAAGGAACATCATTGGAAAGACAATTAGGCTGGAACTTCAAGTAACATCTATACATGGACAAATGACGACAATACTTGAAAACTCTGATGCATTCATTGCCTTACCAGGTGGTTTTGGTACTTTGGAAGAAGTGTTTCAAATTATCTCTTGGACCCAACTGAACATCCACCATAAACCTATAGGTTTGTTAAATGTTAATAATCTCTTTGATAATTTGTTATCTTTTGTTGACCATGCTGTGGAACAGAACTTTATCACACTTTCGGCAAGACGACTCCTTATATCTACTTTCACTGTTGATGAATTAATTAATAAATTACAAACTTTTGTTTATGAACCTGAACTAGTAATAGGTCAGATAGATTAGTCAGAAGGAAGCAACAAGGGAGGCAGCAAGGAACATGGGTGTGATCTGACACTTCATCTATAACTTTTCTTTATCTTTGGTTTTATTCATCGTACTTTGTTTCTGTTTAAATTTGTGTAAAGTTTCTCTTTTCAGTAATTATAAAATAGGTAATATCTTCTATCATTTTACCTATCTACGCTTTGACATTGAGGACAATGTTGTGATCTGGTTGGGGGGAAGGATAGTTGAAGTGAAAAAAAAATAAAAAAAAATCAAGAAGTGTGTTTATTAATATGTTTGTTGTGTTTATATATTTGTTAGTAACTTACTAACATCAAAACTAATTAAGGATGATAGAGTAAAGAGTAAATTATGACCTTGAGGTAAATTTGCTCTTGAGACGCATCAAAATTTGTGACAGAGTAAGGAATAATTAGGTAGATAACTATGTTGTGTGGAAGTAGTAATTCAAATTCAGGGAACATAACATAATTGAGTAAATTATCTTCTTTCTTAAAAATAGGTAATATCCAATTTTGACCGGGCTAAAAAAAAGTAAAATTAAAAAAGTAAAAAAAAAAAAACAAAAAAATAAAAAAAACAAAAAAAACAAAAAAAAAAAAAAAAAAAAGGAAAAGGGCGATGCATTAAATGTGTGGTGTACGCACATGCAAAAGGGAAATGATGAAGGAACGATGCATTAAATGCATAATGTCAAAGAAGCAAAGAAAAAAGGGGTGAAAAGATTGAAGGAGAAAAAGGTTCTGATAAATGAAGCAATGAGGGGCTCAATGTAGGGGGTGGTTCACGTACAGTAGAAAAAGAAGAAAATGTCAGCGATAAAAGGATAAAAAAGAGGATTTTAGATTGCTAGAGGGGGGAGAAAAGATCTTCTCAGAAGCTTAACACAACACCTTCATCATTAAGCCATAACCTCACCACAGCTACTATCAATCGGCAAACCAACCCAAATCGTGAAACCACCATTTTCCCCACAAATCACCAACTGTGAATGACTCTAACCATCTTCATTACTATCCCCCCACTTCACTACCACCACTAATCACCAACTTCATCATCAAGTTCATCTCCACTCCATCACACCCAACATTCACTTCACCAATACTCACTTCTCCCAACCGTGAGCAACTTCCATCACCTTTCCATAACAACCATCACCAACCTCACCAAACGGTGACCACCCTACAACCCAAAACAGAACCACAACTCCTTCCTCCAAGCTCCAACCGTGAACCACCCCTCATCACTGCATACCAAAGCAACCACCATCTTCATCACACCCCCAAGCCAACCCTTTGTCACCACCATCAACCACTCATAAAACCACCTTCAAACCTCAACAACACAAAGCATCTTTCACCTATCTTCTTCACCAAAGAACCACTTCCTTCAACCTTCCAAACCCAACCGAGTCCACTCTAGGTGAAAAATCTTCAACACCCATATCACATATTCTCCAACCTTTCACCAGCTGCATCGACAACCTTCAATCCACACAATATTAACCTCCGCCACCATTTTTTACCTCAAAACCGTGGAGCTCCATAAAAAAAAAAAAAAAAATCTTTCATAACATTTATCCTCACCCCTACGGTTTTCATCTCTATTCATCTTCAAGAACCCAAACCATCTAAAATCTCCATAATCACCATTCCCTAAACCAAAAATACCCTACGCCATATTCACCCTCTCTTCATCTCCAACACCCAAACAACATCACCGTGACCTTCAACCGATCATCGGATCTCAGAAACCAGATCCCTCCCCACATCGACCGTCGAACTCAGAAACCAGATCCCTCCCCGCACCGACCATCGAAATAAGAAACCAGATCCCTCACCACACTGACCGTCGGACCTCAGAAACCAAATCCCTCCCCGCACCGACCGTCGAACTCAGAAACCAGATCCCTCCCCTCACCGACTGTCGACCTCAGAAACCAGATCCCTCCCTGCACCGACCGTCAGAACTCGGAAACCAGATCCCTCCCCGCACCGACCGCGGACCTCAGAAACCAGATCCCTCCCTGCACCGACCGTCGAACTCAGAAACCAGATCCCTCCCCGCACCGACCGTCGGACCTCAGAATCCAGATCCCTCCCTGCACCGACCGTCGAACTCAGAAACCAGATCCCTCTCCGCACCGACAGTCGGACCTCGTAAACCGGATCCTCCCCTCACCGAGGCCGTGACACTCCTCTCCTTCGAGTCACCTCTTGCACTACCAGAGGTTTGAGCCCTATTTTTCTCTCCTTCGTTTGTTCCTTTGTGTCTCATGTAGTGGGGCTGCTGTTTGTTTTTATCTTGGGCCATTTTTTTCTTTCTTTTTATGTATTGTTTGGGTTTGAGATGCTAGTTTTAATAAATGAAAAATGAGATTTTTGAAATCATAACTGGGTCCTTAAAGGTGAAAAGAAAAATCTAAAAAGAGGGAAAAATACAAAAATAAAAAATAATAATAAAAAATTGAATATAAAAAAAATAATACTTTGAGATTAATTATCAGTGTTATTTAAATTTTTTTCTTGTTTTATGGTGTTTATTTAATAGCATGTTATGTCTTGTGATTAGTAAGCCAAAAAAAAGAGGAAAAAAATGAAAAATAAAAAATAAAAAAAAAAAAAATGTGTAGAAAAAAAATGTATAAATTTATTGTGTTGTTGTGCTTAATTTGGTTTTTATTGTATTTACTTAACTCATAGTATTACAATGTGTTGTTTATGTGATTATTTGTTTGTCTTTGTGTATGCTTTAAGATAAAAATAATAATAATAATAATAAAATCTTTTAATCAATGCGATGACCAATGATGTTGATTGAATAACGAATGTTATCTTCAATGTTTTTTGGATCATAAGGGTTTATTGAGTAGCCTTGTGTTAACTTGAACCTTGTGCAATAATGAAGTTGTTTTTTTTTTCAAATAAAATTCTTTTTTTTAATTAAAAAACAATCAACCCAAACTTATTTTATAGAGAACTACGTGACTTTGAGTTCCTCATTGCACCCGAGGATACGTAGGAGCAGAATTTCATTTCTGTCAAGCCGAAATTAAATTTTCATAATTTTGTGGTTTCCTTTTTGTAAATAGTTACAATGCTTTGCAAAAATGGGTAAAATAAATATTTTTAAGAATTGTTAAGAATTTGCACAATTAACTTAAGGTATCGTTTTAGAATGGGTGTGTTAGGGGTGCTGTGGGATTAAGTTTCCGCCCTTCCCTATCCATAACCGACTCCCGAATCCAATCTGGTTCCAAAGATCATTTTCAAAGAAAGGTTTTCCAATTTTTCCTAAGTTAAAATAAAATTGGTGGCGACTCCATTTTCCATTTCTTTTTTCTAAAATTTCTTGAGTTGCTATTTTTCACCGCGATCACGGTCGCGACAGATGGCGACTCTGCTGAGGATATTTGGAGAGTCAGGCCTGTTGTTATTAGTTGTGCAAATTATTAATAATCTATATTTATTTATTTTACCCCTTTTGTCCTTGTTTTTATTTTCCTATTTATTTGTAAATAGATTTTCTTTAATACTTTATGTAAATCTCTGATAGCACTATTCTGTGTTTGTTTTGACATGATATAATTGTATATATTTTGTACTTAATTGTGTATAATTGTTGAAATCCTAGGATAGATGATTGCTGGCTGGTTGTTGTATATATGTTTTTTACAGGTTGGGGGTAGTTTTATCTTTTTAAATTTTTGTACAGGTTTGTATGCTCCCTCACACACGTCACTGTCACGTACCTCACACACTTTTTGGGCTCTATACCCGAGTCTGTGCGAACCCAAGGAGTAGGAGGGTCTCGGCTTTTGTTAATGAGGGGCTTTATGCTCACTTGACATTTGCTAAGATACCGCTCAGATTGTTACCATTATTATGGATGATTCATATTGAGAGGGTTTATCCCAACTTGTGATTAATTCATGAATTGAGTCCTTGTCTTTCGAGATAAGGACAATCTGGGAACCATGACTTTTTAGAAGTTTAGACTGTCCTGAAAAATCTTGCACTGATAGATTGAACATAATGACTGTCAAATCTTAGGTTCCACTTGACTAGGACACAAAAGGGAGCGTACTTCTTCTTTATTTATCTGTTTCTCATACCATTCATTCTTGTATTAAAAAAAATCAAATAAAAAAATTTATTCATTGCTTGCATTTTCATAACATTCTTAGCATTCTAAAAAAAAAAAGGGATGCATCTTGTATTTTCATGGCATTCATAGCATTAAAAAAATGAAAAATAAAATGAATAAAAAAGATACATCATCTTGCCTTTTCATAGCATTCTAAAAAAAAGAAAAAAACTTCAATTTACATTTTCATGACATTCATAGCATTTTTTAAAAAAAAAAAATCATTTTCCATTTTTATAACATTCTTAGCATTATAAAAAAAAATCATACATTTTCATGACATTTCCAGCCCTTAAAAAAAAAATAGCATCTTACATTTTCATAGCATCCCTAGCATTCAAAAAAAAAAAACATCTTGCATTTTCATGACATAGCATTTTTAAAAAAAAAGGGTAGAAAAATGAAAAAGTATTTTCAAAGTTCATTCATTTTATGCATCTCATCTCATTCTTTGTTAAATTTTATTTTATTTTAATAAATCAAATTGGTTTGAACCATTGTGCAGCCTAGGAAAGAAGAGACTAATCAAACCTAAATTCACAATCTTAGATCTCAGACTAGAATGACTGCTAATAACCCTGAGGAAGGGAGAAATTTGAGTATGAAAGTTGATGAGATTAAAGGGAGGATGGATGAAATGATAGAGTCTATGAGAAGAATGGAGGAAATGTTGTTGGCCATGAGAGAGACTCTCACCTTGATTGGGGCGGTTGGAAGCACAAGAGTGACTGGGGCACATCCGCGCTTGCCAACTATCACTTCCATGAGGACAAATCCCGGGATGACCACTAAGATGCCTGTTGTAGGAAGAACCTTGGATATTGCACCGCTAGTAATTCCTATCGGAGAAGGGTATCTTTTTTCAGAGGATACTCGAAATGAAGTTCATGGTAATACTGAATTCGCATGGGAACAACCATGTATGTCCATCCCAGTGACAACAGGACTTCCTGTTGGGAGTGGTCATGCGGCCATTCAGAAGGATAAGATGGAAGAATAATGGAAGGAAATGATAGAAGAGCAAATCAAAGCGATCAAGGGCCCTAGTGCTTATGGACCGCTTAGAATAGAAGAACTGTGTCCTACCATAGATGTCGTAATCCCTAAAGACTTCAAGATTCCTCATTTTTCCAAGTATAATGGGAGTGGTAACCCTCGGTTTCATTTAATCAGTTACGGAACCAAAATGGTTGTTTGGTCCAAGGATGATAAGTTCCTCATTAGCTTTTTCCACGAGAGTCTTACAGGCCCTGCTTTAGAGTGGTATCTTCAATTAGATCGCTTTAAGACTTCTCGTTGGACGGAATTGGCTGATCTATTCATGGATCAATATAAGTTTAATCTGGATGCAGCTCCTACTCGGGAACAATTGGGCTCAATGCAAAAGAAAAATGAGGAAGCTTTCAAGCAGCATGCCCAGAGATGGAGAGCTCTCGCAGCACAAGTGCAACCACCATTGACGTTGACAGAAATGTGCTCATATTTTCTAGGGACTCTGGGAGCTCCGTATGTTGAGACCATGGCAGGCGCCATTTATCTAGACTTTGCTGAGTTAATAGCTGCCGGGGAAAGGATTGAAATTTTGGTAAAAGTTAGTAAATTGCCAACTAGCAACAATGACAGTAGTTTCAAGAAGGAGTTTTTCCTCTAAGGAAAAAGAATCAAAAGTGAGCTATATGCAAAACCAAAATTGGAAACCCACCATCTTACCCTGCCTACACTGTTCGCCCTCCATCAACTGGAAACCTCTGAACAATTGGCGATCTGAGGCGTTAATTGATGTGATTGTCATCTTAGACTTTTGTGGTGCTGAACTTATGTTAACTTTTTTGAAGTATTAATGTAATGATTTTGTGTGGATTCAAGCATATCTTGTTTCCTGTCATTTTCATGGTCTTTCTGGTCATTTTATTGTTCTCTTGTTTATTTAAGGTGTCTTCCCTTTGTTTGAATCCCGTTGGACTCCAGTTCTTAACAATCCTTGCTTTAATAGATGTCAGTAGTCATAAGGTCCGCGTGCGCAAATGCCATTTGCAAAAAAAAAAAAAAATAAAAAATAAAAAAAATGGAGCAAAGAAATAATCACTTGGTGTGCATTATCCTTTTTGTCTCTGAATTAAAATTTTTTAAAAATGAGCAATCAAGATTTGAAATGAAGATTGGCCATGTTTCGTTATCCTTTATAAGAATTCATCTTTTCATTACTCTCTCGATGTCCCTTTTTGAACTTAAAAGTTTTCTTCAATAAACCATGGACAAGGATCACCCCTATACTAGGGGATGACACAAAGTAAAGGTTGATTGTCATGGTGACTATTTTGAAGCATAATAAAAAAAATGAAAAGAGAAAAAAAACAAAAAAAGCAAAAAAGGAGATAAGAAAAAAAATGAGATGAAATAAGTCATGACAAGGGCAAATGAAAGAAAGTGAAAAGAAAAAGGAAGAAATGAAGAGCAATAAGAGAAAAGTGTGCTTGAAAGTACAAAGGCAATTGACAAAGTTTAACTTTGAATAAGGATCCTTGGTCTCATTCAACCCTTAAATACTTGTTTGAACCTTATATTTTTTCTTTCATGACCCCTAGCCTTGGCCACGTTACAAGTCTCAAAAAGTCCATTCTGATCAATGAAGGATTGTTGTCATTTTCACTAACTTTAATTTTGAAACAAATGTTATGTTCATCTAAGTATCT
Organism: Ormosia semicastrata; assembly: GCA_029884595.1. Taxonomy (NCBI): domain Eukaryota; kingdom Viridiplantae; phylum Streptophyta; class Magnoliopsida; order Fabales; family Fabaceae; genus Ormosia; species Ormosia semicastrata. Next base: position 11,695,951 of record JAQQTO010000041.1, read on the forward strand.
AGTTCATTGCTCCTTAAAAAAAAGAAAAAAGAAAAAAAAAAGACTTACACCCGGGCAAGTTTCTACCCTGTTTGAGCTGGTCCCACACTGGGGCATTCTTCTCCCTAGTTCAAGTTGACCTACATTGGAATAAATCTTTTAGTCACCAGGGTGAGTTTCTATCATATTCAGTCTTAGATTGGGGCAAATTTCTCATTGGTTCAATTTGACCTTACACCAGGGCAAGTTTCTACTCTGCTCGATTTGACTCTAAATTGGGGCATTTTTTTGTCGTTCTCTTAGTTCAATTTGACCTACATTGGTGTAGCTTCGTGACTCACACTGGGGCAATTTTTGTTCATAAATGACATATTCTGAGCCAAATTCCTTTGATACCCTACATAAAGGTGAATTGTTGTATATACCTGATAAAATAATAGTCATGATGTCCAGTTGTCGAGTCTAGATCAATCACGTCCATACTGGGGCAAAAAAAAAATCTTTTGAATTTCTTGCTATTCTACTTCTTGTGTCTTTACCCTTTGTAAATAATACCCTTTCTGTAGTCAAGCTTCCAAGAACAATCTGAAAGTTGTTCACTTCTTTTCTGTTGTACTTTTTGAATTCATGAGTGTCTGTTACGTAAAGCTTCAGGTAAGGTGAACATGAGTACAACACTATGATTTGACCATCTAATGATAATCTCCTGATGAACAATTTAGGTTAAAGAGAACTTGGAAATCCCATTTAATGGAAGAGGAGGTACCTAAAAAAGAAAAAAATAAGAAAGAGAGAGAGAGAGGAAAAGCTCGTTAGGTTGAAAACCCGAAAGGGTGGCCTAAGTAAAAGTTAGAGTAAAAAAAATGGAAAAGAGCCTGTAGTCTGAAAACCCGAAAGGTCGGTCTAAGCAAAAGTTAAGGCAAATAAATGGGCAAAATCTCAGAGAAAGTTGGCCTTAAATGCCTTGAAGGGTGCACCAAACTGGGGCAATTTTGAATTGCGTTTGATCAGCTACACAGGGGCAATCCCATTTGCATTCAGTTGGCTATACTGGGGTAAAATTTTTGAAGGATTAAAGAGAGATGTGTTGAAGGAAGTAGCAACAGAGACAATGATTGAGTTATCAAGTAGTTGCAGGGAATAAAGTAAATGAGGGACAAGGTTAAATACTGGGGCAAAATTTTCTCTCAAGGAACCAGCCAAGCAATGGTTCATCTCATTTCTCAAAAGAAAAGGAGAGCAAAAAACCAAAAAAAAAAAAGGGATAAGAAGAAGGAAAGAACCGAAGGGTCTAAGGAAGAAAAGCATGTGAACAAGGGTTTTGATTGGCCAAAGCTTTCCAAAAGTCGACGTTGGTTCAAAGGACTTTTAATAATAAAAAAAGGGAGAAGAATAAAATAAAAAAGGGGAAAAAGAGAAAAAGAAAAATAAAAAAAAATAAAAATAAAAAAAGGGAAAAAGAGAAAAAAAAATCTTTTTGGATCAAGCTATCTTGTCTTTTTAAATCTCTATTTTTGAGAGCACAAGGTTGCTTTGTCTTTAAATTGCAGGACTCGATTTGCCCATTGGCTCCATTGTCTTTTTAAATTTTTGTCTTACATCGGCTCCTTGCATTTTAATTTCTGTCAATTCTTTTGAGCGCATCGGCTCCATGCATTTTAATTTTTGTTAATTCTGTTGAGCACATCGGCTCCTTGCATTTTAATTTATGTCAATTTTTTTGAGCGCATCGGCTCCATGCATTTTAATTTCTGTCAATTCTGTTGAGCGCATCGGGTCCATGCATTTTAATTTCTGTTAATTCTTTTGAGCGCATCGGCTCCTTGCATTTTAATTTCTATTGAGCGCATCGGCTCCATGCATTTTAATTTCTGTCAATTCTTTTGAGCGCATCGACTCCATGCATTTTAATTCCTGTCAATTCTATTGAGCGCATCGGCTCCATGTATTTTAAATTCTGTTGAGTACATCGGCTCCATGCATTTTAATTTCTGTCATTTCTTTTGAGTACATCGGCTCCATGCATTTTAATTTTTGTTATTTTCTTTTGAGCGCATCGGCTCCATGCATTTTAATTTCTGTCAATTCTATTGAGTACAAAAGCCCTATGCATTTCATGCATTTTAAATTCTTTTGAGCGCATCGGCTCCATGCATTTTAATGTCTTTTGAGCGCATCGGCTCTATGCATTTTAATTTCTTTTGAGCGCATCAGCGCCATGCATTTTAATTTCTGTTGAGCGCATCAGCTCCATGTATTTTAATTTCTGTCTATTCTTTTGAGCGCATCGGCTCCATGCATTTTAATTTTTGTCATTTCTTTTGAGCGCATCGGCTCCATGCATTTTAATTTCTATTGAGCACATTGACTCCATGCATTTTAATTTATGTCTATTCTGTTGAGCGCATCGGCTCTATGCATTTTAATTTCTGTCTATTCTATTGAGCGCATTGGCTGTATGCATTTTAATTTATATCATTTATTTTTTAGCGCATCGGCTCCTGTCATTTAAATCTATGTCATTTATTTTTTTGAGCGCATCAGCTCTGTATATTTTACTGTTCTCGTATTGTTTTGTATTTATCATTTTTTGCTTTGCCGGACAAAATTGGAGTTCATGTCTTTACTCGTTTCTTACGACGATAATAAGAAGACCACAGTTTTCTTATTATCTAATAAGAAACAAATAAAGAGGGGAAACTGTGAATACCCAATTTTGACCGGGCTAAAAAAAAGTAAAATTAAAAAATTAAAAAAGACAAAAAAAAACAAAAAAATAAAAGAAAGAGAAAGGGGCGATGCATTAAATGTGTGGTGTCTGCACACGTAAAAAGGGAATGATGAAGGAACGATGCATTAAATGCATAATGTCAGCAAGCAAAGAAAATGGGGGCTGAAGGGATTGAAGGAGAAAAAAGGTTCTGATAGATGAAGCAATAGGGGCTCAATGTAGGGGGTGGTTCACGTACAGTAGAAAGAGAAGAAAATGTCAGCGGTAAAAGGATAAAAATGAGGATTTTAGATTGCTAGAGGGGGGAGAAAAGATCTTCTCAGAAGCTCAACACAACACCTTCATCATTAAGCCATAACCTCACCACAGCTACTATCAATCGGCAGACCAACCCAAATCGTGAAACCACCATTTTTCCCCACAAATCACCAACTGTGAATGACTTTAACCATCTTCATCACTATCCCCCCACTTCACTACCACCACTAATCACCAACTTCATCATCAAGTTCATCTCCACTCCGTCACACCCAACATTCACTTCACCAATACTCACTTCTCCCAACCGTGAGCAACCTCCATCACCTTTCCATAACAACCATCACCAACCTCACCAAACGGTGACCACCCTGCAACCCAAAACAGAACCACCACTCCTTCCTCCAAGCTCCAACCGTGAACCACCCCTCATCACCTGCATACCAGCAACCACCATCTTCATCACACCCCCAAGCCAACCCTCTGCCACCACCATCAACCACCCATAAAACCACCTTCAAACCTCAACAACACAACATCTTTCACCTATCTTCTTCACAAAAGAACCACTTCCTTCAACCTTCCAAACCCAACCGAGTCCACTCAAGTGAAAAATCTTCATCACCTATATCACATATTCTCTAACCTTTCACCCACTGCATCGATAACCTTCAATCCACACAATCTTAACCTCCGCCACCATTTTTTACCTCAAAACCGTGGAGCTCCACACCAAAAAAAAAAATATCTTTCATAACATTTATCCTCACCCCACGGTTTTCATCTCTATTCATCTTCAAGAACCCAAACCATCTTAAATCTCCATAATCACCATTCCCTAAACCAAAAATACCCTACGCCATATTCACCCTCTCTTCATCTCCATCACCCAAACAACACCACCGTGGCCTTCAACCGACCGTCGGAACTCAGAAACCAGATCCCTCCCCGCACCGACCGTCGAACTCAGAAACCAGATCCCTCCCCCGCACCGATCGTCGACCTTAGAAACCAGATCCCTCCCCGCACCGACCGTCGGACCTCAGAAACCAGATCCCTCCCCGCACCGACCGTCAAACTCAGAAACCCGATCCCTCCCCGCACCGACCGTCGGACCTCAGAAACCAGATCCCTCCCCTCACCGACCGGCCGGCACTCCCTCTCCTTCGAGTCACCTCTTGCACTACCAGAGGTTTGAGCCCTATTTTTCTCTCCTTCGTTTGTTCCTTTGTGTCTCATGTAGTGGGGCTGCTGTTTGTTCTTATCTTGGGTCATTTTTTTCTTTCTTTTTATGTATTGTTTGGGTTTGAGATGCTAGTTTTAATAAATAAAAAATGGGATTTTTGAAATCGTAACTGGGTCCTTAAAGGTGAAAAGAAAAATCTAAAAAGAGGGAAAAATACAAAAATAAAAAAAAATAAAAAATTGAATATAAAAAAAATAATACTTTGAGATTAATTGTCAGTGTTATTTAAAGTTTTTTTCTTGTTTTATGGTGTTTATTTAATAGCATGTTATGTCTTATGATTAGTAAGCCAAAAAAAAGAGGAAAAAATGAAAAATAAAAAATAAAAAATAAAAAAATGTGTAGAAAAAACCAATGTATAAATTTATTGTGTTGTTGTGCTTAATTTGGTTTTTATTGTATTTACTTAACTCATAGTATGACAATGTGTTGTTTATGTGATTATTTGTTTGTCTTTGTGTATGCTCTAAGATAAAAAATAATAATAATAATAATAATAATAATAATAATAATAATAATAATAATAATAATAATAATAAATCTTTTAATCAATGCAATGACCATTGATGTTGATTGAATAACGAATGTTATCTTCAATGTCTTGTGGATCATAATGGTTTATTGAGTAGCCTTGTGCTAACTTGAACCTTGTGCAATAATGAAGTTTTTTTTTCAAATACAATTCTTTTTTTTAATTAAAAAACAATCAACCCAAACTTATTTTATAGAAAACTACGTGACTTTGAGTTCCTCATTGCACCCGAGGATACGTAGGAGCAGAATTTCATTTCTGTCAAGTTGAAATTAAATTTTCATAATTTTGTGGTTTCCTTTTTATAAATAGTTACAATGCTTTGCAAAAAGGGGTAAAATAAATATTTCCAAGGATTATTAAGAATTTACACAATTAACTTAATGTACCGTTTTAGAATGGGTGTGTTAAGGGTGCTGTGGGATTAAGTTTCTGCCTTTCCCTATCCATAACTGACTCCTGAATCTAATCTGGTTCCAAAGATCATTTTCAAAGAAAGGTTTTCTAATTTTTCCTAAGTTAAAATAAAATTAGTGGCGACTCTATTTTTTATTTCTTTTTTCTAAAATTTCATGAGTTGCTATTTTTCACCGCGATCACGGTCGCGACACACATGCTTGGTTATGGATGTTGAATTCGTGGACTGAGAATGATAGAATTATGCCTTGTGAGATTTTGAGCCTATTGATGAATGGATTAAACATTTGTACAATTCTCTTCTTTCTTGTGTGATTTTCACTCATAGAATTGTTCCTCTATAACTTACTTTGATTCTTTTTTAGACTACATTTTTACATGCATACATAAACATGATTGAGATATTTTTCTTGAAATAGCTACTTTAACCAAATAACCAAGAATGATTGGCGCACAAATAGGCAGCCTTGCTCAGCAGCATATTGTCTCAATATGATATCAATCACTTTTATGACTTCTTAGAAATTCTCTGATTCCTACCAACGTAAGGCATTAGAAATGACCTATTTCCCATTGCTTAACCTCTTTGAGCTTAGTTGACCATTCTTTGTTTTGAGCTCATTATGTGCCTTAAATGAAAAATCATGTTTTTACCCGGCCTTAGGGAATAAGATAATATTAGCTTTGTCATTGGATGAGTTCTTGAGTAAGTGTGGGGGTATGTGTGCAGAATGGTTGGTGAAAAAAATGTTTAATTAAAAAAATGTATATATTATGTTCATCTTGTAGAAAAAACAAATGTGTAAAGAAGGGCCAATAAGGCAATAAAGAAGAGGAAAAGAATATGTAAAAGGAATTTGTATTAGGTGGAGTTGGGATGAACTTTCATGCTTGTTAATTGAACTCAGATCTCACATTTTTTTATTCTCTTTGGTATTTAATTTATCATATCCATATTACCTTCTCCTTTACCTTGACCCCATTACAACTTTGAATAAAGTTCTCGTGATATGTGTGTGCATGTGTTTTGAGTAGTGGAGAAGTAGAAGATAAGCCAGCTTATGGTAGTACAATTTTCATGGGTTGAATTGAGTGAAATACCTACATTTTAAACACTTGAGGGATTGAGAGTGAATCTTATGAAGATCTATCATTCTTGACTCATGCTTTTCAATTGAAGTTTCCTTGCTTGTTAGTTTGAGATGTGAAGAAACGTTATCTCATAAATGTTTGGATCCCTTGAATCTTTGGTTGCTCTTCTTGCTTATAAAATTTTACATTCTTAAATATTATTAGAAATTGAATCTTTTAGAATTTCTAACTTTTGAGTTTGTGTTATTTTTCTTTGTTCCTTAGCTTTGGTCTTATGTGTTTTGTCTGGGAGAGAAAAAGATAAGTGTGGAGGAATTTGATAGCAATATATTTTACTCATTTTATAATCCTTTTACTGGGCTTTTTATGGTTTAATTAAGCTTAATTAAGTTGATTTTTGTTATATTTTATGATATTGAGTTTAATTGAATCATTGAAAGAATTATTACTTAAATTGACTTTAAATTGTTTAATTGTAATATTTAGTAAATTAGCTATAAATTTAGTTTCAAATATCTGATTGATGTGATTTTAGTCTTGTAGGAAAGTTAAGACAATTATCTACAACTTTCATGAAGACCTCAAGATCCCAATCATATGTTTGGATAATTTAAATTGGAGATGAAGAAAGATCTAGAGTGCTGATCTTGGCAGCTTAACCTTTGTGCACTCATTCGACCATATATTGAGATGTAGGAGTTTAATTAACCCCAAACTGGTGCCATTCGAAATTTAAGACTCATATCTACAACTTTTATGAAGAACACGAGTCCATTCGAATGGCTTAGAGGTCATATTGGGCTTAGAAGTCAAAATAAAGGAGTTGTAGCTGGACCTGAGCAGTGTGCAGTGATTAGGCCATATCTCGAGCTGTAGGAATGCTTTTGAGTTGAAACCGGTGGCATTCAAAGCTAAGACAAATTCCTACAACTCTTGTGAAGATCACTTGGCGAGAATTTGATGCATGCTATGAGTTCAGCATTGAATTATTTTGGAGACAAGAATCTCTGTAATTTTCCACTCATCAAACTACTATTTGGCATTTTTCACTCATTTACCATTCATCCACTCACTCATTAATCAGCCCATTGTCATTTTGTATCCCTCATCCTCTATAAAAAGGAGCCTTGGCTGATCATTTGAGAATCTTGGTGTTAGAGATCAAGATCATGCTATTGTGTTATTTGCTTATCTTGTTGTAGTTTTCTTTTGTTCTAAATTGAAGTTATGTTCTTCTTCTTCTTCTTCTTCTTCTTCTCTCTTTGTTTCCTCTTGTCTATGAGTAACTAATTTTTATTTTACTTGGGTGAAGCTCTTGGTAATGAAATAAGATTAGATTAATCTCATTCTTGTACTTAAATGATATATTATCAAGTGGTCATTATATGTATTGTATTTTGTTTCCAATAATTTTAGAAATTCTTCTTATAAAGTGGAGATCTTGATTTATTGTAAACAAGATATTGACACAATGAATGCTTGAGCCCATTTATAAGTGGTGGTGTTAATAGATAATTAAAGGAACCATAATATAATTATATATAAAATCTTAAATGAACGTTGAATGTTGTATTTTTTGATTAGAACCTCTGTTATGTGTGAATTTTAATTGAATTATAAAAAAAATTAATTTTATCCTTAATTTACTTATCAAGAGTGGATCTCCTAATCCAAGTGAATCTTTTTAATTTATGACCAAGTTTTATCACCTTTATTGTTATGACAAAATATTTTCCTTACATCAAAGAATTTTTCTTCATTAATTCCTTGTGGATCAACCTCGGACTCCCAAGAATTTATTACTTGAGATAACCTGCACTTGGGTTTGTAACTTATAATTCACATCAATAAATCGTGTTGCTGCATCACACAAAGTCCTACAGGTAATTGGGCTTTTTGGTAGCTCTTTTAGGGTAGGCCACAATGCTGTCCTCAGGGCCTGGGTCTTGGGTTCAGTTGCTATGATTACCTTTCGCTGGGAGAATCACCTTGTCCTTAAGGTGATAAGTGGAACACAGATCCTCCCATTTTTCCCAACTGGTGTCTTCAGGAGTGAGTCCAAGCACTGGACCAGAACTAGCTTTGTTGGAGGAGACGTGGAATGGTCCAACTTGGATTCCAGGATGGACAAAGGTTTCACAGATTTTGAAGAGTTCACGCCAAAATTTATTGATAAAGATGGGATCCCAGTCAGAAAGTAAACTCTGTGGCAGGCCATGATATTTACAGATGATGTCTAAAAAAAGAGCCATTTTGAAGGCTGTGAAGTGAGTTGGAAGAGCCCTAAAATGAGCCCCTTTGGAGAACCGATCAACCACAACTAATACAACTGTGTTACCTTGAGAGGGAGGCATTCTCGAAATAAAATCTACTGAGAGATCTTCCCATACAACAGAGGGAACAGGCAGTGGTTGTAGAAGGCCGGCAGGATGCTTAGTCTCATATTTCGTTTGTTGGCAAGTAGGACACTGTGAAACATAAGCCTTGACATAAGTGGGGATTTGTGAAATTCCTCGAGCAATAGAGCCTCGAAATAGTTGTTATGGTTCAACCAAATCTTCCCTTTATAAAAGATTAAGCCCTGGTGAATTGTGTAGTCAGCATGAGAGGTAGGGTGTTGTTGGATTTGCTGAAGCAACTAAAGGAACTCAGCACTAGTGCCCAGAGACTGGCACAACTGCTCTAAGAAAATGAAATTGGGCATTGAAAGAACAAAACATCGACCAGTACCCTCTTCAGTAGAGCGAGATAAATCATCTGCCACTACATTATTTTTCCCAGCCTTATAATGAATACAGTAATCATAGCCCAACAGTTTAGACAAATAAACCTGCTGCTCTGGGGTCTACATAACCTGAGAAATCAGTTCCTTCAAGTTTTTATGATTAGTAAAAATAACAAAATGATGACCCAAAAGGTATTGTCGCCACTTCCTAACCGCCATTGTGATAGCATGCAATTCCCGAACATAAGTCGAAGCTCGTTGTAGTCTAGGGCAGAATGACTTACTAAAGAATGCAATTGGGTGATCGCGTTACATCAAAACTGCACCCATTGCTGAACCAGAGGCATCAGTCTCAAGTGTGAAAGGGATGGTAAAATCCAGAAGAGCCAAAACTAGAGCTTCATTCATGGCCTTTTTGATAGTATCGAAAGCTGACTGAGCTTCAGAAGTCCACTAAAAAGTATCCTTATAGAGGAGAGCAGTTAAGGGGGAGGCTATCATGGCGTATCCCTTGATGAACTTTCTGTAAAATCTGGTCAAGCCCAGAAAATCGCGTAACTCCTTGACAGAGTTGGGAACTGGCCAATCGACTATGGCACGGATCTTAGAAGGCTCTGGTTCAACTCCTTTGTAAGAGACAATATGTCCTAGGTACTCTAGTTGGAATTAGCCCAGATGACATTTCGAGTGCTTCAATAAAAATTTGCCAATCGAGAGGTTGCGAAAAACTCTTTCCAAATGGTCAAGATGTTTCTCGAATGAGTTGCTGTAAACTAATATATCATCGAAGAAAACAGCTACAAACTTGTGAAGAAAGGGCTTGAACATTTTGTTCATGGTAGCTTGGAACGTAAAAGGGGCATTACAAAGCCCAAACAACATCACCTTATATTCGTAATGTCCTTGATGCGTCCAAAAGGCCATTTTTGGTATATCTTGCTCCCTCATACGAATCTAATGAAACTCTTGTGTGAGATCAAGTTTCGAAAACCATGAAGCACCACCCAACTCATCGAGGAGCTCATCAATGGTGGGCATAGGGAACCGGTCTTTTACGGTAATGGCATTCAAGGCCCTATAGTCGACACAGAAATGCCAACTACCATATTTCATTTTGACGAGAAAGACGGGTGAAGAGAAAGGGCTGTGACTCAACTGGACCATCTCAGAGCGAAGTATCTCTTCAACTTATTTCTTGATTTAGCATTTCTAAAAAAAGGGATAGCGATAAGGTCGGACATTTACTGGCGTGGAGATAGGGATCAAGTGAATTTGGTGATTAGTGTCATGCTCCGGAGGTAACTGTGAGGGAGACCTAAAGAGGTCTTGGTAGCAAAGGAGAAGGATTTCAATCTCTGGTATAGGGTGGGAGAGCTGGGTGTCTGTTTCAGGTTCAGTTGCTATTGTGCCTGGTAAGAGTTGAATGTTGTAAAAAGCAGAAGCGACGTGTGTTTGAATGAAGCGCTTAACTTGTTGGGCTGAAATATCATTGGGCTTGGAAGGGGCATCAGCCTTAAGTACTACAGGCTTACCGTCTAGGTTAAATTGCATGGTGAGTTTATCGTAGTCTGTAATGACGGGTCCAAGTTCCTTAAGCCATTGGACTCCCAAAATGACATCGGCCCCACTGAGAGGTAACACATGGAGGTCAACCTCAAATGACTGGCCCTGTATTAGGATAGTGACCTGTGGGCACAACTGACAGCATTCAAGTACATTTCCGTTGCCCACCATCACTTTTAAAGATTTAGTAGGGAGAGATGACTACCCTAAAAATTTGGCCACCCGATCTTGCACGAAGTTGTGCGTACTGCCACCGTCAACCAGAAGAGTGACTTGATGTTGAGCAATCTTGCCCAAAATTTGAAATGTTTCAGGGGCCAGATAGCCCGAAAGGGCGTTGACACTAATTTGTGAGTCCAAATGGTCCTTAAAAAACTCCCAGGCATGCTATCCTCGGAGGCTGGGTGTGGCGGCTCGTCGTTAGGAAGATGGTCTTCATTATCATCGGCAACTAGCAAAAAGAAACGGCCCTTGCATTTATGGTTGGGACCAAATTTCTCGTCGCAGTTGTAACAGAGCCCCTTCTCACGACACAATGCCATTTCCACCGGTGTTAGTTTCTTGAAATGGGCTTTTGGCAATGATGGTAACAACAGCGGGCTAGGAGAATAAGAAGGAGATGCAGTGGCGAAAGTGCTCTTCCCCTTAAACCCACGGCAGCGATCCTCCAATTTATTCTCTTGTAATTTGGCGAGGGTAGTGGCTTGTGACAACGATATCGGTTGAAGAGCCTGGACTTCCCGCCTGATGTCCGGGGCGAGCTCGGAGATAAAGTAGCTCAAAAGGAATGTAGGAGGGAGTCCAACTATTCGATTGGCCAACCGCTTGAACTCAGTGAGGTACTCATTGACAGAGCCACGTTGGGTGAGCTTAAACAGAGATCCCTTAGGATCGTCGTAATAGGACAAGGCGAACTTGGTCTCCAGCGCCTGTAATAGGCTAGTCCATGAAGTGATTAGTCCATCCCAAAACATCCATTGGTACCAGCTAAGTGCGAGGCCATCCATATAGAACGATGACACAGTGATGCGCTCCTCGTCTGTGTCCCTTGATAGTCGAAGAATTGAGATATTTTGAAAATCCAGCCTATCGCGTCTTCGCCATCAAAATGCGGGACTTCGAGCTTCATGTGAGGTTTAGTAGAACGGTTGGTGAAAGGAGGAGATGGAGAAGGAGGGGGTAAGGGGTTGGTTTCTAAGTGGGCTAGGTGTTCTAAGATGGTATCAATTTTAGCAAAGAGGTCGTTTTGGTTGGTGGTGAGGGTGGCTTGATGTTGGGTAAATCAGAGAATGGCTTCCTCCAGACGGTCAGTGGTGGTTTTAGAGTGGGTAGTGTGTTCAGCCATGGCAGGTCAGACCAGTTGATAGGGTAAGGATTTATTCCCTGAATTCGAGGACAAGGAAACTTCCTAAGAAATGCAGAGATAAAAGAATTGGAATAATACTTTTTCTTGCCTTTTTCATTCATCAACATTGTATTTAAACTGATACATTAACCAATCATTGGATGTCCTTAATTCTAGGTAACAGAATTCTATCAAATGGAAATAACAAAGCACATGGAAATAACCAACTGAATGGAATAATAGCTAATAGAGCTAACAACTAACAACCAACTGACTCAACATGCAAATTATGTAAAATGGTGTTATATGAGAACTGATAAACCGTGTTGCTGCATCACACAAAGTCTTACAAGTAATTGAGCCTTTTGGTAGCTCTTTTGGAGTGGGCCACAATGTTGTCCTCAGGGCCTGGGTCTTGGGTTCGGTTGCTATCAGGGGAGGTAGCTAGGAGCCCCAAATGCTAACCCTAGTAAAGCAAGTTGCAACGTTCGCGACTTTCCATCTACTCCTTTACTTGCAAGTTGAGTTATAGTGGCAATTATGCTTTCCATTTCATAAATTTAGAGTTCTAATTATTTTTTAAAATTTCTTTATAATAATAAATTTATTTTAAGATTTTTTTCACAATTTTTAATAGAACCTGAACAACAGCCTGAGCGGCTGAGCCTATAAAGGAGTGAATTGGACCCATTATTTCTGAACCCATTTGATTGAAGGGTGGGCTCACCGTAAGCCCTAAAAACTCACCCTCTTCAAGGGCTGGGCTCCAGTCTGAAAAGATGCTGTAATTTCTAGGAGCGTTTTTCTTCACAACACCCGGTGTCATCTTTTTCATTCATTTTTTTCCCATTAAGATTTTCTTTTATTCTTTTTGGTGAATGAAAAGTTTAGATAAGGGAAAGTATATAGAAGATTTTCATTTCATTGTTAACACTTGCAGCTTTAGGAGGTCCCACTTCATATAATTAACCAAACCATCTTATGTGCACCATATCCATACAAATTGTGACACGTAAATTAACAGAATTACAAACAATCACGTCAATTTTGAAAGAAACAAAGTAGTTTAGTTCTTTTTTTCGTGTTACATGAAATAAGGTAGTTATTAATATTTTTTTTATCATAGTTAAAGACTTATAGCGAATAGTTATTAGAAATTCTTGAGTTGCACTTATTTACACTTTAAATAAAAAATTTAAGAAAATTATTTATTTTAGTAATAATTTTTAAAAGATAATTAGGGAGGTTAAATAAAATGATTACAAAATTAATTGATACATGTATTAACAAATATCAAAATGCTTATATATAAAAGAAATGATAGAATGTAAAAAGAGGCGGTATAGAATAATTTGTAATTAAAAGAGCTCACAAAGATGTCTCATGTGATAAGCAAGTTTCATTTCGGCAATTAAGAGGCCTACGTAATGACTGGGATTTGAACTCACAAGAAAGCAATTGTGATAAGGGATATTTTCAATATCCCAAGTGAGAATTAATCTTATATTTAAATAGTAGAGAAATCTCCTAAGAAAAAGAAAAATTTGTAATAGACACCGTATGCTAGTCGTATGCAAATTCATGTTACATTGGATGCTTTGAAACCAATGTATCAAAAAAAATAAAAAAAAATAAAAAGAGGTAGTGACATTATTCCAAAAAGAGGTTCTAAATTTAAATATAAAAGTTATATATATATATATATATATGAATAGTCCTAATCACATAACCATGTAATATTCACTTAAAAAAATTGTCCATTCTATCTACAAGTCGTTGGTCTGATGAACAATCAACCATAAGATGAATTGCGAAGTCATTTCTTAAAATTTTGTATAGAAGTTGAGTATATGAGTAACTTTTTTATGTATGTGTGTCTATTCATATATTTTTCTCTGTCTTCTTCTCTTTCTATACAATAAAATATTCGAAAAGTTTGTATACATACCATTTTTTCACATATTTTTTATACTGATGATTGACATGCAAATAATTGATGATTAACTTATATTATTTAGTGATTGAAGATATTAATCGATATGTAAATAACTAATGATTAATGTACAAATAACTAATGATTGACATACATTATGTAGTGCCAATGAATAATATATGCCGATTATGTTAGAAATTTTCCTATGATTTTGGACTTCCATTAATTTATCTGTTTGTTAAAACTGGTTGAATGGTAACTTGATGTTTCCTGAAATCTATTTATATTGTTATCAATAGGTTTATTGGAAATCACATGTTGAACTTTGAGTTCAAATAGTATGTGTGCTTGAAAAGGTGTGAAGTCCGGTTGCTTGTTTCCATGATGGGTGGAACAAGACAACTCTTCAACGAAGAGGCAGGTTCCCTCTCCACTCCCTCTATATATATATGTGTGTCTTTTAAAGACAGAGACATGATCTTTCACTTACAAACTACTATTGCCCCATCCAAAAGAGAGAGGAGAATGAGAGGAAGATCTTGATTCCCATAGTCCACAAAGTGTGTACAAATTCTTGATCCTTCTTGATCGTAGAGTTAACAAGAACAAGATGTCTACAAGAGGTACGCCTTTGATTATTAATATATGGTGTTCTAAATTTATGATTTCTAATGTATACATGTGGTATCAGAGCCTTAGATACATGACTTAGAATTCATTCTAATATGTACATGCATAATTACATGATAACCTAACGATTTAGGGTTTATAACTTGTATTCTTTATGCATGATTATGTGGATATATGATGAGAATTATTTAATTCTATTTTTTGTAAGTTTTTAGATGTATTAAGTCATTTTTAATTCACTGTAAATGACTGAAAACATGAAACCCGTATCCAACCTCCATGGATGAAAACTTCAAGAACACTTGATGTTTCTAAATCATTGTTTTAATTGTTTTTTAATTATGATAGTTGTATAAATCCATTCTAGAACATGTTCAAACATGAAAACAGGCCTTAGAGATGATCAAAACACGTTCAAAAATGGAGAGGGACGTGATTTTCAAACCAGGTTTGAGCAAACCCGTTTTCACATTTTTGGATCCTAAACAATCCATTTTTTGCGAGATTTTCTTCATAAAAATCATCCAAAATGATGAGAATTCTTGTGTTGAGGAAGACCTAATCGTTTTGGGATCAAAATGCGTAAAAAAAATAGTTGAAAATAGAGATGGATTGCGAACCGGGTTGCACGACCCGTTTACCAGAAGAACCGGGTCGTCATGACCCGACTGGAGGAAGAAGAAGAACAGTGTCGTGCGATGAAGCCCACGCGCACTGCATGGAGCGTGGAGCGTGGAGCGCGTGAACAGTGCTTGATGCTCTGTTTTGCATTCTGTTTCTTCCTATGCACTCGTATTGATGCCTAGAATTTATCTATATAGGTTTTATAATTTTTTAGATTTTAAAAATATTTAATATTAATTTATTTCTTGTTTATTCATATTAGACATTTAAGAAAATTAATTTTTAGTGATTCTAAACATGAAAAATATTTTAATATTATGATAAACCTATCTATGATAGCCACTCTCCCTAGTTGTTAATTTTAGATGGTGCACTCTCTAGGTACATTAAGAAAGTTAAAGAATAGATTAGAAAGTGATTATTTGGGCTATTATTGATTTATCCATGTTTAGGGCTCTATTAATTAAAGTAAATATATGCCACCATAGTGGATTATTTGCTGAAATTGATAGGGTTACCTGTGAATAATTTTTAGGATGTTGTGTTACTTAATTAATTTGTGAATTAAACTTACCCACAGGTAATAAATTCATAAATTATTTTGTTGTAACATGTTATTATTTTTGGGATGATCTTTATAGTAAAATTCTTTCTACCCACAGGTGTTAGAATTTTTGTAACTATTATTATTGTATGATATATACTCTATCCACAGGAGAGTTTATATTATATGTATTAAATCCCTGTTTCAGTAAATGTCATTACTATAATTACCCATGATATTAATTATTTTATTATTTAATTTTTTAGCTCCAGTCATTTTTTCTTTGTCTAATACTGCAAACCAAGTTGAGGTTTTGACTGAAACAATTATAAAAAATAGAAGG
This sequence comes from Ormosia semicastrata, assembly GCA_029884595.1. Classification (NCBI taxonomy): domain Eukaryota; kingdom Viridiplantae; phylum Streptophyta; class Magnoliopsida; order Fabales; family Fabaceae; genus Ormosia; species Ormosia semicastrata. Next base: position 11,711,913 of record JAQQTO010000041.1, read on the forward strand.
ATGGTATTGAATTGGCCCTAAGCTTGCTAGACATTGATATAACCATTAGAGAATATGAGCCCACTGCCCTAACTGCCAAAAGCACTAATAAGCAGAAAGCTTATCACAAGGAGTGGACAAAGGGTAATCGCAAGACTTTAATGTTGATTAAGCACTCCATTGACGAGACACTTGTAAAAGTAGTTTCACATTCTGACAATGTCAAAACTTTTCTTGCTTCCATTGGGGAAATGTACGCAGTATTTGGAAAGGCTGAAGCAGGTCAATTGATGAAAACCTTTATTAACATGAAATATGATGGAATTGGTGCTATTAGGCAACACATTATGAAGATGGTAACCATTGCCAATAAACTTAGTGACCTTAAGTGCCATTTGACTGATACTTTTCTAGTTCACTATACTTTAAATTCCCTACCTACTAAGTTTGATGCCTTAAAAACATCTCATAATTCCCAAAAGGAAGAGTAAGATATTAATACCTTAATATCTGTTTGTGCATAAGAAGAGGATAAGATGAATCATTTGGCTTCTGGAAGTATAAATTTAGTTTCTCAGCCACACCATAAGAAGTATTTTAAGAAAAAGGAGAAGAAGCCTCAGGGTAAGAATTGGCGTGATAATAGGCCCGGTCCGTCTCATAAACCTCTTGGTCCAAAACCTAATATTCTTAAGAATGGGTTAAAGTGTTGGTTTTGCAAGTTTGTAGGTCACAAGAAGTCAAATTGTCAAGCTTTCAAATCTTTTATTAAAGAGAAAACTCAAGGTGAGTCACTAGCTTTCGTTTGCTATAAATCTAGTTTGATAGATGTTCCTTTGAATTCACGGTGGCTTGATTCTGGAGCATCTATTCATGTTACTAATTCCTTGCAGGGGTTCAAGAGCAAGCGAAAGCTAAGTGATGATGAAGTCAATTTGTTCGTAGGGAATGGAAATAAAGTCAATGTTCAGTTTATAGGACAAATTGAATTAAAGTTAGAGTCAGGATTTGTTTTACATTTGAAAGACACCTTATATGTACCGTCTATGAGGCGAAATTTAATTTCTTTGTCCAAACTTGACAATTGTGGTTTTTTCTTTAATTTCAATAATGAATCTTGTCTTCTATGTTATGGTTCCCAAGTTGTAGCCAAGGTAATTAAATCTAATGGTTTATATTGTTTAAATCTTGATTCCAATATTTTCAAGTCCCTATATGTTCAAACTATAGGAAACAAAAGGACACTAATCAAAGACACCTCCTTATCTTTATGGCATAGGCGTCTAGGTCATATCTCTAAGGATATAATTAATAGGTTGATAAAGGATAATATCCTACCTTCACTTGATTCTATAGATTTTGGGGATTGTGTAGATTGTATAAGAGGAAAGATGACCAAGACAAGTAGAAAGCGATCTACACGTAGTAAAGAACTTTTAGAAAGAATTTATACAGATATTTATGGTCCTTTAAAACCAACCTTGTGTGAGAATAAATATTTTATTACTTTTATTGATGACTTTTCTCGTTTTGGTTATGTATACCCAATAAATGATAAGTTATTGTCTTTAGAAAGTTTAAAATATTTAAAAATGAGATTGAGAATCAATGTGGTAGAAGAATAAAAATAGTAAGGTCAGACCGATGTGGTGAATATTATGGAAGACATAGTGAAACTGGGCAATTTAATGGACCTTTTGCTAAATACCTTGAGGACTGTGGAATAGTTTCCAAATTTACTGTACCAGGGACTCCTGAACAAAATGGGGTAGCTGAGAGGCGAAATCACACTTTAATGGATATGGTGAGGTCTATGATGAGTCAGTCCAAATTACTTGATTTTCTTTGGGGAGAAGCCCTTAAAACAGCCATGTATATACTAAATAGAGTGCCTTCTAAGTCTGTTTCCAAAACTCCATTTGAATTGTTTAAAAAGTGGAAACCTAGCCTTAACCATCTTCGTGTGTGGGGTTGTGCCACTGAGGTGAAATTTATGACCCTACTGCATCAAAATTAAGTCCTAAGACTACCAGGTGTTACTTTATTGGTTATCCTATCAATGCTAAAGGCTACAGATTCTACTGCCCTACCCGTGGAACAAAAATAGTTGAAGCAATTACTGCCAAATTCCTTAAGAATGATGTGGGGAATTCTGATGATACTGTGGATGATGGCACAAGTTCTAGTGGAGAAAATGTTATTGTACCTGTTCGTATTATACAAGAAAGAATTGTCAGTGAGTCATTTGAAAGGGTTACTGAGGAACCACAATAAGAAGTTATAGAAGAGTCATTGCTGGCAGCTCCTGAACATCTTGTTGAGATTCCTCCTTTTAGAAGATCTCAAAGAGAAAGAAGACTGGCCAACCTTGATAATTACTATACTTTTCTAGGGGGAGATAGATATTAATGTTGGGTGCATGTCAGATGCAAACAATTATAAGGAAGTAGTTTCTAGTGCTCTATCTGATAATTGGATTGAAGCAATGAATGATGAAATACTCTCTATGAATAATAATGATGTGTGGGAGATTGTGGAACCTCCTGAAGGTGTTAAGCCTATTGGGTGCAAATGGGTGTTTAAGATGAAGAAAGATTCTAAGGGAAATGTGGAGCGCTTTAAAGCAAGATTGGTGGCAAAAGGATTCACTCAAAAGGAGGGAATTGACTACAAAGAGACTTTCTCTCCTATTTCTTCTAAGGATTAATTCCAAATTATTATAGCTCTAGTTACTCATTATGATTTGGAGTTGCACCAGATGGATGTAAAGACAACATTCTTGAATGGAGATCTTTATGAAGAGGTCTACATACAGCAACCAGAAGGTTTTATAGAAAATAGAAAAGAACATATGGCATGCAAATTGAAGAAGTCTATTTATGGTTTGAAGCAAGCTTCTAGACAATGATATATTAAATTTGATGAAGTTGTTTCTTCTATGGGCTTTGTGGAGAATAAGGTAGATCAATGCATATATCTTAAGGTACATGAGAGTAAATTCATTTTTCTTATTCTCTATGTGGATGATATTTTACTTGCCAGCAATAGTTATGATCTATTTGTTGAGATCAAAGATATGTTGTCAGTTACTTTTGATATGAAAGATCTTGGAAAAGCTTCTTTTGTTTTGGGCATTGAGATTCATAGAGACAGGAGTCGTAGGCTTTTGGGTTTATCTCAAAGAGTCTATATTGATCGTGTTCTTAAAAGGTATAATATGGAAACTTGTAGGCCTGGTGATGTTCCTATTACCAAAAGAGATAAGTTAAGTAAGGAGCAGTGCCCTAAAAATGATATTGAGAGGAGTTCCATGACAAATGTGCTTTATGCTAGTGTGGTTGGTAGCCTTATGTATGCTCAGGTGTGCACTAGACTTGATCTGTGTTTCGCTGTTAGTGCATTGGGCAGATATCTATCTAATCTGGAACATGCTCATTGGGTAGCTATTAAGAAGGTTATGAGGTACCTGCAGAAGACAAAGGATTATATGCTTATTTACAGGAATTTGGATGATTTAAATGTCATTGGCTACTCTAATTCAAACTTTACTGGATGTATAGATGATGATATATCAACTTTTGGATACATTTTCATGTTAGCCGGAAGAGCTATATCTTGGGAAAGCGTAAAGCAAACTCTAACAGCTTCTTCCACAATGCAAGCTGAGTTTGTTGCATTGTATGGTGCAGCTTCACATGCTATGTGGTTAAGAAACTTTATTTCTGCTCTTGGTGTTGTTGACTCTATTTCTAAACCATTGAAAATTTATTATGATAATCGAGCTGCTGTTTTGTTCACTAAGAATAATAGAACCACTTCTGCCTCTAAACATATAAGGATCAAATTCTTGGTGGTGAGAGAAATGTTTGATAGCCGAGAGATTCTTGTTGAGCATATTCTTACTGATGAGATGCTTACTGACCCCCTAACTAAAGGACTTAGACCCATAGTGTTTATGAGACATGTTGAGAACATGGGTATTTTAAGATCCTTTAATGTAATTGATTAGTCGGAGTTGTCATTTATTGTATACTTGTTACATTGAACTTATGTAATGCTCATTTAATAAAATTATGTGCATGTTTATTTTTTATATCGTTGTCATAATGATTATTATATAGTTTTATTGTTGTGTTGTCTCAAGATGTTTAATTTTCTTAAAGAAAATGATGTTTAATGATAAATATGTTTATAATCTCCTTGGGGAGATTGATGGTGTTTTCTTGAAAAAACACAATGTATGATCGATACACATTAACTTAAAGGGCAAATGATCACAAACTAAGTTATGTTGTGTATCTACACTAGCACACTTGAATTATGATCATGGCAATAAGATTATTAGTTACGTAGTCATTAGTGAATTAGACTCTTATAGTTTATCTATCACTTATGGCTCTTAATTGGTAGTTTTATTGAATTCTTTGATCATGTTTAATTTGAGTGTAATCAGGTTATTTTAGTGATCACAATTGTTCAACCAGATTTTTTTATTTTCAAAAGGAATTTTGTAAACATACCTATATTTATTTATATATTTATTTATTTTTTAAATTCTTTTGAGTTAAATTAAACTGAATCAATGTTGTCCAAGTGGGAGAATGTTAGAAAATTTTCTATAATTTTGGACTTCCATTGATTTGTCTGTTTGTTAAAACTGGTTGAATGGTAACCTGATGTTTCTTGAAATCTATTTATATTGTGATCAATGGGTTTATTGGAAATCACATGTTAGACTTTGAGTTCAAATAGTATGTGTGCTTGAAAAAGTATAAGGCCTGGTTGCTTGTTTCCATGATGGGTAGAACAAGACAACTCTTCAACGAAGGGGCAGGTCCCCTCTCCACTCCCTCTATATATATATGTGTCTTTTAAAAATAGAGACATGATCTTTCACTCACAAACTCCTATTGCCCCATCCAAAAAAGAGATGAGAAGGAGAGGAATATCCTGATTCCTGTAGTCCACATAGTGTGTACAAATTCTTGATCTTTCTTGATCGTAAAATTAACAAGAACAAGATGTCTAGAAGAGGTACGCCTTTGATTATTAATATATGGTATTCTAAATTCATGATCTATTATCTAGGGACATTCTTAGTAATGATTTCTAATGTCTACATATTATCAATTATTTACATGTTATCACAAATATAAAAAAAAAAAGTGCAAAAAATAGTGTGCGAAAAATATTACATACTCCTCTAACCTGCAAGTCTGGCTCGACCACTATTCAGTGGAATCTCTAAAAGTCAAACACAGTGCAGGACAATTACATATAACTGTGCATTTGAGTGTTGTCAAACTAACAATAACAATGCTAATCAACTTTTCGAAATGAGGTTTGATTTCGTGTAAAAGCTGTATATATATAGGAGGGAATAATATGATGTGAACATAAAGATAGGTCAGAAGTCACAACCTGACTATGCAAGCATCTCATCTCTTCCAGTCCAAACCCAAATGTCAGCCCCACCACTACCTTATTTCCCAAGTTAAAATTGGGGGATTATAGGCTTGATGTCATAATGTAATATCGTTAAATTTATATTGTATTCAAGAAGGAACAAGCTTTCATTGTCCAAGCTATTTAATTTGTTGACAATGACAACAGTCACCGACGAACAAGACAACAATAGGCAAAAGCTGGCAACCAATTGTTACTTTAAAGTGTGCTAACAAAACAAAAATAGAGTTCATGTTAGGAATGTTGCAATCACACCAAGTTTGGCCTATCTAAACAAAGTTCATCTCTCCCTTTTTCTCTCTCTAGGCACAGGAAGTTGGGGTGGCCAGGTTGCTGCAAAGCCAAAGGCCAAAAGAAAAGTTTGCCTACTTGGATGCCACATTTCTTTTTCGTATGTGTAATCCAAGGATGATGAAATTTTTGTCAAAAAAGGTACTTTGTTTAAGATGGTTTACTTCTGTTTAGGCTAATGAGTTGCACTAAAAATCTCTCATCTATGTGGTTTTGTTAGTGTACGTGTGTAAATTTGACACTCCACTAGATATATGTGACCACATGTATTTTGTAGGAATTCAGAACGGAAAAAGCAAACAAGAAAAAGTATAAAAGTGACGGACGAGATTTTGCATATTACTTTAGCAGTTGCACTTGCATACCCTGCACACATGTATGCCCATCACAATCTTTCTTAAAACGGAATTTTATTTGAAGTGATTAAAGGTTTGTTATACATTTGGCCCAATGCAAACAAGCGTTTGTGAGAAGGGAGAAAAATATTGCTTCAAGTAAACGCGTCTTGAAAGACATAATTGCAGACCAAAAAAAGAAAAAAGAGAAAGATATATTTGATATCTACACCCGTTTGCATTGAAAAAAAAAAAAACTCAAATAAACAAACTATAAATTTTATATAGGAGCCAGTTATTTTATTTGTTCTAATTTTAAATGTATAGTTATACTTTACTTTTAATATCAAAATTTTATTTTACAGAAAACATTTTGGCACATTATTCCCTAATTCATAGAATTAATTGTAATTTTTCTCTGATAGCACCTTATATAATATTGAGATTTAAGATTTACTTTATATCAATAACGCTCAAAATATGATACTAATGTGCTGAATATCTTATACAACGAAAAAATAAAAAAGAAACCAAAAAATTTAAGGATTTTAGAATGCCCTAATGAAAACAAAAACAAAAACAAAAATCAACCTAGACCCAAAAAAGTTCGATCAAAACCCAGAGAGAAAAATTTTGACGAAGAATTTTTATATCTTTGAGTTGAACGACAATTTGTTTAATTAAAATTACTTTTGACTATAGCTTCATACAGTCGCAATGATTGAAAATTTATATAAATAACATTTGAATCCAATAACATTATTTTCAACAATAAATTAATGCATTATGTATACTATCAATGGTTAGTTTTGCTTGATGTATCCATGCTCAGCCAATTTTTATGAGCATTTAAGGAGAGCCCCTTTGCAGAATCACGTGATAGATCAAAATTTCATAACATGACAACTAGAGTTTGAATGCAGGTCTCCACATACAACCTGAATGTTTAAGCAGTAATTCTTTTGAAGATGTAGCAACGATGACTAAGTACGCCAAAACCCACAACCATAAAGATAATTATAAATGAAGTGAAATGACTCCTAGATTCTTGACTATCAAACATGAATGAGGATGCATACAAAATTCTGATATGGAAAAAATTACAGACTCCTCCTTTTTTCTTTAAAAAAATTTCTCAACTATAAATGAAATGACCCAGATTTCGCTAGTGCTTCAGGATAGAGAACACAAGCATATTCAGTATAAGAATGGAAAACCAAGCAACATAGATCCCAATATAATTTGCATCCAATTGCAGAATATCAAACTAGCATGTTCCATGGTATTAAGATCCCCAAAAAAACATATTTTCAACAGGAGATTAATCCAGGTTGTATTGCGAGAATCCCTAAACTTCCAATTCCAAATAAATAATCTCCACTGGAGACTTCTCATCGTTAAACCAGTCTCAATAATAAGCTCTTATACAAACTACAAAGCAGAGTACGATGTCATATGTCGACTCAAGGCATCTCTTGGTTTTACCTTTAAGTCTTATACGCATCTTCTATTTTGTTCAAGCTCTTTAGAAGACCAGGTTTGAACTATATGCCATTCATCCTATTTACAATAGTGGCACAACGCATAAGATGCATTCAACCCATACTATAAGCGTTGAAGATCCAGTAAAAAACTCAGTTATTTTTTTATTTTTTATTTTGTACTCTAAACTCAGATATTTTATTAAACACATATAGTGATATACATTACACAAATGTTTCAACAGTTCCTAAATACATTCTAGAATCTAATCAATCCAAAGTTCCAAACAAAGGGAAGGGAGTGCAACATCAAGCAAACACAAGAAAATTACAAGAATACTTGATAATTTTGAAGAATCAAAACATTCAACAACCAAGAATGCCCCAACTGACTTGAAAATGTATCACTTAACTACAAGCTCCTATAACATCAGTCATAGGAGGATTGACAGGCTCATATATATATATTAGTCAGGAGAATGACGTTGCTCTGGGGCAAAAAAAAAGGGACAGAAATGTTAGTCAATAACATATTACATTGATTTGATAATCTTGCGTATAGACAAAAATACAAGGAAAATATTATTTCAGTTTTGAGATAGTATATTGTTGATCTCTAATAGATCAGTACATATTATCTTATAATTTCTCTCACCCTTAACTTTTATGTACAAAAGAAAAATACAACACATACAAATCATAAACTTGTCTAATAAAAACTTAAGAAGAAGAAGAGAAAAGTGACACCTTCTAGCTTGTGAGCCACCCACATAGATACTATCACTCAGTTTGCTCAAGAACCTGATGTAAGAATATCTCCAAGAACGATAGAGTAATATTGGGCCTATAAATCCCCAGAATCAAACAACAAATCCCAGTCCTAAGCTCATATAAAATGCTCCCGAGAAAATTGATTCATTCTCTTCATGATCAAATACAAATGGTACATGAGGTACTGGTGTCTCATCTTCTGAGCAGATCTCAAGTGGCTTTCCACAAAGATCCAGATTTCCTTCAGAACTAGAGGCATCAAAGCTTTGCAATTGTGTTCCAATTGGGATTTTTCCAATGAGATCATTGTTTGACAAATCCAATACACTACAACAATAACAACAACAACAACCAAGCCTTTTCCCACTAGGTGGGGTCGGCTACTTGGATTAAATGACGCCATTGTGCCCTATCATAAACCAAGTCTTCAGATATGCTATTCAGATCTAAATCTTTTTTAATCGTTTCACCTATAGTCTTTCTTGGTCTTCCTCTACTTCTAGCTATTAGACTATTATCTACCTGATCTACTCTTCTTACAGGAGCTTTTAAGGGTCTTCTCCTTACATGTCCAAACCACCTAAGGCAGATTCTCCCATCTTTTCCACAATAGGTGCTACCCCTACTTTCTCTCTAATACATTCATTCCTTATCCTATCTTGTCTTGTATGGCCACACATCCAACACAACATCCTCATCTCCGCAACACTGATTGTGAACACCATATTTTGACCGGGGTTTTGATTTTATTTATTTTAAAAAAAACAAAAAAACAAAAACAAAAAAAACAAAAAAAAAACAAAAGAGTAAGAGAATTTATTTTTTTAGGCCCAATTGCAGGCCTGCTACTACTAAAAAAAAAGAAGAAGAAGAAGAAGGGGAACACTGATCTCGTTCAAAAAAAAAATGAAAGGGGGGGCTCAAAAAAGAAAAAACCTCACCTTCCATCCAACTTCATCTGCTGGAACCTGACACGACACCCTTCATTAGCCCCAAAAGCACATTCCATTTTGTTACAACCTTGATCACCATAAACCTCCAAACCAGCAGCAACATCTCGGCCATCCCAACACCTTTCATCAACACCAACACTTTCATCTCCATTCTCAATACTCCACCCTCGTCACCTACGTACCAAAGAACCACCATCGCCATCATTAGCCTTCTACCCCATCACCTTCTTCCACCGTCTAACGGCAAAGGGAAGAGTCACACCAAGAACCTTCCATTTCACCATCCTTTATCATATCCCATCTTCAGCCAAGGAAAGAAGATTGATGATGTTGAGTTGATCTCTGGTGGTAGCTGAAAAAAAGAAAAAAAGCAAGACTGCTGGGGAGGCTGCTGGGAACGAAAGGATTTTTTTGATTCTTTTTTGAGTTGAGTGTGTTATTGGTAGCACAGAAGAGGTAAGCCCTTTCTCATCACTATCCTTGCATTGTTGTGAGTAAAAATGTAGTGTTCAAATGCATGCTTGGATACTGGCTGGTTAGTTATGTTGTCCATCTTCTTTTCCTTTTCTTTTTAGCCATGAGCACCATACGCACACTGGCACTCCTCCCTTTCTGCATCACATTTCTCAAACCACCAAAGAATTCATCTTCACCTCCAGAAAACCGTAACCACCACCTTCAATAACTTCACAAAGCACCATCATTCCCCATTCGACCGTCGAAATCCAAAGAGCCACATCCTTCCCCTTTAACCGACCGTCGAACCCCACGAACCACATCATTGGACCCTCAACCTACTTCTTCACAAAATACCATCATTCCCTCTACCGACCGTCGAACTACATCACCGACCTTCACCTCACTCGACCGTCGAACCACACCATGTGACCCCAACCCCTTCACAAAGCCCACCTTCACTTCATTCGACCGTCGAACCACACCATTGGACCCTCAACCCACTTCACAAAATACCATCATTCCTCTACCGACCGTCGAACTACATCGGTGACCTTCACCTCACTCGACCGTCGAACCACACCATTGTGACCCTCAACTCCTTCACAAAGCCCACCTTCACCTCACTTGACCGTCGAACCACACCGGATATTAGCCCTCACCGACAACCCATCCAAACCCTCACACCATCAACCAAACTCCATCACATCCGACTGTCGGACCCCAAAAAAATTGTGACCTCCACCATCTTCATCAATTGCAACCGACCGTCGAAATCCAAAGAGCCACATCCTTCCCCTTTCCGACCGTCGAACCCAAGCACCGAATCCATCACCCCTTCCCAACCGACCGTCGAATCCATCCCATCCTTACCCCCAACCGACCGTCGAATCCATCACCCATTCCCAACCGACCGTCGAATCCATCCCATCCTTACCCCCAACCGACCGTCGAATCCATCCCATCCTTATCCCCACCGACTGTCGAACTCGAAAACAGAATCACTCAATCTCCCTAAACCGACCGTCGAACCAATTTCCAAATCCTTCCCCAAACGTCCTCTGTATGTGCTCGTTATTGGTGCTCAAGGTTTCAAACTCTTTTTTTTTTTTTTAAATATGAATTGTTGGACTGTCTTTTGGGATTTGAGTTTGAATCTCGTGATTTCTTGCCCATTTCATATTAAGGCAATAATGATACATTTTTTTTGGCAAAAAAAAAAGGGTAAAAGAATATAAAAATAGCAAATAAAAAAAATCTTTTAATCCATGCAATGACCAATGATGATGATTGAATAGCGGATGCTATCTTCATTATCTTTTGGATCATAAGGGTTTATTGAGTAGCCTAGTGCTAACTTGAATCCTGTGCAAAAAATGGGTTCGCTTTCAAATAAATTTTTTTTAATTAAAATCAATTAACCCACACTTATTTTATAAAGAACTACGTAACTTTGAGTTCCCCATTGCACCAGGGGATACGTAGGAGCATAATTTCATTTCTGACAAGCCCAAATTTAAATTTTCATAATTTTGTGATTTTTCTTTTATAAATAGTTACAATGTTTTGTAAAAAGGGGTAAAATAAGTATTTTCAAAGATTGTTAAAAATTTGCACAATTAACCTAAGGTACCGTCTTAGGACGAGGTGCGTTAGGTGCAGTGGGATTAAGTTTCCACCCTTCCCTAAGCATAACCGACTCCCGAATCCGATCTGGTTCCAAAGACCATTTTCAAAGAGAGGTTTTCCAATTTTTCCAAATTCAAATAAAATTGGTGGCGACTCCATTTTCCATTGTCATATTTCTAAGATCTAACGAGTTGCTAATTTCCCGCCGCGATCCCGGTCGCGACACTGATCTTATGCTCTTGTGGCTTTTTACTGCCCAACATTCAGTACCATACAATATCGCAGGCCTTATAGCTGTGCGGTAAAATTTACCCTTAAACTTGAGAGGCACTTTTCTATCACAAATAACTCCTGAAGCATTCTTCCATTTCATCCATCCAGCTTGAATCCTATGGTTTACATCTCCCTCTATCTCTCCATCATTTTGTATGATAGATCCAAGGTACCTAAATTGTGTGACTTGTGGTATTGTATGATCTGACAAATCCAATACACTGAGACGATCAATTTGAGCAAGGCTAGAAGGAATCCTACCAGATAAATGATTTCTTGACAAATCAAGATATTCCAATGATTTTAAATTCCCAAGCCCAGATATTATTTCCCCACTCAAACTGTTCCTTCATAAGTTCAAAGACAACAATCGAAATAAAGATCCAATCTCTCAGGGTATTTCTCCCATTAGATTATTGCTTGAGAGATCAATGCTATCAAGAAGCAACTCTGGATTTTTGAACCTTGAAACTAGTTTGAAGTCAAAATTAACATTGGAAAGTCAGTAAACTTAAGTGGCAAGTTTGAAATTGTGCCTCTCAAACTGTTGTATGAGATATTCATGGCATACATATTTTGTGATATGTGCCAAAACCACCATGGTACAACGTCAATAATCCCAGCATTAATTAGAAATATTCAAATTCATTAAATGACTTTGAGTCTGGAGCCATCTTGGAAAACTCGGACCCAACATGCAAGATGCTAGTTCTAATCTACTTAATTGGAAAGGAGGAACTCAGCTGGTGCCAAATTTTACAGACAATGAGTTATCTGATAAGTCTAACCTCTTCAATTTGGACAAATTAGTGAAATGTGCTTCAGTGACATCACCCTCGAAAGAATTCTTGTTGAGTATCAAGTACTTCGACTTAGATAGCAATCCAATGCTTTCAGGTATTTCTCCATTTAATTGATTATGAGAAAGTCTTAAATCATTAAGAGATGATAAAGTTAAAAGATTAGTGTCGCGACCGGGATCGCGACGGGATGACAAAAAATATTCAAATTTTGAAAATCAATGGAGTCGCCAACAATGTTTATGTGAATTGGAAAAACATTAGAAAAATCATTTAATTAGGACAATTGGTCTTTTTAAAAATGAGTTTGGATTTGAGAGTCGATTACAGGTAGGGAATGTGTTAGCACCCTACACTGCCCGTTCCAGGAACGGTACCTTATGTTAGTTGTGCAAAATTTAATAATCTCAAATATATTTATTTTTATCCCTTCTTATAAAAAAAGACTTTGTAACTAAATTTTTTATTTTTGTTTATATTTTTAAAAAAAAGAGTAAAGAGAAAAGAAATTACAAAAATTTAGTTTTTGGCTTGACAGAAAAGAATTTCTGCTCCTACGTATTTCCTAGTACAATGAGAAACTCAAAGTCACGTAATTCTTTAGAAAATGATTATGAGTTAGTTGCTTTTAATTTTGGAAAGATTTTTATTTTATTTTTAAATCTATTTGATTTTTTTATTTTTTTTTTAAAAGGTTCGAATCATCAATGGTCACAACTTAAATAACTCTAAAAGTCACAAGATTTACAAGTGTAGCTAATCCTGTTTTATTCTTTTCATCAAAATTTAATTATTTTTTTTATATTTTTATATTTTAAATTTTTTGTATTTTTTTTATTTATTTTGACATATCTCATTTTATCAAGTATAATATCCATAATGATAAATGACTAAGATAAGAAACGGGTGGCTAAATAGCCATTATTTTTGGAATAAATTCTAAGCCTGCAAAGATATTATATAAAAGTGATGAATTAAAATTGTTAATTTTGCAAGAAAAAATAAATTTTTAAAAAATTAAAAGAAAAGAAAAAAGAGTTTTCAAAATATTTTATTTTTTATTAGAGATTTTGAATAAAATTATTTAAAAGGAATTTTGCAAAGAAAAAATTATTTTGAAAAGTAAAAAAAAAAAATTTCATTCACCACAATCATAATGTTGAGTTTATGTGAAATTGTTCGTTTTTATTTGAGGGTTTTTATTTTATAAAAATGATTTTATTTTGGTTTATATATAAAAATGTTGTATTTTAGTTGGTAAAATATTTTAATTTTAATGTTGAATTAGACCTCACCAGCGCTTCCGACAAGATCTAATATAAAGCCTCAAAAGTATTGAGAAGAGTGTATTTGATCGGTGCTCCAATCCTCTCTCAATTTTTTCATCGTTGGTCAATTTTAAATTATTGATTAATACATTAATAAAAAATGTGTTAAATTAAAATACAGATAATATAAATTCCAAATTAGCAACTACATATCAATCCAAATAAATAGACAATTAAGTAAATAATAATATAGAAAAAAAGTAAAAGGAACAAAAAAGTCATGCAAGCAAAAAAAAGTGAAGGAAAACGAAAAAGAAGACTTTTAGTTTTGCAAAACAAAGAGGATTTTTAGCCTCTAGAAATAGAGAAACAGAACAGAGGAAGAAAGGAGACAAAAGGGGGAGCTCACGGACAGGGAGGCGGCTCGCGGCGGTTCTGGCAGAAGGCAACGAGTTCGCGCAGCCTAGTTACGGTGGAGATGGTTCACGATACGGCGTGGGGGAAGTGCGGCGCAAGCGCGTGGTTCTGGGCTTGCAATGGCTCGTGGAGGAATGGATCTACTCGTGACTACGGGTGACAGTGGTGGAGCGGTCTGGTTCGAGGTGATTGTTGGGTAGAGGCTGTACGTGGTGGCTAGCAACTGGGTTTGTGAAACGGCAGAGCTTGCGAGTTGCAGATCCAGCACTAGTGATGGTGGGTTCGCGAGTGCAATCTCGGATCTAAGTGTTGGCTGGTTCTAGGCTTGCGATGCGTGAATCACGGTGGAGCGCGGTTGCTGTGCGTGGAGCACGACGCAGTGCGCCTCTGTCAGCAACACACCTCTATCAGCAACGCGGGGACTGGGTGGCTGGTGGTTCTGGTTATTTGAAGTGGTTGAGGAGTTAGTATTGTTTGGGTGGTTGTGTTTGTGAAGATTGATGGTAGGTGAAGGTAGAGGATGGAGGGTGATGGTTGGAGATGGTGGTTGTTAATGAAGGTGATGGAGGTGAATGGGTGTTTGGAGGTTGAGGATGATGGGTTTGAAGAGTGGGTTGAAGATGGTGGAGAGGATGATTATGGATGGATGATGAAGGTGAAAGTGGGGTCACAGTGGTTTTCGTAGGTTGATGGAGATGGAAATTTTTGTTTGCCTCTGTCTGTGGAAATTGCCTCCGTCTATAAATTTTTTGTTTTTGCAGGAAGATATTTGAGATTGTGAAACCGTGAGTGTGAGGGAGGGAATTTTTTGTGATTGCCTTCGCCTTTAAGAATTTTTCTATGTGTTTTTTGGTATCTGTCTAGGGGAATTTCTTTTTTGTGTTTCTTCCTCTCTAATCTCTTTGAGATTTATATGGTTTTGTTTGCAAAAATTTTTCTCCATCTTTTCGGTGAGTGGGAGACAAACAAAAAAGGAAAATCTTATCAAATTTCTTTCACAACTGTAAAGCAGATAATGTCATTTGAATTAGGTTAAATAATGTTGTAAAATTTAACTCTACATTAGATGATTGCAACATCTTTGGCTTTGCGCCCAACCACTCTGCATGTCTTTTCTTTTTCTTTTATTTTGTTTGACTTTTGTTTTATTTTTGTTTTATTTTTTTTTTTTTTTTTTTGCACTAGGTGCACTTTTTTATTTTTTATTATTATAAAAAAATATTTTTTTTATTTTTATTTTTACAAACAACAAAAAAAAATAATTAAAAAAATTTCAAAGCATTACAATTAAACATCAATTAACACAAACTCATTAGTTTTTTTATTAAACAGTAAAAATTAAAATTTTATAGACAAAATTGAGTATCAACAGTTATCTCCCTTTGTTTTACATTTAAATTAAATGGAAAGCAAAGAAATTGATTCAATTTTGTCCATAAAACTTAATGAAAAAGTAAAAAGCTTGCGGAGTCGGGTATCCACTGAATCTTGACAAGAAAAAGTAAAAAGCTTGCGGAGTCGGGTATCCACTGAAACTTGGCAAAAAAGT
Source organism: Ormosia semicastrata (assembly GCA_029884595.1). NCBI lineage: Eukaryota > Viridiplantae > Streptophyta > Magnoliopsida > Fabales > Fabaceae > Ormosia > Ormosia semicastrata. The sequence goes on from JAQQTO010000041.1 coordinate 11,727,581, forward strand.
AAAAAACTTGCGGAGTCAGCTATCCGTTGAAGGTTGACAAGAAAAATAAAAAGCTTGCGGAGTCGGGTATCCACTGAAACTTGGCAGAAAAGTAAAAAGCTTGTGGAGTCGGGTATCCGCTGAAGCTTAACAGAAAAGTAAAAAGCTTACAGAGTCGGGTATCCGCTGAAGCTTGACAAAGAAAAGTAAAAAGCTTGTAGAGTCAGGTATCCACTAAAGCTTGACAAAAAAGTAAAAGCTTGCGGAGTCGAGTATCCATTGAAACTTAACTAAAAGGTAAAAAGCTTGCAGAGTGGAATATCCGCTGAAACTTGACAAAAAGGTAAAAAATTTGTGGAGTTGGGTATCCGCTGAAACTTGACAGAAAAGTAAAACGCTTGCAGAGTTGGGTATCCGCTGAAGCTTGACAGAAAAGAAAAAGCTTGCGGAGTCGAGTATCCACTGAAGCTTGGCAAAAAAGTAAAAAGATTGCGGAATCGGGTATCCGCTGAAACTTAACAATAATGTAAAAAGCTTACGGAGTCAGGTATCCGCTGAATCTTAATAGAAAGGTAAAAAACTTACGGAGTCGGGTATCCGCTGAAGCTTGACAAGAAAAGTAAAAAGCTTATGGAGTCGGGTATCCACTGAAACTTGGAAGAAAAATAAAAAGCTTGCGGAGTCGGGTATCCCCTAAAACTTGATAGAAAAGTAAAAAGCTTACGGAGTCGGGCATCCGTTGAAGCTTGACAGAAAGGTAAAAAGCTTGCGGAGTCGGGGATCCACTGAAACTTGACAGAAAAGTAAAAAGCTTACGGAGTCGGGTATCCGCTGAAACTTAACAGAAACAAGGAAGGAAAACTTAAAGCATAAAAGCTTAAAGGCAATGGGTACGGGAACCTAGAAAACATTAAAGGCAATGGGTACAGGGACCCGAAATCATAAAAGACAATGGGTATGTTGCCCTGACTTATCACAGAAACTACAAGCAATAGGTGCGAAGACCTAAAAAGAAAATGTAATAGACATAAGGCTCTGATTTGACTGAAAATAGCAAGTTGGACCTTTGTAGGTTAAGATTAGCAAAATGAAATAGTGCACTATGCATGCTTCAAATGTATGAGAGTATAAAAAACTCTTTTTTCCTTTTTTTTCTCTTCTCTTTTTTTTTTTGTGTCTCTACAACCCCTGAGGACATGATTGCAATCATTTTCAAAGATAAACTGGAATGAGATTTATTGACATCCTTTCATTTGCCTATTCAGTCGATGGTTGAAATGTCCATCCAGGATGACCCTTGAGGTGTGCATTAGATGTGATAGTGACCTGACTATCCTTTCTTTCCTCATCAATACTATCACCGAGATTTCATTGTATTTGCCATGACCTTTTGAGATTTCCAGAACAAATCTAATGCTTTTGCAATATTGTCACATATTTCACATCTCAATATAAAACTATCATAAAAATGCATATTAGATCAACAATGGGTTGCAACGAAAATGAATTATTATTAGAGAAAAGAATAATACAAGAAAGATAGTTCAAAAGGGATCAAAATTGACAAGTTTACAAAAGAGATGTTGGAATGGAGTTTTCCAGTTCTTCAGTGGTGTTCTCTTGGATGATTAGTGCTAATTTCCCATGCATACAACCTTAAACACCTATTTGTTTGTTTTTAAGAATATGATTTGATCCACTTTTCATATATTGGGAGTGTTTTCTGACAAGATTTCGTATATTCAAATTGCCCCAGTTCGGCCTAAATACTCTCAAACTACCCCAGTTTATGACTTGAGGTAAGTTCACTTCTTCGGATGTGTCAAGTACCATTTTTTTTAAAACCCTAACTTTTGCCTTGGTCACTCTTTCGAGTTTTCAACCTAGCGGGTCGCTCTAGCTTTTGCCTAGGTTGCCTTTTTCAGGTTTTCAGCCTAGTGACCCATTTTTTCTTTTCTTCTTCTTCTTTTTAAGTATAGTACATTTTGACTGCATCTAAATTTACGGGAAGTGGTAAATCTTCACCATCCATGTTTGTGAGAATCAAGGCCCCTCCTGAGAAAGCCTTTTTTACAATATAAGGCCCTTCATAGTTTGGAGTCCATTTTTCTCGATGATCTTTTTGAATGGGAAGAATCTTCTTGAGTACCAGGTCTCCTTCTTGAAAATGTCGTGGACGTACCTTTTTTGCATAGGCTTTCATCATTCTCTTCTAGTAAAACTGGCCATGACACAGTGCAGCTAATCTCCTTCCTTCAATGAAGTTTAACTGATCAAGTCGAGTCTGGACCCATTCAGCTTCTTCTAATCCTGCCTCCATCAGTACTCTTAATGATGGAATTTCCACTTCAATAGAGAGTACTGCTTCCATTCCATAAACCAAAGAGAAAGGGGTTGCCCTAGTTGAAGTACGAATGGACGTACGATAACCATGCAGTGCAAATGGTAGCATTTCGTGTCAATCTTTGTATGTTACAACCATCTTCTGGATAATCTTCTTGATGTTCTTGTTTGCTGCCTCAACTGCCCCATTCATCTTAGGGCGATAAGGTGAAGAATTATGGTGCTCAATTTTGAAACTCTCACACATCTCTTTCATCATCTTATTGTTCAAATTAGTGGCATTGTCAGTGATGATCTTGCTTGGCAAACCGTAACGACAAATCAACTCCCTTTTGACAAACTTGATCACTACACTCCTAGTGACATTGGCATAGGAAGCAGCTTCGACCCATTTTGTGAAGTAATCAATTGCAACAAGAATAAAGCGATGTCCATTTGAGGCCTTCGGTTCAATGAACCCTATGACATCCATTCCCCACATTGAGAATGGCCAAGGTGCTGTTAAAACATTTAAAGGTACCGGTGGTGCGTGAACCTTGTCAGCATATGTCTGGCATTTATGGCACTTCCTTACATAATTGAAGCAATCGATTTCTATTGTCAACCAATAGTACCCAGCCCTTAGGATCTTCCTTGCCATTGCGTGCCCATTTGCATGAATTCCAAAAGAACCTTCATGAACATCTCTAATGATTTTCTCTGCCTCTGTTGCATCAACACATCTTAACAGCACCATATCATGATTCCTCTTATAAAGCACTTCCTCATTTAGAAAGAAACCCATTGCGAGTCTTCTGAGGGTCCTTTTGTCATTTTCTGAAGCATCTAGAGGGTATTCTCTACTCTGGATAAAGCATTTGATGTCATGATACCATGGTTTCCCATCTGGATCTAGTTCTACCATTTGACAATATACCGGTTGGTCATGACTTTCCATTTTTATAAGTGGCAAGTCCCTATCATGGCTTACTTTGAACATTGATGATAATGTGGTTAAAGCATCAGCCAACTGATTGTCTTCCCGAGGGACATGATGGAATGTGACTTCGTCCAGTTGTTCAATTAACTCCTTGATGTAAACATGATAAGCGATTAATTTGGCATCTCGTGTTTCCCATTCTCCCTTGCTAAGGCAGAATCTCCGTATACCTCAAGAACTTTTGCCTTTGATTCTATTGCTACTTGGATTCCTATGGCACATACTTCATACTCAGCAACATCGTTTGTACAATCAAAGCACAATCTAGCAGTGATTGGAACAAAATTATTTTCAGGGGAAATTAGTATGGCTCCAATTCCATGCCCTAGTGAATTAGAAGCTTTGTCGAACAACAAAGTCCATTTTTCTTTTTCCGGGGATTCTTCTTCTCCAAATAAAGCCATTATATCTTCATCGGGGAACTCACACTGCATAGACCCATAATCCTCCAAAGGTTGATTGGCCAAAAATTCTGCAAGAGCGCTGCCTTTTACTGCCTTTTACTGCCTTTTGGGTGACATAGACGATGTCATATTCTGATAGCAAAACTTGCCAACGTGCAATCCTTCCTGTAAGAGCAGGCTTTTCAAAGATGTACTTGATTGGGTCCATTTTGGACACTAACCAAGTGATGTAACACAACATGTACTGCCTTAAATGGTGGACCGCTCATGCTAAGGCACAACACGTGCGTTCTAACAATGAGTATTTTGCCTCATAGTTGGTAAACTTTTTACTCAAGTAATCGATGACACATGCCTTTCTATCAGTTTCATCGTGCTGCCCCAGTATACAACCCATGGATTCATCCAACACAGTCAAGTACATGATAAGAGGTCTTCCTGGAACTGGAGGCACCAAAACTGGGGGTTCTTATAGATAATGCTTGATCTTCTCAAATGTTGTTTGACAATCTTCATTCTATTCTACTGTCTGATTTTTATGCAATAACTTAAAAATTAGTTCGCATGTCGCAGTCAATTAGGATATAAATCTAGCAATGTAGTTCAGTCTCCCCAAAAACCCATGAACTTCTTTTTTAGTACGAGGAGGTGGCATCTCTATGATTGCTCAAACTTTATCTGGATCAACTTCTATCCCTTTCTGACTAACCACAAATCCCAAAAGCTTGCCTGATTTTACACCAAAAGTGCATTTAGCAGGATTCAGTCTGAGTCTGAACTTTCTCAATCGTTCGAAGAGCTTTTATAAATTAACAACATGGTCCTCTTCTATTTTAGACTTAGTAATCATGTCATCCACATAAACTTCTATTTCTTTATGCATTATGTCATGGAACAAAGTTACCATTGTCCTTTAATAAGTTGCTCGTGCATTCTTCAATCCAAATGACATTACTTTGTAGCAAAAAGTTCCCCACAGAATGATGAATGTGGTCTTCTCCATGTCTTTAGGTGTCATCTTGATCTGATTGTATCCCGAGAAACCATCCATGAAGGAGAAAAATGAATGTTGAGCAGTGTTGTCCACCAAGACATCAATGTGAGGTAGAGGAAAATTGTCTTTAGGGCTAGCCCTATTCAGATCTTTATAGTCAACGCATATTCGTACCTTCCCATCTTTCTTTAGGACACAAACAATATTGGCGACCCATTGAGGGTACTTTGCAACAGCGAGGAAACCTGCATCAAACTGCTTTTTGACCTCTTCTCTAATTTTTAGTGATATCTCTGGCTTTATTCGTCTCAACTGTTACTTGACGGGAGGATATTCTGGTTTTAATGGCAATTTATGTTCAACCATGCTAGCATCTAGCCCAGGCATATCTTGGTACAACCATGCGAAAATATCGCAATAATCAAATAAGAGTTTAATTAACTTGCTTCGCTCATCTTTTTTCATGAAAGTGCCAATTTCGACTTCTTTTTTATCATCCTCTGTTCCCAAATTAATTAGTTCAGTTAGCTCTTCATGGGGTTGGATTTTCTTGGCCTCTTGTTCCATTAATCTCATTAGCTCAGGAGAGGGTTCCTAATTGTCATCATTATCCTCATCAACATGATTAATGGGATGGTCAAAATCATATAATGGGGTTATAGCACTGCCATTTTCAAGAGAGTCACTTTCAGATCTGCATTTATTGGTATTAACACAAATAAAAAAGAAGTAATGAATAAAGGTTAATGTAATGGTCGAGAAAAAAGCTAAAAAAGAAAAAGAAAGAAAGAAAAAAGGCAAGATAATTTGAAAATACATTTATTGATAGTAAATATTAAAATGGAAACATGTGAGCCCGCTTTTACAACATATCTTCCTAAAGCCTTGGGCAGAGCTAAAGGATTAGCATTACAGAATTAATTTGAATCAGTTTCAAAGGTCATGGGAAAATCAACAAACTCCCAATTGTTGAGGTCTGCATATGGGGAACAAGGGTACACTAGGTTGACACCATGATCGATGGGTTGATCATCTTCGATAGCGGTCACTTAGTTCAAAAACACCAATCCTACACTTCGAAAGCTTTGACGGATGTCACAGATGGGGATTCCCTCAGCTTTAGGCTCCCTATTTTCCAACCGAGCCAACCTCATTTCATTTTTCTCTTCTATGACCCTTCTCTTATCAGCTTTGGTGGGTTTATATCTTAACCTGAACCTGTCTTTATTTTCACAGGGTTGCGGGAACTTCATAATGCCTTGTTCATTCATTCCTAACCCCTTTCCACTTTGATATCCTCTTTTAAGCATGACCTCAGCCATCATCATGGATGCACTAGATGGTTGTGGCTTTAGAATTTGAGCTCCTTTTTCTATATAAGTGGCATTGACAATCTCCAGCGCTTGGAACGCAGTTTCAAGAGCTTCTTCTGCAGCTTCAATATAAAGGGTTGATAGTGGTTTACTCACCAACAGGTCTTCTTCACTCGAAACGATTACTAACCTATTGCCAACTATGAACTTCACTTTCTGATGCAATGTGGATGGCACGGTTCCAGCAGAATGAATCCAAGGTTGTCCCAAGAGACAACTGTAAGTTGGTGTGATGTCCATCACCTAGAAGAGTATATGAAAAGTAGTAGGTCCAATTTGAACTAGGATCTCAATTTCTCCTATTACTTCTCTTCGAGTCCCATCAAACGCCCTCACGATCACTGTACTTAGTTTCATATAAGTTCCATCAAAAGGCAACTTGGAGAGAAATGATTTTGGAAACACATTCAGAGAGGAACCATTGTCAATGAGCACTCTAACCATTATATGCTCTTGGCATTTGACAGAAATGTGCAGCGCCTTGTTGTGTCCCATCCCTTCAGCAGGTATCTCATCGTCAGTGAAAGTGACATAATTATTGGCAATAATGTTACCAATAATACTGCCTAACTTGTCAACTGTAATGTCATGAGAAACATGGGCTTGATTTAGTATCTTCATCAATACTTTTCTGTGCGGCTCAGAATTCATCAATAAGGACAAGAGCTATATCCTTGCAGGGGTGTGATTTAACTGATCTACCACTCTGTATTCACTTTACTTGATGAACTTCAAAAATTCATAGGCCTCTTCATCAGATACCTCATTCTTATACTCATTTAGCTTTGTCAACTTTTCTGTTGCTTTCACATCATTTCCCATGGAAGTCTCTCCTATCTTGCTCTTCCCCTTATAGTTTCTTTTCTTTTCTTCTTCTTCTTCTTCTTGCCCTTTTCGCAGCTCCTCTAGAGTATAAATGCGACCACTTCGTGTCATCCCTCTGATTCCTGATATATTAGTGACAACAGAGGTCGGACAAGATGAAACTTTTGGTTGATCGTTTGTGGGATTACTTTCAAGGATTTGCACATCATAATTCCACGGTACTGCCCTTGTGTCTTTGAATGGAAAAGGGTTAGGAACTTGAATAGTGATGGGCTTCGGGCTATATGGAGATGACGCAGCTGCAACTTCAATGTAATAGATAACCAATGGTTTGATAGCTAGACTTGCAATGGAAGGGATCAGAGAGTTTATGGCTTCCTAACCTTCTTGCAATTGTGGAATAACACACTCATCCACCATGCTTATGCCACCATTGTCACATAGATTACCTATTTGTACTAATTGCATGTCCATTAGATCTTGGAGGATTTGTCTGAACTCACCACATTCCTCAATAGAATAACTCACATTCTTATGGAGATTGCACATTATTTTGTCCTCGTCACCCCCTTTCTCTTTAATATGAGCTTCCATCATCCCAGATTTGCACAGTTCTTTAAAAAAGACTCTCATGGGGGTTTTGACATCTGCCACTCGTCTTATAAGCTGTTGGGCAGAGCACTTCTCTATAGCATTAACTGTAGGATTCCCATGGTTAGGCAAAAGGTTGTGGCCCACACTAGGGGTATTTGGCTTGAAATTCAACCATTTGGTGTTGATTAAATCTTGCACCTTAAACTTCAGCGCTTTGCAATTCTCTGTGGAATGCCCTACGACCCCTGCATGGTAATCACACTTGGCATTTGGGTCAAAACCTTTAGGGTATGGGGGTTCTAATGGCTTCATTGGGCAAGGAGCCAAGAGAGAGTTACGGATGAGTTGGGGTAGTAACTCGGTATAGGTAATAGGGATTGGGTCAAAATAGACAAACTTTCTTTCTTGGTTATTTGGTGGTCTTCTTTAGTTTGTGTTAGCGTTTTGGGTCCATGGTTGAACTGGCTGAGGTGGTAAGGTAGGGGGTGTCTGGTATTGAGTAGGGGATAACATTCGGTAAGGTATCATCGGGTGGTGAGGCTGGGGGTAATAAACTTGTGAAGCATTAGCAACATATGGGTGGTAAGGTTGGGGATATGGAGCTTGGGAGACATTAGCAAAGTATGGATTATAAGGTATGTAGGGAGGTTGGAAGGATGGTTGAGTGTTGCTAGGTGCTTGGTTATGTTTCCCTTGGGTAAAACTTCTTTGATCAAAAGTAACAGCATGAGTTTCTCTTTCCATTTTCTTCCATGTTGGGGGCCTTTTGGCATTAAATGTCTCTGTTGAACTTTCAACGATCTTCCCACTTCTCGTTCCTCCGTCGACTCTTTCCCCGATGATGACCATGTCTGAGAAATTTGACGACACACTCCCTATCATCTTGTCATAGAAGGGTGATTGGAGAGTCTCGATGAACGTGGCCACCATTTCTCTTTCTGTCAATGGGGGTTCTACTTGAGTAGCTATTTCCCTCCACCGCTGAGCATATTCCTTAAAGGTTTTAGCTTCTTTCTTAACCATATTCTGTAACTGCAGTCTATCTAGTGTCATATCGATGTTGTATTTATATTGCTTCAAGAAAGCATTGGCCAAGTCCTTGAACCATTGTATACGGGTACGTTCGAGATGTGTATACCAGTTAGAGGCTACTCTAGTTAAACTGTCTTGGAAGAAATGGATCAAAAGCTTGTCATCATGAGCATACGAAGCCATCTTGCGAATGTACATGATCAGATAGTTCTTTGGACAAGTGGTTCCCTTATATTTATCAAATTCTGGGACTTTGAACTTCAGGGGAATCACCACACCCGGGATAAGGCAGAGTTCTGTGGCATCCAAAAGACCATAGCCACTTGCTCCCTCTATGGCTCGTAGTCTCTCTTCAAGAACTTCCAATTTCTCCTTAGATTGAACGCCTTCCGTTGAAGAGTTTAGTGGAGAATTGTCAGTATTCTTATGTGGGAAGACTGTGGCATGTGAAGAGGGATAGCGTGTTGCATGGATGTGGTCCCATTGGCACCAGGGTGAAGAGGTTGAGCCGAAATCGAGTTTTATGGCGCTGAAGCATGCATTACAAATGGTGTGCCACTCTCAGGAGGGTTAGTAATTTGTGAGGACACAAAACCCAGGGGAAGACTATATGGTGGTACGAAAGCAGGGAATGTAGTTTGTGGTTGAGGAACCTCATTAGCATTTGGCTGTTGTCCTTGGGTTTGGGAAGTGTTTAGTGGGTGTGAAGTTGTTGTGACTGCCGGTGCACTGCCCTCAGGGATATTGGCGGCTAAGGGTGGCACGTAATCAGGTGGTAGGCCATATGGTGGGAATGAAGATGCATGGGTTTCTTGATTATTGGTAGTAGGGTTTTGTGCGTTTGGGTGGATGGTGAGTGGCACCATGACCCCTTGAGAAGTGACGCCAGGATATTGCCAAGGGATCGGCGTAAAGCCGGGCGAGTGAGCAGGTGTAGTCTGAGGATCATCATTCACTCCTGAAGGAGTCCCCTCTGTGTTTCTTGTTCTTCCCAGAGCTTGTACAACCTCTAAGATCTTGGCCATTTGTTCCTTCAATTGACTTACTTCATCCCTCAGCTCTTCCTGTGACTGACCCAGTTCATCTATGACTTTTGATTGGGAGCGAGTCCTATAAGGATGTCGTAGAGACAGTTTTTTTTTTGGTATTCATTGTTTGTTATTATTATTAGGAGCATGAGGAAGAAAAAAATGCAAACAAAAGTAAAATTATGCATGCAAAGACATGATCCAAAGCAGCAAACGACATCGATAAACCTTGTCCATTCAAAAAGAAAAGCTTTGAGGCCATAGAGAGTTAGATATCTGGAGTGATGAACATAAGAGCTGTAATATCTCCATACTTGCCACTAAACTCTTCTTGTCTTCCCATACTATACTACACATTATGAAGCCTCCTTATGTCATTTTGCTCAAAGTCATAACTCCCCATTAGGGGTGGTAAAGGAGTGTCCTTGTGGTGCAAGTTGTTTCCTTCTTTTGCTTGAACCTTTGCAGACTCTTCACTGACAGCTCATATACTCTCTGCAACCTCGGACATTATAACGCTTTTCCTTTATCCATGTTCGAGGTTTACCGATATCTTTACAAGATTAGACCATACATGTAAATGCAAAACAAATGAAAGTAACAAAAAGGGAGTTAGTATGAAAATGTCATTTATTTACAAAAATAAAAAAATAGACAAAATTCTCTCCTGTGTTAAAGGAAAAGATTGCCTAAGCTTTGTACCTATCCTAAAAGGTAGGTTCTATAGACCATGGTAGTTCTAAGATTATTTTAGCTAGTGATAGCTTCGATTCTAGACTCCTATCGGACAAAAGGTCCCCAAATTGCTCTCGCTGTTACCAACACTTTGGCTAGCAAGAGTCCTCAATCCTCACCCATGACAAGTTACAAGTGGAAAAAGTTCAATTTGAGTGAGGGGTTTTCATGTGCCTGACCGGAGACCAAAGGTCTCTCAAAGCAATACTACTTCACGCTCTATCTAAGCCTACAAGGTATAGAGCTCGAGAATAAAGCTTGTGTGTGAAGTAAGTGATAGTGATGTGTGTGTGAGAGCATATGTACAAAAATTTAAAAAGACAAAATTACCCCCAACCTACAAAAACATATATACAACAACCCACTAGTAATCATCTACCCTAGGATTTCAACAATCAAGTACAAAATAAATAAATAAATAAAAACACAAATATGTATCCAAATAGATCAAAGTAAACACATGATAACACTATCGGAAAAAAAATTTATTTACAAAAAAATAAGAAAACAAAACAAAGACAAAAATGGGTAAAATAAATAAATAGAGATTATTAAAAATTTGCACAACTAATGAACGACAGGCCGACTCTACTTGTCCCGATTGGAGTCGCCATCTGTCGCGACCGGGATCGCGACGGGACGACCAAAAATATTTGATTTTTGAAAATCAATGGAGTCGCCACTAATGTTTATTTGAATTGGGAAAACATTAGAAAATCCATTTAATTAGGACAAATGGTCTTTTAAAAAATGAGTTTGGATTCGAGAGTCGATTACAGGTAGGGAATGTGTTAGCTTACTTACATTGCCTTGGTCAAAGCAGTCTTATGTTAGTTGTGTAAAATTTAATAATCTCAAATATATTTATTTTTACCCTTTTTTATAAAAAAAGATTTTGTAACTAAATTTTATTTTTTATTTTTGTTTATTTTTTTTAAAAAAAGAGGAAAGAGAAAAGAAATTATGAAAATTTAGTTTTTGGTTTGACAGAAATGAATTTCTGCTCCTACGTATCCCCTGGTGTAATGGGGAACTCAAAGTCACGTAATTCTTTAGAAAATGATTATGAGTTAGTTGCTTTTAATTTTGGAAAGATTTTTATTTTATTTTTACATCTATTTGATTTTTTTTGTTTTTTTTTAAAAGTTCGAATCATCAAGCGATCACAACTTAAATGATTTTAAAAGTCACAAGATTTACAAGCTTTAGCTAATCCTATTTTATTCTTTTCATCAAAATTTAATTATTTTTATTTTTATATTTTTATATTTTTAATTTTTTAGTATTTCTAATTTTTTATTTATTTTGACATATCCCATTTTATCAAGTATAATATCAATAATGATAAATGGTAAGACAAAAACAGATAGCTAAATAGCCATTATTTTTGGAATAAATTCTAAAGCGCAACATATTATATAAAAGTGATGAATTAAAATTGTTAATTTCGCAAGAAAAAAATAAATTTTTAAAAAACAAAAAGAAAAGTAAAAAGAGTTTTCATAATATTTTATTTTTTATTAGAGATTTTGAATAAAATTATTTAAAAGGAATTTTGTAAAGAAAAAATTATTTTAAAAAGTAAAAAAAATTATTTTTGCATTCACCATAACCATAATGTTGAGTTTATGTGAAATTGTTCACTTTTATTTGAGGGTTTTTTATTTTATAAAAATAATTTTATTTTGGTTTATATATAAAAATGTTGTATTTTAGTTGGTAAAATATTTTAATTTTAATGTGGAATTAGATCTCACTAGTGCTTCTGGTAAAATCTAATATAAAGCTTCAAAAGTATTAAGAAGAGTGTATTTGATCGGTGCTCTAATCCTCTCTTAATTTTTTCATCGTCGACTAATTTTAAATTATTGATTAATACATTAATAAAAAATGTGTTAAATTAAAATACAGATAATAAAAACTCTAAATTAGAAACTACATATCAATCCAAATAAATAGACAATTAAGTAAATAATAATATAGAAGAAAAAGTAAAAGGAACAAAAGTCAAGCAAGCAAGCAAAAAAAAAAGTGAAGGAAAACGAAACAGGAGACTTTTAGTTTTGCAAAACGAAGAGGCTTTTTAGCCTCTGGAAATGGAGAAACAGAACAGAGGAAGAAAGGAGACAAAAGGGGGAGCTCACGGACAGGGAGGCGGCTCGCGGTGGTTCCGGCAGAAGGCGACGAGTTCGCGCAGCCTAGCTACCGTGGAGATGGTTCGCGGTACGGCGTGGGGGGAGTGCGGCGCAAGCGCGTGGTTCCGGGATTGCAATGGCTCGTGGAGGAATGGATCTACTTATGACTACGGGTGACAGTGGTGGAGGGGTCTAGTTCGAGGTGATTGTTGGGTAGAGGCTGTACGTGGTGGCCAGCGACTGGGTTTGCGAAACGACAGAGCTTGCGAGTTGCAGATCCGGCGCTGGCGATGGCGGGTTCGCGCGAGCAGTCTTGGATCTAAGTGTTGGCTGGTTCCAGGCTTGCGGTGCGTGAATCACGGTGGAGCGCGGTTGCCGTGCGTGGAGCACGATGCAGTGCGCCTCTGTCAGCAGCACACCTCTATCAGCGACGCAGGGACTGGGTGGCTGGTGGTTCTGGTTTTTTGAAGTGGTTGAGGAGTTAGTGTTGTTTGGGTGGTTGTGTTTGTGAAGATTGATGGTGGGTGAAGGTAGAGGATGGAGGGTGATGGTTGGAGATGGTGGTTGTTAATGAAGGTGATGGAGGTGAATGGGTGTTTGGAGGTTGAGGATGATGGGTTTGAAGAGTGGGTTGAAGATGGTGGAGAGGATGATTATGGATGGGTGATGAAGGTGAAGGTGGGGTCACGGTGGTTTTCGTAGGTTGATGGAGATGGAAATTTTTTGTTTGCCTCTGTCTGTGGAAATTGCCTCCGTCTGTAAATTTTTTGTTTTTGCAGGAAGATATTTGAGATTGTGAAATCGTGAATGTGAGGGAGGGAATTTTTTGTGACTGCCTTCGCCTTTAAGAATTTTTCTGTGTTTTTTGGTATCTGTCTTGGGGAATTTCTTTTTTGTGTTTCTTCCTCTCTAATCTCTTTGAGATTTATATGGTTTTGTATGTAAAATTTTCTCTCCATCTTTTCGGTGAGTGGGAGACAAAGAAAAAAGAAAAATTTTATCAAATTTCTTTTACAACTGTAAATTAGATAATGTCATTTGAATTAAGTTGAATAATATTATAAAATTTAATTTTACATTGGATGATTGCAACATTTTTAACTTTGCACTCAACTATTCTGCATATTTTTCTTTTTTTTTTTTATTTTGTTTGACTTTTGTTTTATTTTATTTATTTTATTTTTATTTTTATTTTTATTTTTTGTACTAAGTGCACTTTTTTATTTTTTATTATTATAAAAAAATGATTATTTTTGTTTTTATTTTTACAAACAACAAAAAAATAATTAATTAAAAAAAATTCAAAGTATTACAATTTAACATCAATTAATACAAATTCATTAATTTTTTGATTAAACAGTAAAAATAAAAATTTTATAGACAAAATTGAGTATAACGATTAGGATGTATGCTAGTGATTCCATTATCAAAAAGGAATAATGTTTGCAATGTGCTTATATTCCTGAAGGATGTTGGAATCTCGCCTTGTAGTTTGTTATAGGAGAGGTCAAGATATTCAAGAAAGTTCGTTGTGTTTCCAAAGCCATCTGGAAGAGAACCTTCTATCAAGTTATTAGATAGGCGAAGATTATGAAGATTGGTGGTAAAATTAAAAAGCCAATGGAATATAGCTGATGATGTCAATAGATTGTAAGAGAGATCAAGGAAGACAAGAGAAGATGAAAGCTTCATATTGGAAGTTGATGGTTGAAGAAAACTTCTATCAGAAATATTGCAATTTTGTTGATAAAGCTTGTGAAGTTTGGAACTGAAGTTGAAATTATCTTGACATGCAGATGATGTTAGCTTATTTCGAGAGAGGTCAAGGATCACAAGAGAAGGAAAGTTTAAATTAGAAGATGGCAAAACAACATTATTGAGAGATAAAGCTCCTGAAGGTTAAAGTTGAAGTTGAACAACCTTTGAAATGTTGATGATGTCAGCATATATTAGAAGAGAGATCAAGGATAGTTAGAGAAGTAGAAATATTCAAACGAGAATCAAACAAAGAAACAATATTATTATCAGAAAGACTACACCCACTGAGCCTCAGTTCTCTGAACTTCAGAAGAAGCTTACTGATCATTTCAACCAGTGATGAGAATAGCCAAGACTACGCAATGAACTCAAGTCAAGATTTGTCAAAAAGAGAGATTAGAATTGCTCCAATACGAGAATTTTCTCCAAGATTAAGATACTGCAGTTGTGCGAGATTTCCAAGTTCATAAGGGTATGCTCCAACAAGATAATTGCCTCCAAGATTAAGATACTTGAGCTGTGAGAGATTTCCAAGTTGATAAGGGATTGCTCCTTCAAGGTTATAATTGCATGTTAGATCCAAATATTGTTGTGAACACCCAATTTTGTCCGAGACGTTTTGTGAATAAATAAAAAAAATTAAAAAAAAAGAAAAAATAATCTTTCAACCCATTAACCCCTAAACCAACTCATTAACCCACAACCCATCAGTTATCATAATACTTATCCTAAACAAATTTCATCAATTATCCTAAACTAGCCATAACTCATCCTACCACAAACTTATCCTAAACCAACCTTGGCAGTTATCATCAAACTCATCCTATCTCAAACTCATCCTAAACAAACTTATCCTAAACCTCCTATCACTTATCCTAAACAAACTCCTAATCACATTCTAACTCAAACACCTCAGCCTAATCCTCTCCTATAAAACACCTATCCCATACACAGGACATATACATGAGAACACATACTCAGATCAAATACACTCAGCCTAGCCTCACACGTTGCAAAATCCTTGCAGCAATTTGCCAAACACCCTCTGCCACGAAGCAATCACCTTCCTCATCGTAATCACCTCTGCCAAAGTTCCATGACCAGCCATCACACCATAACTCCAACCCCTCACTCCTCACATTCACCTTCAACATTCAGCAACTGAGTCAACTCGGTGAGTAACCACCCATCGTGAGTCAACTCATCCTCTTTACCACTCCATCATCTTCCACCCTCACACAACCAATCATCAACACCCAAACAACCCAAAAAAACATAACCAGACTGTAATCCATATCAGCACATAATACCGTGAACCGGCCACACCATCGTTCCAAGGCAGATCCGCCGCTTCCCGTCGCATCTATACCCGCGCAGCGCCGCTCATCGCTCAAGTCGTCCGCGCTGCGCAACTCGTAAACCGGATCGGCACCGCATCGAGCTTCATCGGCAACACCACCCCGTTCTTGTCCCAAACCAGTCGCCGGCAAGCCCAGCAGCGCAAGCTCGATCCGCGCATCAGACCGTGAACTGTTCGGAGCTCCCCATCGTGTCACCGGTGCCGACCAGACCCGACCAGTCCATGCGCGCGCCTCCGTGTCGCCGCCCCCCTCACCGCCGGTAGTTGGATGTTTAGTTTGATCCCCTGTTTGGGTCACCGCAAGGCATCAAAGAAGGAGGAGAAAGAGGCTAAAATAACCCCTCCCTTTTGCCTCTGTTCCGTAAGCATTCTGTTCTGTTTTTATTTTTTTTATTTTTTTTTTGGGTGGTTTGGTTAATGGGCTTATTGGGCTAAAGGAAAAATAATAAAAAAAAGATAATAAAAAAAATGAAATAAAAGAATGATAAGAATAAAAAACATAAATATGAATAATTGAAATTTTCTTTAATAATAATAATATGGGTTACCTGAGTTGCGACGGCTTGTTGATTCAAATTTTTAAAATTATTTTAATTAAAATCAACCAACCCATAATTATTTTCTAAAGAACTACGTGACTTTGAATTCCTCATTGCACCTGAGGATACGTAGGAGCGGGACTCATATTCAGTCAAGCCAAAAATTAAATTTTCATAATTTATTTATTTATTTTATATTTTTTACAAAAAAATGGGTAAAATAAATATTTTCAAAAATTATTAAGAATTTGCATAATTAACTTAAGGTACCGTTTTAGGACGGGTGTGTTAAGGGTACTGTGGGATTAAGTTTCCACCCTTCCCTGCACATAACCGACTTCCGAATTCAATCTGGTTTCAAAGACTATTTTTCTTGGGTTTTCCAATTTTTCCTAATAAAAAAAATAAAATTGGTGGCAACTCCTAATTAATTTTTTTTTAATTTAAGTTGCTATTTCGCTGCGATTTAATACGGTCACGACAGATGGCGACTCCACTGGGGATACTTGAGAGTCAAGCCTGTAAAAGTTAGTTATGCAAATTTTTTTTTGTGATCTTTATGTGTTTGTTTTACCTTTTTTCTTTTTATTATTTGATGATTTTTATATATATTATTTTTAGTGTTAATTGTTGTACTATCTGAATCTTAGGGTAGAAAATTTTTAGAATTTGTTTTGTATTTGCTTTGTTTTGCAGGATGTGGGTAGTCTTTAGGATTGTAAAGGTTTATACGCTCCCTACACCCACCGCACCTACACATTATTCACACACATTCGAGTGGGGCCTTATACCCGGGTCTGAGTGAAGCCTAAGTTAAGTAGAGGTTGCGTAGTGGTAGCCATTTTGGATGTACTTCCTGTTTGGTTATCGTGAAAACCTCATCTAGAGTGTGCCTTTTTCATGAATGTCCCACACCTAGTGGTTTACCCACTATTTCGTGGTCAACATTCTGAAATAAGACTTGGCTCTAGAGACCTTTAGAACAGAAGAGTCACCCAATGAAAGCTCTCACGGATCAGAAGGACTCTTAGATCTTTAGGATAGAGTCTTAAGTTTAAGGCAATCCCATTAGGACACAAAGGGAGCGTACTTCTTCTTTCTTCATGTCATCCATTCTTGCATTAAAAAAAAACTTAAAAAAATACATTATCTTGCATTTTCATGTCATTCTTAGCATTCTTAAAAAAAATCATCTTGCATTCCTAGCATTCTTAAAAAAAAGGGTAAAATAATCATGCATTTTCATGACACTCATAGCATTCTTAAAAAAAAATAAAAAAAATCATGCGTTTTCATGGCATCCTTAGCATTTTAAAAAAAAATAATAAATCATGCATTCTCATAAAAAAAATCATGCATTTTCATGGCATCCTTAGCATTTTTTTAAAAAAATTAAAAAATAAACAATGCATTCTCATAAAAAATATTCATGCATTTTCATGGCATCTGTAGCATTCTAAAAAATAATAATAATAAAAATAAATCATGCATTTTCATTCCATGCATTTAAAAAATATTTTCATTTCATCTTATGCATGACATTAATCTCATTCATTTCCTCTCATTCTTTGTATGATGTTACCGTGTTCAGCAACCATTGCACGACCAAGGAAAGAAGACACCAATCAAACCCGTGTTCACAATACAAGGGCTCAAACAAAGTTACTTGCAGTGATGGCAGCTGAAAATGAAGGCAGGAACCTAAGTTTGGAAATGGATGAAGTGAAAGGAAGGATGAATGAGGTGACAGAGTCTCAAAGAAGAATGGAGGAAATGTTGTTAGCCATGAGGGAGACCCTCACCTTGATGGGGCGGTGAAAGTACGAGGAGTGGCGGGGCACATTCGCACCCACCGAATATTACTTCCATAAGGACAAACCCGGGGGTCCTTCTTGAGATACCTTTTGTGGGAGGAACCTCAAACACTACATCGTAGTAATTCCTATTGGAGAAGGATATCATTCATTGGAAGGTACTCAAAATGAGGTCCATGGTAACACCAAGTGCACGTGGGAACCACCACATATGTCCATTCAGATGCTAACTGGATTTCCTATCGGTAATGGGCACATAACTGTTCAGAATGATAAGATGAAAGAAGAGTGGATGGGAAAGATGGAGGAGCAAATCAAGGCGATCAAGGGTCCTAGCACCTACGGTCCCCTTGGGATAGAAGAATTGTGCCCTACTGTTAACATCATCATCCCTAAGGATTTTAAAATCCCAGAATTTGTCAAGTATGATGGGAGCACCAACCCCTTTTTTCATCTAAAAACTTACATTACCAAAATGTCCATTTGGTCTAAGGACTGGAAGTTTCTCATCAGCTTCTTTCATGAAAGTTTGACTGGGCCTGCTTTGGAGTGGTATATCCAACAGGACCTTTCAAAAATCTCTTCTTGGGATGACTGGGCGAATTTGTTTATGGGACGATGTATCGGTTTAATCTGGATACTGCCCCCCAACCCGAGAGCAGTTGGGAACACTACAGAAGAAAAATGAGGAGACATTCAAGCAATATGCCCAGAGGTGGAGAACTCTCGCGGCTCAAGTACAACCGCCGTTAACTCTGACAGAAATGTGCTCATACTTCTTGGGGACTTTAGGAGCTCCTATATTGGGACAATGGTAGGTCTTGCTTACCAAGACTTTCTTTGAATTAATTGTCTTGGGAGAAAGGATTGAAATTCTGGTAAAGGCTGGCAAATTGTCAATTAGCAATAATGAAGGTAGTTTCAAGAAGGGTTTTCCCACTAAGAAAAATGAGCCAGAAGTGAGTTATCTGTAAAACCAACAACCTTCACAGCCTCGATATTCGTCATCCTACCCTGTATACCGACCACCCCCATATAATCCAAACACTTACCCTTCTGCATTGTCCCATCTAACTGGCCTAACCGCCCCTCCCACGAATGCACCTCAAACCCAGCCACTCCAAATCAACAATGTTCTTGTACCTCAACCATACGCACCAGCTCGCCCAACCTATACCAAATATCCACATGCAGCTTCACAAAATTTCCCAAATCACCCACAGCTTCGACCAAACTTTCAAAATCAAGGTCGTTTTCGTCCCCAAGGCCTACCTCCTTTCCCAAGATTGTCCATTTCGAATGCAGAGTTATTCCAAAGGCTCTATGATGCCCATTTAATTTCTGGGAGTCCTGTGCACCCTATGAAGTCACCATTCCCAAGTTGGCATAACCCAAATTTGACTTGTAAATTTCACATGGATGTTTCTGGGCATTCTATTGAAGACTGTGAAGCTTTTAAGACAGCAGTGAGGAAGTTAATTGCTTATGGGAAGCTTGATATCCAAGAGGAGGCTGGACCCGATATTGTCAACAACCCAATTCCTAATCATGGTGGAAGAAATGAGGTAAATGCTTAGAATAGTTGATCAAGGAAACCTCAGAAAGTTCAACTTAGTGGTGGTTCATAAACAATACCTTAGAGTCCTTCAACACTGGGGAATTTCTAAGCGATTGGTATTCTGATTTGTTTATCAAGTAGTTACCGTAAAATGATGGTTTAATTGTATTAACCCTATGCTTGTTTGATCAATAAAATCATTTGAGTTTTGAACTTATGATAACTTTTTTGAAGCATTAGTGTAATGAATTTGCATGGATATCTTGTTTCCTTTCATTTTCATCACGTTGTCTTTCTTGACATTTATTCGCTTTCGTTTCTTCGAAGTGTTTTCCTTGTATCCCATTGAACACCAATTCTTGGCAATTCTCGATTTGGTATATGTCAGTAAGGTTCGCGCCTGCAAGTGCCTTTTGTAAAAAAGAAAAAAAAAAGAAAAAGAAAAGAAAAAAAGAGCAAAGAAGTAATCACTTAGTGTACACTATCTTTTTGTCTCAAAATTAAAGTTTTGAAAATAAACAATCATGATTTGAAAATGAAGACTGGCTATTTTTCTCTATCTTTTACAAAATTTCATCATTTTTATCCCTCGTTACCCCTTTTGAGCTTGAAAATTTCTTCAATAAACCCTGGATAAGGATCACCCCTACACTAGGGGATAGCACAAAGCAAAGATTGATTGTCATGGTGACTATTTTGAAGCATAATGAAAAAAAAGAAAAGGTGAAAGGGGCAAGAAATTAAAAAAAAAACTAAAAAAAAGGAAAAAAAATGAAACAAAAAAAAGAGAAGAAAAAAAAAGAAAGAAAGTGAAATGAAATGGGTCATGACAAAGGGAAATGAAAGAAAATGAAATGAAATTGGAAGAAATTGAGAACAATAAGAGAAGAGTGTGTTTAAAAGTGCAAAAGCAGTTGACAAAGTTCAATTTTAAAAGTGTAAGGATCCTTAGTCTCATTTAACCCTTAAACACTTGTTTGAGCCTTATATCTTTCCTTTCATAACCCTTAGCCTTGGCCACGTTACAAGCCTCAAAAAGTCCATTATGATCAATGAAATGTTGTTATCATTTTCATTAACTTTAATTTTGAGACAAAAGTTACATTCATCTAAGTACCTAGTTCATTGCTCTTAAAAAAAAAAGAAAAAGGAAAGGAAAAAAAAAGGGACTTTCACCAGGGCAAGTTTCTACTATGTTCGAGCTGGCCCTATACTGGGGCATTCTTTTTCCTAGTTCAATTTAACCTACACTAGGGCAAATCTTTTGGTCACTAGAGCGAGTTCCTGTTCTATTCAATTCAGTCCTATACTGGGGCATTCTTTTTCCTAGTTCAATTTAACCTACACTAGGGCAAATCTTTTGGTCACTAGAGCGAGTTCCTGTTCTATTCAATTCAGTCCTAAACTGGGGCAAATTTCTCTTTGGTTCAATTTGGGCCTTACACTAGGACAAGTGTCTACCCTGCTCGATTTGACTCTAAACTGGGGCAATTTTTCTTTTCCTTGGTTCGATTGACCAACACTGGGATAAATCTTTCGGTCACTAGAGTGAGTGTTAGCCTTATTCTATCCTAAACTGGGACAAATTTTTCTTTGGTTCAATTTGACTTGATGTAGATGTTCAGTAGAAGAAAATCCTTAGTCATAATGTCTAGTGAGCAACTAAAGATCGTTTTCATGAGGATCAAACCAATCCATATCAAGGCAACTCTTCTTTGAGTCACATACCATCGTTTGTGTCTTATTCCATATGTACCATTTTGTGTTGTCAAACTTCCAAGGCTAATCTAGAAGTTGTTCACTTAGTCAATTCCTGTTCTGTTGTACTTTTGAATCCATGTCTATTTGTTACGTAATGCTTCAAGTAAGGTGAACATGAGTACAACATTATGATTTGACCATCCGATGGCAATCCCCTGATGAATAATTCAGATCGAAAAGAACTTAGAAGTTCCAATTAAAGGAAAAAATGATATCTCAAGGGATAATCCATAAATAAGCGGTACCTAAGCAAAAAGGGAAAAAAGCCCGTAAGACTGAAAACCCGAAAGGGCAGTTTAAGCAAAAGTTGGGGCAAATAAATAGGAAGATGGCCTGAAGTCCCTTGAAAAGTTCACCAAACTGGGGCAATTTTGTTCAATTGGCCATATCGGGGCAAATTTTTGAAGGATTAAAGAGAAGATATGAGTAATCAAGCAGTTGCAGGGAATCAATTGGATGAGGGACAAAGTTAAATACTGGAGTAAAATTTTCTCTTAAGGACTCAGCCAAGCAAGGGTTCATGACAAGAGATGATCATTTCATTTCTCAAAAGGAGAGTTGAGAGTGGCAAACAAAGAAAGAGAAAGAAGAAGAAAAAGGAAAGAAATGATGAGGACCAGAAGTTATCAAGTCCAACGGGCTAAAGCACATGAACGAGGGGTTTGATTGGTCAAAGCTTTCCAAAGTCGTCCTTGGTTCAAATGATTTTTTTTTTTAAAAAAGAAAAGAAAATAAAAAAAATAAAAAAGAGGAAAATAAAAAAGAGAAGAAAAAAAAAGAGAAAAAAGAAAAAAGAAGAGAGAGAGAGTAATAAAAGAAAAAGAAGATCTTTTCGGGATTCAGTTGCTCATTGTTTTTTTTTTAATTTCGGGACTCTGTTGCCCATTGTCTTTTAAATTTCGGGACTCAGTTGCCCATTGTCTTTTAAATTTTGGGATTCAGTCGCCCATTGTCTTTTAAATTTCGGGACTCAGTTGTCCATTGTCTTTTAAATTTTGGGACTCAGTTGCCCATTGTTTTTTTAAATTTCGAGACTCTGTTGCCCATTGTCTTTTAAATTTCGGGACTCAGTTGCCCATTGTCATTTAAATTTTGGGATTCAGTTGCCCATTGTTTTTTTAAATTTCGGGACTCTGTTGCTCATTGTCATTTGAATTACGGGACACTGTTGCCCATTGTCTTTTAAATTTTGGGACTCAGTTGCCTATTATTTTTTTAAATTTCGGGACTCAGTTGCCCATTGTCATTTAAATTTTGGGACTCAGCTGCCCATTGCTTTTTTAAATTTTGGGACTCTGTTGCCCATTGTCTTTTAAATTTCGGGACTCAGTTGCCCATTATCATTTGAATTACGGGACTCTGTTACCCATTGTCTTTTAAATTCCGGGACTCAGTTGCCCATTGTCTTTTAAATTTCAGGATTCTGTTGCCCATTGTCTTTAAAATTTGTCTTTTGGGACTCTGTTGCCCATCGTCATTTAAATTTTGGGACTCTGTTGCCCATTGTCATTTAAATTCTGGGACTCTGTTGCCCATTGTCTTTTAAATTCTGGGACTCTGTTGCCCATTGTCTTTTAAATTTTGGGACTCTGTTGCCCATTGTCTTTTAAATTTTGGGACTCTGTTGCCCATTGTCTTTTAAATTCTGGGACTCTGTTGCCCATTGTCTTTTAAATTCTGGGGCTCTGTTGCCCATTGTCATTTAAATTCTGGAACTCTGTTGCCCATTGTCTTTTAAATTTCGGGACTCTGTTGCCCATTGTCTTTTAAATTCTGGAACTCTGTTGCCCATTGTCTTTTAAATTTCAGGACTCAGTTGCCCATTGCCTTTTAAATTTTGGGACTCAGTTGCCCATTACCTTTTAAGTTTTGGGACTCAGTTGCCTATTGTCTTTTAAATTTCGGGACTCAGTTGCCCATTGTCTTTTAAATTCCGGGACTCAGTTGCCCATTGCCTTTTAAATTCGGGGACTCAGTTGCCCATTGTCATTTTAAGTTCTGTTGAGCGCATCGGCTCCATGCATTTCATGCATTTTAAATTTCTGTCTTTTGCTGTTGAGCGCATCGGCTCCATGCATTTCATGCATTTTAATTTTCTGTCTTTTGCTCTTGAGGGCAATCGGCTCCCTGTCTTTTGATTTTGAGCGCATCGGCTCCTGTCTTTTAAGTTTTTATCATTGAGCGCATCGCTCTTTGTATTGTTTTGTTTCTTTTCGCTCCCGAACAAAATTCGAGTTCATGTCTTTACTCATTCCTTACTATGATAAAATGAAAAACTACGGTTATTCTTTTTATCTAGTAAGAAACAAGTAAAGAAGGGCAACTGTGAACACCCAATTTTATCCGAGGCGTTTTGTGAATAAAAAAAAAAATCTTTCAACCCATTAACCCTTAAACCAACCCATTAACCCACAACCCATCAGTTATCATAATACTTATCCTAAACAAATTTCATCAATTATCCTAAACTAGCCATAACTCATCCTACCACAAACTTATCCTAAACCAACCTTGGCAACTATCATCAAACACATCCTATCTCAAACTCATCCTAAACAAACTTATCCTAAACCTCCTATCACTTATCCTAAACAAACTCCTAATCACATTCTAACTCAAACACCTCAGCCTAATCCTCTCCTATAAAACACCTATCCCATACACAGGACATATACATGAGAACACATACTCAAATCAAATACACTCAGCCTAGCCTCACACGTTGCAAAATCCTTGCAGCAATTTGCCAAACACCCTCTGCCACGAAGCAATCACCTTCCTCATCGTAATCACCTCTGCCAAAGTTCCATGACCAGCCATCACACCATAACTCCAACCCCTCACTCCTCACATTCACCTTCAACATTCAGCAACTGAGTCAACTCGGTGAGTAACCACCCATCGTGAGTCAACTCATCCTCTTTACCACTCCATCATCTTCCACCCTCACACAACCAATCATCAACACCCAAACAACCCAAAAAACATAACCAGACTGTAATCCATATCAGCACATAATACCGTGAACCGGACCACACCATCGTTCCAAGGCAGATCCGCCGCTTCCCGTCGCATCTATACTCGCGCAGCGCCGCTCATTGCTCAGGTCATCCGCGCCGCGCAACTCATAAACCGGATCGGCACCGCATCGAGCTTCATCGGCAACACCACCCCGTTCTTGTCCCAAACCAGTCACCGGCAAGCCCAGCAGCGCAAGCTCGATCCGCGCATCAGACCGTGAACTGGTTCGGAGCTCCCCATCGTGTCACCGGCACCGACCAGACCCGACCAGTCCATACGCGCGCCTCCGTGTCGCCGCCCCCCCTCACCGCCGGTAGTTGGATGTTTAGTTTGATCCCCTGTTTGGGTCACCGCAAGGCATCAAAGAAGGAGGAGAAAGAGGCTAAAATAATCCCTCCCTTTTGCCTCTGTTCCGTAAGCATCATGTTCTGTTTTTATTTTTTTTATTTTTTTTTTGGGTGGTTTGGTTAATGGGCTTATTGGGCTAAAGGAAAAATAATAAAAAAAAGATAATAAAAAAAACGAAATAGAAGAATGATAAGAATAAAAAACATAAATATGAATAATTGAAATTTTCTTTAATAATAATAATATGGGTTACCTGAGTTGCGACGACTTGTTGATTCAAATTTTCAAAATTATTTTAATTAAAATCAACCAACCCATAATTATTTTTTAAAGAACTACGTGACTTTGAATTCTTCATTGCACACGAGGATACGTAGGGAGCGGGACTCATATTCCGTCAAGCCAAAAATTAAATTTTTATAATTTATTTATTTATTTCATATTTTTACAAAAAATGGGTAAAATAAATATTTTCAAGGATTATTAAGAATTTGCATAATTAATTTAAGGTAACGTTTTAGGACGGGTGTGTTAGGGGTGCTGTGGGATTAAGTTTCCACCCTTCCCTGCACATAACCGACTTCCGAATTCAATCTGGTTTCAAAGACTATTTTTCTTGGGTTTTCTAATTTTTCCTAATAAAAAAAATAAAATTAGTGGCGACTCCTAATTAATTTTTTTTAAATTTAAGTTGCTATTTCACCGCGATTTAATACGGTCGCGACAATTGTAGATGTGTAAGCTTCCCTAGTTGATGAGGAATCCTCCTACTAAATTCATAACTTGAGAGATTGAGATATCTTAATTTGCTGAAAGAGTCCATGAGTTCTGGAATGTGACTGCCAAGAAAATAATTCCAACTGAGGTCCAAATATTCCATAGTTTGCAACTCAATCAATAAACTGAGATTGATTGCACCCATCAAATAACGTGTACCCAAACCATGAAGTTGCATTTGTACATGACCATGACCTATTTCATTGCTGCATCCAATTCCTTTCCATTGGCAACAATCTCTATTATTCTCATCGTCCCTCCATGTAGACAGCATGCCATAGTGATCCAGGAGGCCTTGTTTTGAACTTGAGTAGTGCTTGTCTCTCCCTCTCTATGCACTTTACTTCTCTACTCTGAGTTGTCTAGATGAATCCATGAATGGATCGTGCAGTATGCAATAAAATGAGAAGTAGTGCATAAAAAAGTTCTAGAATATCCGCTTGGTAATTGCCAAGAAGCAAAACTCGAAAGCAGGAGTTATATAAGGAATTCTATGCGTAAATGTTTTTCATATGTGTACAGCATTTTAAATTCCATTATGTTTGCTAACCTTTAACATTATACGTGAAGGTTAACATCTTTTACTTTTTTTATGGAAAAAAAACTTTTTGTTTCTTGCTGATTAACTTAAATAACTGTATTTATTTTAATAATTATGACCTTCAATAATTAAATCAACAAACTTTTATCTCTCTTAATAAGTGCTAACTTAATGAATTTTCTATCTCATAATAACTTTTAACTTTATACTTTTTTCTCATTCCTAATAATCATTCACTTCATAAATCTTTCTTTGTTATTATTATTTTTTAAAAAATAGTAGTAATTTAATAGTAGATAAATTTAAAATATTAATATAATTTAATATCAAATAATTTTTAAAAAAATTAACATTCCAAACTTTCTTCAAAAACTAGTATTATAATTGCTTTAGTGCATCTACAAGAATTTTATGTAAATTATATTCATGATTATCTTTTTACATGATTATTTTAACGTGATTATTTTTTTAAAACTATTTAATATTAAATTATATTATTATTTTAAATTTTTCTACTATTTAATATATTTTCTAAATAATTAAATTATATTACTATTTTTTTAAAAAAAAGAGATTTAAGAAGTGAATAGTTACTAGGAGTGAGAAAAAATTATAAGATTAGAAGTTATTATGAGAGAGATAATTTATTAAGTTAGTACTTATTAAGAGAGAAAGATTTGTCGATTTAATTATTGAAGATCTTAATTACTAGAATGGACACAGCCATTTAAGTTGATAAGCGAAAAACAAATGGGATTTTTTTTGTGCATAAAGAATGAAGGATGCTAACCTTACCTATATTGTTGAAGGTTAGCATTTCTTATATATATATATATAAATATAAAGAGGAATATTGGTATTGCCCTATGTTAGAATTAAGATTTTTCCCCCTTCCTAAAATCAGGGTAAGTTTGGAATTAGGTGAGAATCAATTTAAATGCCTTATTTTTAATACCTTAATTCAATAATAAAATCACTTAAATGTCAAAGATTCCACGCTTTTAAAACCACATTTTTCTTTTGTTTTTATATTTAGGTTAGATTTTTCTTTTTTATTTCAAAAACTACAGTCTTACTACGCCTCAAACACGAAATAATTCCTCTTCCTTCAAATTCTGCCAGCACTCCTTCAATTCTTCATATCTTTTGGTTCGGTACACTTTTCTTTGGGTTTAAACTTATGTTTTCTTTTGTTTGGTTATTCAATTATTTATCTTTTTTTTTGCGTTCAGTTTTTTTTTTTTTTGTGTTCAGTTAACAAAAATTATTGCTATAAATCTTCACATCTTTTACATTTGATTATTTTTTGGGTTCAGTGTTGGGAAATAACGCAATTTCCTATAACTCAGATTAGTGAGAATGCAAAATAACAGTGGAAATAATACACACAAATTTAATAATGGAGTTTGGTCAATTGTGTCTATGTCTTCGGACCTGCTACATATCATTTTACTTAAAAGGAAAAATATACAAAGTGTTTACAACACTCACAACTCACAACCCACAACCCACACCCAATTATATCCAAGAATTTTCCTCACAAAATTCTCTCACAAGCTTTTTCTCTTAAACTCTTCAATTGGGATGCATTACAAATGAGAGCTAAGGGGTTTATATAGATTTCAAAAAATGTGGGTTAGTGGAATTTAGGCAAGAAGTTAGGCAATGGTTATGCACCTTCATTGATAATTGCCTAAGTTAGGCACCCCTTGTTTTTTACCAAGGAATGGTTGGTGCCCATTTTCTTGACAATTTGGCACCCATCATTTTTGACCAAAAATGGTTGGTGCCTATTTCTTTGACAATTTGGCATCCATCATGTTTGACCAAAAATTGGTTGGTGTCCATTTCCTTGACAATCTCTTACTTGAAGATTGATTTCAATTTGTCTTCACACCTCGATCTATGCAACATATCTTTTCTAGTTTTGTTACTCTTGCAGGCTAACTGAAGTTGAACACAACTTCAGTTTGTCGATAGCCACCGTCTTTGTCAACATATCTGCTGAATTCTTGCTTCCTTAGATCTTCTCCAATATTAACACCTTATCTTCCAATAAAGATCTGATGAAATGATAACGAAGTCCAATATACTTGGTTCTAGAATGAAATGTTGAATTTTTGCCAAGTGTATTGCACTCTGACTATCACTATGCAGAATATTCTTCTCTTGTTTGAATCCCAACTCAGTTAACAAACCTTGAAGCCATATCATCTCTTTACTGGCTTCAGTCATTGCTATATACTCAGCCTCTATAGTGAACAAAGTGATAATCTTCTGTAACTGTGACATCCAACTAACAGTTGTAATTTCAACAGTGAATATATAACCAATGATGCTTCTTTGGTGATCGACTTCACCTCCAAAGTCTGCGTCTACGTAGCCTTGTACTTCTAACTCACCCTTACCAGAGTATAAACACTTCTCTATGGTGCCTTGTAGATACCTCAAAATTCACTTTACTGCTTCCTAATAAGCTTTCCCTGGATTTGACATAAACCTACTAACAACTCCTAGTGCGTACCCAATGTCTGGTCTCGTACAGATCATTACGTACATCAACTCCCAATGGCTAAGGCATAAGGAACCTTAGCCATGAAATCTCTCTCTTCCTCTATCTGAGGGAACTGATCCTTTGATAAGCGAAAGTGACTTGCCAAGGTGTGTGTTGACTTGCTTGGTGTCGCTTATGTTGAATATTTGCAAAACACGGTTGATGTACTCTGCTTGAGATAACTGCAAAATCCTTTTTTGCTTATCTCTTGTGATTTGTATTCCAATAATCTTCTTTTCCGAACCCAAGTCTTTCATGTCAAACTCCTTTGACAATTGTTGTTTCAACTTTCTAATATCATCCATATCTGAACCTGTTACTAACATATCATCGACATAAAGTAGTAAAATGATATAACTGGACCTATATCTCTTGAAGTAGTAACAGTGGTTGGCGTTGCACTTTTGGAAACCTTCCTTATGCATGAAGTCATCGAACTTTTTGTACCACTATCTTGGGGCTTGTTTCAGGCCATACAAACTCTTCTTAAGTCTACACACCATGTTCTTCTTCCCTTTTTCTGAAAAACCTTTTGGCTTGTGCATGTATATCTCTTCATCTAGGTCTTCGTGAAGAGATGCGGTCTTTATGTCCAACTGTTCAAGATGAAGATCTTCAATAGCCACAATACTTAACACTGATCTACTAGTATTGAGTTTCACAACAGGAGCAAAAATGTCAGTGTAGTCAACTCCTTCCTTTTGCTGGAATCCTTTGACAACTAGTCGGGCTTTGTATCTCTTGGAACCATTATGTTCCTATTTCACCCAGTACACCCATTTGTTGTGAAGTGCTTTCTTCCCCACGGGTAACTCAGCTAGTTCCCATGTCTGGTTGGAGATTAGAGACTTCATCTCGTCTTTCATGGCAAGCTCCTACTTGCTAGCATCTCCAGTCTGATAAGTTTTATCATAGCATTCAAGTTCCCCTCCATCAGTCAGCAACAGATAGTTCATGTATCTCTTGTTAGGCACATGAGGTCGAGAAGACCTTCTCAATACAGGAGCTGGAGTAGAAGACTGTGGTGTGTCGGACTGCTGCGGACTGCTCTGTTCAACAAGTTCCTCTGGCTGGGGACTTGCTATAATAGGTTCTATCACGAGACTATCTGGGACATTATCTATATCTGCAAATACTAGCTCAATCTGATTTAAGTCACTGGCACATGTTTTATGCATGTCCTTGTACATCACTCTTTCGTTAAAAATCACATCTCTGCTACGGATCATCTTCTTATTTTCTTCATCCTAAATGCGGTAGCCAAATTCATCCTCGCTATAGCTAATGAGGGTGCATTTTTTGGATTTGGGATCAAGCTTATTCCTACCTTGATCACTGATATGCACATATGCTACACAACCGAAAACTTTTAGATGTGATAGTTTTACATCATTTCCGCTCCATACCTCCTCTGGTATTTTGTGCTCCAATGGAACCGATGGGCCTCGGTTAATTAAGTAGGTTACTGTGTTGGCTGCTTCTACCCAGAACTGCTTCGGTAGACCTGACTGTATATGAATGCTTCTAGCTCTTTCTGTCAACGTTCGGTTCATACGTTCAGTTGCACCATTATGTTGAGGCATACCTGACACGATTCTCTCCATTCTGATCCCATGCTCATAGCAAAACTTCTTGAATCTAGTGTCTTCATATTCACCACCATTGTCGATTCTTAGCTTTTTGATCTTTAGACCTGTCTCATTTTCAACCATAGCTTTCCATCTCCTGAAAGCCTCAAACACTTCAGACTTATACTTTAGAAAGTAAACTCATATCGTCCAAGAGTGATCATCGATGAATGTCACGAAATAGTATTTCCCACCAATTGATGAGACGGTCGTTGGTCCCAAACATCAGAGTGAACGAGCTCTAGCCTTTCCTTCTTTGGGGTTCTATTTGTCTAAAAGCTGACCCTCCTCTACTTTCCAAGTATGCAATCTTTGCACATGTAAATCTCAACTGACTGTAGACCTGGAAGTTTCCCCTTCAAGTGCATAATCTTCATCCCTTTCTCACTCATGTGGCCAAGTCTCTGGTGCCACAAATTGAGATTTTCATTTCCAGCTACAACTGCAATTGAGCAGCGTGCCCCTGCTGTCATGTAAAGAGTACCACTCTTATTGCCCCGAGTAACCATCATTGCGCCCTTTGAAATCTTCCAATTATCACCATGAAAGATCATAATGTAGCCTTCGCTAGCCAGCTGCTCTACTGAGATTAAGTTCTTTCTCAAGTCAGGAATATGTCTGACATCCTTCAGTTTCCAAATAGACCCATTCAACTTAATCTTTACTACACCTTTACCAATAATAGCATAAGGTTGATCATCACCAAGGTATATCTTTCTAAGGTTTCCGAGGACATACCTCTCGAATAATTCTTTTTGTGAAGTAGTATAGAATGATGCTCCAGAGTCTAACACCCAGGACTCTTCCTTGCTCTCCAAAGAGTATATCAACACATCATTTCCTCCTGAGGTGGAAGTAACATTTGCCTCTGCCTTCACCTCCTGATCCTTCAGTGCACTCTTGAACTGATTTTTATAGTGCACGGTCTTCCCGCAATTCCAACACTCGACAGTCTTTAAGTTATGGGAATTATTAGAATTCCTAAATTTGGACCTCCTATCATTTGATCTACCTTGATAGTTTGATCTATCGCATCCATTCCCTATTATTGAATTTCTTCTTTTTGACTCTGTATGCAAAACTGAAGAGGTTAACGATTCACTTAACTCTCTCCGTCAGATCTCTTCATTGAAAACCAGGTCACAAACATCATCAAATTTCAACTTATTGCTTCCCGATGAACTACTCACAGTCGTGACAGTAGCATTTCAACTTTCTAGTAGAGAAGACAAAAGTATCAATGCCCGTACTTCTTCATCAAATTCAATTCCAACTGAACTCAACTGGGTTGTGACTATATTGAGTTTATTGAGATGTTGAGCTACCAATGCGCCTTCCGTCATCCACAAATTGAATAACTACCTCATCAAGTGAACTTTGTTAGAGGCCGATGGGTTCTCATATATACTGGAGAGAGCTGCTATAAGACCCTCTGTGGCCTTTTCCTTTACTATATTGAAAGCAACATTGCGGGATAGCGTTAATCGGATAACTCCAAGAGCTTGTCTGTCTAGAAGTGTCCAGTCTTCATCCTTCAAACCTTCTGGCTTCTTTTCTGAGAGAGGTTGATGAAGTTTTTTCTGGTATAGATAATCTTCTATCTGCATCTTCCAGAATCCTGAAATCTGCATCATCGAACTTTTCAATTTTCACCTTCCCTTCGTCTGCAGCCATCGCTTCCACTCGAATCTGGCTTTTTCTAGATTGTTTCTGATGATTCCTGCGAACCACGGTGTATTAGAACACCTCTGTCGACAAATCGATACCGTTGACAAAATTTTACTATTCACAAAATTCACTATTTATATGAATAGTACTCTTACAGAAAACTGACAGAATACACCACAACCAGGCGCTCTGATACTAATTGTTGGAAAATAATGCAATTTCTTATAACTTAGATTAGTGAGAATGTGAAATAACAGCGAAAATAACACATACAAATTTGATAACAGAGTTTAACCAATTGTGCCTACGTCTCTGGACTTGATGCAGATCGTTTTACTTAAAGGGAAAAATATACAAAGTGTTTACAACACTCATAACTCATAACCCACAACCCACACCCAATTATACTAAGAATTTTCCTCACAAAATTCTTTCACAAGCTTTTTTCTCTTAAGCCTTTTTCTTTAGCTCTCTAATTCGGATGCATTACAAATGAGAGCTAAGGGGTTTATATAGGCTTCAAAAAATGTGGTTTGGTGGAATTTAGGCAAGAAGTTAGGCAATGGTTATGCACCTCCATTAATAATTGCCTAAGTTAGGCACCCTTTGTTTTTAACCAAGGAATGGTTGGTGCCCATTTTCTTGACAATTTGGCACCCATCATTTTTGACCAAAAATGGTTGGTGCCTATTTCTTTGAAAATTTGGCAACCATCATTTTTGACCAAAAATTGGTTGGTGCCCATTTCCTTAACATTCAGCTCTTCAAATAATTTTGGTTCAATTCTTCACATCTTTTTGTTCAGTTATTTTTTTTTTCTCTTTTAGGGTTCAATATTCAACTATTCATTTTTCAAATTTTTTTGGTTAAATCTTCAACTATTTTTTTTCGTTCGGTTATTCAATCGTCATTCACTAGTTAAACCAATGACTAGTTATTAATTTAGTTTAGTTTAATTTTTATTAATAAATCTATATTTAAAACAATTTTTAATGCATAAATATATATTTCTAAGGGAAAACAATTATAAAATTCTTCATAGGAAATATTTCACTTTTATGTCCTTTACTTTATTATAAGTTTTATATTTTTTCTTCAATTTTTTTTTTTATTTTCATCCTAAATCTATTTAAAATTCATCATATTTGTCCCAAATCACTAATAAAAAAAATCCTAGTAGGACAGTGCCAACTAAGCACTTGTATCCACATAAGATGCTATATCAACAAATTTCATTAACATTTCTAACATATTAGCAGTTAGGACAAATTTGATAAGTCTTAAAAAGATTTAAGATAAAAATAAAACAAAATATAATTATGGGATGAAAATAAAACTTAGAGTAAAGTTAAGGTATAAAAACTATATTTTGTCCTAATAAATATTTAACAATTCAACATAAATATGATATCTATAAGAAGGAAAAAGTTTTTTTTAAAATGAATTTATTTGTAAAGTGAGTAAATAAGGTATATTTACTTTTAATTTAATTTAAAATACATTATAACATTAACTTACTAAATAATTTAAAGTGAATACACTTTTACTTACTCACTTGCATATAAAATTACTTTAAAAATAGATTGTAACCCATAAAAATACCATAACTACTCACTTTTTTTCAAGAGCTCTTTAATCTTCAAGAGCTTTATCTAGGAAGCTGCAGTCTTTTGGCCAGCAGTTTTCTTGTACCATCTCCTTCCATTATGAATTCTTCATCTTCTCTTGTCCTTTATCTGTCCTCAAATTTGTTGACATCATCACTTATATTTCATTGGCTTTTTATTTTCACCACCAAGGCACCAATCATCGTAACCTTTACCTTCATGACAACTCTTAGGCTCAATGGCAATTTTGGTCCAGCGTGGCTATCTACTCTCTCTTCTTTAACAACTCTTGACTTGACATTATTGAGTAATCTTGGCTCCTTTCATCACTAGCTGCAAATGATCAGTAAGTTTCTTCCAAACTTAAGAGAATTGAGGTTAAATGATTGTAATCTTTCTAATAATGATATTCTTTCGTTGTTTGACTCCCATTCCAAATTTTCCAAAAAAAAATTAAGTACAGCAAATTTACACACACACAAAAAATGACAAGATGGAGAAATAATGTAAGGCACTTTCTATTTGCTTTATGTTATAAAAAAGTTAATATTTCTACTCAAGAAATATTTTTTAAAAATTTCTTTTATGATTTTTTTATGTTAAAAAATTTATCAAAAGTTCTTAAACAAATTAAAGGTTAAGTAGAATTTAAAAAAAAAAAAAGCAAATGTAGAAACATTGTATGGCTGTTTCGGTTTTAAACTTTTAATATTAAAAGAGATAAATTAAAATTAAAATTTTGTTTTATATATATTAATAACATGAAAGAGAAAAAGTCACGTTTAAAAGTCAAGTCTTAAAAGCTGTACAATTTTAATGAGAAGTTAAATATGTGAGTCATTTTTTTTACATACGTTAATAATTAAATGAAGGTCTAAGCAATGTCCATACAAGAATTTCTCCGCTTAAACTTTTAGATTTCACTTTTAGTCATTACTGATACCATTTAATCATACAACAAAATTATTTACATAATAACTACACCTATTAATATCTAGATATTTTACGAAGTCTTTGGAGATAGAGTCGGTGAATATTCTTTTCAAGTGTCAGCATTGTCTCTTGCACTCTTGTTGTGGCCTTACATTCATCCTCCTTGTGTAGAACCATAGTTGAATAATAAAATGATTTTAGTAGTAATCATTGAGAACTCATAGGCTATTTCAGCAATTTAAGTTATCTCAATATATATTTCATTTTCTCATTATACCTAGTGGGAAGATTCCTTATCAACTAGGAAAGCTCACACATTTGCAGATTTGAGCAACAATTTAACAATTTTTACACTGGTTCCAATAAATTCTAACACACCTATATATATAGTAGTTTAGTTTTGGTTCAATGGTTGGAAATTATAGTGTTTCTTTTGTGTGTGAGCTCAACCAAACCATATATGATAGATTATGTAGTTTGTTTAATCTATTTAGTTTAATTCTTTGTATTTTATACACTGAAATAGATATATGGAATTGAATTTTTTTAGAGCGTGTTTAGAATGTAAAAAAATGAGAAATGATTTCATTTGTAAATCAAACTTAATTAAATTTTGTGTTTGGAATGTTAAAAAATAAGAAATGATTTGATTTTTAAAATCTCGTGGATTTCATTCTTTTTGATTTTTAAATTCTATCAAATTTGAAAGGATTTGTTAGGATTTGATTTGATTTGAAATAAATATACTATTTTATCCTTAATAATTACCTCTAACAACTTATCATAAAGGTTAAAATATAAAATAAAAAAATTAAATCAAATTAATTCTCATTTTAATAAATTCTAAACTCAAAATTTAATTTTTAAATCAATTCAAATTCTTTTTTTTTTAAGTTTCAAACACAAAATATAATTTCTAAATCAAATCAAATCAAATCAAATGAAATCATTTCTCATTTTTATTTATTCCAAACACACTACGACTATTTGGTGTATGAAATTACACTTGAATTTGAGACGTGGAATTGGAATTAAGCCTCCTAATTTAAATTATCTTATGGTGTATATATTAAAATTAGAATTCCAATTCTGAATCCAATTTCATAAAATTGGAGAAAAATATATTTTACGTTATTTTTAATTTATAGCCTAAATCTTAAAAATTACAATTCTAAGTAAAAAAGTTAAAAACAATATATTGAAAATTATTATTCATTATTTTTTCATATACTCTGGCAATCATTATTGCTGATGATAGCCAAGTTGCTGGTGGCATTCTTCAATCACCATCGTCAACGGCGTCCTCCGAGCATCGTTGCTGACAGTGCTTTCCAACCACCATACCATTGCCTAGGGATTTCGACCACCATCCCTAGCAATGTCCACCAACAACTGTCACCAGCAGCGTTCACCAAACCAAAACATCACCGGCCGGTAGCATTCTCAAATTCAATTAAGAATTATAATTTTATACTTCAATTCTTTATTTGTTCCAAGTATAAAAAATAGTATTCTTAGTCAATTTTAATTCTGACAAGATGAAAGAAAAGACAGTTATATTTTTTTAAAAAAACTAGAGATTAATATTATCTGCACATTGTACAATATTATCTCATAAGTATAGATATCAAATTGTTTTACTTTTTCAATAATACACTTGTGATTTGATTGATATATACTTGCGTGGGAATTTTCTACGGAGACTAACAATTTCAAGTCTTTGCACTAGTTTCATATTTCCTATTTGATGTGATTAACCTGCTTAATTTTCTAACCTAAGAAATGGGTTAGAAAACATGGATTCATATCCTCTAGAATTCTAAAACAAACTGCTGGAGTAGTTGTCATCTAATGGTAGACATTTAAAATGTGATATTTTTCTTATAATATTTTATTATATAAAAATTATTTTCAAGTGTTCAAATCTCTAAGCAATTTAAAAAGAAGTACAGAAAATCTAGAACAAGATAACAATCAATCATAAATCATAACTTTATTTTTTTTAGAGTAATTTGCATAAAGTCTAAAATCATCCCTCAAATCAACCTTGCATTTTCTTAGATAAGATGTGACTAGACAATGAAATAAATAGACTTTTTTTCCTTGTTGTTTTCTTTTTACATTGTAAAAAATTAAATAAATAAATACATACATATTATAGTACTCTTCCTACATATAACCCTCAGTACTAGCTCTCTCGTACTGTTGTCATGATCTTGTGTTCATTGTACAAATTTATATAATGGGATAAATGCAATATAGTCCCACGATCTTAAGTACATATGCACTTTAATTCCCAATTTTTAAAAATGTGCAACGCAATTCTCAAATTTTTTAGAATGTGCAAATCGATCATTCTTTTAAAATTTTTGTCAATTGCTAATGGAACTAATCATGTGCGGCTGACATGTCTATATTTTAGACCAAATTATCCGTAAGTGAAGCATATGTCACTCACATGTCTCTTATCTCACTTCTATCCCTAAGACCCTTTCCCATTTGGAACCCTAACCCCAATTCCCAGCCTATCAGAATTAAACCCTAACAATCATAAATCTTAACCACAATTCCTTTCCCTTTTTTCGTTGTTCAAGCGAGGAAGAAGAATGATTTGGATTTTCAAAGACAGGGGGAAATAAGCAAGGTGATGCATTCTTGTGGTACTATTGATGGCAAGAGAAGGTGTTAGATGGGCACAACGACAATTTTGATTTGTTGGAATTGGTCACGGATCTGATATGGGTTGTGGGTATCAAAGCTCGTGACAAATTCAGGCGATGTTCACGGTGGTTGAGGCAAAGAGCAACAATTGGGTCACCGACGACTCGTGGTGGTGTTGGCTCTAGAGGCGATGTTCATGGTTATTTGCTAGCGGTGTTCACCAACCACCATCGTTGCTAGCATTGATTACACTCAAAGAATAACACGGTAATTGTAGCACAGCTTGGTGTCGATTCCACAGAGAAACAAATTAAAAGAATAACTAAAGAAACAAAGAAACAAAAGAAAAATATCAAATGATTAAAAATAAATAAATATTAATTTAAATACAAAGTTAAGTAAAATAAAGTAAAGCAAATTGAGTTTTATATCAAATGTAAGATGACTAAGGTTCAAAATTTATCAAGATTAATTTTAACATTAATTATACCAAATTATTTTACTCACATAATTTAACTCATTCGAACATCTAATGACAAACATGCTTCGTGAAAAATATATCAAATAAACATTAAAAATAATAATCACATGTATGATAAAAAAATTTAATTAATAATAATTATTAAATCATCAAATGTATCCCTAATAAAAAATTACAATTGATATCCAATAATTATTACTAACATTTAGATAACATAAATAAATTACAAAGTATAAAAAATATGACTAAACTCATCTTAAAATTCATTTATATAACTTGATAAAAAAATAAAATTAATAGTTATTAAATCTTAAAATTAAATAAAAATAATTTAACATAATAATATCAAAATAATAAGATTTTATCATTTCTTTAAAATAAAAAATTTAATAAAATATAATGAGATTAAAACTTAAGAAAAGTATCTCACAACAATTCTCCATCGCAAACAAGATATCTGCAATTTCTCGCAAGTCCACGCTGCACTACGTCCAATCTTCGTACAGTGCGCTGCACAATTGCCGCAATGTGATTCTTCTTTATCCTTTTCTTTACTGTACGACACTGTTCCTTTTCTTCTATTAAATGGTGCACCCGTTCACAATCTGTTTCTTTTCTTCTTTGAACTCCCACAGCGCACAGGGCACATTCTCCTTTTAATTGCCTTTTTATAAGCTGCTAGTAGCAGCTTTTAGAATTAGGTTTTATCTTTTTTTTTTACTGCTTCCTTTTTTTATTTAGACTTTGAATCCTCCTACGAATCTAATTACGTTTTGATTTGTTCTCAATAAATTCTGAAATTAAACATAAAAATTTATTTAATAATATTTAAAATAAATAGAAATTTAATTTAAAAATATATATTAATTTTAATAATTTCTATTCATATTTTAATATTTTAGTTTAATAATAAATTATTTATAGAACATTTTTGTATACTCATCAAATATTCTCAAATTCAATTAAGAATTACAATTCTACACCTCAATTCTTTATTTGTTCCAAGTATAAAAATTAATATTATTAGTCAATTTTAATTCTGACAAAATGAAGAAAAAAAGAGAATTTTTTTTAAAAATACTAGAGATTAATATTATCCACACATTGTACAATATTATCTCATAAGTATAGATATCAATTTTATTTTCATTTTTAATAATACACTTGTGATTTGATTGATATATACTTGGGTAGGAATTTTCTACAGAGACTAACAATTTCAAGTCTTTGCACTAGTTCCAAATTTCCTATTTGATGTGATTAACCTGCTTAATTTTCTAACCTAGGAAATGGGTTAGAAAACATGGATTCATATCCTCTACAAGTCTAAAACTAATTGCAGGAGTAGTTGTCATCTAATGGTAGACATTTAATATGTGACATTTTCTTATAATATTTTATTATATAAAAATTATTTTTAAAGGTTCAAATCCTCATGCAATTTAAAAAGAAGTGTAGAGAATCTAGTCCAAGATAACAATCATTCATAAATCATTACTTTATTATTTTAGAGTAATCGGCATAAAGTCTTAAGTTATCCTTCAAATAAACTTTGTGTTTTCTTATATTAGATGTGACCAGACGATGAAGATAGGTAGAATTTTTTTTTTCTTGTTGTTTTCTTTTAATAATGTAAAATAAAAATAAAATAAATAAATACATATTTTAGTACTCTTCCTACATATAACCCTCACTAGCTCTCTCGTATTGTTGTCGTGACCTTGTGTTCATCGTGCAAAATTATATAATGGAAAAAATGTAATTTAGTCCCATGAACATAAATATATGTGCACTTTAACTCTTAATATTTAAAAATGTGCAACCCAATTCTCAAAAATTTCAAAATGTGCAAATCAACTATTCTGCCCTAATCTTCGGCAATTGCGAATGGAACTAGTCATGTGTGGCTCATGTACCTATATTTTAGACCAGATTACCATTAAGGGAATCATGTGCCACTCACATACGTTTTCTCCCACTTCTAACCCTAAGACCATTTACCATTTGGAACCCTAACCCCAATTCCCACCCTATCAGAATTAAACCCTAACAATCATCAACCCTAACCATAATTTCTTTCTCTTTTTTCGTTGTTCAAGCGAGGAAGAAGAGTGATTTGCATTTTCAAAGACAGGGGGAAATAAGCAAGGGGATGTGTTCTTGTAGTGCCATCGGTGAAGGTGATGGTGGTTTAGCCTTAGACGGGCACGGTGGCGGCTCTAATTTGCTAGGTTTGGTCATGGATCTGACATGGGTTGCGAGTATCGAAGCTCGTGGCGAATTCAGGTGATGTTCACGATGGTTGAGGCAATGAGTGACAATTAGGTCACTGGCGAATCTTGGTGGTGTTGGCTATGGAGGCGATGTTCATGGTAATTTTCCAGCGGCGTTCACCAACCACCATCACCATTAGCGTCCTCCAATTCAATTAAGAATTATAATTCTATACCTCAATTCTTTATTTGCTCTAACTATAAAAATTAATATTCTTAGTCAATTCTAATTCTGACAAGATAAAAGAAAAGATAGCTTTTTTTTTTTAAAAAAAAAACTAAAGATTATTATCCGCACATTGTACATATTATCTCATAAGTGTAGATATCAATTTTTTTTTTCTTTTTTGATTTGATTGATATATACTTGCATGGGAATTTTCTACAGAGACTAACAATTTCAAGTCTTTGCAATAGTTCCATATTTGCTATTTGATGTGATTAACCTGCTTAATTTTCTAACCTAGGAAATGGGTTAGAAAACAAGGATTCATATCCTCTAAAATTCTAAAACTAACTGCAAGAGTAGTTGTCATCTAATGGTATACATTTAATATATGTGACATTTTCTTATAATATTTTATTATATAAAAATTATTTTCAAGGGTTCAGGTCCCTATGCAATTTAAAAAGAAATGCAAAAATATAGTCCAAGATAACAATCAATCATAAATCATTACTTTATTTTTTTAGAATAATCTACATAAAGTCTAAAGTCAACCTTCAATTCAACCTTGCATTTTCTTAGATTAGATGTGACCAGATGATGAAGACAGGTAGAATTTTTTTGTTGTTGTTTACTTTTAACATTGTAAAATAAATAAATAAATACATACAT
Source organism: Ormosia semicastrata (assembly GCA_029884595.1). Lineage (NCBI taxonomy): Eukaryota > Viridiplantae > Streptophyta > Magnoliopsida > Fabales > Fabaceae > Ormosia > Ormosia semicastrata. The sequence goes on from JAQQTO010000041.1 coordinate 11,768,122, forward strand.
ACATATTTTAGTATTCTTCTGTGCAACGCAATTACCAAAATTTTTAGAATGTGCAAATCGACACTTCCATCCTAATTTATGTCCATTGCTAACGAAACTGACCACGTGTAGCTCACATGTCTATATTTTAGACTAGATTACCCTTAAGTGAAGCATGTGACATTCACATGTCTCTTCTCCCACTTCTAACCCTATCTTTCCCATCTGGAACCATAATCCCAATTCCCACCCTATCAGAATTAAATCCTAACAATCATCAACCTTAACCACAATTCCATTCCTTTTTTTCGTTGTTCAAATGAGGAAGAAAAGTGATTTGCGTTTTCAAAGATAGGGGAAATAAGGAAAGGGTTTCGTTCTTGTAGTACTATCGGTGGCAAGAGAAGGTGACCGTGGTTTAGGCTTAGACGAGCATGGCAGCGACTCTGATTTGCTAGGTTTACTTGTGGATTTGATATAGGTTGCAAGTATCGGAGCTCATGGCAGATTCAGGTGATGTTCATGGTGGTTGAGACAAAGAGTGACGATTGGGTCATCGACGACTCGTGGTGGTTTTGGTTATGGAGAAGTTGCAGTTGGGATCTGGGTTCAGCTGAGGTTGGGGTTGATGGCTGAGTTTGTATGAGAAAGGGACGATTTAGTGGTGAAACATAGATGAGTTTTGTTTATAGGTGTACTAGGATTTTTGAAATGGTTGAATGATTGTCGCAGTTAGGGTTGATGATTGTTAGGGTTTACTTCTAATGAGGATGAAATTAGGGTTAGGGTTCCAAATGATTTTGGGGGAGGGGGAAAAGGGTCTTAAGATTAGAAGTGGGAAGAGAAGTATATATGTTAATGCCACATGCTTCACTTAATGGTAATTTGGTCTAAAAAGTATAGCAATTGATGAAAATTTAGACAGAATGATCGATTTGCACATTTTGAAAACTTTAGAGATTGGGTTGTGCATTTTTAAATATTAGGGACTAAAGTGAACACGAGCCTAAGCTCAGGAGGCTAAATTGCATTTTCACTTATATAAAAATTGAATTTAATTTATAAATAATGTAATTTCAAGAAAACTGATTTTGGAAAAAAAACTTAATCAGCTTATGTTTGTATTTATTGATCTAGAAATTATAGATAATAAATTTTGCTGGATTATATAAAAATTGTCGTTGTTATAAATTAATGAAATTATCTCAAAAAGTTATTTGATGAAAGACAAATGAGATATTTTCTACCATCAACTTTTAAATAATTTTAATTTTAACAAGAATCAAAATGCTCAAAATTAAACTTATTGTAAACGAAAAAGCTGCTACAGTCTATGCATATTCTGCTTTCTCACGACTATGCCAATAAAATTACAATGGCTTTTTTTTATTATTATCAAATTCCAGCATTATTGGTGAAGTTATTACGTAGTGAAGGAGAGACAACCACTCCTTGTGTTCTAAAAGGAAAAAAAAAATCTCCAGTCTGGCATGTTATATTACAAATCAAGAGTTCATAAATTTATTAACAATTCTAAAATTTTTAGAGGATTAAATATATAAATATGTTCATATTAAAAAATTACAAAAATTTAAACCCATGTTCCAAGGGTTGGGAGGACGTGCCCCGTCAAGCCTTTACCCACCGACACTGTTCAACATGACTCTAACATTCTGTCTGCATGCAATGAAATTGGTTACATGCAGATACTTGATCTACGTGGTTAGGAGGTGAATACAATTAATATTTTTTTATTGATTGTGCTGCAAAACATAGGATATTTGGAATATTTTTATTTAAAGATAAAATTAAAAATATAGTATTACAAAAGAGTAAAACTTTATTTAAATATCTAAAAGTAGATTTTTTATCAATATAGTTTTTTATACATATGTTTTATTAATGTAGTTCTTAAAATTTAAAATGTCTAATTTATTTATCCCTCTATCTATTTAAGTTTAAGTACGTTAACTTTTAACTTAACTAACTAGCCAATTAGACCAGTCTCACACAATTAGCCCTTTTTTATCCTATCTGTTCCACTTCATTATAGAATATTTATTTAATCTAATTTATAAGAAATGTATTAGAAATAAAAAATAAAAAATAACGAATAACTACATTTCATTATATTATATTAGGGGCATATAAGTTATTTAATATAATTATATATTTTTTCTTCTTATTTTTATATCTAACCAAACAAGAGAAAGAAGTATTTCTCATTTTATTTCTCTCCTCTTTCTCTTCAATCAAATAATAGGAGACAAAATCTACTTTTCTCTTCATTTTCTTTCTTCCAATTTTCACTCTGCATCCAAACAAAGGGAAGATAGTGCTCTCATAAAGTTAAAATCTTGGTCTCTTTCTTGTAGGTACATGACTCATTGACTCAACCAATAACCTATTAACCCAGTGTCCCGACCAAATCAATAATTGACCCGATTAAGGATTATTATTTTAAAAAATTAAATGTTTTTTTTAAATAATAGCTCTAATATTCAAATTTTTAACATTATAAATAAAGTGAACAATTTATAACTTCTTAAGGAGAAGCTGATTTATCAGTCAACCCTCGTGCATGTGGAAAAATAATGTAGTGAAGAGTCCTTTTCATGGCATTTTGCTTTTGAACAATAATTGAATACAAAAGCAGATAAAGTCTAACTTTTTAAATGAAGTGTTTAAAAGATAATATGATAAATAATGTCTAATTTTAATATTTATATATTCTTTTTTTAAAGGATATATAAGGGTATGTAAGATAAGTTATCAAATATTTATTATTTTTTATTATATTTTATAAATTTTTAAATACTATTATAAAATTAGCTGTCAATAATTATTTAACAATTCATTATAGTTATAATACAAAAAAGTGTACTATAAGAAAACTATCAATCTTAATTTCCACATCTAAAACATTTTTGTGGCTTCTGATTTCAATTTAAAAGAAAGAAATATATGATAAAGAAACAATTATGTTTCTCATTTTCTTCTTTATTCGATTGTCTCATTTATGGAATGAATTCTTCTTTTTTTAATTAAAAATAAATCCAGTTTTGAAACTTTTTTTTCTTTTTACTCTGAAAAGTCAATGAGAACTGAGAGCGTCACCATTTAGCCATGCAATTAGCTATATAAATCCGTATGCCGCGTTCTCATACATCGCAAGTAAAGAGAAACAATTATCATAATTTCCTGTCTTTGTTGTTTTACTCTTACTGAAGGTTATTGCATTGCAGATTTCATATTAGCAAAATTATAATGGGCAGTTATTTTCTCAAAATATTTTATGCACTGCTGCTGCTCTTATTGTATAATGCAGGATCCATTCTTGGATTCAACTGGCCAAGTAAGAATGCAGAAGTAAAGTGCGTAGAGAGGGAGAGACAAGCACTCCTCAAGTTCAAACAAGGCCTCCTACACGACTCTGGCATGCTGTCTACATGGAGGGACAATCACAATAACAGAGATTGTTGCAAATGGAAAGGAATTCAATGTAGCACCAAAACAGGTCATGTACAGATGCTTGATCTTCATAGCTGGGATTCAAATTATTTGCAAGGTGCAATCAATGTCACTTTATTGATTGACTTGCAAAATATTGAACATTTGGACCTCAGTGGGAATGATTTTGATGGCAGTCACATCCCGGAACTCATAGGCTTGTTCACCGAATTAAGATATCTCAATCTCTCATACTCTTATTTTGGTGGGAGGATTCCTTATCAACTAGGAAATCTCTCACAGCTTGAGTATCTTATTATCAAAGGAAATTCTCTTGTTGGAGCAATCCCTTCTCAACTTGGGAAGCTTACACATTTACAATATCTGGATGTAAGGTACAATTTTCTTGATGGAGCAATCCCTTATCAACTTGGGAATCTCAAACAACTATTGTTTCTTGATCTTGGAGGAAATTATCTTTCTGGAGCAATCCCTTTTCAGATTGGGAATCTTCCAAAGCTGCATACTCTTAGGCTCCATGACAATTTTGATCTCAAAATTAACGATGCAGAGTGGCTATCTGCTTTCTCTTCTTTAACAACACTTGGCTTGAGTTCAAAGCGTAATCTTGGCTCCTCTCATCACTGGCTGCAAATGATCAGTAAGCTTCTTCCAAACTTAAGAGAATTGAGGCTAACTGGTTGTAGTCTTTCAAATAATGATATTATTTTTTTGTTTGATTCCTATTCAAACTTCTCCACTTCTCTTGCCATCCTTGATCTCTCTTCAAATATGCTGACATTATCAACATTTCAATTGTTGACCAACTTTAGCTTTAACCTTCAGGAGCTTTATCTTTCTCATAATAATTTTGTTTTGTCATCTCCTCCGTATCCAAACTTTCCATCTCTAGTGATCCTTGACCTCTCCTATAATAAGTTGACATCATCAGTATTTCAAGGTAATTTCAACTTCGGCTCCAAACTACAAGAGCTTGATCTATCAAACTGTAGTCTTATAGATAGAAGTTTTCTTGTGCCATCTGCTCCCATTATGAACTCTTCATCTTCTCTTGTCATCCTTTATCTCTCCAATAATCTGTTGACATCATCAGCTATATTTCACTGGCTTTTTAACTTCACCACCAATCTTCATAGCCTTTACCTTTATGGTAATTTGTTAAAAGGTCCGATTCCAGATGGCTTTGGAAAAGTAATGAACTCTCTTGAACATCTCGACCTCTCCGATAACAAACTGCAAGGCGAGATTCCTGCCTCCTTGGGGAATATGTGCACATTGCAAAGATTGTACTTGTCATATAACAACTTGAGTGGGGAAATTTCGAGCTTCATACAAAATTCTACATGGTGCAACAGACACATATTTCAGACTCTGCGTTTATCTAATAATCGGATTACTGGCTTGCTACCTAAAAGCATCGGATTGCTATCTGAGTTGGAGGCTCTATCGCTGGATGGGAATTCTTTGGAGGGTGACATCACTGAATCGCATCTCACTAATTTTTTCAAATTAAAATACTTGGACTTATCAGACAACTCATTATCTCTAAAATTTGTCCCAAGCTGGGTTCCGCCTTTCCAATTAAGAAGCTTGGGAATAGCATCTTGCAAGTTGGGTCCGAGTTTTCCAAGTTGGCTCCAGACTCAAAGTTCCTTATCCTATCTGAATATTTCCAATAATGGGATTGTTGACTATGTACCAGAGTGGTTTTGGAATAAATCGCAATATTTGACATCGATGGATATGTCTCACAACAATCTCACGGGTACAATTCCGAATTTACCACTCAAGTTTATTGTTAAACCAATTATATTTCTGAGTTCAAATCAATTTGAGGGTGTAGTTCCATCGTTTTTGCAAAAAGCGTCAGCGCTGATTCTATCCAAGAATAGATTTTCAAATTTGGATGCTTTCTTATGTGGCATTCAAGGAACTGAAAACATGGCCACTTTAGATTTATCAGACAATCAAATAAAGGGACAGTTGCCAGATTGTTGGAAATCCGTAAAGTCATTATTGTTTCTTGATTTAAGCAATAATAAATTGTCAGGGAATATTCCATTGTCCATGGGCACCCTTGTTAACTTAGAAGCTTTGGTTTTACGAAACAACAGTTTAATTGGAGGACTTCCTTCCACTTTAAGGAATTGCACCAATTTAATTATGTTAGATGTTGGAGAAAATATGTTGTCTGGTCCAATACCCTCGTGGATAGGAGAAAGTCTACATCAATTGATAATCCTGAGAATGCCAGTGAATCGTTTCTCGGGAAATCTCCCTTCGCATCTCTGTTATTTGAGGCATATTCAAGTTTTGGATCTTTCAAGGAATAACTTATCCAAAAGAATTCCAACATGTCTGAATAATTTTAGTGCAATGTCTGAAAAGAGAATTAACAAAAGTGAAATTAGCAGTCATATATATTGGTACAATAGTACTTACTATGAAATTTATGGTACTTACACATATTTTGATTATGTTCTTAACATAACATTGATGTGGAAAGGTGTGGAATATGGGTTCAAACATCCGGAGTTGCTTCTTAAGAGCATTGATCTCTCAAATAATCATTTAACAGGTGAAATCCCAAAAGAGTTTGGATATTTGCTTGGATTAGTTTCATTGAATTTATCAAGAAACAATTTAAGTGGAGAAATTCCTTCCGAGATTGGGAATTTGAATTCACTCGAATTTCTTGATTTGTCAAGAAATCACTTATCTGGCAGAATTCCTTCAACTCTTTCTCAAATTGATCGTCTAGCCGTGTTAGACTTGTCAAACAACTCTCTCTCTGGAGAAATCCCATGGGGAAGACAATTGCAGACCTTTGATGCCTCTAGTTTTGAAGGAAATTTGGATCTTTGTGGTAAACCACTTGACAAAAGTTGTCATGAAGATAAGACACCAGTAAAGCCTCAAGGACCAGCACAACATGATAAAAATGACAATTCAATTTTCTACGAAGCATTATACATGAGCATGGGGCTGGGATACTTTACAGGCTTATGGGGCTTTTTAGGGCCAATACTACTTTGGCGGCCTTGGAGAAATGCTTACTTGAGGTTCCTGAACAAATTGACAGATTATGTATATATAATGGCGATAGTGAATGTGACAAGGTGCCGAAGGTGGCTCAAAGACTAATAGGTACGTAGTAGCTTCTATCTTTCAAGTTCTTAGCTTTTTTTTCTTCTGTCATAGTTACATAAATCAATAATCCCTTCTCATATGGAAAAGGGAACTTAAAAAGAAAAGAAAAAAAATCACATATTGACATGAATCTAATTGCTAAAACTTACTAATTTAATTCTTCATCATACTAGTTGACCCTAACTCCTAGAATTATTGCTTGAACTGGGGTACATCTCTTAAATAATAAAAGAAAAAAAAGCATGTTTTTGAAATGTTAAAAATTAATAATTGTTAATAATTTAATTTAGGGATAATTATTTGGTTCACATAATGTAAATTATTTAGTTTTATTTTCCGTGCTTGCTTTGATTATTACAATTTTTCCCAAAGTATCATTGTTATTTAATTAATTGTAAATTAAAATATCAAAAAATTTAAAATTTAAAAATATAAATACAACATATTTTGTATTTGTAAATGCTTTCAAACACTCCTACAGTTGAACTTAGAAAAGACAATTAATGTGAGATCCTCTTAGTCGAAAAAAATACTCGAAGAGTTAGTATCATAACAATACCTACAAGGATATCTTGGACAAAGACCAAAAAGAAAACTTGTATTTTTTTTGTAAAACTATAGTTTTAATGGATTCTTTATTTTTTTTTATTTTTTTAATCTTAACAAAAAAAAATCAGATTGAGGCATCAAAACTCTAGTTCTTCATAATGTTTTATTGTGACTGTTTTTTTTTCCCCTCCAAATTTTGTTTCTAACCAAATTGCAGCACATTATAGTTCTAATTGTTCATGTATCAATTTTTGATGTCTTACTTAAGATTTGTACCATGCATGCGTACATAATTGCAAAGCTATAATAGATTGGTGTTGCCCACAGAATCTTGGTAATTTGCGTAGTATTAATTAATTTACAATTTAATTTATATTTAGCTATGTTTTATTTTTTAGAAATAATATTTACACATCCAAAAAACTTACATCATTCTTACACAATTTCTTGTTTAAGTAATACAAAAATACATTTCAATTCTCTCTTTATCTTTATTTTTTCAAACATGTAAAGTATACAAATAGTGTCAAGTATTTGATGTATAAATATTATTTCTCTTTATTTTTAGTGATTACATTAACTTAGTGGACAAGGGGTTTTGGGTCATAGTAAAACCAACTTGGTCTTGTTGACCTAGACATAAGATTAACCAAATTACATCAATTCTTGTGTTTTCACTTGTCATTTTTTATGGATTTGGTTGTACTACACTTTATGAAGTATATAATAATTTATAAATTTTGTTCACAAGGAAACAAGGAATGAATATATAATCTGTTGTTTTCAAATTCAAAACAATAAACTTTATGAACTTAATTCTTTTACTATATAAAGAATTCAATCTAAGGCACTGGCTGGGGTTAGTTCGTTGGGTAGGTTTTGTTTGGATTCCTACTTTCATGTGTTTAATTCAGAGAAATTAGCTTGATTTAAGATGTAGTATGTACCCCTAAAAAAAATTGCATTCTCTAATGTTTGACCCTCCTAAAATGTGCTTAATGGTATTAAATGTTAGCACACCGTTAAATGGTTAAATACCTTTTTAATTGCATGAATTGATGACTAAAATTCCGTGTTTACATTTTATCCCAAAAAATAAAATAAAATAAAATTCTGTGTCTACCTTTTGATCCACCAAATTAATGTCTGCATGAAAAAATTTGCAGTTTATTGCAGATGCGCTACACACTTTAGATATGGGATGAAATCATCGTGGGTTGCTACTGCAAGTGCAAGTAGTATTGGAGTTTACAATAAAAGATTTGGTTTGTCCTTAAGATATGGGTTGAAAAATCATTATTTGAAGAAACTTACATTTGATAGTGTTCAGTTATGTAATTTATATTTGTGATGTAAGTTTGGCCTGATGTAAGTTTAATCTTACTTGAACCTATGCTCCTTTTCATTTAAAGGTATAAAATAAGATTGATTTATTTTTTAGGTCGAATGATGTTTTTTTATTAAAATTTATAAATTTATCAGTCATTGTATTTTTTTTTTGTTTTGTTAATTCTAACATACCAAACATAAAAATAAATTAGAATCATCATTTTATTTTTATTTCTACTAAACAAAATATACGAAGAAACATTCCATTATCAATCCAATTCTCATTCCATTTAAAAAAAATATTATTCTATGTAATCAAATATTCAAATGTGGCCTAATAGTCAACCCTTCATAAGCAAAAAGAAGAATATATTGATAAGAGAAAGGAGTCGTTATAGCTAGCTTTTGCACCGGCAAAGGAAGCAAAAAAGGAAGGAGGAAAAAAAAAGATTATTTTACTAGCTAGCTTAACATCTTCAAGTTACATGGGAACAAAACAGTTATTTTTTACAGAGACAACAAAAAGGGACCAAAGATTTGGAGAATTTTTATGTATCTGAGTGTACTACACTCAATTAACTAAAAGCATAATACATGATAACATAATCATAATGTTGGTGGATTAAATTCAAAATATTATTTAATAAGATTTATATCAAATTTCATCTATTGAGAGTAATAGAGTATCTAAGAAATTTTGAAATTAAGATTTGAGTACCTCCCTCTAATTGTACAAAAATGTAAAGAAAGGAGGGGTCTACAAATGTTTAGAAGCTTCAGTAATAGAGAATGAATGACCAAAAAAAGGGGTTGTGGATGTGAGTTAAGAGTTAAATAATTAATAGAGCAAGAAAAAATAAAGATAAAATTAATATAAAATAATTGATTTTGTGTTGGAATTCTAAAATAACACATAATATAGAACACACAAATTTCTAAAATGACAGATAAAAAGGAAATCCTTAATTTCCTTATTACATGTTTTATTTTTATTTTTTGATTTTTTAAAATATTTTCTCATTAGATAAGTGAAAGACTAATATCTTAAGATACGATTAAGCATCCAAGAGGAAATTTCTCTCAACGGTAATTTTTTCATACACATAAATCATGAGATTAAACACATGATCATATGCTTAAGAGATTTGACTGTTTTATTAAATATTTTATTTGCCTTATAAAAATAATAACAAAGGTGTATGAACAAAATACAGTGTTGATCCAAGTATACATAGATCACCATTGACTTTCCTTTTTGATTTGTTATTGTTCCAATAAGACCAAAGTCATCTTTCAAGTACACCCTGCACAGGCTTATTAGAAGTTTCCTAACGAAGATGACATGTTACATATGGTATGGTGCTCTTAACTGGAGAAATTTTTATGAGTATTGTCTAACACATAATCTCTTAAGTAATTCATTTAATTGTTAACATATGTAAATTTATGGTCTACATATTTAACTTCTCATTAAAGTTACACGGCTTTTAAGACTAGACTTAAATGTGACTTATGTTCTCTCTTTCTTTTTTCTTAAAGTAATATTTATTTATTTTTTCTAAAACTGAAAAAAGCCTACTACGTTGTTTCTGCATTTACAATTTTTTCTAGTTTGTTCTACTTAAATTTTAATTTGTTTATGAAATATTTTTTCAATAAAAAATCCTTTTTAACACAAAGCAAATATTTTAAAAATAAAAAAGGATTTCTCATGTTGAAATATTATTTTTACAATATAATTATAAGTTCAAAAAATGTAAAATTATTTTTTCACAGTTATTTTCAATCATATTTTATAATAATTCTAGCGCTCTTTCTTGAGTTTTTTTTTTTTTTTTTTTTTTTTTTGCAAAATCATTGTATAGTTGTTGGATTAATATCTTCTCCGATCACGTACTAATTTCTAATATAATTCTATTGTTTCTTTTAATATATTTTAGTGATTCATATACAGTAACTTGTGATAGATTAGATAATCAAACTCATCATTGTTGTGCGGTTTTGTATTTAGTTTCAAGAAATTAAAGAAAAGTTGGATGGTGGCAATGACTTGTGAGTAACAATAACACTTATTGTATATGTTGACAGTAAAATTAAGAAACCTAGTGTATATGTTGGCAGTAAAATTCAGAAGTGCTAGTACTAAAAAAAAATTATAACAGAAAAAAGGTTAAAAATAAAAAAGATAAAATAAAATTAAGTACAGCAAATTTACAAAATAAAAAATAAATTGACAAGACGGAGAAATAGTGTAAGGCACTTTCTATTTGTTTCATGCTATAAAAAAGTTAATATTTCTACACAAGAAATCTTTTTTTTTAATTTCTTTTATGTTTGTTTTATGTTTAAAAGATTTTTTTATATAAAAAAATTATAAACAAATTAAAGGTTAAGTAGAATATTTTTTAAAAAATGAAGAAACACCGTAAGGCTGTTTCAGTTTGAAACTTTTAATATTAGAAGAGATAAATTAAAATTAAAAGTTTGTTTTATATATGTATTAATAACATAAGAGAAAAAAAGTAGCATGGCCAGGTGGTTAACTCAAGTCTTAAAAATTGTATAACTTTAATGAGAAGTTCAATATGTGGGTTATTTTTTTTACGTATATTAATAATTAAATGAAGTACCTAAGCACTGCCCATGCAAGAATTTCTCCTCTTAACAGACTTTTAGATTTCACTTTAAGTCATTACTAATACCATTTAATCATACAACAAAATTATTTACATAATAACTAAACCTATTAATATCTAGATATTTCACGAAGTCTTTGGAGATAGAGCCGGTGATGATTCTTTTCAAGTTTCAGCACTGTCTCTTGCACTCTTGTTGTGGCCTTGCGTATATCCTCCTTAGTTGAATCATAGTTGAAATAATGAAATGATTTTAGTAGTAATCATTGAGAACTCATAGGCTATTTCAGCAATTTAAGTTATCTCAATATTTCATTTTCTCATTATAGTGGGAAGATTCCTCGTCAACTAGAAAAGCTCACACATTTTGCAGATTTGAGCAACAATTGAACAATATTTACATTGGTTTCAATAAATTCTAACGCACCCATATATATAATAGTTTAGTTTTGGTTCAATGGTTGGAAATTATAGTGTTTCTTTTGTGTGTGAGCTCAACCAAACCATATACGATAGATTATATAGTTTGTTTAATCTATTTAGTTTAATTCTTTGTACTTTATACACTGAAATAGATATATGGAATTGAATTTCTTTAAGGTATTATTTGGTGTATGGAATTAGACTTAGATTTGAGATTTAGAATTGGAATTAAACCTCTTAATTTAAATTATCTTATGGTGTCTATATTAGAATTTGAATTTCAATTCTAAATCTAATTTCATGAAATTAGAAAAAAATATTTTATGCTATTTTTAATTCTTAGCTTAAATCTTAAAAATTACAATTATACATAAAAAAGTTAAAAATAATATGTTAAAAATTATTATTCATTACTTTTGTCACATACTCTAGGCCGATGTTAACTAAGTTACTGGTGACATTCTCCAATCACCGTCGTCAATGACATCCTTTGACTATTGTTGCTGACAACTCTCTTCAACCACTATACTATTGCTTAGGGCACCCTCCAACCATCATCCCTATCATTAGGGGTGTAAATTAGTGGTTTGGTTTGGTTTTTGAACAAAAATAAATCCGAACCAATTAAAATTAATTGGTTTGGTTTGGTTCGGTTTTCATATTTTTTGATAGTCAAATCCGAACCGAACCGAACCGAACATCCAAGGATTGGTTTGGTTCGTGGTGATTGGATTAGCCATTTTTTTAATACAAAAATTAATTAAATAATTAGTTTTTCATAACAAAAAATAAATAAAATAAACTAATTAAAAAATTTCTCAAAATAGAATCAAACTTATTGATTTGAGTACTAATAATTATTTCATGTTTTAGAATGTGTATTAAAAGGTTCATAAAGAGGGAACAAAGAAATATATTGATATTTGTATTAAGAAATTATATTTAAATAAGTTAAAAAATTCTTTAAAAGATATTTAATTTGATAAGTTGTATACTACTACTATTCAATTAAAAGAAAGTTGTGATACTACTAACCTAGAGGTATATATGTAACCAATTGAACCCCTAAGGACATGAGTGGAGCTAATGAAGACTTGATTAGTTGAACTTTGAATCAGTAACTTAGCAAATCCAAAGTCTCCAACCTTTGCAATCATATTTTCATCCAAGAGAATGGTGTTAGACTTCAAATCACAATACACAATAGGAACTTCACTATCATTATGCAGATAATCTAATGCACAAGCAGCATCAATATCTATATTCAGTCTCTCCATAAGGTTTAACTCATTTTCATTTGCATGATTTCTCTTCCCCTTAATTCAATCTTCCAAGCACCCATTAGTTAAGTACTTATAAATTAGAGTCAGAAATTCATTTTTTTTAAAGTTAATATTAAAGCATTTAAAGTCAATTCATCGTTTCTAAGCTTCCAAGTTTAGATGATGTTGTTGCTGTTACTTTCACTTTTATATTCTTTATGTATAGTAGCAAGCAAATTATTAGACATAGTATCAGTTTTATCACTGTGGTTATAATGATGTAATGTCTGATATGCATTCTTTCATGGCCATGGAGACTCTCATGCAAAATACAAGCAAAGTTTTTTATTACCTTCTAAATAGACAGCAGAAAGATTTTAAAAAACTCCACCATTAAGAATAGTTCCTTCTAAATCATTATAAGAGAGGTTCAAAAGTTGAATGACATGTAGATTTTGAAGTTCAATAGGAATACATCCAGAGAGTTGGTTGAAGGAAAGATCCAAAGTTTTCAAACCTCTCACATCTCCAAGAGTTTTCAGAATAGCACCTGATAGCATATTCTTGGTTAGAACTACGTGTCTTTAGGTGGAAATGAACAGAACATTTTGGAGAGGAGTTTTCTAGCCTTTTTGTGTTAAACGAAAACGACGTTTTAAGAGTTAAAAATTGAGAAAGTATTACAAAAAATAAAGAAAAACAAGTAGTAGCCAAAAATGTTGTAGCATAATTTTTTTTAAAAATAAAATATATAAATATATGGTTTGGTTTGGTTCGGGTTGTTCGGTTTTGAAATTTCAAATCCGATAACCGAACCAATTAAGCTTTAATTGGTTTGGATTTTATCCGAACCAATCAATATACTCAAACCAAACCGAACCAATTTAATTGGTTTGGTTTGGATTAATCGGGTTGGTGGATTACCCGAACCAATTTACACCCCTACCTATCATTGTCCATTGACTACTATATATCACCAGCAACGTTCACCAATCACCATCGCCGGTAGCGTCCTCAAATTCAATTAAGAATTACAATTTTATACATCAATTCTTTATTTACTCCAAATATAAAAATTAATTTTAATCAATTCTAATAAGATGACAGAAAAGACAATTTTTTTTTTTTTTTAAAAACTAGAGATTAATATTATCAGCACATTGTACAATATTATCTGATAAATATAGATATCAATTTTTTTTTCTTTTTTGATAATACACTTGTGATTTGATTGATATATACTTGTTTCGAAATTTTCTACAGAGACTAACAATTTCAAGTCTTTGCACTAGTTTCATATTTCATATTTGATGTGATTAACCTTCTTAATTTTCTAACCTTAGAAATGGGTTAGAAAACTTGGATTCATATCCTCTAGAATTCTAAAATTAACTACAGTAGTAGTTGTCATCTAATGGTAGACATTTAATATGTGATATTTTCCTAAAATATTTTATTATAGTAAGACTATTTTCAAGGGTTCAAATCATTATGCAATTGAAAAAGAAGTGTAAAAAATTTAGTCCAAGATAACAATCAATCCTAAATTATTACTTTATTTTTTAAAATCTTACTTCATTTAACTCTTTTTATGAAATAAAATATAATATGATACTGTTTAAATTTATTTTTTTTCATGTATATATTAAATCAGGTTGAATTATAGAAAAACTTATACCGAAAAATATACATATGCAGATATAGGTTATATATACTCACATTTTTTCATCTATCACTAAAACTTATAATGACATAGATATACATCTATAGGTATTGATTATATATACCCGCAGTTTTTTGTTTATCACTAAAACTTATAGTGACAAAGATATCCGTCTACAGATATAAGCTATATATACCTACAATTTTTTGTCTATCACTAAATCTTATATTGAGAGAGATATATATCTATAGGTATAGGTTATACATACCCATAATTTTTTATCTATCACTAATATTTATAGTGACAAAAATATACATCTGTAGGTATAAGTTATATATACATACATTTTTTTTTATCTATCATTAAAACTTATCGTGATGAAAATATACATACATAGGTATAGGTTATATATACCCATAATTTTTATATATGTCAATAAAACCTAAGGTGATAAAACTATATATATGTAGCTATAGGTTATTTACACCCATAATTTTTTCATTTGTCACTAAAACCTATAATGAAAAAGATATATATATATATATATATATATGTATATATAATGAAAAAGATATATATGTAGGTATATGTTATAAAGATATATATGTAGGTATATGTTATATATACCCATAGTTTTAGTGTCTATTACTAGAGATGCTGCATGGCATTTTTCTTATATTGTCACCCTCACTTAACAAACCATTTGTGACCAAAGATGATATTGTCATTACGCTAAGCCTGAATCGGTCTCGTAAATGTGGTCCAAGAACTAAGATGCCTCTTTTTGTTTTTAGCTCCTTAGAGATACAAAGCAATTAGTAGGAGTAGCATAGTGACCAGAGATTTAGGTAGTTTATAAGAAATTATAAATTTTAACATCCGTACCCTCATTATTAAGAAGTGTTCTCATGCATGCAAAATGCCTCTGTTTATATACCTAAAAGGAAAATAAAATATTCAGGGCTTTAGCCCCCAAGTATTACATTTTCCAAGGATAATTATTGATCTTCTTCAATCGTGCAGCTAGAAGCTCCTAAGTAACTTGTTGGTCTAAATAATATTTAGAATAAAAGTGGAAGAACTTTGAAGTCCAAAATGAAAAGAGAAAGAAAAAAGTTAGCTAAGATTATATTTATGTAATACCTTATCAAATAAAAATGTGGAATACTGTTGGTCTAAATACTGTTTTTTGGTAAAATGTGGAATACTTTGAAGTCCTCGTGGTCCCATATACACTGATCAGTTGGTGAACATCGAATTTGACGGGGTGACACCGTCACACTGACAAGTTGAAGAAGGATATGTGAAAGTTGGATTTAATAATGAAAGCCTGAAAGGTTCATTCAAATTTAAGAAAGCTTTTATAGGAGGACACGGGTACCGGATTTTGTATTGTCCTCTTGGTTTTAATTCAGATGATGCTTGCAAATACTTTAAGATCGTCACTGACGATGATAACAATAGGCGTTTGGTTTTGAGGGATACTTATCAATACTCAGCCTTCATTGTAGAGTTCAAGAAGAAGGACACGGAGCAGACTTGCACCTGAAATAAGCCGGGAAATTCTTAAGCACTCAACAATATATGATAGTCTTGTAAACACTGTATTTTGTCCTAATTTTTTTCTTTTCTTTTTCGGCTTTGAGGCAATAAAATTAGATCCAATCAATTATCAAGTCCAGGCCCAATTCTTGGAAAAACAAAAAAAATATAAAATACAAAATTTTTAAAAATTTATGAAATAAAATTAACTGTGCAAATCGTTTTCGTTTTGAACATTCAAAATGCAATATTGGGGAAATAATGATACAAATAATGATATTTACGTTAATTTGGATTTGATTGATTATATTTTAATTTTCAAAATTTGATTTAATTAGTTTTTGACTAAATTTTTCTTAAACTTAAAATGTTATGAGTTAAAAATAATTTAGTCTATTAAAAAATAAGAATTGAATGAAATAAAAAATAAAAAAAACTTATTTTATTTGTTTAAAATAATATTTGATCACATAAAATAAGAGAAGTTAATAAAAAATTAGAATTATTATAAGTTAAAATATAAATTTAATAATAAATAAATATATTATATAATATTAATCAATTTAGATTAAATTAAATCAATTTTTAGAATCAAATCTAAAAAATCGATTTAATCCAACTAGTTTCTAAAAGGCAAACAAAAAATAACAAAATTTATTAGGTTTTGAATGAATTTCAATTTTGCAATTTTTTTCGGTTTAATTTATTTGAATTTAAACACATCTAAAGTGGCAAGACTCCAAATTTTTTATTAGAAAAACTCCTTACTTTTTATTCACTTTTAACTACAACATTACGTAGTTAGTATTCTACTATTTATACAATAACAAAATAATTAATTACTTAAATAACTAACTACTTAATTAAATCTTATTCTTATCGCACGCCATGGCACTAGCACTCACCAAACCATTAGTACTTTCTTCACATACTGCACAGAACCTGCCAAGCTCCACGCGCACGATTGATGTAGGTATGAGCAACCACGTTTTCAAGTTTTCTTCTTTCCTTGCTTTTGTTGTTACTTTTTTATTTTATTTCTTTTATCTTGATTTATTAGGTGATTTTCGTTTGGACTTGTCTTTGTGGGTCCACTGGATCTAGTTTTTTTTTTTTCAGTTAGCTATGCTTGGGTTTTGAATAGATAATGTTTATCGTACAATCAAAATACACACATCATATTTATACCATAAATTTATATGAAAAAATTTTAAATCAGACTGTATATTATTATAACTTTTTCGCAGAATACAGAATGACTTTGTGAATGAGTTGGATGAAAGTTGAAGTATTTTAGTTGGACGAATAACACTATCAATTTTGAATTTAGGCTTGATTAGGGGTGTCCCATGTTGATTGAGTAAGTTTTGTGATGTTTTTACCTTATTTTTTCATTAAATTAATGAATTTGGTTGGTTCAAATTTATAGGTCATATATATAAAAAAATATTAAAATAAAAGTTGAAATATTAAATTAAAAATTCATTATATATAACATGTCTTTATTAAAATTATGTGTCACAAATAAATTAAAATGTAACATAATTAGTCTTACATAAATATAATGTTTCAAACAAACTAAATAAACATAATAAAAATTTTACTAAGTTGACATAAGTCTAAAGTAAACTGAAGTAAGCTAATAAATTTTAAAATTTACAAACAACAAATCACATTAGCAATTAAATTCAATGTCATCACATATATCATATAGATGAACATTCATTTACTTCATTCTTAATTTTCTAAATATATTTTTTTCATCGAAGCAATCTATTGAATTTTTATAATGATTTGTTAAATAATTCATAAGTTTATCATTTTTATTTTCTATGGTCACATTTTTAATCCGATTGCAATATATACACCTAAACTTAATTGATACTAAAAAAAGTCAAAAGAAAACAACCTGAAAATGTCACCATGACTAAACAACTTTTGTATTAAAAAAAAATTAGATGAGTTAAGTTTGTGAAAATTGTCATTTTCTAAATTTACTATCCAACTCATACTTTGTTGATTAGAGTGTTTTTCAATACAACTTGACCTGTAAACTCAATCTAAGTCATATTTTATAAATTAAATTGAGTTAAAATCACGAATTTACAAGTTAACTCAATTTGTCAACCGCTCGTAATTATGATTGTCATGACATGTTAATGGGCTCAGGTTTTTTTTTTTAATAGAGGTAGGATTAGGTTATTATGTTTGTTGGGTCTGGGTTCAAGAGATGCTTGGTCTTATTTCACTGTAATAGGCTAGTTCATTTTTAGCACGTTAAAGGAAGACTATTTTCGAGTTTGGCACTTCAGCTTGATAAGGTTCTTAGTGCTTTTGCTAAATTTCTAGAGCTAAATGGGTTAGGGTTTGCTATTTTTCTTAGTTGGGCTTGGGCCTTTTAAGTAACTAATTTGTCAATAAAAAAATGAAAAACTCATAAATAAAATAAAATAAAAACATTGTGTCACTCCAGTTAGTTTGTTTGAGTACGGCCATTTTTAATATATACTCTTTAAAAGAGAGTATATCACATATTCAAGTTATTATAGTCATTGATTGTGTTAAAAAATATATTAACGACTATGATTAATGACCTGTAACTTGCTACCACGATTCACCGCACGGCTGGAAACTATTGTTCATCGTCGACTGGCATACTATTCACCATCGGCCTGAAGTTACTATTTTAAGACGGTCAGTGGTACTGTTTACCACTGGCTGACCACCATTTTACCATTGCCAATTGCTACTGTTCATCACGCTGCAACATTGTTCACCTCCGCCGACACTGTTCACCTTTGGTCGACCATCATCTACCAGCCACTACTTTTTTTCATGTTAAACTGTTTATTTTTTTTTAAGTTACATAATTGTGTAAATAATACCAATTAAAATAATATCAGTTAAAACTATATCAGTCCTTATTTTTTTTATAAATAATCAGGTGCATATTAAAAATTTTACAAATTTTATTGTGTGTAAATATTACTAATTAAAATATATAAAATTTTTAATATGTATAATTATTTATAAAAAATATAAGGACTAAGTACAATTTTAACTTGTATTATTTACACGATTACACAACTTAAAAAATAAATAGTATAACCTAAAAAAAGGTGGTGGCGGCAACAACAATGGCCAATGACGGTTTGCCACTAACAACAGTGGTAGTCATGATGTGTAAAAAAAACTTTAAAAAAGAAAAGAAACTTGCCAAAAAAAGAAATCTACCAAAAAAACCTGTTATTGCATATAAATTAGAGGGTGTACCATACATTAACATAATAGAGTGTATAGTAGTAATAGTCATACTTTCACTTATATTACTTTATATCTTCATAATTTTTATTATTTGATTATAACTAGACTCATATCATTTTTTTTCATATCTAAACTCTAATTCTGTCATATAAATAGATGTAAAATAGATGATAAATGTGTGTAATACTGATTTGTGAATAACATTTTTCTTTTTTGAGTATGTGGTTCTCATTGTTGGTGTGTTATATTATTGTTCAGTTATTTTATCTTATTGCTACTGCTTACTGAAAATTTGTAAATGTTTTTATTTTTTTATGAGTAAATATTTTTATTTTTGTTCATTTGTGATTTTTTCTTTCTTTACTTGTTTGATTTAAGGGATATAAAATAAACATTTTTTATGTTATTAATAATTTACAGAATTGGCTATTGAATAACCATTTTTAAAGACGAAATGAATACAATGGTGTTAAATTGTCACCATTCCCAATCGGGGTGTAAGTATGTGGTTTGATTTGATTTTTGAGGAAAAATAAATCTGAACCAATCAACATTAATTGGTTTGGTTTGGTTTGATTTTTGTATTTTTTTTATAGTCAAATCCAAACCAAACCGAACCGAATATTTATGAATTGGTTTGATTCAGGTGATCGGGTTAATTTTTTTTTAATACAAAAATTAACTAAATAATTAGTTTTTCATAATAAAAAAATACATAATAAACTTATGAAAAAATTTAGAAATAGAATCAAACTTATTGATTTGAATACTAATAATTATTTCATGTTTCAAAATGTGTATTAAAAGGTTCATAAAGAAAGAACAAAGAAACATATTGATATTTGAATTAAGAAATTATATTTGAATAAGTTAAAAAGTTCTTCAAGAGAGATTTAACTTGACAAGTTATATATTACTACTATTCAATTAAGAGAAAGTTGTGAGACTACTAACTTGGAGGTATATATGTAACCAATTGAACCCCTAAAGATATGCGTAGAACTAATGAAAACTTAATTAGTTGAACTTTGAATCAGCAACCTAACGAATCCAAAGTCTCTAACCTTTGCAGTCATATTTTCATCTAAGAGAATGTTGTTGGGTTTCAAATCACAATGCACAATAGAAACTTCACTATCATTGTACAGGTAATCCAATGCACAAGCAGCATCAATATCTATATTCAGTCTCTCCATAAGGTTCAACTCATTTTCATTTGCATGCTTTCTCTTCCCCTTAATTCAATCTTCTAAGCTCTCATTACTTAAGTACTCATAAACTAGAACCAAAAATTCATTATTTTTAAAGTCAATATTAGAGTATTTAAAATCAATTCATCGTTTCCAAACTTCCAAGTTTAGATGATGTTGTTGCTATTGCTTTCACTTTTCTGTTCTTTATGTATAGTAGCAAGTAAATTATCAGACATAGTATTAGTGTTACCACTGTGACTATGATGATGTAATGTCTAACATGTCTTCTTTCATGACCATGAGACTCACATGCAAAATAGAATTAAAATTTTTTATTGCCTTCTAAATGGATAGCAGAAAGATTTTGAAAAACTCCACTATTAGGAATGGTTCCTTCTAAATCATTATAAGAGAGATTCAAAAGCTGAATGACATGTAAATTTTGAAATTTAATAGGAATGGATCCAGAGAGTTGGTTGAAGGAAAGATCCAAAGTTTTCAAGCCTCTCACCTCTCCAAGAGTTTTTGGAATAGCACCTGATAGCATATTTCTAACCAGAACTGCAGTGCCGGTGAGCAGAACCAAACATTTTAGCAGAGGAGTTTTCAAACCTTCTGTGTTGAACGAAAATGACGATTTAGGAGTTGAAAACTAAGAAAATATTACAAAAAATTAAAAAAAAAAACAAGTAGTAGCCAAAAAATATTGTAACATAATTTTTTTTAAAAATAAAATATATAAATATATGATTTGGTTTGACTCAGTTTGGTTCGGGTTTAAAATTTCGAATCCGAGAACCGAATCAATTAAACTTTAATTAATTTAAATTTTACCCTAACCAATCAATATACTCAAACCAAACCGAACCAATTAAATTGGTTCAATTTAAATTGATCAGGTTGGTCGGTTATCCAAACTAATTTATACCCCTAATTCCCAAATCCAAACATTTTTTCAAAGACCAATTTTTCCAATAAAATGATAATTAATGGTAACTCTCTAATTTTTTTTAAATAAATTTTATTTACCTCTCGTCGCACCGCACTCCAGGTTCCGTATGAAAGTCCTAGACTTTGAACTCTTCTCAGCTTTAATCATTTACCCTTTCTTTACCCCTTTAAAAGTATTCCATTTCCCTGAACCTTCAAATAACTCACAAACCAGCCCCTGCTATGCTAGTAAATCAACTTTTAAGCCAAGGATTTAATCCGCTAGTCAAAATCTTTACAACTCTATATTTGATTAAGAAGTCCTATAAGCATTTTTAATAAACTCCATATGCGATTGTTTATGCATTTTTGGCAAAATAAAATATTAAAAAAAATACTTTTCAAATATTTTTAACTATTTAGATAAGATTATCAATATAAGCAAAATCTAAAATAATTAGTTTTTATGCTTTTTATGATAAGTTAAAATGAACTACTTCTGAAAAAAAAAAACGTAGAAGAGAGAAAAAAAAAACATATTTTTTTGCTATCTTAAAATTACGTTTTTTTTTTGTAAAGTTTATCAGGATGCGCCCTCCAATCCTCAAGTCATATCTCTTCCACACCAAAACTACCTACCTGTCAACGTAGCTCACTTGTCTGCATTAACAAATAGTACCACAATTTCAGCACAGACGAACATTAGCTTGACGACAAAACAAAACATTTATAGAATCTAATATGAATGCTTTCATGGTACTATGAATTATTACCCCAATCTAAAGTTGAGAGTGAAATTGTGCTAAAGATGAACCACAATACTTGATATTCTGCAACAAGTCATAATAGAATGATAATATCATCTTGAGTCTAAAACTCCAACATATGATGAATTAGTATTGTTCTCGTTCAGAACATAAATAAAAATCAATTCTACCTACCAGCCACTAAGTTGCTTTAGACCTGAACACCCTCCACTCCCAAAACCAGAGAAAGGGAAAGCTGGGGGAGCTATGCAACTTTTCAGAAATACACTTAACAGCAAAAAGTTTCTCGAATGACCATCAGGAATCAACTAGAACATATAGGAAGAATAGAAATATTCTTTATTCCAACAGGTCTTCTGCAGACTCAGAAAGAATACATCACCGCTCACATATGCAGATAACCTCCCAATTAAATTTCCATGCAGAAGCTTGCATAACAATAAATTATCTATCTATATTCTGGTCTCTGGATATCAGTGAACTTCTGCATTCTTTTTTTTGGGGGATAAAAGACATGAACTTCTGCATTTTAGACTTAAAGGTTTGAAGTAAGCATTTTAATTAGGAATTGGGATAAGATTCTGCCTCATGTTCCGTAGTCTACAGAGTGATTTTCCCTCATGAAAACCAGATTCATTTCTCTCATCTTCAATATCAGATTATGTTAAATGGTATAATAACATAATAGCATAGCAATCAATGGGTGATCAGTTAAACAAAGAAAAGATTGTCAGTCTCTAAAAAATGAAAAACGCCAGAAATCTCTGGTCATAAATTCTCATCCATTCTTGAGAAGAATCCATCATAAGTAATGAATAACCAATGCTATCTTAAAATATCAAAGTAGCATTTGAACAATTTTAGACATGCGTAACTCAATAATATTCAAATCAAGAACCATAAAGGCAATGTTCAATTCAGGGTTGGGATGGCACAAGGATGGCAAACGGAGTATTACCACAAGGATGGCACAAGAAAGAATATCTTGATCTCAGGGTTGGGAAATGTTCAATTCAGGAGAGATTATGGCAAAATGTTTAATTTATAAGACTATCAGTGAGCAATATAGAGATATAATTGAAAGGAGTAAATGATTCAAGTATGAGACTAAGGATATCAGAGGGAAGCAATGAATAATAAAGATATCAATAAGCATACAATATGTGAGATATTTGGATAGCCATATATGTATGGAGAAATTCGTGTGGTTCGTTCTAAATAAATTTAAGAAATAGAATTCCTTTTCCTGTAAAGATAAAGTAGAATTGTTGTGGCCAATCCTAAACTTCTTGCAACAAGGCTGGAAATTGGGAAGATCACTTTAATTTGTAATCACTATAACAAATTTCTAGCATATGGCCAACTAAGATAACATTACAGAAACTAGATGTGTATATGCCATGCTAGTGGTTCATTTGCCATAATAACAATAACTATGGTGCATCAAGATAACTAATTTTTTGTTAAAAGTGACTCGAGCAACTATCATTGAAAAGCTGTACATATCATAAATTCATAACCAAACAAAACAAAACAAAGACAACTAACTTCCTAAGAAAATTTAAGCAACAGAGAACCAAAGAAAATTTAAAATACCGCCAATGCCATCAACTCAGCTAGGAGAAACAGCCATGTCATTCAACTCCTTTCGCCTAAGATACTGGTGCAGTATGGTAAGCCTAGCAGTTTCAAATGCAAAGTACCCCAAAGCTGAAAAACAAGCACTATGAAGAACTCTAGGACCCATTCCACGGGTCAGTCCAATCCACCCTTCCTCCTTCAAGATCTGCTTCACAGTTGCCGAAACGCCATCATACATAACAGCAGCAACCTTATTCACAGCCTCCCCATGAACCTGTGTCATCAACCTAGTCTTCACCACATCCAAAGGTGTAGTAAGTGAAGCAGATATTGCCCCAGCCAGTGCCCCACATAAAACACTCTGAATTGGCTCCAAATGACTCTTGTTTGTCCTACTCAACACTGCAGCTTTCAGATACTCAAAAGATGAATAACTCAAAACCCCAGCAGGCAAATTTCTGAGCAATGTAGCAGAGTAGCCTGCATACAGACCCAAAACACCATCTTTCTCCAAAATCTTCAACAAAACCTCCCAAGACCTTCCCTTTGCACCAGCCTGCATTCTCTGAGTGATCAACTCCTTAGGCACCATTATAGCAGATGAAACAATATTCCCCATTGCACCAGCAGTTGGTGGAATCAAAATTGAAGGGTAGTTCTGGAATTTTGACAAAAACGATTTTCCAAACTCACAGGTGCCAAAGTAGACAGCAGAAGAAGCTGTGGAACCTACAATCACTGCAGAGACTCCACTGTAGAAACCAAGAACACCCTTTGACTGAAAAGTTTTCACAACCGCATCAAGGGCATTCTTGTAAATCTCTGAGGCACCTTTGGTTTGCATCTTGGTCTTGATGGTGTCCAGAGGGTGCAGGCACACGTAGGTGAACGCACCTGCGATGCCACCACCGCCTGCGCCAATGACGGCGCGCTCGACGACCGTGAGGTTCTTCATCAGGGTTTGGATTTTGGGGGTGGTTCTGGAAGTGGGTCGGAGCCAGTTCGGATGCCGGGTCGGGATATGGGTCGGGTTGGAAGTGGAGGTTGAAGCGAATGGGAGGGTGTGGGTGAGGGTGGTGAAGTGGTTGAGGAGGCCAGTGAAATCGGTGAGGGTTGGGGATTGGTGGGGTTTTGGAGATGGGAGGCCAAGAGAGGATGAGATCCTCGCCTCCATCCAAGAAGACTGTGGAAAAGCTTCGACAACAGTGGTAGGTTGGTAGAGAGATTGAGAGATGGGGAACTGGAGAAACATATGACAAATTAGAACATCGTCTTTTTGTTTGGGGAAATTACAATCTATTCTCTGAAATTTCATTACTTATTACGTAATTTCTTTTAACTTTTTTTTGTGTTACTAAATTTTCCTAAAACGTTAGTTTAAAATAAAAACATTAAATTATATTAATTTTACCGCCACTAAATTTTAAAAAAGAAAATTGAATAGAGTGGTGGCTAATTAATTTAAAATTATGAGTAAATTGTAAATTTATTTTATTATTGTCTTTGCACTTGAAACTTTCATTTGTTTTGATCAATATTAAAAATAATTTTATATTCTTACATCAAACAGTATATACATTCCTTTTCACACATCATCTAATACTATTAATTATACATATTTTTTTTATTACTTTCTCTCACTCAATCACACCCCTTAAGAGGGGTATAAACAGTACTTACACCCCCTTTTTAGGGGTGTAAGAGTAACATTTGCCTTTTAAAAAAGTAATGTTATGGTGTTACATGATGATAGTAAATTTTTATCTTTATCATTTACATATATCACAATAACTAACTGTCTGCAGCATAGGTTATAAGTGTTACGTGAAATGTAGTAAAATAATAAAAAGATAGAATCTATCATTATCACTTGTAAAGACTTATACTATTATTAAATATTGTGAATACATATGGTAGATATAAAAAAGCTGTACAATAATTATACCTATACAATAGCATGTGTTTTTAATTTAACCAAAATCAAAATATTAGCTATTCAATTTTTTTTGTTGAGATATCAAAGTTAACGTTCCACATTAAACTAAAAGTTTAGAAGTTTAGTGAAACAAAAATGTTCAGGGAAGTTTTATAATAAGTGATGAAAGTTTTAGAATAAATTGTAATTTTTCTTTTTATTTTTGTCAAATAACTTTTCTTTTTTCTATTTTTATATGATTGTCAAATGACTTTCTTTTTCGGTGGATAAAATAAAATAATAATAAAAATGATAGTTTTTCTTAATTTTTGTTTTGGAAAAATGTTAAGTGGAAAATATTAGGGTTGAAAAGGTGCATTTAATGTATAAAGTCATTACATAATTATATGGATTTAATTTGATGCAATATCGTGAAAAAAAAATACTTTTATTTAATATTGTCATATTATTTAATAACTTTAGTATTACATATAGATGTTAATATAGTGAAATTTATTAAATAAAATATCAATCACAATATATATTTTATTTATGAAGATGTCAAACACAATATTAAAAAATAGTAAAAAAATTATATTAAAAGTGCATCCAAATTAAATTATTATATATATATATATGAATTTATAAAAGACATATTAATATGCTTAGTTTTAGAAAATGGATTTTTTTATATAAAAAAAGTCATCTTTTATTCGCTAGATGCATCCAAAAGTAATAACAGAACAAAAACCTCAAGGGCCTCTTTAGCCCACACGAGTCAATCCCTAGCATAGTACGCTACAGTGTGTGCCACCCTTTTACGATTAATCAAAGCCTACGAACCATAAAGCATACAATAAAACATAGTTGAGGATGGATCCATTGTAAGAGCTGTCCAGTTGGGCCTCCTTGATACAAATTTAGAGCATCACCTTTAAGAGTGATTCAGTTGTGTCCAAGCTCCCAAGTGAAGACTAGTCCTGCTATTGCTGACATTAATTCACCTTAGTATGGTTCTATTATCCCTGGAAACTTCTAGGCTCTACCAACTATAAATAGATTGAAATCCTCTATTTCCTTTATCTTCTTTTTTGTTTTTTTCTTTTCTTATTCTTCTAATTGAATGATGACAATTCAATAAAAAAAATATCTCTTAATTGTCAATAATTTCTTTCTTAATTAATTTTTTTATGAGTTGTCAATTTTCAATTGAGAAGACAAGAAAAGGAATAGAGGATTTGAATCGCTATACACTACCCTTCATTATTCCATATTGTAATTAGGGATTAAAGCAGTCAGGTCGGTAGAAGCCACTTAAACAGCGCAGCACACATACAAATATTTGGCTGAAACACAATTGTTACCTATCAAAGGCCTTTTTTGGACTGGCCACGCCTGTTAGGAAGCTTTTGGCCGACTGAAGTTCGTTTAAGTTCTGATTTATATTAAGGCCTCTAACAGCCAAAAAGCTAGCGCCTTCATATAGAAGCTTCAAATAAAGCTTAAGCTTTTTAAACAGCCTTGAAAAGGCCATTGAAAAATAAAATAAAATATAATTTTATAAATAAATATAAACAGTAGCCTAATAAAGCCTAACTGGCTTTTGAGAGTGCGCTGGCCTACTTAAATAAAACAAGTTTTAAAAAGGCTGAGTTCGACTCATTTTCTAAACAAAGCAAGTGCAGTGCCCTCGACAAGTGCCAATGGTGACCTATTTCCATCCCTAATTGTAATACCCATTCCGTATGACCCATCGGCTGAGAAAATTGTAACATCTACATTTACCTATAACCCACGTGGTTTCCTCCAACCGCAATGGTTCATCTCAGCTTAATCATTTCGAGAATTGGGATCATTGGCATTCCTGAAGGAGTTGAGGTTGATCTTTGTAGACCAACCCACTTGTTATGGAGGCGTTATGGTTAGGTAAAGGTGCTTTATTATATTTGGTGGTAAAGATCGAATTCTAAACCATTACATATAAATGCTTTTATTATATCTCGAACACCTTGTCATGCTCCATGCCTCACCATTATTCAAATTATCTAGAGTTTGACTACATCTATGCTCTCCTTCAGCAAGTACTTAATCACAAAGGTAGCAACCCCTTCCCACATCTACCCTTTTACTTTTTTTTTTGTTAGAAATAATAGATTTGGAAAACCCCACATGTTTCAACCAATAACTACACAAACACACTATACTTGGGGAAGGGGAGGGTCCACTTGAAGTTTTTTGCTTCAATGACGCCAAAGGGATGACGGAGGGATTTGATCTCAGGTCATTACAATCATCTACAAATAAGTTTACCAACTGAGCTAGTTGGCACATTCATTTATCCTTTTTTTATTTTTGTTTTAAAGATAGTGAAATTCATTACTAAGAATAAAATGGAAAACAAGTTACAAGATACAACAACATGGGCGAATACCCAAATCACTTCTAATAATCCTGGAAAGATGTCTCAAATACACCTTTGGCACACCATTTACCAAAGAAAATGTGCTTTGCACATCACCAACAAAACACAATTTTTCCTTCCCTGATCAAGGTATAAACAACTAGCCTCTATAACAATTCACTACCCTTAATAGAATTATCAGGATAACACAAATTTTCAGAACAAATTTAAATAGTAGAGAAATCTCCTAAGAAAAAGAAAAATTTGTAATGGACACGTATGCTAGTCGTATGCAAATTCATGTTACATTAGATGCTTTGAAACCATTGTATCAAAAAATTAAAAAAAAAAAAGAGGTTGTGACATTATTCCAAAAAGAGGTTCTAAATTTAAATATAATATATATATATATATATATATATATATATATATATATATATATATATATATATATATATATATGGGATATATCTAGTGAGAGGAGTTTTTATTGTGAGAGGGTGAGATGAGTAAATCTTGACCATACAACCATACATGAATGGTCAAGATTAAAAATTACTTGAAGGTTATGTGACCACTTAAAAAAGTCACATGCATTTATGTTCTAATCTTGACCATTCATAAAAGATCTAATAGTTAAGATTTACTCCTCTCACCTCTCACAATAAACACTCCTCTCACTTGAATAAGATATATATATATATATAGAGAGAGAGAGAGATCTTATTCAAGTGAGAGGAGTGTTTATTGTGAGAGATATATATATATATATAGATCTTATTCAAGTGAGAGGAGTGTTTATTGTTAGAGGTAAGAGGAGTAAATCTTGACTATTGAATCTTTTATGAATGGTCAAAATTAGAACATAAATACATGTAACTTTTTCAAGTGGTCACATGACATTCAAGTAACTTTTAATTTTAACCATTCATGTATGATTGTATAGTCAAGATTTACTCATCTCACCCTCTCACAATAAAAACTCCTCTCACTATATATGTCCCCTATATATATATATATATATTTGAATAGTCCTAATCATATAACCATATAATATTCACATAAAAATTGTCAATTCTATGTACAAGTCATTGGTCTGATAAACAATCAACCATAAGATGAATCACGAAGTCAATTCTTAAAATTTTGTATAGAAGTTGAGTATGTGAGGTTCTTTTTTATGTATGTGTGTCTATTCATATATTTTTCTCTATCTTATTCTCTTTCCATACAATAAAATATTGGAAAAGTTTGATGCATCCCATTTTTTCACACTATTTTTATACTAATGATTGACATGCAAATAATTGATTATTAATTTATAGTATTTAGTGATTAGAGACATTAATCAGTATGTAAATAATTAGTGATTGACATACATTATGTAGTGTCAATATATACTATATGTCGATTATCAATTATTTACACGTTATCACAAATATTAAAAAAAAATGTGCAAAAAATAGTGTGCTAAAAATATTACATGCTCCTCTAACCGGAAAGTCTGGCTCCACCACTATTAAGTGGAATCTCTGAAACTCAAACACAGTGCAGGACAATTACACATAACTGTGCATTTGAGTGTTGTCAAACTAAATAACAATGCTAATCAACTTTTCGAAATACTCGTGGTTTGATTTCGTGTAAAGCTGTATATATATAGGAGGGAATAATATGATGTGAACATAAAGATAGGTCAGAAGTCACAACCTGACTATGCAAGCATCTCATCTCTTCCAGTCCAAACCCAAATGTCAGCCCCACCACTACCTTATTTCACAAGTTAAAATTGGGGGATTATAGGCTTGATGTAATAATGTAATATCGTTAAATTTATATTGTATTCAATAAGGAACAAGCTTTCATTGTCCAAGCTATTTTGTTGACAATGACAACAGTCACCAACGAACAAGACAACAATAGGCAAAAGCTGGCAACCAATTGTTACTTTAAAGTGTGCTACCAAAACAAAAATAGAGTTCATGTTAGGAATGTTGCAATCACACCAAGTTTGGCCCATCTAAACAAAGTTCATCTCTCCCTTTTTCTCTCTCTAGGCACAGGAAGTTGGGGTGGCCAGGTTGCTGCAAAGCCAAAGGCCAAAAGAAAAGTTTGCCTACTTGGATGCTACATTTCTTTTTCCTATGTGTAATCCAAGGATGATGAGTTTTTTGTCAATAAAGGTACTTTGTTTCAGATGGTTTACTTTTGTTTAGGCTAATGAGTTGCACTAAAAATCTCTCATCTATGTAGTTTTGTTAGTGTACGTGTGTAAATTTGACACTCCACTGTATATATGTGGCCACATGTATTGTGTAGGAATTCAGAACAGAAAAAGCAAACAAGAAAAAGTATAAAAGTGACGGACGAGATTTTGTGTATTACTTTAGCAGTTGCACTTGCATACCCTGCACACATGTATGCCCATCACAATCTTTCTTAAAACGGAATTTTATTTGAAGTGATTAAACGTTTGTTTTACATTTGGTCCAATGCAAACGAGCGTTTGTGAGAAGGGAGAAAAATATTGCTTCAAGTAAACGCGCCTTGAAAGACATAATTGCAGACCAAAAAAAGAAAAAAAGAGAAAGACATATTTGATATTTACACCCGTTTGCATTGGAAAAAAAACTCAAACAAACAAACTATAAATTTTATATAGGAGCCAGTTATTTTATTTGTTCTAATTTTAAATGTATAGTTATACTTTACTTTTAATATCAAAATTTTATTTTACAGAAAACATTTGAGCACATTATTCCCTAATTCATAGAATTAATTGTAATTTTTCTATGATAGTACCCTATATAATATTGAGATTTACGATTCACTTTATATCAATAATGCTCAAAATATGATACTAATGTGCTGAATATCTTATACTTGACCACAATGCATATAATGTAATTAATGTGACTATTTACAATGTTCCAACTTCGAAGTGTTGTCTAATTAAAAGTTTAAAGCATATAAAGAAACAAAGAAAAAATGAAGACACAGTCCAAGGTTCATAAAATGAAAAAATAAGTAATAAGTTGCCTTTCCTTTATTTAAATGTTTAAATTCTTTAAATTAAGACAACTTTAAAGTATTTATAAAATAAACAATGGCGAATTTTGAAGGATCATATTAAAATCTCTCATAATTTTATCCATTTTGTAAAACTCCAGAACAATAGAAAAATTTACTTATAACATTTTCTTCCTCTCTTATTTTCTAATTATCTTTTGTATAAATATACATTTGTAACATTTCTTTAATTCTCTTCCCTTCAATTACATCCTTAAAATGGCAACTATCCCACAACTTATATTCTTCCTTAAAATTTGAAATGAGCAAATGATGAAATTAGTCCCCCACGCAACATTGGTCATATCAGTTCATAAATAATAAAAATTACTTTAAAATTTTTTAAATATATATTTCATCATTTAAATTAGTCTCTAAATGTTCATATGTTAATTCATGTTATGGATTAATTTGAATGACAAAATGCACATTCAAGAATTTTGAGAGTAATTTTCATCATTCATTAATTAATATGACCGACGTTGTATCTTTTAGAAATTAATTTGACCATTTATTCATTTAAATTTGGGTTCAAAAAGTAAAGCATAGCTAAAGGGAAAAAGTTCATTTAAAGTAAACTTATCTCTAAAATAAATAAGTAAAGGTATATATATTTTTAATTTAATTTAAAGTATATCATGATTTTAACATATTAAAATTTAATGATAAATATCTTCTTATTTTAAAAATTATTATATACTCTAAAGAGATATTCATCATTAATTTTAAACATATTCATATAAATTTTAAAATAATAACTTAAATAAATAGTAAAGATTATCCTAAAACATACATTTATTATTACTTTAATAACATGATATAATTTCTCTCTTTACTTATTCATGTTAGACTTTATAGAAAAATTCACTCTAAAACAGCCTTTTCGGCGTCCAAGGCAAGTTGTTTTGTGTGAATTCATTAAATTAGATGGGAGGCGAAGTCACACAATTTTGGCTTCTTTTCCTCAAAGCAAGCCTTTTGATTTTGGAATCATCTTCCTCCTCTCTTTCTTTATCTCTCTCTCATTTCTCTTTCTCTTTCATCATTCTAAGCTTCGCTTCTCTCTTGGATCAAGATTTTACTCACTTTTTCACCCACTAAAAGTGATAATGTCTCTAATATTGTAATTGTGTAATTATTAGTACCAAAATTTACCAAAAACTCCCTAATTTACTATATAGTATTGTCTACCTTGAAAAATGTATTTCGTTGTATTTAATTGAGTAATTAAAAGATAAAAAAAAAAGACTGAGTAGTTAAAAAGCGAAAAGCTAAAATATTGAGGAAGAAAATCATTTTACACTTACTCAGTATAGAAAAAAAAAACCGGGAATATAAAAAATAAAATATTTTAATTGAATATTATTTTCAATTCAAAAGTTACCCCTTCATATATTTCCTTGTTTTTCAAATTCTACCATTTAAATATAAAATAATATTAATATAGATTCAAGTTCATAATAAATTTTATATGTGATAGTATATCTACCATTCAAAATATAATTTAAAACTATAAATAAGTACATATTATAAAATCTAATAATAAATATATTTTTACTTATAAGGTTCATCATGAACTCAAGTTTATATTAACATGACTCTTAAACATATGATTCTTAAACATATTCATAGAGATGATGTTGTGGGAGATTTTTCTTGAAATGAAGGTTTGTTTGTGGTTTTTGCTTTCTCCTTTCCTTTCCTTTATGGGTTTTTGCTCTTATTTTATTTTTAAAAATTCCTAATATCTATATAATTTTTAATTAGAAGTTTATAGTATTTTAACTTTAATTCAAGGTTTCATAAAAGATCAATTATAATAGAAGAAGATTCCAACAAACAAATGTTCGCATATGCCGGTTACTATATATATATGTATAATAGAATATGAATTTTGGAACAGCATACTAACTGAGGTGAACAACTATATGGCTACTAAATTCTCTTAGAAGTGTGACAATAACTCTAATATGTGAGTTGAAAAAGTAAGCATAAGTGATTGGTGCACCTTATTTTATTTATTTTCTATCTCAAAATGGTCAAAACAAGTATATATGGATGCGTCATTTCATTTGCAAAATTTCCCAATTTTCGAAGTTTCCAAAGTATATGAGGCTTTTACATTGACGTTGCAACTTTCTTCTTGGTCATATGCTTTTGCTATATATGCTGCAACGTTAATGTGTTCACTAATCTCATGGTTGTTATAGATTGTGATTGGTTGTGTTAACGTCTAAATGTGATGTATTAAGTCTGAGCCTAACCTATGATTTCTTTAATCTCATAGTTTCAGTTCCTATTTAAAGATATGAACAAACAGTTTACAATGCAGCTATGCAATTCTTGGTATGAACGATTTGGGAGAAAAAGAAGGAATCAGATGAATGTATCAAGATTATTCACAAGTAAATTCATACATGACATGTGCATAAACTTGTAGCTGAGTTGGTTGAGGCGCATTTGTTGTTCTGAGTGGAACCCCCCAATATCCACTCCCCCATTCCCAATCAAGTACCACAAAAAAAGAAAAATATTGATACATAACTTAGTTTCCCTTCTTTTCCTCTGGCATTTTAGTTTCCCTTCTTTTCCCCTGGCATTCCCTTCTCCGAACAAAGCCTTTCAGGTTTGTAGTCGGAATATGTAACACTTTGAATTTTAATGATGATTGAACTTTTTACAGTCTTGGTGATTATTTTGGTTAAAAATTTGGTTTGATTCATGCTATTATTAATCCTCCTTTGTAGAAAATGTGGATTTATAGTAGGTATTAGATAGCCTTACCTTACATTTGCAAGATGCTGATTCCATTACCTGAACTGTAACCTCCAAATCATATGGTAACAACTCCAATCATTGTGCCACTCTTCTATAAACTTTCTTTTACCAAAATAAAAATTTACTTTACTATCATGCATTTTTGGTTCAAGGATTCAAATATGAAGATTCAAGCCAATCCTAAAGTGACTGAGAAGATCATTCATGACAGTTTGACAGATATATATTCTAGAGAATTCATTATTTTATTAAAACCATCTAATTAACAGGACTCTCTAATTGGTTACTTCTCTATCTCAGCCTCCCAAGGAGAAGGACCACGATTAGAGACAGACCTAAATTTGAGCACCCACTGAAATATCGTCATGTGAAGTTATATTTGATGACAGGTCAAGGATGAGGACAAAAGTAAACCAGTATCAGAAAGGCTAATTGTGAGAATCATTTGCAAGTTGCAACCAATTAAGACAAATTAACTACTAAGGGGAAAAAAAAGTGGTTTGGAAATATTGTCGACCGAAACTTCTGCTATTGAAAAATGACAGTCTTGTAACTACACTTCGTATTTATACATCTGGTTTTAAATTACAATTGTGATTGTGATTATAGTCATGTTGCATTTATTACAATTGTAGAGAATTGTAAAAAAAATATGACTAATGCAATTACAATTATAATCACAATACAACTGCAGATACCACAAAAATCATAATACTGTAAGCAATTTCAGTTATAGATCACAATTTAAAACATGATCTGAGTCATGGATCTAAATATTACTGAGGGCGCTTGCTACTGAATTCAATGAAATTTTAATGTCAAATTTTTTTATCTGATCATCTATTTTATTGCCGCATTAAACTCTTTTTTTACATTTACTACGTATCCGTTTTGAGCATGCCACATATTATATAGGAGTAATTTATCAATAAATAAGAGATGCGTAGCTGTATACAGTTGGTGTTAGCGCTAGAATGATCTAAGTAAAAGCTAAATACTGTTGATGCTATGGAGAAATCAAGAAAGGAGAAATTATTTCATGTTACTGCAACGACGTAGGATTGTATTCATATTATTTATATCTTTGTATTTCAATATTTATTAATAATGAGGTATACCACTAATTTATATATTTTATTTTAAAAAAATGAAAAATAATAAATATATAAATTAATATTAGACCTTATCATTAATAAATATTGAAATATCAAAATGTGAATAGTATAAGCACAATATTACTTGACACTTCGTGAATATGCAATAAATATTTGGATAAAAGATAGACTTTTTTTTTGGGTAAAAAAGACTTTATGAAGTCATCTTTTCTATTTTTGTAATGTTTTCAGTTACAGTAACTAAAATAAACGAGAAATTATTACATGCTTCTAAAACATTATGTAAGATTATATTTATTTCATTTATATTTTGACATTTTAACAATAATTAATAGTGAAGTTCACTACTAATTTTTATTATTATTATTTTTAGATTATTAAAAATAAGATTAAGATAATAAATATGTAAATTAGTAATCAACTCTATTAATTATCTTTAAAATATCAAAATATGAATAAAGTAAGTATAATCTTACGTAACGCTTCAGAAATATATAATACTTTACAAAATAAACATCCGAATAAAGTTTGTCAGAAACATGTGGCACACCAATTAAGTGAGGTGGCATGCTCACATAAGTTTTTCTTTTTTTTTTAATTAATAATTTTTAAACAAATTGAAAAGGCTTGATGGCGGCAGGACTGAATTTCATGGCAAGTCTTTCCCTTTCAATTGACGGAGAACCCAGGTGGGATTTTTGTTTTGACAACCTTTTTCCTTTTGTAAAAGAAAGAAAATGCACTCAACTTCATAAATACAAACGGAGATGTAAAAGTATGTATTGAATATCTCAAAACAATAGGTAAGTAATACAAAATAAAAAACGAGACACAATAAACAACAAAAGAAGCTGATCTAGTGGTAAGGTGTCGAAAAAGAAATTCTTGCTACAAAAACTACTATATACAGCAACATCACTATTTTGGGTATAGTATTTTTCACTCCATAAATCTTGACAAACCAAATTTTAAGTTATGAAAACTATGAAATTCAAATATTTTATAAAACACTTATAGTGATGCATATTCCACAAAAGTTTTGGCAGAATTTCTACTAAAAATGAAGTCTTCATGAATACATCAATAACTAATCAATCCAAATAAGTGTGCATTTGGATTAGAGTTGATAAACTTAAGTTTGGTTAAAAATATGTTTGTAAAATTAAATTTAATTAAAAATGAGTTTACAATAACGTAATTTATGTTTAAGAATTTTTATTTTAAAAGTGAGTTAGAAATAATAATTTTAATGAAAAAGCAATATTTTCTTATCTTTCAGCCAAGTACGTTTAGCTTAAAATCATGTTGAAGGAAATGAAGATTGAAATATCTAAACATAATTTTACGTTGTTCAAGAATTTTAAAAGTTAATTTAGTGATGGAAACGGATTTCCAAACATGCACTGAATACAGTTGAACTTCAAACAAACACAACAAATATAATTATTTAAAAACAGTCAAACAAGCAAGATCCAAGAATGGCTCTAGTGATCGCAAACTGTATTCCTTAGCTTCGAGCTTGCTCCATATAGAAAAACTTGCCACGTTAGGATTGCCAATCTCATATATCTGTCACATGAAGATAAGGCTCCTCTCTGGAGCTGAAAAATTAGAAAAGAAAATTATCAAATGCATCATAAATAAGATTCACGATTAACTTGTTAGAAAAAAATATTCAATGCAGTAATATTTGAGATCATTAAAAACTTTTTTATGGTAAAAGTATTGAGCATCAAGCGTTTATTGTTATGTCTTGTCTTGTAAAAAATAAAAATAAAAATAAAAAAATTATCCTAAACTTTCAAATAGATCCGATTCGCGGAAAGAGTCAAGCATTAGTGCCAGCTATTCTGATCTGAATGAATAAGATTTAGAAGTACAGCTAAACTGTTATTAGGATTTAAGTTGGGAGAACAGAGTTGTTATATTATACAACCCCGACAATCCTACCGCACACAGTATTCACACCTGTTTTAACATTGGGTACTGTTCACGGGACCCACCCATAAATAGTACCAAATCATGCTTTCCGTTTCTTTTCTTTTTTTTTTAGTATATGTCTATTAACCAATTTCTCTACGTCGTTAACCAATTTTTTATTTTTCGTTAACCAACTTATTTCACGAGCATAGAAATCATGTGTTAAAATCTTGTGTCATTAACCAACTTCTATATGTAATTAATCACTTTTTTGTTCTTCATTAACTAACTTTTTTCATGAGTATAGAAATAAAGTTGGTTAATGAAGAACAAAAAAGTGATTAATTACGTACAGAAGTTGGTTAATGATACAAGATTTTATCACATGGTTTCTATGTTCGTAAAAAAAGTTGATTAACGAAGAACAAAAAAGTAGTTAGTTAATACGAAGTTTAGCTAATAATAAAATAACGATAAAAAAAAAACTTTGATCATGTTTATGGTGAGTCTCATCTGAATGAAAAGATCGAGTGTTAAAAACTAAACTGTATTAGATGCGTGTAAGATGAACATTTTCCTATATTATAAACTTTGAATTCAGCCACCCTTTGCTCAATATTCCCAAACCAATATTCTTACACTAGAAGATGTTTATAATAATGATTCAGAAAATGAGAAAAAAGAATCAATTCTGATCACCATCTACTACAAGGACATATTTTCTTTTACGTAGACTCCTCGATTCCACTATTTTTTTTCTACAGAGCAAAGAGTGAAAATCAGAGATGAACGCATCTAATTTGGACAGAGAATTGAAAGCAGATACACTAATTTATTACTTCAATTTCCTAGCTATTCATGATTCTTGGGTCTTTTGGGTCTTTGGATAACTCGAGTGTTTGAAACCAAATAAAGCCGTGTTTCAACTTTCAAAGGCTTGCCAGTAATGTGTATGAAATGAAGCAAGAATCAAGAGCAAGTCCTTAGTGCCAATGAACACATGATTTAGCAGTGCACATAGACTTTTCTTTTGGGTACAGAGAGCCTTGTGTAGATTGATGGTAAAGAAGGGAAAGAAAGAGAATAGAATAAAAACTTTCTTTTAGTTTTTTTTATTAATAAAATAAAAATTATTTTTTATTTTATTATTAAATATCTAAATAATAACATTAAAATTTTATCATAAAATACCCAAACAAAGCACTATCTTGTACAAGCCTGAGTGACAAGGGGTCAACGGCTGTATACAATTCCAAGAAAGGATAATGCTTTATATAAACAATATTTACCGGAAATTACAATTGTGTAAAATCATTCATATAAAAAAAATTGTGTAAAATCATTACAATTGAATAAAGATTCGTACGTGCAGGGAAGTTTTGACGTGAGACTTAACAAATATAGCGATGTATCTAATCATGCAAGAATATATATGACTTTTAATATAAATATAAGGTTTAACTATTTTTTTAGTCCATGTAATTATACTTATTTTTTATTTTGGTCTTAATAAAATTTTTAATTATATTTTAATTTCTTTAAATTTTAAGACAAGTGAAATTAATTTTAAAAGAGATATACTGAAATGAATTAATTTCAGGTATCACGAAATTTAAAGAGATTAAAATTGAGTCAAAATTTTTATAAGAACCAAAACAAAATATAAATATATTTATATGGGCTAAAAAATTAATTAAGCCTAAATCTAATCATCCTTGTAATTTTTTTTTTATTTTCAAGTAATAGCCACAATTTCATATTTTTTAAAATATTAATTCATAGTAAAACAATAAAAATTTATAACTTTTAGAATGAATAGTAATGTACATCATATACCGGTCACCGATGCACTATTTTTCTAAAGGTATGCTATAAAAATAATAATAAATCATGCAACAACAATTGGTCAATTCTACAAGAATGAAATTGCCTTTCAATACGAATATTGACTATTCAAATATGCAGTTATGAATACCTAAAATAGCCTACAATAGTTCTATAGTTAGAAACAGAATTCTTGCTTGCGAAATATATTTTATCACTAACAAGAAATCTATCAAACAAATATCACAGTGAAAATTATTTACAACCCTGTCAATTTTATAAATTTTTATATGATATGATAAAATGTTTATTTCCAACTATGTTGCTTCAAATGCCTCATGGATATCAGAAATTGAAATAAAAATGGATTCAATCTCATAATGTGAATGCATCAAAATAATGAAAGATCTTAAAAAGAGAATATTACCTTCTATGTTGTGAGCCACCATGGCATCTATACATACAGTGCTACCACGAAATAGTACATACCGTCACTCAGTTTGTTCAAGAACCTGAGGTAGGAATGTCTGAAAGAACGACAGAGAAATAGTGGGCCTAAGAATCCCCAAAATCCAACAGCAAATCCCAGACTTAAGCTCATATAAAATGCTTAAATGCTTCATTCCGAGAAAATTGACTCCTCTTCATGATCAAATACAAATGGCTCATGAGGTGCTGGTGTCTCATCTTCTACGCAGATTTTGTTAAAGTGACTTTCCACAAAGATCCAGATTTCCTTGGTAACTAGAGGCATCAAAGCTTTGCAATTGTGTTCCAATTGGGATTTTTCCAATGAGGTGATTGTTTGACAAATCCAATACACTGAGACGATCAATTTGAGCAAGGCTAGAAGGAATTCTACCAGAGAAATGATTTCTTGACAAATCAAGAAATTCCAATGATTTTAAATTCCCAAGCCCAGATATTATTTCCCCACTCAAACTGTTCCTTGATAAATTCAAGCACACCAATCCAAATAAAGATCCAATTTCTCTGGGTATTTCTCCCGTTAGATGATTGTTGCTTGAGAGATCAATGCTATTAAGAAGCAACTTTGGATTTTTGAACACATCTTCTACGCCTTTCCACATCAATGATTGTTGCTTGATGATTCTGCTCGTAAATGTTGAGATTAGAATTGCCATCGAGCCTAAGAGACTGCCACATCAGAAGATTCCCAAACTGAAAAGGTATTCCTCCAACAAGAGAATTGCCTCCAAGATCAAGAAACTGCAATTGTACGAGATTTCCAAGTTGATAAGGGATTGTTCCAACTAGAGAATTGGAATTGCCTCCAAGATTAATAAGGTACTTGAGCTGTGAGATTTTCAAGTTGATAAGAGATTGCTCCTTCAAGGTCATAATTGTAGCTCAGATCTAAATATTGTAAATGTATAAGCTTCCCTAGTTGATAAGGAATCCTCTCACCAAAATAAGAATATGTGAGATTGAGATATCTTAAGTTGCTGAAAGAGCCCATCAATTTTGGAATGTGACTATCAAGGAAATCATTTAAACTGAGATCCAAATATTCAATATTTTGCAACTCATTCAATAAACTAAAATTGACTTCTCCTATCAAACATTGTGTATCCGAACCACGAAGATCAAGCATCAACACATGACCTGTTTCTTTGCTGCATTCAATTCCTCTCCATTCGCAGCAATCACCATTATCCTCATCGTCCCTCCATGTAGACAGCATGCCATGATCATTTTGGATGCCATGTTTGAACTTGAAGAGTGCTTGCCTGTCCCTCGATCTCTTTGCACTTTACATCTCCGCTCTTAGTTACCCACTCGGATCCTGCAGTATGCAATGACAGAAGCAGTACGTAGTGCATAAAATTTTTTGAGAGAATAACCGCTCATTATAGATTTGGTGATATGAAATGGCTTCAATGCAATAATAGCTCTTTTCTTGCCAACAATAAAAAACTCAACAGAAGGATTTATAACGATTTCCAATATTCTATCGCTAACTGTTCATCCACTTTGTATTCAGTTATTGCACAAAAGCAAAATACACATGGAAAGACTTTTAATATATGTAACATCAATATTTTAAATTAATCATTGTATTAAAATCAACATGCATCAAATAATTTAATATTTTTAAATATTTTTTTAATTATATATCTTTTAATTATTTTTTTAATTTTTATCGTATTATTCTTATCATAACTTATGTGTATCTTACGTCTATATTCATGTTTTTCCTAACTTTTAGCTTTACTACGTTATTTGACTTCTTTTGTCTCTTTCACCCCTGTCAAGTCACTCACAACACTTCTCTCGTTTTACCCCACTTTACACGTGGGTTGACCGACAAATTTGGCTCATCAAGTCTTCAATTTTTATTTCTTCATTATGCAGTTTCAAAAGTACCAAGAATTTGAATGGACAAAAAAGCCACAAATGAAACAGAAAGTAAAATAAAGGGCACGGCTATTTATCACAAAAAATTACACGTAGTTAACTATGAAGAAGAGAATGCAAGCGAATACATTGGTGGTTAAAGGAAAAAAATAATTTTAAAAGTAACTGCACATACTCACTATATCCTACCAGTCAACTACAGTCAGTTTTATAAAATTATAGGAAAAACTTCCTGTATAAATTAGCATTTTCAAAAAATAAATGAGCAATAAAAATATAGTTATTTAGTTTTACATAATTTTTACTAACATAACTCACATAACATCAATCATTACCATTCCTTTCCTTCTCTCTTTCCATTTTCTCTTTTCTTTTTCTTCATCAAAATTAATAATGACTGATAAGGGTTGGATACGGTCATAAACAAGCAGAATTCATAATAAGAGGACCAAAATTTAAATGCTGAAAAAGACAATTTTGTAAAAATTTCCTACCTACAACAGTGTTCGAAAAATTATTCTCATAACAAAGCTTCTAAGAATACCTTAATCAACTAAAAAGATAAAAACATCAAAATCAATACATAATCCCTTCCAATATGAGATTATATAAAGTAAAATTATGTGAAATTAACATATCACACTAAAAAAGAATGAACTACGGTGAAGGAGCATATAAACTAAAAGCCTATAAACAAATATAAACCTATAGAAAAGCATAGCATCTTAAATATTATGAAATCATTGGATTAAGAATTTACTCTTGAGTATTTTTAGTGTCAAAAAGTTTAACATTTAGAGAAAGTAATCATTGAGAGAAATTTTTAGTCGCAGTAGTGTTAGAAGAATTTATCTCATAGCAATGTCTGTGAATGCATAATCACTCCCTATATGAGATTATATAAATTAAATTATGATTAACATTTCTCATAGTAGTTAAAAAGCGAAAAAGAAAAAACTTCGATGAAGGAACATATCAATGAAAAGTCTATAAACAAATATATAGACGCAGAACAGAGCATCTTAAATTCCCTTATATATCGGAATATATATATACATATAATAAAAATTTAATTTTGATGTATCGATAATGTTAAAAAGTTTTAAGCTTAAATTTAATGAGTCTAACATCTTATTTAATTGTTAATATAATCAAACTTATTGAATGAGATATTAATACGAGATTAGAAAAAGTGTAAAATATTTTTATACTAACAATATATTAAAATTAAGATTATTCTAATGAGTGTCTTACAAGTATTAGTTAAGAAAATAAAAATAATATGTATTAAATGAAATGAAAAATTAAACTTTGGAATTTTTAATATATTAAATAATATATTTTTATTTAATACGTACTATTTTTTATTCTTTATTTAGTATCAATATTCATCAAAAATATTATCTCTCATTTTATTAATTTTATATTAATTTAATTAATTTAAATCATTAAAGTTAAATAAATTAAAAATTATTTAATAAAAAAATTCATAAAATAAAAGTGATATAAACGGCCCATAAAAATGTAGCTCTTGATAAATACTTCATGACAGATCGGGTTATGAGTAAAGCGTTACAGACTGCCAGACATTGAAACAATGTAGAATCAGAACAGACTTTGAGTCAAACCTGTTACTAGATGACAAAGAATTAAAATATGAAAACTCTCAAAATTAGAGCCTTTATGTGTTAGCATCTTTGGTAACGTTTTCAAAGTGACTGACAACGCATGATTTCGGCAATGGTTGGGAGGGAGAGTTAGAAGGGAAAGGGAAGGAATGGAAGAATTTAGAATTGAGAAAGCTTTGTTTGAGAGTTTTAGAAATAAGAAGGGAAGGAAAATGAGAATTTCAGAACCCTCCAAAACCCTCACATTTCGGTTCCCCCAAATTGGAGGGTTTGGATGCAAAATTATCCATTTGTCCTCCATCCAAAATCCCTCAAAGCCTCGTCTCTGCGCTCTCTAATCTCCACCATCACTGCGTCTCTCCGGTCTGCTCTTCTCTCTCGGCTTGTGCTTGTCGACGTCGTCTCTGCCTCTCATCAACAGTAAGTTCTCTACCTCCCTTCTCTGTCTTCCACCTTGAAAAATCAAACAAAACCCAACCTCTATCTCAAACATTTTCTCCGCTATCACCACCTCTAACAGCACGAACGGCGGCGTGGAGACGAGGGAGCCAGCGGTGGCTCATGGGTTGACGCAGCGGTGTTGCGATGCAGATCCGAGGGTGATCAGATCTGGTCAGATCACGGTGTTGCGACGCAGCGGTGTTGCGATGCAGTCAGCGGTGAAGCACGGAGGCGACGACAGCGGGCTAGCTAGGCGCAGCTAGGCTTCGAGCTACGAGTGGGATCTGGTGCAGGTCGCAATTCGATGGGTGACTGCGCGCAATTCGGGTCACCTCCGTAGGGCGATGGGTTGTTGGGCTTCGGGTTGCCAAAAATGATGACTGGTCACGGTGGCTGGCTCACGGATGTTGACGGTGGTGGTGATGAAGATGGATTTGGTCGTGAAGCTGAAGATGGATTTTTGTTTAG
The DNA here is from genome assembly GCA_029884595.1 of Ormosia semicastrata. Classification (NCBI taxonomy): domain Eukaryota; kingdom Viridiplantae; phylum Streptophyta; class Magnoliopsida; order Fabales; family Fabaceae; genus Ormosia; species Ormosia semicastrata. The sequence continues at coordinate 11,811,799 of JAQQTO010000041.1, forward strand.
TTTTTCATATTAATATTTTTTTATAAAATATTAATTATATTATTTTTTTAATAAAGGGTAACATGGTAAAAATATATACTAAACCCTTCAATTCCTTCCACTCATATATTTCACACTCTCAAACAAGGAAAAGGTAAACCTCTCATTTTCCTTCCATTCCTTCCCCTTTAAATCCTTCCATTTCTTTTCCCTCCAAACTCCTAAACACAGCCTTCAAGTTGGTGACATTTATGATGTTTCCTTTAAATAACTTATAGTAGTAGGATTTTTATTTTTATTTTGAACTCTTCAACAGATGACAAGAACGGGCAACAGGGGGCAAAGGTGCACGGAACTACATGGCTTGCCGACAATAGTGGACGACGGCATAACAGTGGGCGCAGGTGGGTGGCGGCAACTGGTGCGCGATAATGTGACTTTGGTCTAGCGCGGCGTGGTGGCAAGATTGTGACTATTAGGTGGTTAAAGTCTCACTGTAGTGGTAGAAATGAAGCAGCAGCAACCCATGCACCAACCCATATGAACTAGCACTGTCCTCGTCACTTCTTCTCCGCCACAAGCCACAGCGCACCACTTATAATGGCCACCATCCCCTACTGCAACCCAACACCAGAACCATTGCCACTGTCCAATCGGAAGCCATCAAAACTCACCTCTCCGACCCCATACCACCTTGCTCTAGCCACCACCACGAGCCACACTATGCCGAGCTTCCACCCTCACTGGTCCCTAGTCCACCACCGTGACGCGGATGGTTGGTGGGCAGTGATCTTCAATTTTCTCTTCGCCTCTTATAACTTACTAAACCAAGTTGCCTTGACGACATCACACCCATCCATGTTTTTTAATGACCATCCAACGGGTGTAAAAGAGTGGTCCATCGATGTACCCAAACTTCTAGGGTTCATCGTATATGCAGCCGTCCTAGTTACTACTAATAGAGGGAGGACCATTAGAAAGTCACATGTAAAATTGGTGAGGACTTGAGCGTTGTATTACATGGACCCAAGAAGTTTGGATCCATCAATGAACCTTTATATCAGAGCTGTTGGATGAGATGAAAAATAGATGGGTGGTTAGGATTAACTACTTGCAACCTGGATAAAAGGTTAGGAGGAGAAGTTTTATTTGCAAATCGGTCCTCGACCTCTTCCCCCGCTGCCCCCATTCACCACCACCACAAATCTCCACTACAAACGATCCAAACCCTACCTAGATCGCACACCACCCTAATCCAAACCCTCACCAACCACATCCAAACCCTACCCAAATCTCTGAACTCGTCGAGATGACGAACAACTAGTCTCTGAAATCATTGAGATGACGAACCTAAATCCCATATCTCATCTAAACCCTACCTAACTGCTTTCCTCATCGTCGAGCGCAAACTCATCGTCACTGCCCCCATACACCATCACCACAAATTCGAACTGACACAAATGCTCTAGACCGGAATTCATCGACTCTGTAATGATGCAACCATAGTGTCACCACCGAAACCACCCTTGCCGATAGAAACCCTAAGACTCGAACGAATAGAGGTTATCTTTTTGACTTCGTCTTCACGGTGTAGGATGCGTCTACGTTGTCGCTGCTTTGGGCAATGCCAGTGACACTGCTGGACTTGCACTCAAAGGTGCTAGCAAGGGCAAGGGAGAAGGTTCCTAGAATATGGTCGCTGGAGTCGAACGCTAGCGGTGGCTCGTGAGGGGTGACATACCAGTCGCTGGTGACTCTGTTACCACATATGGCAACAAAGGAATTTTCATTAGGGCTACACACTAGTAGGGTTGGTTTGGGTTTGGGGATAAAAAAAATCCAAACCAATTAGTTGAGGTCGGGTTGGGTCAGGTCAAGTTTGAGAAAAATTTTCTAGGTAACATGAACCAAACCAACCTAACCCTATAAACGGGTTGGGTCATCGGGTTGGGAAGAAATGCCATGATTTTTTCTTTCAGAAATTTAGTGCACAATTTGTCCACTGTCCAGTAACCACCAATGGTTTGCCAAGCACCCATTCACCAATATTTCCGTCATTCTATAGAATTAAATAAAAAAATTAAACAAAAAAAACTTATTCACCAAATCATCTTTCACAAGTCAAAGACCATATTCAACTATTCACAATATTTCTGACGGGATCATGTAGATCTATAGAATCTTGAATCCAGATCTTGAAGTTCTGGTCTTAAAGTTCTTTTTGGTTGAATTTAAAGAAAAAAAATCAAAGTTTTAGATTTGGATGAAATCTCACCACATTAAGAAGAAATGCCTCAAGAACCACCACCGTCACAACCCAAACCAATGCCACACCCGGACCAGAACCACCGCATTCTGCCACCATCCTCAGCTAGAGATTAGCAAGGACCACCTCTACCCAGAATCACCAAATCGCGAGCCACCCTGTCGCTCCTCTCCATTCGCGTGAAGCCACCAACGCAAATGACATGTTGGTGGAAGGTGTTGTTCAGATCTGTTTTCCTTCGTGCACTACTACACCAGCAGATCTATTCAGATTTGCTCGTCAGAGATCTACTCAGATCTGTTCAGATCTTGCATCACCAACGATGATGGTGGCTGGGCCTTGGACGAAACGAGAGGACAGGTGGTCTAGTCACGAACTCATCGCTGGTGATGGTTGGGCTGAGAGGAGAGGAGGAATTCTAGTGAGAGTGAGAGAAGGCTGAGATTGAGAGTAGAGCAAGAGTAGCGAAGGGAGAGAAGGTTCAAGGTTCCCAATTTGGGGATGAAATGAAATGAGGAGAGAGATCTGATCTCCTGGAACTTGGATGGATCAGGTTGAAAGAAAGAGAAACGAAGGGAATAAGGCCAAAACGACATAGTATAACTCGGGTCATCGGGATGGGTCATCAGGTTAGTTTCTTGAACTTGTTACCCGAACCAATAAATAGTCGGGTTGATCGAATTCTACTCGAATGGACCCGATGACCCGAACCAACCCTGATATTTTATATTGGGTTGGGTTGGGTTGGTCGAATTCTCCAGTCAGGTTGTGCAACCCTAGTTTTTGTCAACGGAGTTGTACACGATTCTATAGATCTGATTTTGATAAAAGGACTTCTTAGCAAAACAAGAATTTTAACAAGGACTCATTAGCAAAACAAAAAAACAAAGACCACTTTAATAAAATGATAAATTGCTTACAGCCAGTTGCTTTTGGGGATCATGGATTGATGCAAAGTTAATAGGTTCACCATAAAAGTCACCAAAGACTTGTGCACAAGCTTAATGTATTAGTATTGGAAAAGTCTAACATGGACCACCCAAAATGTGGTCTATGTATAGATGAGTCATGGCCTTTTTAGTCATTAATTTATTATTAAAATAAATCAATGATTAAGATTAAAAAGTTAAATTTTTATAAATTTTAACTAATAACACTCAGATTTGCACAGAAATTTAGTTAAATCATTTTTTTACGAATAACTGTATATATAAAAAACTTACAAATTTTAATTAGTAATTTTTTTATACACTTAGATTTGCATATAGATATTATTATATTAAAAAAATGGTCTATACATAGACCTAAAAGTTTTGGGTTCATGATAGAAGGCTCTAATACTCCATTAGTATTAGAGTGTAAAACAATGCATACGTTGTTGAGTTCTAAATGCATGCATTTGAGACCAAAAGAAAGTAAAGGAATCCAATCAGCCTAAGGATGTCACACCATCATACTTCTTTAACACTTTGCATAGGAGAATTCTAACATGCTCATAAAAATGTGTAGAGCTTGGATGCTCCATAAAAAGGGCTTGTAATAACAGGTCATGCCCGTTTTATTATTACATTTTAACTCTAAAAAATTACATTTTAGTCCTTTCTTACTTTTGTTTAGAAGCGTCAAAATGAACTAAGTTTGATGGACCAACCCAAATAACTTAACAAAATAGGTGGACTAGACTAATAAAATATCAACTCAAAATTAAAATAACTCAGATTAACCCGATCCAAATGGGCCAGCCCGCAACGGGTCAAGCCAGTCCAACCCGTTTACATTAAAAAAAGTGGATTGGACTAATAAAATGTCAGCCTAAAACTCACATAGACCGATTTGGCTTGACCCAAACTGGCCTGACCCATTTTGATAGATATACTTTTGTTGTGTTTCTAAAACCACCATTTACGTAATCTTCACAATGAATCTGGACAGGTTCTGATATAATTGAAAAACCATTCATCCTATTTTTTCAAGATTCGTTTATTTATCACAAATTCAAGTTTTTGTTTTTTCAGGTGAGTGACTTGCAGAATCCAATATCAAGCCTCATAACTTGTTATTTCTTCCTTAACAGATACCAACTCCTCTATGAACCATCATAAAAAAACTCCTCTCTGAACCTCATAACCCCTGATTACCAAGCAGATTCATTATGCAGAAATTTCTTGATTAATTTTAAAGCACTTTCAATCAACATCTAAGGTAGGAAGGAGGAGAGCTTGCATATCTCTTACAACAGAATGTTGGTTTCAAATTATGGATTGCAATTCATATTCACAAAGTTCGTCTCAAGATGCTCCTTTGCGGTGAAAGGAATGAGCAGAGCAAGAAGAGGTGCAGAAAGGGATAAAAAGTGGAACACAACGAAAAAATAAAAAAGAAACCAAAAAATTTAAGGATTTTAGAATGCCCTAATGAAAACAAAAATAAAAATAAAAATCAACCTAGACCCAAAAAAGTTCAATCAAAACCCAGAGAGTAAAATTTTGTCAAAGAATTTTTAAATCTTTGAGTTCAACAACAATTTGTTTAATTAAAATTACTTTTGACTATAGCTTCATACAGTCGCAATGATTGAAAATTTATATAAATAGCATTTGAATCCAATAACATTATTTTTTACAATAAATTAATGCATTATGTATACTATCAATGGTTAGTTTTGCTTGATGTATCCATGCTCAGCCAATTTTTATGAGCATTTAAGAAGAGCCCCTTTGCAGAATCACCTGATAGATCATAATTTCATAACATGACAACTAGAGTTTGGATGCAGGTCTCCACATACAACCTGGATGTTTAAGCAGTAATTCTTTTGAAGATGTAGCAACGATGACTAACTACGCCAAAACCCACAACCATAAAGATAATTATAAATGAAGTGAAATGACTCCTAGATTCTTTACTATCAAACATGAATGAGGATGCATGACAGAATTCTGATATAGAAAAAAATTGTAGACTCCTCCTTTTTTCTTTAAAAAAAATTCTCAACTATAAATGAAATGACCCAGATTTCGCTAGTGCTTCAGGATAGAGAACACAAGCATATTCAGTATAAGAATGGAAAACCAAGCAACATAGATCCCAATTTAATTTGCATCCAATTGCAGAATATCAAACTAGCATGTTCTATGGTATTAAGATCCCCAAAAAACATATTTTCATTAGGAGATTAATCCATGTTGTATTGTGAGAATCCCTAAACTTCCAATTCCAAATAAATAATCTCCACTGGAGACTTCTCATCATTAAACCAGTCTCAATAATAAGCTCTTATACAAACTACAAAGCAGAGTACGATGTTATATGTCGACTCAAGGCATCTCTTAGTTTTGCCTTAAAGTCTTAAACGAATCTTCTATTTTGTTCAAGCTCTTTAGAAGACCAGCTTTGAACTATATGCCATTCATCCTATTTACAATGGTGGCACAATGCATAAGATGCATTCAACCCATACTATAAGTGTTGAAGATCCAGTAAGAAACTCAATTATTTTTTGTACTCTAAACTCGGATATTTTAATAAACACATATAGTGATATACATTACACAAAGGTTTCAACAATTCCAAAATACATTCTAGAATCTAATCAATGCAAAGTTCTAAACAAAGGGAAGGGAGTGCAACATCAAGCAAACACATTAAAATCACAAGAATATTTGATAATTTTAAAGAATCAAAACATTCAACAACCAAGAATGCCCCAAGTGACTTGAAAATGTATCCCTTAACTACAAGCTCATATAACATCAGTCATAGGAGGATTGACAGGCTCATGTATCAGTTAAGAGGATGACGTTGCTCGGGGGCAAAAATAAAAGACAAAAATGTGAGTCAATAATATAGTACATTGATTTGATAATCTTGCATATAGACAAAAATACAAGGAAAATATTATTTCAGTTTTGAGATAGCATATTGTTGATTTCTAACAGATCAGTACATATTATTATTTGATTAATAGATCAGTACATATTATCTTATAATCTCTCTCACCCTTAACTTCTCTATACAAAGAAAAAAATAACACATACAAATCATAAACTTGTCTAATAAAAACTTAAGAAGAAGAAGAGATAAGTGACACCTTCTAGCTTGTGAGCCACCGGTTGCATATGTCCACATAGATACTATCACTCAGTTTGTTCAAGAACCTGATGTAAGAATATCTCCAAGAACGACAGAGTAATAGTGGGCCTATAAATCCCCAGAATCCAACAGCAAATCCTAGGCCAGTCCTAAGCTCATATAAAATACTCCCGAGAAAATTGATTCATTCTCTTCATGATCAAATACAAATGGCACATGAGGAACTGGTGTCTCATCTTCTGAGCAGATCTCAAGTGGCTTTCCACAAAGATCTAGATTTCCTTCATAACTAGAGGCATCAAAGCTTTGCAATTGTGTTCCAATTGGGATTTTTCCAATGAGATGACGATCAATTTGAGCAAGGCTAGAAGGAATCCTACCAGATAAATGATTTCTTGACAAATCAAGAAATTCCAATGATTTTAAATTCCCAAGCCCAGATATTATGTCGCCACTCAAACTGTTCCTTCATAAATTCAAAGACAACAATCGAAATAAAGATCCAATCTCTCAGGGTATTTCTCCCGTTAGATTATTGCTTGAAAGATCAATGCTATTAAGAAGAAACTCTGGATTTTTGAACCTTGAAACTGGTTTGAAGTCAAAATTAATTTTGGAAAGTCAGTAAACTTAAGTGACAAGTTTGAAACTGTGCCTCTCAAGCTATTGTATGAGATATGAATTTTGCTATATCTCTTAAAAATTTTTCCTAATAATCTTCTTAATACTAAATAAAAAAATTATTTAATAAAAAATATAAATGCATTTAATATCTTAGAAACATAAAAAATATTCAATACTTTTTTTATTAAAAAATTAAGAGAATTAGTAAGAGAATTGTGTAAGAGGATTTAGAATTATTCATGAGATATTCATGGCATACATATTTTGTGATATGTGCCAAAACCACCATGGTACGATGTCAATAATCCCAGCATTAGAAATATTCAAATTCATTAAATGACTGAGTGTGGAGCCATCTTGGAAAACTCGGACCCAACATGCAAGATGCTAGTTCCAATCTACTTAATTGGAAAGGAGGAACATAGCTGGTGCCAAATTTTAGAGACAATGAGTTATCTGATAAGTCTAACCTCTTCAATTTGGACAAATTAGTGAAATGTGCTTCAATGACGTCACCCTCGAAAGAATTCTTGTTGAGTATCAAGTACTCCGACTTAGATACCAATCCAATGCTTTCAGGTATTTCTCCATTTAATTGATTATGAGAAAGTCTTAAATCATTAAGAGATGATAAAGTTGAAAGATCAGGTAGTATGCCAGTGATTCGATTATCAAAAAGGAATAATGTTTGCAATGTGCTTATATTCCTGAAGGATGTTGGAATCTCGCCTTGTAGTTTGTTATAGGAGAGGTCGAGATATTCAAGAAAGTTCATTGTGTTTCCAAAGCCATCTAGAATTGAACCTTCTATCAAGTTACTAGATAGGCGAAGATTATGAAGATTGGTGGTAAAATTAAAAAGCCAGTGGAATATAGCCGATGATGTCAATAGATTGTAAGAGAGATCAAGGAAGACAAGAGAAGATGAAAGCTTCATATTGGAAGTTGATGGTTGAAGAAAACTTCCATCAGAAATATTGCAATTTTGTAGATAAAGCTTTTGAAGTTTGGAGCTGAAGTTGAAATTATCTTGACATGTAGATGATGTTAGCTTATTTCGAGAGAGATCAAGGATCACAAGAGAAGGAAAGTTTAAATTAGAAGATAGCAAAACAACCTTATTGAGAAATAGAGCTCCTGAAGGTTAAAGTTGAAGTTGAACAACCTTTGAAATGTTGATGATGTCAGCATATTAGAAGAGAGATCAAGGATAGTTAGAGAAGTAGAAATATTCAAACGAGAATCAAAGAAAGAAACAATATCATTATCAGAAAGACTACACCCACTGAGCCTCAGTTCTCTCAAGTTCGGAAGAAGCTTACTAATCATTTCAGCCAGTGATGAGAATAGCTAAGACTGCACAATGAACTCAAGTCAAGATTTGCCAAAAAGAGAGATTAGAATTGCTACAATAAGAGAATTTCCTCCAAGATTAAGTTACTGTAGTTGTGCAAGATTTCCAAGTTCATAAGGGATTGCTCCAACAAGATAATTGCCTCCAAGATTAAGATACTTGAGCTGTGAGAGATTTTCAAGTTGATAAGGGTTTGCTCCTTCAAGGTTATAATTGCATGTTAGATCCAAATATCGTAGATGTGTAAGCTTCCCTAGTTGATAAGGAATCCTCCTACTAAATTTATAACTTGAGATATTGAGATATCTTAATTTGCTGAAAGAGTCCATGAGTTCTGGAATGTGACTGCCAAGAAAATAATTCCAACTGAGGTCCAAGTATATCATATTTTGCAACTCAATCAATAAACTGAGATTGATTGCACCCATCAAATAAAGTGTACCCAAACCATGAAGTTGCATTTGTACATGAACATGACCTATTTCATTGGTGCATCCAATTCCTTTCCATTGGCAACAATCTCTATTATTCCCATCGTCCCTCCATGCAGACAGCATGCCATAGTGATCTAGGAGGCCTTGTTTTGAACTTGAGTAGTGCTTGTCTCTCCCTCTCTATGCACTTTACTTCTCTACTCTGAGTTGTCTAGATGAATCCATGAATGGATCGTGCAGTATGCAATAAAATGAGAAGTAGTGCATAAAAAAGTTTGAGAATATGATTGTTTTTCATATGCGTAAATGTTTTTCATATGTGTACAGCATTTTAAATTCCATTATGTATGCTAACCTTTAACATTATACGTGAAGGTTAACATCTTTTACTTTTTTTTATGGAAAAAAAACTTTTTGTTTCTTGCTAATTAACTTAAATAACTGTGTTTATTTTAATAATTATGACCTTCAATAATTAAATCAACAAACTTTTATCTCTCTTAATAAGTGCTAACTTAATGAATTTTCTATCTCATAACAACTTTTAACTTTATAATTTTTTCTCATTCCTAACAATCATTCACTTCATAAATCTTTCTTTATTATTATTTTTTAAAAAAATAGTAATAATTTAATAGTAGATAAATTTAAAATATTAATATAATTTAATATCAACTATTACGAATCGAGTTCAGAGAGTACCGAGATAGGCACGCTATGGTGATTTCTCCTTTGAGCAGCGACTGAGCATGTTGTACAGGGGGGTGAGTACCTACAAAGGGACTCCAACGCTTAAGTCAGGCAGTACACAAGAAGGCTTAAGAGGTTGGGTTGAAGGTTACCTTCTTAATATGGCTCAGCCATGTATTTATAGAGCGTATACAGAATCCTAATAGGATCCTTACTAAATGCAGGTAATTTAGGATTAGTATCCTGATGAGGATCACATTCCCATTATTATAGGATACGTCCCTGTAAATCTGGGATTAAGATATAGAAAGTATCTAACCATCAAAGATATCTATGATCCTATAATATCGGAAGTTGATGATTGGCAGTTACGGATATTTAGGGATTTTGCCTGAATCTATCAGCCACGAGGTCGTATCCCAACACCGCTTGAGGGCAGTAATCCGTGGTCCGGAATACGTCGTGAGTCTTCCTCTACGCCAGCTAGGAGGAGTCCGGTAGTGTGCATGCCGGGTTGATCCCATGGAGCGGGATCCCAGATCACGGTCCAGAACAGTTGCCCCCATCTTGGCTCTTGGATGAGACAGACCAGAGTCAAGTTTAGACGGATCAACCATCATATGGCTAACATGGTAATTCGACGGATAGGTGTTAGACCCCGGGCCATTACCGATGTCCTCGTCCTATTCGGATATGAGTAAAGATTTCTACCCCCAAGTAAGAGTACTAGAAATTCCAGGAGATATGTTCAACATAAATTCTGAACGCGATCTCTGATGGTAATAGACTGCGATTCTTTGGGAAATTGATACTTGGACTTTATTGGGGAGTAGTGAGATTCTTTAATTCCCAATGTCAATTTCACACGGATTTTTTCAACTGCTCCCTATCTTTGTGACCAATCAGAGGTCAGAAGCATTTATTTCAGCTGACTTCATGGGATCAGGTCACCTTTTACAGGATCAATAAGAAACCCTCATGCATGTTATAAATAGAGAATACTTCTCTGTGAGCTTGCATTCCCTTCTTTTTCATTCTCGAATAGAGATGATTTCTTCCAGGAGAGTGAGCGTAGTTCTTTCTTCATTTCCTATTTTTGTGAAGAGAACTTCATCATCTGCAAAGATTATACTTTTATTTTTTCCAAAGTTCTTGAAGATGTTTGATCTTCCCCGAGCGTTTTTTCCTTTTGACAGGGGCCTTTCTTTCTTGGCGTAAGATTGGGTTGCTATGCATTTAGAGAGGCTTCTCTCCTGGCGTACACGGCGGTGTCTGATCCAACGTGTTGCTAGGATGAGACAATGCCTTCGTCTACTATTGCATGGGGACCCGACGGAGCACACCGTTCCTCTTTCCATCTTCTTGGTGGGCTATTTGAAAGCACCTGGCCGGTCTTCTTCGTAGTAACGGCTGGATATGCAAGGATGCCGGGTCAAAGGAAGCGAGGACCCCCTTGGAGTAACCTGGGGTGGTCTGTTTTCTTTGACTTGCTTTCAAGGAAGTAGAGGGTATCCACTTCTGCCGTTATCTGTCGAGATGGTGGGAGAAAAACGAGTGAGCGGAAGATTTCTACTCCGGAGTGGCTTCAGTCTATTTCGGGGTGGAAAGGCTACGGTAGCTGCTCCGTGACTTGAGGCAACTTGGAATGGTTGATGCCGACGAAGGATTCTTCAGCTAAAGAGGTCGTACCCCTTCCAACAAGCGAGAGAAGATTTCGGTCTTTAGTTGCATCGCGGAGAAGTAGTGCAAGGAACTCTGGTATTTTCTTTGGGATTACGATCCCGGTTTACCAATGTTCTTCAAAGCCAATGCACTTTTTCAAGAGACCGAGGTTTGGAGATGTGGACGGGGTATGATTCAGGCAGCCGGAGATGTTTACCCCCTTTGCCGGGATATCTTTATACATTCCATGTCTCAATATTTTCTTTTTCCTCTTTTTTGGATGTATGACGATGTATGGAATGAAAATGATTCAACAGGCTTTACCTTCCTTGTACTTGTTATGAACTTTCATTATATATATTTTTCTTCCACCGAGGTAACGCAACCGGGATGAGTCCAATGCTTATCCCGGTATAACCCCGTAAAGACGTTGCCGGGATAGGTCCAATGCCAACCCGGCATAATCGCCACAACAATTACACCTCGGCGTTGGCACGTAGTCCATGATGTTAACAATGAGTTGAAGCTGGAATCCGCAGTACAAACCCGAGTTCTCATTTAACATTCGTACGACGCTTTGGATTACTGCGTAACTGTCCTTTCAACTGCTATTACAGCTGTGTGGGCCACGTGTTGTGATTTCATTGGAGGGACGTGCCTAGAGCTCCTCGAGCCATGATGAGCACCTTTTGAACTTGCATCGGAGAGGACAGAAATGTCCCTTAACCGTTTAAACATTTATAAATAAGAGTCAAAGGTTCGTCTTCCCCATTTTACTGAAAAGACCGTGCGGCGAAAGCTTTGGCTACTTTTGGGTGCTTTCCAACCACTCTCGGCTTCTTAATTGTTCTGGCACAATTTCTCCACCATTCAAGTATTCTGCTTTTACATAGTAAGTAGCTTTCTCTCAACCTTCTCGTTATTTGTGCTTTCAGTATATTAAAGAGTAGAGTAGCTTCGTATTTCTAGTTTTGCTTTCCTTCAGATAGAGCTTAGTGATTTAGGTAGATTTTGTCGTCTCCCTGAAACACCATCTTCGCCGCGCCATGCGCAGCGGGGGAGTTCCCCTGAATGCCTTATTTCTGGTGGGACAGGAGGTCGGTAGGAGAGGTTTGGATTACTTCGCTCTCCCTGTGTCTGAATCTATGAGACTATTGATTCTGATAGTTGCTTATCGACTTCTTTGGATGTTCTCAGGATTTTCATGGCCAAAGGAAAAAAGGTTAGAGTCCAACCCCCACTTCACGACGTTCGTGACCCAGCAGAGGACGAGCTTATTCGAATTCAGCGAGGTCCCGGGCTGGTATGCCCCTGGGTAGCGGACGACGTATGGGATCGTCAGTCCAAGTTTTTGAGCGAATCCGTACTCCGAGAATCCTTATTTGCCTTGGAGTTGACCGTGAACAAAGCTCGAGACGACGAATTCGAAGTTGTCTGTCCAAACTGGAGTGAGAGTGTGTGTTCCTGTTGAGAAGCTGGTTAACATTTTATGTTCCTGTATGAGCCACTTTTCCTCAAGTTGCGGCTTCGGATGCCGTTTTTTGACTTCCAAATGGCCATCCTCCGTACTCTCCATGTGGCCCCTTTGCAGATCCATCCTAACAATTGGGGCTACATCATCTCGTTTGAGTGGTTTTACCGATTAATGAGCCTTAAGTGCTCAGTAAATACATTTTTTTTATTTTTATACAAGAATAAACACCCAGAGGACGATAAGGCAAACAAGTTGGCTTGTCATCCGGTCACAGCTTAGTCGTAAGTCTTTTGATGTTTTCGAAGAAAGCTTCAAAGGGTTTAAGACTGCATTCTTCAAGATAAAAGCCAAGGAGGGATGTCACCCATTCTTCCTCAAACAGGACGGGGAGCCAGAATTTCCTTTTTACTAGACGCAAAGGTGCTGGGATGTACCCATCGATTTGATCAAAAGGGAAGAGGGAGACCTCGACCCCGAGGAACTCAAGTCTGTCAGGTTCATAACCCGGTATGCCGAGAAGCATGGGAATATCAATATTAGAGACGTTCTCTGTACCCCTGGTGATTATCTTCTTTATGCTTTATTAGGTAGGAATTAGGGCATTTTTACCCATAGTATCCCTAGGTGTTTGCTCTGTCTTCATGTATCAATGTTTCGTGATGTGCTGACTGTACTTGTTTCTTTTTTCTTTCAGTTAGCAACATGACTTCTAGGTCTTCCGTGGTTACCCTGCATTCTTCGAGGAACCGGAGGAAGGGGAAGAAGATCACAGTTTCTCCCTCCGCAGCCATTCCGACCTCCTTCGACTAGGGTTTAGTTGTCGGAGAAAAAGATCAGCCGGGTTCCCCTACCCACAATTTTAAAGGGAGGAAAAGGCAGGCTGTCGAAGGACCTTCTGAGCAGGATGGAAGGTCGTCGGAGGGCGGCGAACGAGAAAGAGCGGACTTCTTGCTAATCATCACGGGGCACTCCGACCCCGGCCCCTTCATATCTGGGTGATTTTTAAATGGTGAGGTGAGGCAGCATATTGTCAAGTAAGGCCTGGCTCAAACCTTAGCTGCACTTCAGAGGCAAGCTCTCTGGACGACGGCCGAGATCCGTGTAATCGAGGAGACTATCGAGAATGTTGATCGGCAGGCGTCGGAAGAGCTGAAGACTTTGAAGAAGGAAAAATAGGAAATTGGCCAGAAACTGAACGCGTCCTTAAAAACAAATGAGGATACTAGGGCAAGGGTCACCGAACTGGAAAAAAGGGTCCTCGAACTGGAAAAAGCATTCGCTGACTCTGAAGCTGCCAGGAAGATGGAGAAGCTTGAGGCCGACAAAAGCGTTGGCGCACTAAGGGCCGAGGTGATTGAGCTCGAAAAGGAAATGGAGGAGCTGGACGAGGTAGCTGGAAAGGTCGGGGGAGAGCAGTTCTAGAACGCCATGGCGCAAATCCAACATTTCAATCCCGGGGTCGCCCTTACCTTGGAGGGTGTGACCCCGGATAAAATCTTTCATAATGGCCAACTGGTAGCTGCAGTGGAGTTAGCTGCGAATGCTCTTGGTGGCAACCCGGAGGTTATTCAGATCCCGGAAGGGGAAGAGGCCGACGATTAAGCTTTTCTTGCTTTTTTCATTTCCTGTTTTCTGCCCCCTGTGTGGGGTTTTGTTACTTGTATGGATAATTGCCCCGTAATTGGGGTTTTATAATTAATTACTTTGTTTAACCATTCATTCTTGTTTTTCATGGTCTGACTTAGGTCCAACGCCCATTTATAGTCATTCTAATGGATTTAGAAAACTGTTTGTCATAGAAAACTATGTTCCGGGATCCTTCACTCATACCGTTGAGTGAGTGGCATTCCACTTGACTTAGGTAGGAATAATGCCTTGGTCTGTAATCTAACACTTATAATAATCAAACGTCATGAAATTTTAGACTTAGGTAAAGTAAAACCTTAATCCATATTCCAATGCTTGCTATGGGATCCTTAAGTACTTCTTTCACGTTCCGGGGACTTCTCATGTTGAGGACGGCCTGAAATTTGTCCGGATTGGCTTCGATTCCTCTATGAGTTAGCATAAACCCTAAAAATTTACTGGCCTGGACCCCGACAGTGTACTTCTCTAGGTTCAACCTCATGTTGTACTTTCAGAGTTGTGCAAATACTTCCTCGAGGTCTGCCGCGTGCGATCCACTATGTGGGGTCTTTACTATCATGTCATCTATATAGACTTCTAGCATCTTTCCTACTTGGTTTTCAAAAACCTTATTCATCATCCTCTGGTAGGTGGCTCCTGCATTCTTTAGGCCGAAAGACATAACCTTGTAGCAGTAGCTCACCCTGTCGGTAATGAAAGTGATTTTATCCTCATCGCCAGCGTACATGGGAATCTGGTTGTACTCGAAATATGCATCCATGAACGAGAGTCATCTAAACCCCGAGGAGTCATCCACTAATTTGTCCACATTAGGGAGTGGGTACGGGTCCTTGGGATAGGCTTTATTCAGGTCAGTATAGTCTACGCACATTCTCCATTTACCGTTGGACTTTTTGACCAGAACCATGTTGGAAAGCCATGTGGTATAGGAAATTTCTTTGATGAAGTTACCGTTTAGTAGCTCTTTAACTTAGTCTTCGACAACTTGCTGCCTCTCGGGTCCGACCTTCCTATTCTTTTGTGCGACCGGCCTAGTACCTTCTTTAATTGACAGTCAGTGGCAAATAAAGCCGGGGTAGAGTCCAGGCATGTAGGAAGAAGTCCAAGCGAAAAGGTCTTTGTTCCTCAACAAGAGTTTTGAGAGTTGTTGTTTTTCTTTTTCACCCAAACGAGCTTAGATCTTAGTGACCTGTTCTGGGTTGGTCCCGAGCTGAAGAGACTCCAATTCACCTTCGGGCTGGGGTTGAGTACCCTGGATTTCTTCTCTGACGTCCAACTCGGTCATTAAAATATTAACCTAGTCGATAGCCGAGGTGGAGATGGCTGGGCTCGACCTCCGAGGCACTTTACAAATCTTCAAGCTCTCATTATAGCATTTTCTGGCAGCAACTTAGTCACCTTTAACAGTGATGATATCATTGTTTTTATTGAGGAACTTCATCACGAGGTGGGTGGTGGATACCACCGCTCCAAGGGCGTTGAGAGAAGGATGACCTAGGATAATGTTATAGGCCGAGGGGCAGTCCACAACCAGGAACTTTACCTTGACAGTCCTGAAGAGTTTAGATGATCCAAGGGTCAGGTGGGTTTCGTTATATCTGACTAGGGTGATCTTCTCACCGGTGAAACTCGTTAGTTCACCGGTGAAACTCGTTAGTTCTCCTACGTGGGGAGCTCCAACTTCTAATAGAGATCTAGGAACATAATGTCGGCTGAACTCCCTTGATCGACGAAAATTCGGTGGACCTCAGCATTGGAAATTGCCTCGGAGATGACGAGTGGATCGTCGTGGTCCGGGATTATGCTGCCGTAGTCTTCGTCTGAAAAGGTGATGAGAGGCGCTTTTCTATTCTCCACTTGTGTACTTAGTTCTGAGTGGACCACGCTAAAAACTGCCATTCTAATGGCTTTCTTTCGAGCTCCATTGGAAGATTCCCCTCTGGCAATGGTATGGATCATCCTGTTAGGCTCGGTGCGATGGTCGTCGTTCTCGACGGGGGGAGTGTTCCTGGTCCGACCCTGTCGATCACTGTTATCTCAGCGAGGTAGAGTCCGGGATCTTCTCCTAGGGCTTCTTGTCCTTTTTCTGCGCAGAGGGGACAGACTTCGACGTGGGGTACGTCTGCTGTCTCTGCGTCTATTGTCCCTTTCATTATTTTGTACACGAAGGATATACTGCTGCAGGCGTCCGGCCTTGATTAAACATTCAATGGCATCGCACAACTAATAGCAATCTTCTGCATCATGGCCATAGGCCTTATGCCATGTGCAATGTTTGGAGTGATACTTCTGCTTGTGTTTCTTGATTGGGGGTGGTCTCCGGACGTTCTGAAACTTCGTGTTCATTACTTCCCTCAAGATTGTTTCCCGAGGCGTGTTCAAAGGAGTGTAGTCAGAATAATTTCTCCATGGAGGGCTACCCTTTGGGGGTCGTGACCTTGAGGAATTTTGGTTGGGCTTTTGGTGAGAAGGCTCGCCTTTGTCCCACCTCCTGTGGTCTTCTGTTGCCTCCTCCAAGTAGACATACTTCTCAGATCATTTCTGGAAGTCGATCAGATTGTCTGATTTCTTTTTTGCCAGGGACTTGAAGAATTTGAAGCCTATCCGGAGACCGCTCCTGGCATAATGTAAGGCTATTCTGTCTTCAAAATTTTCTACATTGGTGCAGCCAGCCATAAAACGCCTAACGTAGTCCAGGAGGCTCTCGTCCTTTCCCTGGCGGATCTTAGCCAGAGATTCGATGAATTTAGGCTGTTCCTTGATCATGGTGTATTGTAGTAGAAACCGCTGTTTAAGGTCCGACCAATCTACAATGGTCCCCCGTGGTTGGCTGGTAAACTACTTGAGGGCCTCCTTTTTGAGGGAGAGAGGGAAGGCTCGACACAACAATTCCATGGATCCGTCATAGAAACATAGGGACTGCTCGTAGGCATTTCTGTGTTCTTGGGGGTCCGTGGTCCCGTCGTAAATGTCCAGGTTCGGAGGAAACTTGAAATTTCTAGGAACCCAGAACTCCATGAGTTGATCAGAGAAAGGTTGTTCCATAGTTCTGCAATTCCGATTATTATCCCCAGTATTGGGAATTCCCTCATCATCGTGGGCCCTCATTTTGTTATCTTCCACGTCGGTTCGTCTATCGCGGCGGCTCAGCTTCAGTTGGTTTACATGTATGGCGCGCTGCATGTCTTCCAGCCTCCTGAGCTGATCATTGAGCAAGTCCATGTGTTGCTGCAACATATCTTGAAATTGGCGTTGGGAACCCCGAGATTGATGTGTGCGTTTAGAGCGGGATGCACGATCATCAAACTCGTTGTTCGGGATTCCCAAACGTTGGTATACCAGAATTATGCGCTCTTGAAGACTCTAGTCACCTCTCTGGGCTGGGAATTCAAGTCTTTCCCTGATAGAAATCTTGTGTGATGGGTTAGGAGACTCCTTAGAAAAAGAGGTAGAGTGCCCATCACGTCGGCTTCCTGATCCGGGTGCCTGATTTCTCACAGCGGAGGTTTGAGCCACGAGTGGAGGCAGTGGTGGTGGTGGACGTTGCATATCAGGATCCTGTCTCTGGTTGACAGAGGTTTGTGCAGTGTCTTTTCTCGAGTTTTGCCTCGTATTCACCATGATTGGGTGGGATTAGAATTTTATGGATTCCCACAGATGGCGCCAATGTTCTGAATCGGGTTCAGAGAGTACCTGAGATAGGCACGCTACGGTGATTTCTCCTTTGAGCAGCGACTAAGCGTGTTGTATAGGGGGGTGGGTACCTGCAAAGGAACTCCAACGTTCAAGTCAAACAGTGCACAAGAAGGCTTAAGAGGTTGGGTTGAAGGTTACCTTCTTAAGATGACTCAGTCATGTATTTATAGAGCATATATAGAATCCTAGTAGGATCCTTACTAAATGCAGGTAATTTAGGATTAGTGTCCTGATGAGGATCACCTTCTCATTATTATAGGATACGTCCCTGTAAATCTGGGATTAAGATATGGAAAGTATCTAGCCATCAAAGATATCTATGATCCTATAATATCGTAAGTTGATGATTGGCAGTTACGGTTATTTAGGGATTCTGCGTGAATCTATCATCCATGAGGTCGTATCCTAACACCGCTTGAGGGCCGTAATTCGTGGTCCAGAATACGTCATGAGTCTTCCTCTACGCCAGCTAGGAGGAGTCCGATAGTGTGCATGCCGAGTTGATCCCATGGAGCGGGATCCCGGATCACGGTAACATCAATTAATTCTTTTAAAAAAATAACATTCCAAACTTTCTTAAAAAATTAGTATTATAATTGATTTAGTGCATCTACAAGAATTTTATGTAAATTATATTAGTATTATAACGTGATTATTTTTTTACATGATTATTTTAACGTGATTATTTTTTAAAATTAGTTAATATTAAATTATATTAGTATTTTAAATTTTTCTACTATTTAATTGTTTAAATAATTAAATTATATTACTATTTTTAAGTAATAATAATAAAAGAGAGATTTATGAAGTGAATAGTTACTAGGAGTGAGAAAAAATTATAAATAAGATTAGAAGTTATTATGAGAGAGACAATTTATTAGGTTAGTACTTATTAAGAGAGAAAGATTGTCAATGTAATTATTAAAGATCTTAATTACTAGAATGGACATAGCCATTTAAGTTGACAAGCAAAAAACAAATGAGATTTTTTTGTCCATAAAGAATGAAGGATGCTAGCCTTACCTGTATTGTTGAAGGTTAGCATTTCTTATATATATATATTATCAAAAGGGAAAGCAAGAAAGCAATAGAAACAAAACTAAGCTCTAATCTTGGTGATGCCCATGGCATCAGTTAACAGGAACGAATGAACCTGGTGAGAGCAGAACTCCCAGTCACTGAAACCTTGATCCATTGAAGCACCATATTTCGCCAACCAATCAGCACAAAAATTCTCTTCTCGTAAGGTATGATGAAAGATCAGAATCCAAGACATAGACATGAAACCTTTCATGCGGTTGATTAGAGGAGCTTACTGATGAAAAGGAGAAACTCCTTTAGTGATAAGATCCAAGGCCATTTGTGAATCAGATTCACAAATTACTGCACGATGGCCTCCTCTCCAGGCAAAGTCAAGACCATGAAAAATAGCCAAAAGCTCTGCATTGAGATTAATTATGATTCCACAAGAACCAGAGAAACCACTAAGCCATTCCCCAAGCCAGTTTCGAATTAAACCACCATACCCGGATCTACCCGGATTCCCCAAAGAGCTACCATCAACATTTACTTTGCAGAAACCATCGGTTGGAGGTGTCTAGTTGATCTCCTTAATGCAATGAACTTTAATACTAGCGCCAAAAGCTTTACTAATCAAATCATTAAGACAACCAATACGGCTTAGCACATACTAGTCCTCCCATCTTGTATCTTTAAAAATTTCAGCATTCCTTGCTTTCCAAATAATCCAAGCAGTAACAGCAAATAATTGACCACGATCATTAATAATATTGGCCTTTATCCAGCTCTTCCAATCAGCAGAGAAGAAATCCATCTGAGACTGAAAATTCAATAACTCCCATATTTTTTTGGCCCTGCAACAGTCCCTGAGAGTATAAATAAGAGATTCCTATGCAGCCCCACATCTACGACAGCTGCTATCAGTACTGATATGCCTATAACAGCGAAAGGCATTGGTTGGCAAATTCCCATGGAAAGTAATCCAGAAAAAGTGTTTTATGTTCTCAGGCAACTTGAGATTCCAAAGCCAAGTCCAAGACTCATATTGCTCCAATGGAGATATATTAGCCTGAGTTAACCACTGGTAACCTTCCCTGGCAGAGTAGATACCAGAAAAGGAGCTGGACCAAATCAAAATATCGTCAGTGTTGTCATCAATAACATAGCTCATCATTCGCATTTTAATATGGTGAGGAATGAAAGTTGCAAGTTTCCCCAAATGCCAAACATTATCAACAAAAATATCATTTAGTTATAGATGAGCATCCTGGATATCCACAAAAGGAACTAGATTACACAAGAGATCATCATCCAACCATTTATGGTACCAAATAGAAATATTCCCCTTGCCAACTCTAACCTTATAACCAGATTTTAGTTGATCAGCTGCTTTCAATATTGATCTCCATGTTGTAGAAATTCCTACAACGGGCTTAGCACTAAGGATATGATAACCCTGAAGATATTTGGATGACAAAAGTTGGACCCAGAGCTTGTCTTGGCTATGTATGACATCCCAAACATGTTTTCCCAACAAGGATATATTAGTTTCCCTAGCTGTGTGAATACCAAGTCCTCCTTTATTCCTCGGCTGAGTGAGAACATCCCAGTTAACCCAATGACAAGCCTTATTGCCCCAAATAAACCTTCTAACACACGAGTCAATGCTGTCACAAATTCCCTCTGGCAGTTAGTTGTTCTGCATAGTATAGATAGGCATTGAGGAGATGACTGATTTAGCTAAAGTAACTATTCCAGATCTATTCAACAACTTCCCCTTCCACCCAGCTAATCTAGCATTTATTTTGTCCAACACAAAGCCAAAGTCACACTTCCTAGTTCTCCTTATAATAAGAGGAAAACCTAGGTATTTTCCCAAATTAACAGTTGACTGGAAACCAGTAATGTCAGCAAATTTGGCAACTTTGGAGTGATGGATATTAGTAGAGGCTACAAATCTAGTCTTCTGGAAATTGACCTTCAAACCAGAGGCATGACAGAAAGCTTGCAAAACCTCTTGAACCAATCTAGCTTGAGAGGCCTTGGCATGAGTAAAGAGAAGACAATCATCAGCAAAGAACAAATGGGAAATTGCAGGCCCATTTTTAGAAATTATAACAGGTTTCCACTTGCTATCTTGGACTTTTTCTTGGATAAGTAGGGCAAGTTTTTCCATGCACAGAACAAACAAATACAGAGACATGGGATCACCTTGCCTCAAGCCTCTCTGAGGATTAAAACTCTCCAGCTTCTCACCATTCCACTTTAGAGCCAAAGAAGGAGCAGTGGTACAATTCATAATAAGATCAATAGTCCTTTGAGGGAAGCCAAAATCAAAAAGAGTAAGTTTAAGGAATTCCCATTTGACCCTATCATAGGCTTTTTCAAAGTCCACTTTGAAGAGAAGAAAACCATTTTCCCCTTTTTCCCTATGCATTTGATGAACAATCTCTTGGGTAATTAAGGCATTGTCTGAAGTGCCTCTTTTAGGAATAAAACTACTCTGCAAAAGCCCAATAAGATCAGCCAAATGAGGTCTAATTCTACTCACCAACACCTTGGATATAAGCTTCAACATAATATTGCAAAGGCTTATTGGCCTAAAGTCTCTTAATCCTAAAGGATGATCAACCTTTGGAATAGGAACTATCATTGTCTCAACTAACCTGACATCTATGTAGCCCATAGAAAAGGCATTGGATACTATATCATAGACATCATTTCATACAATATTCCAATAATTCTTGTAGAAAATAGGTTGAAAACCATCAGGTCCTGGTGCCTTATAGGAATTCATAAAGAAGAGAGCACTTCTAACCTCTTGCATGGCCATAGGTTCAACAAGTCTATCATATAAAACTGCATCAATCTGAGGCATAAATTTTAACTGAAGGCTGTTAGGACTGCAAGGATCAGAAGATTGAAAAAGGTTCTTGAAGAAAGAAAGGGCCTCCCTCTTCATAACTTTTGCATCAGTACACTACACACCATCAATCTCTAACCCTGAGACCTTGTTCCTTCTCCTCCTAATCACTGTTTGGGCATGAAAGAATTTAGTATTTTTATTGCCAAATTTGACCCAATTTTCCCTTGACTTTTGGAACCAAAGGATCTCCTCTTGATACAACACCTCATTATATTGATTTTGAAGATCCCTCTCGAGTTTAATCATAGCAGAGGAAGGATAAGAATCCAATTGGCAATGCACTCCTTTAATTCTAGCTTCTAACTTCCTTTTCTTATTAAATATATTCCTAAAAACATCCTTATTAAAAATTAAAGATTTATCTCTGACCTCTCCAGTCTTGTTAATGACATTTCTAGTTGTGAGCTGCCAAGCTCTCCTAACCAAGTTCTCATACTCCGGATGGGAAATCCAGGCCACTTGAAAATGGAATAACCTATTCTTGAAGGTATGAGACTTCTTACAGCTCAAGAGAAGGGGGTTGTGATCAGAGCTATGAAGAGGAAGAATTTCAACTAAGGCATGAGGGAAAAGCATATGCCAGTCCACATCCACCATGCATCTATCAAGCCTTTTTCGAACATAGCCACCATTTTGAATGTTTTTCCTCCAAGAAAAGAGCCCCCCAACAATTCTAAGATCAATAAAGTTACATTGGTGCATAACGTTGGCAAGAAGATTCGTACAAGAGAGACTAAAAGAACCACCTGCAACTTCTAAAGAGAGAATAATTCCATTTAAATCTCCAATCAGAACCCAGGGGCCATTAATAGTGCTTCTCAGATCAATCAAGTAACTCCATAAGCCACTCCTAACAGTGAAAATAAGAGAAGCATAAACCGCTGAGTAGAACCAAGTAGTGTTCCTCCTTTTGACAGAGAAAGTTATAGCCTGCTGCATACTGTTCACCAGACTGAAAGACAAATCATCAACAAAAGACATAACCCAAATACCCCCAGAATGACCCCGATATTCTTGAACAAAAATAAGCTTGTAACCCAAGGAGGAACATAAATCCTCA
This sequence comes from Ormosia semicastrata, assembly GCA_029884595.1. Lineage (NCBI taxonomy): Eukaryota > Viridiplantae > Streptophyta > Magnoliopsida > Fabales > Fabaceae > Ormosia > Ormosia semicastrata. The sequence continues at coordinate 11,834,723 of JAQQTO010000041.1, forward strand.
ATATTCACAAAGGAACCATGGGTTTCAAACAAGAAGAACATGGACGGATGAAATTGATTCACCAAGTCTCTAATATGGCGCCTCTTTAAACGACCAAAGGCACCTCTAATATTCCACAAAATGATAGAAATATCTTGGAACAAATCCATAGAAACCAAATATAAGAAAAAAAGAAATAATTCTGAGGACCTAATTTGCCATACATTGGTGAGACAATTGGGTCTCCGGAACCATCTCCAAGCAATCCTCTTCCTGGTTTGGCCTATCATTAACCATGATCTCCCCATCCTTGGCACACTCCACCATTCCTTGATTAGGTGTGTCATCATCATGTAATAGAAGAATTCTATTATTAGATAGAGCTTGCATTTTAACTGTAGACTAAGCTCCATGTCCCACATCGAAAGTATTTATGCCATTGCCTTGCTTACTAGATCTGTTCTTCAAAGAAGAAGTTAGATTCCCATGTTGAACCATATCTTTAGTAGTAATTTTAAAAAAGTGACGTGTAGAGCTCTCCACGTCTGGCCTCAGTCTTTTGTTCTTGATACTCAAAGAATTATTCTTTGAATTATTTTTCCCACTTAGTGGGTCCCCTTTGATTAACAAGTCTTTTTTGGCTGTTACATGATTTTCTGGCATAGCCCGTTGTGCATGGCTAGTATCTCTCTTCTCATTATTACTCATGATTGCCTTCCCCTTTGATTCCTTGTTATTTTTTCCAGATTCTGATGCCCTTGAATTCTGTGGTTTACGTTTAATAATGATCCAATCACCGTGCAAAGGCTCGTTACTCACATTTGTATCAACAACAACCTCCGTATTCAATTCCATATCATCAGACTTTTTTCCCTCCTTATTATTCTCCACATTAATATCTGCATTAATGACCTCCTTAACTGCTTCGCTGGCGTTTGAATTCACCGGAACCGGAGGAGACGACTTAGGCTTGACGTCTGGTTTCTCTTGTTTACAACTACGAGCAAAGTGACCATAACAGCCACAACTTGTACAAATTCTATGGAGACCCTCATATTCCACCTTATACCAGAATCCTTTCAACCAAACTTTACCTATCACTGGCTTGTTCAGATCAATTTCTACTCATATTCTGGCAAAACGCCCACGCTGGGCATCAAGCGTGTTACTATCTATCCTCACTGGTCTACCAACAACAGCAGCCAGCGCCATTAAGATGCTCTCATCATAATAGTATAGATTCAGACCAGGGAATCTAATCCACACCATAATTTTTTCTATCTTTGCCACTGGGGACATGAATTCGGGAGTCCACGACTGCACCGTAAGGTAATGGTCGAAGATCATCCACGACCCCTCCTCCATTACCTTAGCATGATCAATCTCATTCTCAAACTTCACCATATAATAACCACTACCAATATCCATGATATCAAAACCTGCGATCAGTTTCCAAATCTTCGTTAACTTATCTCTCATTGCATAAAAGCCAATGCTTTTATCAAGAAGGCTTACAACAAGCGTATCTTGCCAAGGAGCGCATAAACCTTCAAAAATCGAGTCTGCAATGTGAACCATTGGTTTCAAAGGATTATCATTTTCGTAAACGATCTTTCAAGGTTCTCCTTGTAAAGATCCACTTTAGGCCTTGGAACATAGGCAATTTTATTTCCCATAACCATATCTTTAAAAGAGATTTTCTTAGGAGCATTACCCTCCAAATTGATGCCACAACCACCACCACGATCCGGTGGTTTCTCATGAACAATCTTATCATCCACACTCGTCGCAGAGAAAATGAAATCGCCAGCCGAAACAGGGAACTCTGTCGCATTCTATCTATATATATATATATATATATATATATATATATATATATATATATATATATATATATATATATATATATATATATATAAGAGGAATATTGGTATTGCCCTCTGTTAGAATTAAGATTTTCCCCCTTCCTAAAATCGGGGTAAGTTTGGAATTAGGTGAGGAATCAATTTAAATTAGAGCTAGCAAAATGGGTCAATCCGCCCGACCCGACCCGCTTCAACCCGCTAAAATACGGGACGGGGTGGGTTGGCTCATTTTAAAAAATGGGTTGGAAGAGCTAACCCACCCCGCTTTAAGGCGGGTTGGCGAGTTGGCCGCATAAAAGATAAAATGAAAAAAAATAGATAAGTTGGCGGGTCAACAAAGCTTAACTGCCTAAAAAATAAAAAAAATTATATAAAAAATTAATAAATACTATAAAAAATAATAAATAATAATAGTAAAAATTACAAACCACATATCTAAAATATAATTTTTAAAATAGTCTAATTAAATATTCAAATATAAATTATATAACATCAAAGAATTTTTCATTTATAGTATTACTTATCTTTTTAAAAAAAAAAAAAAAGAATCAACCTGCCAGCCAAGAGCCTTGCCGTCCCCGCCTCGCTTAACTCGCTGGTTATGTGGGGCGGGTTATGCAGGTTGGAAAAAAAATATGGGTTCAATCCTTAAACTCAACTCGTAAAAAAATGACGGATTGATGAGTTAACCCGACGGGTTGAACTCGTTTTGCCAGCTCTAATTTAAATGCCTTATTTTTAATACCTTAATTCAATAATAAAATCACTTAAATGTCAAAGATTCCACGCTTTTAAAACCACATTTTTCTTTTGTTTTTATATTTAGGTTAGATTTTTCTTTTTTTATTTCAAAAACTACAGTCTTACTGCGCCTCAAACACGAAGTAGTTCCTCTTCCTTCAAATTCTGCCAGTACTCCTTCAATTCTTCATATCTTTTGGTTCGGTGCACTTTTCTTTGGGTTTAAGCCTATGTTTTCTTTTGTTTGGTTATTCAATTGTTTATCTTTTTTTGGGTTCAGTTTCTTTTTTTTTTTGTTTAGTTAACAAAAATTATTGCTATAAATCTTCACATCTTTTATATTTGATTATTTTTTGGGTTCAGTTCTTCAAATAATTTTGGTTCAATTCTTCACATATTTTTGTTCAGTTTTTTTTTTCTCTTTTAGGGTTCAATATTCAACTATTCAATTTTCAAATTTTTTTGGTTCAATCTTCAACTATTTTTTTTGGTTCGGTTATTCAATCGCCATTCACCAGTTAAACCAATGAGTGGTTATTAATTTAGTGTAGTTTAATTTTTAATAATAAATCTATATTTAAAACAATTTTTTAATGCATAAATATATATTTCTAAGGGAAAATAATTATAAAATTCTTCATAGGAAATATTTCACTTTTATGTCCTTTACTTTATTATAAGTTTTATTTTTTTTCTTCAACTTTTTTTAATATTTTCATCCTAAATCTATTTAAAATTTATCATATTTGTCCCAAATCACTAATAGAAAAAAAAATCCCAGTATGGCAGTGCCAACTATACACTTATATCCACATAAGATGTCATATCAACAAATTTCATTAACATTATTAGAAGTTAGGACAAATGTGATAAGTCTTAAAAAGATTTAAGATAAAAATAAAACAAAATATAAGTATGGGATGAAAATAAAACTTAGAGTAAAGTTAAGGTATAAAAACTATATTTTGTCTAATAAATATTTAACAATTCAACATAAATATGATATCTATAAGAACGAAAATGATTTTTAAGAATGAATTTATTTGTAAAGTGAGCAAATAAAGTATATTTACTTTTAATTTAATTTAAAATATATTATAACATTAACTTATTAAATAATTTAAAGTGAATATACTTTTACTTACTCATTTTACTAATAAAATCACTTTAAAAATACATTGTAACTGTAAAGGCATCTAATCACAATGCCTCAATCACAGCATCAAATCAAGAGAAATCAATAAAACCGTTGGGGGACAATCTCAATGAATGCATTGTCTTAATTCCTGGAGTCAAACTAAATCATTGTAATAAATACCCTTGCTGTTATTTCCAAATATAACTCTGTTACTTCCAAATATAATTCTTTTTACCGTTAGACTTATTTTTGTATATATATAACATCCTGGTGTGAAACAATAAGACACTTTTCAATCTCATTACATCATTTCCAGAATTGTAAGGTTAGAGTACGTACTACGTGAGTCAGTTTACCTTTTCTGTTTGTTTTCAAACTCATTATGGTGTTAGAGCTAAATTCTTCGAAGGCCTTGTCCTTTGAAGAACCCAAACTGTCCATTCAATCCTTTCACCAATGCTCTAGCTTGGTCTCCATCAAACTATCCACCACAAATTTCCTTCTTTGGAAATCTCAAATCCTACCATTGATTCGAAGCCTCAACCTTGAACATCATATCACAAGCTCAGAAAAACCAGCTGATGAAGTCACCGATTCGGCTAGAACCAAAACAAAAAATACAGATAAAGAGCAATGGATGCTAAATGATGGATTACTTACCTCATGGCTTCTTAGAAATATAAAAGAAGAAACTCTTAGCATGATCTATGGAGGGGATACAGCCTGTTCAATCTGGAGTGCTCTTCATGACCAGCTGTTGCCCAACTCTGAAGATAGTGAGGCCCAACTGAAAAACAACATCTACGGTTTATCAAAGGGGACTCTATCATTGGATGAATATATCAGAAAATTCAAAGAAATTTGTGATAAACTTGCAGCCATTGGCAAACCACTCTCAGATGTAGATAAAGTGTTTCAGATCGCAAAAGGACTTGGAAGCAAATACAAAGAATTTCGAATTGCAATTTTATAAAAACCTCAATATCCTTCATTTACTCAATTCATTATGTCTTTGCAAACTTTGAACAAGTATATCTTGCTGAAGAAAGTTCTTCTATTGATCACAACCATGCCTTCTTTAGCCAGTGAGGAAGAGGAAGAAACATGTGTGGAGGCAGAGGAAATTTTAAAGGTCGTGGCTCAAACAATTTCACACAGAATCGTCCAAACAACAACCACAATTATCAAGCCTCAAACTCTCGAGTCCCACCAAATTCCAATAATAATTGGAAAGGACCACCGAAGCAACAAAACAAGGAAGCTTGTCAAATTTGTAAAAGAACAAATCACATTGCCACAACGTGCTATTACAGGTATGAATACAATGGTGAAGATGAAAACACCCAAGAAGCATTGGTGGCATTAAATCTCAATGATGATAATGATTCAAATTTTTATGCCGACTCTGGAGCAACCACTCATATGACAAATCAAGGAGGTAACTTAAAAAACCTTAAACCTTATTTTGGCACTGATACAGTTCTTGTTGGAAATGGGCAAGCTTTACCCATCACCCACAAGAGTAAAGCATTTCTTAAAACAAGACAAGGTAAGCTTCACCTAAACAATATTTTGGTAGTACCTAAACTTAAAAAGAATTTGTTATCTGTGAGTCAACTTATTAATGATAATGATTGTACCTTTGAATTTAACTCTGATGGTTTTGTCATTAAGGATCAGAAATAAAAGACCTTGGCCAAAGGACATAAACAAGCGAATCTCTATGCACTTAAGGGAGGAACAATTGAAGCTTTTGCTGCAGTCAAAGAAGCATCCTCTGAAATATGGCATGCTCGCTTAGGACATCCGAATTTAAAATTTTTGCAAACTTTAGAAAGCAAGAAGGTTATCAATGTTTCAAATTGGTTAACAAAAATAATTTATGCAATAGTTGCCAACTTGGAAAACATTGTAAACTTTCCTTTAATAAATCTAATTCAGTTTCAAGTTTTCCTTTAGAAATAATTCATAGTGATTTGTGGGGACCTGCTCCTACGCTTTCCTCTCAAAAATTCTAATACTATGTGATTTTTGTTGATGAATTTACTCACTACACATGGTTATATCCTTTAAAAAATAAATTTGATTTTTCCACATGTTTTCTTAAATTTCAAGGTTTTGTTGAGAAACATTTTGATAGGAAGATTAAAAATTTTCAAAGTGATGGCGGTGGTGAATTCACTTCAAAAGAATTTACAACTCATCTGGGTCATAGTGGCATTGCCCAACAACTCTCTTGTCCTCACACGCCAGAACAAAATGGACTTGCTGAACGTAAACATCAACATATTATTGAAACAAGATTGACTTTACTTTTTCATGCCAATGTTCCCTTAAAATTTTGGGTTGATGCTTTCTTAACTGTTGTTTACCTTATTAATCGGCTACCTCTCTCATCTTTTGGTAAGGAAACTCCCTACTTTAAACATTTTGATAAAAATTCTGATTACTCTGGAATACAAATTTTTGGCCCTCAATGTTTTCCTTATTTAAAGACACCTGGATTACATAAATTTTCTAGAAAAACAATTCCTTGTGTCTTTATAGGATATAGTCCACTCTATAAGGGATATCATTGCCTAGATCCACACACTCACGTGTTTATATTTCTCGTCATATAGTATTTAATGAAAATTATTTTCCTTATTTACCCCGCCCAAATTCCTTGCCTATAACATCTTATGATTCATCTATTACTGCTTTTCCTAACTTTGATGAATGGTTTTCAGGAAGTACGAATAATACCTCACCACCTGAAGAGTCATTGAATGATCCTCCTAAACCTCTATTCTTGGATTCATTAGATTTCCCTACACCTAGTTTAATCACTTCACCCTCACTATCCACCAATCCAAATATCATTCCTACTAACATTGAAGTGGTTTCCATTTCTCCATCCTTTCCTTCATCTCCATTAATGTTTGATCCACCATCACCTGATATTATCCCTTCCTTACCTAGTAACCAAGTTAACACTCCCTCTACGACTACAAGACCAATTCGGGACAAACGACTTCTATCCTACCTAAAAGACTATGTATGTTCACATATTCAAAACCCTTCACAATCTCATGATGCCCTTATTACCTCACTTGAAGAGCCAAAAACCTATAAAACTGCTCTCAAATACACAAACTGGAAGACGACCATACAAGATGAAATTGATGCCCTTCATTGTAACCACACTTGGTCTCTTGTTCCACGCCCACCTAGTTCCAATGTGTGGGTTCCAAATGGATCTTTCGAACTAAATTCAAAGAAGATGGCACTATAGATAGGTTTAAAGCTCGTTTGACAGCTAAAGGTTATACACAGATTCCAGGTCTTGACTTTGGAGAAACTTTCAGCCTTATTGTCAAGGCTCCAACCATTCGGGTTATCCTCTCTCTAGCCCTGCATTTCAAATGGCCTCTCAAACAATTAGACGTCAAGAATGCATTCTTGCATGGCATACTCAATGAACGTGTGTACATGGAACAACCACTAGGCTTTGTGGATCCACAATTTCCAGATCATGTTTGCCTTCTCCACAAATCCCTTTATGGTCTCAAACAGGCACCTCGTGCTTGGTTCTCTAAACTCTCTACTTGCCTTATTTCAATTGGATTTATATGTAGTAAAGCAGATTCATCACTCTTTATTTATCGTTATGGCACTAACTTTACTCTTCTACTTGTTTATGTAGATGATGTTATCATTACAGGCAACACTCCATCTTTTATATCTAGTCTTACCCAACAACTTAACAAAGACTTTGCTCTGAAAGACTTAGGCCAACTCCACTATTTCCTTGGACTTGAAGTCAAATACTTCTCTGGTGGTCTTATAATTTCCCAAACAAAGTATGCTCATGACCTTCTAGCCAAAGCCAACATGCTCGAAGCCTCCAAGATCAATACTCCCATTGTTCCAAAACCAATTGAACTATATGATGACAATGAGCTCATGGACCCTACAGAATATCGACGCTTATGCGGCTCTCTCCAATATCTCACATTCACTCGGCCAGATGTTACATATTCTGTCAATCTCGTGTGCTAACATTTTCAAAATCCAACCAAAAAGGACCTTCGTGCTGTCAAATGCATTTTGCGTTACATCAAAGGCACTTTGACACATGGCCTTCGTTATTTATCTCAAAGCCCTCTCACTCTTAATGCTTTTTGTGATGCAGATTGGGCAAGATGTCCTATTACTCGAAGAAGCACCACTGGTTATTGCATCTTTCTTGAGTCAAATTGTATATCTTGGGCCTCAAAGAAACAACCCACCGTCTCTCGTTCAAGCACTGAGGCTGAATATAGATCCGTAGCGACCACAACTGCTGAACTTACCTGGCTTCAATATCTCTTCCATGACCTTGGTATTCAACTTGACCGTTGTCCACTCCTTCTTTGTGATAACAAAAGTGTCATTCACTTGTCTCACAATCCAGTGTTTCATGCTCAAATCAAGCATATTGAAATTGATTATCATTTTATTCGGGAAAAAGTTACTGCAGGTGCTCTCCAACTTTGTTACTAGCCTACAACTCGACAAATTGCTGATGTGTTCACTAAAGCGTTACCCAAAGCTTCTTTTGCAACATTTGCTTACCAGCTTGGCGTTCATCCTTTTTCACTGCCAACCTTGAGGGGGGGTGTAAAGGCATCTGATCACAATGCCTCAATCACAACATCAAATCAAGAGAAATCAATAAAACCGTTGGAGGACAATCTCAATGAATGCATTACCTTAATTCATGGAGTCAAACTAAATCATTGTTATAAATACCCTTACTGTTATTTTCAAATATAACTTCGTTACTTCCAAATATAATTCTTTTTACCATTAGACTTATTTTTGTATATATGTAACATCCTGGTGTGAAACAATAAGACACTTTTCAATCTCATTACATAATTTCCAGAATTGCAAGGTTGGGGTACGTACTACATGAGTCAGTTTACCTTTTCTGTTTGTTTTCAAACTCATTAGTAACCCGTAAAAATACCATAACTACTAACTTTTTTTCAAGAGCTCTTTGATCTTCAAGAGCTTTATCTAGGAAGCTGCAATCTTTTGGACAGCAGTTTTCTTAAACAAATTAAAGGATAAGTAGAAATTTAAAAAAAAAAAAAGCAAATGTAGAAACACTGTATGGCTGTTTCGGTTTTAAACTTTTAATATTAGAAGAGATAAATTAAAATTAAAGTTTTGTTTTATATATATTAAATGAGAGAGAAAAAGTCACATTTAAGTCAAGTCTTAAAAACTGTGCAATTTTAATGAGAAGTTAAATATGTGGGTCATTTTTTTCACTTTCAGTCATTACTAATATCATTTAATTATGAGATTTGTTATATTTTCTTAAAATATTTTTTAATAATTTTTTTATTATTTAATAAAAAATTATTAAAAAAAATTAAATATAAAAAATATTTTAAAAATATAAAAAATATTTAATATTTTTTTATTTAATAATTAAAAAAATTATTAAAAAAATAGGTTAGGAGGATTAATCATTTTCTTTTAATCATACAACAAAATTATTTACATAATAACTACACCTATTAATATCTAGACATTTTACGAAGTCTTTGGAGATAGAGCCGATGAATATTCTTTTCAAGTTTCAGCATTGTCTCTTGCACTCTTGTTGTGGCCTTGCATTCATCCTCCTTATGTAGAACCACAGTTGAATAATGAAATGATTTTAATAGTAATTATTGAGAACTCATAGGCTATTTCAGCAATTTAAGTTATCTCAATATTTCATTTTCTCTTTATACCTAGTGGGAAGATTCCTCATCAACTAGGAAAGCTCACACATTTGCAGATTTGAGCAACAATTTAACAATTTTTACACTGGTTTCAATAAATTCTAACACACCCATATATATAGTAGTTTAGTTTTGGTTCAATGGTTGGAAATTATAGTGTTTCTTGTGTGTGAGCTCAACCAAACCATATACGATAGATTATATAGTTTGTTTAATCTATTTAGTTTAATTCTTTGCATTTTATACACTGAAATAGATATATGGAATTGAATTTCTTTAAGGTACTATTTGGTGTATGGAATTATACTTGAATTTGAGACTTGGAATTGGAATTAGACCTTCTAATTTAAATTATCTTTTGGTGTATATATATTAGAATTAGAATTCCAATTCTGAATCCAATTCCATAAAATTGGAAAAAAAACTATTTATGTTATTTTTAATTCGTTGCCTAAATCCTAAAAATTACAATTATAAGAAAAAGTTAAAAACAATATATTGAAAATTATTATTCATTATTTTTGTCATATACTCTAGCAATCATTATTGCTGATGATAGCCAAGTTGCTGGTGGCATTCTTCAATCACTGTCGTCAACGGCGTCCTTCGACCACCATTGTTGACAGTGTTCTCCAACCACCATACCATTACCTAGGGTGCCTTTCGACCACTATCCCTAGCAATGTCCACCAACCACTATCACCGGCAGCGTTCGCCAAACCAACATCATCGGTAGCATCCTCAAATTCAATTAAGAATTACAATTCTATATCTCAATTCTTTATTTGCTCCAAGTATAAAAATTAGTATTTTTAGTCAATTCTAATTCTGACAACATGAAAGAAAAGATAGTTTATTTTTTTAAATAAAACTCGAGATTAGTATTATCTGCACATTGTACAATATTATCTCAATTGTCGCTCATTGCCTCAATGATCGTGAACATTGCCCAAATTTGCCACGAGCTTCTATACCTGCAACCCATATCAGATCCATGACCAAACGTAGCAAATCAGAGTCGCCACCGTGCCCGCCTAAGCCTAAACCACCATCACCTTCTCTTGCCACTGATAGTACTACAAGAACGCAACCCATTGCTTATTTTCCCCAGTCTTTGAAAATGCAAATCACTCTTCTTCCTTGCTTGAACAACGAAAAAAGGGAAAGGAATTACGGTTAGGGTTTATGATTGTTAAGATTTAATTATGATAGAGTGGGAATTGGGGTTAGGGTTCCAAATGGTAAAGGGTCTTAGGGTTAGAAGTGAGAGAAGACGTATGTAAGTGGCACATGATTCACTTGATGATAATCTAGTCTAAAATATAGGCATATGAGCCACACGTGACCAGTTCCATTAACAATTGCCAAAAATTTGGATAGAATAGTCGATTTGCACATCTTGAAATTTTTGAGAATTGGATTGCACATTTTTAAATATTAATAATTAAAGTGCACCTATACTTATGTTCATGGGACTAATTAAATTGCATTTTTCCCATTATATAATTTTACACAATGAACGCAAGGTTGCGACAACAATACGAGAGAGCTAGTGAGGGTTATATGTAGGAAGAATACTAAAATATGTATTTATTTATTTTTATTTTTTTTACATTATTAAAAGAAAACAAGAAGAAGAAAAAAATTCTGCCTGTCTTCATCGTCTCGTCACATCTAATCTAAGAAAACACAAGGTTGATTTGAAGGATGACTTTAGACTTTATGCAGATTACTCTAAAAAATAAAGTAACGATTTATGAATGATTGTTATATTGGGCTAGATTCTCTACACTTCTTTTTAAATTACTTAAGGATTTGAACCTTTAAAAATAATTTTTATATAATAAAATATTATATGAAAATGTCACATATTAAACGTCTACCATTAGATGACAACTACTCCTGCAATTAGTTTTAGACTTGCAGAGGATATGAATCCATGTTTTCTAGCCCATTTCCTAGGTTAGAAAATTAAGCCGGTTAATCACATCAAATAGGAAATTTGGAACTAGTGCAAAGACTTGAAATTGTTAGTCTTTGTAGAAAATTCCTACCCCAGTATATATCAATCAAATCACAAGGTATTATTAAAAATGAAAAAAAAATTGATATCTACACGTATGAGGTACAATGTGTGGATAATATTAATCTCTAGTTTTTTTTTTAAAATTAAATTCTATTTTTTTCATTTTGTCAGAATTAGATTTGATTAATAATATTAATTTTTATACTTAGAATAAATAAAAAATTGAGGTGTAGAATTATAATTCTTAATTGAATTTGAAGACATTTGATGAGTGTATGAAAATGTTCTATAAATAATTTATTATTAGACTAAATTATTAAAATATAAATAAAATTATTAGAATTAATGTATATTTTTAAATTAAAATTTTATTTACTTTAAAATATTTTTAAATAAATTTTTATGTTTAATTTCAAAATTTATAAAGGGTAAATTAAAGCCTAATTAAATTTGAAGGAAGATTCAAAGCCTAAATAAAAAAAAGGAAGCAGTAAAAAAAAAAATAAGACTAGCAGCTTGTAAAAAGGCAATTAAAAGGAGAATGTGCCCTGTGCGCCGTGGGAGTTCAAAGAAGAAAATAAACAAATTGGAACGGGTGCACCATTTAATAGAAGAAAAGGAACAGTGTCGTACAGTAAAGAAAAGGAGAAAGAAGAATCATGTTGCAGCAATTGTGCAGCGCTCTGTACGAAGATTGGACGTAGTGCAGCGTGGACTTGCGAGAAATTGCAGATATCTTGTTTGTAATGGAGAATTGTAGTGAGATACTTTTTGTGAAGTTTTAATTTTATTATGTCTTGTTAAATTTGTTATCTTAAGAAAATAATAAAATTTTGATTATTTTCATATTATTATGTTAAATTATTTTTATTTTATTTTAAGATTTAATATATATTAATTTATTTTTTATCAGATTATTTAAATGAATTTTAAGATAAGTTCAATTATATTTTTTTCATGTTTTATAATTTATTTGTGTTATCTGAATGTTAGTAGTAATTATTAGATATCAATTATGATTTCTTATTATAGATACATTTGATGATTTAATAATTACTATTAATTAGAAAATTTTATTATATATGTGATTATTATTTTTAATGTTTATTTGATATATTTTTTGTGAGCACATGTTTGTCTCTAGTTGTTCATGAGTTAAATTATGTAGGTAAAATAATTTAGCATAGTTAATATTAAAATTAATTTTGGTAGATTTTGAACCTTTGTCATCTTACATCTGGTATAAAACTCAATTTGCTTTACTTTGTTTTACTAAATTTTGTATTTAAATTAATATTTATTTATTTTTAATCATTTGATATTTTTCTTTAGTTTCTTTGTTTCTTTAGTTATTCTTTTAATTTGTCTCATTATGGAATTGATACCTCAAAGTTGTGCTGCAATTACCATATTATTCTGTGGGCGTAATCAACGCTAACAACGAAGGGGGTTGGTGAACGCCGCTGGCAAATAACCATGAGCATTGCCTCCAGAGCCAATAACACCACGAGTCGTGGGTGACTCAACCGTTGCTCTTTGCCTCAACCACCGTGAACATCGTCTAAAATTGCCACGAGCTTCGATACCCACAACCCATATCAAATCCGTGACCAATCCCAACAAATCAAAACTGTCGTTGTGCCCATCTAAGCCTAAACCACTGACACCTTCTCTTGCCATCAATGGTATTACAAGAACACAACACCTTGCTTATTTCACCTGTATTTGAAAATGCAAATCATTCTTCTTCCTCGCTTGAACAACAAAAAAAGGGAAATAAATTGTGGTTGGGATTGATGATTGTTAGGGTTTCATTCTAATAGGGTGGGAATTGGGATTAGGGTTCCAAATAGAAAAGGATATTAGGGATAGAAGTGGGATAAGAGACATGTGAGTGGCACATGTTTCACTTAAGAGTAATTTAGTCTAAAATATAGACATGTGAGCCGCACATGACCAGTTCCGTTAGCAATTGACAAAAATTTCAAAGGAATGATCAATTTGCACATTCTAAAAATTTGAGAATTTGATTGCACATTTTTAAAAATTAGGAATTAAAGTACACATGTACTTAAGATCATGGGACTATATTGCATTTATCCCATTATATAATTTTGCTGAATGAAAGCAAGGTAATGACAACAGTACTAGAGAGCTGGTACTGAGGGTTATATGTAGGAATAGTACAATAATATGTATGTATTTATTTATTTAATTTTTTACAATGTTAAAAGAAAACAACAAGAAAATTTTTTTTCTATCTATCTTCATCGTCTAGTCACATCTAATATAAGAAAATGCAAGGTTGATTTGAGGGATGATTTTAGACTTTATGCAAATTACTCTAAAAAAAATAAAGTTATGATTTATGATTGATTGTTATCTTGTTCTAGATTTTCTATACTTCTTTTTAAATTGCATAGAGATTTGAACACTTGAAAATACTTTTATATAATAAAATATTATAAGAAAAATAACACATTTTAAATGTCTACCATTAGATGAAAACTACTCCTGCAGTCAGTTTTAGAATTCTAGAGGATATGAATCCATGTTTTCTAACCCATTTCTCAGGTTAGAAAATTAAGCAGGTTAATCACATCAAATAGGAAATATGAAACTAGTGCAAAGACTTGAAATTGTTAGTCTCTGTAGAAAATTCCCATGCGAGTATATATCAATCAAATCACAAGTGTATTATTAAAAAAGTAAAACAATTTGATATCTATAGGTCACTCACGACTCTTGGTGGTGTTGGCTATGGAGGCAATGTTCATGGTGATTTTCCGGTGGCGTTCACCAACCACCATCACCATTAGCGTCTTCTAATTGAATTAAGAATTTTATATCTCAAATATTTATTTGCTTCAAGTATAAAAATTAACATTATTAATCAATTCTAATTCTAACAAGATAAAAGAAAAGATAGTCTATTTAAAAAAAACTAGAGATTATTATCCGCACATTGTACATATTACATATGTTTTTTTCTTTTTTAATAATACACTTGCTATTTGATTGATATATACTTGCATGGGAATTTTCTACATAGACTAACAATTTCAAGTCTTTGCACTAGTTCCATATTTGCTATTTGATGTGATTAACCTGCTTAATTTTCTAACCTAGGAAATGGGTTAGAAAATATGGATTTATATCCTCTAAAATTCTAAAACTAATTGCAGGAGTAGTTGTCATCTAATGGTATACATTTAATATATGTGACATTTTTTTATAATATTTTACTATATAAAAAATATTTTCAAAGGTTCAGGTCCCTATGCAATTTAAAAAGAAATGCAGAGAATATAGTCTATGATAACAATCCATCATAAATCATTACTTTATTTATTTTAGAGTAATCTACATAAAGTCTAAAGTCAACCTTCAAATCAACCTTGCATTTTCTTATATTAGACGTGACCATACAATGAAGACAGGAAGAATTTTTTTTTCTTCTTGTTTACTTTTAACATGGTAAAATAAATAAATAAATACATACATACATATTTTAGTACTCTTCCTACATATAACCCTTAGCACTAGCTATCTCGTATTATTGTCGTGACCTTGTGTTTATTGTGTAAAATTATATAATGGGAAAATTGCAATTCACTTTAATTTTTAATATTTAAAAATGTGCAACCCAATTACCAAAATTTTTAGAATGTGCAAATCAATCCTGTCATCCTAATTTATGTCCATTGCTAATGGAATTGGTCACGTGCAGTTCACATGCCTATATTTTATACTAGATTACTCTTAAGTGAAGCATGTGACACTTACATGTCTCTTCTCTCACTTCTAACCCTGCATTTCTCATTCGGAACCCTAATCCCAATTCCCACCCTATCAAAATTAAATCCAAACAATCATCAACTTTAACCACAATTCCATTCCCTTTTTTTCGTTGTTCAAATGAGGAAGAAAAGTGATTTGCATTTTCAAAGGCAGGGGGAAATAAGTAACGGGTTGCATTCTTGTAGTACTATCGGTGGCAAGAGAAGGTGATAATGGTTTAGGCTTAGACGGGCATGGCGGCGACTCTGATTTGCTAGGTTTGGTTGCAGATTTGATATAGGTTACAAGTATCAGAGCTCATGGCAGATTCAGGCGATGTTCAGTGTGGCTGAGGCAAAGAGTGATGATTTGGTCACCGACGACTCGTGGTGGTTTTGGCTATGGAGAAGTTGCAGCCAGGATCTGGGTTCAGTTGAGGTTGGGGTTGATGGCTAGGGGTGGAAATAGGCCAGACTGCCCGTCAGGGGCTTATGGCCTGGCCTACCTGAGGCCGGACCTGACCTATTCTGTTTACTAAACAAGTTAGGTCAAAGCTTTTTTAAAATCCTGTTTAACTAAAAAGGTCAAGCCTCAAGTCATCTAATAGGCCTTTTAAGCCTAGTAGGCCGACATGACCTATTTAATTATATATAATATAATATATATTATTATAATAATTATAATTATAATTATTAATTTATTATAATATATTAATATATTTTTTAATTAAATTTTAATAAAAGTCAATAATTAAAACTTAAGTTAGTAAGTTAGAATAGAAATAATATTTATTAATATATTTAACGAAATATATTTAATAGAATAAAAATAATAAGTTAACACTCACCCCTTACTTTTATAAATGTTCACTACTTTCTTATTCTAATCTTTGATCGATGTGAGACTTGAAAGACTAGAGTAAGAAAGTGAGCAACTTGGTATATCTTCAAGTCCCACATCGACCAAAGACTAGAGGAAGAAAGTAGTGAACATCTATAACACTCACCCATTACTTTTATAGATGCTCACTATTTTCTTACTCTGATCTTTGGTCGATGTGAGACTTAAAAGACTAGAGTAAGAAAGTAAGTAATTTGATATATCTCCAAGTCCCACATCGACTAAAGATTAGAGTAAGAAAGTAGTGAGCATCTATAAAATTAGAAAGTGAGTGTTAAATTATAACAAAGGCCTATTGGCTTTGAGTTGGCCCATTGACTTATTTCAAGGCTTAGGCCTGTTAGCTTATGTAAAAGCATATTGACTTATTTAAAGGTAGGTCAGTTAGCCTATGGAAGACATGTTGACTTATTTAAAGGTAAGTCTGTTAATCTATGTAAAGGCCTGTTGGCCTATTTAAAGGTAGGTCTGTTAACCTATTTAAAAGTTTCATTACAAAGTAGACTTTTAAATAGGCTTTCGGGCTAGGTTAGGCTTTTAAAAAAGTTAGGTCAGACCTTAAAAATGACCTATTATAGGCTCATAGGTCAGGCTCAGACCTTATAATTGAGATATATGTCAGGCTTGTTTAAGGCAAAGCCTGGCCTGACCTGACCTGTTTTCACCCCTATTGATGGCTGAGTTTTTATGAGAAAGGGATGATTTTGTGGTGAAACAGAGATGGGTTTTGTTTATAGGTGTATTGAGATTTTTGAAATGGTTGAATGATTGTCACAATTAGAGTTGATGATTGTTAGGATTTAATTCTAATGGGGAGGGAATTGGGGTTAAGGTTCCAAATGATTTTGGGGGAGGGGGAGAAGGCTCTTAGGATTAGAAGTGGGAAGAGAAGTATGTTAATGACACATGCTTCACTTAATGGTAATTTGGGAAGAGAAGTATGTTAATGACACATGCTTCATTTAATGGTAATTTGGTCTAAAAAGTAGGTGTGTGAGCCATACGTGACTAGTTTCATTAGCAATTGACGGAAATTTGGATAGAAGGGTCGATTTACACATTCTAAAAACTTTAGAGATTGGGTTACACATTTTTAAATATTATGGACTAAAGTGAACACAAGCCTAAGTTCAGGAGGCTAAACCATATTTTTCACTTATATAAAAATTGAATTGAATTTATAAATAATGTAGTTTCAAGAAAATTGATTTTGGAAAGAAAAAAAACTTAATCAGCTTATGTTTGTATTTATTGATCTAGAAATTATAGATAATAAATTTTGTTGGATTATATAAAAATTGTCGTTGTTATAAATTAATGAAATTATCTCAAAAAGTTATTTGATAAAAGACAAATGAGATATTTTCTACCATCAACTTTTAAATAATTTTAATTTTAACAAGAATCAAAATGCTCAAAATTAAACTTATTGTAAACGAAAAAAGCTGCTACAGTGTATTCATATTCTGCTTTCTCACGACTATGCCAATAAAATTACAATGGCTTTTATATATATATATATATATATATATATATATCAAATTCCAGCATTATTGGTGAAGTTATTACATAGTGAAGGAGAGACAACCACTCCTCGTGTTCTAAAAGGAAAAAAAAATCTCGAGTCTGGAATGTTATATTACAAATCAAGAGTTCATAAATTTATTAACAATTCTAAAATTTTTAGAGGATTAAATATATAAATATATTCATATTAAAAAATTACAAAAATTTAAACACATGTTCCGAGGGTTGGGAGGACGTGACCCATCAAGCCTTTACCCACCGACACTGTTCAAGATGACTCTAACATTCTGTCTGCATGCAATGAAATTGGTTACATGCAGATACTTGATCTACGTGGTTAGGAGGTGTATACTGTAAGACCCCAAAATTTTCTATTCTATAAATAATAATTTTGATAGCAAATAGAATTTTATTATTTAGTAACTTTTGGATGCTGTAAAATTATTTTAATTATTTCGTCAATATATTTGATCGTTTTGAGTGATTTACTCTATGTCAGGAAAATAAAATTTTTTGAGTCAGGAAAAACTTTACGTAATTTAATTTTTACCGTTAGGTTTTAATAATTTTACGTGATCCGATTTGATATTTGTGTGTTTTTTAATTTTTGTGATTTTATGTGTGATTTTGAATTTTTTTCTGTTTGTGAGTCCCACGAGGTGTTTGTGGACCCAGGTGACCATACGTGAGCCCAGGTGGGTCCCGCAAAATAAAAAATTTTTCTACGCATAGAAAAATTTGTACTGTTTAGACGGAGACAGGAGATCTTACTAAACCTGAATCCGGAAACAGTTTTAGAAAATTTGTTTTGTACTATATTTATTTATCGGAAGATAAAAATACAATAAATATATTCTTTCGTGGGATTTTTAGTAGATAAAAATAGAAATTATATTGCTTAAGTCAACATTGGTAGTTTGGATATCCACTATTGATTCAATTAACGGTTAAGAAATAAATTTAATAAAGAAACATAAGATAATCATCATTGATTTAATCAATGGTGTGAGAATAAACTTAATTAGGCAAACTTCAATATCAACCGTAGATTTAATCAACGGTGTAAAATTAATTATATAAAGTGACCATTTACAACCATTGGATTTAGAGTTGATCAATGGTGGAGATTTGGTCTTAAAAAGTGACAAAGATCATTTATGACCATTGGATGAAGAATTAATCAAGGGTGAAGATTTGGTCTTAAAAAGTAGCAAAGACTAATTATGACCCTTGAATTAAAAGTAAGAAGAAGTAATCTTGACCCTTTATTTTGGAGACACATCTAATGACTAGAATTTAAAGGAGAAGGATCCAATGGCTTAGATTAAGTCTTCTAAATTAAAAGTCTACCTATATCCTAATCATTGAATTAATCAATGGCTAGGAATGCTTCAAATAATTATATAAAAAAAAAGATGACAACTTCATGCATTATGGAAGGGGGGAGATGATTTTGGAGTGCTTGGACAATGAGGAGACAATTTTTTTAGTAGCCTTTTTAGGCTAAAGAAAAGATGAAGTCAACAATGATTTGATTAGTAACTAATTAAGCCTAATTTGATTAATCTAATGGCCTAATTAACAAGTTAAGTAAACTAAATTAAATGTTAAATTGTTATAATCTAATTCTTAATTAGATATCCTAATTTTAATTAGAGATTATAATATGTGAAATAATATGTTAATTAATTAGTTATATAGTTAGAATGTTAGTTAAGATTGGTTAGGAAATTTAACCTAACTAATTACCTAATTAATTAGCATGCAATTAGGTGAAAATTGAGAACAATTAATTCCCTAAAATACTCAAGGAGCCACACGATTTTCATGCAGCTTAGGGAGACTTTTACATAGTTCTTGAACCACCAATAATAGCTATGCAAACTAAATTAATGACCATTATTGTTTATCATGGTCAATATGACCATTATTGTTTTGTTTGCTTCCTTTGGATTGCATGATGAAGGGGGGGACGGTTCGAGAAGTAAGAAAGAAGAAGAGACATGTTGAGACATGTTGGAGTAGCCTTTTTAGGCCAAAGAAAAAGCTTGAAGACATTAATTAGATGTCTTGACCAATTATTGGTCATTTTCCTAAAGCAAAATTATTTTCTTCTTTCTCTCCATGCAATGCTACGGCTGCCCACTTCAATTCAGCCATTTGATTTCATTTGTATCACATTTTATAACACTTAACTTATTCTCTCTCTTCTCTCTCATCCAATTTGTCAAGAACACCAAGAACAACACCATTTTCTTTCCTTCCTTGAGCATTCGGTCACCACCTATGGAACCACTTTCAATCTTCCATAATTTTATCTAGTTACATATCTTGAATGCTCTCATCAATTCAAAACACTTTCATGTTGGAGACTTTCTCTAAATCATTCATCTTCATCACTCAACCAAGCCAAGAACACAAAACAACAATTTTCCTTCATTTTCTCATCAGATGGTTCGGCCATGACCACCAAAAGCACCACCCATCACTTTTAATTTCATCCAACCATAGATCTTGAATCTACATGATATTCTAAGCAACTTTCATGTTGGAGACTTTCTCTAAATCATTCATCTTCATGGACTTTCTTCAAGAACAAAGTTATGGGGTTTTTGAGGTGAAGTATAATAAGACTTCATTTCTTCTCTTCTTTTTTCATGATCTAAACCATGTTTGATCCATGGTTCCTCTTAATCAAGCTTAGTATACTAATTTCTATGTATTTTATTTTGAATTTGAGAAGCCCTTGGTGTTGAAGGACTTGGAAAGAGAAGCAAAATCAAGAAGCTTTTGAGGATCTTCAAGAGGTAAGAGGGAGATTCATCTCACCAACCAATTATGGTGGTGGAAGATGGTCTTATATTTGATGGATTGTGAATTCATGTGAGAATTTCAATCTATGGTCATATAATAATTAATTATGTGTTTATGAGCTTTACTTTATTTTCTTGTACTTTGATTATTTTTGTCTATGCTTAATATGTTTTGCATAATTTTATGGTTTTGATAGTATACTTATAATATGCATGATGAGTATATGGCATGTTTGTGATATTTATGATGAAATATATATATGTATGCCATGATGTGTGGATGGAAAGAAAACTAATCTTGGTCTCAATGGCCAAGGAAGAGCTACAGTTTTGATGCCCTTGATTTGGGTCAATGTGAAAAATTTTTAAGAATAAGGAAATTAAATTTTGATCCCTAGAATAATGAGAATTTCGATCAAGACACCTCAAAATAGGTGTTCACAAATTTATATTTTCATGAAGGATGAAAATAAATGATTTGAAGAGTATGGAAAATAAACAAAGGATTTGTTTTTCAAGAGAAACAAGAATGAAATTTATTTAAGTTAGAATAAAAATATTTCATGGTTCCAATGGCCATCTATAAGGTTTTAATAATTTAGAAAAAATGTTTTGATGCTATGAAATACAAGAATTTTCAAATAAAGATTTTTGAAAAGGGAATTAAGTGTTATAAATTAAGTGAAGTGGAATTTTCATAAATAAAAGAAAAAGAAGATTGAAAGTATTGAACTTCAAATTATTTTAAAAAGAATCAATTTTTAGAAGTGATTTAGAAATATAAAGGAAAACGTTTGTAACTTAAAATTTCTAACAGAGAATTTATTTATTGGGTTTTGGAAAACTTTAGAAAGTTTAAAGTTAAGAAACAATAATTAAAACAACTAAATATGATTTTGTAGGACTAGATCAATAAAAAGTGATTTTGAAAAAATATATATTAAGGAAAAGATTTTTGACTAAATGAAAAAGGATTTGCAAAGAAAGTGAAAATGAATTTGAACAAATGAGTTTGTGTTATGACCAATCGATACTTTGGTTTTGAAAATAAAACTTTAATGGTTTTGTTTGTGTAAAACCATATCAATCTAGAAGGAAAAATGTTTTGATAATTTTCAATAGTTATGTCCATTTTTTTTGAAGGCTTGTAATGCCTAGATTTTGATGAAACAAAGTAATTTTTCAAGTAAAAATATAATTGATTTAATACAAGAAATTTGAAAAGGGAATCAGAGTATTTTATTCACTTGAAAAATTAAGTTTGTAAACGAAAATGTTTTCAAACTTCAATTTATTTTTAAGTAGGTTAATTTAGAAATGATTTGGGAAAAAATGGAGAATATAATGGTATTTTGAGAATTTACTCAAGTATAACTTATTTTCAAGTTTTGAAGTACGTTTAAAAATTTTAAGATTTGAAACATTGATTTATATCAATGGAAAGGTAATTTTGTGGATTATATTTGAAAAATAATTTCTTGAGTAAAGAAACGTGAAAAAAGATTTTCTTGAGTAAGGAAATGTGAAAAAAATGAAATACAAAGTCATAATGTTTTGAGAAAAGATGAAATGAAATTTTTGAAGGTTCAAAAATAATTTTGTAATAGAATTGTGGTAAAAAAATTTTATTTACGTATCTTAAAAACGTGTTAAAAATGATATTGACTTATTTGAAAGTCCAAAATAATGTTTGGAATATTGAGGAATATTTTACGTGATTGTAAAATGGTGAAAAATGATTTATGTATCTTAAAAATGATTTAAAATGCAGTAAAATATTTCTACACGATTTGAAATATGTTAAAATATTTCTATGTGATTTGAATTACGTTTAAATATTTTATGTGAGTTTAAATATTTCACGTAATTTGAACTATCTTGTTGAAAAATCACTATGTGATTTAAAAGAGATAGAATATTTTTACATGATTATGAAAATGATGAAAAATCGTTATGTGGAAATAAAATACAAAGTTATATTATTTTGAAAATGATGAAAAATCATTATGCAATTTGAGAAACATATATTTTTATGCGATTGAGAAAAATGTTAAAAAAATTTTAATACATGATTTAAAGGTGCAACAAAAAAGTTGCAGTATTGTGAAAATGTAACAGAAACGTTTTGGAATTGTGAAAACGAAATGAAAATGTTGCGCAATTTTGTGAAAACACAACGAAAGTATTTTATAACTATGAAAACATGATAACATGATTTTGTGTTGAAAATACAGTGTAATTACTATTTAACCAGTGTATGGACACTGTATGAGAGAGTAACGTGTTTTGCCTATGATTGGTATTTGGTGCATTTTATATGCATTGGAAAGAGATGTCTTATTTGAATTTGGTGCATTATATATGCATTGAAAAGATTTGGCCCATTAGGGTTGGACTTGCACTGATATACTCGTGCATTGTACAAATGAAATTAAAAAGATTTGGCCCATTAGGGTTGGACTTGCACTGATAAATTCGTGCATTGTATAAAATATAGCTAATAGCTATTATGGCCCTTGTGGTTGAAGAGGGAATGAGAATTGATAGTGAGGTCTATGATGGATCTTGGAGCGTCGAGGCGCGGCGGTCGACCAGTGGACAGTTGGCGAGTACCCTATGCCACTTGGCGATGCAGTTCGTTGCAACGCATTGACAATACCCGACAAGAATACGATTCTTTTCAACGACTGGGAGATTGTCTTTGAGTTAAGGCTGACAATTAACCAGAGCATTCTTCTCGAAATTGTGAAAACTTTCATGGAGTTGTTTTTGATAAACTGAGTCTTTGTGCATATGCATAAATCTAAGCATTTATATCTGTGTGATATATTAATTGAGGAATATTGGTTATTGGTTATGGCAATTGTTTTGAGTACTTGGATGATGATTGAACTGATAAATGATTAGATGATGATAGTTGATTAATGCTGATAACATGATTATGGTATGATCTATCTGTATGATATTACTATTTGTGTTATCTCTGTGCTGCCATGTTGGTATTGGTGTAGGTAATCTCACCTCTTTGTTATATTGTTTTACTGTGTCTATACTGTTAAAATCAAATAATAGAAAGATCGAGTTGTCTTAGACATAACGAGCGATGGATACTCTGAGATTGGTGACAACAATAAAGAGTGGGCAATCAGGACTCGAAGGTGTACAATGTTGACAAAAGAACAGATATCTGATGCATCAAGATGGACAGAAAAAGGAATAAGTATGTTAAAGTTTTCTGTTAGTGTTGTACCGTGCTATTAAGTAGGACCCGTCATGGGATTTGCTACTGTAAAAAAAAATAAGTCTGTTAATTTTATATTTCTCTTTAAATTGTGATATTAATTGGTGTCAATATTGCATAATGAATAGTTAAAATATGATTTTCAATATTACCTAATATTTTCAGTAAATTTACGTTTCAGTAAAGAAGAAATTTTGAAACTCATCTTTTATAACTCAAATTTTGTGCGAACTTATTTTCAGATTATGAGTCGGAAGTTAGAAATGTGATGCCCTAGCTAGGTTGTTACATTAGTTGGTATCAGAGTCAGCGTGTTACATTAGTTGGTATTAGAGATAGGGTGTTACATTAGTTAGTATCAGAGCTACGGTGTTACATATATAATTAATATTTTTTTATTGTTTGTGTTGCAAAACATAGAATATTTGGAATTTTTTTATTTAAAGATAAAATTAAAAATATAGTATTACAAAAGAGTAAAACTTTATTTAAATATCTGAAAAGTTGATTTTTTATCAATATAGTTTTTTATACATATGTTTTATTAATTTAGTTCTTAAAATTTAAAATGTCTAATTTATTTATCCCTCTATCTATTTGAGTTTAAGTACTTTAACTTTTAACTTAACTAACTAGCCAATTAGACCAGTCTCACACAATTAGCCTTTTTTTTATCCTATTCGTTATAGAATATTTATTTAAAATTTATATAATAAATTAGATCATTATAGAATATTTATTTAATCTAATTTATAAGAAATGTATTAGAAATATAAAATAAAAAAATAACGAATAACCACATTTCATTAGATTATATTAGGGACATATAAGTTATTTAATATAATTATATATTTTTTCTTCTTATTTTTATATCTAACCAAACAAGAGAAAGAAGTATTTTTCACTTTATTTCTCTCCTCTTTCTCTTCAATTAAATAATAGGAGACAAAATATACTTTTCTCTTCATTTTCTTTCTTCCAATTTTCACTCAGCATCCAAACAAAGGGAAAATAGTGCTCTGATAAAGTTGAAATCTTGGTCTCTTTCTTGTGGGTACATGACTCATTGACTTAACCAGTAACCTATTAACCCAATGCCCGACCAAATCAATAGTTGACCTGATTAAGGATTATTATTCCAGAAAATTAAATAATTTTTTTAAAATAATAACTGTAACTCTTTGTTTGGATGTTTTTTTATTAATGAAACAGAACAGAATAGGTAATAATGAAATGAAAAAGAAAAGAATAGAATAGAATATAATTTTTATTCTCTTTGTTTGAAAGTTTCATTAACGGAACGGAACGGAACGGAATTACCCATGTGTTTCTCTCATTTCTCCTCAATTTTGGGGGAATAAAAGTTAGGCATTTGAAGGGAAGAGAGAGAAAATGATTCCCCATGTGTTCCGTTCTATTCTTATACATTTTAAAATTCTCAAATAATGGAATTTATTTCTATTCCCCTCATTCCCTTTCTGTTTCTCTCATTACCTATCATCCAAACATAGTGTAAGATTTGAATTTTTAACATTATAGATAAAGTGAACAATTTATAA
Source organism: Ormosia semicastrata (assembly GCA_029884595.1). Taxonomy (NCBI): domain Eukaryota; kingdom Viridiplantae; phylum Streptophyta; class Magnoliopsida; order Fabales; family Fabaceae; genus Ormosia; species Ormosia semicastrata. The sequence goes on from JAQQTO010000041.1 coordinate 11,860,054, forward strand.
CTTCTTAAGGAGAAGCTGATTTAGCAGTCAACTCTCGTGCATGTGGAAAAATAATGTAGTGAAGAGTCCTTTTCATGGCATTTTGCTTTTGAACAATAATTGAATTGAATACAAAAGCAAATGAAGTCTAACTTTTTAAATGAAGTGTTTAAAAGATAATATGATAAATAATGTCTAATTTTAATATTTATATATTCCTTTTTTTAAGGATATATAAGGGTATGTAAGATAAGTTATCAAATATTTATTATGTTTTATTATATTTTATAAATTTTTAAATACTATTATAAAATTAGCTGACAATAATTATTTAACAATTCGTTATAGGTATAATACAAAAAAGTGTACTATAAGAAAACTATCAATCTTAAATTCCACATCTAAAACATTTTTGTGGCTTCTGATTTCAATTTAAAGCAAAGAAATATATGATAAAGCAACAATTATGTTTCTCATTTTCATCTTTATTCGATTGTCTCATTTATGGAATGGATTCTTCTTTTTTTAATTAAAAATAAATCCAGTTTTGAAACTTTTTTTTTTTTTTTTGCTCTGAAAAGTCAATGAGAACTGAGAGCGTCACCATTTAGCCATACAATTAGCTATATAAATCCGTATGCCGCGTTCTCATACATCGCAAGTAAAGAGAAACAATTATCATAATTTCCTGTCTTTGTTGTTTTACTCTTACTGAAGGTTATTGCATTGCAGATTTCATATTAGCAAAATTATAATGGGCAGTTATTTTCTCAAAATATTTTATGCACTGCTGCTGCTCTTATTGTATAATGCAGGATCCATTCTTGGATTCAACTGGCCAAGTAAGAATGCAGAAGTAAAGTGCGTAGAGAGGGAGAGACAAGCACTCCTCAAGTTCAAACAAGGCCTCCTAGATGACTCTGGCATGCTGTCTACATGGAGGGACAATAACAATAACAGAGATTGTTGCAAATGGAAAGGAATTCAATGTAGCAACAAAACAGGTCATGTACAGATGCTTGATCTTCATGGCCGGGCTTCAAATTGCTTGAAAGGTGCAATCAATGTCACTTTATTGATTGACGTGCAAAATATTGAACATTTGGACCTCAGTTGGAATGATTTTGGTGGCAGTCACATCCCGGAACTCATAGGCTTGTTCACCAAATTAAGGTATCTCAATCTCTCATACTCTGATTTTGGTGGGAGGATTCCTTATCAACTAGGAAATCTCTCAGCTTGAGTATCTTATTCTCAAAGGAAATTCTCTAGTTGGAGCAATCCCTTCTCAACTTGGAAATCTCAAACAACTATGGTATCTTGATCTTGGAGAAAATTATCTTTCTGGAGCAATCCCTTTTCAGATTGGAAATCTCTCACAACTAAAGTATCTTGCTCTTGGAGGAAATTATCTTTCTGGAGCAATCCCTTTTCAGATTAGGAATCTTCCTATGCTGCATACTCTTAGGCTCGATGGCAATTTTGATCTCAAAATCAAAGATGCAGAGTGGCTATCTACTCTCTCTTCTCTAACAACTCTTGACTTGAGTTCAATGCGTAATCTTGGCTCCTCTCATCACTGGTGGCAAATGATTAGTAAGCTTCTTCCAAACTTAAGAGAATTGTGGCTAGCTGATTGTAGTCTTTTTAAATAATGATATTATTTCTTTGTTTGATTCCTCTTCAAACTTCTCCACTTCTCTTACCATCCTTGATCTCTCTTCAAATATGCTGACATCATCAGCATTTCAATTATTGACCAACTTTAGCTTTAACCTTCAGGAGCTTTATCTTTCTGATAATAATTTTGTTTTGTCATCTCTTCCGTATCCAAACTTTCCATCTCTAGTGATCCTTGACCTCTCTTATAATAAGTTGGCATCATCAGTATTTCAAGGTAATTTCAACTTCAGCTCCAAACTACAAAAGCTTCGTCTATCAAACTGTAGTCTTATGGATAGAAGTTTTCTTGTGCCATCTGCTTCCATTATGAACTCTTCATCTTCTCTTGTCATCCTTGATCTCTCCTATAATCTGTTGACATCATCAACTATATTCCACTGGCTTTTTAACTTCACCACCAATCTTCATAGCCTTTACCTTTATGGTAATTTGTTAAAAGGTCCGATTCCAAATGGCTTTGGAAAAGTAATGAACTCTCTTGAACATCTCGACCTCTCCGATAACAAACTGCAAGGCGAGATTCCAACTTTCTTTGGGAATATGTGCACATTGCAAACATTGTCCCTGTCAAATAACAACTTGAGTGGGGAAATTTCGAGCTTCATACAAAATTCTACATGGTGCAACAGACACATATTTCAAACTCTGGGTTTATCTTATAACCGGATTACTGGCTTGCTAATCTTTCAATTTTTTCACCTCAGTTAAAGAAATACCTAAAAGCGGATTGCTATCTGAGTTGAGGATCTATACCTGCCTAGATGGGAATTCTTTGGAGGGTGACATCACTGAATCGCATCTCACTAATTTTTCCAAATTAAAATACTTGGACTTATCAGACAACTCATTATCTCTAAAATTTGTCCCAAGCTGGGTTCCTCCTTTCCAATTAATAAGGTTGGAAATAACATCTTGCAAGTTGGGTCCGAGTTTTCCAAGTTGGCTCCAGACTCAAAGTTCCTTATCCTATCTGGATATTTCTAATGCTGGGATAGTTGACTCTGTACCCGAGTGGTTTTGGAATAAATCGCAATATATGACGTGGATAAATATGTCTCACAACAATCTCACGGGTACAATTCCGAATTTACCACTCAAGTTTACTTTTAAACCAAGTATATTTCTGAATTCAAATCAATTTGATGGTGTAGTTCCATCATTTTTGCGAAAAGCGTCAGAGCTGATGTTATCCAAGAATAGTTTTTCAAATTTGGATGCTTTCTTATGTGGCATTCAGGGAATTGAAAACTTGAGCACTTTAGATTTATCAAACAATCAAATAAAGGGATAGCTGCCAGATTGTTGGAAATCCGTAAACTCATTATTGTTTCTTGATTTAAGCAATAATAAATTGTCAGGGAAGATTCCACTGTCCATGGGCACCCTTGTTAACTTGGAAGCTTTGGTTTTATGAAATAATAGTTTAATTGGAGGACTTCCTTCCACTTTAATGAATTGCACCAATTTAATTATGTTAGATGTTGGACAAAATATGTTGTCTGGTCCAATACCCTCATGGATAGGAGAAAGTCTACATCAATTGATAATCTTGAGCATGCCAGTGAATAATTTCTCGGAGAATCTTCATTCGCATCTCTGTTATTTGAGGCAAATTCAACTCTTGGATCTTTCGAGAAATAACTTATCCAAATAAATTCCAACATGTCTGAATAATTTTAGTGCAATGGCTGAAAAGAGAATCAACATAAGTGAGATTAGCAGCCATATATATTGGTACAATAATACTTTCTATAAAATTTATGGTACTTTCAGTCTTGATTATGTTCTTAACATAACATTGATGTGGAAAGGTCAGGAATATGGGTTCAAGAATACAGAGTTTCATCTAAAGAGTATTGATCTTTCAAGTAATCATTTAATAGGTGAAATACCAATAGAGTTTGGGCAATTGCTTGGATTAGTTTCATTGAATTTATCAAGAAACAATTTGAGCGGAGAAATCCCTTCTGAGATTGGGAATTTAAATTCACTCGAATTTCTTGATTTGTCAAGAAATCACTTCTCTGGCAAAATTCCTTCAACTCTTTCTCAAATTGATCGTCTAACAAAACTAGACGTGTCAAACAACTCTCTTTCTGGCAAAATCCCTTTAGGAACTCAATTGCAGAGCTTTGATGCCTCTAGTTTTGAAGATAATCTGGACCTTTGTGGTAAACCACTTGACAAAAGTTGTCCTGAAGATGTGACACCAGTAAAGCCTCAAGGACCAGCGCAACATGATAAAAATGACAATTCAGTTTTTTATGAAGCATTATACATGAGCATGGGGCTGGGATACTTTACAGGCTTATGGGGCTTTTTAGGACCAATACTACTTTGGCGGCCTTGGAGAAATGCTTACTTGAGGTTCCAGAACAAATTGACAGACTGTGTATATGTAATGGTGGTAGTGAATGTGGTAAGGTGCCGAAAGTGGCTCAAAGACTAACAGGTACGTAGTAGCTTCTATCTTTCAAGTTCTTAACTTTTTTTTCTTCTGTCATAGTTACATAAATCAAGAATTGATTCTCATATGGAAAAGGGAATTTAAAAAGACAAGAAAAAAAAAACTTATATTGACATGAATCTAATTGTTAAAACTTACTAATTTAATTCTTCATCCTACTAGTTGACCCCTAACTCCTAGAATTATTGCTTGAACTGGGGTACATCTCTTAAAAAATAAAAGGAAAAAAAACATGTTTTTGAAATGTTAATAATTAATAATTTTTAATAACTTAATTTAGGGATAATTATTTGGTTCACATGATGTAAATTATTTAGTTTTATTCTGTGCTTGCTTTGATAATTTTTTTTATCTACCTGTATTATTATGAAGGAGATTATTACAATTTTTCCCAAAGTATCCTCATTACTTAATTAATTGTAAATATAAAAAAAAAAATTAAAAATTAAAAATATAAATACATCTTATTTTGTATTTGTAAATGCTTTTAAACACTCTTACAGTTGAATCTAGAAAAGGCAATTGATGTGAGGTCCTCTTAGTAAAAAGAAAAAGTATTCGAATGGTTAATATCATAACAATGTCTTTAAAAATATCTTGAACAAATATAAAAAAGAAAACTTGTACTAATTTTTTTTGTAAAACTACAGTTTTAATGGATTCTTTATTTTATTATTATTTATTTTTTCTAATCTTAACTAAAAAAAAATCAGATTGAGGCATCAAAACTCTAGTTCTTCATAATGTTTTATTGTGACTGTTTTTTTTTTCCTCCAAATTTTGTTTCCAACCAAGTTGCAGCAGATTACAGTTCTAATTGTTCATGTATCAATTTTTGATGTCTTACTTAGGATATGTACCATGCATGCGTACATAATTGCAAGGCTATAATAGATTTTTTGTTGCTCACAGACTATGGGTAATTTGCCTAGTATTAATTAATTTACAATTTAATTCATATATTTAGCTATGTTTTATTTTTTAGAAATAATATTTGCACATCCAAAAAACTTACGTCATTCTTACACAATTTTTTGTTTAGGTAATAAAAAAATATATTTCAATTCTCTCTTTATCTTTATTTTTTCAAACAAATAAAGTATACAAATAATGTCGAGTATTTGACGTACAAATATTATTTCTCTTTATTTTTAGTGATTAAATTAACTTAGTGGATCCAAGTGGTTTTAGGTCATAGTAAAGTCAACTTCCTCTTGTCGACCTAGAGATAAGATTAACCAAATTACATCAATTCTTGTGTTTTCACTTATTATTCTTTATGGATTTGGTTGTACTACACTCTATGAATTATATAATAAATTATTAATTTTCTTCACAAGGAAACAAGGAATATATAATATGTTGTTTTCAAATTCAAAACAATAAACTTTATTAACATAATTCTTTTACTATATAAAGAATTCAATCTAAGGCACTAACTGGGGTTAGTTCGTTGGGTAGGCTTTGGTTGGATTCCTATTTTCGGTGTTTGATTCAGAGAAATTAACTTGATTTAAGATGCATTCTCTATGTAGTATGTACCCCGAAAAAAAATTTCATTATCTAATGTTTGACCCTCCTAAAATGTGCTTAATGGTATTAAATGTTAGCACACCGTTAAAGGGTTAAATACCTTTCTAATTGCATGAAATGATGACTAAAATTCTGTGTTTACATTTTACCCCAAAAAATAAAATAAAATTCTGTGTTTATCTTTTGATCCACCACATTAATGTTTGCATGAAAAAATTTGCAGTTTATTGCAGATGCACTACACACTTTAGATCTGGAATGAAATCATCGTGGGTTGATGCTTCAAGTGCAAGATACATGTAGTATTGGAGTTTACAATAAAATATTTGGTTTGTCCTTAAGTTATGGGTTGAAAAATCATTGTTTGAAGAAACTTACATTTGATAGTGTTCAGTTATGTAATTTATATTTGTGATAATATTTCTTTTTCATTTATGTGTTAAGACTAGTGATATCTACAATTTGATATTTCTACATTCAACAATGCTCTTGTTAGGTTGCCACATTTTACACCACTACCTAAACCTAAGTGCAAGATCCCCAAGCATTGTGCTGAAGTTTGCATCAAGCATTATATAGCAGGTTTTCACACATTTCTATGAATAATAGATAAGAGGGTAAGCAAGCTCCACCGTATGAAAAAATATATATAAAATTATTGCTCCCAGAATTGTATTAACCCTTTGCTTCCATGACGAGGCAATTGCAAAATTGAAATTTCTACAATGAACTTCATAGAGGCTCTCATTGGGCAGCAATGTAGAATTCATAAACCAATATAGAAAACTCCTATGAAGACAATGTGAATTTCATAAACATACATGGTTTTACAAAGAAGGTTTAGGCCTGAACCGGACCCATTTAGCCCAAAATAATATTTTGCGCCAAGCTTGTTTTTTAAGGACACAAAAATTAACCCTATCTCACTTATAAAGATCTAGTTAGTTCACAATTCGAAAAGCTTTTGGGTCTAAGTGTATTTCTTGATCTCAACAAAATCGAGTCAATTTGACCTAATCTAATGTTAATCTTACTTGAATATAGGCTCGTTTTCATTTAAAGGTACAAAATATGATTGATTTATTTTTTAGATAGAATAATGTTTTTCATTAAAATTTATAAATTTATTAGTCATTGTATTTTTTTTTTTTTTGTTTTGTTAATTCTAACATACCAAACATAAAAATAAATTAGAATCATCATTCTTTTTTTATTTCTACTAAACAAAATATATAAAGAAACATTCCGTTCTCAATCCAAGTCTCATTCCATTTTATAAAAATATTATTCTATCTAATCAAATATTCAAATGTGGCCTAATAGTCAACCCTTCATAAGCTAAAAAAATAATATATTGATGAGAGAATGGAGCTGTTATAGCTAGCTCTTGCACTGGAGAAGGAAGCAAAAAAAGGAGGAGGAAAAAAATGGTTGTTTTACTAGCTAGCTTAACATCCTCAAGTTACATGGGAACAAAACAGTTCTTTTTTTTAGAGAAAATAAAAAGGAACAAAAGATTTGGAAAAATTTTATGTACCTGAATGTACTACACTCAATTAACTAGAAAAATAATACAAGATAACATAATCATAATGTTGGTGGATTAAATTCAAAATATTAGTTAATAAAATTTATATCAAATTTCATCTATTGAGAGTAATAGAGTATCTAAGAATTTTTCAAAGATTTGAGTACCTCCCTCTAATTGTACAAAAATATAAAGAAAGGAAGGGTCTCCAAATGTTTAGAAGCTTCATTAATAGAGAATGAATGACAAAAAAATAAAATAAGGGTATGAGGTAGACCAATAAGAAAGCAAGTGTTAGGATTATCCAAAAGAATGTGTTGCTAACATTCTTCATTAGCATTATTCAAAAATAATAAACCGTTTTCTTCATGGAACAAGAAATTGAACCCTCATGTCAAAAAAAAAAAAAACAAAATGTTTTATTTTTATGATTAATAGAGTAAGAAAAAATAAGGGTAAAATTAGTATAAAATAATTAATTCTGTGTTAGAATTTTAAAACAACATCTAATATGGAACAAAAAAAAATTCTAAAACAAAAGATAAAAAGGAATGAATAGAGTATTTTCAAAAATAAAGTCTTTAAATCCTTAATTTCCTTATTAAATGTTTTATTTTTTTAATTTTTTAAAATATCCTTCCACTCGATAAGTGAGAGACTAATCTCTTTAAATACGCTCAGACACTTAAGATGAGATCCCTCCTAATAATATTTTTTTCATACTCATAATCCTAAAATTAAATACAAAACTATATACTTAAGGGATCTGAACCATTTATTAAATATTTTATTTGCCTTATAAAAATAATAACAAAGAGGTATGAACAAAATACCGTGTTGATTGATCCAAGTCTACATAAATCAACATTGACTTTCCTTTTCGATTTGTTTTTGTTCCAAGAAGACCAAATTCATCTTCAAGTCCATCCTGCACAGATTAGAAGTTCCTAAAGAAGAGGACAGGTTACATTTTTATGGTATAAGATAAAGTGATAAAAAATGTTATATTAAATAAGATGTGAAAATAAATATATACACTGTTTGATATAAGAATATAAGTGACGCTAAAGAAAAGGGTAGGTTACATATGCTATGATGCTCTTAACAGGAAAAATTTTTGAATGGACACTATCTAACATATCATCTCTCAGACATTTCATTTAATTGTTGGCATATTAAAATTATGACCCACATCTTTAACTTCTCATTAAAGTTTACACATCTTTTAAGATTAGACTTAAATGTGAGTTATATTTTCTCCCTTTCTTTTTCTCTTAATGTAATATTTAATTTTTTTTCTGAAACTAAAAAAGTCTACTACGATGTTTATGCATTTACATTTTTTTAATTTGTTTATGAAATATTTTTTAAAAAAAATGCTTTTTAATACAAAGAAAATATTAAAAAAAAAAGGATTTCTCATGTAGAAATATTATTATTTTTATAATATAATTATAAGTTCAAAAAATGTAAATATATTTTTCACAATTATTTTCAGTCATATTTTATAATAATTCTAGCACTCTTTCTTGAGTTATTTTTTGCGGGATCATTGTATAGTTATTGGATTGATATCTTCCCTTGAGCACGTACTAATTTATAATATAATTGTATTGTTTCCTTTAATATGTTTTAGTGATTCATATACAGTAGCTTGTGATAGTTTAAATAAACAAACTCATCTTTTTTTGTTGTTGTAAAAATTAAAGAAAAGTTGGATGGTGACAATGACTTGTGAATAGCAACAGCACCTAGTGTACATGTTGGCAGTAAAATTTAAAAGTGCTAGTACTAAAAAAAGTCATAACAGAAAGAAGGTTAAAAATAAAAAAAAAGACAAAATAAAATTAAGTACAGCAAATTTACAAAAAAATAAAAATTGACAAGATGGAGAAACAGTGTAAGGCACTTTCTATTTGTTTTATGTTATAAAAAAGTTAATATTTCTACACAATAAAATATCTTTTATGTTTGTTTTAGTTAAAAAAATATTTTAAAAAAATTCATAAGCAAATTTTATAGTTTTTTTTTAAAAAAAGAAAAAATGAAAATGAAGAAAAAAATATTTTTTATAATATTAGAAAATAAATTAAATAAAAATTTGTTTTTATAGATAATGTTAAGTAGAACAACTCTTTTTTTTTTATTAAGTCATGTCATACATTAAAAAATAAATGAAGTAATCAAATTAATATGTAATAACTTTGAAAGGTTGTATCGTTTAAATAAACTTTTAATATTAGAAGGGATAAATGATAAATGTGTTTAAATTTTTGTTTTATATATGTATTAATAACATGGGAGAGAAAAAATCACATTTAAGTCAAATCTTAAAAGCTGTATAACTTTAATGAAAAATTAAATATGTAACCTTTTTTTTTAACATATGTTAATAATTAAATGGAGTGTCTAAGCACTGTCCATGCAAAAATTTCTCCTCTTAATAGACTTTTAGATTTCACTTTCAGTCATTACTAATACCATTTAATCATACAACAAAATTATTTACGTAATAACTAAACCTATTAATATCTTGATATTTTACGAAGTCTTTGGAGATAGAGCGGGTGATTATTCTTTTCAAGTTTCAGCACTGTCTCTTGCACTCTTGTTGTGGCCTTGCGTTCATCCTCCTTAGTTAAACCATAGTTAAAATAATGAAATGATTTTAGTAGTAATCATTGAGAACTCATAGGCTATTTGAGCAATTTAAGTTATCTCAGTATTTCATTTTCTCATTATAGTGCGAAGATTCCTCATCAACTAGGAAAGCTCACACATTTGCAGATTTGAGCAACAATTTAACAATTTTTACACTGGTTTTAATAAATTCTAACACACCCATATATATAAGTTTAGTTTTGGTTCAAAGGTTGGAAACTATACTGTTTCTTTTGTGTGTGAGCTCAATCAAACCATATACGATAGATTATATAATTTGTTTAATCTATTTAGTTTAATTCTTTGTACTTTACACTGAAATAGATATATAGAATTAAATTTCTTTAAGGTACAACTTGGTATATGGAATTAGACTTGGATTTGAGACTTAGAATTGAAATTGAACCTCCTAATTTAAATTATCTTATGGTGTATATATTAGAATTGGAATTCAATTCTGAATCCAATTCCATGAAATTGAAAAAAAACTATTTTATTATATTTTTAATTCTTAGCCTAATCATAAGAATTATAATTCTATGTAAAAAAGTTAAAAACCATATATTAAAAATTATTATTCATTATTTTTATCACATACATTGTCAACTATTGTTGCTGGTGCTAGCCAAGTTGTTGGCAACATTCTCCGATCACCGTTGTCAGTGACATCCTTCAACCATTGTTGCTGACGACACTCTACAACCACCATACCATTGCCTAGGACGCCCTCTAACCACCATCCCTAGCAATGTCCATCGACCATTATCATCGGCAGTGTTCACCACCACCGTAGACTCAAATTCAATTAAGAATTATAATTTTATACCTCAATTCTTTATTTACTCTATGTATAAAAATTAATATTCTTAGTCAATTCTATTTTTGACAAGATAAAAGAAAAGACAATTTATTTTTAAAAAAAAAAACCTAGAGATTAATATTATCCGCACATTGTACAATATTATCTCATAGTATAGATATCAAAATACCTAAAAGCTTTCTTAAACAAACCGTTTGGAGCTTCTAGACCTGCAACAACGAAAGTGCAACTTGCTCGATTAGCATTGTATATTTAAAAATGAATATATCTTAACAATCAATTATCTGAATATATGTAAGCAGCTCCTAGAAAACATTTTGTTCAATATCATTTGCACCTTAACATCCTTAATGGAGTAGAAGCATGTTATCAAAACAAAATATATAAGAGATTTGGCCTAAAATAACATGATTAAATGCTTTTCAAATCTATCAAAAATTATAAACAAACAATAAATCCCAAATTCAAAATGCCAAAAAGCTTTCTCGGAGGGCCTATATCGAATGTTCCATTTCAATATCTCAGAATATGTGAAGAAAAAGGATTTACTGCATATTAAGAATTTAAAATATCATATTTAGCCAATGCGAAAAGAAGAAGAAGAAGAACCAACAATAAATCCCAAATTCAAAATGCCAAAAAGCTTTCTCAAAGGGCCTATCGAATGTGGGTTCCATTTTCATATCTCAGAATATGTGAAGAAAAAGGATTTACTTACATATTAAGAATTTAAAATATCATATTTAGCCAATGCAAAGAAGAAGAAGAAGAAGAAGAAGAACCAACAATAAATCCCAAATTCAAAATGCCAAAAAGCTTTCTCAAAGGGCCTATCGAATTTGGGTTCCATTTTCATATCTCAGAATATGTGAAGAAAAAGGATTTACTTACATATTAAGAATGTGGGTTCCATTTTCATATCTCAGAATATGTGAAGAAAAAGGATTTACTTACATATTAAGAATTTAAAATATCATATTTAGCCAATGCAAAGAAGAAGAAGAAGAAGAAGAAGAAGAAGAAGAACATATTAAGAATGTGGGTTCCATTTTCATATCTCAGAATGTGTGAAGAAAAAGGATTTACTTATGTTGTTGAGCATCTATTAGTTTAGCTCATTTGTGGATCAATTTTTGTTATTGGCTCGTGTGGATATTAAGAATTTAAAATATCTCAGAATATGTGAAGAAAAAGGATTTACTTACATATTAAGAATTTAAAATATCATATTTAGCCAATGCAAAGAAGAAGAAGAAGAAGAAGAAGAAGAAGAAGAAGAAGAAGAAGATCTAGAAGAAGAAGAAGAAGAAGAAGAAGAAGAAGAAGAAGAAGAAGAAGAAGACTTAAGAAGAAGAAGAAGAAGAATAAGAAGAAGAAGAAGAAGAAGAAGAAGAAGAAGAAGAAGAAGAAGAAGAAGAAGAAGAAGAAGAAGAAGAAGAAGAAGAAGAAGAAGAAGAAGAAGAAGAAGAAGAAGAAGAAGAAGATATTAAGAATGTGGGTTCCATTTTCATATCTCAGAATATGTGAAGAAAAAGGATAGGTAAATAGCTTCATGCATTCTTTAGCAAGTGCACAATTCTTAATAAATCTACATATATATCTTCTTAGTCATCGTAGCAGAAAACTGTAATGTTCTCCATGTTGGATTTTAATTAGTATTTTCTGCTTTGATTAAGTATTTTTTGTTTTGAATAAGTCAAGTCCTATTCTTTTTGGGATTTGTTGCTGTTATAGGCCACGTTCTATTGCTATAGGCCATGTCTTTAGGAGTCTTAGTATTTTCAAGTTGTTTAGTTGTTATGGATAAGTAAGTTGCTGTTTTATCTCCTTAGTTTAAGTAAAAGTAGTTCGTTGCACTACTATATATGTAACTGGAAGATTTCAATAAATGCATAAAGTTTTAGTCACACTATTATTCTTTGTTCTGGTAGTTTCTTTTGAATATTTCAACATTGTGGTATCAGAGCCCACCCTTGGCCTAGTACATATTGAAGCAGCAGCTTTCTTGCAGTAGCAGATAAAAATGGCATCTGAAAATAGCAACTTTGTGCAACTAGCAATTCCTCGCTTTGATGGTCATTACGACCATTGGGCAATGTTGATGGAGAAATTTTTGCGATCAAAAGAGTATTGGTCATTAGTTGAAGATAGGGTCACACTTTATCCCGAAGGGATAGTGTTGACAGCTGCTCAGGAGAAGCAACGGGAGGACCAAAAATTAAAGGATTTGAAGGTGAAAAACTATTTGTTCTAGGCTATTGATCGTACTATCTTGGAGACTATTCTTCAAAAGGAGACTAGCAAGCAGATCTGGGACTCAATGAAACGTAAATGCCAAGGGGCAGCAAGAGTGAAGCGTGCACAACTTCAAGCCCTTCAAAGAAATTTTGAGACTCTTCAGATAAAGATGGGAGAGTCGATCACTAACTATTTTTCAAGGACGATGGCGATTGCAAACAATATGCGGACCCATGGTGACAAACTAGATGATGTTGTTGTTGTTGAAAAAATTCTTCGGTCGATGACTACGAAATTTGATTACGTAGTTTGTTCGATTGAGGAATCACATGACATTGATAAAGTTTCCATTGATGAGCTGCAAAGTTCCTTACTGGTTCATGAGCAAAGAATTAATCAAGGGGCCACAATTGAGGAGAAAGCTTTGAAGGTCTCCTCCAACAGTCCAGTTGCTTCCGAAGGTGTAGGACGTGGTCAAGGAAAAGGCAGAAGCAGATTCAATTCTTATTCTAGAGGCAGAGGCAGAGGGCGTGGTCAAGGATCAAGGTTTGATAAATCTCATATTGAATGCTTCAATTGCCATAAATATGGCCATTACAGGTCAGAATGTCCTAATTTCTTTAGAGGTCAGGGAGAGCAATTAAATTATGCTATGATAGAAGAAGAAGAAGAAGAAACAACCTTATTGATGGCATGTCATAACAAGGAAGAAAATTCTAATAATATGTGGTACTTAGACTCAGGTTACAGTAATCATATGTGTGGCAATAAATTTTTATTCTCTGAGTTGGATGCGTCATTTAGAGATACTGTGAAATTTGGAGACAACTCCATAAGTTTGGGCATGGGAAAGGAAGTGTTAGTGTTCGCTTGAAAAATGATGTTGTTGAAAGAATCTCTAGTGTGTTTTATGTTCCAGATTTGAAAAGTAACTTGATTAGCTTGGGCCAACTTCAAGAGAAGTCAAAAGTGGAACATGTCTTATCAAAGATTCAGAGAGAGGAGTTATTGCTCGTGTTCACATGACAAAAAATTGGATGTTCCCAATTATCATTGTAGATGAGGATACAGATCTTCAAACCTATTTCTCTGCTAAGGTGAAAGACACAGCTTGGTTGTGGCACCTCCGGTATGGGCATCTCAACTTCAATGGGCTAAAGACTTTGCAGCAAAAAGGAATGGTGTTAGGCTTTCCTCAAATCACTCCTCCCTCACAAGTTTGTGAAGATTGTGTTATTGGCAAACAACAATGTGATTCCTTCCCAAGAGGAAAAGCATGGAGAGCTAAACAGCCACTAGAGTTGGTTCACTCAGACATTTGTGGACCTATAAGCCCAACTTCAAATGGCAACAAGAGGTACTTTATTAGCTTCATTAATGACTATAGTAGGAAGACATGGGCATACTTTTTACAGGAAAAGTCAAAGGCTTTTGCAACCTTTAAAAGCTTCAAAGCCTTGGTTGAGAATGAAGCTGGCAAAGCAATTAAGGTGTTGCAAACAAATCGTGGAGGAGAATTCAACTCACTAGAATTTTCTAACTTTTGTGAGATGAATGGCATCCGAAGACAGTTGAATGCAACTTATACACCACAGCAGAATGGGGTATGTGAAAGGAAGAATCGCAAGGTGCTAAACATGGTTAAGAGTATGTTGTCTAGAAAGGTCATTCCTAAATGTTTTTGGCCAGAAGCTGTTAATTGGAGCATCCACATATTGAATAGAAATCCAACATTGGAAGTGAAGAACATGACACTCGAAGAAGCCTAGAAGGGAAACAAACTAGCTGTGGATTATTTCAAAGTGTTCAGTTGTATAGTTTTTGCCCATGTCCTTGATGAAAAGAGGAAGAAGCTTGATGATAAAGTAGAGAAGTGTATATTTCTTGGTATTAGTGAGCATTCAAAAGCTTACAGGTTGTACAATCCGATCACAAAAAGAATAATCATTAGTCGAGATGTGGTATTCGATGAAAGCAAGACACGGAAGTAGACTGTTAATAGCACTGGAGAGCACATCTCAATAAGTGATGATGAAATTGAAGAAAAAAAACAGAGTCAGCCTTCAAGCTCTATTATCACAAGTTCACCATCTGCTCCTTCACCAATTTCACAAATAGAAGTGGAAGATGATGAGTCAAATGAACCTAGACTCCAAAGCACAAGAAGAATGCACAAGAAGAAGGCCAGCATGGATGCAAGATTATGAGATTAGTAGAGTTAATCAAGTTGATGATCCACTTGCTCATTTTGCTTTATTTTCTGGCCATGATCCTATTATTTTTCATGATGCCATCAAAGAGTTAAAGTGGCAGAAGGCAATGGACGAGGAGATTGCAGCAATAGAGAAAAACAACACTTAGGAATTAACAGATCTTCCCAATGGGTAGAAGTCTATTGGAGTTAAATAGGTGTATAAGATGAAGCTCAATGCAGATGGTAAGGTAGATAAATACAAGGCACGACTGGTAGTTAAAGGCTACAAGCAAGAATATGAGATTGATTATAAAGAGGTGTTTGCTCCAGTTGCAAGACTTGACACAATCAGGTTAGTTATTTCAGTTGCAGCTCAAAATTTATGGTCTATTTATCAATTTGATGTCAAGTCAGCTTTTTTACATGGTGAATTGCAAGAAGATGTCTATGTTGAGCAGCCTTTGGGATATGTGAAGCAAGGAAATGAGGAGAAGGTTTACAAGTTGAAGAAGACACTATACGGGCTAAAACAAGCACCTCGAGCTTGGTATAGTCGTATAGAGTCTTATTCCATTAGAGCAGGCTTTCATAAATGCCCATATGAGCATACACTTTTCATAAAGCATGAAGATGGTGGGAAAATGCTTATAGTATGCTTATATGTTGATGACTTGATCTTCACAAGTAATGATAAAGTCATGATTGATGCATTTAAAGCTTCTATGATGACTTAATTTGAGATGACAGACTTGGGTTTGATGTGCTATTTTATTGGCATTGAGGTAGTACAATCACCATTGGAATTTTTGTGTCATATGAAGATAAGTATTTTTCGAGATTTTGAAATGTTCCAAATGGAGGAGTCCAATTATCTTATTCAAATGTCTTACTGGCAGATTTGAAGCTAAAAAGGGATTTAAATGGGAAGAAGAAGGTAGATGCTACAATCTATAAGTAAATTGTAGGGAGTTTGATGTATTTAACTTCAACCAGGCCTGATATAATGCATGTTGTCAGCCTCATTAGTCAATATATGGAGAATCCAACAGAGCTACACCTCTTAGCAGCTAAAAGAATTTTCAAGTACTTGAAATGAACCACTAATTTTGGAATATTGTATAAAAAGGGAGCACAAAAGGGTTTATTTGGCTTTAATAACAGTGATTATTCTGGGGATGAAGATGATAGGAAAAGCACATTTGGATATGTCTTCATGATAGGTTCAGGTGTTGTTACATGGTCATCAAAAAAATAACCAATTGTTACTTTATCATCTACTGAAGCTGAGTTTATTGTAGCAACATCATGTGCTTGCCAAGCCATTTGGTTGAGAAGGTTACTTGGGGAGCTTGGATATGATCAAGAAGGCCCTACTTCAGTGTTATGTGATAATGTCTCTACAATTAAGTTGTCAAAGAATTCTGTTTTACATGGTAGGAGCAAATATATAGATGTTAGATTTCACTTCTTACGTGATCTGTGCAAGGATGGTGTTATTGATGTTATCTATTGCAAGAGAGAGGAGTAGATTGCAGATATAATGACAAAACCTCCCAAGACAGTTGTATTTGAGAAGCTTCGAAGTATGCTTGGAGTTTGTTCAAGAAAGGAGGTTGGCTGTTATGATGAAAAGCTGGTTGTTGGAGTTTCCTCTACTGTAAACTGATGTCAGTGGGACTTTCAGTTTAAGGGAGGGAAATGTTGGATTTTAATTAGTATTTTCTACTTTGATTAAGTATTTTTCTATTTTGAATAAGTCAAGTCGTATTCTTTTGGGATTTGTTGCTTTATAGGCCACGTTCTGCTGCTATAGGCCATGTCTTTAGGAGTACTAGTATTTTCAAGTTGTTTAGTTGTTATGGATAAGTAAGTTGTTGTTTTATCTCCTTAGTTTAAGTAAAATAGTTCGTTGCATTACTATATATGTAACTGGAAGATTTCAATCAATGTATAAAGTTTCAGTCACACTATTATTCTTTATTCTGGTAGTTTCTTTTGAATATTTCAATACTCCATTCATGAAGAATCACTTGTAAAATCTTGTTAAGTGATTCCTCAAAGTCCTCCCTCCTCATTCAACAGCCTGTCTGCCTCATGTAAGACCTGCACAAAATGCAAAGTAATCAAGCAAGTCGAAATATATGTATGATGCGATAAGAGGGAGAAAATGTAGACAACAAAAAAGACTACTTAAATATTTCTTTTCCTAGTACCCACAAACAGGTCCTAGCATCCATAAAATGTTTTCATGCAAAATACAAGGCATCCTACATGACATGTCACATGTAGATGCATTGCACATCAACAGTTGAATTGCCTTAAACATAATTGCATAACAGTGTAATATACTCATAAACCAACGCAGAATCAAACATGTCTTCAGAAAAATTAACTTGTATCAATTAAAAAACCATATTTAGCTCATCAAAATTAATTCATCAGGTCAGCTACATGAATGATGAATTCTACTTGGCAACTCTAAATATTGACAAGATAGGTAGATCCTTCAACCTATCAATGCAAGAGCAAATTGGGTGGGCAGATAATATTCACAAATTGAATTAAACTTATGTTGTACTTTTTGGAACAAAAATAGAAAGGATTAGTGATTAGAAAAGTTAAGAACGGCATGGAAAGTTAAAAGAATCATCCTCCTGTTTGGTTTAGTTAAACAAAAAAGAAACATGTGTTATTATTTTAAAATATATTAAATAATATTTAGTGTAAAATAATAAAAATATTATGAAAGAAAATATTATTAAGGATGAAATAGTGACAATCAGATCGACAACCTTTGTATGTGAGTGTGCCTAAATAGAGGAAAGCACAAGTGTATAACCAAACCCTTCCCTTTGAAAACAAGCCAGCATATAGCAGTATTAAGCATTGAATCCCAATGCTTGCATATCCAATTTCTAAATAAAATATACAAAAATATATATAACATTTTTAATGGTGCTTGAAAGTATTAATAGGAAAATAAAGACAAAAACTGCTTTAGCGGGTACTCGACAACAATATATTTAGAATAGAAGATGATGGAACGTGGCACATACTTGATCTTGAAAGGGTTCAGGTCTCCTATAAATCATGGCTATGGATCTGCATCCCTCGCCATACACAATTTAGCCATATGATAATACTGTATTTTATACATTTTGTAATCCTCTCACTAGGCTTCTTAAGGTTCAATTAGGCTTAATTAAGTTAGTTTTGACACATTTTATAATTTTGAGTCAAATTAGACAATTAAACAAATTATTGCGTAAATCAGTCTTAATTATCTCTTTGGCATTATTCAGTAAACTGGCTATAACTTGAGTTGCAAATATCTGATTGATGTGATTTTGGTCTTGTAGGAAAGTTAAGACAATTCTCTACAACTTTCATGTTGAATACTTTTCCAGAATCAGACTCCTTGGAGGTGATATTGGGCTTTGAAGTCAAAATAGAGGAGCTGAAATCGGGTCTAAATACTTTACAGTAATTGGACCATATCTTGAGTTTTAGGAATGATTTTAGACTGAAACTAAAGTCATTTTAAAGCAAAGATCTGGGCCTATAACTTTCATGAAGACCACTTCTCTCAAAAATAAAAAAATGACTAGATGCACGACTGTGCATTTGTTCAATTATTATTTAAAAAAAGAAAAAAATAAAATAAAATATGTCATTGATTACGTGACAGACTTAATCACTAAGTTTGGTTACTATGCAATTGCACAGTAACCAAACTTTGCCTATAAATAGGCATTTGCATTTCAAATGTAAAACACAATTCATTTGGGGAAGACGTTGGGAGAGGCTTTTGAGCAAAGGTCCTTCAAGATACTCTCTCCTCATCTCCCTCAATTTGTTTTCTCTTTTTCTTTTTCTTTCTTCTAAATTATGTGTAATTAAGTTCTGTTTTACTTAGGTCAAAGTGTGAAGCTCTTGGTAATGAAATAATGTTAGATTTATTACTCTCTTGTACTTTAATGATTTATCTTTTTAGTAATTATTATACGTGTTATATTTTGTTTCTGATAATTTAGAAACTACCCTTATAAAGAGGAGTTCTTGATTTATTGTAGACAAAATTTTAGCATAGTGAATGCTTTAACCCATTTACAAGTGGTGGTAATAATTAAATGAAACATAATATAATTACGTATATTATCTTAATGAACTTTTCTTAAATAATTTATTTTTCAAGCAGTCGTTATACGTATTGTATTTTGTTTTCAATCAATTTAGAAACTCTCATTGTAAAGTGGAGTTCTTGATTTGTTGTAGACAAGATATTGGCACAATGAATGCTTTAACCCATTTACAAGTGTTGGTGTTAGAAACTCTCCTTGTAAAGTGGATATCTTGATTTGTTGTAGATAAAATATTGACACAGTGAATGCTTGATCCCATTTTATGAGTGATGATATTAATAGATGATTAAATGAAATACAATATAATTACGTATATTATTTTAATGAACTTTTAACGTTGTATTTTTCGATTTGAACCTCCATGTTGCGAGGATTCTAATTGAGTTATAAAAAGTAATTAATCTTACTTTTACTTTATTTACCAAGAGTGGATCTTTTTACCAAAGTAAATAATTTTTATCGTAATAACAAAATATTTACTTTACCTTAATTAATATTTAACAATTTCCTGTGGATCGACCTCGGACTCACCAATATATTTATTACTTGAGACAATCTGCACTTAGGTTTGCAAATGCGACAATTGAAAATTGTGCATCACCATACACATGCAGTTTTGTTTTAGACACAATTCAGCCAGAGGTTCAAGTGTCAAGAAAAGACAAAACAATGTTGGGGCATAAATTGGCACATCAAATATGAATAGCTAATACTCATTTTCCATAACTAAAGGAAGCAAAGGAAGGAGGTAATCGATTTAATTATTCCCAGATCATTGCAATTATTAGCACAACGATTAATTCTAGAATTGGAGGATTTTATTTTTAAAAGTTGGTTGATAACCTATACAAGCTCAACCACTTAACTCAATCCATTGGCACTGACCTTGTTATATACCAACAGCAAGCCTTGTTTCCAAGTAGTAGTAGCCTCTATATGAAAAATATAATATCAAGTTTCATGGTTATCAGAGACGTGAATAAGCAGCATGTATTCATATGATTGCCCTTGTGCTAATGAGGCTTATTGTTCCAAATCTAACAAATATAGAATCAATTGGCCTCAAATAAGGGCACTTGTATAAACAAGACACAAAATACCACAAAAAATGATGATACAATGCTAGCCCAATAAAATGCTAGACCCCTTACTCATATATAATAACAAAGCATCCAGAAATTATAACATCGAATGAACCCACATTCATCAGAGACATTTCATAAAACACCTTCATTGCATCACCAAATTCTCCACATCATACTATATATTAACATCATAGAATTGCCAACAACGATATCTGAGATAAACCAAATCGTAAGCAAACCCATTTGCGAATAATCAAGCTTAAACCAAAATTACAATAGCTATAGAACAAAGAATACAAAGAAAATCAAAGAAAATGTAGTCAAATTCATAAAAAAAAAACCATCAAATATGACATAGGAAACGAGAGTAAATATGAGTACCTAGAGCAACTCTCATTACCAAGCTAGAGCTATGAAGGTGATTAATCAATGGAAGAGAAGAACAAGAAGCGAAGGAGAAGAGAGCAAGAGTGCAGGAAGCACGAAGGTTGAAAGTCAGGAGAAGAGAGCAAGCGAGGGATTTTAGAAATTTCACCTAATCCTCACTAGGTGGAATTTCAAATTATCCATTTTGAGTAATGAAATCTCCAAATAAAGTCTTGTACAAATTTCAAAATTCTTTTAATTAATATCAATCCAAACGGTACATTTTTTAGCATGTAAATTTAAATATTCTATAAAACTACATTTCACTCACAAATTACCCCATCCAAATTTCTTTGAGTAATGTTGAACCATTAAATCAAATTGAAATTAATAATCAGAGATTGGTGTAAGAATTCTTACAGTGTAACTCTGACATTGGTGTCAATTAATCTTGACCCATATATATATAAATATAAAAGTGAGCTTGATCAATATAACTAACCAAATTTAAACATAAGTGGTTACAAATTAATTTTTATTAAACTCAAAAACACAAATTACTTAAGTGGCATTTTGGTATGCTTCGTAGTTTTTATCCATTTAAAAACATTCGTATCCCTTTGTCTACATTTTTTTTTTCTTCATCTTCTATGGAAGGATGGTCAACAGTAGAAATGGCCAATGATTTTTATAACATAAAACTGTTCAAATATATAATTTAAGTGTGATAATAAGTGCTGTGAGAACTGAGAAACTACTTGTCATAAGCAAATTTTACCTCACTTATAATAATAGGAGTTCTAGACTGCTCACATCTCAAAAATGTGAAAAAAGTTCGTATGAATAAAAAAAAATCAATGATTCAATCTTAATACTAAAGAGATTTTTAGAGATCTAACTTTGTACTATTTCTTAAATGAGACTTTATAATTATTTAAAGTTTCATTACGTATTTTTTTTGGGTTACATTATACAATTTTTTTAATGAACAAAAAAAAAAAAAAGGGTTACGCATAATCTTGTATTTAATTGATTTTAGTATAGGCACATGGCCTCATTATGAGATGAGGGATGCCCCAAAGCTTGGGCCCGAGGCACACCGCTTGTTGATAGGGATGGAAATAAAGCTTAATCGATTTGTCGTAGCTGTTTAGAAAATGAAGCAGCAGACTTTTTAAAAGATGTTTCATTTAAGAGCCAGACTTTCGACCTCTCAACAAATATGTCCTCATAGTTCTATGCGCCTATTTATATTTATTTATAAAAATATATATATTTTTTTCATTGGCCTTTCAAAGCCTGTTTGAAGGCCTAGGCCTATTTTAGGCCTATATGAAGACCTTAGCCTATTGGCCTATTTAGATGTCTTAATATAAATCAGACTTTTAAATAAGCTTCAGGTCAGGTCAGACTTCTTAAATAGATCAAGTCAGACCCAAAAAAATGCCTTTGATAGGTAACAAACCAGACTCAGGCTAAATATTTGTAATACAGGCCTGACTTATTTAGAGTGAAGTTTGGGCCTGTTTGAAGGCCTAGGCCTATTTGAGACCTATATGAAGGCATTGGCCTGCTGGCCTATTTAGATGTCTTAATATAAATCAAGCTTTTAAACAGCTTTCAGGTCAGATCAAACTTCTTAAACAGGTTAGGCCAGACCCAAAAAAAGGCATTTGATAGGTAACAGGTCAGACTCAGGCCAAATATTTGTAATACATGTCTAGTCTATTTAGAGTGAAGTTTAGTCTGGCCTAACCTGTTTCCATCCCTACTTGTTGACCACCCCCCCCAAAAAAATATGTTCTTTTGTGGTTGATAAGTTTCAATAAGTTCAACTTTTCTGCCAATTTTTTAAGTAGATATCTTGGGTTAATTTTTGTTTAAACTGAGATTAAATCATCTCTCTAAATGAATTTAAGGTTGCATCATCTACATTAACTTTATGCATTTAAGTGAATTAATTCTTTTAAATTTTGCATGGAAAAAATAATTGTTTAGAGGACTTTTTAGTTGCAATAGTATTCTAGTATTAGTCTCACAATAATGTATGTGTGATACATAGTGAAAGGCAATAAATAAATAAATAAATAAATAAATAAATATATATATATATATATATATATATATATATATATATATATATATATATATATATATAGAGGATGTATATCAAGTGAGAAGAGTGTATTGTGAGAGGTGAGAAGAGTGAAACTTGATCATTGAATCTTACATGAATGGTCAAAATTAAAATATAAATACATGTGACTTTTTTTTTAAATAGTCACATAACTTTTAAGTAACTTTTAATCATAACCATTTATATATGATTATATGATCAAAATTTACTCATCTCACTCTCTCACAATAAAAGCTCATCTCACTATATATACCCCTATGTATATTCTTTTAAATGCCATAAGGTTTACAATTGAATGATTAAGGAAGAAGCACACCTTTTAAGTACTGGACCAACTCCTTCAATTACTCTACTGTCATAATAAAAAAAAATTAATGACAAAGCAATTTAATAATAAAAACTTTAAATAAAAAAAATTAGGGGCTGCAGTGAGCTCATTAATTAACTGCTATTTATACTCAGCCACTGATGCTTTCGGAATCAGTGCTCTTCTTCCTACCAATTCTAACTCTTCTTGGTTTTGATCTCGTCTTCTTTCTTGGCCAAGTATCAGACATGAAGAGCTCACCAAAGTTGATTTATGATATGGTTTTGAAAGTATTAAACACTAAACGTCGACTCGATCATGCACCTAGTTTAATATGCTGTTCCAGAAATTCATATTCACTATCAATTATTGTGTTGCTGCTTCCATTTCCATATTCTTCTGATAACTGAGGCATTCCTGTCCCATAATTCTATGTGAAACTATAATATTACCGTCGTATAATTATATGCCGGCTAATGAATGAAGAACTATCAGGAGAAAATGGGAATAGGAGCACGTGAGCTTTAACAAGAATATGAATTTTGTAACAGCATACTAACTAAGGTGAACAACTATATGGCTACTAAATTCTCTCAGAAGTGTGACAATAACTCTAATATGTGAGTTGAAAAAGTAAGCATAAGTGATTGGTGCATCTTATTTTATTTAGTTTCTATCTCAAAACGTATATATGGATGCGTCATTTCATTTGCAAAATTTCCCAATTTTCGAAGTTTCCAAAATATATGAGGCTTTTACATTGACGTTGCAACTTTCTTCTTGGTCATATGCTTTGCTGTATATGCCGCAACGTTAATGTGTTCACTAATCTCATGGTTGTTATAGATTGTGATTGGTTTTGCTAACGTCTAAATGTGATGTATTAAGTCTGAGCCTAACCATTGATTTCTTTAATCTCATAGTTTCAGTTCCTATTTAAAGATATGAACAAACAGTTTACTATGCAGCTATGCAATTCTTGGTATGAACGATTTGGGAGAAAAAGAAAGAATCAGATGAATGTATCAATATTATTCACAAGTAAATTCACACATGACTTGTGCATAAACTTGTAGCTGAGTTGGTTGAAGCGCATTTGTTGTTCTGAGTGGAACCCCCCCAATATCCACTCCCCCATTCCCAATCAAGTACCACAAAAAAAGAAAAATATTGATACATAACTTAGTTTCCCTTCTTTTCCTCTGGCATTCCCTCCTCCGAACAAAACCTTTAAGGTTTGTAGTCGGAATATGTAACACTTCGAATTTTAATGATCATTGAACTTTTTACAGTCTTGGTTATTATATTTTGGTTAAAAATTTGGTTTGATTCATGCTATTATTAATCCTCCTTTGTAGAAAATGTGGATTTATAGTAGGTATTAGATAGCCTTACCTTACATTTGCAAGATGCTGATTCCATTACCTGAACTGTAACCTCCAAATCATATGGTAACAACTCCAATCATTGTGCCACTCTTCTATAAACTTTCTTTTACCAAAGTAAAAATTTACTTTACTATCATGCATTTTTGGTTCAAGGATTCAAATATGAATATTCAAGCCAATCCTAAAGAGACTGAGAAGATCATTCATGACAGTTTGACAGATATATACAATCTAGAGAATTCATTAATTTATTAAAACCATATAATTAACAGGACCCTCTAATTGGTTACTTCTCTATCCCAGCCTCCCAGGGTGAAGGACCACGATTAGAGGCAGACCTAAATTTGAGCACCCACTGAAATATCGTCATGTGAAGTTATATTCGATGACATGTCAAGGATGAGGACAAAAGTAAACTAGTATCAGAAAGGCTAATTGTGAGAATCATTTGCAAGTTGCAACCAATTAAGACAAATTAACTACTAAGGGGAAAAAAAAGTGGTTTGGAAATATTGTCGACAGAAACTTCTACGGCTGAAAATGACAGTCCTGCAACTGCACTTCATATTTATATATTTGATTTTAAATTGTGATTGTGATTGCGGTTGCGCGATTATATTATATTTATTACAATTGTAAAGAATTGTAAAAAAAATTCGACTGATGCAACTGTAATTATGATTACAATACGGTTATAGAGATTACAAAAATCATAATATTGCAAGTAATTGCGATTGTGGATCGCAATTTAAAACATGATCTGAGTCAAGGATCTAAATATTACTGAGGGTGCTTCCTACTGAATTCAATGAAATTTTAATGTCAAATTTTTTTATCTGATCATCTATTTTATTGCCGCATTAAACTCTTTTTTTTGCATTTGCTAGGTATCCGTTTTGAGCATGCCACATATTATATAGGAGTAATTTATCAATAAATAAGAGATGCGTAGCTGTATACAGTTGGTGTTAGTGCTAGAATGATCTAATTAAAAGCTAAATAATGTTAATGCAATGGAGAAATAAAAAAAGGAGAAATTATTTCATGTTACTGGAACGACGTAGGATTGTATTCATATTATTTATATTTTAATATTTCAGTATTTATTAATAATGAGGTATATCACTAATTTATATATTTTATTTAAAAAAATAAAAATAATAAATATATAAATTAATAGTGAACCTCACCATTAATAAATGTTGAAATGTCAATATGTACGTAATGTAAGTATAATATTACGTGACACTTCATGAATATGTAATAAATTCTTCTATAAAAGATAGAGACTTTGTTTTTTTTTTTTTTGGTAAAAAAGGACTTTATGAAGTGGTCTTTTCTGTTTTTGTACTGTTTTCGGTTACACTAGCCAAAATAAACGAAAAATTATTACACATTCTTATAAAGCTATGTAAGATTGTATTCATTCTATTCATATTTTGATATTTCAGTAATAATTAATAATAAAGTCCATCATTAACTTACATTATTATTATTATTAAAAAATAAAAATAAGATTAGAATAATAAATATATAAGTTAGTAATGAATTTTATTAATTATTATTAAAATATTAAATTATTAATATAGTGAGCATAATCTTACGTGATACTTCATAAATATGTAATAATTTCTCAAAATAAACATCCGAATAAAGTTTGTCAGAAACATGTGGCACACCAATTAAGTGAGGTGGCATGCTCACATAAGTTTTAATTATTATGCTTTGTTTAATTAATAATTTTTAAACAAATTAAAAAGGCTTGATGGAGGCAGGACTGAATTTCATGGCATGTCTTTCCCTTTCAATTTGACGGAGAACCCAGGTGAGGGTTTTGTTTTGACAACCTTTTTCCTTTTGTAAAAGAAAGAAAATGCACTTAACTTCATAATAGAAACGGAGATGTAAAATTATGTATTGAATATCTCAAAACAATAGGTAAGTAATACAAAATAAAAAACGAGACACAATAAACAACAAAAGAAGCTGATCTAGTGGTAAGGTGTCGAAAAAGAAATTCTTGCCCCAAAAACTACTATATACAGCAACATCACTATTTTGGGTATAATATTTTTGACTCCATAAGTCTTGACAAACCAAATTTTTAGTTATGAAAACTATGAAATTCAAATATTTTATAAAACACTTATAGTGATACATATTCCACAAAAAATTTGCAGAAGTTCTACTAAAAATGAAGTCTTCATGAATACATCAATAACTAATCAATCGAAATAAATAGAGTTGAACTTCAAACAAACACAACAAAAATAATTATTTTAAAACAGTGGCTCTAGTGACTGCAAACTGTATTCCTTAGCTTCAAGCTTGCTCCATATAGAAAAATTTGACACGTTAGGATTGCCAATCTCATATCGTTCACATGAAGATAAGGCTCCTCTCTGGAACTGAAAAATTAGAAAAGAAAATTATCAAATGCCTCATGTATAAGATTCACGATTAACTTGTTAGAAAAAAATATTCAATGTAGTAATATTGGAGATCATTAAAAACTTTTTTATGGTAAAAATATCGAGCATCAAGCGTTTATTGTTATGTCTTGTCTTGTAAAAAATAAAAATCGTCCTAAACTTTCAAGTACATCCGATTCATTGAAACAGTTGATGCGGATATCGGCAAGTACACCGAATCAACAAAAGTAATAAAAAGTGAGTAGAGTATCGTCTCACGAGGATTAAGTTATTAATTACTAAATTCCCTGAAAATAACACTATTTAAGCTAACAAAAAGAGAGTTGGTAAAAAAATAAAATAAGAAGAAAAATAAAAATCAACAAACAATAAATCAAAGGGGTGAAAACAATAATGTTAAAGCGTTAGGGTTCAAATTTCACTTGAACTCTTTAGATGCACACTCAAATATTAGTTTAACTATGTTTTATTTTAATGATTTATGGTCAATTCCCAAAATTAATTAATATCCAATCCCTTGGTATATTAATCCTCTTACGCTGATTGAAATTAACTAATCACTTAGTCTAACCTCAATTAGAAAGGCATTATCAAGAACGAGGGAATTAAAAGAAAGACCACATAACCCACAACGTCTATCCCTAGCGATTGCAGAAATTATGGTATTTATCACAAGTTCTAAGTTCATGCAAATTTTTCCAAATCATACATAAACCCAAATTATCATTCCCAAATTGATCAGGTTTAGAAAAGCATTAAGAACAGAGATAAACACGTAAATCATGAGATAAAAACATAAATTAAACCCATAAAAGAAAGTTACATCATCCAAGAACAAGATCCATCATCCCCCTAACAATGGGAAATTAGTTACACATGGAAAAAGAACACAAAGGGAAGAATATGACAAACTCCATTGTAGAAAGGTGGAAAGGTTGAAGAAAATCCCTAATCTTCAATCCTAATTGCACCCACACCACATTAGGGTTTGTGCCTCTTGACGTCTACTGCCTTCTCTCCAAGTGTCTAAGAGTATGTAAAAAAGTGAGCTCAAAAGTGAGCTGCTTTGCTAAATTCGTTTTTCGCCTTTTATAGAAAAGCTGACAGATTTTCGTATCTGACTTGCATGATTTTTCTCACCCTCTAGATGGCCTAATTTGCCCTTGATCTCAACAGAGAAGTGGTAGGATTTTCTGTTAGCTTTCCAATGCCGCAAATAGTGCATCAATCTGATCTCTGTAGCCCAAGATATGACTCAATTAATGAGGGATGGTCAGGATAGTGCGGGAATCCAAATTTTACTCCAAATCAAATCTCTTTGAGAATCCATATCTAATCTTCAATCTAATCATTGTTTGAGATTTTACATCCAATTAAAGCTCTAATTAGCATTTAAGAATAAGATATGAATTCTTCAAATATTTATTTTCAGGAATTTATTATTTTTGTACAAAATCTGATGATTTATCCTAAAAACTTGTTTCTTTGATTTCTTTCTTCTTTAAGCATCCAATCTCTTTCCATGTGTATTCACCTATAAAAAATACATAAAAAATATAATAAAAACAAAATTAAAATAATAAAAATATAATCAAATTTAAGAACAAAACTAAATCAAAAAGATTAAAAGAAAATGAAAACTCAAGATTTTAAACCGTAAAAATATGAATTTTTGTAGGTTCATCACTCCCCCAAACTTAAGCTTTTGCTTGTCCTCAAGTAAAAAAAAAAAAAATAAAACAAACTAAAACTCAAAACAGACTCAAACATGACAATACCAGATATCAAAAATCATTCATATCCTCAAGAACTAATTCACAATCTAATTTCAAAGTGTCACACATGAACAATCCAATTATCACATCGTCTCTCACATGCAACTCTTATGCACAAATGACTTCCCAAAAACATGAATGAAAGACTCAATCTCCTCATAGAGTACAAGCCCAAATGAGTTTATAAAACTACAAATGCACATCAAACCCACATCCATAGGGTTATTTTTCATCTCTCTCTCCACTAATGTAAACAACACACAATCAAAGATCAAAAGGGTCTTTAAAAGCTTGTAATGTAATACCAAGGGTATGAGTTAAGAAAGAAGTGGTAGGAAAATGAAAACAAAAGTTGAGATACAAAATCATGCAAATTTCAAAATTCAAGCCTCAAAATATAAGACAAGTACAAAACGGAGCAAAAGAATCAACACAACATTAACTTTTTTTTCTTTTTTTTTCTTTTTCTTTTTCAACAACCTCTACCCCCAAACTTATTTCTTTGCAATACTTTGAGTGGACTCTTTCTTTTTTATTTTTTTCAATTCTTTTTTTTTTCAAATTTTTCAGCTCCACAAAACTTCATGCACAAAAATATTGAAGACTTGAATAATAAAATAATACAAAATATGCACTCAACAGAGATTATGTAAGAGAGAATTTTTTTTTTCATGTGGGTACGGGAAAGGAAAATGTGGGTAAAGAAAAGAAACAGAGGTCAAACAATAGCAATGCTGCAAAAGGGACCTAAGGATAAACTGTGTTTACAAGTTAGCTTGAAAGGCTCAAACGGTCCAAAGAAGGCCCTTAACATTTCCTTAATCATGCACTGCCTAGGATTTCACCTCAAGAGAGAATCAAACAACTTCTAAATGCAAATCATCCATGCACATACAATCTCATAAACTTTCTCTAAGCTTGACATGCATGTATAATCCAAGGTCTATCAATCATAAAGATGGGAAGAACATCAATACACAATTGAAACAATAGAGATAAATGCAACTCATAAATTCTCATGTGCTAACCCAAGAAATCAGATCAATTCACAATTCAAACAATCATTGGATATTCAATTCAACACACCGGCATGCACAAAATGACTCAAAACACAAAATGGACGATGATGACAAAATAAAAACAAAAAGAGCAAATAACAAAATGAATTAAATTCAAGAAAGGAAAAGAAAAACTCTTTTTTACGGCCGACAACTATATACATCCCCCTACAAAGGCTCCGAACTCAGGGAGGCACCTAAGCCGACTCAACACTAGTTAACTATAAAACAAGAATAGAAAAAAATGTTAATCAACAAAATAAGAAAATAAAAACAAAAATAAAAGAGAAAAAGAGAGAAAATTCGGGTTGCCTCCCAAAAAGTGCTTGTTTAACGTCATTAGCTTGACGTTGCCTTTTTTCAATTAATCATGGTGACTTGAAGCAAGAGAAGTAGGATGACATCTTTCTCTTGTCGGCTCTTTGCTTTGTCTCTGAGAGAAATGGGAACAGTCGTAATCTAATGGTATTATCAGTAACGCCATTATACTTAATAGTATCGCAGAGCTGTAAGAAATTGGTAATGTGCAAGTTTGGATCTTCTGCATGGCCTCCCCCAAACTGATTCTGCTGCACCAGATGTAGAAGGGCTGGTTTAATCTCAAAATTATTGGCCTGAATAGCAGGACGCACAATACTGGTAGAAATATTCTCAGCAGATGGGGTAGCATAGTCAGCCAATGTACGTCTTCGCTCTATAGTTACAACTCTTTCTGTCATCTTTTCCCCTACTTCTTTAAGACTCTTCCTCTCTCTAGCTACTTTCCTATTTGCTCTAGCTGTTCTCTCTATCTCTGGGTCAAAAAGTAATTCTTCGAACTCTAGAGAACCTTGCATAAACAAACAAACAAACAAACCAGAGTGAAGTAAAGAAGGAAATTAAAAAATAAAAATAAATAACTAAAAAAATAAACAAAGAAAACAAAACAAAAAATAAATAAAAGAAACAAATTAAAAAGAAAATTAAATGAAGAAAAATGAAATTAAATAAGAAAAAAACCGAATGAAGTAAAGAAAGAAATTCAAAATAAAATAAAAATAAATGACTAATAAAAAAAACAAAGAGAACAAAAATAAAAGAAACAAATTAAAAAGAAAATTTAAAGAAAAAAAATAAAAATAAAAATAAACAATTAAAAATAAAATTAAACAATTAAGAAAAATACTTAAATTAGTGTCTTTTCAACTACAATTTAATATTAATAACAATAATCCACAAGAAGCGCCAAAAACTTGATGTGAAAATCGGTAAGTGCAAGAATCGACAAAAGTAATAAAAAGTGAGTAGAGTATCGTCCCACGAGGATTAAGTTATTAATTACTAAATTCACTAAAAATAACACTATTTAAGCTAACAAAAAGAGAGTTGGTAAAAAATAAAATACGAAGAAAAATAAAAATCAGCAAACAATAAATCAAAGGGGTGAAAACAATAATGTTAAAGTGTTAGGGTTGAGATTTCACTTGAACTCTTTAGATGCACACTCAAATATTAGTTTAACTATGTTTTATTTAATGATTTATGGTCAATTCCTAAAATTAATTAATATCCAATCCCTTGATATATTAATCTTCTTACGCTGATTGAAATTAACTAATCCCTTAGTCTAACCATAATTAGAAAGGCATTATCAAGAATGAGGGAATTAAAAGAAATACCACATAACCCACAACGTCTATCCCTAGCGATTGCAGAAATTATGGTGTTTATCACAAGTTCTAAGTTCATGCAAATTTTCCCAAATCATACATAAACCCAAATTATCATTCCCAAATTGATCAGGTTTAGAAAATCATTAAGAATAGAGATAAACACGTAAATCATGAGATAAAAACATAAATTAAACCCATAAAAGAAAGTTACATCATCCAAGAACAAGATTCATCATCCCCCTAACAATGGAAAATTAGTTACACATGGAAAAAGAAAAATACAAAGGAAAGAATATGACAAACTCCATTGTAGAAAGGTTGAAGAAAATCTCTAATCTTCAATCCTAATTGCACCCACACCACATTAGGGTTTGTGCCTCTTGACGTCTACTGCCTTCTCTCCAAGTGTCTAAGAGTATGTAAAAAAGTGAGCTCAAAAGTGAGCTGCTTTGCTAAATTCGTTTTCCCCCTTTTATAGAAAAGCTGACAGATTTTCGTATCTGACTTGCATGATTTTTCTCACCCTCTAGATGGCCTAATTTGCCCTTGATCTCAACAGAGAAGTTGTAGGATTTTCTGTTAGCTTTCCAATGCCACAAACAGTGCATCAATCTGATCTCTGTAACCCAAGATATGACTCAATTAATGAGGGATGGTCAGGATAGTGCGGGAATCCGAATTTTGCTCCAAATCAAATCTCTTTGAGAATCCATATCTAATCTTCAATCTAATCATTGTTTGAGATTTTACATCCAATTAAAGCTCTAATTAGCATTTAAGAATAAGATATGAATTCTTCAAATATTTATTTTCAGGAATTTATTATTTTTGCACAAAATCTGATGATTTATCCTGAAAACTTGTTTCTTTGATTTCTTTCTTCTTTAAGCATCCAATCTTTTTCCATGTGTATTCACCTATAAAAAATACATAAAAAATATAATTAAAACAAAATTAAAATAATAAAAATATAATTAAATTTAAGAACAAAACTAAATAAAAAAGATTAAAAGAGAATGAAAACCCAAGATTTTAAACCGTAAAAATATGAAATTTTGTAGGTTCATCAACAGTCAAGCATTAGTGCCAGCAATTCCGATATAAATGAATAAGATTTAGAAGTACAGCTAAACTCTTATTAGGATTTAAGTTGGGAGAACAGAGTTGTTATATTATAAACTTTGAATTCAACCACCCTTTGCTCAATATTCAGAAACCAATATTCTTACACTAAAAGAGGTCTATAATAATGATTCAGAAAATGAGAATAAAGAATCAATTCTGATCACCATATATATACTTGTTCTGGGATGTAATCCGGGGTCCTGTAAGAAGAAGCTCACCCATCGTGGAAATTACGAGACCCCGCCATTATGAACCTCGATTAGGCCTTTCAAATATCCTGTAGAGTCCCATGATCACATTCCTTAGGTCTGCGCAGGACCTGACACCTACCACTTATGACTCCTAGGGTGTGGGAACCATAGCTGTCTGCTACAGCAGGTGGCCATTAATGTGACATCCCTAAATTTTAGGAATCTTTCTGGATGATCGTGGGAGGGAGACACCCACCGCCAGGGCTCCGTCTGAACGAACGTGGAGTAGAGGCACCTCCCCATCAGGCCACAATCTTAACATACGTGTACCTCACTCTGATCATGAAGGGACCATACGCATACTCTATAAGTGCCAGGCTAAGTTGTTCTATTAAGCAATATATATTTTTAAGGTTAATATTTGAACAGACCTCTCTCATTCCCTGCTTGACTTGAGCTTTGGAGTCCCTTTATAGGTACCTAACCCCCCTCGGATTACTGGGCAGTGGCAGCAGAAGGAGGAAACCACCATACACGTGTCTTCTCAGACACTTTCCTGTTCCACACCAGAACATTGGCGCCAACTGTGGGGAAGGCAAAATTCTAACCTCACTCCATCATTGTAAACACAAGACAAAATTTGAAGAGAGATATTCTACAAACCTCTGCTAACCAACGGCTGAGAATCCCATTGCTCGATTTGGAAGCCCCTGCTATAAGGAATCAGCCACTCAACGCGAAGCACCTGCATGAGGGGCACTTCACCTCAATCTCCGATGAAAGTTCCAACCCATCACGTAGGGTCTCTGTGAGAGATAGACTGGGAATCCCAGGTGAAGGGGACAACCAGAACATCCAAAAACGTAGAATCCCAGCAACTCAGCACCTGGGAATACCGTGCGGCAAACTTGGCGACCGAACAGCTCATTCCGAGCGTGAGAATCAAACTCACATGTCCCAATGGCAGTTCTAAGATATACTATAGCAACATATGGATATGCTAAACGAGCAATACCAAAGGCTGGAAAACATGCAATAGGCTATACATGAAAATCGTCCTAAGCCAGACCGTCATAAGGGGGAACGCAACACGAATGATAATTAGAGGAGGCCTCACGCTGATGCCACAGTGTCCAATGTCGGGAACAACAACCTATACCACGGTATCCAAGAACAACCCTTCTCCTACCAGCTCATGGAGTATCGCGTACCCAAAAATTTCAAGTTCCCGGTGAACCTAGAGATCTATGATGGAACCACAGATCCCCAGGAGCACGTGAATGCATTTGAACAATCCATGTGCTTTCATGGAGGATCCATGGAGTTGCTATGTTGTGCCTTTCCTCTATCTCTCAAAAAAAGAGTTCTTAAGTGGTTTTTCTGCTTACCACGGAGGTCTGTAGTAGACTAGGCAGATCTGAAGCAATGCTTTCTGCTCCAGTACACTACCAGTAAGGAACAACCTAAGTCCATCGAGTCTCTCAACAAAGTCCAGCAGGGACAGGACAAACCCTTTCGTGATTACGTAAGAAGGTTCATGGCGGCGTGTACCAACGTGGAAAATTTTGATGATAGGATAGCCCTTCATTATACCAGGAGCGGCCTCCGTGTGGGTTTTGAATTTTTTACGTCCCTAATAAAAAAGAGGCCAGAAAACCTGGGGGAGTTCCAAAGACGATCCCAAAAGTACATCAACCTTGAGGAGGCAACAGAGGACCAGAGAAGATGGGATAAAGACAACCTCCCTCGTTAGAAACCCAACCAAGATTCCTTACAGTCCCGAAGTCCCAAAAGTAGTCCACCACGGAGGCGATATTCTGACTACACTCCTCTAAACGCCCCCGAGAAACGATCCCGAGGGAGGTAATACAAACTGAGTTCCTGAATATTTGGAGGCCTCCACCCATCAAGAAGAGTAAACAAAAAGACCACTCTAAACATTGTGCATGGCACAAATGTTACGACCATGACACTGAAGACAACTACCAGCTACACGACGCCATAGAGTTCTTGATCAAGGCCAGGCGACTACAACAGTACATCACCCGCACCCAAGGTGATGATCACCATGGAAAGACCATAGGTAACAAGCGACGGAGCCCATCTCCTCACCAGAGAAGGAGGTCCCGAAGCCCCAGAAGAAGATCTAGGACCCCACCCCTCTTGAACGGCAATGGCAGGGAAAATAGAGAAAGAGAAACCCCGCCTAGTGGTAAGGACGACTGACACCTTGAACCAAATAGGACAATCCATACCATAGTAGGGGGATTCAGCTGGGGGAGGGCCATCAAATGGAGCAAGGAAAAAGGTTCTAAGGATGGCGGTCTTCAGCATCTTTCACCCCAAGGAAAAACCTCGGGTAGAGGAAGGAAATACTCCGCCCATCACCTTTTCGGATGAAGACTATACCGGAATAATCTCGGACTATGACGACCCTCTTGTCATCTCCAGAATAATTTCCAACACTGAAATCCGCCGAATCTTTATAGATCAAGGGAGCTCGGCAGATATCATGTTCCTGAATCTCTACCAAAAGTTGGAACTCTCACTTTCAGACTTGACCCCGTATGACGGGGAGTTAACGGGTTTCACGGGTGAGAAGATCACCCTAGTAGGATACTACGAGACTCATCTGACCTTGGGCACTACAAAACTTTTTAAGACAGTCAAAGTGAGATTTTTGGTCATGGACTGCCCTTCGACCTACAACATCATCCTAGGCCGCCCCTCCCTAAACACTCTCGATGTCGTCATGTCCACTACCCACCTCGTAATGAAATTTCCAAACAAGCATAACGAGGTCGTCACCATGAAAGATGACCAAGTTGTTGCTAGGAAATGTTATAACGAGAGCTTAAGAGTTTGCAGAGCGCCCAAAAGGGAGAATTCCACCACTCCTGGCCCAGTCCTAGATTAAGTCAACATACTGATGACAGAGCTGGATGTTAGAGAAGAACTCCTTAAAACTAGACCTCAACCAGAAGGCGAGCTACAACCTCTACAACTTGGAACCAAGCCGGGGCAGGTCACCAAGATTGGAGCGCATCTGCAAGAAGACGAAAAATAGCAGCTGATAGAGCTTTTGTCCAAAAACTAAGACCTTTTCGCTTGGAAAACATCTGACGTGCCAGGGTTTGACCCAAGCTTCATCTGTCATCGTCTGTTCATCCGAAAAGATACGAAGCTCGTCGCTCAGAAGAAGAGGAAGGTCGGCCCAAAAAGACAGAAAGTCATCGAGGAGCAAGTTAAAGAATTAATGGACAGCAACTTCATCAAGGAAATCTCCTATACCACCTGGTTATCCAACATCGTCCTAGTTAAGAAATCAAATGGAAGTGGAGGATGTGTGTAGATTACACTGACCTCAATAAGGCCTGTCCTAAGGATCCTTACACACTCCCCAACGTGGATAAGCTGGTGGATAGCTCCTCAGGTTTTCAGTGGTTGTCATTCATGGACACGTACTCCGAGTACAACCAAATCCCTATGTGTCCTGCAGATGAAGATAAGACTGCCTTCATCACTGACAAGGTGAACTACTGTTATAAGGTTATGCCTTTTGGCCTGAAGAACGCGGGAGCCACCTACCAGAGGATGATGAACAAGGTCTTTGAAGGCCAGGTGGGGAAGATGCTAGAAGTATACATAGACGACATGATAGTAAAAACCCCACAGGGTAGATCGCATGTGACAGACATGGTAAAAGTTTTTTACCAAGTTAGAAAGTACAACATGAGGCTGAACCCCGAGAAATGTGCCTTCGGGGTCCAGGCCAGAAAATTTTTGGGTTTTATGTTAACCCATTGCGGGATTGAAGCCAACCTTGATAAGTGTCAGACTGTTCTAGACGTGCGCAGTCCCCAAAATGTTAAAAAGGTCCAACAGCTTACAGGCCGCGTTGCAGCTCTTACAAGGTTCCTCGCCAAAGCAGCCTACAAATCTTTTCCCTTTTTTAAGCTCTGAAAAATGGGGAAAAGTTTTGAATAGATTCCAGAACATAAAGATCCCTTCTTATCCTTGAAGAAATTACTTTCCTCCCCTTCTATCTTGACAAGATCGGACCCCAGCAAAATGCTCTACTTATACCTCTCAGTCCATAAGGAAGCAGTCAACTCTGTGCTAATCCGGGAGATAGAAAGTGGACAGAGTCTGGTCTACTTCATGAGCAAGGTCTTGGAAGGATCCAAACTCCATTATCAGAAAGTTGAAAAGCTTGCCTTCGCCCTGATTATCACGACGAGGAGGCTACAACAATATTTTCAATGCCACCCCGTAATAGTGAGAACGGATCAGCCCATCCTCCAAGTGTTGCATAAGCCGGACCTAGCTGGGAGGATGATAGCCTGGTCAATAGAACTCTCAGAGTTCGAAATTCAGTACGAACCACAGCTCACCATCAAGGCCCAAGCTTTGTCCGATTTCATAGCAGAACTCACAACGAACCCCGGTGAAACACCAGAAACCTCTTGGGCTATTTTCATCGACGGTTCCTCAAACCCCAAGGGGAGCAGGGTCGGGGTAATCTTGGAAAACCCATAACGATTAACCCTGGATTAATCCTTGAAGTCCGAGTTCCCAACCTCGAACAACCAAGCAGAATACAAAGTATGCATCGCCAGCCTGGTAATGGTAAAGGATATGGGAGCAACTAAGATCACACTCTGCAGTGACTCTCAGCTCGCCACCTCACAAATCTGAGGCGACTATCAAGCCAAGGAACCCATCCTACAGAAATACCTAGTAAAATTTCAAGAGCTACTGAAAGACTTTGAAGAGACCATGGTCGTGCATATTCCAAGAGAACAGAATTCCAGGGCAGACCTCCTCTCTAAACTCGCCAGCACTAAAAGCCCCAGTAATAACAGGTCGGTAATTCAAGAAATGTTTTCCTAACCATCTATCACGGAACACGCCGTTTATCAAGTTGACAAAAGGGTGGACTCCTGGATCACCCCATCATGAAATATCTGCAAACTGAAGCTACACCTTCAGATCCCAAAGAAGCATCTAAACTGGTTAGGACAGCAGTGAGGTACACCATCTACGACGGTCACTTATACCAACGTGGCTTCTCCTCCCTCCTTCTCAAGTGCCTCACCTCGAAAGAAGCAGAGTACGTTCTGTCCGAGGTCCATAAAGGAAGCTGCAGACACCATTTGGGAGCCAATGCCTTAGCTCTAAAGGCGTTAAGAGCAGGATACTACTGGCCAACAATAGAAGCGGACAC
Source organism: Ormosia semicastrata (assembly GCA_029884595.1). Classification (NCBI taxonomy): domain Eukaryota; kingdom Viridiplantae; phylum Streptophyta; class Magnoliopsida; order Fabales; family Fabaceae; genus Ormosia; species Ormosia semicastrata. Next base: position 11,898,042 of record JAQQTO010000041.1, read on the forward strand.
TCATGCACATGTCCGAATCTGTAACAAGTGCCAACGTCACTCTGATCACTATCAAGCCCCTTCAAAGGAACTATCCACGGTGTCAATCCCTTGGCCATTCAACAGGTGGGACATGGATATCTTGGGCCCCTTCCCCCAAGCCCTCAGCCAGGTGAAGCACTTAGTGATAACAGTGGATTATTTCACAAAGTGGATTGAGGCAGAACCTCTAGCCACAATTACCGCAACATGGATTCAAAAGTTCACGTGGCGACATATTATCACCAGGTTTAGAATTTTGAAGTTCATAGTAATAGATAATGAAACCCAGTTCAAAGACAAGGGTTTTGAGGAGTTACTGACCAGATTGAAAATCAAACACCATTGTAGCGTCATTGAAAACCCCAGAACAAACGGACAAGCTGAGGCCGCTGATAACTCTATAAAATATAGTTATTGGTGCCCTATTTCTGTACTAGAATGAATGTTTAGTCCTTGTTTATATGCATATTTAGAGGGTTTTGTGCTTATATTAGTCATATTCTGATTCTGATCATTTCTTATATGTTTTATAGTAAATTATGCTTAAATGATTAGAGATTAAGTAAATTTATATTTGTTACTGATTTGGTATATTCTCTATGTTAGGAAGGGCTCCAAACAAGGTCAAATGTGGATCATGTGAGCTTAAAGTGGAAGACGAAGCTAAATCTTCATTTCAACAGTCAATGCCGCGGCGCAAGGTTATGCACGCCGCGGCGTAAAGAGGCATTTCAGTTATTCCATACTTGAACCCGAGAGTTCAGCACCGCGGCCCAAAAGATGGGTGCGTCACGGCGCAATGTAACTAACCCTTTGGGCACCGTGACACGCGTATATGAGGGCTGCAGTGTGATGCGGTAAGCTGAGCCTATAAATTAGATTTTTCATGTTTTTCTCATAGTCTAGGTCGTTTTCTCTCAATAGTTTTTAGGTCTTGGCCGTTTGAGCCATTTCCATTTTAGGTTTTCTTAGTTTTAGGTTAGAAAGCATTGGCTAGATCTCCATTAATGGTGGATTGGAGGCTAGGAATAAGGATGAAGGAGGATTCAAGCTTCAAAGACAAATCCATGAGCTTTCTTTCTCTTTTTTCCTTTCTCTCTTCTCTTCCTTATCTTCCTTGAATATGATTTTCCTTATGTTTTCATGTTTATTGTATAGCTGAGCTGTATTTAGGGATATTTTGGATCATTTTCTCTATATATTAATGATGTGTTATTCTCTGAGTTTGTGTGGATGTTTAGTTATTGTTCAATCATAATCTATGCTTAGTGCTTGCTGTTGGTTAGCCATCAATTGCATAATCCTAATATTGTAAATGAACTAGACATAAGGATTTGTTAATATAGATATAGTATGGTTAATGCATGTTCGATGAATTCAATTAGCTTGGATGAGTTAATTCACTAACTGGATAGAAGTATACATTTTAGCCATGCATAATGTGTGATTGAGAATAGATCTTTCATGAGTGGATGTTGTGCTAGCTTTCAAAGAAACTTAGTGAGTTGAGCAATTGAAATCAGGGTTGATTGAGCTAGATATAGGCTTTTAGCTAATGAAGATTCTCAAGCTAACCTAATTAGTGCATTCATATTAATGAAGAGGGTTGCATGTTGTTGGTAGATGTAGGGGGTGAAGAAGGATTTCCTGAAACCTAACCGTTTATCTTTATTACTTTTGTAGATTAGATATAGTTTAGTTTATTACTTTCTTATTTTTATATCCTTGAATAGAATTGATTAAGCTATTGGTTGGTACTTAGTTTTATAAACAAATATCCTCGTGGGAATGAACTTTTACTCTGTATCTGTATTACTTAAGCGATCCGTGCACTTACGGTTAGCAAATGGGTAACATGTTTTGACCCTATCAGTTGCTAACCGGGTTATTGTCTGAGGAATCAAAAAAAGACTAGATGAAGCTAAGGGAAATTGGGTCGAATAGCTAGATCATGTACTCTGGGCATACCGGACTACCCCTCATTCCACCACAGGAGAGACCCCCTTCAGACTTACTCATGGGTGCGAAGCCATAATCCCAGTGGAGATAGGAGAACCAAGCAGGTGCCATCAGTAGTTCTCACTAGACAATAACCCCGGTCTTATTCACAGCAACTTAAACCTAATACAAGAAAGAAGAAGCGTGCCACATATAGGCGACACGACCCTTAAACAAAGGACCATGACCAGATACAATCGAAAGGTGATCCCAATGAAGTTCTATCTAGGAGATTTAGTGCTCAGGAAGGCGGACATCAAAGGGAGGAATGTCTCACAGGGGAAGTTAGCTCTTAATTGGGAAGACCCCTATCGTATTGTCATCAGCACCGGTAAGGGAGCCTACACCCTGGAAACATTAATAGGTAGCCCGATCAAGAACTATTGGAACACAGATAAACTTAGAAAATACTATAGCTAGATGCCCATAAAGGCCTAGTCTCTTAGTAAACTAATGTTTAATTTGCGCCAATAGAAATTGTATGTCCTGTACGAACCCCAATCCCTCAAAACTGATCAATGAAAATGTCAGCCAGAAATCTTTTTCTATAAGGAATATATGAAGAAACCAGGGTCAAGAGGTATAACACACCAAGGCTTTTGGTAGTAAGTTATAGGGCCAACACCCAACCTCAATACCTTTATCGACCGCTCCAAAGGTCAGACAATAAATGACAGTAGGGGTCAACTAACCTATGACCCATGCTTATACGTAAGCCAAAGGGACAATAAACACCCCGGACAAGGTTTTATGTTTGCTAAACCCTAACATGTCAAAGGTTCTTTACTATGAACTCTGGTTTACAGATTGAGGTATCAAATTTGCCTAAATCCAAAACTCCAGACGCTTGTTACTACGAGCACTAGATTATAAACTAAGGCACCAAAACTTTGCCTAAGTTTAAAATTCCAAAAATGCTTGTTATTATGGGCATTGGACCACAAACTAAGGTGTTAAATTCTGTCTCAATCCACGAAACGGCTATATGATGAAAGCCATAATGGGCATTAGACCCAAGATGGACCACAGAAAGCAAAGGAATCAACAAAAGCAAAATCAGATAGCGAAGCAAAATGTATAACGGAAATTATTACCCCGGTTAATAGAGCAGTCGTTTATACAATATTTAAACCCTTTGTAAGGGGCAAAAAAAATCAAGCTTCAGTATCCTCCACGTCAGAAGTCTAAGCAGTCTCCAGGGCGGCTCCATCTTGACGAAGGTCATCCATGAAGATAAGCTGGCCATCATGAAAAACCTTGTCGGAGTTAAGATTTTCCAAGGCCAGCTCAACACCGGGGTTGAAGTGCTGAATTTGGGCCACAATATTCTGAAACTGCTCCCCTCCAATCCTCTCAGAAATGGCGATCAGCTCATCCTTATCCCTTTCAAGCTGGGATAAACGACCCCGGACAGAGGCTCCCTCCTTCTCGGCTTGAACCTTCTCTGCCTCGAGCTTTTTATTGGCCAGCTTGACCTCGGCTAGCTCTTTCTCCAACTCCGCATTCTTGGTTCAGGCATCCTCGTTCAACTGGAGGGAGGTATTCAGCTTCAACGTGACCTCCTTGATTTCCCCATATTTTTTTCTCAATTTCGCCCGCCACCTTCTTATCGGCCTTCTCGATGGACATCTCAATATAGTGAATTTCCGCAGCGGTACGAAGTGACGAGGCTTGAAGCTCAATCAAAACTTGAGCCAAACTTCATTGAGATATATGTTCCGTCAACTTGCGACTCATAAACCGCTCATCAAGGAAGGGCCGGGGATTAGCACATCCATGGATAACAGGCATGAGGCCCATTCTCTCCTCAGAACCGTCATTAGAGATCACTTCCACACCTCAGTCCGAGGAATCCTCAGCAGCTCTCCTTTTCTTCCTCTGGGCATGCTGACCAGACCCCGAGTGGGCAGAGGTTTCCTCAATCACAACACCCCGGTCGGAGGACGCCGGAGTGGAGCCAGAAGGGGCGCTTGAAGACCCTTCTTTTCGCGACCGAGCCTTTAAGTACCTCAAAGCCGCAACAGAGAGCCCAAGTGCCATACCACTTGTGAACACCATATTTTGACCGGACCTTTTTTTTTAAATTTATTTGTTTTAAAAAAAGGGTAAAAATTAAAAAAATAAAATAAAAATAAAAGAATTGTTGTCCACATTTTTAGCCCATATTTCTAACCCAAATACATAAGCTCACAAAAAAATAGAAACGAAAAAAAAATAAAAAATAAAAAAATAATAAGAAAATAAAAAAAAAGATTTATTGCTGATTTGTTTTTCTTATTTTGGTAAAAAATCAGTTTTGTCTCTTCTTTGTCCATTATCTTTTTGCTTTATTGAGCATGCATTTTCACTACACTCACGTAGCACACACCATGCCAGAGGGGACAAACTTTTTGTGCTCCCACTTTCTTTTGAAATGATCACGTAGCACACACCACGGCTCTCACATCCTCACCTGGCACTGCTGCACACACCCACCCACTCATATACACACTGCAGCATAACAGAAAGAAAAAGCGAGATTGAGAGGGGGAGCTGAAGAGAAAAAAAAGAGAGGAACGGATAGACAAAGACATATAAAAACTGAGGAGTTTGGTTGGGACCAGGGACTTTTTTTGGGCGGGTCTCTGGTGGTATCTTGAAAGAAATAGGAGGAAGGGAAAGGAAAATTTCTAAAAAAAAAACAACAACACAGACTGTGAGGAATGGAGGGAAAGTAAGAATCAAGGAAAGAAGAAGGTGATTGAAAGAAGAGAAGTCCAGGCTCTTTTTTTTGTGCTTAAAAAAAGAGGTAAAAATCTCATCTTTGTTTTAACTCAACATTTTGTTCCTGTCTTTCTAATATGAAATGGAATTGGTTTCCATTTGATCTTGGTTGACCTGAGGCTTTTAAGGTCATATTTTTTTTCAGTTGCACACACATTTTTTTCTTTTTTCTAAAAATACCACATAACAAGGAAGTAAAAGGGGGCTGAAAAAAACACCAATAGATACACAAGGAGTGAAAAAAGAAGAAAGGCAGAGAACATACGAAAGAGGGGAGAGTGGAGACTACTGGAATACTTGGAGGAAAGAAAATAGAGAAGAATAGTTTTCTTGATTTTGGCTTGAGTTCGCTTAACTAGAGTAGAGAGCATGTACCCTCCCTCTCTTCTAGCCCCTCATCAGTCACCAAGTTACAACATATTAGAAGCTTCAACCCTAACAAAATCCAATTCGAACAGAGCATCCCCAATTTTTTCAAAAACCAAGGAAATTATTAACCACCTCACTACTTGGAACCTTCACCATCACCTTGCTGCAACCCCACCATAATAGCCCATTTTTATCTTCAATCTCCACAAAACCGTGACCCACCATCAAACCAACACGCCGTCCACCATCATCCTCACATCAAGCCATCTTCCTCACCAAAAACACCCTCTGCCATAACCATCATGCTCCTCATCCCCACTTCGCACCGCCCCTTCATCCACCACACCACCGTGCTCACCAGCCCACACCGCGACCCGGCGCCGAAATCCATGAGCCACCGTCCCTTTCCCGGCCTCCCAAAATCGGATCCCCTTCATCCACCCACAAACCGAAATCCCACTCCTCTCCCAAAAAAAAAAAACCACCCAAGAACACCTCCCCTCACTCAAGTAACTAGAACCTCTGCACCACCGCGAGCCACCACGTGCAGGTCGCCAGCAGCCCAACCCGTTCCCAATTAAACCAAAGACCCGTCCTTGTTGTGAGCCTGTTCTGCGTCTTCTTTCCTCATTTTCTTTCATTTATTTGTCTTTCTCTGTGTCATCTTATGTTTCTTATCTTATGTTTTTTTTTATTTCTGTGTCTTCCCAATTTCATTTGTTTGTCATCTTTTGTTATTATTTTATTATTTTTGTTTTAAGTGGTTTGTCCACTTCCTTAGTTTCACTTTCTTTTTGTCATTTAAAAAAAATAAAAAAGGCTTCAATATCTTATTATTTTTATTGATTCGTCTTCTTTCTTAGCTTTTCATTTTTTTTCGTTTTGAAAAAGGGTAGTTTGATTTTTAATAGTGGTATATATAAATAAACATATATATATATATATATATATATAAACAAAATAAAAAAAATGATGACAACATTTCATAAAATACCAAAAAGTCGTGAAAGTAAAGTTGTGAATTAGTGTGAGTTGAATTTGGTTTATTTTCATTTCTTATTTGATTGGCTTAGTTTGATGTTTAACTACTATCTGGTTGACGTAGTGATTGATCTTAGTTTTTTTTAAATAAATCAATTATCTGAGTTGGGACAACTCGTTAATTTTGTAACTTTTGTAATTATTTGAGTTGTGACAACTTGATGATTTTTTTAAAAATAATAATTAAATTATTTCTTTTAAAAAATAAAAAAATAAAATCAACCAATTTTTTTTCAAGATAATTTTAAATAAAAAAATTTTGTAATAAATTTGATAATTAGTGGGTGACGTCTCTAGCGTGACGCGAACTTCACCTATTCAATCTTTAATTTGATTAACAGAGTCGCATGACTGTTAATTAAAATTTTTATAAAATAATTTTTTTTAAAATAAAATAAAATCAATAAAAAATTTTCATTTAATTGTACTAAATTTAATGATTAGTGGGTGACGTCTCTAGCGTGATGCCGAGTTTCACCTATTCAAATCTTAATTTGATTAACTGAGTCGCGATGACTTGTTAATTAAAATTTTTAAATTTTTTTATCAACCAACCCACAAGTATTTTTTAAAGAATTATGTGACTTTGATTTTCTCATTGCAACTGGGGATTCGTAGGAGCAGAATTTCTATTCTATCAAGCCAAAAATTAAATTTTCACAAATTATTTTTTTTAGTGTTGTTTTAATAAAAGGGGTAAAATAAATATATTTGAGATTATCAAGTTTTGCACAATTGACTTAAGGTACCGTCTTAGGACGGGTGGGTTAGGGGTGCCGTGGGATTAAGTTTTCACCCTTCCCTAATCATAACCGACTCCCGAATTCAATATGGTTTTCAAAGACTATTTTCAAAGAAAGGTTTTCTAATTTTTCCTAAGTTAAAATAAAATTGGTGGCGACTCCATTTTCTATATTTTGAAATCCTACGAGTTGCTATTTTTCACCGCAATCACGGTTGCGACAGATGGCGACTCCACTGGGGACTTAACTTGAGAGTCAAGCCTATAAAAGTTGGTTGTGCAAAATGTTTGTGATCTTTATATGTTTATTTTATCCTTTTTTTTTTCTCTTTTTTATATATTTGATGGTTTTATTGTTATTATTCATTGTTTTATTATGCAAACCTTAGGTTAGAAAACTTTTGGAGGTTGTTTTGTGTTTGCTTTGCTTTGCAGGATATGGGTAATCTTGAGGACTATGAAGGTTTGTGTGCTCCTTACACCCACAGCACCTACACGTTTATCACACACATCCGAGTGGAGCCCTATACCCGGGTCTGAGTGAAGCCTAAGTTAGGTAGAGGTTGCGTAGTGGTAGCCATTTTGGATATACATCCTGTTTGGTTATTGCGAAAATCTCATCTAGAGTGTACCTTTTTCACGAATGTCCCACACCTAGTGGTTTACCCACTATTTGTGGTCAACATTCTGAAATGGGAATTAGCTCTAGAGACCTTTAGAATAGAAGAGCCACCCAATGAAAGTTCTCACGAATTAGAAGGACCCATAAATCCCTTAGCTTAAAGCAATCCCATTAGGACACAAGGGGAGCATACCTTTCGTTACCTTTAAATTTATCCATATCTTGTGAGTTGTTTAGTTCTTTAGTGTGGCAAACCATACTTGTGTTCCTCCTAAAAAAAATTCTTTTCAAAAAAGGAGGTGGGCCACTATTAAAGGACCAACAACTCACTCATTCATTATCATCATCATTTTCCACATTATATTTCTCTGAAAACCATGCATTGATGTTTCTTATGTGTTGAACCCAGGTTTGTTGGAGAACTATTGAAACTAAGTGCCTAAGGACTAGCAGTGAGTATCTTTGATTAATAATGGAAAGTGTCGTGGGATCAGATCACAAGGGTGAAATTTTGAAAAGGACCCTGCAACTTAAGGCCAAGAAAGTTGACACAGAAAACCTTGTGAGTTTGGGCCGAATGTTGAAGAAGACACAACGTCTGACCTTCACAGCAAGATATGGAAGAATCTTGAATCTGTTGGAAGTAGACGTGCAAGTAGAAGCTATCACTGCACTAGCTCAATACTATGACACACCGTTACGTTGTTTCACCTTTCAATATTTTCAGCTAGCCCCAACCCTAGAGGAGTTTGAGCAGATCTTGGGCTTACCTTTGGAAAAGGAAAAACCATACCAATATATGGGCCACTATGCATCTATGCCAACCATAGCAGATGTCTTGAAGATTCATGTAAAAGATCTACAGAAGGCAAAACAAATTAGGAAATGAACAGAGGGGTTTCCAAGGAAATATTTGGAAGAGCACATGCATCACCTAGTTGAGGTTGAAGACTGGAGCGCCTTTATAAATGTGTTAGCCCTCACCATTTATTGTAGCATCCTTTTCCCAAATAATCAAGACTTGGTAGATTTTGCAATAATTGATGTGTTCCTCGCTCGAAGAAATGATACCGCAAATCCCATTCCAGCCATTCTTGCTGATGTTTATTACACTCTGAATTTCTGTCATGAAAAGAAGGGTAAGTGGATCTTATGTCGTCTACTGATGCTTTTGTATGGCTCACGAGTCACATGTTCAAGAGGGGCTACGAAGGACCCTGTCCCATTACAGATCTCAAGATGCTCCAGTTGAAGACCATGAGCAGTCGTGAATGGGCCGAGGAATTGGCCAAGCTTGAGGAGAGAAGAATTATATGGTACCCATGGTGAAAAGAAGGGCAACCAGTGGTTTATCAATGTGAGGGCTTTCCTAATATCCTTCTCATAGGTACTCGGGGGTGCATTAACTATAACCCTGCTTTGACATTGCGTCAACTTGGCTATCCTATGATAGGACCTCCCTCGGAATTGGAAACCACTCCCTTTATTTATGACATAAAGATGGAGTGTACTGAGACACTCAGGAAGACCCGAGACGCTTGGAAGAAAGTCATCAGAAAGGGTAGAGAGTTGGGAATTAGAAGCTGTGGAGTCAAAGAAAGCTACCAGCAATGGGTCAAGAATCGGGCTCAGGAAGCCAAAATGCCTTTCAAAAGTTCAGCAACCTTTACAATTGGTGTATCTCTGCCTCCGGTCCCGATAGAAGATGAGGAAATAAGGGAAAAGTTAGCAAAAGCCAATGAAGAAAAAAGGAAATTAGAAGTAGAGCTGGAAAAAACTCGCCAAACATGTGCAGTTTTAAAGCGTGAAAATTCTGAGAAGGACCACGTGCTTGAAAGGGCTAACAAGAGGCAAAAGATAGAACAAGATCATATGTCAAGAACCAGAAGGTGTTTGGAAGCTACAAACAAGGAATTGAAACTCCGAGGGCAAGAAAGAGATAGGGTTCTAGCTGAAAATCAACGACTTAAAGAGTCACTTGTAAATGCCAAAGCAGCACAGAATAATGCTCTTCAACATGTAGATAGCATGAAACAACAAATAAAAATAGTGTCAGCAATATATGAAGACACAATCAAAGTTGAGAGGTTGCACACAGATAGGGCGATTACGGGATATGAGGCAGCATTACGATAAGGACAAGAAGACTTGCAGAAGCTGATAGATCAGATGAAACAACAGGATAATGACATCAATGAATGGAGAGGAAAAGTCCACTTTTGGATGGATCGTTTCACGAGACTAGCATGTCTAGCCAACACAGCAATTGTAGATGTTCCGTATTATTTAAAGATAGCTGATAAGATGGTCAATCCTCTTAAGACACCAACAGAGATTAATGACTTTATTGAATATTGCAAGAGTCTCATTGGACAAATGAAGCAGATGATCAAGGCTCATTCAGTCGAGAAGGAAGAATTAGACTAGACCATGATTTATTTCAAATAGGGTGAAAATGATGTACTCCTCTCAAATGATGTTTGTTTTAATGGAATGAAATATGTCTTCTCGTGTTTTTGATCCCATGTTTTACTTGAGACCCAATGCTTTTGAATGAGACGTTCTAAGAATCGGTCATAATCAAAGATACTCACTCAAGTCCATTCGGCCCAAACAAATAATGGTTCTCTAATAAATCGATGATAATAATGGTTGTTTTAAATTGTGCTTTGATTGTTCACAGGGATTTGGAACCATTGCACGACCAAGGAAAGAAGAGACCAATCAAACCCGAGTTCATAATACTATATCTCGGACCAGAATGGCTGTTAGTAATCTTGAGGCAGGGAGAAACTTGAGCAAGAAGGTTGATGAAATGGCAGGAAGAGTGAATGAAATATCTGAGACCCAAGCAAGGTTGGAAGCAATACTGCAAGATATGAGGGAGTCTCTCCACTTAATCAGTGGAAATAGAGGTGCAAATGGGGTTGAAGCGTATGTGCCATCGATAACTGCCCTGATATTCTCAACTGTAACCTCAGACATCACTGTGGGGATCCATGAGCAACCATATCAAACAACATCGATTGTCCTGCCTATTGGAGAGGGGTATCTCGCCTTGAAAGGTGCTTATAATGAAATTCCTAGTTACGTTGGCCCTACTTGGGAACAACCTCATGTGTCCATTACAGGGCAAGCAATAATGCCTAACTTTGGGAATAATCATGTCATGACCGAGAAAGACAAGATGAAGGAAGAATAGATAGAAAAAATAGAGGAACAGATCAAGGCAATCAAAGGCCTCAGTGCTTATGGACCTCTGAGAATAGAAGAACTGTGTCCTACCACAGATGTCATAATCCCTAAAGACTTCAAGATTCCTGATTTTGCCAAGTATGATGGGAGTGGCAACCCTCGGTTTCATTTGATTAGTTATGGAACCAAGATGACTGTTTGGTCCAGGGATGATAAATTCCTCGTTAGCTTCTTCCACGATAGTCTTACAGGCCCTGCTTTAGAGTGGTATCTTCAATTAAACTAATCTAAGATTTCTCGTTGGACGAAATTGGCTGACCTGTTCATGGACTAATACAAATTTAATCTGGATGCGGCTCCAACCCAGGAACAATTGGGCTCGATGCAGAAAGGAAATGAGGAACCTTTCAAGCAATATGCACAGAGGTGGAGAGCCTTAGCAGCTCAAGTTCAACCCCCATTAACACTATCTGAGATGTGTTCATATTTCCTGGGAACGTTGGGAAATCCTTTTATTGGAGCAATGGCCAGGGCAGCCTATAAGGATTTTTCAGATCTGATAACGGCATGAGAAATGATTGAGATTTTGGCCAAAGCTGGGAAGTTACCGATGAGCAATACAAAGAATACTGCTTTTAATAAGGGATTCCAGCCAAAAAAGAAAGAACCTGAGGTGAATTATGTTCAACGCCAACGGACCTTCAGACCTCGATATTCCCCACAAAACCTAAGTCATCAACCTGCATACAACCCTAACCTTCACTTTCCGCACCAAACACCTACACCTCCTTATTACTCACCCCACCAAGTTGTGCCAACCATAAACGTCACCCCAACTCCATAATTCCAAATCAATAATGTTCCCACACCACAACCATATGTGCCAACTCGCCCAACCTATACCCGATACCCACCCGTACCTCCACAAATTTACCCAAATCACCCACAACCTCAGTCAAACGCCCAAAATCAAGGTCGCCTTCGTCCCCAAAACCTACCTCCTTTCCCAAGATTGTCCATTTCAAATGCGGATTTATTCCAAAGGCTGTTTGATGCTCACTCGTTTCGAGAAATCCTGTACGTCCTTTAGAACCACCATTCCCAGCGTGGTATAACCCGAATTTGACCTGCAAATACCATATGGATATCTCAGGGCATTCAATTAAAGATTGTGAGGCTTTCAAGACTGCAGTAAGGAAGCTTATTGCTTATGGGAAGCTTGACATTCAAGAAGATGCTGGACCCAGTATCGTCAACAACCTAATTCCCAATCATGGTGGAAGGAATATGGTAAATGCTTTGGAAATAGAAAAGTCACTAATAAGAGAGGTCATGAGCTTGCGTACACCGATGGCTGAAATATTCGAAGGGTTGAAGAAAGCAGGTTATAATATCATAATGCCAGCTACCACGATGAAAGAAGAGGAGAAGCATGATAAAATGTCAAATTGTGCTTATCATGGTAAGGGAATGGGACATGATATTTGAGGATTGTTGGGACTTTAGGGTTCGAGTCTAGGAATTGCTCACTTTGGGAGTAATACAAGCAGAACAAGGAGTAGCTTCCTCCGAAGAGGTTAATGTGATTGAACGCTTTATACTCAAGATGCCACCTCTTAACCAAGCCTCGACACCAGGGAAAGTAGTATTGACAGTCAAGAAGCCGACACCATTTACTTGTAATGACACCCACACAGTGCCATGGAGTTATGAAATAAGGGTAGAGATAAAGGGAATCGGGGAAAGGACTTCGGAGGATCGAGTTATAGAAGTACATCAGGAGGAAGATTCAGTGACTAACATAGTCGGGGTAAGAGGAATTACAAGGAGTGGGCGATGCTATAACCCAAGAGAAATAGAAAAGGGGAAAATTGTCAAAGAAGTGAGTAACGAAGAAACATCGAAAGAAGAGGAGAAGAGGAAGGAAGAGGAAGAAGAGTTCTTGAAGATAATGAAGCAAAGCGAATATGATGTGGTGGAACAGTTGAAGAAGACTCCGGCCCGAATATCTTTTTTGTCACTCGTCTTGACATCTGAAATACATCAGAATGCATTAATGAGAATTCTGAACGAGGCCTATGTTAAGCCTAATGTTACCCCCGAAAGTGTCATTGATATGGTGGACCCGGTGAAGCACATTAACATGATCACCTTTACTGATGAAGAGATCATTTCTCGGTCTGAGAAAAATCTGTGGGCTTTGCATATAACCCTCAAATGCAAAGGGTATATAGTTGCAAAGGTTTTGATAGACGGGGGGGTCTGCACTGAACATCCTACCTATGTCGACTCTGATTTCGTTATCAATAAGTGAGGATGAATTGTCACCTCCAAAAATGGTGGTACGGGCCTTTGATGGAAATTAGATAGGCATCTTGGGAGAGATGATGTTATCACTGGAGATCAGTCCAAGTAACTTCCAAGTGTTGTTCCAAGTTATGAATATTGAGCCTGGTTACACAATGCTCTTGGGGAGACCATGGATCCATGATGCTAGTGTTGTTCCCTCTACCCAGCATCAGAGTGTTAAATACATTGAAAAAGGGTCAGTCATTACCATATATGGGGAGGAAGAGATTATGTTGTCAAAACCAGTTTCAATGCCGTATGTGGAGAGTGCAGAGAAAGAGGAAGAGAATTTGTGGCATAGTTTTGAAATAGTTGAGATTGGAGTTAGTAAGGATGAATCTCCGAGGCAAAGTGTGGATCAAGTGATGGCCCGAATTATGACAAGTAGTGGATACGAAAAAGGAAAAAGCTTGGGCTCACAATTACAAGGTACTCGGTCGCCGGTGTCCTTCCAGGAAAAGTGGGACAAGTTTGGGTTAGGGTACGGAGCATCCCTGGACGAAAGAATAAGGAGCATGACTCTCAGAAAGAAAAATGATAAGGGCAAGATGAAGCATATTCCTCACCTGAGGGAAATATTCCCAGCACCAGCCGAGGTAATCATGTTTGGAGAAGTCATTCGCTCCCAATGCCATCCCACTATTAATGCATTGCATGAAGAAGACCCAGAAGAGAGCAAGGCAATCCGTCCCTCTGCCGATGAGGAACCACTAAAGAACTGGCAGTCCGAACCAATGATTGATGTGATTGTTTCCAAGTAATTGTCTAGTCATATTGTACTAAGCAGATATTTAAGACTAGCTATGTTTTGAGCTTGTGATTTATGTTATTTGAGACATTAATTAAATGAATTTGTATGAATATTCAGTATTCTTTCTTGTTGCACCTTTTTTGTTCTTTGCATTTGTCAGTTTCCTTTTTACATTTCTGTATAATATCTTGTTCTTCCTTTGTCATTCCTACTCTATTTTGCCTTTCCAACTCCACACCAATTACTTTCCAGGGATCTGAGTCTTGTAGAAAGTTTACCTCATGAAAAGGACTTTGAAAACTCATTAATTGATTCCCCTGTGATGTTTGATGAAGAAGACCCTGGATCTAATGAAGAGGGAGAAGTTGTTGAAAATTTTATAAAATTACTAGAGTATTCAGAGAAGGGATTCGACTTGAATGGCGAGGAAGCAGAGGTAATTAACATAGGGATTGAGGAAGAGAAGAAAGGGTTGAAAATGGTGAAAAATCACGAAGGTGAAGAAATGATTGCACTCTTCAAAGAGTATATGGATGTCTTTGCTTAGTCTTATCGGGATATGCTTGGATTAGATCCAGAGATAACATCTCATAAAATCCCACTATATCCAGATGTTGAGGCAAAGAAGCAGAAGTTAAAGAGGATGTGTCCTGATATGTCCCTGAAGATTAAGGAAGAGGTGACTAAGCAGCTAGAAGCAGGATTTATAGAAGTATTAAGACACCCAGAGTGGGTAGCCAATATTGTGCCTGTGCCTAGGAAGGATCGAAAAGTCAGAATGTGTATGGATTACAGGGATCTGAATAAGGCCAGTCTGAAGGATAATTTCTCACTCCTTCATATCGATGTTTTGGTTGATAACACTGCTAGGAATCACAAGTTTTTATTCATGGATGGATACTCGGGATACAATCAAATCTCCATGGATATCAATGACAAAGAAAAAACCACTTTCATCACTCCTTGGGGGACATTTTGCTACACAGTGATGCCGTTTGGATTAAAGAATATTAGGGCTACTTACCAATGCACTATGGTTACATTGTTCCATGACATGATGCACAAGGAGATTGAGGTGTACGTGGATGATATAGTTGCCAAGTCTAGAGAATGAGAAAGTCATGTGGCAATTTTGCATAAGCTGTTTGAAAGACTTAGAAAGTACAAGCTGAGGTTGAACCCTACTAAATGTGTTTTTGGAGCATCCACTGGAAAGCTACTCGGGTTCATCATTAGTAGAGAAGGAATAACGGTGGATCCAGATAAAGTGAATGCAATACAGGAGATGTCTACTCTTAAGACAGAGTGTGAGGTGAGAAGTTTCCTCGGGAAACTTAACTACATTGCTAGATTCATTGCCAACTTGACCAGTACTTGTGAACCTATATTCAAGCTGCTGAAGAAACACCAGCCGGGAAAATGGGATGAGGAATGTCAAGAAGCTTTTGACAAGATAAAGGCTTATCTAGTGAATCCTCCTGTTTTGGTACCACCTACATCTGGTCGGCCTTTGATATTGTACCTAATCATACTGCCAACCTCGATGGGAGCAATGCTAGGGCAGCATGATAAATCAGGAAAGAAAGAGCAGGCAATCTATTATCTAAGTAAGAAATTCAATGACTGTGAAGCTTATTACATGGCTATTGAGAAGAATTGTGTTGCTCTAGTATGGACCTCAAAGCGGCTAAGGCAATACATGTTGTATTACACTACTTGGTTGATCTCCCAAATGGACCCCTTGAAGTATATATTTGAAAGCCCTCATGTCTCATTAAGGGTTTCAAAATGGAAAATGATGTTATCAGAGTTCGACATACAGTACATGACTCAGAAATCCATCAAAGGAAGTGTAATTGCTGATCATTTAGCTGAAAACCCTTTGAAGGGTGGACAACTAATAATATCTGAGTTCCCTGATGGAGAAATATTGACAGTGGAAGGAGAAGAAGAAGATGAGGATGAGCCTGTTTGGAAAATATATTTTGATGGAGCAGTCAACATGCATGGTAGTGGCATAGGAGCCGTGGTTGTTTCACCAACTAGAAGGCAATATCTAGTCACTATCAAGCTAGATTTTGAATGCACCAATAATGTTGCAGAATATGAGGCCTGTGCTAGTGGTTTACAAGTTGCAATTGACTTGGGGATCAAACAGCCAAAGGTATTTGGAGATTCAGTACTCATTATTTATCAGGTAAACGATGAATGGCAAACCAAAGACCCAAAGTTAGTGCTTTATCAAAAGTATTTGACCCGGTTGATTGAGAAGTTTGAGGAGGTGACCTTTTCCCATTTGACTCGAGATAAGAATCAGTTTGCAGATGCCTTGACCACTTTAGCTGTAATGACCAAATTAGATATTCACAATAATGTCCAACCCATCCAAGTGAAGACACACAGTGAGCCTGCGTATTGTACCAATGTGGAGGGTGAGTCAGATGGTAAGCCTTAGTACCATGATATCAAACAGTATATTCAGCATAAAGAATACCCAACTGGGGCAAATGAGGTGAATAAGAAGACTATCTGTAGGTTGGCAATGACCTTTTTCTTGAGCGGAGAGGTTTTATACAAGAGAAGCCATGATGGCACTTTGCTTAGATGTGTGGATGCTCGTGAAGCTTGTATAGTCGTGACTGAAGTCCATGAAGGAATCTGTTAAACTCATGCTAATGGTCACATGATGGCACAAAAAATTCTAAGGAGTGGTTATTATTGGTCCACCATGGAAATAGACTGCATAGAATATGTACGAAAGTGTCAGAAATGCCAGATATATGCAGATCAAGTTAATGCACCTCCATTTCCCTTGCACAATTTGGTATCTCCATGGCCTTTCTCGATGTGGGAAATAGATGTCATTGGACCCATTAATCCTAAAGCTTCCAATGGTCATCACTTCATTTTGGTGGCGATTGACTATTTCACTAAGTGGGTAGAAGCTTCCTCGTATGCCAATATCACTCAAAAAGTGTTTTTGAGATTCGTCAAAAGAGATATTGTCTGTAGATATAGGATTCCAGAAAGGATAATAACAGATAATGCCATCAATCTCAACAGTGTTGAGATTCAAAAGTTTTGTGAGAGTTTCAAAGTCAAACATCATAATTCAACTCCTTACAGGCCCCAGATGAATGGTGCAGTTGAAGCAGCAAATAAGAATGTCAAGAAAATTATTGCCAAGATGGTGGTGAATTACAAAGACTGGCATGAAATGTTGCCCTATGCTTTGCACGCGTATCGTACCAATATACGATCAAGCACTGGGGCAACGCCTTTCTCTTTGGTATATGGAATGGAGGTCGTCTCTCCCATAGAAATTGAGATTCATTTTCTAAGGGTTTTGATGGAGGCAGAGTTGGAAGAATCCGAATAGGTGAAGACTTGGCATGAGCAGTTGAATATGATAGAAGAGAAAAGACTGACAGCTATTTGTCATGAGCAATTATATCAAAGCAGAATGGCCATCGCCTTTAACAAAAAAGTTCATCCCAGAGAATTTTGTTCAGGAGATTTGGTTTTGAAGAAGATTCTCCCTAATCAAGAGGATGCCAGAGGGAAATGGGCTCCGAATTATGAAGGCCCATACATAATCAAGCAGACATTTTCAGGAGGAGCATTAATTTTACAGAATATGGATGGAGAAGAATTACCAAGGCCTGTAAACACTGATATTGTTAAGAGATTATATGCCTAAAAAAAAGAACTCGTTAGGTTGAAAACCCGAAAGGGTGGCCTAAGTAAAATTTAGAGCAATCAAAAGAGAAAAAAGAAAAATAGAAAAAGGGGACCCGTTAGGTTGAAAACCCAAAAGGGCGAGATCTCAAAGGAAGTTAGTCTGAAACTCCTTGAAGGGTTCACCAAAATTGGGGCAATTCTTATTGGCAATTGATTAGCTACACTGGGGCAAAATTTTTGTCTGCATCCGATTGATTACACCGGGGCAATTTTTGTTTGATTTCAATTGGCCATACTGGGGCAAATTTCATGGAGGATTGAAGGAGAAGATGTGTTGAATAAAGTAGAATTAGAGACAATAGCTGATTTATCAAGCCGTTGCAGGGAATCAATTGAATGAGGAACAAGGAACCAGCACTAAGGCAAATTTCTCTTATCCTTTGTTTCTAGGCTTTCATCTTTCAAGTGTGTATCTTGCCAAAAGTTCATGTATGATCATATCACCAAATTAATAAAAGGAAGTTTGTTCATTCAATGAATTTCTGTTCATTCATGAATGCATGTTTACTCATTAAGTTATGTCTCAAATAAGATAAATTTAGAGTCAACAACTTGATTTGACAATTCTATAGTAATCATTCAATGATTGATTTGGACTAAAAGATCTCAGTAACTCAAAGTGCAGATTGCAATGCAATTTTTATTGGGTCAAAAAAAAAGGGGAGAAGGAAAAAGAAAGATAGAGAAATGAAAAAGGGAAGTAAGCAAGTCAAGAGGACTTCAAGCCAAACAAAGAGTCTGATGAAGGAAGATGCGTAAACGAAGGATTTGATTGGTCAGAGCTTTCCAGAATCGTCATTGGTTCAAATAATTTTTAATAAATAAAAAGAGAAAAAATAATAAATAAAAAAGAAAAAAAAAGGAAAAAGAGAGAAAAACAAAGAAAAAAAAGAAAATGAGAAAAATGGGATGAAGAAGGAAATCCTTTTTGGGTCAAGATGTCTTTTAAATTTTCGGGAGCATAGTTGTCTATTGTCTTTTAAATTTTGGGAGCACAGTTGCCCGTTGTCTTTTTTTCGGGAGCACAGTTGCCCGTTGTCTTTTAACTTTTCGGGACTCAGTTGCCTATTGTCATTTAAATTTCGGGAGCACAGTTGCCCATTGTCTTTTAGATTTCTGGGACTCAGTTGCCCGTTGTCTTTTAAATTCCGGGACTCGGTTGCCCATTGTCATTTAAATTTCGAGACCCAATTGCCCATTGTCATTTTACTTTCTGTTGAGCGCATCGGCTCCATGCATTCCATGCATTTTACTTTCCCTTGAGCGCATCAGCTCTTTGCAATTCGTTATTCTTGCGTTGTTTTATTTTTCTTTTGTATTATCTTAGGTATTTTTGGACAAAATATGAATTTATATCTTTACTCATTCCTTATTACGAAAATATGAAAAACTGTGGTTATTCATATTCTCTAATAAGAAACAAGTAAAGAGGGGCAACTGTGAACACCATATTTTGATTGAATTTTTTTTTTAAAATTTATTTCTTTTTAAAAAAAGGGTAAAAATTAAAAAAAATCAAAGAATTGTTGTCCACATTTTTAGCCCATCTTTCTAACCCAAATGCATAAGCCCACAAAAAAAAAATAAAAAAAAAATAATAAGAAAATAAAAAAAAAGATTTGTTGCTAATTTGTTTTTCTTATTTTGGTAAAAAATCAGTTTTGTCTCTTCTTTGTCCATTGTCTTTTTCCTTTATTGGGCATTCATTTTCACTACACTCACGTAGACACACCATGCCAGAGGGGACAAACTTTTTGTGCTCCCACTTTCTTTTGAAATGATCACGTAGCACACACCACAGCTCTCACATCCTCACCTGGCACTGCTGCACACACCCACCCACTTATATACACACTGCAGCATAATATAAAGAAAAAGCGAGATTGAGAGAGAGAGCTGAAGAGAAAAAAAAGAGAGGAACGAATAGACAAAGGCATATAAAAATTGAGGAGTTTGGTTGGGACCGGGGACTTTTTTTGGGCGGGTCTCTGGTGGTATCTTGAAAGAAATAGAAGGAAGGGAAAGGAAAATTTCTAAAAAAAAACAACAACACAGACTGTGAGGAATGGAGGGAAAGTAAGAATCAAGGAAAGAAGAAGATGATTGAAAGAAGAGAAGTCCAGGCTCATTTTTTTTGTGCTTCAAAAAAAAGGTAAAAATCTCATCTTTGTTTTAACTCAACATTTCGTTCTTGTCTTTCCAATATGAAATGGAATTGGTTTCCATTTGATCTTGGTTGACCTGAGGCTTTCAAGGTCATATTTTTGTTCAGCTGCACACATATTTTTTTTTCTTTTTTTTTCCTGAAAATACCACATAACAGGGAAGTAAAAGGGGGTTGAAAAAAAAACCAATAGATACACAAGGAGTGAAAAAAGAAGAGAGGCAGAGAACACACGAAAGAAGGGAGAGTGGAGACTACTGGAATACTTGGAGGAAAGAAAATAGAGAAGAAAAATTTTCTTGTTTTTGGCTTGAGTTCGCTTAACTAGAGTAGAGAGCATGTATCGTCCCTCTCTTCTAGCCCCTCATCAGTCACCAAGTTACAACATATTAGAAGCTTCAACCCCAACAAAATCCAATTCGAATAGAGCATCCCCAAAATTTTCAAAAATCAAGGAAATTATTAACCACCTCACTACTCGGAACCTTCACCATCACCTTGCTGCAACCCCACCATAATAGCCCATTTTTATCTTCAATCTCCATAGAACCGTGACCCACCATCAAACCAACACGCCATCCACCATCATCCTCACATTAAGCCATCTTCCTCACCAAAAAAACACCCTCTCGCCACAACCATCATGCTCCTCATCCCCCACTTCGCACCACCCCCTTCATCCACCACACCACCGCGCTCACCAGCCACATCGTGACCCGCCGAAATCCATGAGCCACTGTCCCTTTAGGCCTCCCAAAATCGGATCCCCTTCATCCACCCACAAAATTAAAATCCCACTCCTCTCCCAAATAAAAAAAAATAAAAAACCACCTAGTAACACCTCCCTTCACTCAAGTAACTGTGAGCCTTTGCACCACCACGAGCCACCACGCGTTGGTCGCCGTGCCAGCCCAACCGTTCCAGTTAAACCAAAAACTCGTCCCCGTTGTGAGCACTGTTCTCGCGTCTTCTTTCCTCATTTTCTTTCATTTATTTGTCTTTCTCTCGTGTCATCTTATGTTTCTTATCTTATGTTTTATTTATTTATTTATGTGTCTTCCCAATTTCATTTGTTTGTCATCTTTTGTTATTATTTTATTATTTTTATTTTAAGTGGTCCGTCCACTTCCTTAGTTTCACTTTCTTTTTGTCATTTAAAAAAAATAAAAAAGGCTTTAATATTTTATTATTTTTATTGATTCATCTGCTTTCTTAGCTTTTCATTTTTTTTCATTTTGAAAAAGGGTAGTTTGATTGTTAATAGTGGTATATATAAATAAACATATATATATAAACAAAATAAAAAAATGATGACAACATTTCATAAAATACCAAAAAGTCGTGAAAGTAAAGTTGTGAATTAGTGAGTTGAATTTGGTTTATTTTCGTTTCTTATTTGATTGGCTTAGTTTGATGTTTAACTACTATGCTGGTTGATGTAGTGATTGATCTTGGTTTTTAAAAAAAAAATCAGAATTATTTGAGTTGGGACAACTCGTTAATTTTGTAACTTTTGTAATTATCTGAGTTGTGACAACTTGATGATTTTTTTAAAAAAAATAATAATTAAATTGTTTCTTTTAAAAATAAAAAAAATCAACCAATTTTTTTAGATAATTTTAAATAATAAAAATTTGTAGTAAATTTGATAATTAGTGGGTGACGTCTCTAGCGTGACGCGAAGTTTCAGTTTCACCTATTCAATCTTTAATTTGATTAACGAGTCACGATGACCTATTAATTCAAATTTTTATAAAATAAAATAAAATTTAAAAAATATATAAAATCAATAAAAAAATTCATTTAATTGTAATAAATTTAATGATTAGTGAGTGACGTCTATAGCGTGAAGCCGAGTTTCACCTATTCAAATCTTAATTTGATTAACTGAGTCGCGACGACTTGTTAATTAAAATTTTTAAATTTTTTTATCAACCAACCCACAAGTATTTTTCAAAGAATTACATGACTTTGATTTTCTCATTGCAGCTGGGGATACATAGGAGCAGAATTTCTATTCTATTAAGCCAAAAATTAAATTTTCACAAAAATTTTTTTAGTGTTGTTTTAATAAAAGGGGTAAAATAAATATATTTGAGATTATCAAGTTTTGCACAATTGACTTAAGGTACCGTCTTAAGACGGGTGTGTTAGGGGTGCCGTGGGATTAAGTTTTCACCATTCCCTAAGCATAACCGACTCCCGAATTCAATTTGATTTTCAAAGACCATTTTCAAAGAAAGGTTTTCTAATTTTTTCTAAGTTAAAATAAAATTGGTGGCGACTTCATTTTCTATATTTTGAAATCCTACGAGTTGCTATTTTTCACCGCAATCACGGTTGTGACACCACTAACTGCAATAGAGAAAGGAAAAACATGTTAGAAACCAAATAAATAAAAACATAAGGAATGTTGAAATTCTGAAAGCCTAAGGTGGACCACAGTGTCTTATTCCCCACCTAGCGAGTTAAAGAGAAGGTCATTACCAGGGGTATTGAGGACATCCCTAATGCTGATTCTACAACATTTTTTGGCATACCAGCATATGAACTTAACTGTCGCAAGTTCCTCTGGAGTCAGGTGCTCTTCTTCCTTTTCAAACTGAACAGTCAAAGTGACCCACGCATCTGGGATCCAGTATAGGGGGAATCTGGGGTTCCTTTCGGCATTCAAATAAAAAGGGTGAAACCTCTTGGCCGCCGTCACTTTGAAAAAAGCTGTCTTAAACTCATTGAAGCTATCCTGAAAGATTTTAAAGGATTTATGATCCCCCCTAGACCGGATGGTAAGCCAATTTTTCTGCTCTGATGAGCCTTAGGGACACACCCGATGGTAAAAATAAAAAAAAAGGTGTTGACTGAGTAGTACAACCCCATTATACGGCAGAATCTTTCAAAGGCTATAATATAGCCCCTGCCGTTTGGATGAACTTGGGTCGGGGCTACACGAAGAGTCCGGAGAACGTCAATCTGGAACTCCAAGAAAGGCAATTGCAACCCCAACTTCACAAAAAAAACTCGTACAGAAACTTGAAATGAAAGCCCTCCTCTCGACTTGCACACACACTCTCATTCCACTGTGGACAAATGACCTGGAACTCATTGTCACGCGCCCTCTCGTCTGTCAGATGCACGTATTCCAGCGCTTGCCATAGGGCACCCTCAGAAGAATATTTGGAGAAATGATCCTAAACATTGTCTCCCACCCACGGGTATACCAACCCCGGACCATGGTGAATTTGGATTGGGTCTTCCTCTGCCGGTTCATGAGCCTCGGGGACCGACCCCCTGGTCCTCTTGCCTCTCACCATAAAAACCCCGAGAACATCCAAAAAAGGCCGATAAGTACTTGCCAGAATCATTTAAAAAAGAGATTCAGGCACGAAAAAAGGGGGCAAACTAAGAAGTTCGCACCCATATACCGGCCTTCTTTCCCTCCAAAATTTGAAATTTTGGAAAGACACCCCCACCGCGCATGTGCGGCGGAGATGGAGCTCTCAAGGGGCTAGGAGAAAATCCAAAAAAGCTAACTCGAAGGGCCATTACCCAGAGTCAGTAAAAGGAAACAACAAAATGAAAGCTCAACAAAACCAAAAGGGGAAGAGTTATCTTAAGCTAACGCTGAGAGCGATCAGAAAATCCTGAAAAATGGGTGAAAACTGCTCACGAATTGCACTTCTCTTCCACACAAAACCTCCAGATGAAGAAAATGTTTAGGAATAGGTAAAAACCATGCGACCTCAACCCCTCTTTATAAAAGACAAAACGGATAAGGGGCATTCTCATCCCTATAACCCATTAATTCAAAAATGCGCCCATCATGCACGTCTGCCTATTCAGAAAAGTCCACGTGGCCCACATAACTGTAGAGGTAGTTGAATGGACGATCGTGCAGTACCTTAAATGTCACGCAACACTCAAGGGCCAAGCCTAGAAGGTTTGCTCTGAACCCCGACTTTAGACCAGAGAAGCCATTTTAAATTTAAAAGCTTCATCACGGATGACGATCGTATACCACGGATCACGGGCTCTGGAAGCTCACCGATTTGACTTCTCAAGCCAAAGCACCAAACTGGGGGCAACATGACATCACCACCCCGGGGTAAGCGTTGGACTTACCCCGGCCAAAAATAAAAGACCGCGGATAGCAGAAAAGAGAGAAGGAAAGAAGGCAAGATATCAAAAGATTAAAATTTTTATTAATCCGACCTCATTCCAAACATCATCTTACATTAGAAAAATAGGAAAAAGAAAATATTGAGACATGGAATGTATAAAGAAAGAACAGCGGCTAAGGGTTGAATCTCTAGCACAAGTAAGTTTTTGGGTCAAATTAGTTTTAGAATTAAAGAATTTAGGTAGAATTTAGTTAAGTTTTCATTATTTTTGAGTATTATAGGTTTTTTATGTTCATTGACTAATGGAATAAAAATTTTTGATTGAAATAGGTTGGTTTTAATTTGGAAGAAAGAGAAAAATCTCATTCATGCTTCCATCGCGAGGCGAAGGTTCTCCATCGCTAGGCGAGAGTGCGTTCCATCACAAGGCGAGGAACATTCATCACGAGGCGAGATGCTGATTGGAAGGATCTTTGGAGCTGCTGGAGCTTACCTGTCACGCGGACCATCGCGAGGCAATGAAGGGCCATCGCCCCGTTATCCAACCAATTTTAAATAGCTAGAGAAAATATTTTTTACGGAGCTTTTATTTTGTTCTTTTTCTGAACTCCGTAATTTTGGGGGTTTTTACCTAGAGCTCTGCTCGGGTTTCTTCTTCTTTTACTTCCATTAATGATTCAATCTTGGGAACAACACCTTGAAGAATCAATGGCTTCTTCTTCTTCCATTTGTTTGATTTATCTTATCTCTTCCTCTTTCATTATGAGTAGCTAAATCTTTTTGAGTTAGGGTCAGATGAACATTGTGAAAACTCTTATGTAATTTGTTTTACTATTTCAATACAAGTTAATTTCATGTATTCGATCATCCTACTCTTTGCTTAATGCTAATCAATACTTAATCACTATTGATTTGATTTTGGGTATTTCTTCTAATTGGAAAATTAGTTGTAATGCTGGAATTGAGTTGGGTTGGCATAATTATGATTGAATATAGGAATATATTTTTATAATTATGTGTTCCACGAAATCATTGTTATTAATGCTTAATTTGAATTAATAATTACCTAAGGAATTGAGTTTTTTATTTTGGGTTAAAGGGGCTTTGAATCAATAATGGATCTAAGTCTAATATGTTGATTAGAACTTCAAATGCATGATTATCACTTGTATTGAGGATAAATCAGTAGCATAAGAGGATAAACAATGGGATTCAGACCCTAGCCGCTTTTCTCGATAGATTTTTTTTCTCCTTAAAAATCCAAAAATATTCTTTAATTTGTTAATTATTCTGTTTTTAATTCATTCCACTTATACTTGTTTAAAACCAATACATTCCAAGTTACTAAAAATTTATTTTCAGTTCAAGTAGAAACAATCTTTTCTTTTGCTTTGATAAATAATTACAATCCATGTGGAGATGATATTTCCTTTCTCATCATTATATTACTTGTTCTGATTCGGTGCACTTGCCAAACTAGTTTGGTTTTGTGAATTTATCTTACTAAGTTTTTGGCACTGTTGTCAGGGATTGTTGATTTGATTATCAGAAAGGCAAAGGAGTTACTACTTTGGACAATTGTTCCTATTTTCTTTTGTGTTTTGCTTACAATTTAATTGCATTAATTTCCTTCATTCTTAAATATCGTTGATTTGCTACTTGCTATTCTCTTATTTTCTGTTTATGCGAAGGAAAAAGGCAGCTGAATTTTTGCTTGATCTTGAGATTGTGAAAATAGAAAAAGTAAATAGGAAGCAAGCGAAGAAAGCAAAGCAACAGAAAATAACTCAAGAAAAACAAGAATCTACTTCTTCTTCTCATATTCTCACAGTAGAGATCATGGCTGCACAACCACCACCTAGGCGGACTTTAGGAGATTTTGGCCAGAGGAATAACCGTTAGAGGTTGGCTATTGAGTATCAACCACTGGAGGCAAATGCATTTAAGATCAAAACTTCTTTGTTGAATGTTCTCAAGCAAAATCAATTTTCTGGAGCGGATAATAAAGATCCTAACCAGCACTTGGTGAATTTCTTTGAGATTTGTGGTACTTTGAAGCTGAATGGTATTTCTGAAGAAGCTAAGAGGATGAGATTATTCCCTTTTTACTTTGAGAGACAAGGCAAATGATTGGTTACAATCACTTCCTCAAGGAAGTATTACTACTTGGAATGAATTGGAGGACAAATTTATAGACCGATTTTTCCTACTTCTAAGTTCATCAAAAGAAGGGCTGAAATCACCAGTTTTGAGCAAAAAGATGGAGAAAAACTTTATGAAGCATGGGAGCGGTTCAAAGGGCTTTTGAAAAGGTGTCCCGATCATGGCTGTGAAGACTTAATACAAATGCAAACATTTTGCCATGAGTTGAGACCAAATACAAAGATGATGCTAGATGCTTCGGCAGGGGGTACAATGAATAACAAGACAGCTGAAGAAGCAAGAGAGTTAGTGGAAGCGATGGCTTCAAATGAGTATCTCATTCATCATGATAGAGGAATGCAAGCAAGGAGGGGTGTTTTAGAGCTAGATGCCCATGATGCTTTATTAGCCTAAAACAAATTGGTCTCTCAATAATTGGAGGTTCTCACCAAATAGCTTCAAGCTTTACAAACAGGGTCCTTTCAATCTTATCATTCCAAGGCTGTGATGCAATGTATGAAGTGTGATTTTTGTGGGGGAGGACATGAGAATGGTAATTGTGAAGTTCAAAGTGATTCAAATAAGCAAGCTAACTATATGGGAAATTTTCAGAGGCAGATAGGGAATCCTTATTCTAACACCTATAATGTAGGGTGGAGGAATCATCCTAACTTTTCTTGGAAACAACATTAAGCTCCTCAGTCAAGCAAACCTCCTCAACCACAGCAACCTAAGGAGAAGCCTTCTGCTTTAGAAGAAGCATTGACTCAATTCATGCATATGACCCAAACCAATTTCCAAAATCATAAAGCTCATTTCAAAAACTAAGAAGCATTCATTAAAAACCTTGAGAATCAAATTAGATAGCTCTCAAAGCAACTTACTGAATAATTCAGGGGATAATTTTCTGGAAATACAGTGGATAACCCCAAAAATGAGTCATGCAAAGCCATAACTTTAAGAAGTTAGAAAACTATCACACCAAATGTGGTGGAGCCATTAGTTTTAGGATCTGATGAGACAAATGTGAGGGGATGTTAGATGAAAAGTCAAATAAAAAGAGTGACATGGTGAACATAGAAGAAAATGAAAAAGAAGGACAAAAAGAATTCTAACTTAGTAGAAGAAGACTCCATCTTGAGGAGAACAAAGCGTCAGATTTTGCAAGATGGGGATAAGCCTCAAGTGATTCCACCATATGTGAAGTTATCATATCCTCACTTGAGCAAGAAAAAGAAGAAAGAGGAGCAGTTTGCAAGGTTCTTGGACATTTTCAAATGTCTCCAAATCAACATTCCTTTTGCAGAGGCATTGGAACAAATGCCTACATATGCTAAATTTATGAAGGAATTGTTGACTAAGAAGAGGAAGTTTAAAGAAAATGAAACGGTGGCATTGACAAAAGAGTACAGTGCAATACTTCAAAGGAAGTTTCCCCCAAAATTGAAAGATCTGGGGAGTTTTACAATTTCATGCACTATTGGCAACATGACCATTGGAAAAGCTCTCAGTGGCTTAGGAGCAAGCATAAATTTGATGCCATTGTCTATGCTTAAGAAGCTTGGGGGAGGTGAGGTCAAGCAAACAAGAATGACTTTGCAACTTATAGATAGGTTAATTAAGCACCCTTATGGAGTCATGGAAGATGTGCTAGTAAGGGTTGATAAATTTATATTTTCAGCTGATTTTATCGTGTTGGATATGGATGAAGATGCAGAGGTACTTTTGATTCTTGGAAGACCATTTTTAGCTACTAGAAGAGCCCTCATTGATGTCTAGCAAGGGCAGTTAATGCTGCGAGTGAAGGATGAGAAAGTCACATTTAATGTTTTTGAAGCGATGCAACACCTAGATGATAAAGAAACTTCTTATCGGGTGGATTTGATTGATACTACAGTTGTAGAATCTATTCAGCATAATACTCCAATTGCACCTCTTGAAAGAGTGATTGTGAATGCTATTGATAATTCTGGTGAGGTAGATGATGAAATCATTGAGGAGTGTTTGCAGTATCTAGAAGCAAATCAAGCAAAGAGTGCTATCAGTAAGATGAAAGAAGAGCTGAGTAATGACAAGGTGGAGGGAAAAGTGAAACTAGAGTTGAAACCCTTGCCATCTCATTTGAAATATGTTTTTCTTGTCAATCAAGATGCAAATCCGGTGATAATCAGCAGTTCGTTATCAAAACTTAAAGAAGAAAAACTTGTAAGGGTACTTCGAGAGCACCAAACTATAATTGGATGGACTATTTCTGACTTAAAAGGAATAAGTCCAGCTTCTTGTATGCATAAGATCAAACTCGAGGAGGAATTCAAGCCAGTGGTTCAACCATAAAGAAGGTTAAATCCTACAATGAAAGAAGTAGTGAGAAAGGAGGTGCTGAAACTCCTTGAAGCCAGAATGATTTATCCAATTTCAGATAGTGCTTGGGTGAGTCTGGTTCAGGTTGTCCTAAAAAGGAAGGTATGACTATGGTGAGGAACGAAAAGAGTGAATTAATTCTCACTAGAATAGTCACTAGTTGGCGTATGTGCATTGACTACCGAAAGCTCAACCAAGCTACCCGGAAGGATCATTTTCCTCTTCCCTTCATGGACCAGATGCTTGAGAGATTATCCGGACAAGCCTATTATTACTTCCTTGATGGCTATTCCGGTTATAATCAAATTGCAGTCAATCCTGAAGACCAAGAAAAGATAGCATTTACCTGTCCCTACGGAGCTTTTGCATATAAACGGATGCCTTTCGGTCTTTGTAATGCTTCCACTACTTTCCAGAGGTGTATGCTTTCTATCTTTGCTGATATGATTGAAAAATATATAGAGGTCTTTATGGATGATTTCTTTGTTTTTGGTACTTCATTTGATCATTGTTTGTCTAACCTCACTAATGTTCTTAAGAGATGCATGGAAACCAATTTAGTCTTAAATTGGGAGAAATGTCACTTCATAGTGCAGGAAGGCATTGTACTTGGCCACAAGATTTCAGCCAGCGGTATGGAGGTAGATCAGGCTAAGATTGAAGTGATAGCAAAGCTACCTCCACCATTGAATGTGAAGGGCGTGAGAAGTTTTCTAGGCCATGCTGGCTTCTACAGAAGATTCATCAAAGATTTTTCAAAAATTCCAAAGCCATTGTGCAATCTATTCATTAAGAATTCTTCTTTTGATTTTGATAATGAGTGCTTGCATACTTTAATCTTTTGAAGGATAAATTGATTTCTACTCCTGTTATTATAGCCCCTGATTAGGAGTTATCGTTTGAACTCGTGTGATGCAAGTGATTATACAGTAGGAGCTGTATTAGGGCAAAGAAGGGATAAAATTTTTCATGTAATTTATTATGCAAGCAAGGTCCTTAATGAGAATCAAATTCATTATGCCACAACTGAAAAGGAATTGCTTGCCATAGTATTTGCCTTGGAGAAATTTTGTTCTTATTTGATTGGATCTAAGATTACTGTTTTCACTGATCATGCAGCAATTAAATATTTGCTAACTAAGGAAGAATCAAAACCTAGACTGATTAGGTGGATTTTATTATTACAGGAATTTGATCTTGAAATTAAAGACAAAAAGGGAAGTGAAAATGTGGTAACAGACCACTTATCCAGGCTGGAAAACTCAGAGGTCACCGCTAAAGAGAGAGATATCCTTGAGGAGTTTCTAGATGATAAGTTGTTGCAATTGAGGAGAGGCCATGGTTTGCTGATATGGCTAATTTCAAGGCTGCTAATGTTATACCTGAAGACTTTACATGGCAACAGAAAAAGAAATTTTTTTGAGATGCCCAATATTACATTTGGGACGATCCATTTCTTTTCAAAATTGGCCCAGATGGACTTCTCAGGAGGTGTGTTTCACAAGATGAAGGGCAGAAGATACTTTGGCACTGTCATGATTCCCCTTGTGGAGGGCATTTCAATGGAGCACGTACTGCTGCTAAGGTCTTACAGTCTGGATTTTATTGGCCATCCATATTTAAAGATGCATATAACCATGTGAAGGCCTGTGATAAATGCCAAAGAACAGGCAACATCTCCAGAAAGAGTGAAATGCCCTTGAATCCCATTTTAGAATTTGAATTATTTGATTGTTGGGGCATTGACTTCATGGGGCCATTTCCTTCTTCCTACTCCAATCAGTACATTTTAGCAGCTGTTGACTATGTCTCAAAATGGGTTGAGGTCATGGCCATTCCTGTAAATGATGCTCAAACAATGGCCAAATTTGTCAAAACGAATATTTTTTTCTAGATTTGGAGTCCCAAGGGTGTTGATAAGTGATGGGGGAACTCAATTCTGTAATAAGCAGCTGGAAAATATTCTGTCCAAATATGATGTTAAACACAAAGTGGCCACTCCCTACCATCCTCAATGCAATGGTCAAGTGGAGGTATCAAATAGAGAAATCAAAAGAATTCTGGAGAAGACAGTTGGTAATTCAAGGAAGGATTGGGCAAATAAATTGGATGATGCCTAATGGGCATAAAGGACAACCTACAAAACACCTTTAGACTTGTCACCATATCAGCTAGTTTATGGTAAGTCTTGCTATTTACCAGTAGAACTTGAGCACAAGGCATATTGGGCCTTAAAGTTCTTGAATTTTGATCCTACCTTGAGTGGCAAAAAGAGAATTAATCAGCTGCATGAACTAGATGAACTGCATGTGCACGCATATGAGAATATGGGGATATACAAGCAGAAGATGAAGGTCTATTATGACAAGTACAAAGCACAGAGAAACTTTCATCCTGGACAACAGGTGTTGTTGTTTAATTCACGGCTGAGGTTGTTTCCAGGAAAATTGAAATCTAAATGGTCAGGACCTTTCACTATCAAAGAAGTGACACCATATGGAGTAATAGAAGTGGAAGATTCAGTTTCAAAATGATCTTTCAAAGTCAATGGTCAGAGATTGAAACCTTATCTTGGTGGGATGATAGAAAGAGCACAAGCTGTTCTTGTTTTTCATGAGTCATAAAAATCATAAGGCGTCGAGCTAACGACGTTAAACTAGCGCTTCTTGGGAGGCAACCCAAGCAACTTTTCTTTCTTAATCTTTTTGAATTCATTTTAGGTAGATATTTTCTTTGTTTTGTTTTTATCCAAATGAAATGCTAGTGGTGATCTGATTTGGTACTTGTTGCTGCAGGGATGATGTTGAAATTTTATTTTATTTTTTAAGCAAGGAATGAGCTGTTGAAAGTTAGCATTAAAGCAGACGAAGTTCAGTTCATCGCCAGGCGACTGTCCTTGATCACCCAGCGATATCAATCTTCAGTCACCATCGCCAGGCGAGAATTTTTCATCGCGAGGCAATTTGAAAGGCAAAAGGGTTCTATACGCCTCCCAGCGTGCCATCGCCAGGTGAGAACTTTCATCACGAGGTGAATTTCTTCCAATTTGGTTCTGACTTTCATCGCCAGGCGAGAAGGGATGTCTCGCCAGGAGAGAAACTGATTCCAAAAGTTTAGAACTGACGCGGTGTTCAATCGCAGGGTGATAACTCATTATCGCGCAGTGAATTTCTTTCAATTTGCTTCTGACTTTCATCACCAAGCAATAAGGGATGTCTCGCCAGGCGAGAGGCTGACCTGAACAACTCGAATTTGAATTAGGTTGAATTGCGGGGTGATAACTCTTTATCGCACAATGAATTTCTAGTAAGTTGTTTCTGACTTCAATCACGAGGCGTTGCTGAGGCTATCGCGAGGTGATATGTGATGTGCAAATTCAAAGTTCCTCCCATAGCTCATCACCTCGTGGTAATTCTCCCATCGAGCAGTGAATTTTTCCCAAAAGCTACTGACTTATATCGCGAGACGATGATGAAGCCTTCGCCAGGCGATATGGGACGTGTAACTTCGGGTCTCTTTTCCAGTATCCATCGCCTCACGGCATGTCTTCATCGCAGGGCGAATTTCCATCAAGAGCTTACTGACTTTCATCGCGAGGCGATGATTTTTAATCGCAAGGCGATTTGAAAGACCAATTTTCTATGTACTTCCCAGAGCACTGTCGCTAAGCGATCAGTTTTCATCACAGGGTGAATTTCCAGCAATTTGCTTCTGACTTATTTCACCAGGCGATGGTGTATCATTCACCATGCGATGGCTCGATGACCATCTCTCACTCTACCCAGTGTGTTCCATCGTAGCATGACATTTTGTTGTCGCCATGTGATGGGTCGTATTCTTTAAATAGTTGGTCATTTGAAGTGTTTTCCCACGCACACATTCCACACTCTTTGCTAGGGTTTTCACTCAGTTCTTCCCCTCTCCTACATTTCCTCCATTTCTCTAATTCTACCTCACTCTTCACACTTCCTTCCTCTGCCATTCATCCTCAAGTATGTCTTCTCATCTATCTTCATTCTAGGGTTCATGCAAAATATCATTATTGTGAAGATTCTCTTTTGTTCTTTTTCTCATAATGCTGTTATGTTGCGCCCATGAGTTGTGCATGCTATCCAATGATTTTCATAGTATTATGTGACTGAAAGAATATAGGGATTTATGATCTTGGTTCAAGTTGTGAATTTATGGAATGGTAATGTACGGGCATCTTTGTTTCCAAATTTTCCCATTGCATATCCTTCACACACCACATGTTTGCTAAAATTCCCAATGATATTTGTCTTTTTTCTTGTTATTGCCCAAACATGTTTTTGAGGTTGTGGACTCTCTTGTCAATTGATTACATGTCAGTTACTTCTTGATTATGCGTGAAGCCTTGTGCAAATAAATGGAATTGACATGATAACACATTATTTCCAAGATTTCATTTTCAGAACATGGCATCCAAACAAGGAAAGCAAAAAAAGAGGAAGCAGGTTGAAGAGCAAGCACCTGAGTTTATAGAGCATTTGTACTACTCTGTTGAACATCAAGAAAGGTTCAAAGCTATCATCAGCAAGAAGAAGATAATCGCTAACCGAACCTTTGATTTCCATCAGGAGTCCATACCAGCGATTCAATCTGAAATTGCTAGGAGGAAATGGGGAAAGCTGACTCGATTTGTAATGATCATTGTCTGAAAATTGTACGAGAGTTTTATGCTAATGCCTACAGAGTTCCGGGCACATTCGTGTCTATGTTAGCTATGTCAGAGGCAAATCCATCAATTTTACTGGGTAACGTATTAATGAAGTTCTCAGTCTTCCCATTCCACTGGAGTGTGCTTATAAGTCCAGAACAGAAGGGATGATTGATTATTCTGAGTTGCTTGAGTACCTATGCAGGCCAGGTGCAGAGTGGTTCAAGACCCAGGATAATATTCCCTGGAGATTCAGAAGTGTGGATATGAAACCACTCGCCAAGGTGTGGTCTACATTTGTTCATCACACTATCCTTCCTTGTTCAAATAGCTCAGATGTCATCATTCACAGAGCACAACTCATTATTGCACTCATGAAGGGTGAATCCATCAACCTTGGTGATGTCATTGCTAGGGAAATGCTCCAAATTACGAATGATGATACTAGCACTCTAGCTTACCCGTCTTTAATTTGCTTGTTGTGTGCTAAGGCGGATGTTCCTGCGTCAGATACTGATACCATTGGGAAGCCCACAGCTCCAATTACAGCATAGTGGATAAGGAAACAACCATCGGGACCAATTGATGCTGCCCCAATACCGAAGCTACAAGAAGAGGAACCTAAGGCTCCTGCATCAGCCCCTGAGCCATTATCTTTAACTGATATACATCAGCAGCTTTCCACCATTCAGGCCACACATGCTTTTCATAGTAAGCACATTCAGTCTCTTGGAAGGCTGAATGCTCTGTGTTTCCAGTCTATGAGTAACATCGAGCTAATGATGAGGTCTCGGACTCCAAAATGGGGATTTGATTTATCTTTGCTTGCTGATGTGTCACTTGATCCTTCCACCGAGCAATACTTTCAGAGTATGATGCACCCATTTATGGGGCATAGCCATGGTGCTGGTAGGTCTGGAGCTGCTGCTCCAGATGTTGAGGAGGAACCAGTCAATAATCCTATCCAGGCGGATCAGGTTGCTGAGGATGATGAGGAGCAATTAGAGGGGGATATGGAGAGAGCTCAGACGCATCCGGATGATCAGGCTGTTGCTAAGGATGTGGGGAACTTAGAGGATGTTGCTGCAGAGCGTCATGATGGGATTTAGCTGCTGAGTCAATTGAGGACATTTATTTCTTTTATTTTGTTATTCTCTTGCCCAATTGAACTCTTTTGTTATTTTTCATTATTTTGGTTTTGTTAGCTGATGACTGGTAATTCTATTGACTGTGTGTCTGCCTTGATTTCACTCCTTGCTTAAAATTCAAATATTGTAACCAATTGTGAACTTGACACAAAGTTTTGCATGAGTTGTGTAATTAAGGAGCTGAAACTTTGCTTGAGTGTGTACCTTTTTCAGCAGCTCATTGTAACTTTTATCAAGGTGATATTGATTGTTATATGTCTTTCCTCACTCCCACAAACACTTATGAGTATTTGAGCCTAATCACTATCATTTCTTTCATGTGTGCTTCCATTGCATGTGGCATTTTTCAGAACTTGATTTAGTTCTTAGTTGTTGTTGCTTGCTTGTTCAGACACACTGAGGCATTTTTTTATTCTTAACTAAAGCCTAAATAAACCACCTGTATAGTTTGATCCTTTGCTTCCCCCTTGAGCTTTTAGCCTTTCTTTGCTCTTACCCCTCCTTACAAGCCCAAACTGGAAAACCATTGTCCATATTTACTTGGAGTTAGGTATGGATCATTTCATGACATTTCTTGGCCAATTCTTAAGTTTGGGGTTGCTTGAGGGCAAGCAATGTTTTAAGTTTAGGGTAGTTGTGGACTTTTTCTTGTCCAATGTAAAAATAAAAAATAAAAAAAATGAAAAAATGAAAAAAAATAGATCAAAACAAAAATAAATAATAAAAAAAGTTAAAAAAATAGTGTTTTTCATTTTGTTTCTTATTTCATTTGTTTTGAAGAATTGTTTTGGGGATTTTGGTACTGAATAAATTGAAGGATGGCTTATGAGTGTCATGAAATGACTTGTGTCTAATTCCAAGTACAAAAAGCCTCTTGTCCAAATGATTTCCTACCTGTACCTAAGCCCCATTACAACCCAAAAAGACCTCTTTTTGTGTGTGTGTGTGCATTGCATTGCATTTACTTCTCTAAAACTTTGTCAAGCTTATGGTAAGGTGCTACTTGTGATGTGAATTGAGTGTAATTTACACCTCTAGACACTTGAGTTGAGTGAACACTTTTTCTAGAGAGGAGTAGTGAAGATGGATTTGTTGCTCTTAGTGGATCCATGGTTTTGGTTACATAAAGCTGTGTTGATTGGGAAACACAAATGCAAAAGAGTAAGTGAATTGATTGTGCAATGATTGATGAAACTTTGGTGGGTTGTTCAATTTTGTGACTAAGTTTGAATGGATTATTTGAAAAATGAATCAAAACTTGGTTTTAATCTCCGACCCTTGTTTGAAATTGGTTGTTTGTTTGAGGACAAGCAAAACTCTAAGTTTGGGATTGTGTTGAATCTCTAGTACAAGTAAGTTTTGGGGTCAAATTAGTTTTAGAATTAAAGAATTTAGGTAGAATTTAGATAAGTTTTCATTATTTTTGAGTATTATAGGTTTTTGATGTTCATTGGCTAATGGAATGAAAAATTTTGATTGAAATAGGTTGGTTTTAATTTGGAAAAAAAAGAAAAATCTCATTCATGCGTCCATCGCGAGACGAAGGTTCTCCATCGCTAGGCGAGAGTGTGTTCCATCACAAGGCGAGGAACATTCATCACAAGGCGAGATGCTGATTGGAAGGATCTTTGCAGTTGCTGGAGCTTGCCTGTCACGAGGGCCATCGCGAGGCGATGAAGGGCCATCGCCTCGTTATCCAGCCAATTTTAAATAGCCAGAGAAAACATTTTTTACGGAGCTTTCATTTTGTTCTTTTTCTGAACTCTATAATTTTGGGGGTTTTCACCTAGAGCTCTGCTAGGGTTTCTTCTTCTTTCACTTCCATTGATGATTCAAGCTTGGGAACAACACCTTGAAGAACCAATGGCTTCTTCTTCTTCTTCTTCTTCTTCCATTTGTTTGATTTCTCTTATCTCTTCCCTTTTCATTATGAGTAGCTAAATCTTTTTGAGCTAGGGTCAGATGAACATTATGAAAACTCTTATGTAATCTGTTTTACTATTTCAATACAAGTTAATTTCATGTATTCGATCATCCTACTCTTTGCTTAATGCTAAACAATACTTACTCACTATTGATTTGATTTTGGGTATTTCTTCTAATTGGAAAATTGGTTGTAATGCTGGAATTGAGTTGGGTTGGCATAATTATAATTGAATATAGGAATATATTTTTGTAATTATGTGTTCCACGAAATCATTATTATTAATGCTTAATCTGAATTAACAATTACCTAAGGAATTGAGTTTTGTATTTTGGGTTAAAGGGGCTTTGAATCAAGGAATTGATCTAAGTCTAATATGTTGATTAGAACTTCAAATGCATGATTATCACTTGTATTGAGGGTAAATCAGTAGCATAAGAGGGTAAACAATGAGATTCAGACCCTAACCGCTTTTCTAGATAGATTTTTTTCTCCTTAAAAATTCAAAAACATTCTTTAATTTGTTTATTGTTCTATTTTTAATTCATTCCACTTATACTTGTTTAAAACCAATACATTCTAAGTTACCAAAATTTTATTTTCAGTTCAAATAGAAACAATCTTTTCTTTTGCTTTGATAAACAATAACAATCCCTGTGGAGACGATATTTCCTTTCTCATCATTATATTACTTGTTGCGATTCGGTGCACTTGCCGAACTAGTTTGGTTTTATGAATTTATCTTAACACTAAGGATCCCAGAGAAAATGTGGATGTGACGCAGCCAGAACGTCATGAGCACTCAGAGTCGTTGCCACCACCACGGCTCCACCAGGACCAACCTCGGCCTCTTGAAAAAGTGGATTGGCTTCGAAGAACATTGGTAAACCAGAACCCCGGAACTAGTGTCAAATCTTCTGCATTGTCTTCTCCTCAACGATGGTAGAGGCCGGGATGCTCTCTCTTTTGTCAGAAGGGACGCAAGCCTTCATGAAGAAGTTCATTCCACTAGAACCTTGGCCAGCTTTTTGAACACCCCAGGCTGCTCCAGAAGCCGTTTCAATAGTCCCTCTGACCCTTCCAAGTGCTCTTGAGGGATGATACATCCCCCAAGCCTTGGAAAAGAGGAGGAAAGCGTAAGCTCAGGCCCTAAACGCCTCCATCCAACACAACAGATGGCTCAACTCTCCCCCAGCGAAGTATCAAACAAGCAACCACATCGCATACGCTAGGGAAGAGAACCACCTGCCTTAATTACGCTGGGAAGGAAAACCACTCGTCAGAGAAATCACCTGCTATGGGGCAGAACAATTTCAGGCATTTAGGAAAAAATAAGAACATCATGACCTTCATAGAGGGCAAAACCCTCCTTGAATGAAACATACAGAGAACCATCATACAAAAAAGAGCTCACACTTAGGCAAAAGCACAAGGAAGAAGGGAACACGAGGAAAGGAATGCCAGCTTTAGCACAAACATCCCCTATTTATAGAAGGAATGGAGTGTTCCGATCGATCCAATGAAAGCATATTGAACACGCAAAGCAAATAAGAACCTTAAATGCCCTTCATCTCCGATTGGACGAAGGAAAAGTGTGCAGCTGGGAAATGTCATCCAATTGATTTCTCCTTAAAAAAGATTGTTAATTCCCAATAAAGTCAAGGCAACCGTTTCCCAAAAGGGAGTCAGCACATTCTGGCAACACATACGATGACGCAAAGCCCTGCGAAACCATACACGGGGCCAAGAGACATACCTCGAATGACGAGATAGCAACAGATGCCAACCTAGGAGGTATCCCCAAAGTACACCAATAAGGAACCACGGACCCCGTCCAAGATGTAGTACCTTAACACTTATTTTCACTTAAGCGCCAAGCTAGGGGCAACTGTTCTGGGACGTAGTCCGGGGTCCTGTGAGAAGAAGCTCACCCATCGTGGGAATTACGAGACCCCGTCGTTATGAACCTCAGTTAGGCCTTCCGAATATCCTGTAGAGTCCCATGATCACATTCCTTAGGTTTGCGCAGGACCTGACACCTGCCACTTATGAACCCTAGGGTGTAGGGACCATAGCTATCTGCTACAGCAGGTGGCCATTAATGCGACATCCCTAAACTTTAGGGATCTGTCTGGACGATCGTGGGAGGGAGACACCCACCGCCAGGGCTCCGTCTGAACGAATGTGGAGCAGAGGCACCTTCGCATCAGGCCACGATCTTAACATACGTGTACCTCGCTCTGATCATGAAGGGACCACACACATGCTCTATAAGTATCAGGCTAAGTTGTTCTATTAAGCAATATATATTTTTTAAGGTTAATATTTGAACATACCTCTGTCATTCCCTGCCTGACTTGAGCGTTGGAGTCCCTTTGCAGGTAACCAACCCCTCTCGGATTACCGAATAGTGGCAGCAGAAGGAGAAAACTACTATACACGTGTCTTCTCAGACACTCTCCGATTCCACACCAGAACAATACTACAAGGACATATTTTCTCTTCCTTAGACTCCTCCATTCCACTATTTTTTTTCTACAGAGCACAGAGTGAAAATCAGAGTTGAACGCATCTAATTTGGACAAAGAATTGAAAGCAGATACACTAATTTATTACTTCAATTTCCTAGCTATTCATGATTCTTGGGTCTCTTGGGTCTTCGGATAACTTGAGTGTTTGAAACCAAATAAAGCCGTGTTTCAACTTTCAAAGGCTTGCCAGTAATTTGTATGAAATGAAGCAAGAATCAAGAGCAAGTCTCTAGTGCCAATGAACACATGATTTAGCAGTGCACATAGACTTTTCTTTTGGGTACAGAGAGCCTTGTGTAGATTGATGGTAAAGAAATGGAATAGAATAGAAACTTTCTTTTAGTTTTTTTTATTAATAAAATGAAAACTATTTTTCATTTTATTATTAAATATCTAAATAATAATATTAAAATTTTATCATAAAATACCCAAATAAAGCACTATATTGTACAAGCCTGAGTGACAAGGGGTCAACGTCTGTATACAATTCAACGAAAGGATAATGCTTTATACAAACAATATTTACTGGAAATTACAATTGTGTAAAATCATTCATATAAAAAAATTTGTGCAAAATCATTACAATTGAATAAAGATTCGTACGTGCAGGGAAGTTTTGACGTGAGACTTAACAAATATAGCGATGTATCTAATCAAGCAAGAATATATACGACTTTTAATATAAATATAAGGTTTAATTATTTTTTTAGTCCATGTAATTATACTTATTTTTTTATTTTGATTTTTATAAAAAATTTATCATATTTTAATTTCTTTAAATTTTGAGATAAGTAAAATTAATTTTTAAAAAAGTGTACGAAATAAATTAATTTCACCTGCCATGAAATTTAAAGAAATTAAAATTGAGTCAAAAAATTTATAAGAATCAAAACAAAATATAAATATATTTATATGGACTAAAAAATTAATTAAGCCTAAATCTAATCATCCAAGTGTTGTAATTTTTTCTTATTTTCAAGTAATAGCTACAATTTCATATTTTTTAAAATATTAATTCATAGTAAAACAATAAAAATTTATAACTTTTAGAATGAATAATAATGTACATAATATACCGGTTACCGATGCACTATTTTTCTAAAGGTATGCTATCAAAATAATAAAAATTCATGCAACAACAATTGGTCAATTCTACAAGAATGAAATTGCCTTTCATTACGAATATTGACTATTCAAATATGGAGTTATGAATACCTAAAATAGCCTACAATAGTTCTATAGTTAGAAACAGAATTATCGTTCTTGCTTGCGAAATATATTTTGTCACTAACAAGAAATCTATCAAACAAATATCACAGTGAAAATTATTTACAACCCTGTCGATTATAATTTTTTATATGATATGATAAAATGTTTATTTCCAACTATGTTGCTTCAAATACCTCATGGATATTAGAAATTGAAATAAAAATGGATTCAATCTCATAATGTGAATGCATCAAAATAATGAAAGATCTTAAAAAGAGAATATTACCTTCTATGTTGTGAGCCACCATGGCATCTATCCACATATAGTGTTACCACGAAATAGTAGATACCGTCACTCAGTTTGTTCAAGAAGCTGAGGTAGGAATGTCTGAAAGAACGACAGAGAAATAGTGGGCCTAGGAATCCCCAAAATCCAACAGCAAATCCCAGACTTAAGCTCATATAAAATGCTTCCGAGAAAATTGACTCCTCTCATGATCAAATACAAATGGCTCATGAGGTGTTGGTGTCTCATCTTCTGAGCAGATTTTATTAAAGTGGCTTTCCACAAAGATCCAGATTTTCTTGGTAACTAGAGGCATCAAAGCTTTGCAATTGTGTTCCGATTGGGATTTTTCCAATGAGGTGATTGTTTGACAAATCCAATACACTGAGACGATCAATTTGAGCAAGGCTAGAAGGAATCCTACCAGAGAAATGATTTCGTGACAAAGCAAGAAATTCCAATGATTTTAAATTCCCAAGCCCAGATATTATTTCCCCACTCAAATTGTTCCTTGATAAATTCAAGCACACCAATCCAAATAAAGATCCAATTTCTCTAGGTATTTCTCCCCGTAGATGATTGTTGCTTGAGAGATCAATGCTATTAAGAAGCAACTCTGGACTTCTGAACACATCTTCTACGCCTTTCCACATCAATGATTGTTGCTTGATGATTCTGCTTGTAAATGTTGAGATTAGAATTGCCATCGAGCCTAAGAGACTGCAACATCAGAAGATTCCCAAACTGAAAAGGTATTCCTCCAGCAAGAGAATTGCCTCCAAGATCAAGAAACTGCAATTGTACGAGATTTCCAAGTTGATATGGGATTGGTCCAACTAGAGAATTAGAATTGCCTCCAAGATTAATAAGGTACTTGAGCTGTAAGAGATTTCCAAGTTGATAAGGGATTGCTCCTTCAAGGTTGTCGCGACCGGTGATCGAGACGAAAAATAACAACTCGTTGAGATTTTAAAATATGATAAAATAGAAATGGAGTCGCCACCAATTTTATTTAAATTAAAAAAAATTAAAAAACCCTTCTTAGAAAATGATGTTTGAAAATCAGATTGGATTCGAGAGTCAGTTATGCTTAAGGAAAGGTGGAAACTTAATCCCACAGCACCCCTAACACACCCATCCTAAGACGGTACCTTAAGTCAATTGTGCAAATTCTTAACAATCCTTAAAAATATTTATTTGATCCCTTTTGCAAAATATTATAACTATTTATAAAAAAGGAACTCACAAATTATGAAAATTTAATTTTGGCTTGACAGAAATAAAATTCTGCTCTTACGTATTCTCCGGTGCAATGAAAAACTCAAAGTCACGTAGTTCTCTATGAAATAATTATGGATTGGTCGATTTTAATTAAAAAAATTTAAGTGGAAGACAACCACGTGAAAGTGGTTTGATTTATTTTATTTTTTTTAAGTTTTGTCTTTACCTTTTCATTTTTATATATTAAAAAAAAGAAAAAGAAGGAGAAAAAAAAGTGGGGATACCACGTGAAAGTGATATTCTGTTCAAAACTTGCTTTTACACCTTCTTTGTATTTTTTCTTTTTTAATTATTTTTATTTGAATATAAAAAAATTAAAAAAAAAAGTTGGAGACAACCACGTGAAAGTGGTGTTCCGTCCAAAACTTGCTTTTACCTTTTTATTTTTTTTATATAAAAAAATGTAATAAAAACAAGGAAACAAGAAAGAGGCTTTAGCCTCTGAAAGAAAAAAATGGAAGAGGCTTTTAGCCTTTGATATAGGTGAACAGAACAAAGTGAAAAAGGCATGGTGGGGATGGTGAACCGCGCCTGCATCACGGTGGTGGCCAGAGCTCTAGTTCGCAATGGATGGAGCAGATCTGATGGCTCTATGAGTGTTGAATCTGATTCTTGGTGGATCTGTGGGTGAAGGGTGAAGGTTGAAAGTGGGATGGTTTATGCGTGGTGTGGGTGGCCGTGTGGTGGTGGTTTGTGTGGTGGACATTTTGGAAAGTCACGGTGGTGATGAGAGGGGATATTTTGTTTCTTTTTTTTATTTTTTATTTCTTATTATCTCAGCACATCTCTTTTCCTTTTAGATTGAAAATGTAAATATGAAATTACAATGTGATAGTTGAATGCATAGTGAAGCACGGGTACAACTCAACTAAAAAGCAAAATTTATCTTATATTCAAGTTAAAAGCAGAAGAGATTCGAAATATTCTTACCTTTGAAACTCAACAGGAAATGAGAAAGTCTACTTGTCTGCTTGTTTCAAAACACTCCGTCTTTCTGTTAGCCTTTCTCTCACGCCCCTTCTCAAAAATAAATGTTCTCAGAAAACCTCTCCAAAGCTTCTTTTTTTTTTTACACTTTCCTCAAACAAACAAAAATTTACTCTCCAGAATTTTCAAGGATTTTCTGTTCGTTACCCTCACACTTCTTCAAAAAAATCTGTCTCCCCCTATTAAACTTCCTCTTCTACCTCCTGTAGGCAAGGGAAAAATTTTATTATCCCTGTTCGCCTCCTCTTTGCCAACTTTTTGCAAATTTCTTCCTCAAGCCCTAAGCTGTGTTAATTGTTGCAGGCTTTTGACAATTGTTAACAGATAAAATTTGTCACAGCAGCTTTTCTGACAAAATCTCTAACAAATCACATGTATCCAAGCTGTCAAAATTTTCAATCAAATTATTTCTTTTAAGCTGATATCAACTATTTTATTATTTTTATTATTTTATTATTTTATTATTTTTTTAAATATTTTTTAGATTAAAAAAATAAAAAAATAAAAAAATTACAAAGTGATAAATGGACTAAGACATAATTAGAGGATTTAATTAAGAATGTGAACAATTATCAATTAATTTTTTTCTTTTCCTTTTTTTTTGAAGACTCATTTTTTTTGAGTGTTCACCATTGCCCCTCTTTACTTGTTTCTTATTAGATAAAAAGAAAAATCATAATTTTTTCATATTATTGTCGCAAGAAACAAGTAAAGACATGAACTCCAATTTTGTCTGACAATGCATAAAATGGCAAATGCAAAACAACTGC
Source organism: Ormosia semicastrata (assembly GCA_029884595.1). Classification (NCBI taxonomy): domain Eukaryota; kingdom Viridiplantae; phylum Streptophyta; class Magnoliopsida; order Fabales; family Fabaceae; genus Ormosia; species Ormosia semicastrata. Next base: position 11,941,233 of record JAQQTO010000041.1, read on the forward strand.
AAGAAATGAAATGCAAAGTGCCAATGTGCTCAAAAGAAATTAAAATGTAGGGAGCTGACGCGCTCAATAGAAATTTAAAATGCAAGGAGCCGATGCGCTCAACAGAATTTAAAATGCAGGGAGCCGATGCGCTCAACAGAATTTAAAATGCATGGAGCTGATGCGCTCAACAGAATTGACAGGAATTAAAAATGTATGGAATGCATGGAGCCAATGCGCTCAACAGAATTTAAAATGCAATGGGCAATTGAGTCCTGAAATTTAAATGACAATGGGTAACTGAGTCCCTAAAATTTAATTTGACAATGGGCAACTAAGTCCCGAAATTTAAAAGACAATGGGCAACTGAGTCCCAGAAATTTAAAAGACAGTGGGCAACTGAGAACCAAAAATTTAAATTGACAATGGGCAACTGAGTTCCAAAATTTAAAAGACAATGGGCAACTAAGTCCCAAAATTTTAAAAGACAGTGGGCAACTGAGTCCCGAAATTTAAAAGACAATGGGCAACTAAGTCTCGAAATTTAAAAGACAATGGGCAGCTGAGTCCCTCAAAAATAGAAATTTAAAAAGGCAATAGGCATCTTAATCCAAAAAGATTTTTCTTCTTTTTCTCATTTTTCTCATTTTCTTTTTTTCTTCATTTTCTTTGTTTTTCTCTCTTTTTCCTTTCTTCTTTTTTTGTTCCTTTCTCTCTTTTTTTTATTAAAAGTCCTTTGAACCAACGATGACTTTTGGAAAGCTTTGACCAATCAAATCCTTTGTTCACGTGTCTTTCTTCCTTAGACCCTTCGGTTCTTTCTTTCTTCTTCTCCTTTCTTTTTTTTGTTTTTGGCTCTCAACTCTCTTTTTGAGAAATGAGATGAACCTTTGCTTGGCTGATTCATTGAGAGAAAATTTTGCCCCAGTATTTAACTTTGTCCTTCATCTAATTGATTCTCTAAAACTACTTGATAACTCAATCACTATCTCTGTTGCTACTTCCTTTAACACGCCTCTCTTTAATCTTTCAAAAATTTTACCCCAGTATGGCCAACTGAATGCAAACGAAATTGCCCCTGTGTAGCTGATCAAACATAATTCAAAATTGCCCCAGTTTGGGTGCACCTTTCAAGGCGTTTCAGGCCAACTGTCTTTGAGATTTTGCCTATTTATTTGCCCTAATTTTTGCTTAGATTGCCCTTTCGAGTTTTTAGACTAACGAGCTCCTTTTCCTTTTTTTTTTCTTTTTGCTCTAACTTTTGCTTAGGCCGCTCTTTCATATTTTCAACCTAACAAGCATTTTCTCTCCTTTTTTTTACTCGCGTACCTTCTCTTTCATCAATTGGGATTTCCAAGTTTTCTTTGAACTGAATTGTTCATCAGGAGATTACCATTAAATGGTCAAATCATAATGTTGTACTCATGTTCACCTTACTTGAAGCATTACGTAACAGACATTCATGAACTCAAAAAGTATAATAGAGAAGAAGGAAACAACTTCTAGATTGTTCTTGGAAGTTTGACTACAAAAAGGGTATTATTTACAAAGGATAAAGACACAAGAAGTAGAATAGCAAGAAAGCCAAAGTTTTTTTATAGTATGGACGTTATTGATCTTTACTCGACAACTAGACATCATGACCATTGTTTTATCAGGTATCTACAAAAAAATATCCTCATGTAGGGTATCAAATGAATTTGGCTCAGAGTATGTCATTTGTGAACAAAATTGCCTCAGTGTAAGTCACGAAACTACACTAACGTAGGTCAAATTGAATCAAGAGAACGACAAAAAAATTGCTCCAGTTTAGAGTCAAATCGAACAGAGTAGTAATTTTCCCTAGTGTAAGGTCAAATTGAACCAATGAGAAATTTGCCCCAGTCTAAGATTGAATAGGGCAGAAACTCACCCTGGTGACCAAAAGATTTGTTCCAATGTAGGTCAAATTGAACTTAGGAGAAGAATGCCCCAGTGAGGGACCAGCTCGAATAGGGTAGAAACTTGCCTGGGTGTAAGTTTTTTTTTTTTAAAGAGCAATGAACTAGATACTTAGATGAGCGTAACATTTGTTTCAAAATTAAAGTTAGTGAAAATGACAACAATCCTTCATTGATCAGAATGGACTTTTTAAGGCTTGTAACGTGGCCAAGGCTAGGATTTATGAAAGGAAAGATATAAGGCTCAAATAAGTGTTTAAGAGTTGAATGGGACCAAGGATCCTTGTTCAAAGTTAAACTTTGTCAATTGCCTTTGTACTTTTAAGCACACTTTTCTCTTACTACTCTCTATTTCTTCCTTTTTCTTTTTCTTCTTCTTTTTTTTTAGTTTCTTCATAATTTTTTTTCTTTTTCCATTATGCTTCAAAATAGCCACCATGACAATCAACATTTGCTTTGTGTCATCCCCTAGTGTAGGAGCGATACTTGTCGAGGGTTTATTGAAGAAATTTTCAAGCTCAAAATGGACAACGAGAGATAATGAAAAGATGAACTCTTGTGAAAGATAGAGAAAGATGGTCAATCTTCATTTCAAATCTTGATTACTCATTTAAAAAAATAATTAATTTAGAGATGAAAGGTTAATGCACACCAAGTGATTACTTCTTTGCTCTCTTTTTATTTTTCTTTTTTTTTTTTGCAAATTACACTTGCACACGTGGACCTTATGACTATTGACATCTATCAAAGCAAGGATTGTTAAGAATTGGAGTCCAACGGGGTTCAAACAAAAGGAAGACATTTTAAATAAACAATAAAAAATAAAATGACCATAAAGACAATGAAAATGATAGAAAACAAGATATCCATGCAAATTTATTACATTAATGCTTCAAGAAAGTTAACATAAGTCCATCATCACTGATTTTTTATGGCAATCACTTCAATCAACTCCTCAGATCTCCAATTGTTCAGAGGTTTCAAGTTGATGGAGGGCGAAGGGTGTTAGTAGGGTAAGATGGTGGATGGCGGGTTTGGTTTTGCATGTAGCTCACTTCCGGATCTTTTTCCTTAGGGGAAAAACTCCTTCTTGAAACTACTTTCATCATTGCCAGTTGGCAATTTACCAACTTTTACCAAAATTTTGATCTTTTCCCCGGCAGCTATTAACTCAGCAAAGTCTAGATAAATGGAGCCTGTCATTATTTCAATATAAGGAGCTCCCAGAGTCCTTAGAAAATATGAGCACATTTTTGTCAATGTCAACGGTGGTTGCACTTGTGCTGCGAGAGCTCTCCATCTCTGGGCATGTTGCTTGAAAGCTTCCTCATTTTTCTTTTGCATTGAGCCCAATTGTTCCCGGGTAGGAGCTGCATCCAGATTAAACTTATATTGATCCATGAAAAGATCAGCCAATTCCATCCAACGAGAAATCTTAAAGCGATTTAATTGAAGATACCACTCTAAAGCAGGGCCTATAAGACTTTCGTGGAAAAAGTTAATGAGGAACTTATCATCCTTGGACCAAACAGCCATCATGGTTCCATAACTGATTAAATGAAACTGAGGGTTACCATTCCCGTCATACTTGGCAAAATGAGGAATTTTGAAGTCTTTAGGGATTACGACATCCATAGTAGGACACAGTTCTTCTATTCTAAGCAGTCCATAAGCATTAGGGCCCTTGATCGCTTTGATTTGCTCTTCCATCATTTCCTTCCATTCTTCTTCCATCTTATCCTTTTGAATTGCCACATGACCACTCCCAGTAAGAAGTCCCGTTGTCACTGGGATGGACATACATGGTTGTTCCCATGTGAATTCAGCATTATCATGAACCTCATTTCGAGTATCCTCTTAAGAACGATATCCTTTTCCGATAGGAATTACTAGCGGTGCAATATCTAAGGTTCTTCCCACAACAGGCATCTCAGTGGTCATCCCGAGGTTTGTCCTCACTTTTGTGCTTCCGGCCGCCCCAATCAAGGTGAGAGTTTCTCTCATGGCCAACAATATTTCCTTCATTCTTCTCATAAACTCTGTCATTTAATCCATCCTCCCTTTAATCTCATCAACTTCCATACTCAAGTTTCTTCCTTCCTCAGGGTTATTAGCAGTCATTTTGGTTTGAGATCTAGGATTGTGAATTTGGGTTTGATTGGTCTCTTCTTTCCTAGGCTGCACAATGGTTCAAACCAATTTGATTTATTAAAAAAAATAATATTTAACAAAGAATGAGATGAAATGCATGAGGTGCGTAAAATGAATGAACTTTGAAAATATTTTTTTATTATTTTTCTTCCCTTTTTTTTTTAAATGCTATGTCATGAAAATGTAAGATGTTTTGTATTCTTTTTTTGATTGATATGAATGCTATGAAAATGCAATGTATCTTTTTCTTTTTTCTTTTTTGAATGCCAGGTATGAAAATGCAAGATATTAAAAAAAAACTAAGAATGCAATGAAAATGTAAGATTTTTTTTAGAATGTTAGGAATATCATGAAAATGCAAGATGCTATTTTTTTTAAAAGAAAATGCTAGGAATTCTATGAAAATGTAAGATGATGTATTTTTTATTTTTTTATTTAAAAGGAAAGAATGACATGAGAAATTGGTAGATAAAGAAAAAAAAATGCTCCCTTTGTGCCCTAGTAGAGTGGAACTTAAAAGTTGAATTTCCTTAAAGTCACGACTCTAATTTTGGCAGTCATTATGTTCAATATATCAGTGCAAGATTTTTCAGGACAAGTCTAAACTTCTAAAAGTCATGGTCCTCAGATTGCTCCTATCTCAAAAGACAAAGACCCAATTCATGAATTAATCACAAGTAGGGATAAACCCTCTCAGTATGACTAATCCATAATACTGGTAACAATCTGAGTGGTGTCTCAACAAATGTCAATTGAGCATAAATCCCCTCAATAACAAAAGTCAAGACACCACATATTCCTTGGGTTCGCACAGACTCGGGTATAGAGCCCAAAAAGTGTGTGAGTTAAGTGATAGTGATGTGTGTGAGGGAGTATACAAACCTGTACAAAAATTTAAAAAGATAAAATTACCCCAAACCTACAAAAACATATATACAATAGCCAATCAGCAATCATCTATCCTAGGGTTTTAAAATTATGCACAATATATTTACAGGTCACAATATACATAAGATGATGCCATTAGATATTTACATAAAAGTACTAAATAAAATCTATTTACAAACAAATAGGAAAACAAAAACAAAGACAAAAAGAGGTAAAATAAATAAATAGAGATTATTAATAATTTGCATAACTAACAACAACAGGTCTGACTCTCCAAATATCTCTCCAGTGGAGTCGCCATCTGTCGTGACCGGTGATCGAGACAAAAAATAGCAACTCGTTGAGATTTTAAAATATGAGAAAATAGAAATGGAGTCGCCATCAATTTTATTTACATTAGGAAAAATTGGAAAATCGTTCTTAGAAAATGATCTTTGAAAACTAGATTGGATTCGGGAGTCGGTTATGCTTAAGGAAGGGTGGAAACTTAATCACACAGCACCCCTAACACACTTGTCCTAAGACGGTACCTTAAGTCAATTGTGCAAATTCTTAACAATCCTTGAAAATATTTATTTTACCCCTTTTGTAAAACATTATAACTATTTATAAAAAAGGAATCCACAAATTATGAAAATTTAATTTTGACTTGACAGAAATGAAATTCTGCTCTTACGTATCCTCGGGTGCAATGAGGAACTCAAAGTCACGTAATTCTCTATGAAATAATTATGAATTGGTCGATTTTAATTAAGAAATTTTAAGTGGAAAACAACCACATGAAAGTGGTTTGATTTATTTTATTTTTTTTAAGTTTTGTCTTTACCTTTTCATTTTTATATATTAAAAAAAAGAAAAAGAAGGAGAAAAAAGTGGGGATACCACGTGAAAGTGATATTCTGTTCAAAACTTGCTTTTACACCTTCTTTGTATTTTTTATTTTTAATTATTTTTATTCTAATATAAAAAAATTAAAAAAATTAAAAAAAAAAGTGGAGACAACCACGTGAAAGTGATGTTCCGTCCAAAACTTGCTTTTACCTTTTTATTTTTTTATCTAGAAATATTGAAATAAAAACAAGGAAACAAGAAAGAGGCTTTAGCCTCCGAAAGAAAAAAAATGGGAGAGGCTTTTAGCCTCTAATATAGGTGAACAGAACAAAGTGAGAGAGGCATGGTGGGGATGGTGAACGGCGACTGCATCACGGTGGTGGCCAAAGCTCTAGTTCGCAATGGATGGAGCAGATCTGATGGCTCTATGAGTGTTGAATCTGATTCTTGGTGGATCTGTGGGTGAAGGGTGAAGGTTGAAAGTGGGATGGTTTATGCGTGGTATGGGTGGCCGTGTGGAGGTGGTTTGTGTGGTGGACGTTTTGGAAAGTCACAGTGGTGATGAGAGGGGATATTCTGTTTCTTTTTTTTATTTTTTATTTCTTATTATCTCAGCACATCTCTTTTCCTTTTAGATTGAAAATGTAAATATGAAATTACAATGTGATAGTTGAATGCATAGTGAAGCACGGGTACAACTCAACTAAAAAGCAAAATTTATCTTATATTCAAGCTAAAAGCAAAAGAGATTCGAAATATTCTTACCTTTAAAGCTCAACAGGAAATGAGAAAGTCTAGTTGTCTTCCTATTTCAAAACACTTCGTCTTTCTGTTAGCCTTTCTTTCACACCCCTTCTAAAAAATAAATGTTCTCAGAAAACCTCTCCAAAGCTTTTTTTTTTTACACTTTCCTCAAACAAACAAAAAATCTACTCTCCAAAATTTTCAAGGATTTTCTGTTCGTTACCCTCACACTTCTTCAAAAAAATCTGTCTCCCCCCTGTTAAACTTCCTCCTCTCCCTCTTGTAGGCAAGGGAAAAAATTTCTTATCCCTGTCCGCTTCTTCTTTGCCAACTTTTTGCAAATTTCTTCCTTGAGCCCTGAGCTATGTTAATTGTTGCAGGCTTTTGACAATTGTTAACAGATAAAATTTGTCACAGCAGCTTTTCTGACAAAATCTCTAACAAATCATATGTATCCAAGCTGTCAAAATTTTCAATCAAATTATTTCTTTTAAACTGATATCAACTATTTTATTATTATTATTATTATTTTAAATATTTTTTAGATTAAAAAAATAAAAAAATAAAAAAAATACAAAGTGATAAATGGACTAAGACATAATTAGAGGATTTAATTAAGAATGTGAACAATTATCAATTAATTTTTTTTTTCCTTTTTGTTTTGAAGACTCAGGCAAAATTGAGTGTTCACAAAGGTCATAATTGTAGCTCAGATCTAAATATTATAAATGTGTAAGCTTCCCTTGTTGATAAGGAATCCTCACACCGAAATAAGAATGAGAGATTGAGATATCTTAAGTTGCTGAAAGAGCCCACAAATTCGGAATGTGACTATCAAGGAAATCATTTGAATTGAGGTCCAAATATTCAATATTTTGCAACTCATTCAATAAACTAAAATTGACTTCTCCTATCAAACATTGTGTATCCAAACCACGAAGATCAAGCATCAACACATGACCTGTTTCTTTGCTGCATTCAATTCCTCTCCATTCGCAGCAATCACCATTTAATAATTATCTTACACCTTTTAAAAGGAGTGTAAACATTATTTACATCATTTTAAAAGATATAATTGAGTGAAAAATAATAATAAAAAATATGTATAATAAATAATATAAGATAAAATATAAAAATAAATATATATATGTTATTTAATGTAAGAATATAGGTGTTATTTCTTCATTATGCAGTTTCAAAAGTACCAAGAATTTGAATGGATAAAAAAGCCACAAATGAAACAGAAAGTAAAATAAAGGGCACGGCTATTTATCACAAAAAACTACACGTAGTTAACTATGAAGAAGAGAATGCAAGCGAATACATTGGTGGTTAAAGGAAAAAATAATTTAAAAAGTAATTGCACACAGTGATGAATCCTGAAACTTTAGGTAATAAGGAAAAGATAATACTATCAATATTGAAGAGTAATTTTTTTAATAATTATATTTATATATTAAAAAATATATTAATACAAAATTATAAAAAAATCAATTTATAATTGTTCCTTTCGTTTTTCATATTTTAAAAATATTAAATGATCTTTTCATTATTACTTTTAAATATTTTCTCTCTATGTATGTAATCAAATAATTATTTAAAAAATATACTTAAAAATAGAAGTATAAAAGTAAAATTACACATATAAAAAAATAAAATATATTTATTTATATAAGGTCAAAGATAAATTCTAAAATAGAGTGGGACATATGTCCCCACTCATTTATACATAAATCCCTCCCTGACTGCACATATTCACAAACTCACTACATCCTACCAATCAACTACGGTCAGTTTTATAAAATTCAAAGAAAAATTCCTGTATAAATTAGCATTTTCAAAAATAAATGCGCAATAAAAAAATAGTTATTTAGTTTTACATGATTTTTACTAACATAACTCACATAACATCAATCATTACCATTCCTTTCCTTCTTTCTTTCCATTTTCTCTTTTTTTTTTCTTCATCAAAATTAATAATGACTAATAAGGGTTGGTGATAGCTACATATAATGCAGTTATTTGGACCCTATCTCTGTGCTAAAATGAATACTGAGTCCTTGTTTAAATGCACATTTGGAGGGTTTTGTGCTTATATTTGTTATATTCTGATTCTAAGTCTTTCTAATGTGTTAATGGGCAAAACTGTGTTTAATTGTCATTTATTAAGTAGATTTATATATGTTACTGATTTGGTGCTTTCTCTATGTTAGGAAGGGCTCCAAACAAGGTCAAATATGGAGCAATTGAGCTTAAAGAGGAAGAGGAAGCCAAATTGGCAATTCAGTGGTCAACACCGCGGCTCGCAGCCTCGGCGCAAGGTGTTGCGCGCCGCGGCGCTAAGAGGATTTTCAGTATGTCATACTTGGACCCAAGGCAAGAGTGTCGCGGCCCAGTTGAAGTGGGCGTCGCGGCGTAGGTAAACCGACCCATTGGGCGCCGCGGCGCGCGTATGTGGGGGCTGCAGCGCTGAGGCAGCCAGCTGAGCCTATAAATAGATTTTATGCATTTTTCTCTTGAGGCTGGCCATTTTTTGGCCATTTCCATTTTCTCCCTTTTTAGGTTTTGTAGTTTAGGTTAGTTTTAGGTTAGATAATTTTGCTAGATCTTCATTTCTGGTGGATTGGATGCTAGGATGAAGGATTGAAAGAGGATTCAAGTTTCAGAGACAAATCAATGAGCTTCTTTCTCTCTTTTCCCTTTCTTTGTTCTCTTCCTTATCTGTTGTATAGCTGAGCTATGTTTTAGGAATATTTTGGATCCTTTTATATATATTAATGATATGTTCTTCTCTGAGTTTATGTAGATTATTGGTTTTGTTCAATCATTATGTGTTTAATGCTTGTGGTTGGCTGATCACTAATTGCATGATCCTAATATTTACAAATGAACTAGACATAGGGATTTGTGAGTATGGATATGATATGATTGATGCATGTTCGGTGAGTTCAATCGGCTTGGATGAGTTGATTCGTTAATAGGATAGAAATATACCTATTAGCCATGTATAGTGTGTGATTGAGAATAGATCGTTCATGAGTGGAAGTTGAGCTGGCTCTCAAGGAAACTTAGTGAGTTAGGCAATTGAAACCAGGGTTGATTGACCTAGACATAGGCTTTTGACTACATCAGATTCTCAAGCTAACCTAATCAATGCATTTGTATTTATGAAGGGGATTGCATGTTGTTGATAGATGTAGGGGGTGAAGGAAGATTTCCTGAAACCTAACCGCTTTTATGTTTATTGTTTTTGTATATTAGGTTTAGTTAGTTTATTGCTTTCTTATTTTTATGTCCTTGACTAGAATGGATTAAGCTATTGGTTGGTATTTAGCTTTATATCGTAATATCCTCATGGGAATGAACTTTTACTCTGTATCTGTATTACTTGAGCGATTTATACATTTGCGGTAGCAATCAAGTTTTTGGCGCCGTTGCCGGGGATAGTTTTTATATTGCTAATATCAATAATGAGTTTGATTAGTTCTAATTCAAGTTGTATATAAGTTGTATATAATCTATGTTTCATTTCTGTTTTGTTTTAGTTTTAAATAAGAAGTCGGGTGATTTCAATCATACGAGGCCCTTGAGGGAATTCGTGACTCTTGGAAAGGATACCCTTAGATCAAGTTTTTGAGGACTACTCATCCACAGCACTTCAATTTTGGTGATAAAGTCCTGCTGGGACTATAAATCAGGCCCTTCGTGGGAGGGAATCTCATGTTTATGTTTATGTTCATTTATTGTTTTTACTTTATGCATAAATAGGTAGTATATTGTGTTTTGTATGTTTGTATATATATGTTTGTGTTTTGTTAGTTGTTAATATGTTTTTGTTAGTATGTTAGTATATATATGTGTTAGTTATATTAGTTTTATGTTTTAGTTTGTTTTTAGGTTTTAAGTTTGTTTGGTTTGTAAATAGGTTAGTATGTTGTTTTTGTGTTTTATTAGGTGTGTATTGTATATTTTTATAATTTAGCTTTTTAAACAAGTTTTGTTGCAGCTAGAGACCCATAAGAGCCAAACCCAGCAGTAAAATTATGTTTGTTGCTAAATTTAGCAGCTTAGGTAGCTGCGTCGTGGTGCAAGGTAGTGCGCGTCACGGCCCAGGCATAGGGGCGCCGCGGCCCTGAACCCCTATTTTTTGCTTTTTCTATTATTTTTCTGTTTGTGTGTATTTAGTAGTGCTCAGTACTAGTCTCAGGTTCCCTATAGGTCATGTTCTTTAAAGATACATTTCATTTAGGTTTGGGAGAGTATCTTTACATGTTTTATTATCTTTGTGCTTAATGTTAACATGTAATGGTATTTTGAGTGTGCTGTGGTTTTAGTCATTATATTTGCATGATTATATCTTCTTTTGACTATCATTGATGTGCTGATGACAAAATTTTCAATTTTCATTGTTTGCAAAAGATGTTATGCATGCTTGAATTGAAAGTTGAATCTATTTGAATGCATGACATGTTGCAAGGATGCTGGTGTTGTTTTTGGTTGTCCATGATTTGAAAGGTTGCTATTTGCCCCATTTTCAGTGAAACATTATGTAATCGTAAAGCATGTGAAACAATTTAGTTACTTTTGATGCATGATTTACATCTCACTTAGATGCAAGTGTAACTTTAAAAATGATAAGAGTGCATATTTTGAGAATGTTTATGGATGTACATGTAGAGTTTTGATTATCCTAGAAATTATTTTTGAACTCTCTTGAGGCAAAATCCTAGGTTATGCATGATTGAGGAGATGATTAGGGCATTGTTTGGACCGTTTAAGCCTTAAAAAGCTTTCCCTGATATGATGATATCTTTAGGTCCCATTTTGAAGCCTTAAAATGTTTGGCCTTATTTGTTTTTCACCACCATTGTGTTCGTTAACCTATTAACCATTCAAATGCATGTGAAAGCATGTCATTTTCTTCCTACCATTATTGTTTGTTGAGTACATGGTATGCTATTTCTTGAAATGAGTCTGATGATTAGGGGTATGAATATTCAATTCAAAATGAGCCTGAAGGAACCAGATGCAAAACAAAGAAAAGAAAAAGCAATGCTTTGCAAAATAAAGAAAATCAAAAGAAAAATATATTAAAAAAAAGAAAAGCAAAGCAAAGCTTAAGTAAAGAAAAGTTTGAAAAGGATCAAAAAATGGTTCTGGCAAGTTTTATGATTTCACATTTGAATACCCTGCTGATATCAAATGTTTTGACTCAAATCTTGGAATAGTATATTGTGTGTCTCAATATTTGTACTGTATCATTTCCCTTCATTTCTGTTACCCATACCATTGGCCCAACATTATAAGCTGATAAAGTCCCTTTTGATCCTCAATCTTATGTGATTTACATTAGTGGAGAGAGTTGATTTACAATCTTGTGGATTCTTTGAATCATATGCATGTATGCTTATAAACTTATCTGAATGTGTATGACTTGATTAGGATAAGTTTATCTTGCATGTTTATGAAAATGTGAATTGCATGAAGAGTGTTTGGATTGATAGCTTGTTAAGGATTATGCTTGTGTTGAACTGTTTACGGGGCATTTGCACTTTTTGAGAATTAATGTAGTCATTACATACTAGTATTTGTTTTTAAAAGAATGAAAAGAAAATTGAAATATATATGCTGAATGAAAATTTGTTTTGAATGTTTAAGTAATTTACTTAGTTCTATTTTGTTTTGCTCGAGGACTAGCAAAATGTAGGTTTGGGGTGTGATAACTACATATAATGCAGTTATTTGGACCCTATCTCTGTGCTAAAATGAATGTTAAGTCCTTGTTTAAATGCACATTTGGAGGGTTTTGTGCTTATATTTGTTATATTCTGATTCTAAGCCTTTCTGATGTGTTAATGTGCAAAACTGTGTTTAATTATCATTTATTAAGTAGATTTATATATGTTACTGATTTGGTACTTTCTTTATGTTAGGAAGGGCTCCAAATAAAGTCAAATATGGAGCAATTGAGCTTAAAGAGGAAGATGAAGCCAAATTGACAATTCAGTGGTCAACACCGCGGCGCAAAACACCTTGCGCCGCGGCGCTAAGAGGATTTTCAGCATGCCATACTTGGACCCGAGGCAAGAGAGCCGCGGCCCAGATGAAGTGGGTGCCGCGGCGTAGGTAAACTGACCCATTGGAGGTCGCGACGCGCGTATGTGGGGGTCGCAGCGCTGAGGCGGCCAGTTGAGCCTATAAATAGATTTTATGCATTTTTCTCTTGAGGCTGGCCATTTTTTGGTCATTTCCATTTTCTCTCTTTTTAGGTCTTGTAGTTTAGGTTAGTTTTAGGTTAGATAGTTTGGCTAGATCTTCATTTCTGGTGGATTGGAGGTTAGGATGAAGGATTGAAGAAGGATTCAAGCTTCAGAAACAAATCAATGAGCTTTTTTCTCTCTTTTCCCTTTCTCTCACTACAAGAAAAATCGTGATTTGCGAAGGATAAATCCACCACAAATCACATACAATCCGCCACAAATGATCTTTTTGCGGTGAATTTGCGGCGGATTCGTGCCCATCGCAAAAATTGTCATTACAATTTTATTTGCAGTGGATTTTAATTTCCACCACAATTTTGAGGCGGATTATGCCGCCTCAAATTCACCGCAAAATTTCTCCGGCAAGATGCCAGAAACGTTACTAGAATGCCGGTAATTTGTGGCTGATTTATCCACTGGTAATTTGCAGTGAATTTTATCCAATTTGAGACGGATTTATCCACCGATAATTTGTGGTGGATTTTATCCACCGATAATTTGTGGTGGATTTTATCCACTAGTAATTTGTGGCAGGTTTTATCCACCGGTAATTTGCGGTGGATTTTGGGGCAGAATTGCATTCGCCATGCGTCATTTTGCGGTGGCTTTTTTCGCCACAAATTTTTGAATATTTTTAATATTAAAAAAGAATTGTTCAAAATCCATAATTATATTATTAATACATACAGCACTCAAATTTTAATTTCAACCTGCCAATGCATTCAAAACAACACTCAAACATCAATTTTAACTTGTTAATGCATTTAAGCAATCCATAAAACAAATATAATCCATACAAAGTTTCGTCAAATACAAAGTTTAGCAAGAACTATCATAATCCTCAAACATCAATTTCAATCCATATGATCATTATCATTGTCATCTTCATGATCATCTTCAATATCCTCATTGTCTTCTTCTATTGGTGGTTGTTCTTTGGCTTGGTGAGTGCGGTGACTTGTAAATATGATTTCATCATATTACCAAGCATTTGTTGTTGTTGAAGTTGGTATTGTTCAAATCGCATTCTCCACTCTGCCTCACATTGTTGGTCACGTTGTTGGCTCCGTTACTCCATTTGTTGTTGAATCTCCTGAACCCGATCCAACATCTCCTGCTGCAACTGCTCCTTCACCTGATTAATATATATAAATACAAATTCATTAATCATTCCACAAATAAATTATTTAACCTAAAATACAAAAAATAGAATGATTGAGTACATCCATCAATATTCTAAAAACTAATTAATAAAAAAATATTGCAACTATTACATAACTTGATTAATAACGTGTTCAAGAACTTGACTCGATCTAGGCCTTGAAGAGGATGATTCTTCATGGTCATAGATAGATGCTTGAGAACAAAGACCATAAACACGCCCCTTTTTTACCCCGCCAACAGTCTGAATCCAAAGCTCACGACTGGTCAGTTGTGTACCAGATGCCCCTTCTTCATTGAAACACTGAGAAGATTGTTCAGATTCCTTTGCTTTGAATTCCTCCTAAAGATGGAAATAAAAAAACTGTTATGGCTATTATTATAAGATGAGTTAATATTAAAATAAAAAATTCTAAGTTAAGAAATACTAACATATATATCCTGAGCTTTTGTAGAAACCCATGCAGTATGGTCTTCTTTTCTCAAATGTACGTGATGAAAGGTCTCATCAATTGTAGGCTCTCTACCCCAAGCCTTAGCACTCGTAATAATGAGAAAATAAATTAATAACAAAATAATAAAAATATTACTAAATAACGACGATAATAGTTACCAATTTTTGTGCATGGGTGCCGGTAGAAATGCAACCACCTGTGTGCAAGCATCCACCAGTGTCAGAAGCACGATTCATCTTTGCTTGCTGACATTTCTCTTTATACACGCTACTAGCCCAGTGCCTGCATAAGTCTTCCCATATGCCTTCTCCAATCCAAAAAGGCCTTTCATTTAAGTTCCATGCCTGCCCTAGTAAACCTGATAGTCTCTTCGAACTACGACTATTATATGCCTTTCATATATAGTTATGATGCTGAGGCATCCACCAAACATAACCCTTCAAAAATATGTCGTAAATATCAGGACAGTTAAAAAATTTTACACTATTATAAGACAAACAAACATAATTAAATAGATAAAAAATGATACATACTTGAAACTCTCGAAACCACATTTCTCTAGTATCCTTGGGTATTTCTCCCCAAGATGTCCAAGGTTGATTATATCTAGGTCGTATAATCTTTATTATGTCATCAGCAGCAAGTTTAGATGGTAGAAACCTACGATACAATTTAAAAAAGGAAATGTAAATATTCTCAATAAAAAAAATTTAAATGCGCATACCTATAAATAAATAACAAGTACTTGTACACATACCCAAAATCACCATCGGGCTCAACAAATGTCTTGTTGCTTTGATTTGTTGCAGAAATGGGAATATTAGAATCACGGGTAGCGCAGGATCGACGTGTGCAGGTGACTCACGGGTACCCAGTGACGGGCTAATAGTAGGTGACTCAGAATCATACGATGTACCATGTAGTGAATGTGAAGTATGTGACAGACGCTTTGATCCAGGTGTGGGTATCATAATGTACTCAGAAGATGGTGGCTGAAGCAAACCTGTAGTGGGCAATATTGGATCTGGGGGTGGAGATGATCCTGATGTTTGCCCCTTAGGTGGCCTCCCTATATTGATCCTAAGACGTCGAGGTTGTTCCTTCTCCTTCTCCTTCCCTTTTCCCTTATCACCTCGTGATGATGAAATCTACACAAATAATAAAAATATAATGTAAATAAATTTCAAACACAACACAATAATTAATGTATAACTAGTAACTACAACATATTAATATAATTCTATACTCACAATTATGAGGAAACATTGTCCTCATCACTATTTGTTTTATATTCATGATTGGAAGATGTTTCATCATCGTCGTCATTAAAACTTTGCTCATCTTCATCATTTTCATCCTGTCTGCTAGAACCAACATCTTGAACTATATCAAAAACCACATTAGTGTCTTGCAAATGGTCAATGAGATCCACATTAACAATTGGATCCACAGGAGTCATAGTATCATCTTGAAATGTAATTTCTTGAGCACTTTCAATTTCAACTCGACCTCTTGCCTTAGTCTTTATTACCACCCACCATTGGACATTATCCTTTTTCTTTCCAGGGAAAGGAACGTAATACAATTGTCTCGCAGAGGAAGCAAGGATAAAAGGATCAAACCTCTCGTATCGTCTAGTGTGTTGAACCTCGACAATCTTATAATCTTTGTGAACTCTTGTACCTCTATTAATCATAGGATCAAACCATTCACATTTAAAAAGAACAACTTTTTTTTGGTTCCCCAGGATATTCTAACTCAACCACATCTTTTAGTATTCCATAATAATCATTTTCATTTTCACCATTAGTTGAGCCTTTAACACACAGCCACTTATTGATTGTTTTCTTCCCATCGACCAAGCATCCGTGTGAAATTTATATCCATTGACAAAATATATTGGCCAAGATGTCACACATCTACTAGGCCCCCATGCCAAATCACGCAAGTAAGAATTATTCACCATATTTTGTGGATTGTGAACCTAGAAAAAAATATAGTTAATGTTAATGATCTAAATCATATATAATGATTGGGATCAACAATTTAGTAATGTTTAAATACTTACATAACTTTTGAACCACTCTATAAAATCTGCATTTATTCTTTCATTTGAATGTTCCTCAGGAATGTTGAAATGTTGTAAAAAAACACTGAAAAATTAAAAGTTTGTGATTTGATTGTTAGTTAGCAATACATTTGAAATTTAAACTTAACTTATTAGTACCACTTACTTGAGGTATGGTTCAACTTCTTCACAATTT
Organism: Ormosia semicastrata; assembly: GCA_029884595.1. Taxonomy (NCBI): domain Eukaryota; kingdom Viridiplantae; phylum Streptophyta; class Magnoliopsida; order Fabales; family Fabaceae; genus Ormosia; species Ormosia semicastrata. The sequence goes on from JAQQTO010000041.1 coordinate 11,957,906, forward strand.
AGCAAGATGTGCAATGTCGCAGATTTCATCTCAGCATCATTTAGCCATTGTATTTTTTATGTTCCATAACCTCGGCCAGGTTGATTAAAGATTGACAAAGTCGATTCCATTGACATATTTTCATCTGTATCATCATTTCGTCCAACTCTAGTTCTCATTGACTTAACATGAGGCTCAAAGTAAAATGAACAGAAATGAGATATCTCTTGAATCAAATAAGCTTCACAAATAGAACCTTCAACCCGTGCTTTGTTCTAACTATTTTCTTTATCTTGTTTAAATACCTCTTGAACGGATACATCCATTTGTATTGAACTGGCCCACCTACTCTTGCTTCATAAGGTAAATGGACTGGTAAATGTTCCATGGAATCAAAGAAACCAGGTGGAAATATCCTTTCCAATTTACACAAAATCACTGGAATGTTCTGTTCCATTTGAAGCATGTCTTTTTTCATCAAAGTCGTTGAGCACAAGTCTCTAAAAAATTGACTCAATTCAGTCAATGGCTTCCAGATTTGATTTGGCAACAAAGAAAAAGCAATTGGAAGCAAACTCTCCATAAACACATGACAATCATGACTCTTCATCCTAGACAATCGTAATTGATTCATGTCCACACATCTAGCTAAGTTTGAAGCATAACCATCTGGCATTTTTAAATGTTGCACTCATTCACAAATAATTTTCTTTTGCTCTTTTGTAAAAGTATAATTAGCCTTTGGTTTCATGATCTTACCATTTGGAAAATCAATAAGCTCCAATTCTGGTCGTTGACAATATTCTTTTAAGTCCATTCTTGCCTTGATATTATCCTTTGTTTTGCCCTTAACATCCATAACAGTGTTAAATATGTTATTAAAGACATTTTTCTCAATATGCATGACATCTAAATTATGCCTAATTAAATTATCCTTCCAATATGGTAACTCCCAAAATATGCTCTGCTTAGTCCAATTATGATAAACACCATACCCATGGTGTTTGCATGACTGCATTTCAGTTATTTTAATAAAGACACTAACAATCTCACTTAATTCATATCCAGATAATCTTGGTGGAGGCAAATCACTCACCACAGTTTTCTTCTTAAATGCATTTTTGTTTCTTCTAAACATGTGATCAACATGCAAGAATTGACGATGACAGTTAAACCACAAATTTTTCCCCCATGTTTCAAAGTGAATGCCTTTGTTTGATCCATGCAATATGGACATGCTAATTTACCAGCAGTCATCCATCCAGACAACATTCCATATGCTGGAAAGTCATTTATTGTCCACATCAATGCCGCCCTCATCATAAAATTTTGTTTGCTTGACACGTCATAAGTTAAAACACCCGCCCATAAAATTTTCAGTTCATCGATTAATGGTTGTAAATAAACATCAATCTTGCTCTTGGGATTGTTAGGGCCGGGAATAATGCATGTTAGGAACATGTATGGGGCAGTCATACACATTTCTGGAGGCAGATTATATGGAGTGACTATCACAGGCCAACAAGAATAAGGAGAAGCAGATTGATTGTATGGAGTGAAACCATCAGCACACAAACCAAGCCTAACATTTCTAGGATCAATTGCAAATTCAGGATATGTCCTATTAAAATGCTTCCATGCTTCACCATCGGATGGGTGAGACATCTCCCCCAACTTCCTATTATTTTCAGCATGCTATCCCATGTGTGTAGATGAGCTCATAGAGGAATACAACCTCTTCAGCCTAGAAATAAGAGGTAAATAATGCATTCTTTTCACCGAAATTTCATTGTTATTTTCATTACTGGTTTTACGAAGTTCGTATCTTTCAGCACCACAAAACTTATATTGTCTAGCATTGTCATAGTATAACATACAACTATTTACACAACAATCTATTTTTCTTGAAGCAAGCCCGAGTTTAGAAACCAATTTTTTTTGTTCTATAGTAATTCAGAGGAATTCATGATCCTGGAGGAGCAACCTCTTTTAATATCTCCATAAATGAATCAAAACACGCATGCGTTACATTATAATCATATTTGAGGCTTAACATTCGAACTGCCAAGGATAACTCAAAATGAGTTTCGCAGCCAGGCCATAATGGTTGACTTGAAGCATTTAATAGATCATAAAACTCTTCGGCCTCTGGATGTGGAGGCTCCTCAACACTTCATTGAAAACGACTCCTAAAATCCCCAAATTCTGTTCCAGCCGCATCACAAATCATATTTTGATATCTATCAACCACATCTTTCTCCTCTAATATAGGACTACTAGCAGTGTTCACATCAAAGTTTATATCTACACTAATTGGATCAGGCTCTTCCTCTCCATGATCTGTCCAATACCAATACCTAGGTTTGAATCCTTTTTTATACAAATAAACTTTCACAATCTCAGGTTTCAACAATTTCCCACTATAACACATCAAACATGGACACCTAATTGTTCCTTCACTTAAGTAATGAGAAGATCGACATGCATAATTCACAAACTCTTCAACTCCACGTACAAAATCTTGTGTAAGTCCTCTATGACCTGAATGAGTCCTATTATACATCCATCTACGATTTTCTGGAACTACAATTTTCTGCAATTATAATTTTACACTTAAATCAAAATACAAAAATGTAAAATGCACAACATATGTTGCATAATTAATACATTTTAAAATTATACTTGTATAAATATTTCAATGCAAACAATTATTATCTCCTAAATCTTAAAATCTCTTGACATGGTATGACCCTATCCCATTCAAGAAAAAACCTTTTCAGCACTTGATTGATAGTACTCTTAAAAATCACACGTCATATACTTGATGAAATTTCGACAGCATTTCCTATTGGTCTCCAAGTGCACGACTAGAAAGTGGTGACATCTACCACAATCAAGTATGCACCCAGAGAACAAAAGGATATGTTGCACAACAAAATTTCATCAAGTATATGGTATGAAATTTAATGAGTAACTATAATCAAGTGAAGTAAAAGTTTCTTCCTAAACTGTCCAAATTGGACAATTCAAGATTCAATACAATGAGCACTTCCTTCAAAAAGTACGTGTGCTCACTAATATTGAATCTCAAATGGAAAACTAAGCCTTCGCTCGGTAATACGATTTACCACATGCATCAAATATATTACAAAGATAACAATACCAGGCAGAATCACAGTACATTGCAATAATCAAATTCAAATTGATCATAGAGATAAATTTTTGAAACCCAGTCGTTACCATGTGATCAAATTCTAAATCTCTATTTCACAATCTACAAATCACTCATCTTCTCAGCAAACAAATCATTGGTTCAAATACTAAACCAATTAACAGAGCAATCAATTAACAGTGGGGTACCTACTTGGTAGGTGGGCAGACTGGTAGAGACGTGGAGCAGTGGTGGCCGGCCGGGTCGCAGGTACAGCGGGGTCGGGGTCGCAGTGGTGGTGCGGCGCGGTTGGGGTCGCGGGTTGGTGGGTCGGGGGTCGCGAGTCGGGGTCGCGGTTGGGGGTCGCAGTCGGTTTGCCGTAGCGGGATGGTGGGTCGCGGGGACTGGTGCCACCGGTCGCGGGTGGCAGTGCGAGGTCGGTGAGTCACTGCCAACGGCACCGGAATAGGTGGCGGTAAGCGGGTGGCGGTGTGCGGGTCGCGGCTCGAGAGTGAGGCGTGGTGGCTCACGCGGGTCGCGGGTCGCAGGTAACAGTGGCTCACGCGTGTCGGCAGTCGATGGTCGGTGGCGGCGGGCAGTGGAGGTCCCGGTCGGTTGAGAGAGTGGAGGAGCTGAAGGAAAAATCTATGGATTTGGAAAAATGAAAATGGAAGAGGAAGACAGGAGGTAGATCTAATTTTTGAGGCAGATTTTTTGTGGTGGATTTTTTCACCACAAATTTGATATTTAAATTGCGGTGGATTTTTGCAGCATATTTTTCCACCGCAAATTCAATGTTTAAATTGTGGCAAATTTTTGCGGTGGATTTTTCTGCCACAAATTCAATTTTTAAATTGCGGCAAATTTTTGAGGCGGATTTATCCGCCACAAATTATTTTCACAAATTTTTTAATTAGTTTTATATTTACGATGAAAAAATCTGTCACAAAATTTATTTTAAAATGTGGCTTATTTTTTGCGGTGGTTTTTTCTGCCTCAAATATTTTTTATAATTTTATTACAAAATTTTTTAATGGTTTATCAATTTTGCGGTGGAATTCATCTATCGCAATTTATTATTTTATAATTTGCAGCAGATATTGGTGGCAGATTTATCCACGACAAAACTTTTAAATTTTTTATTAAGTTTGCGACAGATATTTCCGCCGCAAAACTTTTTTTCCAATTGCTACAGCCTTTTAGGGTGAAAATTTTTGCCAAAAAAATTTGCAGTGGCTAATCCGTCATAAAAATCTGCCACAAAAATTATCCGCCACAAAATCCACCTCTAATTGAGATGGATCATAATCCACCGCAACGCCTTTCGCAATTGCGACGGATACGAATCCTTCACAAAAAATTTGCCACAAATTTACTATTTTCTTGTAGTGTCTCTTCTCTTCTTTATCTGTTGTATAGCTGAGCTATGTTTTAGGAATATTTTGGATCCTTTTATATAAATTAATGATATGTTCTTCTCTGAGTTTGTGTGGATTATTGGTTTTGTTCAATCATTATCTGTGTTTAATGCTTGTGGTTAGCTGATCACTAATTGCATGATCCTAATATTTGCAAATGAACTAGACATAGGGATTTGTGAGTATGGATATAGTATGATTGATGCATGTTCGACGAGTTCAATTGGCTTGGATGAGTTGATTCATTAATATGATAGAAATATATCTATTAGTCATGTATAGTGTGTGGTTGAGAATAGATCGTTCATGAGTGGAAGTTGAGCTGGCTCTCAAGGAAACTTAGTGAGTTGGACAATTGAAACCAGGGTTGATTGACCTAGACATAGGCTTTTAACTACATCAAATTCTCAAGCTAACCTAATCAATGCATTTGTGTTTATGAGGGGGATTGCATGTTGTTGATAGATGTAGGGGGTGAAGGAAGATTTCTTGAAACCTAACTGCTTTTATGTTGATTGCTTTTGTAGATTAGGTTTAGTTAGTTTATTGCTTTCTTTTTTTTATGTTCTTGACTAGAATGGATTAAGCTATTAGCTGATATTTAGCTTTATATTGTAATATCCTCATGGGAACAAACTTTTACTCTATATCTGTATTACTTGAGCGATCTGTGCACTTGCGGTAGCAATCAGTTGGATACGGTCATAAACAAGCAAAATTCATAATAAGAGGACCAAAATTTAAATGACGAAAAAGACAATTTTGTAAAAATTTCCTACCTACAACAGTGTTCGAAAAATTATTCTCATAACAAAGCTTCTAAGAATACCTTAATCAACTAAAAAAATAAAAACATCAAAATCAATACATAATCACTTCCAATATGAGATTATATAAAGTAAAATTATGTGAAATTAACATATCACACTAAAAAAAATGAACTACGGTGAAGGAGCATTTAAACTAAAAGCCTATAAACAAAAATAAGCCTATAGAAGCATAGCATCTTGTGAACACCCAATTTTGACCTAAAAAAAAAAAGTAAAAAAAGTAAAAAAAAAAAAAAAAAAAAAAAAAAAAAAAGTCATATGTCTTTGCACATACGTTTTTTACTTTGGATTTCATGGGGATGGGGACTCAATATAAAAAAAGGGGGGAGTGATTGAGGCAAAAGAAAAAAGGAGAAAAGAAAGAGTCAAGAAAGAAAGAAAAGAAAAAGAGAGAATTTTGATAAAAAGGAGGATTTTAAGGGAGATTTGTCGGGAGAAGATGAAAATTTGAAGGAAAATGCCAAACTCCCGTGACGGTGAGCAATCATAACACCCACTACCAACAACTCTTCCTCCAAAACGTGAGGGATCCATCCATAAATGTCTCTCGCCATCATTTTCTTCTAGGGGGGCCTGGACAACCCATTCCATCCATCTTCCTCGCCACCCTCTCATCTCCAATTTTTTTTTTTTTTGACTTTGATCATCCTTCATCCCATCATCATCCAAGCCTCTCACCGTAAAGAACCACCCTTCACTTCCATCTCCACAGAACCTCCATCACCTTCCCATCACCCTCATCATCATCTTGCAGCCACCCTCCATAGCCACACGTCCACCTCCACCATACAACACCCATCATCACCCCGCTTCCCAAACTCCCTCCCGTAACCATCCAAACCAAAGAACCACATCAACTCCATCTCCACGTAAATTAGTCACCACTACACAACCACTCACCATTATCAACCACTCACCACCTCCACCTTCAAACTCTATCACCATCACCCTTCCTCCAAGCTCCAATCGTGAGACACCATTTAAATCACCACCTCATGATTTCAAAACCATAGACACACTTTCTGCCCTCTCCTTCACTCACGTAGCATTCCTGCCATTACCCTCACATTCACTTTCAACCTTCAGCAATTGAGTCACTCAGTGACTAACCGTGTCCATTAACTCACCACCAAAACCACCATAAAGCCAAACCTCCACGTGAAGTTCCATCAAAAAGAGGGCAGCACCCTTATCCTCCCAACCCCTCCATTATCTTCTTCTCTTTCATCTTCCACGTGAGCTTACTCACCACCTTCATCTCCATAATCTTCTTCCATTCCCAACATCCTTCAAACCCCAGATTTGCCACCAAACCCAACTAGCCGACCGTCGGATCGTAACCCTTCAAACCAAATCCATCCTCTCACCCGACCGTCGGACTGCACAGAAACCATCTAATCCCCCAGAACCGACCGTCGGACCGTAACCCTTCAAACCAAATCCCTCTCCTCACTCGACCAACTTCACAAACACTACCATATCCTCACCACCGACCGTCGGATCGCACTTAAACTCCCGTAACCATTCTTCTCCAACCTTCACCCACAACGCAACACACGACCACCTCCAAACCATAATCCACCATACAATCATCACCATAACTCCCCTCTGTTTGCACCTTCGCTGCCATCTCCTTCAAGCCATTAACCACTTGTCCTTGAACCACCACTCCATCACCACCGAACCACCCAAGAACAGAAACCAAATCCGTCGAGTCCATTCTCTCATCCGACTGTCGGACCCCCAAACTCATCATATTCGACCGTCGAAGCCCCAAAGGTCAGATCCTCCTTTCAACCAACCGACCGTCGGACCCATCTCTTCAAACCGACCGTCGAACTAACAACCATCATACCCCCACCGACTGTCGAACTCAACCGTGACCCAAATTCCATCACGCCCTTTTCACCGACTGTCGAACCTTCCTCCTCTCGACCGTCGAATTCCTCTCACCGACAAGCCATCCAATTCCCTTAATCCGACCGTCGAAACCATCCCACAAACCAGACCACCTATCTCTCAAATCTCCAAACCACATTTCAAACACCATCACATACATCGACCGTCGAACCTTCCTCCTCTCGACCGTCGAATTCCTCTCACCGACAAGCCATCCAATTCCCTTAATCCGACCGTCGAAACCATCCCACAAACCAGACCACCTATCTCTCAAATCTCCAAACCTCCAACACCATCAACCAAACTCCATCTCCTCACCCATCCAAACTCCGTCGAATCCATCCCTTCACCCGACCGTCGAACCATATCAGCTACTACCCCCTCACTGACAACCCATCCAAAGTCTGTCAAATCCATCCCTTCACTCGACCGTCGAAATACACAAGCTACACTCCCCTCACCGACCAACCCAAGATCCTTTCCAACCGACCGTCGAACTCCAAATCCTTCCCAACCGACCGTCGGATTAGATACCAAATCCTTCAACCAACCAACCGTCGAACCTCAGAGGCCAGCTCTCGACCGTCGGACCACAGGAACCAGTTCTCGACCTTCAGAGGCGATTCCCGACCGTCGGACATCAGAAGTCAGCCTCCCGACCGTCGATTCTCAGGTCCAAACCCCTCCCCAAACGTCCCCTGGTGTGTGCTGTTATTGTTGTCAAATTCTTCAACTTTTTATCTCTTTAAATTGAATTGTGATTATCTGTTGAGATTTGAGTTTGAATCACGTAGGCTGCTGCCCATTCCATATTAAGGCAATAATGATACATTTTTTTTTGGCAAAACAAAATAAAATAAAATAAAATAAAAATCTTTTAATCCATGCAATGGCCAATGATGATGATTGAATAGCGGATGCTATCTTCATTATCTTTTGGATCATAAGGGTTTATTGAGTAGCCTAGTGCTAACTTGAATCCTGTGCAAAAAAATGGATTCGCTTTCAAATAAATTTTTTAATAAAATCAACCAACCCACAATTATTTTCTAAAGAACTACGTAACTTTGAGTTCCCCATTGCACCAGGGGATACGTAGGAGCAGAATTTCATTTCTGTCAAGCCAAATTTAAATTTTCACAATTTTGTGATTTCGCTTTTTAGTTACAATGTTTGCAAAAAAGGGTAAAATAAATATTTTCAAGGATTGTTAAGAATTTGCACAATTAACCCAAGGTACCGTCTTATGACGGGTGCGTTAGTGGGTGTGGGATTAAGTTTCCACCCTTCCCTAAGCATAACCGACTTCTAATCCAACTGGTTCCAAAGACCATTTTCAAAGAGAGGTTTTCTAATTTTTCCAAATTCAAATAAAATTGGTGGCGACTCCATTTTTCCAATGTCATATTTTTAATCCAATTCGAGTTGCTGTTCCCCGCCGCGATTATCCCGGTCGCGACAGATGGCGACTAATCGGGGACATTTGGAGAGTCAAGCCTGTCGTTGTTAGTTGTGCAAATTGTTAATAATTTTCATTTATTTATTTTACCCTTTTTATCCTTGTTTTTGTTTTCTTTTTGTTTGTAAATGGATTTTATTTATTTTGTTCTATGTAAATATCTGATAGCGTTATTCCTGTGTTTGTTTTGACATGATATACTTGTATATGTTTTGTACTTAATTGTGCATAACTGTTGAAACCTTAGTATAGATGATTGCTGCCTGGTTATTGTACATATGTTTTGCAGTGTTGGGGGTAGTTTCTTTTTAAATTTTTGTACAGTTTGTATGCTCCTCACACACATCACTATCACCTACCTCACACACTTTTTGGGCTCTATACCCGAGTCCGTGCGAACCCGAGGAGTAGGAGGGTCTCGCTTTTGTTATTGAGGGTTTTATGCTCACTTGACATTTGTTGAGACACCACTCGGTTTGTTACCATTATCATGGACGAATCATATTGAGAGGGTTTATCCCTACTTGTGATTAATTCATGATTTGGGACCTTGTCTTTATAGATAAGGGCAACTGGGAACCGTGACTTTTAGAAGTTTAGACCTGTCCGAAAATCTTGCACCGATAGGTTGAACATAGTGATTGTCAAATCTTAGGTTCCACTTGGCTAGTAGGCACAAAAGGGAGCGTATTTTCTTTTTCTTTTCTCTTATATCATTCATTCTTGCAAAAAAAAAAAATCAAAAAGAAAAGAATAATAAAAAAAGAAGTTATTCATTACTTGCATTTTCATAAACATGCTTAGCATTAAAAAAAAACTTGCATTTTCATAACATTGCATATAAAAAATCATGCATAACATCCCTAGCATTCAAAAAAAAAAAAAAAACTTGCATTTTCATGACATTGCATATAGAAAATCATGCATTCCTAGCATTCAAAAAAAAAATCATGCATTTTCATGCCATCCTTAGCATTTGAAAAAAAAAATAATAATAATAAAAAATAAATCGCATTTTCATAAAAAAAAAAAATTTCATGCATGGCATCTTTAGCATTCTAAAAAATATATATATAAAAAAAATAAATCATGCATTGCATTCCATGCATTTGAAAAGAAAATGTTTTCATTTCATTCATCTCATTTTATGCATGACATTCCTTGTATGATGTTACCGTCTTCTCCATCCACATTATGAATAAAGAAAAAAAGAAAAGAAAAAAAGACAGTGAAACATGACAACAATGAGGTAGGTAGTGCCATTAAATTTTATCGGAAGCACGTGGAGGTCACTTTTTTTCAGTGACAACAACTGTGAAAATCTTGCAATATGGATTTTATTGGCCTTCTTTATTCAAGGTCTGACACACCTTTTGCAAAAGTTGCGGAAAGTGGTCAATAAAGTTTTGCTTTAAGATTCTCATCCGCACCTACTCCTTAGAAAATTGAGATCTAGGAGGCGCGTTTCTTTTGTTGTCAAACACGTGTATTTTATGGGGCCATAGACATTGAGAATCCTAGGAATGGTGTTGTATTAAAAGTTAATGGACCAAGACTCAACCATTTTTCGGAACGTCAAGTTGTTGAGTTCTCTGTGTTGCCTTGTTAAATGGCGGATAACGGTACTCCGTGACTCTCGTGTCGGTTTGTTTTTCGCTTCCCATAATAACCGATTTCTTCTCCTTTCAAAATGGAGGTCATTCTCTCAAATCTAAGAAAATATTTTCCTTCTCTCCCTCTAAATGCTCTAACAAAAGTCTATGAAGCTAGGTGTGAAAGATCGAGATTGTTAATGTATAAGGGCATCCCAGAAGATATACGCTGGATAATCGAAGCAAAGGTTCGTTTAGCTGGTGAATCTTCAGATTCATTTGTCCCATACATGCCTGGTCTCGGTAAAAGTTCATTTTCAAAAAAGAGAAGAGCAAAAAGAATGAAAGTTTGTTACAAGTGTGCACGATGGAATTGCAACACGCGATGTCACTCTTTGGGGATGGTTTCTGTAAATAGAGAAGATAAAATATTCTTCGTTAAGAATGGATTGAGTAAGGAGTCATTAGATAATATCTTATTGACTCTGAGACGCATTCTTGTGGAGTTGTGCAGCGTGAACTTCTTAGTTTGTGGAATCTCTTCAAGGACGAGCAAGAGCGTTACATGCCTTGGGAATCGACTCAAAAAGACTGTTTGCCAATTTATAAGAAAATTGATGGGAAGCTTATCCTCGACTCATAGAAGGCGTTAAGCCGTTTCTCGGACGTGAAACCAGAGGAAGATGTGAGCCATAATCACAACAACATGTATATATTATCTTGTACATTTTGAAAAAAAAAAAAAAAAAAAAAAAAAGAAAAAAAAACTAAAAACTAAAGAAAAAGAAGGCGAAACTTTCGGTTGTACTTGGTCTTTAATTAGATTAGGAGCCCCCGCCGCTGGAGTGGCGCACCCGTCATTGACTCGGGTGGACCTTCGCACGCCGGTCGGTAAATAAGGTTCGTGTGCCATGCTCGCAGAGAGCCGCGCAAGCATTCCTGTGTTTTAACCAAAGGCTCGCTTGTTGATGGACGTAAAGAAGCGTCCCGTGTTTGCATTCTCGCGTGACAATGCCTCCGAGCCGAATCCCGTGATTTAATGCCATGGGCTCTTCAACGACTTCTCACCGGGCCGTGGTCGTTGGTGGTAGCCGTCGATTTACGCACTTTAATTAGTGGCGTCGTGGCTCAATCCAAAATATCCCACAATGGGAGGAGAAGAATGCCCAGATTGGCCGAGCTGTCTTGGTATTATCGCACTCATGACGCAAAGATAAAGATCCGCCATGAAACCCGTACATAAAGGTATGTAATCATTTGTTATTATCTTTGTATGATTTTGTTGAATTTTGGTTTTGGGACAGACGATCCTTTGATGGGATCCTTCGGGGTTTCTAGACTTCTTTACCCCGATGGTTTTCTTAAAAAAAAAAAAAATAAAAAAAAAAAATAAAAAAAAAAAAAAAAAAAAAAAAACAAAAAAAAGTTAAAAAAAAAAAACAAAAAAAGACTTTATGTTTCTTAAATTCAACCTTTTCTCGACAACAAAATTCTACCTACCCTTCTAGGTGCAATTATTTCCTTTCCATTCTTTTTCTTATTTAAACACTTCATCTTCTCCTTCATCTTCAACTCGAAACACTCAAAGAGAAGAAGGGCATAGAATGGGGCCTCGCTATTCGTAACCCAAGAAATGTCTCGTGTTTTTGTGGGTCGAGTTATGGGAAGGATTAGAGTTTGTAAACGCAGCCTAGTACTCTTGGTCAAGCACTTGCCGCGAGGAAGATTCATCTTGTATATGGGGAGGTTGTCGTGGGTTAACGGGGGGCTGTTTCACTTGTCGCTCTTATAGGAGGCATCAGGTTTTAGGTGTTATTCCTAAACCTTTAGTGAAAGTAACATCACCGGCAAGACAGCTTGGAGAAGAAATTAGTAACATCCATGCATGGACGCATGAAAATAATGGCCGACAATTTCGATGCATTTCTTGTCTTACCAGGTGGTTTTGGTACTTTGGAAGAAATTTTTCAAATTGTCTCTGGTTGAACCGAACATCCACCATAAACCCATTGGTCCGTTGAATGTTAATAATTTCTTTGACCTTTTGTTATTTTTTCTTGACAAAGTCGTGGAACAAAAATTTATCACTCCTTCTAAGAAGACAACTTCTTATCTCTCGCCTCCACTATTGATGAGCTCATTGATAAATTGGAAACTTTTGAGTATGTACCGATAAGGTATTGGCTCGATAGATTGGTCAATAGGAAGCAATAAGGAAGTAACAAGAGAAGCAAGACAGATCTGACACTTTCTCTTTAATCGGTTTGATTTTATTGTACTTTGTTTCTGTTTAATTTTGTGTCCGCTTTCTCCAGCAGGTAATTCTATCCTTTACTCATCTATATTTTAACATTAAGGACAATGTTATGATCTGGTTGGGGAGAGGGATGGTTGTGTAAAAAAAAACAAAAAACAAAAAACAAAAAACAAAATATTCAAAAAGTGTGTTTGTTGTGTTTGTCAGTAATTTTCTAAACCAGTTAAGGATGGCAGAGTAAGGAGTATTTTTTATCTTGAGACGCATCTTAATTGGTGGCAGAGTAAGGAGTGGTAGGGTAGTAATTAGTATTAAATTGTGGAAGTATTAAAGTTCTATTATTCGATTTCTTTTAGTGGTCGATGTGGCTAATCGACAAAGTGTTTTTTTTCGCTTGGCGTTGATTCACTTCTTATCGTGGTCGATGCAAAGACTGATCGTGTGTTTCATTTCTATTTAGCGTTGATTCACTTCTTATCGGTTGTTTTGCTCTTTTCTATATCTCTTTCACATTGAGGACAATGTTATGATCTGGTTGGGGGGGAAGGATCGTTGTGTGCCTAAATATAAAAAAAAAAATATAAACAAAAAAGGTATGTGTATGTATTAATATGTTTACATGTTTGTCAGTAATTTTCTAAACCAGTTAAGGATGGCAGAGTAGGGAGTAATTTTACTCTTGAGACGCATTTTAGTTGGGGTAGATAACTAGTTTGTGTGGAAGCAGCAATTGAAATTCAGGAAAATTTGCATGATTGAGTAAATTGTCTTCTTTCTTAAAAATCATATGTTTGGTTATGGATGTTGAATTGGTGGATTGAGAATGATAGAACTATATCTTGTGAGATCTTGAGCCTAATGGATGGATTCAACATTTATGCCATTCTCTTTCTTTCTTGTGTGATTTTCACTCATGATAATGATCACTCTAGAACTTGCTTTGATTCTTTTTGAGGTCAAGCTTTCACTTGCATGCATGAACATGATTGAGGCCCTCTTTTCTTAGCCGCTTTAGCCAAATAGCCAACCTTGCATATTTTCCTTTGCTTAACCCCTTTGAGCTTATTTGACCATTCTTTGTTTCTAACTCATTACGTGCCTTAAATGAAAAACCATGTTCTAACCCAACCTTAGGGAATAAGAGAACATTGACTTTGTTATTTGATGAGTTCTTGAACAAGTGTGGGGGTGCATGTGCAGATTGGATATATATAAAAAAAAAAAAAAAAAAAAAAAAAAAAAACAAAAAGAAAAAGAAAATATGTTTCTATAAAAAAAAAAAAAAGAAAAGAGAGAGTGAGCTGATTATTGCTACAATCAAAAGAATGCACCATGTGATATATTCATACCTAGAATGAGGGTGGATGATTGGAAATAACAGGAATAGAAAGAGAATGTTCAGGCCTAAAGGAATTCAATCTACCAATTGATCTTTAACAAAACATTAGTTAGATATTGGTCATTGTCCTGTATGAGAAAAAACTAAGAAAATCTTGGGAAAGTTAGACTGAATGTTCTCAAACATCTTCTCCACTCTAACTGTATCATAATGCTCTTCTATTGTCTTTGGTATTTAACTTGACATATCCATATTACTTCTACCTTTACCTTGACCTCACTACAACCTTGAATAAAGTCCTCAGGATTTGTGTGTGCATGTGTTTTGAGTAGTGGAGAAGTAGAAGATAAGCAAGCATATGGTAGTGCAATTTTCATGGGTCGAATTGAGTGAAATACCTACCTTTTAAACACTTGAGAGACTGAGAATAAATTCTGTGAGGATCTATCATTCTTTACTCATGTTTTTCAATTGAAGTATCCTTGCTTGTTGATTTGAGATGTGAAGATGTGTTATCTCATGAATGTTTTAATTACTTGAATTATAAATTGCTCTTCATTCTTGAATGTCATTGAGTCTTTTAGAGTTTTTACCTTTTGAGTTTGTTTTGTTTGTTCCCTAGTTTTGTTTTTTTTTTTACCCGAGGACGTGCAAAAGAGTAAGTGTGGGGGTGTTTGATAATTAATGATGTCCATTGTCGAATCTTAACTCAAGCGAAAAAAAAAAAATCTTTTGATTTTCTTGCTATTTTATTTCCGTGTCTTTAACCATTGTAAATAATATCCTTTCTCAGTAGTCAAACTTCTAAGAACAACTGGAGGTTGTTCGTTTCTTTCTTTCCCGTTGTACTTTTTGGATTCATGAGTGTCTCGTGACATAATGCTTCAAGTAAAGTGACCATGAGTACAACACCATGATTTGACCATCTAATGGTAATTTCTTATTGACCAATTCAGATCGAAGAGATCTTAGAAATCCCAATTGATGGAAGAGGAAGTACCCGAGCCAAAAAAATAAAGAAAAAAAAGAAGAAACAAAAAAAAGGGCAAAAAATAAAATAAAATAAAAAAAGAGCCCGTTAGTCTGAAAACCTGAAAGGTCGGTCTAAACAAAAGTTAGGGCAAATGAATGGGCAAAATCTCAGAGGAAGTTGGCCTGAAACACCTTGAAGGGTGCACCCAAACTGGGGCAATTTTGAATTGCGTGTGATCAGCTACACAGGGGCAGTTTTGTTTGCATTTAGTTGGCCATACTGGGGCAAAAATTTTTGGAAGGATTAAGGAGAAGCTGTGTTGAAGGAAGTAGCAACGCAGACAAAGACTGAGTTATCAAGCAGTTGCAGGGAATCAACTAAATGAGAGACAAGGTTAAACACTGGGGCAAAATTTTCTCTCAAGGAATCAGTCAAGCAATGGTTCATCCCATTTCTTGAAAGGAGAGTTGAAAGTGAAAAACAAAGAAAAAGAAGGAAAGGAGAAGAAGAAGGAAAGAAGTTTGAGTGGTCAAAGCTTTCCGAAGTTGTCCTTAGTTCAAATGTTTTTAAATAAAATTTAGAAAAAGTAAAAAAAAAAGTAAAAAAAAAAGAGAAGAAAAATCCTGTTTTCCGGGACTTAGTTGCCCATTGTCTTTTAAATTTCGGGACTTAGTCGCCCATTGTCTTTTAAATTTTGGGACGCAGTTGCCCATTGTCTTTTAAATTCCGGGACTCAGTTGCCCATTGTCCTTTAAGTTTTCGGGACTCAGTTGCCCATTGTCCTTTAGGTTTCCGGGATTCAGTTGCCATTTGTCTTTTACTTTTGAGCGCATCGGCTCCTGTCATTTACTTTTTGAGCGAGCGCATTGTCATGTTAATTTGTCTTTTACTTTTGAGCGATCGCCTCTCTCCATTTTTACTTTTTGAGCGCATCGGCTCTGTCATTTACTTTTTTTGAGCGACTCGCTCTGTCTTTTAATTTGTCTTTACTTTTTGAGCGATCGGCTCCGGACTCGTTAAATTCCTTTGTCTTTTACTTTTGAGCGATCGATTCCTCGTATTTACTTTTTGAGCGCATCGGCTCTCTGTCATTTACTTTTTGAGCGCAGACGGCTCCGTCTTTTTAATTTCGCTTTACTTTTTGAGCGATCGACTCGTCTATTAAATTTCGTCTTTTACTTTTGAGCGATCGGCTCTCGTCTATTTACTTTTTGAGCGATCGGCTCTGTCTTTTTTAATTTCGTTATTTATTTTTGAGCGCACGGCTCATGTCTTTAATTTCGTCTCTTGAGCGCATCGGCTTTTGTCTTTTAATTCCCGAGCGCATTGGCTCCATGCATTCCATGCATTTTTAATTCTCGCCATTTACTTTTTGAGCGCATCGGCCCTCTTTTTTAATTCCTGAGCGCATCGGCTCCATGCATTCCATGCATTTTAAATTTCTGTCAATTTCTTTGAGCGCATCGGCTCCATACATTACATGTTCTTTTTACTTTCTGTTGGGTGCACCGTTCCACGCATTCCATGCATTTTAAATTTCTGTCAATTCTATGCATTTTTAAATTCTGTCGAGCGCATCGGCTCCATGCATTTTACTTTCTGTCGAGCTTTTTGTTGAGCGCAGCTGCTCCATGCATTCCATGCATTTTATTTTTCTCATTTCATTTGTCGTTGAGCGACGGCTCCATGTGTTTTAATTTCTTTGAGCGCATCGGCTCCATGCATTTTAAATTCTTGAGCGCATCGGCTCATTGCATTTTAACTTCCTATCATTGTTCTTACTTTGTTTTGCATTTACATTTTGTGCTTTTGCCGGACAAAATTGGAGTTCATGTCTTTACTGCGTTCTTACGACGATAATAAGAAGACCACAATTTTCTTATTATCTAATAAGAAACAAGTAAAGAGGGCAACTGTGAACACCCAATTTTGACCGGCTAAAAAAAAAAAAAAAAAAAAGTAAAAAAAAAATAAAAAAAAAAAAAAAAAAGTCACATGCTTTGCACATACGTTTTTACTTTGGATTTCATGGGGATGGGGACTCAATATAAAAAAGGGGGGAGTGATTGAGGCAAAAGAAAAAAGGAGAAAAGAAAGAGTCAGCAGCAAAGAAAAGAAAAAGAGAGAATTTTGATAAAAAAGGAGGATTTTAAGGGAGATTTGTCGGGAGAAGATGAAAATTTGAAGGAAAATGCCAAACTCCCAGACGGTGAGCAATCATAACACCCACTACCAACAACTCTTCCCTCCAAAACGTGAGGGATCCATCCATAAATGTCTCTGCCATCATTTTCTTCTAGGGGGGGCTGGACAACCCATTCCATCCATCTTCTGCCACCCTCTCATCTCCAATTTTTTTTTTTTTTGACTTTGATCATCCTTCATCCCATCATCATCCAAGCCTCTCAACCGTAATAAAGAACCACCCTTCACTTCCATCTCCACAGAACCTCCATCACCTTCCCATCACCCTCATCATCATCTTGCAGCCACCCTCCATAGCCACACGTCCACCTCCACCATACAACACCCATCATCACCCCGCTTCCCAAACTCCCTCCCGTAACCATCCAAACCAAAGAACCACATCAACTCCATCTCCACGTAAATTAGTCACCACTACACAACCACTCACCATTATCAACCACTCACCACCTCCACCTTCAAACTCTATCACCATCACCCTTCCTCCAAGCTCCAATCGTGAGACACCATTTAAATCACCACCTCATGATTTCAAAACCATAGACACACTTTCTGCCCTCTCCTTCACTCACGTAGCATTCCTGCCATTACCCTCACATTCACTTTCAACCTTCAGAATTGAGTCACTCAGTGACTAACCGTGTCCATTAACTCACCACCAAAACCACCATAAAGCCAAACCTCCACGTGAAGTTCCATCAAAAAGAGGGCAGCACCCTTATCCTCCTAACCCCTCCATTATCTTCTTCTCTTTCATCTTCCACGTGAGCTTACTCACCACCTTCATCTCCATAATCTTCTTCCATTCCCAACATCCTTCAAACCCCAGATTTGCCACCAAACCCAACTAGCCGACCGTCGGATCGTAACCCTTCAAACCAAATCCATCCTCTCACCCGACCGTCATTTTCGCACGTAAACCATCTAATCCCCCAGAACCGACCGTCGGACCGTAACCCTTCACCAAATCCCTCTCCTCACTCGACCAACTTCACAAACACTACCATATCCTCACCACCGACCGTCGGATCGCACTTAAACTCCCAGTAACCATTCTTCTCCAACCTTCACCCACAACGCAACACACATGACCACCTCCAAACCATAATCCACCATACAATCATCACCATAACTCCCCCTCTGTTTGCACCTTCGCTGCCATCTCCTTCAAGCCATTAACCACTTGTCCTTGAACCACCACTCCATCACCACCGAACCACCCAAGAACAGAAACCAAATCCGTCGAGTCCATTCTCTCATCCGACCGTCGGACCCCCAAACTCATCATATTCGACCGTCGAAGCCCCAAAGGTCGATCCTCCTTTCAACCAACCGACCGTCGGACCCATCTCTTCAAACCGACCGTCGAACTAACAACCATCATACCCCCACCGACCGTCGAACTCAACCGTGACCCAAATTCCATCACGCCCTTTTCACCGACCGTCGAACCTTCCTCCTATCGACCGTCGACCCTCTCACTCACAAGCCATCCAATTCCCTTAATCCGACCGTCGAAACCATCCCACAAACCGGACCACCTATCTCTCAAATCTCCAAACCACATTTCAAACACCATCACATACATCGACCGAGCCGAACCTTCCTCCTCTCGACCGTCGAATTCCTCTCACCGACAAGCCATCCAATTCCCTTAATCCACCGTCGAAACCATCCCACAAACCGGACCACCTATCTCTCAAATCTCCAAACCTCCAACACCATCAACCAAACTCCATCTCCTCACCCATCCAAACTCCGTCGAATCCATCCCTTCACCCGACCGTCGAACCATATCAGCTACTACCCCCTCACTGACAACCCATCCAAAGTCTGTCAAATCCATCCCTTCACTCGACCGTCGAAATACACAAGCTACACTCCCCTCACCGACCAACCCAAGATCCTTTCCAACCGACCGTCGAACTCCAAATCCTTCCCAACCGACCGTCGGATTAGATACCAAATCCTTCAACCAACCAACCGTCGAACCTCAGAGGCCAGCTCTCGACCGTCGGA
Source organism: Ormosia semicastrata (assembly GCA_029884595.1). Lineage (NCBI taxonomy): Eukaryota > Viridiplantae > Streptophyta > Magnoliopsida > Fabales > Fabaceae > Ormosia > Ormosia semicastrata. The sequence continues at coordinate 11,977,027 of JAQQTO010000041.1, forward strand.
CCACAGGAACCAGTTCTCGACCTTCGAGGCGATTCCCGACCGTCGGACATCGAAGTCGCCTCCCGACCGTCGATTCTCGTGTCCAAACCCCTCCCCAAACGCCCCCGGTGTGTCTTGTTATTGTTGTCAAATTCTTCAACTTTTTATCTCTTTAAATTGAATTGTGATTATCGTTGAGATTTGAGTTTGAATCACGTAGGTCCGCCGCCCATTCCATATTAAGGCAATAATGATACATTTTTTTTGGCAAAACAAAATAAAATAAAATAAAATAAAAATCTTTTAATCCATGCAATGGCCAATGATGATGATTGAATAATGATGCTATCTTCATTATCTTTTGGATCATAAGGGTTTATTGAGTAGCCTAGTGCTAACTTGAATCCTGTGCAAAAAAATGGATTCGCTTTCAAATAAATTTTTTAATAAAATCAACCAACCCACAATTATTTTCTAAAGAACTACGTAACTTTGAGTTCCCCATTGCACCAGGGGATACGTAGGAGCAGAATTTCATTTCTGTCAAGCCAAATTTAAATTTTCACAATTTTGTGGTTTCGCTTTTTAGTTACAATGTTTGCAAAAAGGGTAAAATAAATATTTTCAAGGATTGTTAAGAATTTGCACAATTAACTCCAAGGTACCGTCTTATGACGGTGCGTTAGTCTTTGTGGGATTAAGTTTCCACCCTTCCCTAAGCATAACCGACTTCGAATCCAATCTGGTTCCAAAGACCATTTTCAAAGAGAGGTTTTCCAATTTTTTCAAATTCAAATAAAATTGGTGGCGACTCCATTTTTCCAATGTCATATTTTTAATCCAATTCGAGTTGCTGTTCCCCGCCGCGATTATCCCGGTCGCGACACATCTTAAATATTATGAAATCATTGAATTAAGAATTTAATCTTGAGTATTTTTAGTGTCAAAAAGTTTAACATTTAGAAAAAGTAATTATTGAGAGAACTTTTTAGTCGCGATAGTGTTAGAAGAATTTATCTCATAGCAATGTCTGTGAATACATAATCACTTCCTATACGAGATTATATAAAGTACAATTATGATTAAAATTTCTCATAGTAGTTAAAAAGAGAAAAAGAAAAAAACTTCGATGAAGGAACATATCAATGAAAAGCCCATAAACAAATATATAGACGCAGAGCAGACCATCTTAAATTCCCTCATATATCATATTATATATATATATATATATATATATATAATAAATTTTGATGTATCGATAATGTTAAAAAGCTTTAAGCTTAAATTTAATGAGTTTGACATCTTATTTAATTGTAAATATAATCAAATTTAGTGAATGAGATATCAATACGAGATTAAAAAAAGTGTAAAACATTTTTATACTAATAATACATTAAAATTAAGATTATTCTAATGAGTGTCTTACAAGTATTAGTTAAGAAAATAAAAATAATATGTATTAAATTAAATGAAATGAAAAATTAAACTTTTGGATTTTCAATATATTAAATAATATATTTTTATTTAATACTGACTATTTTTTATTCTTTAACTAGTATCAATATTCATTAAAAATATTATCTCTCATTTTATTAATTTTATATTAATTTAATTAATTTAAATCATTAAATTAAAATAAATTAAAAATTATTTAATAAAAAAATTCATAAAATAAAAGTGATAATAAACAGCCCATAAAAATGTAGCTCTAGATAAATACTTCATGTGTTAGCTCGGGTATGAGTAAAGCGTTACAGACTGCCAGACATTGAAACAATGCAGAATCAGAACAGAGTTTGAGTCAAACCTGTTGCTAGATGACAAAGAATTAAAATCTGAAAATTCTCAAAGTAAGAGCCTTCATGTGTTAGCTTCTTTGGTAACGTTTTCAAAGTGATTGTCAACGCATGATTTCAAGTTGGTGACATTTAAAATGATTCCTTTAAATAACTTATAGTAGTAGGATTTTTTTTTTTAAAAACTCTTCAGCAGATGACAAGAACGGGCAACGGGGGCCAAAGGTGCACAGAACTACATGGCTTGCCGACAATAGTGGACGACGGCATAATAGTGGGCGCAGGCGGGTGGCGACAAGGTAGATCAAGGTGACTGGCATGTTAGGGGTGGGCATGGTTTGGTTTGATATGAAAAATCGAACTGAACTGAACCGAACCGATAAAGTGGTTCGGTTTGAAAATCGAACCGGTTAACTTTTGGAGCTGAATCGGTTTTGGTTTGACAAATCGGTTCAGAACCGGTTCAGAACCGGTTTGGGTTTAGAACCGGTTTGGATTTAAAACTGGTTCTGAACCGGTTTAAAACTGGTTTTGAACCGGTTTAAAATCGGTTCTGAACCTGTTTGGATTTAGAACCGGTTTTGAACCGATTCTGAACCGATTTGGGTTTTTGAACTGGTTTTTCATGAAACCAGTTCAGAAAACTGGTTTTTATATGAAACCAATTCATAAAACTGGTTTTTAAACTGGTTTAAAAACCAGTTCAAAAAATTGGTTTTCAAAAAACAACCAGAATGTTAAAATGACCAAACTTCTCACGAAGTACAGAAACCATTTTTGGTTGTATGTTTTGAATCTGAGAACTTAAATTGCAAATTTTCAGGATAAAGCATACCTCTAGCACAAAATCAAATTACAGAAACTGAAAATTCTAGTGAAATAATCTAGGAGCCAAAACACATCACCTTGTCATACTTCTCAAATTCATCTCTTTCTTCTTGGCTACAATTTCTCCCAATTGGTGACACATTCAGCATCCCATTACGGAACTCTATAAAAGTTCCCCTAACAATATTATTATGTCAAATACGATTCAACAGTTCCTATAAGTATAACAAAGATGTAAAATCCATGATTAGTTTCTAGATACCACTTACCTTTTGATCGGGATATCCAGATCAGCAATGTAATGAAGTGTAAAATTGATAAATTCCTGCGAAGTAATCCCTCATTCTATCATTATAATAAGTAGGCTAATTAATATAGATATAAATATATTCTTTACATATAGCTCACAAGTACATTGAAATCAAACCAATAATCTATAAAGGTAAAATCTCATTCATTTACTTATCTTCTAAGCTTAGCCTCAATAGAAATTCATAGATCAACTTGATTTTTTCTGTTTTTAGGTTATAAGGCATGCCAAGAATCTCATATGCTGATAAGTTTATAAAAACCCAATACATATATTAGGATGTAGTCAGAAGACCAACTTCAGTCTCACATTAGTAAGATGCCTTGAATTGGAATTGAAACATAAGCCTTACCTTGAGCTTTTCTTCCCCAAGGAATGACTTCAAACTCTGGAAAGAGGGTAACACACAACTCATCATGGTGTTTTGGAAAGAAATTTAGCATGAATAAGCAAGAGAGAGAGAGGGGAGGGGACAAAATTAAATTTTGAAGCATAAATTGCTTAATCCATAAATCATTGTTCCTTTTTCAATCAAAACTCTCCAATTTTGGGTAATTGTTATTTGTTAATTCTGGAACAGGTAACCAACTCAACTTTCAATCAGTGTAAAATGGCCATAATTTCCTTCATATACTTACAAAAAACTTGTCATTATAATACTTGTTATAACTCCTACTTTGCTTACAAGTCATAACATAGTACCACTTGCTAAAAAATTAAGACATCATCCCTGATCATAGCAATTTGCTTTCATCATGGATTAAGGCTTATGGGGTGTACTTGGGTTCCAATGAGCTTTCCTTCCTTATGAGCCACAAGACCATTCTCAGAAAATACGTAATCACAGTCATTGATAACTGCATAGACAAATAGGGACATTAAAAAATTATATCCTTGTATTTCTTTCTTTGTCTCCTTCCTTTATGTTAATAGCTTATCAAAAGATATATTGTTTTCCAAGAATAGGAGAAAGAAGGAAGAAAGAAGAGAATGGAAAGGAATTCTGTGTATCAATGGATATTAGCTTATAACCAAGTATAATTTTAGACTTCAGCCAAATTTAGATGCTGAATACCACACACAAGAACATGAAAAGAAACTATTCGATGGGATTAATTAAGTAATTGAAAGAAACACTAAAATCAATTTTCTCAAAGTGGCTTCTCAGATGTTTAACATTATAGCCTTAGAAACCAAAGAACGACTCAATATACCATTTGAATTAAGGCTTTTGATTTGCAAACTACACTGGCTGCTACCATTATTAAATCTAACAGCTCAGTTTAACACTTTTATCAATCCAAACTAGTAAAAATTCACAATGCAAGACACAATCTCAAAACCACTACTTTCCTCCAAATCAATCAGGTGTTGGTAATGTATGGTGCATGTAATCTTGGTTGTGGCACAAATTTAAAAGGATTATGGGGATTCTGGTCTTTATCAGATATCTAACACTTATATGAGAGGTAAATGAATTGCATAACAACCATTTATAAAATGGATCATTGGCTTATTGCTTTCTGATTTCTTAATAATTGCAAGATGAGGCAGTCCCATGGAAGGACCATTCTAAAGTGTTACGTTGTATATATCAGCTCCTTACTATTACAACATAATTACTTAAATGAATAATGATCCTTTCCATTTTCAAGAATGGAAAGCTATATCTTGATGGCTTCTAAAGTGCTAAACTTAATTGCTTATTCAAGATAACTGCAGAAGTATATGCAAATTAGTTGAAAACTGGTGGAAACAGTTGACAGTGGCACAAAAAGAAACATTGCTGACTTGGTTTTTAGTAATGACTCTAATGCTAAGTCAATCATAAAGCAAATCAGATTCTGACAATCAGTCTAATGTCAACATAAACTAAGAATCATATATTCAACTCAATATTGTCTTAAGACTTCAATATTGTCTATGATCTATTTTAATTTTTAAGGCTTCAAATAAGAGCGTATAATATCAGGAATTGAGTTTTATATGGAAAGGCAGACCAGTAGAGTCAAGGTATCATAGGCATAAAGGTACACTGAACTAATTTTATGGATAATCAGACCAAAAACATTCTAACCACTTTTAAAGCTACTGACCAAGATTTTGCTTAGATACCCAGATTCATAAATAGATACCCAAATTCAAAAATCCACAATAGATAGCTAGGTACCTTTGATTATACCCAGATTCATAAATAGATACCCATATTCAAAAATCCACAATAGATAGCTAGGTACCTTTGCGCTGCAATGGAAATGGCGAGACAGGAGACACTGCTAATCAGCAAAGCTTTCACACACTTTCAAAAGAAGAGAGAATGGAAGTGCGAATCAGTAGCGCAAAATGGTTGGAAATCATTTTGTACGAAGTACGAACTTGATTGGGCACTGATTGAGATGTGAGTGCGATCCAAATCGATGAAGAAAATTCAAAGATGAACAGAGAGCGGTGAAGAACGATGAACAGAGCACGAACCAGATAAGGAATGGATTGTGCAGTGCGAACTGGATTGTGTGGTATTACGTTTCTTCGTAGATGGCAGAAAAGGGACTAGGGTTCTTCGTAGATGTTAATCTGGGAATTTGAGATTGAAAACTGATTTTGTGTAATGAGGTTTTGATTCAGAATGTGGTTTGGTTTAGTGAAGTTAACTAGACTGAATTAGAATCCAGTTAACCGAATTGTCAAAATATTAAAAATGGTTCAATAGTGAGAACTGGTTCTCTTTAAAATGGTTTTAAATGGTAAGGTTTGGTTTAGTTTATAATGTGGTTTGGTTCTTTTGGATTTTATGCTCACCCCTATGGCATGTGTGGATCTGGGCAAAGGTGGTTCACAGATGATGGAGAATGGCGGAGGACGACCAAGGAGCTCTGTCGAGGACAGCAACTGGTGCGCGACAATGCGACTTTGGTCTGCCGCGGCATGGTTGCAAGATTGCGACTATTAGGTGGTTAAAGTCTCACTGTAGTGGTAGAAATGAAGCAGCGGCAACCCATGCACCAACCCATATGAACTAGCATTGTCCTCATCACTTCTTCTCCGCCACAACCCACAGGCCCACAGCGCACCACTTATAATGGCCATCATCCCCTGCTGTGACTCAACACCAGAACCATTGCCACTGTCCAATCGGAAGCCATCAAAACTCACCTCTCTGAACCCATACCACCTTGCTCTAGCCACCATCGCGAGCCACACTATGCTGAGCTTCCACCCTCACGGGTCCCCAGTCCACCACCGTGACGCGGATGGCTGATGGGCAGTGATCTGTAATTTTCTCTTCGCCTCTCATAACTTACTAAACCGGGTTACCTTGACAACATCTCACCTATCCATGTTTTTTAATGAACATCCAATGGGTGTACAAGAGTGGTCCATCAATGTTCCCAAACTTCTAGGGTTCATCGTATATGCAGCGGCCCTAGTTACTACCAATAAAGTGAGGATTATTGAAAAATCACATGTAAAGTTGGTGAGGACTTAGCGTTGTATTACATGGACCCAAAAAGTTTGGGTCCATCAATGAACCTTTGTATTAGAGCTATTGAATGAGATGAAAAATAGATGGGTGGTTAGGATTAACTACTTGCAACCTGGATAAACGAGATGACGAATAACCAGTCTTTGAAATCATCGAGATGACGAACCCAAATCCCATATCTCATCCAAACCCTACCCAACCGCATTCCTCATCGTCACTACCCCCATACACATCACCATAAATCTGGACTGACACAAATACTCCAGATCAGAATCCATCGACTCTGTAATGATGCAACCACAATCAGAACCACCATTGCCGATAGAAACCCTAAGACTCGAATGATTAGAGGTTACCTTTTGGACTTCCTCTTCACGGTGTAGCATGCGTCCACGTTGTCACTGCTTTTGGCAATGCCAGTGACACTGTTTTACTTCCACTCAAAGGTGCTAGCAAGGGCAAGGGAGGAGGTTCCCAGAATATGGTCGCCGAAGTCAAATGCTAGCGTTGGTTTGTGAAGGGTGACGTACCAGCCGCTGGTGACTCTATTACCACATATGGAAGCAAAGGAATTTTCATTAAGGCTGCACACGGGTCGGGTTGGTTTGGGTTTAAGGATAAAAAAAATCTAAACCAATTAGTTGAGGTCGGGTTGGGTATCAAGTTTGAGAAAAAATTTCTGGGTAACCCGAACCAAACCAACTCGACCCTGTAAACGGGTTGGATCGAATTGGGCCATCGGGTTGGGAAGAAGTACCATGATTTTTCCTTCAAAAATTTAGTGCACAATTTGTCCATTGTCCAATAACCACCAACGGTTTGCCAGGCACCCATTCACCAATATTTCTGTCATTCTATAGAATTAAATCAAATAAAAAAAATAAACAAAAAAACTTATTCACCAAATCATCTTTCACAAGTCAAAGACCATATTCAGTTATTCACAATATTTTCTGACGGGATCATGTAGATCTATAGAATCTTGAATCCAAATCTTGAAGTTATGGTCTTGAAGTTCTTTTTGGTTGAATTTAAAGAAAAAAAATCAAAGTTTTAGATTTGGATGAAATCTCACCACATTAAGAAGTAATGCCTCAAGAACCACCACCCCTCACAACCCAAACTAATGCCACACTCGAACCAGAACCACCACCTTCCGCCGTCATCCTCTGCTAGAGATCAACAAGGACCACCTCTGCCCAGAACTGCCAAATCGCGAGCCACCATGTCACTCCTCTCCATCTGTGCGAAGCCACCAATGCAGAGGACAAGCTGGTGGGAGGTGCATTCAGATCTGTTTTCCTTCGTGCACTACTACACAAGCAAATCTATTTAGATCTGCTCATCAGAGATCTGTTTAGATCTCGCTTCACCAACGACGATGGTGGCTAGGCCTGGGACAAAACGAGAGGACAGGTGGTCTAGTCACGAACTCATCGATGGTGGTGGCTGGGCTGAGAGGAGAGAAGGAATTCTAGTGAGAGTGAGAGAAGGCTGAGATTGAGAGCAGAGCAAGAGCAGCGAAGGGAGAGAAGGTTCAAGGTTCCTATTTTGGGGATGAAATAAAATGAAAAGAGAGATCTCATCTCCTGGATCTTGGATGGATCAGGTTGAAAAAAAGAGAAACAAATGGAATAAGGCCAAAACGACGTAGTATAACTCGGGTCATCAGGATGGGTCATCAGGTTAGTTTCTTGAACCCGTTACTCGAACCAATAAATAGTCTGGTTGATCGAATTCTACCCGAATGGACCCGATGACCCGAACCAACCCGGATATTTTATATTGGGTTGGGTTGGGTTGGGTTGGGTTGGTCGAATTCTCAGGTCATTGGGTCAGGTTATGCAGCCCTAATTTTTGTCAATGGAGTTGTACACGATTCTATAGATCTGATTTTGATAAAAAGGACTTCTTAGCAAAATAATAATTTTAACAATGACTCATTAGCAAAACAAAAAAAACAAAGATCACTTTAATAAAATGATAAATTGCTTACAGCCAGTTGTTTCTGGGGATCATGGATTGATTCAAAGTTAATGGGTCCATCATAAAAGTCACCAAAGACTTGTGCACAAGCTTAATGTATTAATTAGTATTGGAAAAGTCTAACATGGCCTACCCAAAATGTGGTTTATGTATAGATAGGCCATGGCCTTTTTAGTCATTAATTTATTATTAAAATAAATTAATGACTAAGATTAAAAAGTTAATTTTTTTTATAGATTTTAACTGATAACACTAAGATTTACACAGAAATTTAGTCAAATCATTTTTTTACGAATAACTGTACATACAAAAAAATTACAAATTTCAACTAATACTTTTTTCATACACCTAGATCTACATATAGATACTATCATATTTAAAAAAAAAATGGTCTATCCATGGACCCAAACGTTTTGGGTTCATGATAGAAGGCTCTAATACTCCATTAGTATTAGAGTAGCTAAAACAAGTAAAACAATGCATAGGTTGTTGAGTTCTAAATGCATGCATTTGAGACCAAAAGAAAGTAAAGGAATCCAATCAGCCTAAGATGTCACACCATCATACTTCTTTAACACTTTGCATAGGAGAATTCTAACATGCTCATAAAAATGTGTAGAGCTTGGATGCTCCATAAGAATGGCTTGTGATAATAGGTCATGCTCGTTTTATTATTATTTTTTAACTCTAAAAAATTACATTTTAGTCCTTTCTCATTTTTGTTTAGAGCTGTTAAAATGGGTTAAACTTGATGGGTTAGTCCGAATAGCCTAACAAAATAGACGGGCTGGACTAATAAAATATCAACTCAAAATTAAAATAACCTGAATTAACTCAATTCAAATGGGTCAGACCGCAATGGGCCATACTAGCCCGATTCATTTACATTAAAAAAATGACTGAAAACTAACAAAATGTCAGCTTAAAACTCACATGGGCCGATTTGGCCCAACCCAAATTGGTCTGACCCGTTTTGACAGCTATACTTTTGTTGTGTTTCTAAAACCTCCCTCTACCTAATCTTCACAATGAATTTGGATAGGTTCTGATATAATTAAAAAACCATTTATCCTATTTTTTCAAGATTCATTTATTTATCGCAAATTCAAGTTTTGTTTTTTCCAGGTGGGTTACTTGCAGAATTTGATATCAAGCCTCATAACTAGTTATTTCTTCCTTAACAGATACCAACTCCTCTATGAACCATTAGAAAAAAACTCCTCTCTGAACCTCATAACCCCTGATTACCAAACATATTCATTATGAAGAAATTTCTTGATTAATTTTAAAGCAATTTCAATCAACATCTAAGGTAGGAAGGAGGAGAGTTTGCATATCTCTTACAGCAGGATGTTGGTTAACTCTACGACAATTTGTTTAATTAAAATTACTTTTGACTATAGCTTCATACAGTCGCAATGATTGAAAATTTATATAAATAGCATTTGAATCCAATAACATTATTTTCAACAATAAATTAATGCATTATGTATACTATCAATGGTTAGTTTTGGTTGATGTATCCATGCTCATCCAATTTTTATGAGCATTTAAGAAGAGCCCCTTTGCAAAATCACCTGATAGATCATAATTTCATAACATGACAACTAGAGTTTGGATGCAGGTCTCCACATACAACCTGGATGTTTAAGCAGTAATTCTTTTGAAGATGTAGCAACGATGACTAAGTATGCCAAAACCCACAACCATAAAGATAATTATAAATGAAGTGAAATGACTCCTAGATTCTTGACTATCAAACATGAATGAGGATGCATGACAGAATTCTGATATGGAAAAAATTACAGACTCCTCCTTTCTTCTTTAAAAAAATTCCTCAACTATAAATGAAATGACCTAGATTTCGCTAGTGCTTCAGGATAGAGAACACAAGCATATTCAGTATAAGAATGGAAAACCAAGCAACATAGATCCGAATTTAATTTGCATCCAATTGCAGAATATCAAACTAGCATGTTCCATGGTATTAAGATCCCCAAAAAACATATTTTCATCATGAGATTAATCCAGGTTATATTGCGAGAATCCCTAAACTTCCAATTCCAAATAAATAATCTCCACTGGAGACTTCTCATCGTTAAACCAGACTCAATGATAAGCTCTTATACAAACTACAAAGCAGAGTACAGTGTTATATGTCGACTCAAGGCATCTCTTAGTTTTACCTTAAAGTCTTAAACGCGTCTTCTATTTTGTTCAAGCTCTTTAGAAGACCAACTTTGAACTATATGACATTCATCCTATTTACAATAGTGGCACAATGCATAAGATGCATTCAACCTATACTATATAAGTGTTGAAGATCCAGTAAGAAACTCAGTTATTTTTTTATTTTTTATTTTACTCTAAACTCAGGTATTTTAATAAACACATACAGTGATATACATTACACAAAGGTTTCAACAGTTTCAGAATACATTCTAGAATCTAATTAATCCAAAGTTCCAAACAAATGGAAGGGAGTGCAACATCAAGCAAACACATTAAAATCACAAGAATACTTGATAATTTTAAAGAATCAAAACATTTAACAACCAAGAATGCCCCAAGTGACTTGAAAATGTATCCCTTAACTACAAGCTCGTATAACATCAGTCATAGGAGGATTGACAAGCTCATATATCATTCAGAAGGATGACGTTGCTCGGGGGCAAAAATAAAAGAAAGAAATGTGAGTCAATAACATAGTACATTGATTTGATAATCTTGCATATAGACAAAAATACAAGGAAAATATTATTTCAGTTTTGAGATAGTATATTATTGATCTCTAACAGATCAGTACATATTATTATTTCATTAATAGATCAGTACATGTTATCTTATAATCTCTCTCACCCTTAACTTCTAATTTCTCTGTACAAAAGAAAAAAAAACACATACAAATCATAAATTTGTTTAATAAAAACTTAAGAAGAAGAAGAGAGAAGTGACACCTTGTAGCTTGTGAGCCACCAGTTGCATATGTCCACATAGATACTATCACTCAGTTTGTTCAAGAACCTGATGTAAGAATATCTCCAAGAACGACAAAGTAATAGTGGGCCTATAAATCCCCAGAATCCAACAGCAAATCTCAGGCTAGTCCTAAGCTTATATAAAATGCTCTCGAGAAAATTGATTCATTCTCTTCATGATCAAATACAAATGGCACATGAGGTACTGGTGTCTCATCTTCTGAGCATATTTCAAGTGGCTTTCCACAAAGATCCAGATTTCCTTCATAACTAGAGGCATCAAAGCTTTGCAATTGTGTTCCAATTGGGATTTTTCCAATGAGATGATTGTTTGACAAATCCAATACACTGAGACGATCAATTTGAGCAAGGCTAGAAGGAATCCTACCAGATAAATGATCTCTTGACAAATTAAGAAATTCAAATGATTTTAAATTCCCAAGCCAAGATATTATTCCCCCACTCAAACTGTTCATTCATAAATTCAAAGACAACAATCGAAATAAAGATCCAATCTCTCAGGGTATTTCTCCCGTTAGATTATTGCTTGAGAGATCAAGTGCTATTAAGAAGCAACTCCGGATTTTTGAACCTTGAAATTGGTTTGAAGTCAAAATTAATATTGGAAAGTCATTAAACTTAAGTGGCAAGTTTGAAATTGTGCCTCTCAAGCTGTTGTATGAGATGAGAAGGTATTTCATTCACCTTATTATTCCTTTGAGTCATTTACAGAGTATAAATAGATACAAGGAGGAGAGAGCTTAGAGTCGTCCTAGCCTATAGAACGATACTCATGGCTAAATATAAGTTTGACTTTGATCTAGAGGATTTGGAAAACTATTTACAATTAATGTTCCTATTTTCTCGGTGATTCTAATGACTCACACCAAACTCCCCTCAAGTTGGTGCATAAATGTTTAATGCCCAACTTGTCAATGGAGTCATGGAAGTTCTAACCTCCGCCTTTGTAAGAATATAGTGCCAAATGGTCTTCACTGACGACAAAAGGAAATCGAATAATCTTCTCCTCAAGATTTTGCTTGATGAAATGTCTATCTACCTCCACGTGCTTTGTTCGATCATGTTGGAGATGAGATGAAAGATCAGGTAGTACGGTTATGTGAGATATCAATAGTGATTCTTTATTATCAGGAATAATGTTTGCAACTTATATTCCTGAAGGATGTTCATCTCCATGCTAGTTTGACCAAAGCCAATCTCCATTAGTAACTTCATTATCGAGTCATAATAGTTCACAAAGTCCTTTTGCCATGCCCCTAAACTGAGGATTTTTTTAGAAAGACTAGACAAGGCCACTACCTTTTGCTTTTTACTTCTCCATGAAACTAAATTCCCTCCCCCAAATGTGAAGTATCCGATGTGGATTTTTCTGCCTCAGAACATTATTTAATCTGCATCATGTACCCTTCAACACTCAAGTGATTATTCTTAGAGAACATCAATTTTTCTGGTGAGGATTTTAAATATTTTAAGTATTATTTCTCAATTATCCATATGTTCTTCACTTGGATTATGCATAAATTGGCTCACCACACTTACGGCATAGGCAATATCAGGGCAAGTATGCGACAAATAGATAAGTTTCCCCACCAATTTTTGGTATCTTCCTTTATCCACAGGCACTTGGTTTGTGTATTGTGAAAGTTTGTGATTTTGAACTATTGGAGTATCTCATGTTTGCAATCCAAAGAACCCCACCTCAATAATAGCTCTAGGTCCAACACATATTTTCTTTGAGACAAAAAAATGCCTCTTTGTGACCTTGCCACCTCTATTCCCAAAAAGTACTTGAGTCCACCCAAATTCTTCATCTCAAACTCAGCTGCCAATTGCTCTTGTAGTCTTGAAATTTCTTCGGTATCATCTCCAGTAATAATCATGTCATCTACGTAAACAATTAGAGTTGTCACCTTTCCTTGCCGATGCTTTAAGAATAGGGTGTGATCTGCATTACTTTGGTTAAAACCATACCTTCTCATAGTTGAGCTAAACCTTCCAAACCATGCTCGAGGTGATTGTTTCAATCCATATAATGCTCGCTCTAACTTGCATACCACCTTGGTTCTGGTAGAGGGCATATAGCCCGGTGGGATATCCATATAAACATCTTCTTCAAGATCTCCATGGAGAAAAGTGTTCTTCACGTCGAGCTGGAGTAGTGGCCAATCTAAATTTGCTGCAAGAGATAATAGGACTCTAACAGTATTTAGTTTGGCCACCGATGAAAAAGTCTCTGTATAATCTATACCGTAAGTCTGTGTGAACCCTTTCGCCACTAGCCTTGCCTTCTGTCGATCAATGGATCCGTCAGCTTTGTATTTGATTGAGAACACCCATTTGTAGCCCACTATCTTCTTCCCCTTAGGAAATGGTATCAACCTCCATGTATTATTCTTTTGTAAAGCCTCCATTTCCTCTTGTATGGCTTGTGCTCACTTAGGATCAGCTAAGGCTTCTTCCATATTCTTTGGAATATGACAGGAGAATAATGTCTCTGTGAAGGCTTGAATAGGCTTTGATAAATATTGAATAGACACATAATTTGCAATGGGGTATTTGGATCGCCTTTCTTCTACATCAGGAGAGTATCTATTGGGTGGCTTTCCTCGGTTGTTCCTGATAGGTAATACATATCTTACAGGAGCATTAGTAGATGAAGAGATAATAGGAGAGCTTACCTGAGATTGTTCTTAATGAGATTGGAAACATGAATGTGGAGAGAGGGCTCTTCACTTCCTTGATCGATATACTCTTCATTGACGGGAACCTCTTCACTAGCAATTTCTTCATCAGTAGGAGGATCCTCTTCACTCTCAACTTCAGTTATGTTTAAATGTTGCATTTCTGTAGGTTCATCATGGATTACTCTTTCAACTTCGGATTCATGCTCTCCAATTTATTTCTTTTCAACAGTTGATGATGTAGCCGCCAAGTACCAATTTAGCTCTTTATTCATGGACTCCCCCTGAAGAGCTGAATTGGATACCATAGGAGAAAAGAACGGTTCAAATTCTAGGAAAGTTACATCTATAGTGATATAAGTTTTGTTGGTGGTAGGGTCAAAGCATTTGTAGCCTTTTTTGTGTAGTCCATAACCCAAGAACAAACACCTAACAGCACATGGATCAAGTTTGGTGCATTGGTTTTTGTGAAGATGAACAAAAACCACACACCCAAAAATCCTAGGCTGAAGCATCAACATAGTAGGTAACTGTACATGAGAGGAGAGTACTTGCAGAGGTATTTTAAAATGCAAGACCTTGGAGGGCATGCAATTGAGGAGGTATACAGCTGCAGTTACGGCATCATCCCAATGGCGAGTTGGAACATGGATGCCAAGAAGAAGAGCACGTGCTGTCTCTGAGATATGACAATTTTCCGTTCGGTGACGCCATTCTGTTGTGGAGTTTGTGAGCATGAGGTCTCGTGAAGAAGACCATGTTGCTGGAAGTATGCTTTGAAACAATGGTTAACAAACTCCCCTCCATTATCTGACCGAAGAACTTGAATCTTGGCTGAAAACTAGTTTTGAATCATGACATGAAAATTTTGAAATATTTGAAACACCTCATCTTTAGTCTTCATCAAGTAAAGCCATGTCATTCGTGTGCAATCATCAAAAAATATTACGAACCAACGGTGACCAGATACGGTAGTCCTAGGGGAAGGTCCCCACACATCAGAATGTATTAGAGCAAAAGGAACACTGCTTTTATTCAAACTCATCTGATAGGAGGTTCTATGGCTTTTAGCCAAAATACAAGTATCACATGTAAACTCAATATTTTTCAAATTTAAAAATAAATCTGGAAATAAGTGTCTTAAATAACTGAATGGTGGTGCACATGATGTGCTTCTCCTTTGTTAAAATCATCTAGGTAGTATAGCCCCCCTCTCTTAGTACCACGCCCAATAATCTTCTTGCTGAGAACATCCTGAAGTAGACAAAAAGTAGAGTACATCAATACCACACAATTAAGTTCTTCAGTTATTTGACTCACAGACATTAATTTATTAGATAGTGTAGGAACAAGGAGAGTGTGAGATAAAGAGAGTGAGGGTGATAATGCCACGCTTCAGCCTAATTTTACTGGGTATGCAACTCCATTTGCATTCGCAATGCAAGTCCTACGTGGTGGAGTTGAATGGGAGAAGTCCATGGGATCAAAGGTCATATGGTCTGTTGCCCCAGAGTCAATAATCCATGCACTTGCATCCTGAGAATTAGAACTACAAAAAACTTGACCGCAGTTACCTGGTTTCATTAAGGTGGAGGAACTGGTCATAGGAAAAAGTGAGAGTTGAGACTCAGCAGTGACTACAGGAGCTTTACCAGTGCCTTCTTCAAGTGTAGTGGTGTCTTTTTTCTTCTTAGCTTGCAACTCATGCCACCACTCTGGATACCCATGTAACTTGAAACAGGTGTCACGAGTGTGTCTGGCATTTCCACAATGTGTGCACTTTCCTCCATCGAATGGACCCTTCGACTTAAAGACTGAGTTGTGTTTCCGGTACCACCGTGTCTTTGGTGGCCAAATTTTGAGCTTTTAGTGGGCCATAATGTACTTATTATATTCTCTACCCCGGATGCCATCACGGTCACCGACGAGTGTCCTCCCTTGAACGTGTGTATAAGCCTATATATATCGATTGTGGGGAATGGCTTCTTTGAATGTATGGTTTACTTTCAATTTGGAGTATGTCACTCCGAATGTTATCGAGTCGGTCATCCAATCCATCGAGAAAGATATAAACTCTTTCCTCCTGTAGCAGAGAATTGTATTTCTGTATATCTCTTGGGCACTCCATGGGATTAAGGCGTAAATAAGTCTATCCCATATTAAACGCCCTTGTAGATCATTGTAATATTTTTCAATCGATTCTCCTTTTTTCCGCATCCGGGTTACCTTACGTCGAAGATCATAAACCTGTGAAGTATCATATCTTTTAAAGTATGTCATAGCAATGGCGTCCCAAACCCCTTTGGCTGTTGGAAAGCGGATGAAATTCCCCACCAGCGAGGGATCCATTGAGTTGATCAACCATCCTTTCACTATGGCGTTCTCAGTTCGCCATTTATGGAACTTTGAAAGCTTCCGGCGGAAGTTGAGGGAAGGATCTTCTATCAATATAGATTTGTCTTTACCGAGATGTACATCTCGCCCAGTTGGGACCATAGGGCATAGTTGGAACCATCCAACTTGATGCAAATGATGTTAGCTTATTTCGTCGAGGAATCAGAGATCGGCGGTTGTGATGTTAGCTGGACTTTTGACAAAACCTTCAACATTTTGGCCGTAAGATTTTCCAAAATGGAATCGACTTTGAAAGCGTTGATGATGGTCGCATATTGGAATCGGAATCGCCGAGAATCACCCATCAAACGAGGAATCAACCATCTATTCGAAACCTGTTTGGGTCCCAAGATTATGCTCTTGATACCATGTCAAAACAGAAGGTATTTCATTCACCTTATTATTCCTTTGAGTCATTTACAGAGTATAAATAGATACAAGGAGGAGAGAGTTTAGGAGTTGTCCTAGCCTATACACGATACTCATGGCTAAATATAAGTTTGACCCTTGATCTAAGGGATTTGGCAGCTATTTACAATTAATGTTCTTATTTTCTGGTGATTCTAATTACTCACACCAACATGAGATATTCATGGCATACATATTTTTTGATATGTACCAAAACCACCATGGTACAACGTTAATAATCCCAGCATTAGAAATATTCAAATTCATTAAATGACTTTGAGTCTGGAGCCATCTTAGAAAACTCGAACCCAACATGCAAGATGCTAGTTCCAATCTACTTAATTGGAAAGGAGGAACTCAGCTGGTGCCAAATTTTAGAGACAATGAGTTATCTGATAAGTCTAACCTCTTCAATTTGGACAAATTAGTGAAATGTGCTTCAGTGACGTCACCCTCGAAAGAATTCTTGTTGAGTATCAAGTACTCTGACTTAGATAGCAATCCAATGCTTTCAGGTATTTCACCATTTAATTGATTATGAGAAAGTCTTAAATCATTAAGAGGTGATAAAGTTGAAAGATCAGGTAGTACGCTACTGATTCGATTATCAAAAAGGAATAATGTTTGCAATGTGCTTGTATTCCTGAAGGATGTTGGAATCTCGCCTTGTAGTTTGTTATAGGAGAGGTGTAACACCCCGAAAATTGTTCGTTTCATTATAAATAGTCATTTTATAATATTTGTAATTTTTGAAAAAAAATTAGGATTTTTTTGGAAACGTTGAATATTTTTAAAATATTCCTCGTTTTGCATGCACACTGAGCAGAGCCTGTGTAACACCTCAAAAATTGTTTGCTTTATCATAAATAGTTGTTTTATAATATTTGTGATTTTTTTAAATTTTTGTGAATTTTTTTAGAACTGACAAATATTTTAATATATTTTTTGATTTACGTAAAGATGGTGGGATGAGAAAATAAAATATTTATGTATCAAGGAATGGTAAACATTGAACAGTGGAAACGTCGATGAGGGATCTTACTAACCCCGAAGCCAAGCACAGTTTACGATGTTTATATTTTTTGAGATTTTATATGATAAATGAAATCGATGTACCATAAAATTATTCGATGAACAATAAATACTATTTTTATTAGTTGTAACTTTTAATCACTGGATAATAGTTCTAGTAGAGTGTTAATCATCTTTTCTAGAGTGTTCACTTTATGAGACAATATCACTTTTCACTTTATCAAGAAGCGTGCGAAGCTTCTCAAGGAAGTTTCATACCAAGCTTCTTAAGGAAGCTTTGTTCTCTCACACACTCTCTTTTCTACACAGCCATGAGGCCTTCGGGAGCCAAAAATTGGCTTTTCATTTATCATTTCCTTTTCTAAATTCAAACTCCAAAAAGCTACCATCATTTTTACTATCACCTTCTCTTTCTACCTTTCCTTTCTCTCTTTTCTCTCAACCATTTTCTCCTCATTCTCTCCTCTTTTATGGGTGTTTCTTGATAACACTCCTTTCCTCCCCGATTATTACTTGATTTCAAGCAACCACTTTGCTTGAATTCATCTCTCCATTGAAGCTTTTCTTTTCTTGTTAAAATCACCTACAAAGAACTCAACTTTTCTCTCCATTTTCTCTCCTCTTCCACGGCCAAGACCACCATTGTTGGCCATCCAAGCTTTTTCATTCAACCAACCTCATTTCCTACCATTTCGCATCACCTAGAACACTTTCTCTTTTGTGACCACCACCAAAATCCACCATTTTCGTTTTCCTCCTTCAAGCTTTAAAGTTGGAGACTTTGAGGTAAAAGTTCATAACTTTCTCATCTTTCCATCTCATTTTCATGATTGATTGTGATTCTTGTGAGTTTGATGTCCTTAGGGTTATCTTGAAGGTGGAGGCTGAATTTTACAAGGAGCTTCAAGGGAGTTTCTTTGCTTGTTTTCTCTCTTGGTAAGAGGAAAACTATCCACTTCAACATCTATTGGTAGTAGGAAACTTGTTTGTGTGTTGGTTGTGAGAGAATCCATGTTAGGGTTACTCTCTTAGTTGTGTGTTTTTTTTTTATGATTCTTGTATTGATTTTACTCTATGTGGTTTATTGGTTGTATTGGTATATATTGTTGATCTTGGATTGATTCTTAATGGATTGGAAACATGAATTAGAAGCAAGGGTTTCTTGCCTTCCTTGGTGAGACTCACGGCCATGCCCCTCCATAGAGGGTGTATGATTGAAATTTCATAACAAGATGAAGAGATAATTAATCAAGTGAATAAGAATTAATGGATCAAAGAAAAATTTAGGTTCTTACCCTTTAGAGAGGCTCACGGCCTCTAGGGCCATTTTGGGTCCAAGTATGTAATTTTTGGACAACCTTGGAAATTTAGTAATTAAGTGTTAAGTAATTAACAATGTGATGGAAAGAAATTTAATTGGAGACCTAGAGTGATTTTTGAACTTAAAGGAATAACAAGAGTGAGTGTGAGACTTGAGCATCTTAGAATAATGTTCTAAGTGAATATAATTTAATTTAAGTAGAGAACTTAACTAATTAAGAGAATTCCTCCAGAGAGAGATTTTATAAGAAAATATTTAATTGAAGTAAACTTCATAATAAACCTTAAAAAGTGTACATGTCTCATTGAGAATTTGATAATATGATATTATGGGTCCATGAGTGGGACGAAAATTCTGTTGATGTTTGACTTGGCAAAATTGTAGCATACTGTGAAAAAATATATCATTGTCAAATATACATGTGTATGCATTGTGTTAACATGCATTGTGAAATTTTCGATGGACTATTGTTGAGGCCAAATTACCTAGGAGATTGAATCACACGTATGTGCGGGTGCGAGTAGACTAGTGAAGGTCATATTGTTGACCTTGGGGGCGTCGGGGTACGGGTGTCTCACAATGGTCAGTTGGTAGCTCTTCTAGGTCGTGGGATAGACCGATGCAAACGCACTGACGATCCAGACCGAGACACTGTCCTATATTGCGATCTAGTATAGAATGTCTTG
Source organism: Ormosia semicastrata (assembly GCA_029884595.1). Lineage (NCBI taxonomy): Eukaryota > Viridiplantae > Streptophyta > Magnoliopsida > Fabales > Fabaceae > Ormosia > Ormosia semicastrata. Next base: position 11,996,931 of record JAQQTO010000041.1, read on the forward strand.
TACAATGCCATGATGTGCACGTTGATAAATTGAGAAATTATAGCACTTGTTGGCCTTGGCAGCCGAGTTACAAACATGTCTCCTGACCATTCTCTCCGATGTTTGTGTCTAGCTCCATGGAGTAGGATTATGATATCATGTGCACGTGCATAGTGAGTCTACATATTATTTGGCATTTATTTATGTGATGATTGAAATTGTTGCCTTATTAATGTTATAACTTCCTCGAACTACTTAGTTGATTACTATTTGTTTCTTGATACTGATTATTGTTTCTGAAATGTTATGTGGGCGTTTCGCGCCGTTTTGTTTCTTTATTATTATAATTGGTAATGAATGTAGGATGTCTTACCTCTTTTCTGTATTTCTACTATTCTATTTCTTTATGTGTTACTCTGAAGACATTAGTGAAGAAGGGAAAATGCACGAATTTCTTGGCTTTTGACTTGATTTTGATTAGCTGCTTGTTTGGATATGACGTCTCGTCCGCAAGGCTTTTTGGGATACATGAGATTGACTTTTCATGGGGGTCCGTACTGCTGGCACATCAACCTGAGTACGGATCGCTGTGTCTACCTCGGAGATGTGACTCTGTCACTTGCTTGGAGACATTATGATCTGCCTATTTTCACTTTTCATGCTCGCTTGTATTTAGAGTTTTACTTACCCATACGTGATATGTGGGGCGAGTGTTATTACTCCCCATAAAAGGATTCTTTCTTATCCTCTGTACGAGCCCCCGCTTGTAACTCGGTTGCACCGATGAGGGTTTCCTTTGACGATGAAGACCCTAAGGAGGATCCAATTATGGATTCTTCTCATTTGCCTTAGGGGCTGATGCTGTGGGTAGCCGCTAATGGCTATCGGTAAATCTTTTGTGGGCCTGATATTTTATCTTTTTGGTGGGCTGTATATGTATGTATAACCATTTTGGGGCATGTAAAGCTTTTGTTTTGTTTTTTTTTTTTTGTATATCTGGTAATGTAACTAAATAAGTGTGATATAAATATATATATATATATATATGTATGTCCTTTGAATGTATGGTTTACTTTCAATTTTACTCCTTGCTGTAACTACGTCTTGTCATTTTATTTTATTATTGTGTAACAAAAATAAAAAGAATTCACCAAATTACTTATACGATTACAACTAAATAAACTTACCCATATTAAAATGAATCGAGCCTTAATTTATACATTTTATTTCCGTTTCGTGGTTATGGTGTGACGTTCCCTCCTCAAACAGGGACGTTACAAGAGGTCGAGATATTCAAGAAAGTTTGTTGTGTATCCAAAGCCATCTGGAATAGAACCTTCTATCAAGTTACTAGATAGGCAAATATTATGAAGATTGGTGGTAAAATTAAAAAGCTAGTGGAATATAGCCGATGATGTCAATAGATTGTAAGAGAGATCAAGGAAGACAAGAGAAGATGAAAGCTTCGTATTGGAAGTTGATGGTTGAAGAAAACTTCTATCAGAAAGATTGCAATTTTGTAGATAAAGCTTGTGAAGTTTGGAGCTGAACTTGAAATTATCTTGACATGCAAATGATGTTAGCTTATTTCGAGAGAGGTCAAGGATCACAAGAGAAGGAAAGTTTAAATTAGATGATAGCAAAACAACATTATTGAGAGATATCTCCTGAAGGTTAAAGTTGATGTTGAACAACCTTTGAAATGTTGATGATGTCATCATATTAGAAGAGAGATCAAGGATAGTTAGAGAAGTAGAAATATTCAAACGAGAATCAAACAAAGAAACAATATCATTATCGGAAAGACTACACCCACTGAGCCTCAGTTCTCTCAAGTTCAGAAGAAGCTTACTTATCATTTCAGCCAGTGATGAGAATAGCTAAGACTGCACAATGAACTCAAGTCAAGACTTGTCAAAAAGAGAGATTAGAATTGCTCCAATAAGAGAATTTCCTCCAAGATTAAGATACTGCAGTTGTGCGAGGTGTCCAAGTTCATAAGGGTTTGCTCCAACAAGATAATTGCCTCCAAGATTAAGATACTTGAACTGTGAGAGATTTCCAAGTTGATAAGGGATTGCTCATTCAAGGTTATAATTGCATGTTAGATCCAAATATCGTAGATGTGTAAGGTTCCCTAGTTGATAAGGAATGCTCCTACTAAATTCATAACTTGAGAGATTGAGATATCTTAATTTGCTGAAAGAGTCCATGAGTTCTAGAATGTGACTGCCAAGAAAATAATTCCAACTGAGGTCCAAATATTCCATATTTTGTAACTCAATCAATAAACTGAGATTGATTGCACCCATCAAATAACGTGTACCCAAACCATGAAGTTGCATTTGTACATGAACACGGCCTATTTCACTGCTGCATCCAATTCCTTTCCATTGGCAACAATCTCTATTATTCTCATCGTCCCTCCATGTAGACAGCATGCCATAGTATGATCTAGGAGGCCTTGTTTTGAACTTGAGTAGTGCTTGTCTCTCCCTCTCGATGCACTTTACTTCTCTACTCTGAGTTGTCTAGATGAATCCATGAATGGATCGTGCAGTATGCAATAAAATGAGAAGTAGTGCATAAAAAAGTTCGAGAACATGATTGCTTGTTATAAATTAGCTGATATGAAATATCTTTAATGCAATATCCGCTTTGTAATTGCCAAGAAGCAAAACTCGAAAGCAGGAGTTATATTAGGAATTCTATGCGTAAATGTTTTTCATATGTGTACAACATTTTAAATTCCATTATGTATGCTAACCTTTAGGTTGTGTTTGGAATGAATAAAAATAAGAAATGATTTGATTTGATTTAATTTGAATTAATTTGATTTGATTTAGAAATCAAAATTTATATTTGAAACTTTTAAAAAAAATAGAAATTAAATTAATTTAGAAATCAAATTTTATTTTTAGAATTCAATAAAATGAGAATTGATTTGATTTAGTTTTATTATTTTAAATTTTAACCCTTATTAGATGTGGTTAGAGGTAGTTATTAAAGATAAAATAGTTTATTCATTTCAAATCAAATCAAATCCTACTAAATCCTATCAAATTTGATAGAATTTCTAAAAAAAAGGAATGAAATTTATGAAATTTTAGAAATCAAATCATTTTCTATTTTTTAAACATTTCAAATATAAGATTTAATTAAATTTAATTTACACATCAAATCATTTTCTTCTTTTTTTACATTCCAAACACACTCTTAACATTATATGTGAAGGTTAACATCTTTTACTTTTTTATGGAAAAAAACATTTTGTTTCTTGCTAATTAACTTAAATAACTGTGTTTATTTTAATAATTATGACCTTCAATAATTAAATTAACAAACTTTTATCTCTCTTAATAAGTGCTAATTTAATGAATTTTTTATCTCATAATAACTTTTAACTTTATAATTTTTTCTCATTCCTTAAAATCATTCACTTCATAAATCTTTCTTTTTTATTATTACTTTTTAAAAAATAGTAATAATTTAATAGTAGATAAATTTAAAATATTAATATAATTTAATATCAACTAAGTTTTTAAAAAATAATATTCCAAACTTTCTTAAAAAATTAGTATTATAATTGATTTAGTGCATCTACAAGAATTTTATATAAATTATATTAGTATTATAACGTGATTATTTTTTTACATGATTATTTTAACTTGAATTATTTTTTAAAATTAGTTAATATTAAATTATATTAGTATTTTAAATTTTTTTACTATTTAATTTTCTAAATAATTAAATTATATTACTATTTTTAAATAATAATAACAAAAGAGAGATTTATGAAGTGAATAGTTAATAGGAGTGAGAAAAAATTATAAGATTAGAAATTATCATGAGAGAAAAATTTTATTAGATTAGTACTTATTAAGATAGAAAGATTTATCAATTTAATTATTGAAGGTCTTAATTATTAGAATGGACATAATCATTTAAGTTGATAAGACAAATGAGATTTTTTTGTTCATAAAAATAAAGGATGCTAGCCTTACCTTTACTGTTGAAGGTTAGCATTTCTTTATATATATATATATATATATATATATTGTGAATACTTAATTTTGTTTGAGTAAAAAAAAAAAAAAATAGATAAATAAATTTTTTGAATAGTTAAATCTATTTCTATTAATTAATTAAAAAATATAATACATAAAAAATAAAATATAATTAGTATAAAAAAAAAAAAACATCATGTGAAGTCTTATCTCTCTATCTTTTACAAATATTTTCCTCCACCTAACCTGCAACGTTATACCCTCTGTCAATACTAGCTAGAAGAAAGAAAAAAATCTCTGTCGAAGCAAGCTTTTCAGCTTTTGCATTTTTTGGTTCCACGCTCAAAAGTCAATTGTCAATTACTATTATTAAGCAGCGCAGAAGATCTGAATGGAGAAATTTTAAGAAATTTTGTAGAAAAGATGGGAACTTGTCAGTAAACCCATGTGATGTACTCAGAGGCTCCTGCCCGCACGGGGGATTTGCCATAAAAACTACTCTCATCTTACTATGGGGAGGGGGATTTTCCTAAAAAAAAAATCATGACACACTCCCACACTACGCACCATACTATGCACTATCATTTTACACCCAAATAGAGAGGGGGAGATTTTTTTAGAGGAACAGAAAATTGGGGAGATTTTTTTGAGAGGAACAGAAAATTATTGAAATTTTTGGGGAGGACATTTTGAAGAGCTGGGGTGAAAGAAAAAAAAAGGAGCTTAACATAAAGAAGGAGAGATTTTTGAAACAAATAGACAATTAGACTTTTTCTCATTTTCTGTTGAGTTTCAAAGGTAAGAATATTTCGATTCCCTTCTGCTTTTAGCTTCAATATAAGATAAAATATTGCTTTTAGTTGAGTTGTACTCGTGCTTCACTATGCACACAACTATCACATTGTAGTTTCATATTTACATTTTCAATCTAAAAAGAAAAGAGATGTAGTTAATAGGAAGAAAAAAAAAAAAAAAAAAAAAAAAAAAACCAACCAATTCATTCCATTTATGGCAAAAAAAAGAAAGAGAAACAGAACATCCGCTTCCATCAGCACCGTGAAACTCCACCATCATTCTCACCCCTTCCCAACCGTGAGCCTCCTCTGCCACCACCAACACAACCTTCATCACCACCCCCTATTTCATCACACCCAAAGTTCTCCTTCCAACTGAGACCACCAAGTCAAAATCATCTCAACAGACTCCCAATATTTCCAAACCATCCCACCTCCCTCCACCACGGCAACCTCCATAGCCACCCACCGCCGTGGACCACCACCCAAGCCGAGTTCATTACTTCACCCACACAATAACCAAAACTCTATCATCATTTTTCCCCAAACCGTGAGCCCTCTCCATCTCTTGTACCCAAACCCATTCTCCCCTTCCTTAACCCTATGTTTGGATGTTTTTTCATTAATGGAACGGAACGGAATAAGTGAGAATTGAACGAAAAAAAAAGGAAAGGAATGGAACATAATTTTCATTCTCTTTGTTTGGAAGTTTCATTAACGGAACGGAACGGAATTACCCATGTGTTCCCCTCATTCCCCCTCAATTTTGAGAGGAACAAAAGTTGGGCATTTGAGGGGAAGAAGGGAAAAATGATTTCCTATGTGTTCTGTTTCCTTCTTACGTATTTTAAAACTCCCAAATAAGAGAAGTTATTTCTGTTCCCCTCATTCCCTTTCTGTTTCCCTCATTGCCTATCATCCAAACATAATGTAAGTCTGTTTTTTCTACTTCTAGATTCATCTTTTATTTTTTTATTTATTTTTTATCTCTTCTTATGTTTATATAATTGCCTCTTTTGTGTTCATGGGCTAGTAGCCCATTTATGATAGGATATCTTTTTATTTATTAAAAAAACGAAAAAAGGGCCATATAAAGAAAAAAAAAAAAAAAACAAAGAAGGAAGAATCTGATTTTTCAAAAAAAAAGGACCCACTTAAAAGAAAAAAAGAAAAAAAAACAAAGAAAAAAAAACAGAAAACGAAAAAATAAAAAAAAAAAAGCATAAGGGGCCATATAAAAAAAAAAAAAAAAAGATGGTTTTAGAAGAGTGTTTTAATTAGTGAGCTAAATTATTTTTGTGACTTAGTGAAAATAATAAATTAAAAAATGTAGGAACAAAATTGTTGGAGATTAGATAAAAATAAAAATACCAAAAAATAAAAAAAAAAATGCCAAAAAATGATATATGTAAAAAAGAAAAAAAAACGTAGAAAGAGGGTTAAAAAGGTGATAAGAAATAATTTTTGTGAGTTAGGTTGATGTTAATTTGAGTAATTTGTCTATTTGTGGGTTGTGCTTCATTTTTATGTCTATTCACGTGTTGCTTGAATTGATTCATTGTTAATAATTTAAATTAAAAGCTTTAAGTTTTTTTTAAAAAATTGATCAATTCATAATTATTTTTTAAAAAATTACGTGACTTTGAGTTCTTCATTGCACCTGAAAATACGTAAGAGTAGAATCATCTTCTGTCAAGTCAAAAATTAAATTTTTGTAATTTGGTTGTTTCTTTTTTTTTTCCTTTTTAAAAAAAATAAAAAATAAAAAATAAAAATAAAATGAGTAAAATAAATATATTTAAAATTATCAAATTTTTACACAATTAACTTAAGGTATCGTCTTAAGACGGGTGTGATAGGAGTGATGTGAGATTAAGTTTTCATCTTTTCATATCTATAACCGACTCCCGAATCTAATCTACTTTTCAAAGATGATTTTTAAAGAAAGATTTTTTCATTTTTTCAAATTCAAATAAAATTAATAATGATTTTATTTTTCATCTGTTTAAATCTCACAAGTCGCAATGACCGTCGCGACATATATATATATATATATATATATATATATATATATATATAAGAGGAATATTGATATTACCCTATGTTAGAATTAAGATTTTCCCCCTTCCTAAAATCAGGGTAAGTTTGGAATTAGGTGAGGAATCAATTTAAATGCCTTATTTTTAATACCTTAATCCAATAATAAAATCACTTAAATGTCAAAGATTCCACGCTTTTAAAACCACATTTTTCTTTTGTTTTTATATTTAGGTTAGATTTTTCTTTTTTATTTCAAAAACTACAGTCTTACTGTGCCTCAAACACGTAGTAGTTCCTCTTCCTTCAAATTCTGCCAGCACTCCTTCAATTCTTCATATCTTTTGGTTCGGTACACTTTTCTTTGGGTTTAAGCTTATGTTTTCTTTTGTTTGGTTATTCAATTATTTATCTTTTTTTGGGTTCAGTTTTTTTTTGTGTTCAGTTAACAAAAATTATTGCTATAAATCTTCACATCTTTTATATTTGATTATTGTTCTGGACCGTGATCCGGGATCCCGCTCCATGGGATCAACCCGGCAAATACACTACCAAAAATAAAAAGACTCCTCCTACCGTCGTAGAGTGAAGACTCACGACGTAGGTGCATACAGATTACACGGTCCTAAAGCGGTATTAGTATACGATATCGTGACTGATAAATTCACGCAGAGGATGAATCCCTAAATATCCGTAACTGCCAATCATCAACTTACAATATTATTGGATTTATAGATATATTTGATGGTTAGATACTTTTCATATATTAATCCCGGATTTATATGGATGTATCCTATAATAATGAAAAGTATATTCCCCATCTATAATACGGTGTGAAAAGTGAGATAGTTCCCATGATACTAATCCTAAATTACACTACATTCAATAAAGATCTCATTATTTTTTACGCATATATATATTCTATAAATATAAGGTTAAATCAGAATTTAATCTCTAAAACCTTTCTTCAAATACTTTTTTAGGTTCAATTTTCGCGCTTTTCATTTTTTCAAAGGATGAATCACCATTACGTGTCTATCTCAGGTATTCCTCCGAATCCGATTCAGAACAATTATTTTTTGGGTTCAGTTCTTCAAATAATTTTGGTTCAATTCTTCACATTTTTGTTCATTTTTTTTTTTTTTTTTGTCTTTTAGGTTTCAATATTCGACTATTCATTTTTCAAATTTTTTTGGTTCAATCTTCGACTTTTTTTTTAGTTCAGTTATTCAATCGTCATTCACCCATTAAACCACTGACTGGTTATTAATTTAGTGTTGTTTATTTTTTAATAATAAATCTATATTAAAAACAAATTTTTAATGCATAAATATATATTTCTAAGGGAAAATAATTATAAAATTCTTCATAGAAAATATTTCACTTTTAAGTCCTTTACTTTATTATAAGTTTTTTTTTTTTCTTCAACTTTTTTTATATTTTCTTCCTAAATCTATTTAAAATTTATCATATTTGTCCCAAATCACTAATAGAAAAAAATCCTAGTATCGCAGTGCCAACTATGCACTTGTATCCACGTAAGATGTCATATCAACAAATTTCATTAATATTATTAAAAGTTAGGATAAATGTGATAAGTCTTAAAAAGATTTAAGATAAAAATAAAATAAAATATAATATATAAGGGATGAAAAAAAAAACTTAGAGTAAAGTTAAGGTATAAAACTATATTTTTGTTTAATAAATATTTAACAATTCAACATAAATATGATATCTATAAGAAGGAAAAAAAAAAATTAGAATGAATTTGTTTGTAAAGTGAACAAATAAGATATATTTACTTTTGTTTTAATTTAAAATATATTATAACATTAACTTACTAAATAATTTAAAGTGAATATACTTTTACTTATTCACTTTGCAGATAAAATCACTTTAAAAATGCATTGTAACAGTAAAAATACCATAACTACTCACTTTTTTTCAAGAGCTCTTTAATCGTCAAGATCTAGGAAGCTGCAGTCTTTTGGACAGCATTTTTCTTGTGCCATCTCCTTCCATTATGAATTCTTCTCCATCTTCTCTTGTTGTCCTTTATCTGTCCTCAAATTTGTTGACATCATCATCTATATTTCATTGGCTTTTTAATTTCACCACCAATAATTGTAACCTTTACCTTCATGACAACTCTTAGACTCAATGGCAATTTTGATCCAGAGTGGCTATCTACTCTCTCTTCTTTAACAACTCTTGACTGACATTATTGAGCAATCTTGGCTTCTTTCATCACTAGCTGCAAATGATTAGTAAGTTTCTTCCAAACTTAAGAAAATTGAGGCTAAATGATTGTAAACTTTCTAATAATGATATTCTTTCGTTGTTTGACTCCCATTCCAACTTTTCCAAAAAATTAAGTACAGCAAATTTAAAAAAAAAAAGACATGATGGAGAAATATTGTAAGACACTTTCTATTTGCTTTATGTTATAAAAAGTTAATATTTCTACTCAAGAAATATTTTTTAAAAATTTCTTTTATGATTCTTTTATGTTAAAAAAATTTATAAAAAATTCTTAAACAAATTAAAGGATAAGTAGATTTTTTTATAAAAAAAAGCAAATGTAGAAACACTGTATGGCTGTTTCGGTTTTAAACTTTTAATATTAGAAGAGATAAATTAAAATTAAAATTTTGTTTTATATATATTAATAACATGAGAGAGAAAAAGTCACATTTAAATCAAGTTTTAAAAACTGTACAATTTTAATGAGAAGTTAAATATGTGAGTATTTTTTTACATATGCTAATAATTAAATGAAGGTCTAAGCAATGTGCATACAAGAATTTCTCCTCTTAACAAACTTTTAGATTTCACTTTCAGTCATTACTAATACCATTTAATCATATAACAAAATTATTTACATAATAGCTACACCTATTAATATCTAGATATTGTTCGAAGTCCTTGGAGATAGAGCTGGTGAATATTCTTTTCAAGTTTCAGCATTGTCTCTTGCATTCTTGTTGTCGCCTTGCGTTCATCCTCCTTATGTAGAACCATAGTTGAATAATGAAATGATTTTAGTAGTAATCATTGAGAACTCATAGGCTATTTCAGCAATTTAAGTTATCTCAATATTTCATTTTCTCATTATACCTAGTGGGAAGATTCCTCATCAACTAGGAAAGCTCACACATTTGCATATTTGAGCAACAATTTAACAATTTAGACACTGGTTTCAATAAATTCTAACACACCCATATATATAGTAATTTAGTTTTGGTTCAATGGTTGGAAATTATAGTGTTTCTTTTGTGTGAGCTCAACCAAACCATATACGATAGATTATATAGTTTGTTTAATCTATTTAGTTTAATTCTTTGTATTTTATACACTAAAAGAGATATATGGAATTGAATTTCTTTAAGGTACTATTTGGTGTATGAAATTATACTTGAATTTGAGACTTGGAATTGGAATTAAGCCTCCTAATTTAAATTATCTTTTGGTGTATCTATTGGAATTAGAATTCTAATTCTGAATCGAATTCCATAAAATTGGAGAGAAAAAATTATTTTTGTTATTTTTAATTCATAGCCTAAATCTTAAAAATTACAATTCTAAGTAAAAATGTTAAAAACAATATATTAAAAATTATTATTCATTAATTATTTTTGTCATATACTCAAGCAATCATTATTGTTGATGATAGCCAAGTTGCTGGTGGCATTCTTCAATCACCGTCATCAATGGCGTCCTCTGACCACCGTTGCTGACAGCGCTCTCCAACCACCAAACTAATGCCTAGGGCACCTTTCGACCGGCAGTGTTCACCAAACCAACATCACCAATAGCAAATTTAATTAAGAATTACAATTCTATACTTCAATTCTTTATTTGCTCTAAGTATAAAAATTAATATTCTTAGTCAATTCTAATTCTGACAAGATGAAAGAAAAGATAATTTATTTTTTAAAATAAAACTAGAGATTAATATTATCTGCACGTTGTACAATATTATCTCGTAAGTATAGATATCAAATTGTTTTACTTTTTTAATAATACACTTGTGATTTGATTGCACTAGTTTCATATTTCCTATTTGATGTGATTAACCTGCTTAATTTTCTAACCTAAGAAATGGGTTCGAAAACATGGATTCTTATCCTCTAGAATTCTAAAACTAACTGCAGCAGTAGTTGTAATCCAATGGTAGACATTTAAAATGTGATATTTTTCTTATAATATTTTATTATATAAAAATTATTTTCAAGTGTTCAAATCTCTATGCAATTTAAAAAGAAGTACAGAAAATCTAGAACAAGATAACAATCAATCATAAATCATAACTTTATTTTTTTAGAGTAATTTGCTTAAAGTCTAAAATAATCCCTCAAATCAACCTTGCATTTTCTTAGATTAAATGTGACTAGACGATGAAGATAGATAGAATTTTTTTCCTTCTTGTTTTCTTTTAACATTGTAAAAAATTAAATATACATACATACATATTATAGTACTCTTCCTACATATAACCCTCAATACTAGCTCTCTAGTACTGTTGTCATGACCTTGCGTTCATTGTGCAAAATTATATAATGGGATAAATGCAATATAGTCCCATGATCTTAAGTACATGTGCACTTTAATTCCTAATTTTTAAAAATGTGCAACCCAATTCTCAAATGTTCAGAATGTGCAAATCCATCATTCCTTCAAAATTTTTGTCAATTGCTATTAGAATTGGTCATGTGCAGCTCACATGTCTATATTTTAAACCAGATTACCCTTAAGTGAAGCATGTGTCACTCACATGTCTCTTATCCCACTTCTATCCCTAAGACCCTTTCCTATTTGGAACCCTAATCCCAATTCCCACCCTATCAGAATTAAACCCTAACAATCATCAACCCTAACCACAATTCATTTCCCTTTTGTCATTGTTCAAATGAGGAAGAAGAATAATTTGCATTTTCAAATACAGGTGAAATAAGTGAGGTGTTGCGTTCTTGTAGTACCATCGATGGCAAGTGAACGTGTTAGTGGTTTAGGCTTAGATGGGCACGACAATTTTGATTTGTTGGGATTGGTCACATATTTGATATGGGTTGTGGGTATAGAAGCTCGTGGCAAATTCAGACGATGTTCACGGTGGTTGAGGCAAAGAGCAACGGTTGGGTCACCGATGACTCGTGGTGGTGTTGGCTCTGGAGGCGATGCTCATGGTTATTTTCTAGCGGCGTTCACCAACCACCATTATTGTTAGGGTTGATTACGCCCAAAGAATAACACGATAATTGCAGCACAGCTTTAGGGTGTCGATTCCATAGAGAGACAAATTAAAATAATAATTGAAGAAACAAATAAACTAAAGAAAAATATTAAGTGATTAAAAATAAATGAATATTAATTTAAATACAAAATTAAGTAAAACAAAATCAAGAAAATTGAGTTTTATACTAGATGTAAGATGATTAAGGTTCAAAATCCACTAAGATTAATTTTAACATTAACTATGTTAAATTATTTTACTTACATAATTTAACGCATGAACATCTAACCACAAACATATGCTCACGAAAAATATATCAAATAACCATTAATAATAATAATCATATATATGATAAAAAAATTTAATTAATAATAATTATTAAATCATCAAATTTATCCTTAATAAAAATCATAATTGATATCTAATAATTACACTAATATTCAGATAATACAAATAAATAATAAAGTATGAAAAAATTTAACTAAACTCATCTTAAAATTTATTTATATAATCTGATAAAAAAATAAAATTAATAAATATTAAATCTTAAAATTAGATAAAAATAATTTAACATAATAATATCAAAATAATCAAAAATTTATCATTTCCTTAAGACAAAAATTTTTTTTAACAAGACATAATAAAATTAAAACTTGACAAAAGTATCTCACTACAATTCTCTATTGCAAACAAGATATCTGCAATTTCTCTCAAGTCCACGCTGCACTACGTCCAATCTTTCGTACAATGCGCTGCACAATTGCTGCAATGTGATTCTTCTTTCTCCTTTTCTTTACTGTACGACACTGTTCCTTTTCTTCTATTAAATGGTGCACCCGTTCACAATTTGTTTCTTTTCTTCTTTGAACTCCCACAGCGCACAGGGCACATTCTCCTTTTAATTGCCTTTTTATAAGCTGCTAGTTTTAGAATTAGGTTTTATCTTCTTCTTTTTTTACTGCTTCCTTTTTTTATTTAGACTTTGAATCTTCCTTCAAATTTAATTAGGTTTTGACTTGTTCTCTATAAATTTTGAAATTAAACATAAAAATTTATTTAAAAATATTTTAAAATAAATATAAATTTAATTTAAAAATATACATTAATTCTAATCATTTCTATTCATATTTCAATATTTTAGTCTAATAATAAATTATTTATAAAACATTTTTGTACATTCATCAAGTGTCTTCAAATTTAATTAAGAATTACAATTCTACACCTCAATTTTTATTTGTTTCAAGTATAAAAATTAATATTGCTAGTCAATTCTAATTCTGACAAAATGAAAAAAAAGAGTTTATTTAAAAAAAAATAGAGATTAATATTATTCACACATTGTAGAATATTATCTCATAAGTATAGATATCAATTTTTTTTTCATTTTTAATAATACACTTGTGATTTGATTGATATATACTTGCGTAGGAATTTTCTACAGAGACTAACAATTTCAAGTCTTTGCACTAGTTCAAAATTTCCTATTTGATGTGATTAACTTGCTTAATTTTCTAACCTAGGAAATGGGCTAGAAAACAGGGATTCATATCCTCCACAAGTCTAAAACTAATTGCAGGAGTAGTTGTCATCTAATGGTAGACATTTAATATGTGATATTTTCTTATAATATTTTATTATATAAAAATTATTTTTAAAGGTTCAAATCCTTAAGTAATTTTAAAAGAAGTGTAGAGAATCTAGTCCAATATAACAATCATTCATAAATCATTACTTTATTTTTTTAGAGTAATCTGCATAAAGTGTAAAGTCATCCTTCAAATCAACCTTGTGTTTTCTTAGATTAGATGTGATCAGACGATGAAGACAAGCAATTTTTTTTTCTTGATGTTTTCTTTTAATAATGCAAAATAAAAATAAAATAAATAAATACGTATTTTAGTACTCTTCCTACATATAACCCTCAGTAGCTCTCTCGTATTGTTGTCGTGACCTTGTGTTCATTGTGCAAAATTGTATAATGAAAAAAATGCAATTTAGTCCTATGAACATAAGTACATGTGCACTTTAATTCTTAATATTTAAAAATGTGCAACCCATTTCTCAAAATTTTCAGAATGTGCAAATCGACTATTTTATCCAAATTTTTGGCAATTGTTAATGGAACTGGTCATGTGTGCCTCACATGCCTATATTTTAGAACCGATTACCATTAAGTAAATCATGTGCCACTCAAATACGCCTTCTCTCACTTCTAATCCTAAGATCCTTTACCATTTGGAACCCTAACCCCAGATCACACCCTATTAGAATTAAATCCTAACAATCATCAATCTTAACCGCAATTCCTTTCCATTTTTTCGTTGTTCAAGTGAGGAGGAAGAGTGATTTACATTTTCAAAGACAAGGAGAAATAAGCAAAGGGTTGCGTTCTTGTAGTACCATCGGTAATGAGTGTTAAATATATTCATCTTTTGAGTTTATTTATTAGTATTTTTAATTATTTTTTTTTTGTTTATTTTTATATTTTAATTTATTTTTAAATAATTATTTTTCACCTAATCATATTTGAATTTTCAAGATAAATCATTAGATTTTATACAAAAAGAAGAAAATCCTGAAGATAAATATGTAAAGGATTCTTATCTTATTCTTAGATGCTAATTAGATTTCTAATTAGATACAAAATCTTAAATTGGAGATTGGATAAAGATTCTCAAAGAAATTTGATTTAGAGCAAAATTTGGATTCCCACACTATTCTGATCATTCCTCATTAATTGAGTCATATCTTGAGATACAGAGATTAGATTAATGCATTGTTTACGGCATTGAAAAGTTAACAGAAAATCCTAAAACTTCTCTGTTGAGATCGAGGGCAAATTCGGTCACCTAAAGAGTGAGAAAAATCATGCAAGTCAAATACAAAAATCTATCAACTTTTCTATTAAAATGGGAAAACGAGTTTAGCAAAAAAATTCTCTTTGGTTCAGATCGTCACGCAGAATACCTAATCCTAATAGAGTAGTTTCGCGGAAGCAAATTTTGGAGGACAACTTCGAAGAGAGGATTCGATTCTTGAAAGCTAAAAGATCATAATCTCCATTAAAGGAGTTTTGATTTCTCTTTCTCTCTAGTTTTTCCCTTTCTTTGAGTTTTCTTTCCATGAGTTTGTATCTTATTTTCCTAATTATTTGGATTTGATTTCTAATTTGATTAAGGTCATTTCTTTTAGGGTCTATCATATTGCTTGCATTCTTGTCACAACTTGATCACTTTTGGCATGTGCTAATTTATTGTTTGACCGGTGACTATCCGCATTCAATGAGTGGATCTATATGGTAAGCTTAGGATTAGATTGGTGAATGACTAAATATTAATTTTTTCTACCAATGAAATTAACGGTATTGTTAGTTCATCTCTTGAATTGAGGCTTAATGCATTCTTAATTAATTTAACTAAATGACCAAATAGATGATTTAATTTAGGAATAGAATATTGTTTCATCTATGACTATTGGGATTCAATAGCAGGTAAGAGAATATTGGCAAAAGAATACCTTACATCATAAATGAAAAAAATCTAAATAATTAGATTCAAGTAAACCTTACGCCTTAGTCTCTTTCTCATTGATTATCTATTCTCTGTTTGATTATTCATTATTATTTTTTATTTGTTTTCCTTTATTTATTTTTGAATCTATTCATACACTTTTGATTGTCTAAATAATAATGAATTTTATGAATCTAGTAATTATCAATTATTCCTCGTGAGATTGATAATTGGGACTCAATCCTATATTATTTGGTGATAAAATACACTTACTCTTATTATATTTTACGTGTTCCAATCGATGGCAAGAGAAGGTGATGGTGGTTTAGGCTTAGACGAGCACAGTGGTAGCTCTGATTTGCTAGGTTCAGTCGTGGATCTGATATGGGTTGCGGGTATCAAAGCTCAAGGTGAATGCAGGCGATGCTCATGGTGGTTAAGGCAATGAGTGACAATTAGGTCACTGGCGACTCTTGGTGGTGTTGGCTGTGGAGGCAATGTTCAAGGTGATTTTTCAGCGGCACCAACCACCATCACCATTAGCATCCTCCAATTCAATTATGAATTATAATTCTATACCTCTTTTTTTTAATTAAAATGATATGCATAAATTACAATTGATCCAAGTATAAAAATTAATATTACTAGTCAATTCTAATTATGACAAGATAAAAGAAAAGATAGTTTATTTAAAAAAAAAAAACTAGAGATTATTATCTGCACACTGTACATATTATCTCATAAGTATAGATATCAATTTTTTTTCTTTTTTGATAATACACTTGTGATTTGATTGATATATACTTGCATGGGAATTTTCTACAGAGACTAACAATTTCAAGTCTTTGCACTAGTTCCATATTTGCTATTTGATGTGATTAACCTGCTTAATTTTCTAACGTAGGAAATGGGTTAGAAAACATGGATTCATATATTCTAAAATTCTGAAACTAACTGCACGAGTAGTTGTCATCTAATGGTATACATTTAATATATGTAACATTTTCTTATAATATTTTATTATGTAAAAAATATTTTCAAGGGTTCAGGTCCCTATGCAATTTAAAAAAAAGGCAGAGAATATAGTCCAAGATAACAATCAATCATAAATCATTACTTTATTTTTTTTAGAGTAATCTACATAAAGTCTAAAGTCAACCTTCAAATCGACCGTGCATTTTCTTAGATTAGACGTGACCAAACGATGAAGACAGGAAGAAATTTTTTTTTTCTTGTTGTTTACTTTTAACATGGTAAAATAAATAAATAAATACATACATACATATTTTAGTACTCTTCCTACATATAACCCTTAGGACTAGCTCTATCGTATTGTTGTCATGACCTTGCGTTCATTGTGCAAAATTATATAATTGGAAAATTGCAATTCACTTTAATTTTTAATATTTAAAAATGTGCAACCCAATTATCAAAATTTTAAAAATATGCAAATCAACCTTTCCGTCCTAATTTATGTCCATTGCTAACGGAATTGGTCATGTGCGGTTCACATGCCTATATTTTAGACTGGATTACCATTAAGTGAAGTATGTGACACTCACATGTCTCTTCTCCCACTTTTAACCCTACCTTTCCCATTTGGAACCCTAATACCAATTCCCACCCTATCAGAATTAAATCCTAACAATCATCAACTTTAACCGCAATTCCATTCCCTTTTTTCGTTGTTCAATTGAGAAAGAAAAGTGATTTGCATTTTCAAAGACAGGGGAAAATAAGTAAGGGGTTGCGTTCTTGTAGTACTATCGGTGGCAAGAGAAGGTGACAATGGTTTAGGCTTAAATGGGCATGGCGACAACTCTGATCTGCTAGGTTTGGTTGCGAATTTGATATAGGTTGCAAGTATCGGAGCTCATGGCAGATTCAGGCGATGTTCATGGTGGCTGAGGCAAAGAGTGACGATTTGGTCACCGATGACTCGTGGTGGTTTTGGTTATGCAGAAGTTGCAGTCGGGATCTGGGTTCAACTTAGGTTGGGGTTGATGGCTGAGTTTGTATGAGAAAGGGATGATTTTGTGGTGAAACAGAGATGGGTTTTGTTTATAGGTGTATTGGGATTTCTAAAATGATTGAATGATTGTTGCAGTTAGGGTTGATGATTGTTAGGGTTTATTTCTAATGGGGAGGAATTGGGGTTAAGGTTCCAAATGATTTTGGGGGAGGGGGAGAAGGATCTTAGGATTAGAAGTGGGAAGAGAAGTATGTTAATGCTACATGCTTCACTTAATGGTAATTTGATCTAAAAAGTAGGTGTGTGAGCCACATGTGACTAGTTTCATTAACAATTGACGAAAATTTGGACAGAATAGTCAATTTACACATTTTAAAAACTTTAGAGATTGGGTTGCACATTTTTAAATATTATGGACTAAAGTGAACACGAACCTAAGTTCAGGAGGCTAAACTATATTTTTCACTTATATAAAAATTGAATTTAATTTATAAATAATGTAATTTCAAGAAAATTGATTTTGGAAAAAAAAACTTAATCAGCTTATGTTTGCATTTATTGATCTAGAAATTATAGATAATAAATTGTTGGATTAGATAAAAATTGTCGTTGTTATAAATTAATGAAATTATCTCAAAAGGTTATTTGATAAAAGACGAATGAGATATTTTCTACCATCAACTTTTAAATAATTTTAATTTTAACAAGAATCAAAATGCTCAAAATTAAACTTATTGTAAACGAAAAAAGCTGCTACACTGTATTCATATTCTGCTTTCTCACGCCTATGCCAATAAAATTACAATTGCTTTTTTTAAAAAATCAAATTCCAGCATTATTGGTGAAGTTATTACATAGTGAAGGAGAGAAAACCACTCCTCGTGTTCTAAAAAAATCTCGAGTCTGGAATGTTATATTCCAAATCAAGAGTTCATAAATTTATTAACAATTCTAAAATTTTTAGAGGATTAAATATATAAATATATTCATATTAAAAAATTACAAAAATTTAAACCCATGTTCCAAGGGTTGGGAGGACGTGCCCCTTCAAGCCTTTACCCACGGACACTGTTCAAGATGACTCTAACATCCTGTCTGCATGCAATGAAATTGGTTACACGCAGATACCTGATCTACGTGGTTAGGAGGTGTATACAATTAATATTTTTTTATTGATTGTGTTGCAAAACATAGAATATTTGGAATGTTTTTATTTAAAGATAAAATTAAAAATATAGTATTATAAAAGAGTAAAACTTTATTGAAATATCTAAAAAGTAGAGTTTTTTTATCAATATAGTTTTTTATACATATGTTTTATTAATTTAGTTCTTAAAATTTAAAATGTCTAATTTATTTATCCCTCTGTCTATTTAAGTTTAAGTACGTTAACTTTTAACTTAACTAACTAGCCAATTTAGACCAGTCTCACACAATTAGCCCTTTTTTATCCTATCCATTCCACTTCATTATAGAATATTTATTTAATCTAATTTATAAAAAATGTATTAGAAATATAAAATAAAAAATAACGAATAACTACATTTCATTATATTATATTAGGGACATATAAGTTATTTAATATAATTATATTTTTTTCTTCTTATTTTTATATCTAACCAAACAAGAGAAAGAAGTATTTCTCATTTTCTTTCTCTCCTCTTTCTCTTCAATCAAATAATAGGAGACAAAATCTACTTTTCTCTTCATTTTCTTTCTTCGAATTTTCACTCCGCATCCAAACAAAGAGAATATAGTGCTTTCATAAAGTTGAAATCTTGGTCTCTTTCTTCTAGGTACATGACTCATTCACTGAACCAATAACCTATTAACCCAGTGTCCACCTGATTAAGGATTATTATTTTAAAAAATTAAATGATTTTTTTAAAATAATAATTCTAATATTCAAATTTTTAACATTATAGATAAGAGAATACTAAGAACACTCTCTCTACCATACTCTTTTCAAAATACTCATTTTTATTAGACCACATCACACATTAAAGCACATACTTAATTTTAATTAATGTGTAATTATTTTGATTAGTATGTAATTAACTCGATTAATATATATGCTTTAATGTGGCCCAATTATATGTCAATCATGTTAATTATACATTAATTGAGATAATTATATATTAATTAAAATTAAGTATATGTTTTATATATAAACTTAATAATAAATAATATGTTAAAAAAATGTGTTAAAAAATATATTCCTAACACTCCTCTTAAAAATGAAGTGAACAATTTATAACTTCATAAGGAGAAGCTGATTTGTCAGTCAACCCTCGTGCATGTGGAAAAAAATGTAGTGAAGAGTCCTTTTCATGGCATTTCGCTTTTGAACAATAATTGAATACAAAAGCAGATGAGAAGTCTAACTTTTTAAATGAAGTGTTTAAAAGATAATATGATAAACAATGAGTTTTTTAAATATTTATATATTTCTTTTTTAAGGGTATATAAAGGTATGTATGATAAGTTATGAAATATTTATTATTTTTTATTATATTTTATAAAATTTCAAATACTATTATAAAATTAGCTGTCAATGATTATTTTCAATTTATTATAGGTATAATACCAAAAAGTTTACTATAAGAAAACTATAAATCTTAATTTCCACATCTAAAACATTCTTGTGGCTTCTGATTTCAATTTAAAACCAAGAAATATATGATAAAGAAACAATTATGTTTCTCATTTTCATCTTTATTCGATTGTCTCATTTATGGAATGGATTCTTCTTTTTTTAATTAAAAATAAATCCAGTTTTGAAACTTTCTTTTTTTTGCTCTGAAAAGTCAATGAGAACTGAGAGCGGCACCATTTAGCCAAACAATTTGCTATATAAATCCGTATGCCGCGTTCTCATACATCCCAAGTAAAGAGAAACAATTATAAAAATTTCCTGTCGTTGTTGTTTTACTCTTAGTGAAGGTTATTGCATTGCAGATTTCATATTAGCAAAATTATAATGGGCAGTTATTTTCTCAAAATATTTTATGCACTGCTGCTGCTCTTATTGTATAATGCAGGATCCATTCTTGGATTCAACTGGCCAAGTAAGAATGCAGAAGTAAAGTGCGCAAAGAGGGAGAGACAAGCACTCCTCAAGTTCAAACAAGGCCTCCTAGATGACTCTGGCATGCTGTCTACATGGAGGGACAATCACAATAACAGAGATTGTTGCAAATGGAAAGGAATTCAATGTAGCAACAAAACAGGTCATGTACAGATGCTTGATCTTCATGGCCGGGCTTCAAATTACTTGAAAGGTGCAATCAATGTCACTTTATTGATTGACGTGCAAAATATTGAACATTTGGACCTCAGTTGGAATGCTTTTGCTGGCAGTCACATCCCGGAACTCATAGGCTTGTTCACCAAATTAAAGTATCTCAATCTCTCATACTCTAATTTTGGTGGGAGGATTCCTTATCAACTAGGAAATCTCTCACAGCTTGAGTATCTTATTCTCAAAGAAAATTCTCTTGTTGGAGCAATCCCTTCTCAACTTGGGAAGCTTACACATTTACAATATCTGGATCTAAGGGACAATTTTCTTGATGGAGCAATCCCTTATCAACTTGGAAATCTCAAACAACTATGGTTTCTTGATCTTGGAGGAAATTATCTTTCTGGAGCAATCCCTTTTCAGATTGGGAATCTTCCAAAGCTGCATACTCTTAGGCTCCATGGCAATTTTGATCTCAAAATTAATGATGTAGAGTGGCTATCTGCTTTCTCTTCTTTAACAACACTTGGCTTGAGTTCAAAGCGTAATCTTGGCTCCTCTCATCACTGGCTGCAAATGATCAGTAAGCTTCTTCCAAACTTAAGAGAATTGAGGCTAACTGGTTGTAGTCTTTCAAATAATGATATTATTTTTTTGTTTGATTCCTATTCAAACTTCTCCACTTCTCTTGCCATCCTTGATCTCTCTTCAAATATGCTGACATTATCAACATTTCAATTGTTGACCAACTTTAGCTTTAACCTTCAGGAGCTTTATCTTTCTCATAATAATTTTGTTTTGTCATCTCCTCCGTATCCAAACTTTCCATCTCTAGTGATCCTTGACCTCTCCTATAATAAGTTGGCATCATCAGTATTTCAAGGTAATTTCAACTTCGGCTCCAAACTACAAGAGCTTGATCTATCAAACTGTAGTCTTATAGATAGAAGTTTTCTTGTGCCATCTGCTCCCATTATGAACTCTTCATCTTCTCTTGTCATCCTTGATCTCTCCTATAATCTATTGACATCATCAGCTATATTTCACTGGCTTTTTAACTTCACCACCAATCTTCATAGCCTTTACCTTTATGGTAATTTGTTAAAAGGTCCGATTCCAGATGGCTTTGGAAAAGTAATGAACTCTCTTGAACATCTCGACCTCTCCGATAACAAACTGCAAGGCGAGATTCCAGCTTTCTTTGGGAATATGTGCACATTGCAAACATTGTCCCTGTCAAATAACAACTTGAGTGGGGAAATTTCGAGCTTCATACAAAATTCTACATGGTGCAACAGACGCATATTTCAAACTCTGGGTTTATCTTACAACCGGATTACTGGCTTGCTACCTAAAAGCATCGGATTGCTATCTGAGTTGGAGGATCTATACCTGGAAGGGAATTCTTTGGAGGGTGACATCACTGAATCGCATCTCACTAATTTTTCCAAATTAAAATACTTGGACTTATCAGACAACTCATTATCTCTAAAATTTGTCCCAAGCTGGGTTCCGCCTTTCCAATTAAGAAGCTTGGGAATAGCATCTTGCAAGTTGGGTCCGAGTTTTCCAAGTTGGCTCCAGGCTCAAAGTTCCTTATCCGATCTGAATATTTCCAATAATGGGATTGTTGACTATGTACCAGAGTGGTTTTGGAATAAATCGCAATATTTGATGTCAATGGATATGTCTCACAACAATCTCATGGGTACAATTCCGAATTTACCACTCAAGTTTACTTTTAAACCAGGTATATTTCTGAATTCAAATCAATTTGAGGGTGTAGTTCCATCGTTTTTACGAAAAGCGTCAGAGCTGATGTTATCCAATAATAGATTTTCAAATTTGGATGCTTTCTTATGTGGTATTCAAGGAACTGAAAACTTGGCCACTTTAGATTTATCAAACAATCAAATAAAGGGACAGCTGCCAGATTGTTGGAAATCCGTAAACACATTATTGTTTCTTGATTTAAGCAATAATAAATTGTCAGAGAATATTCCACTGTCCATGGGCACCCTTGTTAACTTGGAAGTTTTGGTTTTACGAAATAATAGTTTAATTGGAGAACTTCCTTCCACTTTAATGAATTGCACCAATTTAATTATGTTAGATGTTGGAGAAAATATGTTGTCTGGTCCAACACCCTCATGGATAGGAGAAAATCTACATCAATTGATAATCTTGAGCATGCCAATGAATCGTTTCTCGGGAAATCTTCCTTCGCAACTCTGTTATTTGAGGCAGATTCAACTCTTGGATCTTTCTAGGAATAACTTATCCAAAGGAATTCCAACATGTCTGAATAATTTTAATGCAATGGCTAAAAAGATAATCAATATAAGTGAAATTAACAGGCATATATATTGGTACAATAGTACTTACAATGAAATTTATGGTACTCACAGTGTTGGTGATTATGTTCTTAACATAACATTGATGTGGAAAGGTCAGGAATATGGGTTCAAGAATCCAGAGCTTCGTCTAAAGAGCATTGATCTTTCAAGTAATCATTTAACAGGTGAAATACCACCAGAGTTTGGGCAATTGTTTGGATTAGTTTCTTTGAATTTATCAAGAAACAATTTGAGTGGAGAAATTCCTTCTGAGATTGGGAATTTAAGTTTACTTGAATTTCTTGATTTGTCAAGAAATCACTTCTCTGGCATAATTCCTTCAACTCTTTCTCAAATTGATCGTCTAGCCGTGTTAGACTTGTCAAACAACTCTCTCTCTGGAGAAATCCCATGGGGAAGACAATTGCAGACCTTTGATGCCTCTAGTTTTGAAGGAAATTTGGATCTTTGTGGTAAACCACTTGACAAAAGTTGTCATGAAGATGAGACACCAGTAAAGCCTCAAGGACCAGCACAACATGATAAAAATGACAATTCAATTTTCTATGAAGCATTATACATGAGCATGGGGCTGGGATACTTTACAGGCTTATGGGGCTTTTTAGGGCCAATACTACTTTGGCGGCCTTGGAGAAATGCTTACTTGAGATTCCTGAACAAATTGACAGACTATGTACATGTAATGGTGGTAGTGAACGTGGCAAGGTGCCGAAGGTGGCTCAAAGACTAATAGGTACGTAGTAGCTTCTATCTTTCAAGTTCTTAACCATTTTTTCTTCTGTCATAGTTACATAAATCAATAATCCCTTCTCATATGGAAAAGGGAACTTGAAAAGAAAATAAAAAAAAATCTCATATTGACATGAATCTAATTGCTAAAACTTACTAATTTAATTCTTCATCATACTAGTTGACCCTAACTCCTAGAAGTATTGCTTGAAATGTTAATAATTCTTCATCTCTTAAATAATAAAAGAAAAAAAGCATGTTTTTGAAATGTTAATAATCAATAATTGTTAATAATTAAATTTAGGGATAATTATTTGGTTCACATAATGTAAATTATTTAGTTTTATTTTCCGTGCTTGCTTTGATTATTACAATTTTTCCCAAAGTATCATTCTTATTTAATTAATTGTAAATTAAAATTTAAAATATAAATACAACATATCTTGTATTTGTAAATGCTTTCAAACACTCCTACAGTTGAACCTAGAAAAGACAATTGATGTGAGATCCTCTTAGTCGAAAAAAGTACTCGAAGAGTTAGTCTCGTAACAATACTTAAGTATGAGAATATCTTGTACAAAGACCAAAAAGAAAACTTGTATTTTTTTTTTAAAACTATAGTTTTAATGGATTCTTTATTTTTTTATTATTAGTTTTTAATCTTAACAAAAAAAAAATCGGATTAGGGCATCAAAACTCTAGTTCTTCATAATGTTTTATTGTGACTGTTTTTTTTCCCCTCCAAGTTGTGTTTCTAACCAAATTGCAGCACATTATAGTTCTAATTGTTCATGTATCAATTTTTGATGTCTTACTTAAGATATGTACCATGCATGCGTACATAATTGCAAAGCTATAATAGATCGGTGTTGCCCACAGAATCTTGGTAATTTGCCTAGTATTAAGTAATTTACAATTTAATTTATATTTAGCTATGTTTTATTTTTTAGAAATAATATTTACACATCCAAAAAACTTACATAATTTTTACACAATTTCTTGTTTAAGTAATAAAAAAATAAATTTCAATTCTCTCTTTATCTTTATTTTTCAAACAAGTAAAGTATACAAATAGTGACAAGTATTTGATGTATAAATATTATTTCGCTTTATTTTTAGTGATTAAATTAACTTAGTGGACAAGGGGTTTTGGGTCATAGTAAAACCAACTTGGTCTTGTTGACCTAGACATAAGATTAACCAAATTACATCAATTCTTGTGTTTTCACTTGTCATTTTTTATGGATTTGGTTGTACTACACTTTATGAAGTATATAATAATTTATAAATTTTGTTCACAAGGAAACAAGGAATGAATATATAATCTGTTATTTTCAAATTCAAAACAATAAACTTTATGAACTCAATTCTTTTACTATATAAAGAATTCAATCTAAGGCACAGCTGGGGTTAGTTCGTTGGGTAGGTTTGGGTTGGATTCCTACTTTCGTGTGTTTAATTCAGAGAAATTAGCTTGATTTAAGATGTAGTATGTACCCCTAAAAAAAATTGCATTCTCTAATGTTTGACCCTCCTAAAATGTGCTTAATGGTATTAAATGTTAGCACACCGTTAAATGGTTAAATACCTTTTTAATTGCATGAATTGATGACTAAAATTCCGTGTTTACATTTTATCCCAAAAAATAAAATAAAATAAAATTTTGTGTTTACCTTTTGATCCACCAAATTAATGTCTGCATGAAAAAATTTGCAGTTTATTGCAGATGCGCTACACACTTTAGATATGGGATGAAATCATCGTGCGTTGCTACTGCAAGTGCAAGTAGTATTGGAGTCTACAATAAAAGATTTGGTTTGTCCTTAAGATATGGGTTGAAAAATCATTATTTGAAGAAACTTACATTTGATAGTGTTCAGTTATGTAATTTATATTTGTGATGTAAGTTTGGCCTGATGTAAGTTTAATCTTACTTGAACCTATGCTCCTTTTCATTTATAGGTATAAAATAAGATTGATTTATTTTTTAGGTCGAATAATGTTTTTTATTAAAATTTATAAATTTATCAGTCATTGTATTATTATTGGTTTTGTTAATTCGAACATACCAAACATAAAAATAAATTAGAACCATCATTTTATTTTTATTTCTACTAAACAAAATATACGAAGAAACATTCCATTATCAATCCAATTCTCATTCCATTTTATAAAAATATTATTCTATGTAATCAAATATTCAAATGTAGCCTAATAGTCAACCCTTCATAAGCTAAAAGAAGAATATATTGATAAGAGAAATGAGTCGTTATAGCTAGCTTTTGCACTGGCAAAGGAAGCAAAAAAGGAAGGAGGAAAAGAAAAGATTATTTTACTAGCTAGCTTAGCATCTTCAAGTTACATGGGAACAAAACAGTTATTTTTTTCAGAGACAACAAAAAGGGACCAAAGATTTGGAGAATTTTTATGTATCTGAGTGTACTACACTCAATTAACTAAAAGCATAATACATGGTAACATAATCATAATGTTGGTGGATTAAATTCAAAGTATTATTTAATAAGATTTATATCAAATTTCATCTATTGAGAGTAATAAGGTATCTAAGAATTTTTGAAATTAAAATTTAAGTACCTCCCTCTAATTGTACAAAAATATAAAGAAAGGAGAGGTCTACAAATGTTTAGAAGCTTCAGTAATAGAGAATGAATGACCAAAAAAAAGGGGTTGTGGATGTGAGTTAAGAGTTAAATAATTAATAGAGTAAAAAAAAATAAGGATAAAATTAATATAAAATAATTAATTTTGTGTTAGAATTCTAAAATAACACATAATATGGAACACACAAAATTTCTAAAATGACAGATAAAAAGGAAATCCTTAATTTCCTTATTACATGTTTTATTTTTATTTTTTGATATTTTAAAGTATTCTCTCACTAGATAAATAAGAGATTAATATCTTGAGATATGATTAGGTGCCTAAGAAGAGATTTTTTTAATGATATTTTTTTATACACATAAATTATGAAATTAAACACATAATTATATGCTTAAAAGAGATTTGAGTCTTTTATTAAATATTTTATTTGCCTTATAAAAATAATAACAAATGTATATGAACAAAATACAGTGTTAATCCAAGTATACATAGATCACCATTGACTTTCCTTTTTGATTTGTTATTATTCCAAGAAGACAAAAGTCATCTTTCAAGTACACCCTGCCCAGGCTTATTAGAAGTTTCCTAATGAAGAGGACATGTTACATATGGTATGCTGCTCTTAACTGGAGAAAGTTTTATGAGTATTGTATAACACATAATCTCTCAGGTAATTCATTTAATTGTTGACATATGTAAAATTATGGTCTACATATTTAACTTTTCATTAAAGTTACACGTCTTTTAAGACTAAACTTAAATGTGACTTATGTTCTCTCTTTCTTTTTTTCTTAAAGTAATATTTATTTATTTTTTCTAAAACTGAAAAAAGCCTACTTCGTTGTTTCTGCATTTACATTTTTTTTTAGTTTGTTCTATTTAAATTTTAATTTGTTTATGAAATATTTTTTCAATAAAAAATCCTTTTTAACACAAAGCAAATACTTTAAAAATTAAAAAGGATTTCTCATGTAGAAATATTATTTTTACAATATAATTATAAGTTCAAAAAAATGTATATTTATTTTTTCACAGTTATTTTCAATCATATTTTATAATAATTCTAGCGCTCTTTCTTGAGTTTCTTTTTTTGCGAAATCATTGTATAGTTGTTGGATTGATATCTTCCTGAGAACGTACTAATTTATAATATAATTGTATTGTTTCTTTTAATATATTTTAGTGATTCATATACAGTAACTTGTGATAGATTAGATAAGCAAACTCATCATTGTTGTGCGGTTTTGTATTTAGTTTCAAGACTTGTGAGTAACAATAACACCTAGTGTATATGTTGACAGTAAAATTAAGAAACTTAGTGTGAACACTCAATTTTATCTGGGACATTTTATAAAAAAAAAAAGAAAAAAAATACTCATCTTTTACTTAGTGGTTCACTATCTAACTCATTGACTCATTAACCCATAAACCAATTCATTAACTCATAATCCATAATCTAATTCATTAATCCACAACTCATATACCAGCACTCATCTTAAACAAACTTTATCAGTTATCCTAACTTTTAAGCTCATCCCAAACAAATCTACCCTAAACTGACCATAACTCATTCTCAACATACTTCATCACTTATCCTAAACCCAACACTCATCTTAAATAAAACCTGACTCATTCTAAACCAACCACAACTTATCATTATAAACAAATTCCAATCACACTTCAACTCAAACACTTGGTGAATCCCCTCCTAAAAAACACCTAACCCGGAAAAACGGGGACTTACCGATTTTTGAGCTTAAACACACTCACTGACCTAGCCATTTTTTTTTTTTTTTTATATCACGTGGTCACCTTCCCTTTGCCATAACGTTTTTATTTTTTACTACTTCATCTTAACCTCCACCTTCACCCACTTCACCAACAACCTTCACCCCACATAACCCCAACCTCCTACCACCATTTTTCCTCAAAACCATAGAGCTCCACACCAAGCCATCCTCCATACCATTCATCCTCCTCCATCCCTTAACCACGTAGCCACCATCTATAACCACCCTACAAGCACCCATATCCTCCATAACCACTAACTTTCCCTTTCACCATTCACAAAACCAAACCACCCACCAAGACAGAACCAAACCGCCACCATAAATCGAGCAGCAGCAGCCTGGTGACCACTTCTATTCTCGAGCTCTCGGCCACCGAAGCCAGTACCGACCGCACCATTCTGTCGAGCTCTTCCCATCCAGTCATGTCTGATCCACTGCGAGCCGCACCAGGCCACGACGCCGTCTCCTCCATCCACGACGCCGAGTCGTGCCACCCAGTCGGATCAGTGCATCATTGTCGCACCGCGTCGGTCAGCCAAGTCTGCCCCAGCCGTAAGCAAGGAAAGGAGATATAGGAACCCTCCCATTTTGCTTAACCGTAAGCATCGTTTTATGTTTTCAAAATTCATTTTTTTTTATTTTTTTAAGGGAAGTGGGCTTAGGGTAGCAAATTTGGGCCGAAAAGGATAAAAAAAATGATTAAAACTACAAAGTAAAAACATAAAATAATTTTTTTTAAAGAACAAAATAGGATAACTGAGTTGTGACAGCTTGTTGATCTTATAATTTTTGTAATTATTTGAGTTGTGACAACTTGATGATTCAAAAATTTATTAAAAAATCGAACCATTTTCTTAAAAAAATAATAACAATAATGAGTCAAATATGTTTTTTTAAGAAGGGGTTAACTGAGTTGTGACAGCTTGTTAATCTTATAATTTTTATGATCATCTAGGTTGCGACAGCTTGATGATTCATTTTTAAATTAAAATCAACCAAACCACAAGAATTTTATAGAGAATTAAGTGACTTTGAGTTTCTCATTGCACCTGAGGATACGTAGGAGCGGGACTCTTATTCTGTCAAGCCAAAAATTAATTTTTCATAATTTATTTATCTATTTCATTTATTTTTTTTTTACAAAAGGGTTAAAACAAATATTTTCAAGGATTATTAAGAATTTGCATAATTAATTTAAGGTACCGTCTTAGAACATGTGTGTTAAGGGTGCTGTGGGATTAAGTTTTCACCATTTCCTACACATAATCGACTTCCGAATCCAATCTGGTTTCAAAGACTATTTTTCTTGGGTTTTCCAATTTTTCTTAATAAAAAAAATAAAATTGGTGGGGACTCTTAAATTATTAATTTTTAAATTTAAGTTGCTATTCCGCCGCGATCAACGGTCGTGACAGATGGCGACTTCACTAGGGATGCTTGAGAGTCAAGCCTATACAAGTTGGTTATATAAATTTTTTTGTGATCTTTATATGTTTGTTTTACCATTTTTTATTTGATTTTTTTTATTTGTTAATTGTCTTTATTATGTAAACCTTAGGGTAGAAAACTTTTGGAATTTGTTTTGTGTTTGCTTTGTTTTGCAGGATATGAGTAGTCTTTAGGATTGCAAATGTTTGTATGCTCCCTACACCCACCGCACCTTCACATTTATCACACACATCCTATTGGGGCCCTATACCTGGGTCTGAGTGAAGCCTATGTTAGGTAGTGGTTGCGTAGTGGTAGTCATTTTGGATGTACATTCTATTTGGTTATCACAAAAATCTCATTTAGAGTGTGTCTTTTTCGTGAATGTCTCACACCTAGTGGTTTACCCACTGTTTGTGGTCAACATTTTAAAATGGGACTTGGCTCTAGAGACCTTTAGAATAGAAGAGTCGCCCAATGAAAGTTTTCACGGATCAGAAGGACTCTTAGATCTTTAGGATAGAGAGTCTCAAGTTTAAGGCAATCTCATTAGGACACAAAGGGAGTGTACTTTTTCTTTCCTCATGCCATCCATTCTTGTATGCTTTTAAAAAAAATACATTATCTTACATTTTCATGGCATTCATAGCATTCTTAAAAAAAATTATCTTGCATTTTCATGGCATTCTTAGCATTCTTAAAAAAATTATCTTGCATTTTCATGTCATCCTTAGCATTTTTTTAAAAAAATAAGAAATAAATCATGCATTCTCATAAAAAAAATCTTGCATTTTCATGGCATCTTTAGCATTCTTAAAAAAATAATATAAAAAATAAATCATGCATTTTCATTCCATGCATTTAAAAATATATTCATTTCATCTTATGCTTAACATTAATCTCATTCATTTCATCTCGTTCCTTGTATGATGTTACCCTTTTCAAGGAACCATTGCGCGACCAAGGAAAAAACACCAATCAAATCCAAGTTCACAATACAAGGGCTCAAACAAAGCTTAGAGGGATGGCAGCTGAGAACGAAGGAAGAAATCTGAGTATGAAAGTAGATGAGATGAAAGGGAAAATGAATGAAATGGCAGAGTCTCAGAGAAGAATGAAGGAAATGTTATCAGCCATGAGGGAGACCCTCACCTTGATTGGGGCAGCTAGGATATAAGAGTAACTGGAACACATATGCGCCTACCAAATATCCCTTCTATGGGAACAAACCTCGTGATCACTACTAAGATGCCTGTTGTAGGAAGGACCTTGAATAGAAATACAGAGGATACCGCTCCTGAGAAAGGATTCCAGCCGAAAAAGGGAAAGGAGCCTGAGGTGAGCTATGTGCAAAACCAACAACCTTCACAACCTAGCTATCCACCGTCTTACCCTTCCTATCGAGCCCCTCCATATAACCCAAACCCCTACTCTTTTTATCAGACACTTGCATCTTCTTATATATTTGGCATAACCGCTCTTCCTATGAATATCACCCCAACTCCACAATTCCAAATCAACAATGTCCCCACTCCACAACTATATGTACCAACTCGCCCGACCTATACCCAATATCCACCTGCAACTTCACAAAATTTTCCAAATCACCCACAGCCTCGACCAAACTTCCAAAATCAAGGTCGTTTCCGTCCCCAAAACCTATCCTTTTCCCAAAACTATCCATTTCAAACACAGATTTATTCCAAAGGTTGTTTGATGTTCTCCTTATTTTTGGGAATCTTGTACGTCCCCTAGAACCACTATTTCTAGCATGGTACAACCCGAATTTAACTTGCAAGTACCATATGGATATCCCAGGGCACTCAATTGAAGATTGTGAATCCTTCAAGATTGCAGTAAGGAAGCAAATTATTTTTGGGAAGCTTGACATTGAAGAAGTAGCTGGATCCAATATTGTCAACAACTCTTGAAGTGATTGCCATAAAGTAATTAGTGATGTTGAACTCATGTTAACTTTCTTGAAGCATTAATATTATAAATTTGCATGGGTACATTGTTTCCTTTCATTTCTATCACATTGTCTTTCTTGACATTTATTCTATTTCATTTTTTCAAAGTGTCTTCTTTGTATCCAATTCTTGGCAATCCTCAGTTTGGTAGATGTCAATAAAGTTTGAATGTGCAAGTGCCTTCTGCAAAAAAAAAAATGAAGAAAAAAAAGGAGCAAGGAAGCAATCTCTTGGTGTGTACTATATTTTTGTCTCAAAATTAAAGTTTTAAAAATAAACAATCATGATTTGAAAATGAAGACTGGCCATTTTTCTCCATCTTTACAAAATTTCATTATCTTTATCTCTTGTTACCCTTTTTGAGCTTGAAAATTTCTTCAATAAACCCTGGATAAGGATCACCCCTACACTAGGGGGTAGCACAAAACAAAGGTTGATTGTCATGGTGACTATTTTGAAGCATAATGGAAGAGGAAGAAAATGTGACGGGGGTAAGGAGTAAAAAAATGATGAAAAACTAAAAAAAAACAAAAAAACAAAAAAGAGAAAGAAAAAAAAAAGAAGAAAAAAAGTGAAATGAAATGGCTCATGACAAAGGGAAATGAAAGAAAATGAAATGAAATAAGGAAGAAATGGAGAACAATAAGAGAAAAGTGTGCTTGAAAGTGCAAAAACAGTTGACAAAGTTCAATTTTGAAAGTGCAAGGATCCTTAGTCTCATTCAACTTTTAAACACTTGTTTGAGCCTTATATCTTTCCTTTCATAACCCTTAACCTTAGCCACGTTACAAGCCTTAAAAATTTCATTCTAATCAATGAAGGGTTGTTATTTTCGTTAACTTTAATTTTGAGACAAATGTTATGCTCATCCAAGTATCTACTTTATTGCTCCTAAAAAAATAAAAAAAGAAGAGGAGGTACTCGCCAGTCTTACATCGGGGTAAATCTTTTGGTCACTAGGGCCAATTTCTGTCCTATTCAATTCAATCCTAAATTGGGACAAATTTCTCTTCAGTTCAATTTGGCCTTACACTAGGACAAGTTTCTACTTTGCTCGATTTGACTCTAAACTGGACAATTTTTCTTTTCCTTGATTCAATTTGACCTACACTGGGGTAAATTTTTGGGTCACTAGGGCGAGTGTTAGCCTTATTCTATTCAATCCTAAACTGGGGCAAATTTCTCTTTGGTTCAATTTGACTTGATGTAGATATTCAGTAGAAGAAAATTCTTGGTCATAATGTCTAGTGAGCAACTAAAGATCATTTTCATGAGGATCAATCCAATCCATATCGAGGCAATACCTCTTTTGAATCTCATACCATCATTTATGTCTTTTTCTGTACATACCCTTTTTGTGTAGCCAAGCTTGCAAGACCAATTTGAAAGTTGTTCACTCAATAAGTTCCTTTTCTGTTGTACCTTTAAATCCATGTCTGTCTGTTACGTAATGCTTCAGGTAAGGTAAACATGAGTATAACATTATGATTTGGCCATCTAATGACAATCCATTGATGAACAATTCAAACTAAAAAGAACTTAGAAGTTCCAATTAAAAGGGAAAATGATATCCCAAAGGATAATCCATAAGTAAGAGGTATCCGAGCAAAAAAAGAAGAAGAAATGGATCCCGTTAGACTGAAAACCCGAAAGGGTGGTTTAAGTAAAAGTTGGAGCCAATGAAATGGAATTGCTTAAACTGGGCAATTTTAGCAATTTATTCGCGTTCAATTGGTCATACTGGGGTAAAATTTCTGAAGGATTAAGGGGAATATATGTTGAAGGAAATAACAATAGAGACAACAATTGAGTTATCAAGCAATTGCAGGGAATCAATTGGATGAGGGACAAAGTTAAATACTAAAGTAAAATTTTCTACTCAAGGACTCAGTCAAGCAAGGAATCATGACAAGAGATGATCATTTCATTTCTCAAAAGGAGAGTTGGGGATGGAAAACAAGGAAAGAGAAAGAAGAAGGAAAAAAGAGAGAATGGATGAGTAAGAAGGACCGAAGTTATCAGGTCTAACAGGCAAAAGCATGTGAACAAGAGTTTGATTGGTCAAAACTTTTCAAAGTCATCCTTGGTTCAAATGATTTTTAAAAAAAAAATAAAAGAAAAAGAAGAAAAAGAAAAAGAGAGAGAGAAATAAAAAATGAAAAAAAAAAAGAGAAGAAAAAAAAAAAAAAAGAAAGGAAAAAGAAAAGAGAGAAAAATTTAAAAAAAAAAAAAAAAAAAAGAAAAAAGAAAGAACAAAAAGAAAAGAGAGAGAGAAAAAAATAATAAGAAGGAAAAGGAGAAAAAAAAATAAAAATAAAAAAAGAAAAGAAAATCTTTTTGGATCAAGATGTCCATTGCCTTTTAAAATTTTTGTCTTTCAGGCCCTAGTAGCTCATTGTCATTTAAATTTCAGGTTGCAGTAACCCATTGTCTTTTCAAATTTTGGGCCGCAGTAACCTTTTTTTTTTAAATTTCGGGCTGTAGTAGCCCATTGTCATTTAAATTTCGGGTTGCAGTAGCCTATTGTCATTTAAATCTCGGGCCGTAGTAGGTCATTGTCATTTAAATTTTGGGCTGCAGTAGCCCATTGTCATTTAAATTTCGAGACCCAATTGCCCATTGTCATTTAAATTCCGGGACTCAGTTGCCCATTGTCATTTAAATTTCGGGACTCAGTTGCCCATTGTCTTTTAAATTATAGGACTCAGTTGCTCATTGTCTTTTAAATTTCGAGACGCAGTTGCCTATTGTCTTTTAATTTTTTGGGCACATTAGCACCATGCATTTTAAATTCCTATCATTTTTGTTAACGCATCAGCTCTATGCATTTTAATTTCTTAACATTTATTTTTGAGCGCATCGACTTCTGTCTTTTACTTTTGAGCGCATCGGCTCCTGTCTTCTACTTTTGAACGCATCGGCTCCCCATCTTTTTAAATTCCTGTCATTTATTTTTTAGCGCATCGACTCCTGTCTTTTACATTTAAGCGCATCGGCTCCCTATCATTTAAGTTTCTGTCATTGAGCGCATCGCTCTTTGCATTGTTTTGTTTCTTTTCGCTCCGGAACAAAATTTGAGTTCATATCTTTACTCGTTCCTTACAGTGATAAAATGAAAAACTACGGTTATTCTTTTTATCTAATAAAAAATAAGTAAAGAGGGGCTATTGTGAACACCCAATTTTGTCCGGGGCATTTTGTAAAAAAAAAGAGAAAAAAAAATAAAAAAAGACTCATCTTTCATTTAGTGGCTCACTATCTAACCTATTGGCCCATTAACTCATAAACTAACCCATTAACCCATAACCCATAATCCAACTCGTTAACCCACAACCCATATACCAACACTCATTCTAAACAAACCTCATCAATTATCCTAACTCTTAAGCTCATCCTAAACGAATCTACCCTAAACTGACCATAACTCATCCTCAACATACTTCAACACTTATCCTAAACCCAACACTCATCTTAAATAAAACCTGACTCATTTTAAACCAACCACAACTTATCATTCCAAACAAATTTCAATCACACTTCAACTCAAACACTTCACCTAATCCCATCCCATAAAAACACCTAACCCAAAAAAGACTCGTAACGGGGACTTACATCGATTTTTGAGCTTAAACACACTCACAAAGCCTAGCCATTTTTTTTATATCACATTGCCACCTTCCCTATGCCATAACCTTTTTTTTTTTTTTTTTTACCACTTCATCTTCAACCTCTACCTTCACCCACTTCACCAATAACCTTCACCCCACACAACCCCAACCTCCCGCCACCATTTTTCCTCAAAACCGTGGAGCTCCACACCAAGCCATCCTCCATACCATTCATCCTCCTCCATCCCTCAACCACGTAGCCACCATCTACAACCACCCTACAAGTATCCATATCCTCCATAACCACCAACTTTCCCTTTCACCATTCACAAAACCAAACCACCCACCAAGACAGAACCAAATCGCCACCATAAACCGAGCAGCAGTAGCCTGGTGACCACTGCTATTCTCGAGCTCTCGGCCACCGAACCCAGTACCGGCCACACCGTTCTGTCAAGCTCTTCCCATCCAGTCGTGTCTAATCCACTGCGAGCCGTACTAGGCCACGACGCCGTCTCCTCCATCCACGACGCCGAGTCGTGCCACCCAGTCAGATCAGTGTGTCACTGTCGCACCGCATCGATCAGCCAAGTCTGCCCCAGCCGTAAGCAAAGAAAGGAGATATAGGAACCCTCCCCTTTTGCTCAACCGTAAGCATTGTTTTCTATTTTTGAAATTCATTTTTTTTTATTTTTTTAAGGGAAGTGGGCTTAGGGTAGCAAATTTGGGCCGAAAAGGATAAAAAAAAAGGTAAAAAAAAAAAATTAAAACAACAAAGTAAAAATATAAAATAATTTTTTTAAGGAACAAAATAGGATAACTGAGTTGTGACAGCTTGTGGATCTTATAATTTTTGTAATCATCTGAGTTGTGATAACTTGATTATTCAAAAATTTATTAAAAAATCGTACCATTTTCTTAAAAAAATAATAACAATAATGAGTCAAATATGTTTTTTTTTTAATAAGAGGTTAACTGAGTTGTGACAGCTTGTTAATCTTATAATTTTTATAACCATCTGAGTTGCGACAGCTTGATGATTCATTTTTAAATTAAAATCAACCAAACCACAAGAATTTTATAGAGAACTACGTGACTTTAAGTTCCTCATTGCACCTGAGGATACGTAGGAGCGAGACTCTTATTCCGTCAAGCCAAAAATTAATTTTTCATAATTTATTTGTATGTTTCATTTATTTTGTTTTTTTTTTACAAAATGGGTAAAACAAATATTTTCAAAGATTATTAAGAATTTGCATAATTAATTTAAGGTACCGTCTTAAGACGGGTGTGTTAGGAGTGCTGTGGAATTAAGTTTTCACCATTCCCTACACATAACTGACTTCTGAATCCAATCTGATTTCAAAGATCATTTTCTTGGGCTTTCCAATTTTTTCTAATAAAAAAATAAAATTAGTGACGATTCTTAAATTATTAATTTTTTAATTTAAGTTACTATTTCACCGCAATCAATGGTCGCGGCACCTAGTGTATATGTTGACAGTAAAATTAAGAAGTGCTAGTACTAAAAAAAATTTATAACAGAAAAAATGTTAAAAATAAAAAAGATTAAATAAAACTAAGTACAGCAAATTTACAAAATAAAAAATAAAAAAAATTGACAAGATGGAGAAATAGTGTAAGGCACTTTCTATTTGTTTTATGGTATAAAAAAGTTAATACTTTTACACAAGAAATCTTTTTTTTAATTTCTTTTATGTTTGTTTTATGTTAAAAAGATTTTTTTTACAAAAAAATTATAAACAAATTAAAGGTTAAGTAGAAAATTTTTTTTTTTTAGAAAAAAATGAAGAAACACCGTAAGGCTGTTTCAGTTTGAAACTTTTAATATTAGAATAGATAAAGTAAAATTAAAAGTTTGTTTTATATATGTATTAATTACATAAGAGAGAAAAAGTCACATTTACGTCAAATCTTAAAAATTATGTAACTTTAATGAGAAGTTCAATATGTGGATTATTTTTTTACATATGTTAATAATTAACGAAGTACCTAAGCACTGCCCATACAAGAATTTCTCCTCATAACAGACTTTTAGATTTCACTTTAAGTCATTACTAATACCATTTAATCACACAACAAAATTATTTACATAATAACTAAACCTATTAATATCTAGATATTTCACGAGTCTTTGGAGATAGAGCCGGTGATGATTCTTTTCAAGTTTCAGCACTGACTCTTGCACTCTTGTTGTGGCCTTGCGTATATCCTCCTTAGTTGAATCATAGTTGAAATAATGAAATGATTTTAGTAGTAATCATTGAGAACTCATAGGCTATTTCAGCAATTTAAGTTATCTCAGTATTTCATTTTCTCATTATAGTGGGAAGATTCCTCATCAACTAGAAAAGCTCACACATTTTGCAGATTTGAGCAACAATTTAACAATATTTACATTGGTTTCAATAAATTCTAACACACCCATATATATAATAGTTTAGTTTTGGTTCAATGGTTGGAAATTATAGTGTTTCTTTTGTGTGTGAGCTCAACCAAACCATATACGATAGATTATATAGTTTATTGTTTTATCTATTTAGTTTAATTCTTTGTACTTTATACACTGAAATAGATATATGGAATTGAATTTCTTTAAGGTATTATTTGGTGTATGGAATTAGACTTAGATTTGAGATTTAGAATTGGAATTAAACCTCTTAGTGCATGTTTGGTAGAGATTCTGATTAGTTTTTTTTGGGAAAAAAACTGTTGTAACAGTGTTTAATTATGTTTGGTAAAATTAGCTTCAACTTTTACACGAAATTCAATGTAAAATAAAAGTTTTTTAAAGTTGATTTTTATAATCTTTGAAGATCGTTTTTATGATTTTAATTTTATAGATTATTCCTTACATTTTGATATGTAAATACCATTTTGTCCTCAATCAAATAATTTTTTTAATCATTCTATACTTATTTTAGTAATTTAATGCATAAAAGTGATTCTTTTTTATATCATCCAAACGAATCAGATTAACTTAAAATCACTTTACAGCTAATGCATCCAAACATGAAAATGAATCAATTATAATCGATTATAACAAAAAGCTTTTATACAATAATTGATTACTAAGCATAATCAAATTTTTACAATTTATCTCAAACACACTCTTAATTTAAATTACCTTATAGTGTATATATTAGAATTTGAATTTCAATTCTAAATTTAATTCCATGAAATTAAAAAAAATATTTTATGCTATTTTTAATTCTTAGCCTAAATCTTAAAAATTCAATTATAAATAAAAAAGCTAAAAACAATATGTTAAAAATTATTATTCATTACTTTTGTCACATACTCTGGCAACCATTATTGCTGAGGCTAGCCAAGTTGCTGGTGGCATTTTCGATCACCGTCGTCAGTGGCATCCTTTGACCACTGTTGTTGGCAGTGCTCTCCAACCACCATACTATTGTCTAGGGCGCCCTCCGACCACCATCCCTAACAGTGTCCATTGACTACTATATATCACCAGCAACGTTCACCAACCACCATCGCCAGTAACGTCCTCAAATTCAATTAAGAATTACAATTCTATACATCAATCCTTTATTTACTCCAAGTATAAAAATTAATTTTAATCAATTCTAATAAGATGAAAGAAAAGACAATTTATTTTTTTTTTAAAAAAACTAGAGATTAATATTATCAGCACATTGTACAATATTATCTCATAAATATTAAATATAGATGTCAATTTTTTTTCTTTTTTGATAATACACTTGTGATTTGATTGATATATACTTGTCTCGAAATTTTCTACAGAGATTAACAATTTCAAGTCTTTGCACTAGTTTGATATTTCATATTTGATGTGATTAACCTCCTTAATTAATTTCTAACCTTAGAAATGGGTTAGAAAACTTGGATTCATATCCTCTAGAATTCTAAAATTAACTACAGTAGTAGTTGTCATCTAATGGTAGACAATTAATATGTGATATTTTCTTAAAATATTTTATTATATAAAAACTATTTTCAGGGGATCAAATCCGTATGCAATTGAAAAAGAAGTGTAAAAAATTTAGTCCAAGATCACAATCAATCGTAAATCATTACTTTATTTTTTAAAATCTTACTTCATTTAACTCTTTTTATGAAATAAAATATAATATGATACTGTTTAAATTTATATTTTTTCATGTATATATTAAATCAGGTTGAATTATAGAAAAACTTATACCGAAAAATATACATATGCAGATATAGGTTATATATACTCACATTTTTTCATCTATCACTAAAACTTATAATGACATAGATATACATCTATAGGTATTGATTATATATACCCGCAGTTTTTTGTTTATCACTAAAACTTATAGTGACAAAGATATCCATCTACAGATATAAGTTATATATACCTACAATTTTTTGTCTATCACTAAAACTTATATTAACAGAGATATATATCTATAGGTATAGGTTATACATACCCATAATTTTTTATCTATCACTAAAATTTATAGTGACAAAAATATACATCTGTAGGTATAAGTTATATATACATACATTTTTTTTTATCTATCATTAAAACTTATAGTGATGAAAATATACATACATAGGTATAGGTTATATATACCCATAATTTTTATATATGTCAATAAAACCTAAGGTGATAAAACTATATATATGTAGCTATAGGTTGTTTATACCCATAATTTTTTCATTTGTCACTAAAACCTATAATGAAAAAGATATATATGTAGGTATATGTTATATATACCCATAGCTTTAGTGTCAATTACTAGAGATGCTGTATGGCATTTTTCTTATAGTGTCACCCTCACTTAACAAACCATTTGTGACCAAAGATGATATTGTCATTACGCTAAGCCTTAATCGGTCTCGTAAATGTGGTCCAAGAACTAAGATGCCTCTTTTTGTTTTTAGCTCCTTAGAGATACAAAGCAATTAGTAGGAGTAGCATAGTGACCAGAGATTTAGGTAGTTTATAAGAAATTATAAATTTTAACATCCGTACCCTCATTATTAAAAAGTGTTCTCATGCATGCAAAATGCCTCTGTTTATATACCTAAAAGGAAAATAAAATATTTAGGGCTTTAGCCCCCAAGTATTACATTTTCCAAGGATAATTATTGATCTTCTTCAATCGTGCAGCTAGAAGCTCCTAAGTAACTTGTTGGTCTAAATAATATTTAGAATAAAAGTGGAAGAACTTTGAAGTCCAAAATGAAAAGAAAAAGAAAAAAGTTAGCTAAGATTATATTTATGTAATACCTTATCAAATAAAAATGTGGAATACTGTTGGTCTAAATACTGTTTATTGGTAAAATGTGGAATACTTTGAAGTCCTCGTGGTCCCATATACACTGATCAGTTGGTGAACATCGAATTTGACAGGGTGACACCGTCACACTGGCAAGTTGAAAAAGGATATGTGAAAGTTGGATTTAATAATGAAAGCCCGAATGGTTCATTCAAATTTAAGGAAGCTTTTATGGGAGGACACGGGTACCAGATTTTGTACTGTCCTCTTGGTTTTGATTCAGATGATGCTTGCAAATACTTTAAGATCGTCACTGACGATGATAACAATAGGCGTTTGGTTTTGAGGGATACTTATCAATACTCGGCCTTCATTGTAGAGTTCAAGAAGAAGGACACGGAGCAGACTTGCACCTGAAATAAGCCGGGAAATTCTTAAGCACTCAACAATATATGATAGTCTTGTAAACACAGTGTTTTGTCCTAATTTTGTTCCTTTCTTTTTGGGCTTTGAGGCAATCCCATTTCTTCAAATATATATATATATATATAATACAAAATTTCAAATAAATTATGAAATAAAATTAATTGTGCAAATCGTTTTCGTTTTGAACATTCAAAATGCAATATTGGGGAAATAAATTGATAAAATTTGGGGAAAACTATCACAAATATATCAAAAAATC
This sequence comes from Ormosia semicastrata, assembly GCA_029884595.1. Taxonomy (NCBI): domain Eukaryota; kingdom Viridiplantae; phylum Streptophyta; class Magnoliopsida; order Fabales; family Fabaceae; genus Ormosia; species Ormosia semicastrata. The sequence goes on from JAQQTO010000041.1 coordinate 12,038,147, forward strand.
ACAAATACATCCAATCAGGGTTGACTATTAAAACCAATAAAACAGATTGAGGGAGTTAATGAGAAGAAGGGGTACTTGGATGGCTAATAAAAGAAGTGCACCAACGTACCCTTAAGGTAGAAGCTGAAAATTTTGGGGAGGGAATGCCACAACACACAAGCTCCCCATTTTTCACTCACATTATCGGGAATTTTAAGAGATAGGTGGCAGGATAGTGAAGGGAATGCCAGAGAGAATATTGAAGGAGAGAAAGACACAACTAGGGAAGGGAGACTATCGATCAAAAACCCATAGTTAAGCATACAGGAGTTCAAAAAGTTGGCAGCTCTGAAAGAGAGGAGAGTTTGGTGGATGTGTTGGCACTTGGCATTATTGTGATTAGGTAAGTATCCCCTATTTTTACTTGTTCCCAGGATCATGGTAGTCCCCACTTTTACATATGATGCATGAAGCTCTAAGTATCCTGTATTTGGCTCATTAATTTCTGAGTTTTTTTTTTTATTCTTCCTTTGATACTAGTTTTTTGCTTGGTCACACATCACGTCCAACAAGACCTCTGCACTACCACAAACACGCTCACACTCGCTTCGATCACAGTCTGGTTTTGAACGCATGGTACAGGTCCCACAATGATACAAATAATGATATTTACGTTAATTTGGATTGATTTGGATTTGATTGATTATATTTTAATTTTCAAAATTTGATTTAATTAGTTTTTGACTAAATTTTTCTTAAGCTTAAAATGTTATGAGTTAAAAATGATTTAATCTATTAAAAAAGAAAAAATAAGAATTGAATGAAATAAAAAATAAAATAACTTATTTTACATGTTTAAAATAATATTTGATCACATAAAATAAAAGAATTAAATAAAAAATTAGAATTATTATAAGTTAAAATATAAATTTAATAATAAATAAATATATTATATAATATTAATCAATTTAAATTAAATTAAATCAATTTTTAGAATCAAATCTAAAAATCGATTCAATCCAACCAGTTTCTAAAAAGGCAAACAAAAATTAACAAAATTTATTAGGTTTTGAATGATTTTCAATTTTTCAATTTTTTTCGGTTTAATTTATTTGAATTTAAACACATCTAAAGTGGCAAGACTCCAAATTTTCTATTAGAAAAACTCCTTACCTTTTATTCACTTTTAACTACAACATTACGTAGTTAGTATTCTACTATTTATACAATAAAAAAAACTAATTACTTAAATAACTAACTACTTAATTAAATCTTATTCTTATCGCACGCCATGGCACTAGCACTCACCATATCATTAGTCACTTTCTTCACATACTGCACAGAACCTGCCAAGCTCCACGCGCACGATTGATGTAGGTATGAGCAACCGCGTTTTCAAGTTTTTCTTCTTTCCTTGCTTTTGCTGTTACTTTTTTATTTTATTTCTTTTATCTTGATTTATTAGGTGATTTTCGTTTGGACTTGTCTTTGTGGGTCCACTGGATCTACTATTTTTTTTTTTTTTCAGTTAGCTATGCTTGGGTTTTGAACGAGTAATGTTTTACCGTGCAATTAAAATATATACACACTATATTTATCTTATGATTTATATGAGAGAGATATCAAATCAGACTATATATTATTATAACTTTCTCACAAGATACAGAATAAATTTGTGAGTGAGTTAAATAAAAGTTAGAGTATTTTGATTGGACGAATAACACTGCTGATTTTGAATTTAGGCTTGATTAGGGGTGTCCCATGTTGATTGAGTGAGTTTTGCGATTTTTTTACCTTATTTATTCATTAAATTAATGAATTTGGTTGGTTCAAATTTATAGGTCATATATATAAAAAAAATATTAAAATAAAAGTTGAAATATTAAATTAAAAATTCATTATATATAACATGTCTTTATTAAAATTATGCATCACAAATAAATTAAAATGTAACATAATTAGTCTTACATAAATATAATGTTTCAAACAAACTAAATGAACATAATAAAAATTTTACTAAGTTGACATAAGTCTAAAGTAAACCGAAGTAAGCTAATAAGTTTTAAAATTTATAAACAACAAATCACATTAGCAATTAAATTCAATGTCATCACATATATCATATAGATGAACATTCATTTACTTCATTCTTAATTTTCTAAATATACTTTTTTTCATCAAAGCAATCTATAGGATTTTTATAATGGTTTGTTAAATAATTCATAAGTTTATCATTTTTATTTTCTATGGTCACATTTTTAATCCGATTGTAATGTATACACCTAAACTTAATTGACACTAAAAAAAGTCAAAAGAAAACAACATGAAAATGTCACCATGACTAAATGACTTTTGTATTAAAAAAAACTTAGATGAGTTAAGTTTATGAAAGTTGTCATTTTCTAAATTTACTATCCAACTCATACTTTGTTGATTAGAGTGTTTTTCAACATAGCTTAACCTGTAAACTCAATTTAACTCATATTTTATAAATTAAGTTGAGTTAAAATCACGAATTTACAAGTTAACCCAATTTGTCAGAAACTCATAATTTTGATTGGCATGACATGTTAATGGGCTCAGGTATTTTTTTTTTTAATAGAGGTAGGATTAGGTTATTGTGTTTGTTGGGTCTGGGTTCAAGTGATGCTTGGTCTTATTTCACTGTAATAGGCTAGTTCATTTTTAGCACGTTAAAGGAAGACTCTTTTCGAGTTTGGCACTTCAGCTTGATAAGGTTCTTAGTGCTTTTGCTAAATTTCTAGAGCTAAATGGGTTGGGGTTTGCTATTTTTCTTAGTTGGGCTTGGGCCTTTTAAGTAACTAATTTGTCAATAAAAAAATAAAAAATTCATAAATAAAATAAAATAAAAATATTTTGTGTCACTCCAGTTAGTTAGTTTGAGTTGAGTCATTTCTAATATACACCCTTTAAAAGAGGATATATCACACACTCAAGTCATTATAGTTATTGATTGTGTTAAAAAACATATCAACGACTATAATTAATGACCTGTAACTTGCTGTCACTGATCATCACACCGCCAAAAACTATTGTTCACCACCGTCTGGCATACTATTCACCATCGGCCTGAAGTTACTATTTTAAGACGGTCGGTGATATTGTTCACCACTAGCCGACCACCATTTTACCATTGTCGATTGCTACTGTTCATCACGCGGCAACATTGTTCACCTCCCCGCAACACTGTTCACCTTTGGCCGACCATCGTCTACCGACCACCACTTTTTTTCAAGTTAAACTGTTTATTTTTTTTAAGTTGCATAACTGTGTAAATAATACCGGTTAAAATAATATCAATTAAAACTATACTAGTCTTTATATTTTTTCATAAATAACTGTGCATACTGAAAATTCTATAGATTTTATTGTGTGTAAATATTACTAATTAAAATCTAGAGTTTTCAGTATGTACAATTATTTATAAAAAATATAAGGACTGATATAATTTTAATTTGTATTATTCTGTGATTATCAACTTAAAAAATAAATAGTATAACCTGAAGAAAAAAAAATGTGGTGGCCGGCAACGGTGGCTGGTTGACAGTGGACAATTGCTTTGACTAACATCAGTGGTAATCGTGATGTGCAAAAAAAAAACTTATAAAAAGAAAATAAACTTGCCAAAAAAAAATCTGCCAAAAAAACTTGTTATTGCATGTAAATTAAAGGATGTACTATACACTCTAACATAGAGTGTATAGTAGCAATGGTCATATTTTCACTTATATTACTTTATATCTTCATAAGTTTTATTATTTAATTATAACTAGACTCATATCGTTTTTTTCATATCTAAATTCTGACTCTGTGATATAAATAAATATAAAATAGATGATAAATGTGTGTAATACTGATTTGTGAATAACATTTTTCTTTTTTGAGTATATGGTTCTCATTGTTGGTGTGTTATATTATTGTTCAGTTATTTTATCTTGTTGCTACTGCTTACTGAAAATTTGTAAATTTTTTTATTTTTTTATGAGTAAATATTTTTATTTTTGTTCATTTGTGATCTTTTTTCTTTCTTTGCGTGTTTGATTTAAGGGATAAAATAAACATTTTTTATGTTATTAATAATTTACACAATTGGCTATTGAATAACCATTTTTAAAGACGAAATGAATACAATGGTGTTAAATCATCACCATTCCCAAACCCAAACATTTTTTCAAAGACCAATTTTTCCAATAAAATGATAATTAATGGCAACTCTCTAATTTTTTTTAATAAATTTTATTTACCTCTCATCGCACCGCACTCCAGGCTCAGTATGAAAGTCCTAGATTTTGAACTCTTCTCAGCTTTAATCATTTACCCTTTCTTTACCCCTTTAAAAGTATTCCATTTCCCTGAAACCTTCAAATAACTCACAAATCAGCCCTTACTATGCTAGTAAATCAACTTTTAAGCCAAGGATTTAATCCACTGGTCAAAATCTTTACAACTCTATATTTGATTAAGAGGTCCTATAAGCATTTTTAATAAACTCCATATGCGATTGTTTATGCATTTTTGGCAAAAAAAAAAATATTAAAAAAAATACTTTTCAAATATTTTTAACTATTTAGATAAGATTATCAATATAAGCAAAATCTAAAATAATTAGTTTTTATGTTTTTTATGATAAGTTAAAATGAACTACTTCTGAAAAAAAAAGCAAAAAAGTATAAGAGAGGAAAAAAAATATATTTTTTGCTATCTTAAAATTACCTTTTATTTTTTTAAGTTTATCAAAATGCGCCCTCCAATCCTCAAGTCATATCTCTTCCACACCAAAACTACCTACCTGGCAACGTAGCTCACTTGTCTGCATTAACAAATAGAACCACAATTTCGGCACAGACGAACATTAGCTTGACGACAAAACAAAACATTTATAGAATCTAATATGAATGCTTTCATGGTACTATGAATTATTACCCCAATCTAAAGTTGAGAGTGAAATTGTGCTAAAGATGAACCACAATACTTGATATTCTGCAACAAGTCATAATAGAATGATAATATCATCTTAAGTCTAAAACTCCAACATATGATGAATTAGTATTGTTCTCGTTCAGAACATAAATAAAAATCAATTCTACCAGCCACTAAGTTGCTTTAGACCTGAACACCCTCCACTCCCAAAACCAGCGAAAGGGAAAAATAAAGGAAGAATAGAAATATTCTTCATTCCAACAGGTCTTCTGCAGACTCAGAAAGAATACATCACCGCTCACATATGCAGATAACCTCCCAATTAAATTTCAGAAATACATTTACAGCAAAAAGTTTCTCAATATGACGTATGCAGAAGCTTGCATAACAATAAATTATCTATCTATATTCTGGTCTCTAGATATCAGTGAACTTCTGCATTCATAAGAATAAACTATCTTTTTTTTTTTTTCAGTGAACTTCTGGGGGGGGGGGGGGGGGGATAAAAGACATGAACTTCTGCATTTTAGAGTTAAAAGGTTTGAAGCATTTTAATTAGGAATTAGGAAAAGATTCTGCCTCACGTTCCGTAGTCTACAGAGTGACTTTCCCTCATGAAATCCAGAGTCATTTCTCTCATCTTCAATATCAGATTATGTTAAATGGTATAATAACATAATAGCATAGCAATCAATGGGTGATCAGTTAAACAAGGAAAAGATGGTCAGTCTCTAAAAAATGAAAAACCCCAGAAATCTCTGGTCATAAATTCTCATCCATTCTTAAGAAGAATCCATCATAAGTAATGAATAACCAATGCTATCTTAAGATATCAAAGTAGCATTTGAACAATTTTAGACATGCGTAACTCAATAATATTCAAATCAAGAACCATAAAGGTAATATTCAATTCAGGGTTGGGATGGCACAAGGATGGCAAACGGAGTATTACCACAAGGATGGCACAAGAAAGAATATCTCGATCTCAGGGTTGGGAAATGTTCAATTCAGGAGAGATTATGGCAAAATGTTTAATTTATAAGACTATCTGTGAGCAATATATAAATATAATTGCCAAAGTTTCAAAGGAGTAAATGATTCAAGTATGAGACTAAGGATATCAGAGGGAAGCAATGAATAATAAAGATATCAGTAAGCATACAATATGAGAGACATTTGGATAGCCATATATGTATGGAGAAATTCGTGTGGTTCATTCTAAACAAATCTAAGAAATAGAATTCTTTTTCCTGTAAAGATAAAGTAGAATTGTTGTGGCCAATCCTAAACTTCCTGCATCAAGGCTGGGAATTGGCAAGATCACTTAAATTTGTAATCACTATAACAAATTTCTAGTATATGGCCAACTAAGATAACATTACAGAAACTAGATGTGTATATGCCATGCTAGTGGTTCATTTGCCATAATAACAATAACCATGGTGCATCAAGATAACTAGGTTTTGGTTGAAAAATTCTACATGTAACTGAAGCAACTATCATTGAAAAGCCTCATGTCAATTGTGTAGATATCAAACAAAACAAAGACAACTACGGTAACACTACAGAATGTATAACATAAACTAGATGTACAAAGGCATAATAACTTTGGTGCATCAAGATAACTAGTTTTCTGTTAAAAGTGACTCAAGCAACTATCATTGAAAAGCCTTATGTCAATTGTGTACATATCATAAATTCATAACCAAACAAAACAAAACAAAGACAACTAACTTCCTAAGAAAATTTAAGCAACAGAGAACCAAAGAAAATTTAAAATACCGCCAACGCCATCAACTCAGCTAGGAGAAACAGCCACTTCATTCAACTCCTTTCGCCTAAGATACTGGTGCAGTATGGTAAGCCTAGCAGTTTCAAATGCAAAGTACCCCAAAGCTGAAAAACAAGCACTATGAAGAACTCTAGGACCCATTCCACGGGTCAGTCCAATCCACCCTTCCTCCTTCAAGATCTGCTTCACAGTTGCCGAAACGCCATCATACATAACAGCAGCAACCTTATTCACAGCCTCCCCATGAACCTGTGTCATCAACCTAGTCTTCACCACATCCAAAGGTGTAGTAAGTGAAGCAGATATTGCCCCAGCCAGTGCCCCACATAAAACACTCTGAATTGGCTCCAAATGACTCTTGTTTGTTGTCCTACTCAACACTGCAGCTTTCAGATACTCAAAAGATGAATAACTCAAAACCCCAGCAGGTAAATTCCTGAGCAATGTAGCAGAGTACCCTGCATACAGACCCAAAACACCATCTTTCTCCAAAATCTTCAACAAAACCTCCCAAGACCTTCCCTTTGCACCAGCCTGCATTCTCTGAGTGATCAACTCCTTAGGCACCATTATAGCAGATGAAACAATATTCCCCATTGCACCAGCAGTTGGTGGAATCAAAACTGAAGGGTAGTTCTGGAATTTTGACAAAAACGATTTTCCAAACTCACAGGTGCCAAAGTAGACAGCAGAAGAAGCTGTGGAACCTACAATCACTGCAGAGACTCCACTGTAGAAACCAAGAACACCCTTTGACTGAAAAGTTTTCACAACCGCATCAAGGGCATTCTTGTAAATCTCTGAGGCACCTTTGGTTTGCATCTTGGTCTTGATGGTGTCCAGAGGGTGCAGGCACACGTAGGTGAACGCACCTGCGATGCCACCACCGCCTGCGCCAATGACGGCGCGCTCGAGGACCGTGAGGTTCTTCATCAGGGTTTGGATTTTGGGGGTGGTTCTGGAAGTGGGTCGGAGCCAGTTCGGATGCCGGGTCGGGATATGGGTCGGGTTGGAAGTGGAGGTTGAAGCGAATGGGAGGGTGTGGGTGAGGGTGGTGAAGTGGTTGAGGAGGCCAGTGAAATCGATGAGGGTTGGGGATTGGTGGGTGTTGGAGATGGGAGGCCAAGAGAGGATGAGATCCTGGCCTCCATAGAAGAAGACTGTGGAAGAGAGATTGAGAGGTGGAGAACTGGAGAAACATATGAGAATTTAGAACATCATCTTTTTATTTTGGGAAATTACAATTTATTCTCTGAAATTTCATTACTTATTAAATTACGTAATTTCTTTTAACTTTTTTTTGTGTTATTAAATTTTCCTAAAATTTTAGTTTAAAATAAAAACATTAAATTATGTTAATTTTATCATCTCTAAATTTAAAAAAAAAAAAAAAAATTGAATAGAGTTGTGGCTAATTAATTTAAAACAATAGTTAAATTATAAATTATATTTTATCACTGCCTTCTCACTTGAAACTTTCATTTGATTTTATCAATGTTAAAAAAATGATGTTATGGTGTTATTAGATGATAGCAAATTTACCTCTTCATCGTTTACATACATCACAATAACTCATAGGTTATAGGTGTTTAGTGAAATGTAGTGAAATAATAAAAAAATAAAATCTCTCATCATTTACCTATAAAAACTTCTATTATCACTAAATATTATGAATACAAATGTGTAGATATACAAAACATATACAATAATTATGATACATGTGTTTACAATTTAGTCAAGATCAAAACATTAGCTATTTAATTTTCTTGTTTTTTAGAGTTTAAGGATATTAAAGTTAAAGTTTCACTTTAAACTAAATGTTTAGGAGTTTAGTGACACAAAAAAGTTTAGAAAAGTCTCGTATAAATGCTTTTATTATATCTCAAACACCTTGCCAAGCTTCATGCCTCACCATTACTCAAATCAACCCCCTCCCACATCTGTCCTTTTACTCTTTTTTTTTTTGCTAGACCATTACATATAAATGCTTTTATTATATCTCGAACACCTTACCATGCTCCATGCCTCACCATTATTCAAAGTTTGACTGCATCTATACTCTCATTCAACAAGTATTTAATCACAAAGGTAGCAATCCCTTCCCACATCTACCCTTTCACTTTTTTTTTTTATAGAAATAGTAGATTTGGAAAACCCCACATGTTTCAACCAATAACACAACACACACACTACACTTAGGGAAGGAGAGGGTCCACTTGAACTTTTTGCTTCAATGACGCCAAAGGGATGAAGGAGGGATTTGATCTCAAGTTATTACAATCATTTACAAATAAGTTTACCAACTGAGCTAGTTGACACATTCATCTACCCTTTTATTATTATTTTTTTTAAAGATAGTGAAATTCATTATTGACAATGAAATGGAAAACAAGTTACAAGATACAACAACATGGGCGAATACCTAAACACTTCTAATAATCCTGGAAGGATGGCTCAAATACACCTTTGGCACACCATTTACTAAAGGAAATGTGCTTTGCACATAACCAACAAAACACAATTTTTCCTTCTCTGACCAAGGTACAAACACCTAGCCTCTATAACAATTCACTACCCTTAATAGAATTATCAGTATAACACAAATTTTCAAAACAAAATTTTCCAAATTGTAGATTGTACTATGTTATGCTAATGTGGATTTGACTCTTGTTGGTGAAGAGCATCGACCTTGTCATCATCGTTGCCCTCACCGTCGCCAGCATCATTATAGCTGCCACCATAGTCGTTGTTGTCAACTGGTAAGGATGCTTAAAATGAGGTCGCCATGGCCACAGGAGGTGCAGGTGGTTGTGCATGGTAACAAATCCAGGAGGAAGAGACTAGCAAAGATCTTACTATAGAGCGATTGAAATCAAAAGCAGGCTAACAACACCTAATATGGCCAAAGGAATGGATGAGGGAGTTGAACACCACCACGAACTAGCACTTAAGGCCACAACTGGATGTTTGTCACGGATCAGGAGAGGGCAAACACCAATAGCAACAACAAAATGAATCACCAGTGAAAAGAGCAAACAAGTCATGCGTCGATAGCTATTTGCTGCTTGAGATAGGGTAGGATAGCATCTAGGATCGAGCACGACCTTGAGTTGCTCTTGAAAAAGATGAGAATGCCACTTATGTAGAAAAGCTGCATAGGAGAGCAGTTGGGCACCCTAGCAGAGCAAGTTGCAACGTTTGCGACTTTCCATCTACTCCTTTACTTGCTAGTTGAGTTATAGAAGCAATTATGCTTTCCATTTCATAAATTTAGGGTTCTAATCTATGAAGTACATACACAGACATAGACACGGGACATGACACATACACAGATATAGGGACACATCAAATTCAAAAAATTATAGCTTAACAGATATATATATATATATATATATATATATATATATATATATATATATATTACAAAGTTTAAGAAAAAATATTTATAATTCATTAATATCATTTTTATAAACTTAAAGATTTACAATATCTTAATATATGTCATATGTGCTAATATTTGCTACCTAGTAAGTCACTCCTAAAATATATGAAACATAATTTCTATTGACATTTTCTAAAAAATCTTCTAAATCAACTTCTCCTAATAGAACTAATCATGTACAAGTACATATCCATAAAAAAAAATTAGAGAGAATATTGGTGTGAGGCAAGTTTCGATGATGGTGAAGTGGACGACTTGGTACAAGTAGTGGTAGAAGAAGCAATTGAAAATAGTGGTATGTGAAAAGATAAAACTTAAAAGTCTAATAGTAGAGTGTGAAAAGATAAAATTTAAAATAATAGTATGTGAAAATAGTGGCTTGGGACGTAATCATGTGATTAGGCTTAGGTAGATTACGGGCTTACTAATTGAATATTAGTTACAGAAACTAATTTAAAAAAAAAACCTATTAATGGACTGTGTCCTAGACGTGTTCAAGTGTCCGAGACGTATCCAAGTATGTCTGAGACATGTCCAAACTGAAAAAAATAATTTTTTTAATTAGACACATTCGGACACGCAGGACTGTCAGGACACGTGTGTCATACGGGTATCCTCATGTGTTTGACACGAACTTATATCTGACACGTAGATATGCCTAAAATAAGGCGTGTCCGTGCTTCATACGTTCTAATTAATTTTTTTTAATTTTTTTATAATAATAAATTTATTTTAAGATTTTTTCATAATTTTTAATAGAACCCGAACAATAGCTTGAGCAGATGAGCCTATAAAGGAGTGAATTGGACCCATTATTTCTCAACCCATTTGATTGAAGGGTGGGCTCCCCGTGAGCCCTAAAAACTCAAACCCTCTTCAAGGGCTGGGCTCTAGTCTGAAAAGATGCTATAATTTCTAGGAGCGTTTTAATTCACAACACCCAGTGTCATCTTTTTCATTCATTTTTTTCCCATTAAGATTTTCTTTTATTCTTTTTGGTGAATGAAAAGTTTAGATAAGGGAAAGTATATAGAAGATTTTCATTTCATTGTTAACACTTGCAGCTTTAGGAGGTCCCACTTCATATAATTAACCAAACCATCTTATGTGCACCATCCATGCAAATTGTGACATGTAAATTAACACAATTACAAACAATCACGTCAATTTTAAAAGAAACAGAAGTAGTTTAGATTTTTTTTTTCTTGTTACATGAAATAAGGTAGTTATTAATATATTTTTTATCTAAAAAATTAGTTGAAGACTTATAGTGAATAGTTATTAGAAATTCTTGAGTTGTGCTTATTTACACTTTAAAAAAAATTAAGAAAATTATTTATTTTAGTAATAATTTTTAAAAGATAATTAGGGAGGTTAAATAAAATGATAAAAAAATTCATTGATACATGTATTATCGAATATCAAAATGTTTAAATATAACAGAAATGTTAGAATGTAAAAGGAGGGGACAGTAATTAAAAAGTGCTCACAATAATGACTCAAATGATAAGCAAGCTTTATTTCGGCGATTAAGGGACCAACACAATGACTGGGATTTGAACCCACAAAAAAGCAATTGTGACAAGGGATATTTTCAATATCCCGAATGAGAATTAATTTTATATTTAAATAGTAGAGAAATCTCCTAAGAAAAAGAAAATTTTCTAATGGACACCGTAAGCTAGCCGTATGCAAATTCATGTTACATTAGATGCTTTGAAACCAATGTATAAAAAATAAAAAAAAAAAAAGGTTGTGACTTTATTCCAAAAAGAGCTTCTAAATTTAAATATAAAAGTATATATATATATATATATATATATATATATATATATATATATATATATATATATATATATATATTTGAATAGTCCTAATCTCACAACCATATAATATTCACTTACAAAAATTGTCAATTCTACCTACAAGTCGTTAGTCTAGTCTGATAAACAATCAACCATAAGATGAATTACAAAGTCAATTCTTAAAATTTTGTATAGAAGTTGAGTATTTGAGTAACTTTTTTATGTATGTGTCTATCAGTATATTTTTGTCTGTCTTCTACTCTTTCTATACCATAAAATATTAGTGATTGACATGCAAATAACTAATGATTAATTTGTATTATTTATTAATTGAAAACATTAATTGATATACAAATAACTGGTGATTATCGTGTAAATAATTAATAATCGACATACATTATGTGGTATCATTATATAATATATATCAATTATCAATTATTTACATGTTGATCACTAATATAAAAAACGTGTTAAAAATATTACATGCTCCTCTAACCTGAAAGTCTGGCTCCACCACTATTCAGTGGAATCTCTCTGAAACTCAAACACAGTGCAGGAGAATTACATATAACTGTGCATTTGAGTGTTGTCAATCTAACAATAACAATGCTAATCAACTTTTCGAAATGCTTGTGGTTTGATTTTGTGTAAAGCTGTACATATAGGAGGGAATAATATGATGTGAACATAAAGATAGGTCAGAAGTCACAACCTGACTATATATGCAAGCATCTCATCTCTTCCAGTCCAAACCCAAATGTCAGCCCCACCACTACCTTTATTCACAAGTTAAAATTGGGGGATTATAGGCTTGATGTAATAATGTAATATCGTTAAATTTATATTGTATTCAAGAAGGAACAAGCTTTCATTGTCCAAGCTATTTAATTTGTTGACAATGACAACAGTCACCAACGAACAAGACAACAATAGGCAAAAGCTGGCAACCAATTGTTACTTTAAAGTGTGCTAACAAAACAAAAATAGAGTTCATGTTAGGAATTTGCAATCACACCAAGTTTGGCCCATCTAAACAAAGTTCATCTCACCCTTTTTCTCTCTCTAGGCACAGGAATCTGGGGTGGCCAGGTTGCTGCAAAGCGAAAGGCCAAAAGAAAAGTTTGCCTACTTGGATGCTACATTTCTTTTTCGTATGTGTAATCCAAGGATGATGAATTTTTTGTCAATAAAGGTACTTTGTTTAAGATGGTTTACTTCTGTCTAGGCTAATGAGTTGCACTAAAAATCTCTCATCTATGTGGTTTTGTTAGTGTACGTGTGTAAATTTGTCACTCCACTGGATATATGTGGTCACATTTATTGTGTAGGAATTCAGAACAGAAAAAGCAAACAAGAAAAAGTATAAAAGTGACGGACGAGATTTTGTGTATTACTTTAGCAGTTGCACTTGCATACCCTGCACACATGTATGCCCATCACAATCTTTCTTAAAACGGAATTTTATTTGAAGTGATTAAAGGTTTGTTTTACACTTGGCCCAATGCAAACGAGCGTTTGTGAGAAGGGAGAAAAATATTGCTTCAAGTAAACGCGTCATGAAAGACATAATTACAGACCCAAAAAGGAAAAAAAGAGAAAGACATATTTGATACTTACACCCGTTTGCATTGGAAAAAAAAATCTCAAACAAACAAACTATAAATTTTATATAGGAGCCAGTTATTTTATTTGTTCTAATTTAAAATGTATAGTTATACTTTACTTTTAATATGAAAATTTTATTTTACAGAAACATTTGGGCACATTATTCCCTAATTCATAGAATTAATTGTAATTTTTCTCTGATAGCGCCCTATATAATATTGAGATTTAAGATTTACTTTAATCAATAATGCTCAAAATATGATACTAATGTGCTGATTATTGTTGATACCCAATTTTGTCCATAAAATTTTTATACTTAAGATATTTTAAAAAAGAAAATTTGAAAAAAAATGCATTGCACGTAAGGAGAATGCATTAAATGCGTTGAGGCGGAAAAAAAAAGAAGGAAAAGGTTCTGATAAAGGAGGATGGGGGGCTCAACGTAGGAGGCTCACGCAAAGGAAAAAAGAAGGAAATGTCAGGGGAGAAATGATGAAAGAGTGGAGGTATTTAAAAGGAAAGAGCATCAGAAAATGGGGGGCTGATCTTTTTCACACGTTTTTTCACCTTCAAGAACCAGAAGAACACATTCCATTTTTCACCACCCTCATCACCAAAAACAGCACCTTCACCCATTCTCCACGAAGACCATCGTCTTTGTCATCCTTCATCTCATCTTCAAAGCCTCCAAGAAGAAGAAAACGTGAACCATCTCCATCTTCACGACCACCATCTTTTACCTTCCCAAATCATCCCGTCTTGACCAAGGAAAGAAGATTGATGATGTTGAGTTAATCTCGGTGGTAGGTGAAAAAAGGAAAAGCAAGAATCTTGGGGAGGCTTCTTTGGGAACGAAAGGGATTTCGATTCTTTTGAGTTGAGTGTTCTTGGTAGCACAAAAGAGGTATGCCTTTTTTCATCACTATCCTTACCTTGTTGTGAGTAAAAATGTAATGTTCAAATGCATGCTTGGATCTTGGTGGTTAATTATGTTGCCCATCTTTTTTTCCACTTTCTTTTTTAGCCACGAGCACCATACTCACCTTGGCACTCTTCCCTTACGCATCACATTTCTCAAACCACCAAAGAATCCATCTTCACCTCCGAGCTTGTAACCACCACCTTGATAACTTCACAAAACACCATCATTCCCCATTCGACCGTCGAAATCCAAAGAACCCACTGAATCGCTTTTAGGCCAGTCGAACCCAAGCACGGGATCCATCGTACCTCTAGCGGCCAGTCGAACTACCCCCTGAATCACTCCCGACCGTCGAACCCAAGCACGGGATCCTTCGTACCTTTAGCAGAGCGAGTCGAACTACCCCCGAATCCTGCTGCACCAGAGCGAGTCGAACCACTCCACAAAATACCATCATTCCTCTCTGCAGGCGAGTCGAACTACATCACGACCTTCACCCCGTTCGACCAGTCGAACCACACCATTGTGACCCTCGACCCCCCTCACAAAGCCCACCTTCACTTCATTCGACCGTCGGACCAACAACCATCGTACCCTCACCGCCAGTCGAATCCCCATATACCAACCTTCACCATCCCTCTCACTTACGTGAACCCACACCACCATCCTTCAACCATCCATTACGCGAAATCACCTCAAAAAACCAACTTATACCCAGGCCAGTCGAACCCCAAAATCCGACCACTTCCCTTTCACCTCCAAAATACTCACTTATCTT
Source organism: Ormosia semicastrata (assembly GCA_029884595.1). Classification (NCBI taxonomy): domain Eukaryota; kingdom Viridiplantae; phylum Streptophyta; class Magnoliopsida; order Fabales; family Fabaceae; genus Ormosia; species Ormosia semicastrata. The sequence continues at coordinate 12,053,411 of JAQQTO010000041.1, forward strand.
CAAAGCCTCCATAATCCCCATCACCCAAGCGGTTTCCATAACCTCTCCAAACACTACCCAGGAGCAGAGCCAGTCGGCGTGAGCTCCGGCTCCCCTCACCAGACATGACCCATCCAAACCTTCACACCATCAACCAAACTTCGTCCCATCCGGCCAGTCGGACTCACTGAGATCCCTTTGCAGCCGGCCAGTCGAATCCATCACCACGTCCCCGACCAGGCCGAGTCGAATCATCCCGTCCTTACCCCCGGACCAGTAGTCGAACTCCCCCAAACAGAATCACCCCTTTCCAACCGGCCGTCGAATCCATCCCGTCCTTACCCCCTGACCAGTGAGTCGAACTCCCAAACAGAATCACCCCCTTTTCAGCCAGGCCACGGAATCACTCAATCTCCATACTCGGCCAGTCGAATTTCCGGATCCTCTCTCGCGCTCGGCCGTCGAATCTCGGGTCCAAACCCCCCTCCCCAAACGTCCCTGTATGTGCTCGATATTGTTACCCAAGTTTTCAAGCTCTCTTTCCTTTGAATTGAATTGTTATTTGCCTATTGAGTTTGAATTTGATTCACGTGAAATTTCTTTGTCCATTTCATATTAAGGCAAAAATGATACCTTTGTTTGGTAAAAAAAAAAAAAAAAAAAAAAGAGAGAAGGAAAAAGAAAAAATAAAATCTTTTGATCCATGCAATGACCAATGATGATGATTGAGTAGTGAATACTACCTTGATGTCATTTGGATCATAAGGGTTTATTGAGTAGCCTAGTGCTAACTTGAATCTGTGCAAGAATGGATTCACTTTCAAATAAAATCTTTTAAATAAAATCAACCAACCCACACTTATTTTATAAAGAACTACGTGACTTTGAGTTCCTCATTGCAGAGGATACGTAGGAGCGAGAATCTCTATTACTGTCAAGCCCAAAAAATAAATTTTCATGATTTGGTTGTTTCTTTTATTTCTTTCAAAAAATGAGAAAAAATAAAAAAAATAATTACAAAGTCTTTTGTTTAAAGGGGTAAAAATAAATATATTTGAGATTATTAAATTTTGCACAACTAACATAAGTCTAGTTCTTGGAGCAGGCGGTATAAGTGCTAACACCTTCCCTATCTGTAATTGACTCCCGGACTCAAACTCATTTTCAAAAGACCAGTTTTCCTAATTAAATGGTTTTTCTAATGTTTTCCCAATTTAAATAAACATTGGTGGCGACTCCATTGATTTTTATATTTTTTCGGTCGTCCCGTCGCGATCCCGGTTGCGACAGCTGGCGACTCCACTGGGGACGCTTAGAGAGTCAGGCCTATTATTGTTAGTTGTGCAAAATTTTGATAATCTTTTATTTATTTATTTTACCCTCTTTGTCTTTGTTTTTGTTTTCTTATTTGTTTGTAAATATATTTTATTTAGTACTTTTATGTAAATATCTGATAGCATGTATGTGGTGACTTGTATATATATTTTGTGCTTAATTGTTAAAACCCTAGGGTAGACGATCGCTGGCTGGCTGTTGTATATATGTTTTGCAGGTTGGGGTTAGTTTTATCTTTAAGTTTTTGTACGAGGTTTGTATGCTCCTTCACACACGTCTTGATCAACTTACCTCACACACTTTTGGGCTCTATGCAGAGTGCGTGCGGGCAGAGGAGTAGGAGGGTCTCGACTTTTGTTATTGAGGAGCCTTGTGCTCACTTGACATTTGTTGAGACACCACTCAGATTGTTACCAGTATCATGGACTAGTCATATTGAGAGGGTTCATCCCTACTTGTGATTAATTCATGAATTGGATCCTTATCTTTCGAGATAGGGGCAATCGGGGACCATGACTTTTTAGAAGATAGATCAGTCTGAAAAACCTTGCATTGATAGAATGAACATAATGACATAGAAGCTTTAGAATCATCCATCTCCTTAGTTTGCACCTCATTAGGACACAAATGGAGCATACTTTTTCTTTATTTTTTCTCATGCCATTCATCCATGCATTCTTGTGGTTAAAAAAAAAAAAAAAAAAAAAAAACATATGATATTGCATTGTCATTCTTAGCTTTTTATTTTTTTTTCTTTTCATCATCCATCTATCTCATGTCATTCATTCTTGTCTAAAAAAAAAAAAAAAATCATCTTGCATTTTCATGGTGGCATTTTCATTCATTCTTGCGTCTTCATAAGGAAAAATTCATTGCGAGAACAAAACACACATCATCTTGCATTTTTCGTAACGGTCTCGGCATTTTAGAAGAAAAAAAAAAAAAAAAGGAAAAAGAGATAAGGCACCCTTTGGGTTTACGACCACTGTGAGGGCTTCTCCACTTAGACTGTTAATACATTTTCTTTAGAGTTACCTCGATGAGAGGTATCCTTAGGGTGCATTCTTCTTTTTTGTCTTGCTTACATGTTCCCTTCATTACTTCCTTTTTAGGGTGAGTTCTCTTGGCAAAGTGGAAAGGTTAGCACTCATCAATAGCAAGGGATGGAAGAAACATATCAAGACGAGAACTCGGCGGTGCGGTCAACCTCAAGAGGAGTATAAGGGTTACGATGGCAGCGGTGATCTAAGCTATGTGAGGACATTACCCAACAAATGACCCACGAGGCTCGATCGAGTTCTCAAGCGATTCGGGCGGTCTGGATTTGTTGCGCATTACGGTTGAGGAGCCGTCTTGAGTGGCCTTACCCGATTTTGGAACCATTCTCTCAAATGTTTTGGCTGCCTAACTTGGACATTACACCAACCATAGAGGAGTATGCGATCATGTTGAGACTTAGATGAATAAGCACCCAAATGTCTATCTTTATGGAGGGTATTACGTATCGGTAGGCAAGATAGCGGGGCGATAGGGGCTCAACAAGTCAATTGGGCATGGAAAAGAGGGGAGGAACAGAAGGCTTGAAGAAAAGTTACTTAGAAGCACATCTTCAATATCTAGCACAACAAGGAAAGTGGGATTTCTTCAACAAAACACGGCCTTAACAATCTTTGGGTTAGTATTATTCCCATTTACCTCAGATGTGGTAGATCAAGCAGCAATGGATGTATTCTTCAAGTTTGAGAAGTATAAAGCAAATCCGATCCCTGCTATCCTTGCTGATACTTTCCTGACGATGGAAATCTGTCATCAAAAGGGTGGTGGAAAAATTCGATGTTGTACACATATATGTTGTACGTTTGGATCATGACGCATATGGATGTCGAGAATCGCCTGGGACTCCTACCTGACCGTTGAGGAATTTTGGTCGCATACCAGTGAAGCCACAAAAAGCTTATGAATGGAAGAATGAGTTCATGAGGATGGGGTCAGATTCTTTTAAATGGGTATGCCCGTGGTATCATGGAGAAGAGATAGTCTTTAGTTGTGGTGACTTTCCTAATGTTCCTTTGATGAGCCCTAGAGGTAGTGTATCATACGCGCCAATCCTCGTGCTTAGGCAACTCAGATGGACTCAATACGTGCCCAACGAAGAGCAACTTGAAGGGCTCGACTTCTTATACCGACAAGATGGAAGCACTACTAAACAAGAAAAAGAGATTAGAGATGCTTGGAAGAGTGTTCATATGGCGGGAACAAAGGAATTGGGGAAGCATGTGGTGGTTTGTACCGGAATACATGCAATGGAGAGAGGCAAGAAGGGTGCGAGAATGGTATCCCTCGGACGGTTTTAAATGATAAAGGTCATCCTCAAACCATACCTCAAATGGCCCTTAGAGATTGAAAGATTGAAAGCACAAATGAAAGCCTTGGAACAAGGAAAAGAAGCCGGTGAGTTAAAAATAGTCATCCACGAGTCGATGCGAAGCTAGGCGATGAAGTTGAATATCTAAAGGATACGTGTGCGAGATATCATTTGGGACCCCAAGCCGAGGGAAAAGCAAGGAAAGGAAGGAGATAGAATTTGAAAAGACCCTGACGAAGTTTATGAACTACGAGCCAAGATAAGTGCTCGGGAAGAGACAATGGCGTTGGTTTTGCAAGAGAAAAGAAAAGTTGGAGGCGAATGCTAGGGTACAAGATCGTAGAATGCAAGTCTTACAAGAAGCTCGGCGGGCGAGCGCCACTCGGACCAGGCGAGCATTAGCTACCAAATATCACGATGCACTCTCGGAAGCAAACCAAAAGAATGGGTATTTGAAGCTCGAAATTCAAGAGTTGGGCGAAACCATGAGCGGTGGAGACTTGAAGCCCAAAGACTATTGAGGCAAAAAGAAGAATGGGCGAAGTGTGGCAATCGGTAGCACAAGACCAAAAAGGGTGAAAAAGAAGAGTGGAAGAAGAAATTTGAAGACATATCGATAGCTTACGATATCATGCCCATAGCTGATTACTCATTTCGAAGAAGCGGACATTCGGGCTCACCACAAAGCCCCACAGTTCGACTACCATCAAAAATCATTGATTTTATGAAGTATTGTCGAAGTCTCGCTAAGGGTTTTAGAAGAAAACAAATGAAATTGTTGATGTAATTGTGTTATGTTTTGTGGGAACTAAATCTTGTACTTGAAGTTTGAAATGAAAATGGATGCTCATTCTTGTGTTTTGTTATCCTTTTATCAAGATATTGTTCATTGAGGTGTGAATTCTTAGTGAATAAATTGTCAACTATCTTTCGCCTCGGGACTATTTGTCTTTGAGTGAAAGTACGGAGAGTTTGGTTCTACGTCGCATTGCCAGTGAATGGTGTCCATTGAGGAATGAATATTCCCTTGGATTTACCATCAACTACATTTTTGCCTAAGGAGCGATATGCCCTAGTGCTAAATGTAGGGATTTTGCCTTGCTATCGAATGTTTGTGCGAACCTTTCCACGGTCACCAAGTTTCCTCACGGGGCCAAACTTGTTCCTTTCGCTAACAAGGAATTGCATGCCGAATCATATTTATACGCAAAACAAAAAAAATCATCGGCATAAATAGTCATTGCTTTGCATACATGCATTTTGTCATTTTGGTTTAGTCCGTACTAATAATCGCATCATGTTTCCTCAAGCGAGAAAAATAGACACTATAGCGGGAAAACAACTTCTACGACACCACTTACGGGACTCGTTCCCAAGCAAAGATCATGGATGAGATAAAGCGGAGGCGACGCGGGATTTGAGGGATGAAGTGAACCGGCTCGGGGAGCAAATGTCCAAAATGATGGAAATGTTACGGTCTATGGAGAGTAGAAAGAGCACGGATGGGAATCCTTCGGTGGCAAATGAAGGACATCGACCACACCTCCTTGCCTTTGGTTTTGCCGCGTTCCCTTACAATACCAAGGCTTTAATCCTCGAGGATTACGATGCCGCTCACCATTTGCCCAAATGGCACCACTCGACCTTCGGTCGCCGGTTCACGGGGAAACCGGGGGACGTCTTTTCCCCCGTATGGCCTCCCTCCGGGTTATCTACCACCATTAGCCACTAATTCCCCCAATAATGACATGCCAACGGTGTCCCCGACTCCAAATCCTTCAAACTCTACCCAAAATCAAGCCACTCGGTCAAATGTCAACGAACCCCGCCAACACAACACCCGTACCCTTTCTTCGTCGCCGCCATATGGTCTCCATCCTAGTTACGTACCACCCTGCTGCCGATCCTGCGGATAGTAGCATGCACCTTCAAACTCCTTAAGTGCGGCTCGACCACATGCCGGTGGAACCCCCGGCTGGGGCAACATTCTGTTCCCGCCATCATGCCACAATACCCGTTGAATTCCTCTGTGGAAAACCCCGGTCAAGGAGAGGTGGGAAGTTCTTGAAGAAAGACTACGAGCGTTGAAGGGGCAAGCGGTTATGGTCTTTTGGATGCTTGAGCTCTGTCTTGTCCGAATGTGGTGATTCCTCCCAAGTTCAAAGTCCCAGATTTCGACAAGTACGGGGAACTACTTGTCCAAAGAACCACTTAACCATGTACATCCGCAAGATGGCTTCGCATGCTTACGATGACAAGGTTGTTAATCCACTTCTTTCAAGACGGCCCTAGCTTGGGCGGCTTCGGGTGGTACACGCGTCTTGAGCGTGCCCATATACGATGTTTCAAAGACTTGGTGATGCTTTCTGAGCGGTATAAGTATAACATCGATATGGCACTTAGGATAGACTACAATTGCGAGAATATGGCTAAGAAGGATCTTTGAGACCTTCAAGGAATATGCTCGAGGTGGAGGAAATGGCTGCTCAAGTAGAGCCCCATTGACGGAAAGAGAGATGGTGGCTACGTTCATCGACACTCTGCAATCACCGCTTTTATGACAAAATGATAGGGAGCGTGTCATCAAATTTCTCGGACATGGTTATCATTGGAGAAAGAGTTGAGGGAGGAATGAGAAGCGGGAAGATCGTTGAAAGTTCAACGGGAACATTCAATGCCAAGAGGCCCCGATGGGGAAGAAAAGAGAGGGAGAAACTCATGCTATTTCCTTTGACGGAGAAACTTCACCGAGAGAGATATAGCCAAACACTGTGAACCACCAATCATCCTTCCAAACTCCTTTGGCACCTTACCACCGTACTTTCCCACTTACTCCTCCAATTCCATATCCCCGGCCGTATCACCCCGTGTCGCCAACGCTTCACATGTTCCTCGTCCTCGGCCTCATCACCCAATGAGGCCTCACCAACGCCATATCCTAATCAATACCGGACACCCCCTACCTTACCGCCTCAACAAACTCAACCATGGACCCAAGCCCCAAACCTGAACCAAAGAAGACCACCATATAGCCAAGAAAGGAAGCATCTTGACCCGATCCCTATGACTTATACCGAAAGAACTGTTACCCCGGCTCATCAGTAACTCTCTCTTGGCTCCTTGCCCAGGATGAAGCCGGTGGAGCCCCATACCCTAAAGGATTTGACCCAAATGCCAAGTGCGACTACCATGCGGGGGCTGCGGGCCGTTCCACGAGAAAATTGCGGGACGTTGAAGTTTAAGGTGCAAGACCTAATAGATGCTAAGTGGTTGAATTTCAAGACAAATACTCTAGTGTGGGTCACTGATCCTTTACCAAACCACGGGAATCCCACGAGTTAATGCTATGGGGAGTGTTCTACCCGGCGGACTCATAAGACAAGCGACGGATGTCAAGACCCCATGAGGGTTATCTTCAAAGAAGCGTGTAAATTTGGGATGATGGAAGCTCATATTGAGAAGAAAAGGGCGACGAAGGTGAAATAATGTGCAATCTCCACGGGAATGTGGGGCATTCTATTGAGGAATGTAGTGAGTTTAGACAAATCCTTCAAGATCTAATGGATATGCATTTAGTGCAAATAGGTCATCTATGGGACAATGGTGGCGTAAACATGATGGATAAATGTGCTATTCCTGATTGCAAGAAGGTCGGGAAGCCGTAAACTCTCGGTCCCTTCCATTGCAAATCAGGTTGTCAAGCAGTTGGTTATCTATTATCTTGAAGCTGCATATGTGCCATCCCCTTGTGGCCGAAACCTATCACCATTCAAGTTCCCGGTCCTTTTCCCTTCAAGGACACTCGGCCGTGCCATGGAATTATGATGTGCAAGTCCTTAGAAGCAATCCCACGAATGATCGGTCGGAAGTTGCGTACGGTTCGACTTCTTTTGTTACCAATATATCGGGGATTGGGGAGTGACCGGAGTGGCGCGTCTACATTCTGAGGAGGCTGCGAAAGACCCAAGAAGAAGAAGAAAAGGGGAATCGTAAAGGCAAAGTCGAGAAAGGGGAGACTTCCATTGGGAACGAAGCAAAAGAAAAAGAAAGGCCAGAAAAGTCGAAAGAGTACAAAAAAGAGGTATCAGATGAAGAAGCTTGTGAGTTCTTGAAGTTTATAAAGCAAAGCGAATATAGAGTGGTGGATCAGCTGAATCGCACCCCTGCGAGGATATCGCTTTTGTCCTTATTAATGAACTCTGAATCGCACAGAAAAGTATTGATGAAAATACTGAATCAGGCTCATGTTTCCCATGATATTACAGCTGACAAGTTAGGTGGTATTATTGGCAACATTACTGCTGATAATTATGTCACTTTCGCTGATGATGAGATACCGCTGAAGGAATGGGACACAACAAGGCACTGCACATTTCTGTCAAATGTCAAAAGCATATAATGGCTAGAGCGCTCATTGACAATGGTTCCTCCTGAGAACGTGTTACGAAATCAACCCTTTCCAATTTGCCTTTTGATGGGACTTGCATGAAACCAAGCACGATGATAGTAAGGGCATTCGATGGCACGAGAAGAGAAGTCATGGGGAGATTGAAATACCGGTTCAGATTGGTCCTGCACTTTCAATATACTCTTCCAAGTGATGGACATTACGCCATCCTACGATTGTCTTTTAGGACGACCATGGATTCATTCTGTGGTTTGTTCCTTCTACCTTGCACCAAAAGTAAAATTCATAGTTGATAATAAGATGATTCTTGTCTTTGGCGAAGAGGACTTCTTGGTGAGCAAGCCATTGGACACTCCTTATATCGAAGCTGCGAGAAGAAGCTCTTGAAGCAGCGTTCCAAGCACTAGAGATTGTCAATGCCACCTATGTGGAAGAAGGAGCTCAAGGTCGAAGCCTCGACCATCTAATACATCCATGATGATGGCCAAGGTAATGCTTGGAAAAGGATATCAATATGGAAGAGGACTAGGAATGAATGGACAAGGCATCGTGAAGTTACGGGCACCTGCGAAAACAAAGACAGATTTGGGTTAGGGTATAAACCCACCAAAGCGGTGAGAAGAAGGGTCCTAGAAGAGAAAAGGGAGAGGAGGTTGGCTAGGTTGGAAAATCGGGAGCCTAAAGGTGAGAGGATCCCCGTCTGTGACATCGAGCGAAACTTAGAAGTGCGGGATTAGTGTTTGAACCAAGTGACCGCCATCGAGAGACGATCTACCCATCAATCATTGTGTCAACTTGGTGTACCCTTGCTCCCCGGATGCGAGAACTCAACAATTGGGAGAGCGTTGATTTTCCCATGACTTATGAAATTGATTCAAAGTAATTTTGTAATGCTAATCCTTTAGCTACGCCCTTGAGCTTTAGGATAATGTGTTGTGAAAGCGGGCTCACATGTTTCCATTTCAATATTTACTATCAATAAATGCATTTTCGGATTATCTTGCTATTTCCTTTTTCTTCTTTTTAACTTTTTGCTTGACCATTTCATTAACCTTTATTCATTACCCTTTTTTTTTTTACTTTTTAACACCAATAAATGCAGATCTGAAAGTGACTCTCTTGAAAATGACAGTGCTATGACCCCATTATACGATTTTGACCACCAGTTAATCATGTTGATGAGGATAATGATGACAATTGGGAACCCTCTCTGAGCTAATGAGATTAATGGAACAAGAGGCCAAGGAAATTCAACCCCACGAAGAGCCAAGCCGAGGCTGATTAATTTGGGGGCCAGAGGATGATAAAAAAGAAGTTAAAATTGGCACTTACCATGAAAGAAAATGAAAGCGAAGCAAGTTGGTTAAGCTCTTATCGATTATTGCGATGTTTTCGCACTGGTCGTACCAAGATATGCACTGGCCTAGATACTAGCGTAGTTGAGCACAAATTGCCTTTAAAATCGAGAATGTCCTCGGTCAAGCAAAAGTTGAGACGAATGAAGCCGAGAGATGTCACTAAAAATTAGAGAAGAGGTTAAAAAGCGGTTTGATGCGGGTTTCCTCGCGGTTGCAAAATACCCTCAATGGGTTGCTAACATCGTCCTGTCCCCAAAGAAAGATGGGAAGGTGCGAATGTGCGTTGACTATAGAGATTTGAATAGGGCCGACCCTAAAGACAACTTCCTACACCTCGCATTGACGTTTTGGTGGACAACCTTGCTCGACATGCATTTTTCTCCTTCATGGATGGTTTCTCGGGATATAACCAAATCAAGATGGCGCTGAAGATATGGAGAAGACCACATTCATCACTTTGTGGGGAACCTTTTGCTATAAGGTGATGCCATTTGGATTGAAGAATCTTGGGAGCAACTTATCAAAGGCGATGGTGGCATTGTTCCACGACATGATGCACAAAGAAATAGAAGTTTACGTGGATGACATGATTGCAAAGTCAAAAACAGAAGAAGATCACTTACTTAGGTTGCAAAAGCTCTTTGGACGATTGAGAAAGTTCGGGCTCGGGGGTGAATCCTACTAAGTGCACTTTCGGGGTAAAATCGGGCAAGCTCTTGGGGTTTGTGGTTAGTGAGAAAGGGATAGAAGTTGATCGGACAAAGTTCGAGCAATCATAGAGATGCCGGCTCCTCGCCTTGAAAAAGAAGTTCGTGGGTTTTGGGAAGGTGAACTATATTGCTAGGTTTATATCCCGATTAACGACAACATGTGAGCCAATCTTCAAGTTGTTACGTAAAAACCGAGACGGTAGAGTGGAATGAGGATTGTCGGTGGCATTTGAGAAGATCAAGCGGTATTTGCAAGAACCCCCGGTTTGGTACCTCCGGTGCCGGGAAGGCCACTCATCATGTACTTGGTGTGTTGGATGAATCCATGGGTTGTGTCTTGGGACAACACGATGGCGCGAGAAAAGAAGCGGGCCATCTATTACTTGAGTAAGAAGTTTACTAACTATGAGGCAAAATACTCATTGTTGGAACGAACATCTTTGCGCCTTGGCATGGGCGGCCCAGGTTAAGAGCGGTACATGTTGTGTTGCCTTACTTGGTTAGTGTCCAAAATGGACCGATCAAGTACATCTTTGAAAAAACACTGCCCTACCTTTGGGAGGATTGCACTGGCGGCAAGTTTTGCTATCGAGAATATGACATTGTCTATGTCACGCAAAAAAAGCAATCAAAGCGGTGCTGCAGCGATTTCTTGGCTAGTCAACCGGTGGAAGATTATGGGTCTATGCGGTGTGAGTTCCACGATGAAGATGTAATGGCTTTGTTCGAGAGAAGAAAAACCCTCGGAAAAAGAAAAATGGACTTTGTTGTTCGATGGAGCTTCAATTCACTGGGGCATGGAGTTGGGGCCATCGATTTCCCACGAAAATAATTTCATCCCAATCTTTGCTCGGTTGTGCTTATTTGTACAAACAACATGGCGAGTATGAAGCGTGTGCCATGGGAATCAGCAGCGATGTAGACTCAAAGGCAAAAGTTCTTGAGGTATATGGGGACTCGCCTTGGTCATCCATCGGCTAAAGGGAGAATGGGAAACTCGAGATGCCAAATTAATTCCTATCATGCCCGCATCAAGGAGTTGATTGAACAACTTGACGAAGTTACATTCGGCATATCCTCGAGAAGATAATCGGTTGGGCGATGCCCCAGCCACATTGTCGTCAATGTTCAAAGTAAGTCGGGATAGGGACTTGCCGCTTATAAAAATGGAAAGTCGAGACCAAGCGGCATATTGTCGGATGATAGAAGTGGAACCGGATGGGAAAGCGAGTGGTATCATGACATCAAATACTTCATCAAGAGCAAAGAGTACCCTCCACGTGCTTGAGAAAATGACAAAAGGACCCTCGAGAAGACTCGCATGATGGGTTTCTTTCTAAATGAGGAAGTACTTTACAAAAGGAACCATGATATGGTCTTTGCTAAGATGCGTTGATGCGACGGAGGCGAGAGAAGATCATCAAAGATGTTCATGAAGGTTCTTTTGGAACTCATGCAAATGGGCATACAATGGCAAGGAAAATACTAAGGGCGGGGTACTATTGGTTGACAATGGAGGCTGATTGCTTCAACTATGTGAAAAAATGTCATAAATGCCAGACATATGCGATAGGATTCACGTGCCACCGGCACCTTTGAATGTTTTAACGGCACCCTGGCCGTTCTCGATGTGGGGAATGGATGTCATAGGACCCGTTGAACCAAAGGCCTCAAATGGACATCGCTTCATTCTCGTTGCAATTGATTACTTCACTAAATGGGTGAAGTTGCTTCTTATACCAATGTCACTTAGGAATGTAGTGGTCAGGTTTGTCAAAAAGGAGTTGATTTGTCGTTATGGCTTGCCAGGCAAGATTATTACAGATAATGCCACCAATCTGAATAATAAGATGATGAAAGAGATGTGTGAGAATTTTAAAATTGAGCACCACAATTCCTCACCTTACCGCCCTAAGATGAATGGGGCAGTTGAGGCGGCGACAAACAAGAATATCAAGAAGATCGTCCGGAAGATGGTTGTAACATACAAAAGGCGGCACGAAATGCTACCATTTGCCTTTGCATGGTTATCGCACGTCGATTCGTACTTCAAGCCCAGGGCAACTCCTTTCTCTTTGGTTTATGGAATGGAAGCGGTACTCCCTATTGAAGTGGAAATCCCATCATTAAGGGTCTTGATGGAGCGGGACTAGAAGAAGCCGAATGGGTCCGGACTCGACTTGATCGGTTGAACCTCATTGAAGGAAAGAGATTAACCGCACTATGTCATGGTCGGCTTTACCGGAAGAGAATGATGAAGGCCTATGCGAAAAAGGTGCGTCCTCGACGGTTTCAAGAGAAGGAGATTTAGTACTCAAAAGATCCTTCCCATTCAAAAGGATTTTCGAGGAAAATGGACTCCAAACTATGATGGACCTTATGTCGTAAAAAGGCCTTCTCGGGAGGAGCTTTGATTCTCACAAACATGGATGGCGAAGATCTACCACTAAAGTAAATTCGGATGCGATCAAAATGTACTAAAAAAAAAAAAAAAAAAAAAAAAAAAAGAGAGAAAAAATGGCTCGCTGGTGAAAACACGAAAAGCGACACAGGCAAAAGTTAGAAGCGACCGCTAGGTTGAAAACTCGGAAGAAGCGACCTAGGCAAAAGTTAGGGTTAAAAATGGTACTTGACACATCCAGAAGAAGTGAACATACCTCAAGTCACTGGCCCGGGGCGGTTTGAGAGTATCGGGCGAGCAAGGCGGTTTGAATATATGAAGTCTTATCGGGAGACACTCCCCGATATGTAAAAGCGGGTCAAATCATATTCCTAGAAGCGAGACAAGGGGATGTTCAAGGTCGCGTACATGAGAAATTAGCGATCATCAAGAGAGCATCCTTTGGAAGAGTTGGAAGATTCACTCCAACATTTCTTTTGTAAACCTTTTCAATTCGAGTCCCATTTGTACTACCTTTCTTGTACTTTTCTTGTCCATAATGATAATCCTTTTTGTTGCAACCCATTGTTGATTTAATATGCATTTTTATGATAGTTTTATATTGAGATGTGAAACATGTGACAATATGATAAAAGCATTTAGATTTGCTTTAACAATCTCGAAGGTCATGGGAAACGCAATGAAATCCTAACAAGAGTTGATGAGAAAAGTAAGATTTATCAAGCAAATCATAAGGCCAATCAATTTTCTTTGTTCAATTGCGATCCTGCTGTGGGAAAAAGTCCTTAAGGGTTGCGGAACCAAAGCTACGATAAAAAAAAAAAAAAAAAAAAAAAAAAAAAAAAAAAAAAAAAAAAAAAAAAAAAAGCAAAAAACAAGATTTGCTAACTCAGTTTGCTCATGAGAATCCCTACAGTAGGGCATTCATTGCATCATGCATCATTTCTAGCATCACATGCATTGTCCTCAGGCATCACATCCATTGCATCATCATTCATTGCATCATGCATCATTTCTAGCATCACATGCATTGTCCTCAGGCATCACATCCATTGCATCATCATCCATTGCATCATGCACCATCTCTGACATCACATGCATTCACAAAACCTTTGCTTTTTTGTTTTAGTTTACGGGTCCCGTGCCGTTGTCTTTTAGTCTCCGGGTCCCCGTACCCATTGTCTTTTAGTTTAGGGTCCCCGTACCCATTTGTCTTTTTAGTTCCGGGTCCCGTTGTCTTTTAGTTTCGGGTCCCGCACCCATTGTCTTTTAGTTTACGGGTCCCCGTACCCATTGTCTTTTAGTTTCGGGTCCTCATTTGTCCCCGTTGTCTTTTTAGTTTAGGGTCCCCGCACCCATTGTCTTTAGTTTCGGGTCCCGTACCCGTTGTCTTTTAGTTTCGGGTCCGTACCCACCCATTGTCTTTTAGTTTAGGGTCCCGTACCCATTGTCTTTTAGTTTTTAGGGTCCCGTACCCATTTGTCTTTTAGTTTACGGGTCCCCGCACCCGTTTGTCTTTTAGTTTACGGTTTCACGTTGTCCCCGTCCACCCATTGTCTTTTAGTTACGGGTCCCGTACCCGTTGTCTTTTAGTTTACGGGTCCCGTGCCGTTGTCTTTTTTTAGTTTACGGGTCCCCGCACCCATTGTCTTTTAGTTTACGGGTCCCGTACCCATTGTCTTTTAGTTTAGGGTCCCCGCACCCATTGTCTTTTAGTTTACGGGTCACCCATTTGTCTTTTGTTTTCTTTTAGTTTAGGGTCACCCCTGTCTTTTTGCTTTAGTTTACGGGTCCCCGTACCCATTGTCTTTTAGTTTACGGGTCCCGTACCCATTGTCTTTTAGTTTACGGGTCCCCGCACCCATTTGTCTTTTAGTTTACGGGTCCCGCACCCATTGTCTTTAAGTTGTCGGGTCCCGTACCCATTGTCTTTTAGTTTACGGGTCCCCGTCCCGTTGTCTTTTAGTTTAGGGTCCCGTCCCCATTGTCTTTTAGTTTTTGGGTCCCGTACCCGTTGTCTTTTAGTTTAGGGTCCCGTACCCATTTGTCTTTTAGTTTAGGGTCCCCGCACCCATTGTCTTTTAGTTTAGGGTCCCGCACCCATTTTTGCTTTTAGTTTACGGGTCCCGCACCCATTGTGTCGTTAAGTTTTGGGTCCCCTTTTACCCGTTGTCTTTCTTTTTGGGTCCTCGTGCCCATCGCTTCCAAAGCAGCGAGGGACCTTGGGCGTCACCTTTTTTCTTTTACTGTCAAGCTTCGGTGGATACAGGACTCATGCAAGTTTTGTGCCTTTTTGTTTTAAGTTTCGACAAGTTTCGGGTAGTGCGACTCGCAATTTTTCTACCTCATTTAATGTCCATTCTTTTTGCGTCAATACGCTTTCCCTTTTTAAAAAAAAAAAAAAAAAAAAAAAAAAAAAAAAAGAAGTGAAAATTTTCATGGACAAAATTAAATCAATTCCTTTGCTTCCCATTTATGTTAAATGTAAAAAAAAGGGAAAATTGTTGATACCCGATTTTGTCCATAAAATTTTTATACTTAATTACAATATTTTAAAAAAGAAAATTTGAAAAAAGGGGGGGCATTGCATTTAATACTTATGCTGCACACGTAAAGGAGAATGCATTAAATGCATTGAGGCGACAAAGGGAAAAAGAAGGAAAAGGTTCGATAAAGGAGGATGGGGGGCTCAACGTAGGAGGCTCACGCAAAGGAAAAAAAAAAGAAGGAAATGTCAGGGGAGAAATGATGAAAGAGTGGAGGTATTTAAAAGGAAAGAGCATCGAGAAAATGGGGATCTGATCTTTTTCACACATTTTTCACCTTGAGAACCGAGAAGAACACATTCCATTTTTCACCACCCTCATCACCAAAAACAGCACCTTCACCCATTCTCCACGAAGACCATCGTCTTTGTCATCCTTCATCTCATCTTCAAAGCCTCCAAGAAGAAGAAAACGTGAACCATCTCCATCTTCACGACCACCATCTTTTACCTTCCCAAATCATCCCGTCTTGACCAAGGAAAGAAGATTGATGATGTTGAGTTAATCTCTGGTGGTAGGTGAAAAAAAGGAAAAGCAAGAATAATCTTGGGGGGGAAATTTCTTTGGGAACGAAAGGGATTTCGATTCTTTTGAGTTGAGTGTTCTTGGTAGCACAAAAGAGGTATGCCTTTTTCATCACTATCCTTACCTTGTTGTGAGTAAAAATGTAATGTTCAAATGCATGCTTGGATCTTGGTGGTTAATTATGTTGCCCATCTTTTTTTTTTTCCCTTTTTTTTTTAGCCACGAGCACCATACTCACACTTGGCACTCTTCCCTTACGCATCACATTTCTCAAACCACCAAAGAATCCATCTTCACCTCCGAAAACAGTAACCACCACCTTGATAACTTCACAAAACACCATCATTCCCCATTCGACCGTCGAAATCCAAGAACCCCCGAATCCGCTTTTCCGGCCAGTCGAACCCAAGCACGGGATCCATCGTACCTCTAGCAGGCGGTCGAACTACCCCTGAATCCACTCCCGACCGTCGAACCCAAGCACGGGATCCTTCGTACCTTTAGCAGAGCCGTCGAACTACCCACTGAATCCTGCTGCGGCCGTGGTCGAACCACTCCACAAAATACCATCATTCCCTCTACTGAGCCGTCGAACTACATCAACGACCTTCACCCCATTCGACCGTCGAACCACACCATTGTGACCCTCGACCCCCTCACAAAGCCCACCTTCACTTCATTCGACCGTCGGACCAACAACCATCATACCCTCACCGGCAGTCGAATCCCCGTATACCAACCTTCACCATCCCTCTCACTATTGCGTGAACCCACACCACCATCCTTCAACCATCCATTACGCGAAATCACCTCAAAAAACCAACTTATACCCGAGTCGAACCCCAAAATCCGACCACTTCCCTTTCACCTCCAAAATACTCACTTATCTTCAAAGCCTCCATAATCCCCATCACCCAAGCGGTTTCCATAACCTCTCCAAACACTACGGAGCAGAGCCGGTCGAGCGTGAGCTCCGGCTCCCCTCACCGACAACCCATCCAAACCTTCACACCATCAACCAAACTTCGTCCCATCCGGCCAGTCGGACTCTTGAATCCCTTTGCAAGCCGACCGTCGAATCCATCACCACGTCCCAACCGGCCGTCGAATCATCCCATCCT
The DNA here is from genome assembly GCA_029884595.1 of Ormosia semicastrata. Classification (NCBI taxonomy): domain Eukaryota; kingdom Viridiplantae; phylum Streptophyta; class Magnoliopsida; order Fabales; family Fabaceae; genus Ormosia; species Ormosia semicastrata. Next base: position 12,070,159 of record JAQQTO010000041.1, read on the forward strand.
TACCCCCAACCAGGCGAGTCGAACTCCCAAACAGAATCACCCCTTTCCAACCAGCCGTCGAATCCATCCCGTCCTTACCCCCAACCGGCCAGTCGAACTCCCAAGCAGAATCACAGAATCACCCCTTTTCAGCCAGGCCACGAGAATCACTCAATCTCCATACTCGCCGAGTCGAAATTCGGATCCCTCTCCGCACTCGACCGAGTCGAATCTCGGGGTCCAAACCCCTCCCCAAACGTCCTCTGTATGTGCTCGATATTGTTACCCAAGTTTTCAAGCTCTCTTTCCTTTGAATTGAATTGTTATTTGCCTATTGAGTTTGAATTTGATTCACGTGAAATTTCTTTGTCCATTTCATATTAAGGCAAAAAATGATACCTTTGTTTGGTAAAAAAAAAAAAAGAGAGAAGGGAAAAAGAAAAAAATAAAATCTTTTGATCCATGCAATGACCAATGATGATGATTGAGTAGTGAATACTACCTTGATGTCATTTGGATCATAAGGGTTTATTGAGTAGCCTAGTGCTAACTTGAATCTGTGCAAGAATGGATTCACTTTCAAATAAAATCTTTTAAATAAAATCAACCAACCCACACTTATTTTATAAAGAACTACGTGACTTTGAGTTCCTCATTGCACCCGAGGATACGTAGGGAGCGAGAATCTCTATTCTGTCAAGCAAAAAAATAAATTTTCATGATTTGGTTGTTTCTTTTATTTCTTTCCAAAAAATGAGAAAAAAAAAAAAATAATTACAAAGTCTTTTGTTTAAAGGGGTAAAAATAAATATATTTGAGATTATTAAATTTTGCACAACTAACATAAAGTCTGGATTCTTGGAGCAGGCGGTATAAGTGCTAACACCTTCCCTATCGTAATTGACTCCAGGACTCAAACTCATTTTCAAAAGACCGGTTTTCCTAATTAAATGGTTTTTCTAATGAGTAATAAGCTGCCTTTCCTTTATTTAAATATTTAAATTCTTTAAATTAAGACAACTTTAAAATATTTATAAAATAAACAACGGTGAATTTTGAAGGATCACATTAAAATCTCTCATAATTTTATCCATTTTGTAAAACTCCAAAACAATAGAAAAATTTACTTATAACATTTTCTTCCTCTCTTATTTTCTAATTATCTTTTGTATAAATATACATTTGTAACATTTCTTCAATTCTCTTCCCTTCAATTACATCTTTAAAATGGCAACTATCCCACAAATTATATTCTTCCTTAAAATTTGAAATGAGCAAATGATGAAATTAGTCCCTCACACAACATTGGTCATATTAATTCATAAATAATAAAAATTACTTTAAAAATTTTTAAATATACATTTCATCATTTAAATTAGTCTCTAAATATTCATATGTTAATTCGCATTAGGAGTTAATTTGAATGACAAAATGCACATTCAACAATTTTGAAAGTATTTTTCATCATTCATTAACTAATATAATCGATGTTGTATCTTTCAGAGATTAATTTGATCATTTACTCATTTGAATTTGGATCCAAAAGTAAAGCATAGCTAGAGGAAAAAAGTTCATCTAAAATAAATTTATTTCTAAAGTGAGTAAGTAAAGGTATATATAGCTTTAATTTAATTTAAAGTGCATCATGATTTTAACACATTAAAATTTAATGATAAATACCTTCTTACTTTAAAAAATTATTATATACTCTAAAGAGATATTCATCATTAATTTTAAACATATTCACATAAATTTTAAAATAATAACTTAAATAAATAGTAAAGATTATCCTAAAACATACATTTATTATTATTTTAATAACATGATATAATTTCTCTCTTTACTTATTCATATTAGACTTTATAGAAAAATTCACTCTAAAACAACCTTTTCGGCGTCCAAGGCTAGTTGTTTTGTGTGATTTCATTAAATTAGATGGGAGTCGAAGTCACACAATTTTGGCTTCTTGTCCTCAAAGCAAGCCTTTTGATTTTGGAACCATCTTCCTCCTCTCTTTCTTTATCTCTCTCTCATTTCTCTTTCTTTTTCATCATTCTAAGCTTCGCTTCTCTCTTGGATCAAGATTTTACTCACTTTTTCACCCACTAAAATTCTGATCAAATCAGCAAAGTCCGCTTTCAAAGTGATAATGTCTCTAATATTGTAATTGTGTAATTATTAGTACCAAATTTTACCAAAAACTCCCTAATTTACTATATAGTATTGTCTACCTTGAAAAATGTATTTCGTTGTATTTAATTGAATAATTAAAAGATAACAAAAAAAAGGACTGAGTAGTTAAAAAGCGAAAAGCTAAAATATTGAGGAAGAAAATCATTTTACACTTACTCAGTATAGAAAACAAAAAGCCGGGAATATAAAAAATATTAATTTAATATTATTTTCAATTCAAAAGTTACCCTTTCATTTTTTTTTTTTTCAAATTCTACCATTTAAATATAAAATAATATTAATATAGATTCAGGTTCATAATAAATTTTATATATGATAATATATCTACCATTTAAAATATAATTTAAAACTATAAATAAATACATATCATAAAATCTAATAATAAATATATTTTTACTTATAAGGTTCATCATGAACTCAAGTTTATATTAATTAACATGACTCTTAAACATGTGATTCTTAAACATATTCATAGAGATGATGTTGTGGGAGATTTTTCTTGAAATGAAGGTTTGTTTGTGGTTTTTGCTTTCTCCTTTCCTTTTTGGGTTTTTGCTCTTATTTTATTTAAAAAAATTCCTAATATCTAGATAATTTTAAATTAGAAGTGTGTAGTGTTTTAACTTTAATTCAAGGTTTCACAAAAGATCAATTATAATAGAAGAAGATTCCAACAAACAAACGTTCGCATAGGGTAGTTACCATCTGATTATTATTAACTATTAACTATTAACTTGACTTGAGAAGCATTAATAATATTTTTAACTATTAACTATTAATGATGCTAAATTATGAAATATTATTATTAAATTACTTTTGAAAAACAATAGGTGTATTATTAAATATCATCTATCAAATATAAAATTTCTTACCTAATTAAATGCATAAATTTCTAAGTTAATCATCAAAGTTTCAACACGTGTAACACACCGGATAAAATAACTTGTTATTATTACGAATAAAACTTAGGTAAAGTTTCTTAGGCGCTTGTGATGTTATTCTTCAATAAAAATATAATATGTGTCTTATTTTATAATAAAAATTAATATGTTTCTTAAGTTTTAACCACTTAATCATTATTTTTTAAGTTGTCAACACGTGTAACGCACGAGATAAAATAACTAGTTATTATTACGAATAAAACTTAAGTAAAGTTTTTTAGGTACTTTTGATTATTTTTCAATAAAAATATAACATGTATATATTTTTCTACAATTTATCAATGAAAACTTAAAAAATGATGATTAAATGACTAAAATTTAAGACATATGTTATATTTTTATTGAAGAATAAGACACGTATCATATTTTTATTAAAAAACAGTACCACAAGTACCTAAGGAACTTTATCTAAGTTTTGTCCTATTATTACTCCCTCCATCCATTTTTATTTCTTCATTTAGGAATTTTGATTTGTCCAATATTATTTATCTATTTAGAAAATCAAAGAGTATCTATTAGTTTTTTTCCAACTTCATCCTCATCTTTTATTATCTCCACTAAACTTAGTAAATACATATTCATTTATTTTTACAACTTTTTAAAATCAGCTACTCTAGTCAATTCATTGAATACGTGTCTTTTGCTATCAATGAAGTAAGAAGGTGAGAGAAAATGTGAAATTAATGAAGATAGAAGGAGAAAGAGAAAATATTAATTAAGTGAGAGAAATGATAATTTAGTCATGTTAAATCATATTTTTCTATCATTTAATATATCTTTAACAACTTTCTTAATTTATGTGTATTAACCTTAATGGACAGATAAAATAGATGGAGACAATATTAATTTTGAATGTACATCTCTTTAAAAATTTTATGTTAACTTCTTACATATATGCATCATATTCTCCCACGTTACATATATTTTAGCATCAGAGATAAATGTTCATATTTCTTATCTTATCTTATATCCTATAAAGCGTGCCTCCGTGTCATAAACATGTATTTTGATCTATACTTTTATTAGGAGATAGATTTAAAACTATAGGAAAAAATTAAAAAGGGTTCTTTTATATCTAATCATAATCTCCAGTTCATATCTTATGTTTTTGCTTTTTTCTTTACTAGTATTTTATGTTTTTGTCATAGTTGTATAATTCACTGGAGTTTAACTCAATCAAAATGTTGAGTCATTAAGTTAACGGTCTAATTATAGGTCAAATAGTTGAATAAAAAAATTCAAATAAAGAAAAAAACGTTTTTAAAAATATTATATGAAATCTTATTTGATATAAAAAATATTATATAAAAATATTAAACAAAAAATATTATATAAAAAAATACTTCTAAATAAATAGTGATAATAATATATTGATTGAATAATAATATAAATTAAAAAATAAAAAAAATTATTCAATGGAAGTATGTGATCTAATAGTATAATACATTTTATGACAAAATCCTTCAAGGTATAATGTTCACATTGTAAAAGTAACATTTTTGTTAAGTTTCAACCAAAAAAAAAATGATCAACCCAGCTGAGTGGGTCACTTAGGTCACTCCAAGTTTAATTAGATTGATCCAATAAGTTGATTAAACTAACTTGGAGCTTGGGTCACAGATTTTTCAAATGGTCAATCTATTCTATACAACTGTGGGTTTTGCTTAAACAAAAGCATTGTGCTATGCATATCCAAATTATGATGTTATTTTAGTTAGCCTATCTTCTCAATTTGTAATAAATTGTCAGAGATAATGACATTTAATGGAAACACATGATTGGTTCGACTTCATCATTAGTTAACTCACACTATATATGAGGCATATAAAAAAAAAAAATTAAGGTTATATTTGTATATTTAGTAATTGATGGAATGAAATAAAAAAAAAATTATATGAGATGAGATAAAATGTGATAAAATAGAATGAGATAAAAAATACTATTTTATTATTTGGGTATTTTAGAATAAAGTGGAGTAATATTACTATTTTATTATTTGAGAAGTTTATAATTTTTTTGAGAGATGAGATGAAATAATAATAATAATAATAATAATAATGATTCAATCTCATACCTCCTAAATTAAGAGGAGAAGAAAATTAATAATTTTTTATGAGATGTGATAGAATCTATCCCACTTACTTTTATCTCATTCTATATTTTTTTAACATAATCAAACAATGAATCTATTCTATTTTATTTCCTTTTCATTTCACTTAATCCCATTAATCTAAACATAGCCTAAATGGTAGATTGAATTTTTAGTAAACAAATTTGTTAGTTACTTAATTAAACTTTCATGGAAAATCACAAACAAAAACATATAATTAGAAGGAAGGAGTGTAACTAAAACAATTTACAACTAGAAAGGTTGTCATTATAACAAAAATACTTACATGGGATAAATTTTCTCATCCTAATTCTTTATATATGGGTGTGATGATGGAGTAATTTTCTTATCAAAAGCAACAGAAACGTTTACTTGGAGTTGGAGAAATAAGATAAATAGCAATGTTCTGAAAATTGAATCGACCATCAAATAGGTGACGGAATTAATTAAAGGTTTAATGATTTAGCCGTTGTTGAATTATGGTTGAATTGAAATACAAATTTATAATATATATTTAGATTTACCATATTTTTAAAATCTTAATATACATATAAATTACATTAACTTAATATTTTAAATACCTTTTACATTTATTTAAATGAAAATGATATTTTATTAATATAAAAACTATTGATAAGTAATATTTTAATAAACATATTAAATTAAATGAATAAAAAATTAGCAAAACTTCTCCAAATGAAATGTTATTAATATAATTTTTAAAAGTTTACTAGTAGACCAACATTGAGTACTGGTTTGGTGGTTGAATAAACGCTCACCAGCATGGGAGAACTTCAGTTCGACCCCCACATTCTCTACTTTGAAAGAGTTTCATGTCAAGTATACTATTACACTGGTTTGCTGCCCAAAACTGTGATTGGTTTAGCGGTTTGGCCGGTTCATAATCAATTTATCGGTTCTTCTCTTGGTTTTTAGAGTACCAATTTTGTTGGTCTGACCGAATCGGTCAATAGATCGGTTTACAGTTGAATCAATCGAATTAACCGAATACAGCTACCACAATAAGAAACCCACCTCATACAACACCTCCATCAACGCATAGCAACACAAAAACTCTTCTTCATATTCTAATCTCACACCTATTCAGAGCCACCAAAGTTAATTAGAGATTTCAACCCAAATCACCTACAAGCTTCAAGCCATCTTGCTGCCACCTATAGCAAAAACCCAAATCCCATAACACTTACCCACTCAAACACAAAACCCATACATCAAAGCAGCTGTTCCCAACAACTCCAAACCCTTCCACAAACACAAACCCATCCCACCACCTCAAACTCTAACAACACCAGCTCCAAACATCCCAAGCAAGCTGAACCAAACACCTTCAATTCCAAGCCAAGACATTATCCCCTACACCAAAAAACCAAGGTCACTGCTTCCATCGCTTGAATCGCACACCAACTAATGCTAAACCACATGACCAATGTCAGGCTTGGTATATTAGACCAAGACATCCTCAATAAGGCTTTTTATCCACAAGCACAAAATCGATCACCCATCAAAGATTGACATGATGCAAAACAAGAAGCACGACTTGATGAACCCATTTTAGACCTTGAGATGTCATATGCTCTCTCCACCATCCTCTCCACCCTATCTCATGTCCCTAAAATGTTGGGTTCTATAATCCTCTATTCATATATCATTTCCAAGCACCAAAAATTTAGTCTTCGTGCCCAAAATCCACTAATGAAGCTAACATCCATCTAATTTTTATTAAGAATTTAACAGTTTCAATGTCAACCAAAGATCGGGGGTATAGTGATGAAAAAAACTTTAGAGAATTAACTGCTACAAGCATATAGATTAGGGTGGTAATAAGTATTTTGTCCATAATTTTTGTATGGAGTATAATTAATTGTATGATCAATATCTTATCACTGAGTTTAGTATGTCAATATGTATGAGTCAAAGTTCCTTCAATAATAAAGGATGGTGATGCGTGGTGAGATGCTTTGATTGAAGCCTAAATAAAAGTAATACCGATATATTACTATTCTTAATTACAAATAGGATTCAATGTGATGACATTTTGCAAAAATATATTGAGAAATTTAATTGTTAAAAAACATGCGGGGATGCAGTGAGAAAGAAAAATGAAAAACTAAAGTAGTAAAGTTAATTGCTAGAAGAATGTTTTATTCAAGACTTTAAGGCATTCCATTCATAAGCTTAGTTTTAAGAAGTTGGTTAGCCGCTTTTATGAAACTCTCAATCAGAGAACAGCTTATTACAATGAGGTCGTATTGATTAAGGACAATGCTATTTGATCACGGGAAAATATCCTTTATTTATTGTAAAATTGTGTACTTTTCATTATTGTAGGAATATTTGCATGGAAAGTTTTAATATACTCCAAATATATTATACAGCTTTGTCTTTAAAACTTTTACCAGAAAACATATAAAAAAAAAAATTACCAGAAAAATTCCATAAATCTGATGAATATCTTCTCTATGTTTTTGCTACGGGAATGAATGTATCCATGAGTTGGGTATTATAAATATATTATGAATAATTTTAAATCTTTTTAATTATTTTTTAATAATTTTCTTAATTATTAAATAAAAAATATTAATTTTTTTTTTATGTTTTTAAGATATTTATTTTTTATTTAATATTTTCTATATTGAAAATTAAAAGAATTATTAAAAAATTATTAAAAAGATATAACAAACTGACATATCATATAAGAAAGAGGCAATGAACATTTCTTATTAATCAAACACATGCGATAGAATCTGCACATGGTTTCACCCAAGCACTAAGTCTCCTCGTTTCCCTTCAAAGTTCAAAGTTCAAAGTTCAAACTTCAAATTTCATCTCACGCTCTCTTTTCTTCCCACCCACGTACATGCCAGCGCAACTCCCATAAGCCCATCCGCATTTTCTCATTTTGCAAAACTCTTCTGGCCTTCTGGAAGTAGAGATTCTTATATATTAGAAGGGTACGTTTGGTATATAAATAAAAATGAACGTCAAAGATTCATAAATAAGTTTTTAATAAGATTAATTTATGAATTTTTTATTTCCATTTCTACTCTCATGAAAAAGACTCACACCACTTTATTTTAAAATATAACATGTGGCATTATATAATTATATATGTTTTTAAACTAAAAATATTATTAAATTATATTCAAACAGTAATTTTTTCTTGGAGAAAATGAAAGTTTTTGTTTGCGTAACATGAAAATTTTTGGTTTACGGGTTTAGTTAACCATTCATTAAGCTAAATTAGTTGATAATTAATAATTTATTTATAGTTAATTATAAATGTAAATAAAATAATTAATTAGTTAAATCAACTTAGTAAATAATTAATTATATGCACGTCTCACCTCTCCATCACGCTGACGCAAATTGTCATTCTTAAATTCATTGCATTAGGCAGCTACCTCTAGAACAAAAATAATTAAATGTTTAGTACCTTCAAAATTAGGAGAAAAAATTTAAATGATTTTTTAGCATAACTTCTATCTTTACTTTTATGGGAATACCAAATTGGCCTTAAATATAATGTTTTAAAAATATATGTAAATTGATCAATAAATAATTAATAATTAATATGTAAAATTATTATACTGCATATAAATTTATACAAATAGAAAAGTTTAATGTGATACTATATAAATTGTAAAATAAATTTAGTAATAAAAAACAGATAAATTTTTACATATAAAAAACCATGTCACCATATGGATATATGCGCAACTTTACCTAAAAAAAATGTGGATATATACGTAAGGATTTCTTGTTCTCTACCTGAAAAACACAATAAAACTCAAGAATTTTTTTGTTATTTTCTCATTTGTTACAATCTTAGCCAGACATCAATATTAAGGGGGTGTTTGGGATCAAATTGTAAAAATTTAATTATTTTAATAATTGATTATTATGTAATTAATTATTGTTATAATTGATTATAAATTAGTATTATGTTTAGATATTTTAGTTAAAAAATAATTTTAAGTTAATTTATTTTATTTAAATGGTATAAAAAATTACTTGTATACATTAAATTATTAAAATATGTATAAAATTATTAAAAAATTATTTGATTAAAGACAAAATGATATTTATATTTTAAAGTATAAAGAATAATTTATAATTTAAAATCATATGCTTCAATATTCATAATTTTGAAAAAAAAATTATAATAGATTAAATTTTATGTAAAAATTAAAATAAATTTTGTTAAATATGATTAAACAGTAAAAAAGTTTTTTCTTTTAAAAAAAAGTTGTTGGCAAGAGATTTATGCATGATTGATTCAAATGTTTTGAGCCATTCAACAGTTTTTTTATTGAAAAAAAGTTGTTTGTTACTGTACTATCGTGTTTGGACTTACGTTTGAAAGAAATAAATAGTTTTTTTTCTTTGTAAAAAACTGTTGGTTTATAATCTCTTTGTTGAACATTATTTCAATAAGCTGTTAATTTTTTAAAATTTGTGACAAATGAGCCTTTGTCCGTTGAACCATCCAACTATCAAAAAAATGCAAAACCAAATATCTGAACAAATATTTTTATATTATTTTTAGTAATTTAATGCATAATTTTTTTAACATTAAAACAAAACTAATTATCTTTAAAATTATTTTTCAGTTAAAATATCTAAAGAAATAGACAATCTTTATAATTGATTATAATAAAAACTTTTATAGAATAATTTATTATTAAAAATAATTAAATTTTTGTAACTATCCTAAATATGCACTTAGTGCATGTCTGACAACAGATTAAATTAGTTACAAATAACTTTTTTTAAAAAACTTTTTTTTTTTTTACTATTTAATTATGTTTGATAAAATTAACTTTAACTTTTATATAAAATTTAATATATTATAATTTTTTTCATAATATTAAAGATTAAAACTTATAATTTTAGATTATAAATTATTCTTTACATTTTGAGATGTAAATATTATTTTGTCTTTAATCATATAATTTTTTTAATTATTCTATATCTATTTTATTAATTTAATAAATAAAATTAATTTTTTTATATCATCTAAATAAAATAAATTAATTTAAAATTACTTTTCAATTAATATATTTAAATATAAAATTAATTCTATTATAATATATTATTATATCAATTATACACTAATTAATAACTAAAATAATTAAATTTTCACAATTATTCTTAAACACCTACTTAACCTGTTGCCACCAGGTTACCTGCTCTTCCGCCTCAGATTACTAAAACAACCTCGTCTCCTCTACGTGCCTCCCTCCCATCCCAAACATAAAAATCATAATGCTCACAAAAAAAAACCATAAAAACCATAAGAAAAAAAAAACTCCAAAAGAATTAACTTTTTTTAATTAACTTATAATTTTAAAAGAAAAATCAGGAATTGTGCTTTGGAAAAATGTCTTATTTCTTTTCAACTTCAAATCTCTCAGCCTCACTTCTCACTCTCAGGAGAATTTTTGCTTTTCCCTATTATTTTATAAATTAAATAAATATTTTATTTTTTCTCTTCTTTTATCGTCTTTGACTAGTTGTACTTTTTTGCAGTCTCCGATTCTCTCTCTCTCTTCCCTTTCAGTGTTTTTATTTTCTCTCTCCTCTGTCTCCTCCGCCGGAGCCTCCATTCTTCGCTGGTATTTCTCTTAGGAAACCGCTCCTCCGCCGAGAACCACCACTACCCTTTGGAGCAACTGGTTTGACCGGCTTAAAAAGCCGGGTCTTTTCCACCGTCCAAGTCAGTCCCGTGAAGAAGAAGAAGAAGAAGAAGAAGAAGAAGAAGAAACGGTGTGTGGCCTTTGACCTGGAACCGTGAATGGAGTTTCTGGGGTTTTGATTTCTGCGAAGAGGAGCAGATCCGCGAAGCTTCTTTGGATTCTATAGCGAGAATAAGAAGTGGGTTTCGTTTTTTAGAGAGAGAGAGAGAGGTTTGGTGAATGGTTGTGGAGAGAAGAAGAGTTTGGAGTTGTTGTTGATGATGACCGGAGCTCCGGCCAGCGATCGGAAAGGGTGGTGGCGTTTCACATGGAATGGCAGATCTTGCTAGCTACGGGAATGCCGACCGTGACATCGACCAAGTAGGCTCTCTCTCAAGTTTGGTGTGATAGCTCCGATTTGTGTGTCAAATTTTGATGCTTTGTTTCAGTTTCTGTTCTAATATGCCAAATGGTTGAAGGGTTTTATTTTTATTTTTAACTGGTTGAGAATGTTATGATCATGTTTGTATGTGTGTGTGTTTACTTGGTTGGGCTACATGGGAAATTTGAGGGAGATGAGAATATGGGGGAGAAGATATGGCGAGTAAACTTAAGTATTGTGGTAGTTTTGATTAAAAGTATCATCTTGATCACATTTAGAAGTGTTATTTTCAAATTTCAACCCTTTTAGAGTTTGGTTGATTAAATGATTAATGCTTTATGAATTGCCATGGAAGGGGAATCTAAAAAATGAAGAGATATGGCATGCATGTTTGTGTTTGAATGGGATGTAGCAAGATGTATTATGGGTAACTTGGTTTTAGATTATTAACAGCTAAGTCAGTGGATGTCTTTTATGCCATATTGTAATGATAAGATGTTGATAGTGCATCATTTTATAGCTGTCTTGGAATTGGTTCGTTTCAAACAGGATATTGAACCTTGTATTCCTGTTATTGTATTTATTTTTAGCACCTTCTATCATCATAGAAGCTTTTGAGCACCTGAAGGATTTACAGTAACTGAACCTTTCATGATCTAGTTCTAAATGGAAGGCAATTGGATCCTAACATTCTACCATGCTCCGTAGCCCCAACGCCCATGCAGGCTAGGTGTGCACTAGACCTTTGACTAATCCCAGGTGAACACTGCAATGCCGGTGTCACCAATTGCAGTGTTCTGAAAAGAAATGGTGACGCCGGCACTGCAGTGTTAGTCCGGGGCTAGTCAAAGGACTAATGCACAACCAGATTGCGTGGGCACCAGGGCTGTGGAACGTGGTGGAATGTTAGGATCGAATTGCAAGCTATATGACTTGAGTCCCACATCGTAAGTATGGGATTTTGATGTGGGGTTTATATGGACTTGGGCTCTCCCATCACAATGGCTAGCTTTTGTGGTGTGGTTCTTCCAAGGTTCATATCAGAATTCATCTAGTGAAATTGAGCTGGCAACCATTGTTGATTGTTTGGACAACAATGTTTTTGTTCCTAGAAATATCTGTAGCCAGTACTATGTTTCCAACCTTCAATTTAGGTGAAAATAATAAGGATGAATAGAAAGATGCTTTCATAGAAATTGAATTTTGTAAAACTTTACTGGATTTGTTGTGAAACTCCTCAGCATTTATAACATAAGATGGTTTAAATTATTCTTCTTCCTCATTCCTCCCTATCTGCTGTATTTCTAATGTTATTCTTGTTCTGTTAGTTTGATCTTTCTTGTGGTTTACAATGTTACTTTTTCATTCTGCAGGCATTGATTGCTTTGAAAAAGGGTGCTCAACTGCTTAAATATGGTCGTAAGGGAAAGCCCAAGTTTTGTTCATTTAGACTTTCCAGTGTAAGTTAAATGAAAACTTTTTCAGAAAGGTGTTTGTGGATTCTCTATTTTGCTTTCTTATTAACTGTTTGGTTGGACAATACTTAACTGATTATATGCTCAATTATTACTCTATGAAAGATGGCTGTTTTGAATGTTTACTGATGTTGTATGAGCAATATAGTATGAAAATACTTTTAAATTGTATTTTTAATATTTTATGTGCCCTGCTTAGGAGAAATTATGCTACTGAACTAATCATTTGGAATGCAATTGATGTTTCATATTTTGAAGCGGGTCTACATATGACAAGATGCCCTTTATTCTTTACTAGGATTAAATTTTGACAGACTGTGTGTGCTCTGGTAAATTATAATCAAGAGAGGGAAGCTTTGGAATCACATGGCTTCTAATTAAGCAGAAGTAAAACGGAGTATATGGAATGCAAGTTTAGTAAGACGCACGTTACTACGTTAGCATTGGCTTAGAGGTGAAAATTGAATATCACACCATACCACAAATCACACAGTTTAGGTACCTTGGATCTAACATACATAGTGATAGAGAAATAGAGGGAAATGTAAATAATAGGATTCAAGCTAGGTGGATGAAATGAGGAATGCTTTAGGTGTTATCTGTGATCGAAAGGTACCTGTCAAGCTAAAAGGAAAATTCAACAGCACAGCCATAAGACCGGCGATGCTTTATGGTACTAAATTGAATGTTGGGCAGTAAAGTGCCAACAAGGGTATAAGTGTGGCAAAGATGAGAATGTTGGACTGGATGAGTGGGCATACAAGAATAGATAAGATTAAGAATCAATGTATTTGAGGGAAAGTAGGAGTGACACCTATTGAGGAAAAGATGGTAGAATCGCACCTAAGATTGTTTGGACATATGAGAAGAAGACCAATAGAAGCCCTAGTTAGAAGAGTTGATAAGTTGGAGGATAGTCCCATAATTAGAGGGAGAGGAAGATGTTGTGGATTTTTAGTAAGTGCACGGATCGTACAAGTAGTAAAATAAAGATCGTTCCCACGAGAATCGATTGATTACTAACTCTTACGGCGACTTTGATTATTTAAGCGATAAAAATCAATAGCGAAAGTTCAATTAAAATCAAGACGAAAATCAAAGCAATAAAGAAAGCAAACAAATCTTAAAAAGTAAAGATTCAACCAAGATTTAAAAGGCCTAGGTCTAGGAATTCACTACACTACCCCCTATGCTAAATTGTAATTCTATCTTTGCTAATGTTCAATTATGTTCTTGAAGGAGATTTGTCCTACATTATTTAAAGTCTAATTTCTTGGCACTAAAAACGTGCTAAAACTTCATCAATCTCATTTTCATGACAATTAATCTAAGTTCCAACCCATTAAGATTCATGACAATCGTTGGTTCCTCGAAGGATTTAAGCCTATATCTAGGTTTCAATTCCTAAGTTCAATTATTAGATTATCAAGCAATTAGATTTCATCTTGGACCTAAAAAACATAGAGAAAGACTAATCATGAGATACCAAGGATAATTAGATTAAATGTGGCATAAATTCCAACATAAATCAATTAAAGCACACCTAAATTCACCTCAAATCAATCACAAGATGTGTATTTTATCCACACATCAAAAGATCAAAAAAAACTCTAAGTGAAACCATTAGAAAGGATTTAGACCTAAATGGTCTATCAGAATATTTGCTTTTTGACAGAACACAGTAGTATCGTTTGATCCATGTAGCTAATCCCACCTAGTGGGAAAAGGTTTCGATTGTTGTTGTATACTATGTGTGCTCTGTGTTTCCATGTCCTTAGTTTCACCAGTAGGGAGTGGCTATTAATTTGTGATATCTGACTAAATTTCATGTGTTGACAATATATAACCTGCTCCTAATTTTTTCATGCCCGTTTTCTGTCCCTTTTTACTGCATAGGAATTAGATGACTGCACCTTGATGTATTTTAATTTAAATACTATGCCATATGTAAGTTTCACTTTGTGGCTAAAATGAGTACTTTCCTGAGTTGGCATAGGGATTTCTGTGTGTTCGTCACTACTTTTTAGTGGTAGTTTTCAGATCATTGTTTATTATTACTATCCATATTTTTGTGATTTTGCACTGATTTTAGGTTCTATTATTTACATAATCTTAGGATTGGGATTGAAATTATTTATTTGGTTTCTTCACCATGCACTGGGTTCCGAGTAATGCAGTTATGTATTTTTAGGATTGGGTTTGAAATCTTTTATTATATTTATGCTATAAAAAAAGAAGAAGAGAATTTGGTTTCTAAAGTAATGGATTCAAGAGTTTATGGGGTACCTGGTAGTTTGCTGGTTTTTGATGCCACATTTCAGGTTTAGTATAATCACTTGAGGCATAATAATAATCAGTAACTAAATAAATAAAAAATATGGAATCTTTTTGTTAGATCCAGGTCAGATATACTGACTTGTTACTTGAGGGGCATAATTTTCTCGTTTTAGTGCTAACTAGTAGTGAAATTGTAGCTTTATTGCTAGACACACACGTTTCTTATTGCATGCTTTTATAGTTTTGCTCATGAATTCTAACAAAAATGCATCTTTTCTGTGCATCTTGGTTGTAGACTATAAACTTAAACGTTCATGTATATTAGGCTTGAATTTTGACACTTAGTTGAGTTATTTCTGTGTGTACTCATTTGAATATCTGAAAACTGCAGGATGAATCATCTTTAATCTGGATTTCAAGTAGCGGAGAAAGAAGTCTGAAGCTATCTTCTGTCTCAAGAATTATTTCTGGACAAAGAACTGTGAGATTTCTGCACTTATATTTAATATCATACAATGCCATAGCATTCTTTGTGATTAACAAAGTGATTTTAATAAATTGTTCCATAATCTTACTCTTCTCTGTTCTGTATTTACGTTTCCTTAATCTTTTCGCAGGCTGTTTTCCACCGTTATCTGCGTCCTGAGAAGGACTATTTGTCATTTTCGCTTATTTATAATAACGGAAAGCGATCCCTTGATTTGGTTAGTGATGAATTATGTAATTCCATGTATAACTTCATTGTTATTTTGTTTCTATTTTCTGCATTTTCCTCTATTATAATAATTTCTTTGTGTTGCTTTTCAGATTTGCAAAGATAAAGTTCAGGCAGAAGTGTGGATTGCTGGTCTCAAAGCACTGATATCTTCTGGTCAAGGTGGTCGGTCCAAAATTGATGGATGGAGTGATGGGGGCCTCAATCTTGATGTAAATAGACCTACTCTACTTGTTGTCTTTGTAGTTAATGGTTTGTTTTATCATTTTCCGTGGAGTGGATGTTTTGGATAAATCAAGATAGAGAGAACTTATTGGTTATCTGCTTCATTATAAGAATGATTATTGTTTCCTCTAGGAAAGCTAGTCTTTATTTTCTGAATTAGTAGCTCTTAACCTGAAAGGATGTATACTGCAGTTTTTTTCTGAAACAGACTGCCACTCACTCATCCTCTTCTTTGGTCATGATTTAGGAGTAATTGATTTGGGTGATTACCCTACTTTTTTATTTTTTTCCCTATAAAGTGATTTATTGTGAAAATATAACTGATTGTATTAGAAGTTTTCCAAATTCCTGTACATCTCCTGATGCCATTATGCTGCATGATAGCTCCCCTGATGACATACATGGTAAATTGCATATAATTCTTCTGGCTCGATTACTTTCAGGATAGCAAAGACTTGACATCAAATAGTCCAAGTGAAAGTTCAGCCAGTGTTTCACGAGACATCAGCTCTCCTGACGTTTCTGTGAGTCTTCTGAATACTTCACCAAAGCCCTTTCAGCCTGACAACACCTTCAATTCTGAAAGGTCACATGCACCATCAGACCCAACAAATATGCAAGTAAAAGGATCTGGTTCAGATGCTTTTCGTGTCAGTGTTTCAAGTGCCCCTAGCACATCGAGTCATGGATCTGCACCAGATGATTATGATGCTCTGGGGGATGTATACATATGGGGGGAGGTTATTTGTGAAAACGTTGTGAAAGTTGGTGCTGATAGAAGTGTCAATTATTCCAGCCCAAGGGCAGATGTGCTTCTCCCCAGACCACTGGAATCCAATGTAGTTTTAGATGTACATCATATAGCATGTGGTGTTAGACATGCTTCTCTAGTCACTAGGCAAGGTGAAGTTTTTACATGGGGTGAAGAATCGGGAGGACGCCTTGGCCATGGTGTTGGGAATAATGTGGTTCAACCTTGTCTGGTTGAAGCATTGGCTTCTACAACTGTTGATTTTGTTGCCTGTGGGGAGTTCCATTCCTGTGCTGTTACGATGGCCGGGGAACTATATACATGGGGTGATGGTACTCATAATGCTGGGCTTCTTGGTCATGGCACTGATGTTAGTCATTGGATACCAAAGAGAATTGCAGGTCCATTAGAGGGACTTCAAGTTGCTTTAGTCAGTTGTGGTCCATGGCACACAGCCTTGATAACTTCAACTGGGCAGCTCTTTACATTTGGTGATGGAACATTTGGTGTCTTGGGCCATGGAGATAGGGGAAATGTTTCATATCCTAGAGAAGTAGAATCCTTATCAGGATTAAGGACAATAGCTGTTGCATGTGGAGTGTGGCATACTGCAGCTGTTGTAGAGGTTATTGTGACACAATCCAGTGCAAGTGTATCATCAGGTAAATTGTTTACTTGGGGTGATGGAGACAAGAATCGCCTTGGACATGGGGACAAGGAGGCACGGCTTAAACCAACTTGTGTTTCTGCACTTATTGATTACAATTTTCATAAAATTGCTTGTGGGCACAGTGTGACAGTAAGCCTGACAACATCTGGACTAGTTTTTGCGATGGGAAGTACAGTTTATGGTCAGCTTGGGAATCCCCAGTCTGATGGAAAGCTGCCCTGCTTGGTTGAAGATAAGATTGCTGGGGAATCCATCGAAGAAATTGCATGTGGTGCATATCATGTTGCTGTTTTAACATCCAAAAATGAAGTTTATACTTGGGGGAAGGGTGCAAATGGGAGATTGGGTCATGGAGATGTTGAAGATCGAAAAACACCAACTTTGGTTGAAGCGTTGAAGGATAGACATGTGAAATATATTGCATGTGGTTCGAACTATTCTGCTGCCATATGCCTTCATAAGTGGGTATCTGGTGCTGAGCAGTCTCAGTGCTCTGCTTGTAGACAGGCATTTGGCTTCACTAGAAAGAGGCACAATTGTTATAATTGTGGACTTGTGCACTGCCATTCATGCAGTTCAAGGAAGGCATTAAGAGCAGCCCATGCTCCTAATCCTGGCAAGCCATATCGTGTTTGCGATACTTGTTATGCAAAATTGAACAAGGTTGCAGAAGCTAGCAATAATAATCGGAGGAATGCTTTGCCTCGTCTGTCAGGCGAAAACAAGGACAGGTTAGACAAGTCTGAGCTAAGATTGTCCAAGTCAGTGATTCCTTCTAATATGGATTTGATAAAGCAGCTAGATAGTAAGGCAGCCAAACAAGGAAAGAAAGCTGATACATTCTCACTATCACTGGTTCGCACCTTGCAAGCACCTTCTTTGCTGCAGCTGAATGATGTTGTCTTGCCCACCGCTGTTGGTCTGAGACGAACAGTTCCAAGACCAGTGGTTGCACCATCTGGAGTAAGTTCCAGGTCTGTGTCCCCTTTCTCTAGGAGACCAAGCCCCCCTCGTTCAGCTACACCTATTCCAACAACATCAGGACTTTCCTTCTCCAAAAGTATTGCTGATAGTCTGAAGAAAACAAATGAACTTTTAAATCAAGAAGTGCAGAAGTTACGTGCTCAGGTACATTTTGCTTCCCCTATTCATTCATGTGAATCAAGTAGCAGAAGGTAGCTGCATTGACACTGACCGTATAGCTATCCTCCATTTTAAATTTTTTCCCTGCCATTTTGAGCCTGGTAAATGAACCGTGTAAAACACGAGTAGTATCACTTTGCTCAAAACGCCAGATAAGTTAATTTCACGTGTTTATGAATATGTTGTATCTTTTACTACTTATGGTATCAAGAGAAGTCTAATATAGATATCATTAGGTTGAGAGCCTGAAACAGAGATGTGAACTGCAAGAATTAGAACTTCAAAGGTCGGCAAAAAAGACGCAAGAAGCTATAGCACTGGCTACTGAGGAATCTGCTAAATCTAAAGCTGCAAAAGAAGTTATAAAATCACTTACAGCACAGGTTATTTTCTGGTTAATTTACTTCACTTGGAGCTGGTGCTCTTTGAAAGGGATTATTTTCATGTGGTGCTTTATTATATGTAGCTTTATTTTAATTTTTCCTCATTTTCATTTGATTAAAATGGACATCTAGATTAGACCATCTATCAAATTGGAATATATTTTTATTAAAATTTCCAACTGCAACAAGATTTTTAGAATTAGTTTTTGAGGAACGACAGTTGTCATTCATGATCTTATTCCTTTGAATTTTAAAATTGATTTTCATTTCAGTTGTTTATTTCATTTTCGGTTTCTCTATTATAATAAAAATTACATTATTTTATTTGTTGGGACATACAGAGAGGTCTGAGTCAAATTGTGTACTGTTTACCCTTGTCTTTTTCAGAGTAAATTTCCCCACATCTCCTTTCCCTCTTCCTTAGACTGATAGTATTGCTGTTCTATGCTTCTACTGATTTTCAGCTCAAAGATCTGGCTGAGAAACTTCCTCCTGGAGTTTATGATACTGAAAACATTAGACCAGCTTACCTACCAAATGGTCTTGAGCCAAATGGCATCCACTATCCAGACTCAAATGGGGAGCACCACTCCAGGGCGGAGTCAGTCAGTGGCTCTAGTTTGGCCTCCATAGGACTTGAATCCTCTCCGTTGAATAGAACTGGGGGGAATTTTCCAGGAACCTATGGAGCTAATCTTCACCAGCAAAACCGGGGCTCTGTGACCTCTATTGGGTCGGAAGATGTTAAATTGACAAATGGTGGTGGTGTGATTCAGGCAAGCAGCAGTAGCATGTCAGATATTGTTGATGGTAGGGATTCTGGGCATTTCCATGATAACGAGAGTGGTTTGAGATCGAGGAATGCTGCACTGGCTACTAATAGTAATCAAATTGAGGCGGAATGGATCGAACAGTATGAACCTGGTGTCTATATAACACTTGTGGCCCTGCGTGATGGAACAAGAGATCTGAAGCGAGTGCGCTTCAGGTAATAAAAAATTTCTCTACATTACCAGGTTATTTGTATCTGGTTTTACTAGTATATTTGGCTGCCAACTGTATATAGCCTCAGTAATAGTTGACCAGTGATAATGATCAGTGGTGATAGGGACTGCAGAATAAAAAATATGGGCTTTAGCTATGTTCTTTAACTCTTGAATAACACTTCAGTAGTGACGGTATCCCCAGCTGATGTGACATAAAGTATGGTTAACTCATTTATATAATGATTGCAACACTTAAGTAGAATTTCCCTTAACTCTTAGGCAATTGCTTTGCTAATAATTCTATATCTTGGGGAAACTCTGCATGGCTTTATCTTTAACTAGGCCAGTATATTGATTGGGATGTTTGCCGGTTCCTGAAACTCATACGTGATTATTATTGCTTTAAACTAAGATGTTTAAATTTTCTTCTAATTGTTGCCTTTTATATGTAATAATCTGTTTGATGGAAAATGCATATGCAGCCGGAGAAGATTTGGAGAGCACCAAGCAGAGACTTGGTGGTCAGAGAACCGGGAGAAGGTATACGAAAGGTACAATGTTCGTAGCGCGGACAAGTCTTCCAGCCAAGCAACACGTAGGACAGAGGTTGCTGGTTCACCTGTTTCCCAAACTTAGAATAGCAGAGGGAAGGAAGTTCTCCATTAACACATTTTGTTCCACTGAGCAAGCTAGTAGGGAAGCAAGAATCAATATGAAGGAACCAGGCACCCTTCTCTTTTTCGGGTTTTTATGTCTATCCTTTATCTCTTTTCAATCTTTTTGCCCTTTCTCCTTTTCTCTTAAATTAGTTGTCTTCCATTTAATTTGGGCAGATGCCCTTTACACATCTGTTGTAGTTTAGTGTATATAAAATCATTAGTTCAGATAATCTTGGCCCAAGAATCTCTACCCATTTAACCTTCCTATTTTCTTCTTCTTTTTTGTTTCTATCATACCTTTTTTCTTACCATATGTATACCCCATGCATTCAAATGTATACATGGTGATAGATGTTGTAGCATTCATTCTTTTGTTACAGGTAATATTGTACTTGATGTTGCATAATTGGTTGATCATTCCCAACCTCTCTTAAAGGAAACTATAAGACCCCCTGTTAGGAAAACCACTTGTAGCTATCATCTTCAAGAGTGTAAATGCTGCCATGTTAAGGTGCAATTTTAACCTTGATCTAATACATGTGAAACTTTGGATGGATGAAACAATGCTGGACTCTGTTCTTAGAGTCATGGTAACCTGTGATCATTTACTTAAATGATAGACTAGGAATCAAGAGCTAATTTGATAATGCAATATAATTAACAAGCAGTTTATGGAAACATGCATGTTTGAGACTGGTTTTAGGGTTTTTTTTTGTGATAAAACAATTGTTTGGAAGTATTTGTTTTGGGCTTCAGTTTCTCCTCAAGATATAGGACATACTACAAACGATTAATTTTGATTTTGAGGACAAAAGTGATAAAATTATTGTGTGATGAAATTGATAAAGCATGTATTGATAAGAGAACAAAAGATGGTGTTATTTTTTTTTTTCTTAATTATTTGTTGGTTAACCGTCGATCCCACACGTCAAAAAAAAAAAAAAAAAAAAACCTGTCGATCCCATTTGTTCGTTAATTACTTTTTAGCGTATTAATGTCGTGCATTTTACTAAATGGACTATGAGAGAGTTGTGAAGATTGAAAAGTGAATTTTTTAGTATGGAGAAAGCATTTGATAAATATTATCAATGAGCCTAAAACAAAATAGGTAAAGGGAAATTGAAAACTTGGAAGATAACATCAATTAAATAATTCTGAATTTTTAAAAATTAAAACTACTTTTTCATATTAATTATTGGGAGAATTACTTGTAAATAAGTTCTTCAATAACACACAACACGCATATAAAATGTATTGGTATTAGTTATATTATATAATTCTTATATTTGTAGCTATATAACTCTATATCATAAACTAATGATTCTAAAAACTTAAAATTGTTAAATAAAGATATATAAATAGTTTTATTATATCTCTAACACTTAATAGACGACTTCACATGATTTTAGAGGTATGTGTATAATAACTTTTTCTGCCAAACTCGAATAAAACTTTTATACCATGGTGCATAGTTTTGAAGAGAAATTCCATCTTTTTCTGAGGAAAATGAATTTCTTCCTCAGCTCACTGAATGGAAAACAATCAAGCACATAATGCCAAATTTGGCATCGCTCTTATTCACTTATGTTGCAACTAATAAATTAAAGAACTAATTAAACTTAAAATAGTGTAAAAATAAGTAAAAATTTCTCGGATTGTAAATAGAGTTGTGCACGTGGGATTAATATTTATAATAAAAAAATTGTGTAATTCATTATGTTTTGTAATAGTTGGTGTATGATATAAGAATTTAATAAGAAATGTGTTTCAAACAATTATAAGGTAAAATATTTCCAAACTCAGCCAAGTTGGTATAGGTATCATTGTTAAGGTAACTCCATAAGATGAGTCATTATCGAGTTAAAACTATTTAAGCTAACAGGTTATCTTATGGAGCCACATAACTCTTCTTGGCCACCGACAATCAACAGTAATTTTACATGTTCACCCAATCAAACAGGCACATGACCCCTAAATTTCAATGAAAGGTTCTAATACCAGTGGAAACTGAGTGAGAAGCATTGTTTGTTTAACCAAACCCACTATAAATTTGAAATTTGCCTCCCTCAAATCCCCAAAATTTTATATTAATTAACCACCTTTGACTTGGAGTTTTGTCATTGAAAATGACCATTTGTTATGGTCTCACATAGTCACGTGGGTTCAAAGATGGGTTTGAAATTAAGGGCTTTTTTATTAAAGTGTCATTTGTTGGTAAAATTATTTATTAAATTATTATTTTTTAATTATTTATTAAATTATTATTTTTTAAAATTATTTATCAAAATGTCATTTCTTTTTGTCTTACGTGACCTTTTTTAATATTATCTAGTCAACCAGGGATCGGTACTACGTGGCGATCCCGGTTGGTCGATCACTAAAAAGTCACCCTTGTTAGAACCAAGCACAATAAGCCGATAAGGGTGGCGTAACCCTAATATATATAACACACCCCCTCCCCCTTCCGTGACATTCAAACTATTTTTTAAATTCTCACTATCTCTCTACAAATTTCTTCTCTCTAAATGCTCTGAACTCTCTCAACGAACTCAATTCTTATTAGAAGTGGTGCCTGGATCATTATTTGTTATCAAATTTAGATTGTATTCCTTAACACTGTAAGTACCTCTTTCAATAGTTAAATAGTTTATTTATTATTTGTTGATTGATTTTTTACTAGATTAGTGTTAATTGTAATTTAATATTATTATACTTTAATATTTTTATTGACTAATGAATAATGAAGTTGTATGATATGTAGTCTAAATTGTATGGATCATTATTTTGTAAGTAATCGAGTAGCATATATATCTTTTCTTAAGTACTTGACATGATTTACATTAGTAAATGTAGCTTAATTCAAAATAATAGAGTTTAGAAATTTTTTTTTTACATAAATAACTATATTGAATATTATAATTGATTGTTAATATATTGAATAAATATATGTAATACATTATTATACATTGTTATAAATATTTATACATTATTATATGTCTAATTAATATTGTAATTGATTTTTAATATATTAAATAAATGTGTTGAATTGTTATTATTTAGAATTGGAGTTAACATGACAAAATCGCTAAATGTGCACATTTACTTCAATGGGACAATGTATGATGGTGAAGAGGGTGTCATATATCGAGGTCCTCCTCCTAAGCCTATTGTGATCACAACCAATATGACTTTGGATGGGTTGAAAACTAAGATCCATTCAAAGTTGAGGTTTCAAGCAAACTAACATGTGTCAAAAGTTGTCTATCGGTGTCCGCAATACTTCAATCCGTGGAGATGGGTAAGACTTCCAATAGATACGATGATGATGTAAAGTACATGATAGATTCTTTCTGTCAAACTTCGAACATGGCGTCGATGGAGTTGTATGTGGAGGTAGAAACAAGTGGGCAGGAAGAGCATATTGAAGCTCCTGGTGAAATCGAAACTCAAGTTGGTCCTTCTAATCAAGTTGAGTCATGCAATTTCGATAACCCATTTGTCAGAGATGCAGTATGGAAGTCAAGTGAAGACGAAGAACAAGTAGCTGAGGGCGACGATTCAGACACCGACATAGAGGCAGAAAACTTTGATGCCCAAGAAAATTTACAAGTTCCCTTGGCAGTTGCTCCTCAATCCATATTTATGCCTCGAGGACTTGAATCCGTGTTTGTGCTACCATGCCCTCAGTTTTCTCAAATTAACTGGGATGCGTTGAGTAATCCTGATAACTTGCCTGAATTAGACAGTCGTGGGACTTGGAGCATGACTGATGAATTTTATGTTGGCTTGCAATTTCCATCAAAAGATTCTGTGAAGTTAGCTCTCAAACAATATTCCATTCACAGGCATCAAGAGCACAAGATTGAAGACTCTGATTCACGAAGACTGACTGCCAAGTGCTATTTAGTTTTGACGAAGGCTGTAGTTGGAGACTTAGAGCCATACAAAGCAAGAGGTCGAATACGTGGCAGATTACAAAATATAATGGACCTCATAGTTGCATAAACCCATCTATGTCATTAGATCACCGGAAGTTGGACTCTCGTTTGATCTGCTCTTGCATTTTGGAGTTAGTCAGAACAAAACCTGATGCACCCGTATCCTTAATTATTGAACGGATTCAAAGCCAATTTGGTTACCAAGTTTCATATCGAAAGGCTTGGAAGGCAAAACAAATGGCTATTGTGAATGTGTTTGGGGATTGGGACAAATCTTATGAGGTGTTGCCCAGATGGCTAGCAGCCATTAAGAGAGACATGGAAGGCACAATGGTGGAGTTGCAAGACAAGGAATGTTTTGTGAATAACCGACTCGATCGTTCAAAAAGAGTCTTTTGTCGATTATTCGGACATTTAGACCATGTGTGGGCAAGCTTCGATATTGTAAACCCATCATTCAGATTGATGCCACTCATTTGTATGGCAAGTATCGTCATAAGTTGTTGATTGCAACAACTCAAGATGGAGACAGAAAACCTCTGCCTATTGCATTTGCCATTGTGGAGGGGGAGACCAAGGATGCTTGGAGTTGGTTCTTAGCCCACCTGAGATTGCATGTCACCCAAAAAGAGGGCTTGTGTTTGATCTCTGATCTATATCGAGGCATCTTACAATCAGTGGCAAATAAAAATCATAGATGGCAGCCTCCAAATGCATATCATGTCTTCTGCATACGGCATATTAGTTCCAATTTTAGCTCCAAATTTCAGAACAAGGAGTTGAAAAGATTTTTGATAAACACAGGTACTTTACATTTTCTATTTGTATTCTAATTTTGTCGATAATAATAGTTAGGTTCTAATACTAACCCAATTTATTTGTTGTATCAGGGTATGAACCAATCGCAATAAAGTTTGATGCTAGGCTAGAGAAGCTTAAAGTTACAACGGAGATGGCAAATTGGATTAACGGAATTCCAAAAGAAAAATGGAGTTTGGCATATGATGTGGCCGCAGATTTGGTCATATGACTACTAATTTGTCAGAGTGCATTAACGGAGTGTTGAAGGGTAGTAGAAATCTACCTATAACTGCATTGGTTCAATTGACATATACGAAGTTAGTAGAATACTTTGTCAACCGAAAGGACGAGGCAAATTCGAAATTGATGACATTTAACCAGTTCTGGAGTGATGACTTATTGAAGCACTGGAGAGTCAACCTAGCAAAGGCCAGTTACACCAAGTTCGTCGATATAATAGAGAGAACACAATGTTCATGGTTGAAGAGGCTCTTAATCTTGTAACACAACAGGATGGAATTTCTTATACTTTGAACCTGGAAGAAAGGCGGTGTGACTGTGGGGTGTTTCAAGCATTGCATTATCCATGCTCGCATGCGATTGCTGCGTGTGCTTCAGTGGCAGTTGACCCATTCCAACTTGTTCATTGGGTTTACAGGATGGAAAGCATTTATAGAGCCTATGAGTTTGACTTTGAACCGCTTCGGGCTGAACCATGGTGGCCTGCAGCTCCCGACACCATTTTGGTGCCACCACGTGCATTGCTTAGATCCAAAGGTCGACCAAAATCAACCCAACTCAGGAATGAGATGGATTGGCGCGAAACAGGGCTAGGACAGACGTGTACAAGATGCCATCAACCTGGACATAATTCTCGCACTTGTCGTGTCAGTGGATCAAGTTCCTTGAGGGATGATGGAGTGGGCCCATCAACGAGGGCCGTGTAGTTGATTTATGACCTATTTTCATTTTTCATAATCTTGTATTAGCAATCATGTGTATTTAGGAGTTGTATTGTTTTGTATCACTAATCTATGCAGTTGTATTCGAATACTATTCTCCTATATATGTTAGTTGATTCTCAATGTTATCTTCATTTCTTCCATATTATATTTTTGTATAGTTATCATATGGTTATATCATATTTTATTATAGTAATAATAGAATCCTACTAATTGTTGTTATTATTTGGCATACGGTGGCGGATGGCATTGTGTAAACCCGGACAGAGGACGACTCGATTTTGGAGTTGCAGGAGTACCATGTCTCCCAGCATGTATGACAGGGACATGAGGACCGACACCTGCGTGTTAGACGTGCTCAGAAGACGAAACATATGGACCCCCCTGCTCCGATTATTCCGTATCTACAACAGGCTGGTTTCTTGGGAGTTGCCCATATGGGCTATTGCAGCATTGATCACTCCCTGATCTCTGCGTTGGTTGAGAGATGGCGCCTAGAGACGCATACATTTCACATGCCTACCGGGGAGTGCACCATTACGTTGGAGGATATCGGAATGATATTGGGTCTTCCCATTGATGACGCTGCAGTCACTGGCGTTACGCATAGGGATGATTGGCTCAGTTTGTGTGCTCAATTATTAGGGATTGATGAGACTCCCTCGCTCATAGCTGGGGCACGCATTGACATGACATACCTGTGGCAGCCGAGTATTACTGCAGTCATTGAGGACGATGATGATGAGTACATGCAACAACGTGCACGACATTACATACTTCGCTTGCTTGGGGGTTTCTTATGCCCCGATCATTCGGGTAAGCTCGTGCACTTGATGTTCCTCCCATTGTTGGAGGACTTTGTTGTTACCGGGATGTATAGCTGGGGGTCTGCAGTTTTGGTGTACCTGTATAGAGAGCTTTGTAAAGCTATGGACTATGACGCACGCGAGATCGGAGGGGCATGCATCTTATTGCAGTACTGGGCATGGTACAGATTCCCCCAGCTTGCCCCTTCACTAGCTGACCATGCTGAAGCTGATGTGTTTTATGATGCTGATCGTGGTCAATTACGTCCCTTAGGATGGGAGTAAGTTTCTATTTCATTTCGTATTTTTACATTACTTCCTTGACATACTTTGTTAATATTTTAACTTATGTTTGCAATACTTTCATTTACCAAATAGGTGGCGCAAGCATAAAGTATTGAGTGATACTGTGATTGGCGTCCTTACATATTATCGTCAGTTCTTCAATCAGTTGAAGAACGATGAGGTATGTCTTCGTTTACATTCTTTTGAGATATTTACTTATGCATATGCCGTCTTAATGTTTTGTGCATCTCATTTTTTCAGTTTATATGGCAACCATACACGGATGAGCAGGTGGCAACATTGCCACCTTTTTGTGTGGCTGGTAGGGACATAGCACTGGCAGTGGTCCCTCTCATATGTTTCCACATTGTTGAGTGGCACCAGTCAGACCGCGTCATGCGCCAGTTTGGTCTTGACCAGCCCATTCCACGGAGACCGCTCCAACCAGACAGATTGCACTCGGTTACATTGGCAGGTAGGCATGATGAGGATTGGCCAGCTACACATGCTGTTTATATAGCCACCTGGGATAGTCGTAGGGAGAAGCTTGTTAGGGGAGTCCCATTGGTCGCACCCCTCAGTTCACGTTCTGAGTACATGAGTTAGTATAAAAGCATTATCAGACGCTGGATTGCTCCCACTAGCGCATCTATTGGGAATGCGGTAAGCTCTTTACCAATTCGTTAGTGACTATATGTATTTTGTATTCAGTATAATGACATAAATTATATCTTTTTATTAGGCGGACATTGCAGAGTATTTGCTCAGTTCAACTACTAACACTGTCGCTCGAGAGGCTGCTACACAGATCTTACACTCATTGCGGGAGCATGACCGCATTACGATGGAACAACTGCGTCCAAATCCAGCAGCAGACGACATTTCAAGGCCGCCCGAGGAGTCCAGCCAACAGGGAACGCGGCGTAGACGGAGGAGAGGATTGGCGAGCACTCGGACACGACTTCGACATCCTGAGGACTCCAACTCTACTAGCCAGTATACGACTCAGCCTCCTACTGCTGCTACATACCCCCCACTCAGCCTCCTACCACTGCTACATACCCCCCTACTCAGCCACCACCTGCATATTACCCACAATACCTACCATACCCTTACCCACCGTATCCATACCTGCCACCGAGTTACCCCTCATATCCTTACCCACCACAGGGTTACCCACCATATCCTTACCCACCACCAGGGTTACCCACCATACTCATCACAGCAGTCGGTCCTCTTCCGAACCATCTCACATGGGCCACCACATTCTGATGCGGGCCTATCTCATTGACATTGACATGCAATTATATTTAGTGATTTTGTATAAAAGACTATTGATAATATCTTCTTATGAGTTTGGTACCCTTATTAGATTAGAATATATATGTTTTTCGCACTGTTTTAGATTTTATTATAGATTTTGGTAACTGGTTGCATTAAATAGGATCATGGGCTTTTGGGGAGGTCCAACATTTAGGAAAAACTCTGTCGAAATTTTTACTAATTCAAAATACTAAAAATTTGGGAGGAGGATTATTGGGATCCGAATCCTACTCACTATCATCCGAATCCTACTAAATTTTTTTTATTTATTTATTTGAATTAATGCAAGAGTAATTCAATTGATATGACCAATAATAGATTTTTTTAAGAAACATTTAATGCCCATATCATCAATACTAACTTTTCTTATGATTTGACTAATAATAAAAGGAAAATCATTAAAGTTTGTTTTAATAATTATATTAACCAAATATAACCTATAAGTGATATCTCTTCAGAGGATATACCATTTAATTTTTTTTATATGTTGTTTAAAATATTTGTGTAAAAATAAATAAATATATTCAATAACTTCAATAATAAGATATGTACGTACATTTAATTAGATTATTTTTAAAATATTAAAAATCATAAATAAAAACAAAATTAAAAAAAATAATTAATACCTTATTTGTTTTTTAAAATGAAAAATAAATTGAAACAATAAATTTTTAAAAAATAACAAAAAAGAAGCATATGTGTTATGTAATCAATAAATCCTCATAATAATTAAAACAATATTAAATATTACCAACATATTAAATTTGTCACTTTTTTAATTTTATATTTTATATTTTACCTCCGTAATTAGTATGGAATTTCATTAATAAGCTACAAAATTTTATTAAGTAATTTCAATAATTTATAAAAATTTAAATTTAAATTTTATGTATAATTGATAGTTCTGTAACAATGATGACGTTTTTTTGCAAGTTAGCGCCAACTGAATGCTAGCGTGTGATACATCCTGATTAATAGGATAATATTAAAAGAAATCACGTAGGATAAAATGGTAGTATTTTGATACATAATTTTAAAAGAATGATATTTTAATAAATAATTTAAAAAATAATAATTTGATAAATAATTAAAAAAATAACAATTTAATAAATAATTTTCTAAATGATAAAAGTTTAGTAAAAAAATCTGAAATTAAGATAAGACATGATATAAAACAACTTAACCACCAACAAAGTTATCATTTTCAGGAGCCAATTAATTTCAATCGTTTTCCAATTAAAAGCTGAAGCGTCTACATGAACCAGCCGATTACTCTTGTGACCAATTTGGAACATGTCTTGTTTTTGTAGGATATTAGGAATTGGGAACCGCAGTACACATTAACTTAGGCACAAATCAATATAGATGAATCTCAACCTCCTATTTTAAAGTGCATAAGACACCATAAAGTTTTAAAGAAAAAATAAATTCTTTTGAATACGTCCATTTTAAGTTTAAAAAAATGATATTCTTATATTATTTCTAATCTAACATCATTTTTCACACTCATTTTGAGTGAATGTGATTAAGTGAAAGAATGTGATAAAAAATAAGTACAATGAATGATATTGAGAATGATGTAAAAAAAAATGTATATAATGTTTATAAAAAGAATATCATTGTTATTTAAGTTTTAACCCATATTTAAAAAATATATAGAAAATAAAACTCTAAATTATCTTAAATTACATAAAGAAAAGGAAAGAGTAAGTAAATTTTTAAATTAACTTATTTTATATTAAAATAATTTATAATTAAAATTTTGATGAAAAATTTTTATTTAAAAATAATAAATTTTTCTTTAAAAATTAGGCAAATTGATGTACTAATTGATACATAACTTGAAGCAACATAGTTGCAGTGTAGGATAGCTAGGAAACTAGGGTCTTCGTACGGACATTGATTTGCTACGTAGAGTATATTTGGGAAAGGTTAAGAGTTTGGCATAGTTTAAATCATTCTGCAAACAGTTTTTTTTTTTAAGTAGTTTTTTATTCATATGTGTGTGATAATTTTTGTTTCAGTTTTTATATAAAATTAAATGTATTATAATAATTTTTTTATAAATTTAAAATATATATTATTCTAAAAATTTTAAGATGTAAATAATATTTTATTTTTAATTAAATATTTTTTAATTATTTTATATTTATTTTGATAATTTAATACATAAAAATATTTGTTTATACCATTTAAACAAAATAAATTATTTTAATATTAATTTTTAACTAATATATTTAAACATAAAATTGATTTTATTATAGTCAATTACACAATAATTAATTATTAAAATAATCAAAATTTTCACAGCTAATTTAAATACATACTAAATTTTTCTCAAAATAACGTTTTACTTCATAAAAGTTATTTTTAATATGTCATGAGATGTTTGGAAAAAATTAATAAAACTGATTATATTCTATAACTTATTTTGTTTACACCAGGAAAAGTTGTTTTTTAAAAAACATATTTTTTTAGCATTTTGATTATAAGAATTTGAAATATATACCAAGATTTTATTATATAAAAGTAATTTTTATACAATTTAAACAAAACATATTATCTTAATTTTTTTTCAGTTAACATATCTAAACATAAAATTAATTTTATTATAATCGATTATAAAGAAAATTAATTATACATATAATAGATTATTAAAATGATATTTTTTTACAGTTAATTTAAACATACACAAACAAATCAAATAAAAACTGAACTTTTAGATGATCCGCACGTCACCTCCCCATAAATACAATGTATATTTTTTTATTTTATTATTTAAAAAGGAAGTGATGTAAGAGTAACATAGAGTTTTTGATGGGTAAATATCATTATTTTGTAATTTTTTCCTATTCACATATTAAAAAATTTATATCAACTTTATATCATATTTATTTGAAAAAACAAAGAGAGTGAATATATTAAAATATATATATTTCTTATTTTATTATTATATAAAAAGAAATAATATAAGAATGACGTAAAGTTTTTGATGTGCAAATATATAACTTATGGTCACTTTGAACATCAGTTACTACCTTTCACCAGCTTTGCATACATAAACTTAAGAATTTCAAGAGATGTTCCAATTTGAGAAGAACATATTGGAAGGACACTCATGACCTCAAAATTTGAAGCCACTACAATCAATCATGGGCATTTTTTTATGATCTAATCCTAATATAAACAAAATTCCTGAAAACTTTGTTATATTTTTCTTCAAAGGAGTGCCAAACAAGAAGCTTACTAGTTACTAGCAAGTTGCAAGAAACTGAAGCCCAAGTAGATACATAGCTGAACAACTTGGCAAAGTTTGTCACCTGTTTCTCTATGCTTTCATGTACAAGAGCTTTTATACTTAAGTGAAGCTACAAAGTACACATTGATCTGAACCCTTAAGGCTTCTATTACAAGTTAAACCAGATAGGACCACATGGTGTGTGGAGAAGGCAATCTAGCTAGGATTCTACATATATCCTTTAAAAGCTTCTTCTGAAACTGTTTTGTCCCTTGAAAGGACCTTAAAAGCATCCCAAAATGAGGGGAAATATAATACACAAGAGTTAAAGGAAAAGTAATTAAGACACCATATACATTACCCCTAAATTGTTTAATCAGTGGGAGAAAGAAGTAATAAGATGTCCCTCTATGGCTTCCCCCT
This sequence comes from Ormosia semicastrata, assembly GCA_029884595.1. Classification (NCBI taxonomy): domain Eukaryota; kingdom Viridiplantae; phylum Streptophyta; class Magnoliopsida; order Fabales; family Fabaceae; genus Ormosia; species Ormosia semicastrata. The sequence goes on from JAQQTO010000041.1 coordinate 12,102,520, forward strand.
TGAGCTTTGTACTTCAATGCCGTTGTGCGTCCTAGAAGGCCCTGAAGGTGGGATTGGCACTGCTTTTGGCAAGAAGCCAAAGAAGTTTTGAGGAAAAGCTTGAGACTTGGGCTGCACATTGAAAACTTGAGTGTGTCTAGAGCCATAACTGGCGCCAACCAAATATATCAGCAAAAACAGCACCATTAGCAATACATGAAGATGTCTTCTACCCATTTGGCCCAACCAAGGGGGTTGCCCTTATAGCTAGAGAACCCCAGAAGAAGGGAAAGAAAGGGAATGAAAAAGAGAGAAAGAGACAAAGATAGAGGGTTTGTTAAAGGGGGAAAAACAGAAAGAAAAAAGTTCTAAGAGATGAATGCATACATAGTTACATACTTAATAAATGGAAAAGGAATTTGGAGTGCTTGTTCTGCCAATAGTGGCTTGTTTGTGAAGGATAAATGAAAGAATGGAAACGGTACCAGCAATAAAGGACGAGTGTGTGCGGAAACATAGGGGGGAAGTAAATGCAAGTTCATGTGCTTTACAATTTGGATGTTGGGAATCATATTTGTGTAAGGCTTTTGGTGGCTTGTAGCATTAAATGAGACAACATGAAGCAATAGTCTTTTGTCCAATTAAATAAAGTCTAGTAAAGCCTTTTAGGCCTTGAACGGGTATTGGCGTATTGCCAAATGAGTTAGCAAATGAAAAAGAGTGGAGAACAAAAAAAGACTATTGGGAGAAAAAATATATATTTTGGGAGAAAAAAAGGGAAAGTGTCGTCTGGTTAGGTGAATTTGTGGGCCTGCATGGAAAATAATGGCTGAGTAAGGAACTGAAAGTCTGAAACTGTTGTGCCAAGTCTTACAGTACCATGGAAATGTTTCCTTCCTCAATAGCTTGGGGACTAAACTCCATAGGGCTTTCAAAGAGGTGATGTCATAATTATTTCATAAAAAGCTTTTTAATATATATATATATATGGTATAAATTATGAGGAGTAGTTTATTATAAGAATAAAAAGAATAAATATTAATCATTAAATCTTATATAATTGATCAAGATTTAAACATAAAATTATGATTTTTTTAACTTTCAAGTAACTTTATTCATATATAAGTTAATGTTCAAAATTTACTTATTTTATCTTTCACAAAAATCACTACTCTTCCTTGATATGACCAGTATATATATATACTGCTAGATTACACAAAAATCCCTACTTTCTTTCAAATTGAAAGCTTCCCACCCTGCTAGTTTACACAGGAGGGAATTGATGAATGAGGCGTGTACTGCATGAGTGGTATGTGGATACTGGATAGGCCATAGAGTTGGGTTTTCCTGACATAATTAAGAGTTGGACATTGTAGATAGGGCCCCATGAAATGCACCCAAACAATAAGAGACAGATAAAGTTGGACCCACGTGCTGTGTGTAAACAGAGACAGATATGAATGATAAGATGAGAGGGTAGATTGTGTTGTAATCAGTGCTTGTGGGTTTTCAATTGAAAAAATACTTATGTAATAACACTTGTTCATATTTACGGGAGAGTGGAAACAAAGTTGCACTAATATGTGAAACATTGATGCGGTCTGAGCATGTGAAGTGTAGCTGTAAAGAGTATTAGATTATTGTTAGAATTACTATTTTGATAAAAGATAAACAAATTCATTGGATGGACCAAGTATTGGGTTACTACTATGGCCTTATACTATGGAAGTTCTTTCATTGCGCCCATAATTCATTAAAATTTAAACAAAAAGTTAGACAAGCTTTAATTTATACCTAAGATGGAGATTCATAACCAAGAGTTCCTATGGAAAAGAACAGAATCACATAGCTAATTGATGCTTCTTGAAAGGGATTGATGCCTACTCACCTTCGTTTCCTGTGCCTTTAAGAAATTATTTTTGATTGAACATAATATAGTATTTTTCCATTTTAGATGGAGAAGCACATTAGAAGAAAAAGAAAAACATATAGACTTACGTTGATAAAAGCTTGAAAATAAAATTGAGTAATGCTACAAGATATGCAATGTGTGGCTTAATGAATTTCTAAATAATTATATGCAAATCACAGAATTAGTTTTTATTCTAGGCCTGTTTGTTTAAGATATGTTTCAATACAAGCCAGCATTGAGAGAAAGGAAGAAAAACTTCAAATAAAAATAAATTAGTGGGTGTGCCCAATACTGGTTTGCATTGGAAAGAATCTCAAACAAACAGGCACAAATCTGTTGTGTGGCTTACACACGAGTAAGAGAAAAGATTCATTTTTTACCTACACATTTTCTTTTAATAATCACTCATTATTTTTATTAAATTTATCTTTTAATTTATGTAAGATTACGTTAAACTGTTTTTACATACATGATACATCTCTATAAAATTTAATTTAAAGACTTTTCTAAAATAAAAAACAATCATAAAAATTTAGAAGACTAGTTTTAATTACACTGCTTTTATTTTTTTGTTAAGACCTAGACTCATTCTATGGGCCTGATAGAGGGATCCTCTAGTGAAGTCCCTAGATGGTTTCTTAATAGGGCATGAGAGAGGAAATGAGAGAAAAGGATACGAAAATTAGACTGGAAAGTATATGCAGAAATCGAATATCGTTACTCTTCGTGCATTTCGCCAACTCTTACCAATTGAGATATGGGACATATTTACTTTCTTAAATTCTTTAGTTTAATTAGCCCAGTCCAAGAGTTCCACCCATGAGGCCATAAAGGGGTCTCTTTTTGCTTAACGAAACCAATCATTGTTGGTTTTGATAATTTGGTCCGACAATTCAACTCAAATCAAATCTAATTTAATTCTTTGGATTGGTTTTTCATGTTTGGATTAATCCGATTTGATGAACACCCATACTTTTCCATGTCCAATACTTCAACTTAAGAATTCCATTACTTGCTGATTTCAAGTACGAAGAACATGTTTTGCTAGTTTTTGAACTCATGGTCCAGCAACACCACTCATTTGACAAAACAAAGCTTCTTGCTATGGGATTTTTATATCTAGAGAAAACTACAAATCGTAAAGTCTAAGTTGTCTGGCACAAGGCTATCCATTAAAGATAGGCTAGAGAGAGTAATCTACGTATAGCTCGAGTAGGCTAGTGCATTATACACACAGTTTATTTTATGTTGCAGACCAAAAACAAAAAAAACAAAAAAACAAATACATAGAGTTTATGTAGACATGGTGTGCAACATCAAAATCATGGTCATCAGGAAAGATAAAATGCAGGGAGTGATATTGTGAAATGTCACGGCTAAAAGTCATGAGTAAGTCAAATTTACAGACACGAATTGGATGAAAGTGAAAGAAACCAATCACTGGCATAAAATATATTGATAATTTGATACTAAGACTGCATACATGGTTTAGCATTAAATAGTGTAATTTGAATACAAACAGATACATCCAATCAATTTCAAGAAAACTCCCAAATCGCAGTACTTCACTAACAGGAGATTTCAACTTTTTGAGATTTTAGAACTTTACTTGGACTGCGCTTAATTTAGTGATGATTGGTACGTGGTTATAATGCACTAGTTGATTTAAATGCAAACTTTATTAAACAAGTGTGAATGTTGCATATTACACGGACCAGTGTCATGTGCATGGTTTATGATGGTGGTAGGTTGTCCTAGCTAAACCCAAAAATGGGTTATTAACAAGAAGAGCAATTGAAAAATCTCAGAAGCATAGTTCATTTTATAAAAGTGCACACGCAGTTAACTAAATCTTTATAAGACTATTCGCAAGGTATAGCTAGAAAATGTTACAAAGAATTTGCAGAGCCGGCGAAAACAAGATCATCAACATCAAAAAGGAAAATTTAGAAACATTTTGGTACTGACCTAAGCAAATATAGAAACGGCAAATTTTTATCCTGCTCAAAGAAAAAGCCTAGTTAAGAAAATTTTCAAATTCAAGCAAGAATTTTAAGTGACAAAGAGGAAACAAACAAATTCGCAGGCCTCAATATGTATCTCTGTAAAGTATCACCTAACAGCTTGCTGATTCAACAAGAATAAAGAAAACAAATTTGAAAAAGCATCTCAGACATAATACTTATCAACTGCAGGTACCTAAATATATCCCAAAGCATCCCAATATCAAGCATCTTTTACAAGCATCACACAATTGAAAATTAGATTCAACTCATTGCTGATCTTTACATAAAATAAATAGCAAAAGCAAGGAGTGAAAAAAGAAAAAAAAAATGGATAAGCCTCGGAGAATATTAGTGAAAGTGGTCAACTTTTTGCATTTAGACCAAACCAGATAGCTCATTCTTCCCAAAAAGAAGTAATCAAACAAGTAGAAAATAAATAATTATAATATGCTTTGGTCATTGGTGCAGCCAGGGGACAGAAACATAAACTGACTAATTAACTCCCTAATTTTGATATGTGGATTTCACTCCACATACAAAAGACTCAAATTCTACAGACTTAACAAGAAGCTTTCTTATCAATGCATATTAACCAAATTCCCCAGGACTGCTGCTACCAACAGGCAAGCTGAAGACTCCAGGATGGTACATACCTGAGACAACTCTCCACTCAAACACGGTCTTGAAACTCCATGACATTTTGCCGAGCGCTATTCTCTTTGCTACACTAGGAAGAATTTTCAACATCTTCTCCAGATGGAACCTTTGGTTAACCTGCCTAAGCGAGTATCCTATATTTCTGACGCTTCATAAACCTGTCCTAACCTGAGTTTGCTGATGTAAGTTAATGAGTCACCTAATTGTTGGAGTGGTAGTGAGGTGAGGTGAACTGAGCTTGGCATAGCTCAGGTTTGCTCGATGATAATATGCTCTCAAAAAGAAGTGAGCTTAATTTCTTAGTTTGAACTCAGCTGACTATAAACTCATGAGCCGAGTTAAATACAAATTAAGCCTTTTAGGTTGATGGGCCCTTAACACTTGAGTATAAGAGAAGGGAAAGGAAGAAGGAGAATGGGCTCGAGAGAGTGATGAGGGGGTAGCAAAGAACATTTATAACTAGTGTGAGTGAAGAGTAAAAAGGAAATAGTCAGGAACATTTATAGCTAGTGGAAATGAAGAATAAAAAGGAGACAATAAAGAACATTTATAGTTAGTGAGAGTTGAGAGAATAAAGAAGGGCAGCAATTAACATTTAACTAAGGGAATTATAACAAATGAATAAGCACTTAATTGAGGGAATAAATAAGGAAGTGGAGGAGGGGAGAAGACATCAAACCATTTGAATAAAAAATTGGAGTCTTTGGGCAAGGAGGAAGAGACTCTCGAAGATCTGTCGGTTTCTTTGTTCTATTTTCTGTTTACAAGTGTAGTCAAGATGAGTTTTCTCTATTGTAAGGAGCTAGACTTTATTATTTCTTTCTCAATAAAACTAGTATCCTATCATAGGCTTAATAAGTTAGGATATTTAGCCATAAGTCCATAACCTATTTCAACTCAATATCAATACTATCACATAATACTAAATTACCAAATCACATTCATTAATCATTACTAACACACCATAATCTAAATTAATTATAATTCATCTTAAAACATTTAATCCAACCACAACCAGCAATTTTGCATAATGACAAATTTGTATGTGGCCCACAGCACACCTTAAATGAAAGACAATAAATTGAAATCATGTTAGTTTTATTACTTTTTTAAAGAAGAATATATATATATATATATATATATATATATATATATATATATATATATATAATATAATATAAAAACACACACTGAGTCAGTTTACGAGTTAATGAGTTGAATATGACAAAACTTAAGCTCAACTCATTTAATAAGCGAGCTCAAATTCAACTCATTAGCTCATGAGTTCAGCTAATAAAACTATTAACTAATCGAATTGAAATTAACTCACAAGTCAGCTTCACTCACTTCCAATCTTACCTAATTGGTTCCATAGAATCAGAGTCAAGTACTTAAGTGGTTTTGCCCTTTTGGTTCATCTCAAAGGCTGCAAAACTTCTCTCTAGTTTCCCATCTTTGCATGACCATCAACCAACTCCAGAGAAGGATATAGGATTCCAGAGTGTAACAAAAATATTGGCATCTATGAATCCTTGCACCACCAATGCATACAATATGTCTCAGAGTTTTCAAGAAAGATAATGCAAAAAGTCAGGAAATAACCACTTAAAAAGAGATTTCAATGTTTTAAGGTCCAATAATGCTAAAAAAAAACAGCTTTTAAATAAAATTTATATATTTTATTAAAAATACTAAAATTAATGTTTACACCCTTATACTATGTATATAAGTAAAAGAGTTATGCTATTTGAAGGTAAAAAGCAACTTTGTAACTCACATTAACTGAATCATCATCATTTGATTTCTTTCCTTCTTTTTCTTTCTCTATCATTCATCAAAAACCTATGGTAATAATAAGTGAGAGCATGCGATGTTCAAAAGTAATTTACCAAAGCAAAATGCATATAAAAGTAAATATTTTTGTAATATAATTTTCAAACTCCAGAAAATTATGCATTTTGTGTTATATTTTTGCCATTCATTTGTTTCCCTTACTATTTCTGAGCACAAGTATAATTTCAAATAGACGCACAAAATTTTCATTTTGTTGTTTTTTTCTTCTAATTTTAGCCTGCTAATCTTAGTCACATGTTATGGTTACTAATTTATAGCTTATTATAATTAGGAGCATAATTATTATGTCCTACTATGATTTGCGTTCATATTTTATTGTGGAGGATTCTATAATAGACCTAATGAAGTGTGGTACATCCATGGTCCTAAAAATATAACAGGTTGTTTTTATTATTTTATAGTTTTATATATTGTCGTTTAAGCCTATGCAGTTTTATATATTGCAACTGTTGCACCTTGTTCTAGATCCACCTTGTTCCATCACTTCTCAACCCTAACACCATTGTATTTCATCCCTGTCGAACCCGAACAGCGACATCTCTCCGTCTCTGCTGCACCACTGTGCCCCCCCTCCTTGGCAATCGCTGGAGCCTCCAGACATCACCACCCGCACCGCCATGCTACCGTTACCTTCACAATCATCGAAGTCATGTTTTTTTCTAGGGACTTACTTTGTAATTTCTAAAATGTTTCATTACTAGTTGAACAGGTTCCTGGTTTTAAATCACTACCCTTTATTTATTTATTTAACTGTCAAATCAACGATTGGCAAACAGTGTGCAAATTAGATCCATTGGTGTACTGACATTTTTAAGTTCCATTGAAGATGGGCCCATGTTATCATATATATTGCCAATCTATTAAATCATTTGAGTATGAAAAATTTATTCATCTATATTTGTTCTTCTTTCTCTCTCCACTTTCATTTTATAATTAATCATCTCTAACTACATAGAATATGAATTGTCTCTTATTGTTAAATAACAAGAGAGTTCTATTAGAAAAATAAAGATACAAATAGTTTTACTTCAGCATCTCATAATCATCATATGGTGAATATCCTCTACATAAAACTTGTTTCTATCTCTATCAAGATGGTCTTATGACAGGATAGAGGATCCAAATTCAATTACATATCATTAAATCTTAAAGCTATTTGTTATAGAAAAATTTGAATGCCATACATAGCAACCAATTTATATGCAAAGCATAATTCCTTGTAATGCTCAAATATATAATTTTAAAAAAGAAATGATGTATAAAATTTATTAGAAGTAAAATTTCACTTTTTGTTCATTAATTTCATCAAATTTTATTTTCTTCATGCAACTATATTTTATTTTTTGTCTCAAATATTTAAAATTCACCTTTTTTTTTGCAACCGCTAATTCGAAAATGAAATCAGTTTCTTAAAAAGTTGCACATTAAATTTAGCTTGTATTTAGATATATATTGTATGGACGTAACAGGAGAGGATCCTTAATTAAAAATATATATATTTTTAATATATCATATGCGATATGTTATAAAAATATATCACATGTAATAAAATTTAGTCATTATAAAATACAAACCTCTCCTGTAACAGGAGATGATCCGTTTCCTGTACACCTTAATTATTATCAAATTTTGCTTCTCCATTTTCATTTATACCATACGTACATTATCATCAATGACCTACTCAAAATTGTAAGACTAGCTAGTGATCCTGCCATTAGCATTATATTCATTACTGACATGGGTCCGGGGATTTTCTGTGATCATCTAATTGTGATGGCTAAGCAGAAGATGCTTGGAATTGCCTGCAGTCAAAATTCATTAATTCATCGACTCTTCACAGTACAAAAGCAAATTAAATGGATTTCAATAGCATAAGTACTCACAAGAAAAGTCTGTGGTAGTTAGGCACTGCTAGTATTAACGGTCAATAATTCAAAGGGGGCATCCCTCAAGTTTTTGAGGCATTATTTATTTCATGCATTAATTTATCCACGTTCAAACTTTTCCCTTTGAACAAATGATTCTTGAACAGTTTTAATTTTTTATTCTCGGTGTAAGATCTGTTTATATTATTTTATTAATTTTATATTATTACATTATTAAAAGAGTTTCGTAATAAAAACAACTATTTAGAATGTAGCAATAAATAATTGAGTGATTATATATAAAAAAATTACACGAATTCAATTTATCAAACTCAAACTTCTTCTGGAAAATTAATGATGGTCTATTTTTGCAAACCATAAACCCGTGAATAAAATGAAAATATGCAACCAAACCAAAAGGGGTGTAGTCCTGTAGTCTAATGGACCTGTGCTCTGCTGCTCTTGATTACAATGCTTTATTTGATGTGTATTTGAATTAGAGTTATTAAATTTAAAATTTGGTTAAAAGTAAATTTATAAACTTAAATTTAGTTTAAAATAAATTTATAATAATGTAATTTATGTTTAAAAACTTATATTTTAAAAATAAAATTTGATAAAATAAATATTATTTAAATAAAAATAGTTAAAAAATAAAAACTTCAAAGAAAGTAGTTGGAATTTACATTTTTTCATTCAATTCTTCACTACAAAAAAATCTCAACACAAAAGTAAGATTTTCTTACTTTACTCGAAATTCAGTTCAGGAGTGAAATTTGGTTGAAGCAAATAAAAAGTAAAAAGCCAAACAAAAGGATGGTAGCAAGCTGATTCTCAACCACATACTCAGTATAGTTTGACCAATTCGTTCATAATCAACAATGGACTACGTGAACAAATTATTTGAAATAACTAACATATTTGGTAATGCTTATTTTTAGAGAAATAATTTTTTTAATTCTTTTAAAGAAATTTTGATTATAAATTATTTTAAATTTAAAATAATATAATTCAAACGTACATATAATTATTTTTAAAAAAATATATTACTTTTATTTTGATCTTAATTAAGAATAATTCCACGATGATTAGTGTTAGAGATATAATGCCTTCACCTGACAGGCTACCAACCAAAGTTTTTAGGAGAGCTTCTAATGTAATGAGGACTAAAATTCGATCCTTGTTATTTTTATTATTTTAAATAAAAGTTAGATTTAAACATATAGTAAAGATAGACGTTTGTATTATTCATCATGCATGACTGCATGTTAAAAATATAATAAAATTATTTATGTATCTTCACTTAATAATTTAAATTTTTGAAAAAGTTAGTTGATGATAATGTGTAATGTAAAGACTGATATTCTATCACAATATAATTCTTAATCCCTAAAAAATAAAATAAGGACATATATTAGTAAAACTCCTATTTATATTATATTTTTATTTGTCAATATGGGATGAGTTTTTTTTTTAATTTCTGTTCTTCTATAAAAAAATATATATAATATAGTAATTTATATTAAGAAAATATTAAATTGTAGTAAACCAGCTGCAGATTGGTAGACTGAGTATTGGGAAAATTTGGAATTTGGTGATTTTCTTTTTCCTGTTAGGTAGTATGTCAATTTATATTTTGACTAACTTTAGTTTTCTAATCTACACATAGACAAATTTCTTTTTCTTGTTAGACATGGTGAACAAAGGCAAGTTTAGTAACTATGTAACAGTAAGTTTAAATGTGAATAATTCTAAATCAGAATATATTACTGTCTTGATATTTGTTTAATTTTTATATTTTAATTTTTTTAATTCAATTATAAATTTATATTATATTTCATAAAAATACTATAATTATATATAATTTAATTTAATATTTCTTTCACATAAAAATATGATAAAAAAAGTTGAAGAATTTTTTATTGATGAAAACGTTTTCCAATATATTATAAGTGTGCTTTCTCATCATTTCCTGGAGGTTTGTTTATCCATAAAGTTTAGTCACATTTATCCATATAATTTATGTCGTACATTATTATAGACATATATACGGACAGTTTTAAACCAGAAGGACATTAGTTTATTACTATCTGACTTCATGTGGCCACAATATTTAATTGGCGTGACTATTTGGACCACCAATTAATTGCGTCTTTGAATGGAACCTGTCAGTCATAAAAATATGTTTCATCAATTTTTTTCATTTAAATTTTATTTATTATCAAATTTAAAATTTTAGATGCATAAATATTTTTAAACTTTTCAAACTAGTCTTGGTAAAGCTTAAAATCATCTTCTTCTAGTTTGGGGTTACTGGGTTACTGTTGTAATGATGCTGATTTGGTTGCTGTTGGAATTTGATGATGGTTATGCAAATTTGTGATTTTTATGCGATGGAGAAAACCAATTATGTGCTAGCAACCATCGTGCAATGGGAGGAGAATCATCCAAGAGGATGATGTAAGAAAACAACAAAAAAAAAGGGTATAATGGTCTTTAAAGCCATTATTACAATTAAAAAAGCCAAAAAAAAAAGATAACATCACGTTCTTGGCATGTGTCGATAGTTTTGACCGTTAAGTGCAGGAGTGTACGGTATATTAACATCGTCAATAATATAGAGTGTGAGTGTAATTATTCAAACAAAAAGGATTTCAATGTAATTATTACTAATTTTAACATAAATGAGTGTAATTTGTCCTTAAATTTAAGTTGAAATACATTTAATAAGTTACAACAAAACTTTCTTTCTCTCTCTCCCAAAAAACAAAAAGAGTAAATGAAGATGAAAAAAAACAAAACGTGGAGTTGTTTGAGTAGTTTTGCCGCCCAAGAATTTAGAGGAATGGTATGGACAAAATTGGACTAGCGGGTATGTGAGAAGGCACCATTGCAGTGTGATGAGAGGTTGAAAATTGAAGGCGAAAGGTACCACTTCAAAATATAGTGCTTCGAGAATCACTCTTGTATATATCATATGCATTTAAACATTTGATGCTAGCATTGACTAAATGCCTTAGAGTGCTAAGTAAATTGACATGTAAATTTTCAAGTGGAGAGTTAAACTCAACATACGTCTATCCAGTTCAAAATTTGGTATCTTCTTTAAATACGGTTTTTATTATTAATTCTTTCTTTTCTTTGCAATTATTGTCAATGTTGCAAGAAAGAATGGAATAAGGAAAAACATAAGACTGAAGTTAGTATATTCTTCTCTCAAATATCAAGGCCAAAATTTTCAAGTAATTATCGTATGGTGTGTGTATGTAGAAATGACTCTGTACTCTGCTTATAAACGCTTGAAACGAAAATGATCTTAAGTCCTAGAAGTTAACATTCAAATTTGAAGGAAGTTTGACAAAAGGACTACATTGGGAAGAAATGGACTTTATAAGGAAAGTTTGAAAAGTTTTAAAATGTAAGAACTAAAAATTAAAAGTATCTAAACCCGTTATTTTATTAATTAATAGATTTATTTTTACCGTAATGATAAATTTCAATTAAATAATTTTCACCACTCTAGGGGTTAGACAATCTCATATTCCCAATCCACTGAAATCCTTTAAAATGTAACATGTTTAGCACACTCGATCTGAATCCTATTTACATAATGGGTTAGGTTCTAATATTTGCAAGTTTGAGCTGCAACCGAGTGTGAAACAAGGAAGATATAGATAATAAAATGAAATAATAAGAAAACAATTAGTCATTTCAAATTATTTCCTTTATAATTTTTTTTAATTAATTAGCTATATAATTGATCTGGCCAACTAACCGATTCATTTCAATGATCCTGTAATATCTGTTAATGGCTTCTGATATTACTAGTACTTCAAGACATTTTTAATGCATAATTATTGCTTTCTTATATTTATTATATTATATATGCTGCTGATGTTATCAATCCAAACCAGTTAAGTATTATTTTCTCGAGCTTATTTTTCTAAATACAAAATTGAATGCCTATGTAAATCACAAGAGGAAAACGTAGGCGAATTTGACTCATCATTTTGACTTTGTCAAACAAAAGTAGGTGAGTTTCTCTCGAGTCAAGAGAGTGGTTGAAGTGTGGGTAAGTTGATTGTGGAAAACTTGCTTGTGATTTTAGTCAGTTACCCAAGTTTAGAAAAAAAAAGGGCTTGTAGGAAGAAGAAGAAACAATGCTTGTCAATGGTCAAGCTTTATTATGAAATTCCACAAAGCTTTGTGAATTCATTGACCACACCTTTTAAGGCATGTATCCCTGCACTGCCATCACTCTCATCAACTTGCCTGTTCTCATATGGGTGAAGGCAGCCAATCTCCTTTCAGATTTCTGCTGAAGGTAATCTTTTGAATAGTAATGGATGAAACATATATAAAAGCCTTTCTCTAAGTGTTAGGTTTTTCCAAACACAGTCATTTGATGTTAACGATATCATATTTAGCTAAAAAACGGTTGATAAATAGAAGAGTTTTACTGTATGTTTCTAAAATATCTTTTTAATAATTCTTTTACTATTTAATAAAAAAGTAATAAATAAAAAATATATACAATTAATATTTTAAAACATGAAAAATATTAAATATTTATTTTATTTAATAATTAAGAAGATTATCATAAAGATAAATTAAGAGAATTTAGACTTGTTCAAATGAAAAATCACTTTTTTGTGCTACTGTGTCAAAAGTATTTTATCTCTATTCTTCAATATTTTTACCTTCTTTTCTCTCAAGTTTATATGAGAGAAAATTTTATGACAAAAAAAAAGCTATAAATCTCTACACTCTAATTCTACTTTCTCTCTTCACTATGACAAAGTAAAAATAAGGGTTCGAATTAAACAGGACAGTCAGCTGAAAAGCATTCCATTAGAGGAAAGAGAAAAACTCTATTACTTATAAAGGAACACAGATATATTTGTTCATATGCATATTAGCTTCTCAAGAAAGTTACTCCCAAAACATCTGCAAGGAGATATGCATAAGACCATTGGGTGGGAGGCAACTATAGCCTTTTTAACTTAGAAATCAACAATAAAATTGATCTGTCAAAGATTATGTTTAATCTTTACCTGTCAGTTCAAACCAAGATATAGATGAAAACAAGTTCTCTTTACTCATATTTCTCGAAAACAATGTTTACTTATGTACTTTTTTAATAGTTATTTTCACTTAAGATTTGTAACGTAAAATTGTTATAATTTTTCTTATATAGGTAGTTCTTTGAGAAAAGTTGTTAAAATTAATTTTAAAAAAGTTATATATATATATATATATATATATATATATATATATATATATATATTGAAAATACATGATGTTAAGCAATAAGTAAATAATAACATTAACTAATTTGATAAAATAATGAAATATCGCTATACATATATGTCTACAATGTTTAAATTAAAATAGTTACAATTCATCGAAACTAATGTATATGGTTGAGATACTTTCATATTTTAGTTTATTATAAATAACTTATCTATATTGTTACCTAACAATTTTTCCTTTTTATCACATTTTTTTAATTGTAACATTATTTGGGATGAAGATGATTAATAAGTGATTACATAAACATGGCTATGGATATTTTGGTTTTGATTTTTGTCTCCTTAACTAATGTTATGTATTTGTATTCGTGCAATTATTTTGTCGATTGTGCCTAACTACTAATATTTTGTTTGGGTTCATTTGAAGGAAAAGTATTAATGTATTATAACATGATTGTGTACTTCCTCTATGGAAATTGATTACTTTGAATGGTAGATTTGTTTGTTTTGATCCACCAAACAATGTCATTATGTTCCCCATTTAGTAAGTTGCTATATTATAGACTAAGTATATCCACAAAATATTAAACATTTAATTGCAGTATAATGCATCATTTGTCTTTATATGATTCAAATTAAATTCAATGACTTATCTTGTTATTATATAAAATATTCTGTTGGATTGTTTTCGTTCCATGTTGTTCTTTAAGTTCTCAAATATATACTTAATGGATTATGCGTTGTAACTTAACAATAGTAAAAGAATTGGTTACCCGTGCGTTGCACGGGTACCACAGTAGTTAGTATACATATCTGCAAATTGATGTTACTACTTACTGCTTATTCCGCATTTCTTTGATAACTATACAACGTAATTCTACCTTTACAATTATTATTTTGCACTATTATGCAACGTATTTGTAATTTTCTATATATTTACTACTTACCATGTTTGCTATTTCCACTCTTTACATTATTTTCGTGGAGAATTACCTTTTAAACTAATTAATATCGTTTTAGGTATTACTGTAATAGGAAAAAAATAGATAAAAAAGAGAGATCATATCTATGTCAGATATAATATAACACTTCAAAATATATATAAATATATATAAACATATTAAATTTTGTTTATCACTATATTTAATTTCTCAGTTCAACATTATTTGTGGACACCATTTATGTAGAATTAATGTTTCTTGTCTTCAATATTATATATTGATTATCTCCACATACAAAAACCCACCAGTTCTAAGTTCTAACTGGTGCAAAATACAGTAACCCACCCGTTCTGGTCACCTCACCTAGTGAAACAAAAGCTGAGTCCAAAAGTGCACCTAAGTTTTCAAAATAATTTTTGCTTGATGGGTCAACAACGTCGTTTTCATCTTCAATATTACCCCTCCCCTCTGACACGTTTTCCAGCTACAGTCTAATTATATTATAGGCAAAACTTTGACCAAAGACCATCTTCAATATATCACTACTATGTCTATGTCTATATAGTTACATCTAACTAGCCTTTCCTTTACCCCTTGTAACGCTCGCTCTCTCTTGCTCTGTGTGTGAGTGTGGGAAACAAAAACAATTGAGAGAAAGAAAACATACAAACAATGGCAAGGGTTAGGGAGAAGCTATACGTCACCGTTCCGAGCCTTTTCCGGTGTCCAATCTCCATGGACGTGATGAGATCTCCCGTAAGCCTGTGCACCGGCATCACATACGATCGCTCAAGCATCCAGCACTGGCTCGACTCAGGTCACGACACGTGTCCCGCCACCATGCAGGTCCTCCCTTCCAAGGACTTCATCCCCAACCTCACCCTCCACCGCCTCATCCGCCTCTGGCTTCTCTCCGCCGCCGCCGCCGACCCCTCCTCGCCGGAGACCACACTCTCGGGCGATCACCTCCGCGCTCTCCTCCGCCGAATCCAAACCGACGCAGAAGATTTCACCTCTTCGCTCTCCAACATCGCCGAATTCGCCAAAATCTCCGGCCAGAATCGCCGTTTCCTCGCCAGCGTCCCCGGCTTCGGTTCCGCGATTGTTCGTGCTCTCGCCAGAAGCTGTTCGCGGATCCACGAATCGGAAAATGCGATCGCGATTCTGGATTCTGTTTTCCGGGAAAACGGAAATGCAGTCGACGCCGGAGAGAGAATCCGGCGGTTGATTCTCGATGTTCGCGAGGATTGCTTCGCATCGATTGTCTTTATTCTCAAAAACGGTTCTCTGAAAGCGAAGGTCGAATCGGTTAGGGTGTTGCAGTTTCTCGCCGGCGATAATTTCCAATCGAAACGGTGGATCTCCGAAACGCGAGGTTTGTTGTCGTTGCTCTCGAATCTTCTGAACGACGGCGGCGAGGAGCTACACGACGCCGTTGTGTCGCTACTGGCTGTCATTTCGGTGACTCAGTCAGCGAAGGTTGAACTCATTCGTTCCGGACTCGTCGAGGCGCTTTCGAAGACGCTACGGAACCCCGCGTGCGGCGGTTCCACTGCGGAGAGGTGCATGAGGATGCTGACGGTGGTGGCAACGTGCGCGGAGGGGAGGGCGGCAATGGCCGGAGATCCGTCGTGCGCGGCGGCGGTGGTGGAGAGGATGGCGAAGGCGCCGAAAGCTGTGGCGGAGGACGCGGTGGCAGTGCTGTGGAGCCTGTGCTGTTTGTGCGGTAACGTGAAGGTGAGGGATGACGTGGCGAAGCGAAACGGCGTCGCGGTGGTGCTCTTGGTGATGCAGAGAGGTTGCGAGGAGCACGTGAGGAGCATGTGCGTGGATTTGATTAAGGTTTTGAGGGGTGCGTGCAAGAACGGGCTGCCGTTGGCACTGGGAAGCTATGACACCAAAGCCACTCATATCAAGCCTTGCTAAATGTTGTAACGTGAATGAAGTTGAACGATATTTTTGCATGGAAAAGAATATTTCATGTTGGCTTTTCTTTCTTTTGTTTTCGAAAGGGGAAAAAAAGTACAGGGAAATGTATATTTGTAGGAAACAGAAGAAAAAAATTCATTTGAGATCCATATTTTCTGTTTTTATTTTTATTTTTAAAAAAATTGGGTTTATACTTTATACTTTTAGAGATATGTCAAAGAGCAAGTTCATGCAAATCAAGGTCACAGTGATCAAGTTACAAGTATTGCGAACTAAAAGTCTTGACTCTTGAGGCACTAATTTGCTGAGAGAGAAGGTTTTGGGTTGTGTTGCCTTCATGGATTGTAACAAAGGTTCTTACTTCTTACTTAAATTAATTTCATTCACCCAGAAAAAAAAATGTTCTGTCGTTTTCTGGACTGAAGAGAAAATTATGTTAAAATGTATATGTTTTATTGGCTATATTCCAGCTTGAATATTTAAGTAGAAAATATGTGATGAAGTAGAGAACTATTCTTTTGATAATTTTATTAAATGATATAAAATATATGAGTAATGCAATCCCCTCAACGCTCAGCTTTTGCTTCAATGAGATGAAAAATAAGAGTGAAAAATGGAAATGATAATATATTAAGGTTTTTATAAAACAATATTTTTTAAAGTTTATTTTTCACCCTAATCATTCAATACAGGATCCCGATTTTGTTACATGTCTCTATATTTGCATTTAAGCTGTAGCAAAAAGGTTTTCTGTCAATAATGACATGCATAGTTATGACAATTATTTAATGTCATAAAGTAACAAAAATAGCTGTACTATAATTTTTAAGATATATTAAAATGGTATGAAAAAAAATTATTTTGATAAAAATTATTTTTATTTATTTTTTATAAAATTAATTTTGTATTTGAATATATTATTTGAAATATAATTTTAAACTAATATCTTTTTTTGAATTATAAAAAAAATTTATATAATAAAACTTTAATAAATATTTCAAATTCTGATTTTTGATTATAATCAAATTCTAAAAAAAAAAGTTTTTGATTATAATTGATTTATAGTGTAAAATAAATAATATTTATATTATAATCAATTTTACATATTTTTTCTAAACATCTCAAAATCTACTCAAAATAGTTTTTTTCATAAAAATAAATTATTTTAGGAAAAATTAACTTTTTTCAAACATGCACTGATATATATTTTTCTAAATCATAATTAAAATAATATATATATATATATATATATATATATATATATACACGAAAAGAAATTAACTTACATCAGAATAAATCTATTTTTTTTATATTCACTTTTAAACATTAATCCTAAGTCATTTAACAATCCTAAGTCATCTAACAGTTTAAAACATTTTACTAAAATATTTCACGTGACTTTTTTGTTTCCAGTTTCTCTCCCCCAACGTCACTGACCTTTTTTCACTAGATCTTTTCCTCTCTTCACCCACCCCACACCCTCAAACATGAATACCCAGAAATTTTTTCATTTTCTCCACCGTCTTCTTTCTTCACTATAGTCTTTTCATTTTCTAGTTTCACTAAAATTGTATTTAGAATAAATTAAAATGAGAAATAATTTAATTTAATTTGATTTAATTTAATTTAAAAATTAAATTTTATGTTTAAAATTTTAAAAAAAAATAAGAATAATAAATTAATTTAAATTTAAATTTTATATTTAAAATTCATTAAAATAAAATTTAATTTAATTTAATTTTATTATTTTATATTTTAACCTTCTTGAAAGATGTTTAAAGATATTTTTTAAAGATAAAATAGTCTATTCATTTCAAATTAAATTAAATCATACAAAATTTTATTAAATTTGATAAAATTTTAAAATAAAAAAATTAAAATTTATAAATTTTAAAAATCAAATTATTTCTTATTTTTAATATTTTAAACATAAAATTTAATTTAATTTAATTTACAAATTAAATTATTTCTTATTTTTTTTTTTTATATTCTAAACACATTCTAAAATCCCACAAAATAGTAGCACACCCCACCCCCTCTTCTCTCACATCCCCAAAAGCCCTTTTTCTTCCAAAGAACATCCGCGTCTGGAAGAACTTCCAAGAGTTCTGTGGCTTCAAAGCAAATAGCGGTTTGGTGAAAGCGATGATAAGGTCTGGTCAGAAAATCTTCACTGGTCACCAAGACGATAAAATCCGCATCTGGAAGGTCAACTTCTGGGAACGTGAGAAGCAGTTTGCGCACGGTGGGGTCCTTAAGGGTCACAAGCTTGCGGTTCTGCGTCTAGTAGGAACAGAGGGAATTCTGTTGAGGAAACTCAAGACATTGGAATGTCCCAAACTAGATGGTTTTTGTTTAGTTTAGCCACATCTGTTTACATGGTTTTTGTTTCATTGTTATCTTCTCATACTTGTAAAGGTAAAATTTGGACAAAAGATTTTCGTTGTGGCAAAAATCTTTGTAGAACCACAGTATTAAAACTTATTCTTTACTCCTATGAACTTGGTTCAAAAGTGTTAGATATGTACTACATATTGGTATAAGCATTTGATACAATTCAGATAAGGACACAAGTCATGTAATCAAGTGTCAGTGCTTCAGAAAGATAAGCATTTTACATGATTTTCTCTCATCTGATACATTCAGATAAGCATATTGGTATAAGCATTTGATACATTAAACATCCCAAGCCATTTTACATTATTTTTACTCATCTGATCTTTATTTGAATATAATACCTCACTATCCTTTTTATTTCTTGATTTCCCACAAATTCACTTTCTCTTTTCAATTACTTTTCCTTTTTTGGGCAGAAAATCTTTAATAAGAAGAACAGAAGGAATACAAAAAGAGGGAAAACAAGGAATCCTCCTTAAGTAAATAAATTAAAAAAAAAAAAAGCCAGCCATCAAAGGCTAATCAACGTTCACGTATCCCATCTTGGCGTGGTGAAGCAGTGTATTCATTTCAGATTATTAGCTTACAAGGTAAACATATTAATCGTGTGTTTAAGCCATTAGGCAAGTCATGGATAATTCATTTCTGCATAAAGCAGTGTATTCATTCGGATTATTAGCTTACAAGGTAAACATATTAACTAATATCTTGATCATGTGACGCTGAGTTTTCCTCAGCCATCTTATGGACGTGCAGGGCAAAAAAGATAACTAATATATACTGCTTACAACATATGATAAAAGGGTAAAGGAAGGGCAATAACATCTAGAGAGCAGTGTGATAAATGCAGCTGATTTCTTTGTTAACCAAAGTGTCATCTGAACAATGCCCGTCCGGCAACTGCTTCAATGGTTCTTCTCCTTTCTTGTCTTCATTGACACCCTTGTCATTCAAAAAGCTGGGTTGATTTGTTGAAGATAGAAGCCTAGCCCACATTCTATCAGTTATCACTACGTTGTTCTGTCTCTCAGTGATTCTCTGCATAACAACGCAACCAAACATAGGAGAGTTAAGTCAAAACACTGCCTGTCTTGCAACCAATATGTAATACTGCTATAACATCCTAAAGTTACTTTCTAGAATTGCTTTCAATTAATTTAGTGGAGGACATGCATGACATTGAGGTAACAGAAGCGGAGGGGGGCAGCGGGAGTCATGCTGTTTCAAAGAATTACAAGTTATCTCATGTTTTGTCTTATCATAACTTGATAAACTATTTAAAACTATAAAAAAAAAAATCATTGAATGTTAACAAATAAATCCTATTTATTCTGCAGAACCAACAAATATCATGCCTAATGAACTCACATAGAAGGTTATATAAGTTTGTCTTCCATTACAAGTCCACTTGTATAGCCAGTGTAACCTGCCCATAGCCCAACATCTTGAAGAAGCTTGTTTCCAGAAGCATCCTGTTTGTTCATGGATTGCATGCTCTCAGAAACAAGTTCATGTCCTGCCCCTTCAGCAATCACAATAATCATGTGCCCATTTTCTTTGAGCCTTTCCTCTATATATTCAAAAAGTCCACCAGGACCTTCAAGGTAAAAGGGTGACTCTGGAATTAAGCAACAATCCACATCTCGACTTGCAAGATTAGCATACATTGCAATAAATCCTGCACCATGTATCTAAAATAAAGCATATATGAATCAATTTCAGGTTTACCAACTGCGTCAATAAAAGAACTTTTGAACATCATATTTAGCTGTTCTTTTCTTTTAAAATGTTATTATGAGAAGACAATAGCTATATGTTGATTGAATTGAAGTCAGCTGCCTCCCTGATGGCCTTGTACTTTTAGAGATTTTACTCCCACATTAAGCTTCAAGGAATCGTGAGTTATATGTGAAAAAAAAAAAGGATTCTTGCAGACCCTCTCCAACTAGCAGAACAGTTGGCATCTAATACTTGGTCAAGTCTAATAAGAAATAAGATAGAAGCTTCTTCATTATCCTTAGGCCGTTGAAAATGAGTAGAAAAGAGGAGAAAGGATAAAACCATTACAATAAAAATGAAGCATCTGACCATAAAATAATACGCTAGTTACAATATAATTCCAACAAATAAATATGTTTGCTAGTATATGATTCAAAAAAAAAGCATGAGCTCCCAAAATAGAAAGCATCCTCAATGTAAAAGTTATCACGAATCCAACAACCACAGCTGTAATCTTCCATATCTGCACCAAAAGATAGACTAACATCAAAAGCATATAAGTATAACTAATATCGAAAGTTTAAATAATAAAATAAATAAATAAATTCAAGCCAATATTACTTACACTAAGTTGTCTTGTTTTTGCATGTTGATTGATAGTGACCATATTCTCCACAAGATTTGCACGCTCTCCTTTTAACTAATGACTTGTTTATTGACAATTCAAGCCCACTTTTAAACCTTCCTGTTAGAGCCACTTTAGCAGCATCTTTCCTTCTTCTACCTTTTGTTAGTGATATATATGGGTCTTTGATATTGAAATTTGAAACCTCATGCAATGTATCACACATCAAATTCTGTTGGTTTGACTCTAGAAGAGTTTCATTGATATCAGGTATTTCTGTTTCCATTGCAGCGACTATGTTATAAACATGATCAAGTTCTATCATAATAAACTTGTACGCATCTTCTGATCTTTTAGCCAAATCAGAAAATTTGTTAAATTGACGCCGCACATGCATACTTCGCAAAACATCTTATTCATGATTTTGAATATCAATCTCACCAACCTCAATACTTCTGTTGGCTTCTTTTGTCCAACGCTACAAAATATACTGATTAGGAATTTAAATAATATTTTTTGCTTGAAAAATTACCAAAATGTGCCTACATAGTATTCTCGTAAATTCATAAAGTTGACAACCACATGTAGCATTCTTTGACTTGAAATTTATATCAACAATGAATGCATCTCGAGCATTAAAAGAATTAGATACTCGATACTTACATTATATGACCCATTTTTGTCAATCTTCTCCTTTGTAAAATGGCTGACACTTGCAAGCTCATTATGAAACTTTCCAAACACATTTCTAGTATAAATTGATGCAGCGTGCTCCTCAATTTTTGAGCCAATACTCAAAATGCGTGACTTGTGTCTAGACTCAAAGTCCTCTCTTCTTTCAGTCTCATAACGGTTATCAATTGGCTTCTCAAATTTTACCACAAAGTCTCGTAGTGTTGTGGTTGCATCAACAAAGGAGTCAAAAAATAAATTGATGCTCTCACTTCTTTGTGTAGTATTCATACCGACAAAAAAAGTACTTCTATTATAAACCGGTATCCATGACTATCTAATTTCAAATATCCTTTGAAATCATTCATTTTCTTGTAATTCATACTCAACTATTATACATTGCCAATCATCTACAAAATCCTTGATAGTAGACGATTCTCGAATGCACCTCTTCAGCTCACGCTTGAATGTTAAATTTTTGTGATATATGTGTGAAAGTTTTTCAAGAAACTTCTTTATAATGTGCCACAAGCATAGACGATGGCGAGTTTCTGGAAATACTTTGGTCACAGCAGCTCCAATAACTAAATCTTGATCAGTTATAATAGACACTGGCTTCTTTCCATTCATTGCTTCAAGCCAAGTTTGAAATAACCATATAAAAAATGTCTTAGATTCATCTTGTAATAATGCACAACCAAATAAAATTGATTGAAGATGATGGTTCAACCCAGTAAATGGGGCAAATGGCATGTTATATTTATTAGTTTTATATGTTATATCAAAAGTAACAACATCTCCAAAATGTTGATAAGCTAACCTTGATCTAGCATCCACCCACAAAAAGTTTATCATTCTAGCATCATCGTTACATTATATTGAATAGAAAAAAATCAAAATTTTGAGCTTGCTTTTGTTTTCAATAATTAAAAATAGCTTGTGCATCTCCAATATCCAAATTCTTCATCTGAACATTTCTCATATGATTCCAGCAATCTTTATTAGAAAAAGATAAATTACTACCATTAAACTTTGCAGCAACATTTTCAGTAGGCAAACCTTCTTCACTAAACTTTTCAACAAGGTTTTTTGCAGCAACATTCATTTTTCTATGACATCTCAAATAAGACACACTCTTAGGACTAGCCATGACATGATTATGATTATTGTCAAAAGATTGTATAACCCATATATCTCACTTATTATCCTTTGACACACTAAATGATGCTTGACATCCTATGCGTATGGTTGAACACTTTTTCTTAACTTTTTCCATGTTGCCATCAATTTTTTTTATTTTCACCACTTTTCACCTTGTGTTCACCTTCCCTAACACATACAAAAATGCAATAATTCTTTTTACTAGAGCGAGTATGAATCCCAAATCCCTTTGCCTTAGCAAATAATGTATAAAATTCCCCAACTTTTTTCAAAGAATCAAATTCTAATCCAACATGAGGCTCAACAATGTGTTCTTCAATAATAAAAGATTGTGGCATATCAAGAAAGTCAAACAATATGTTCTTCAATAACAGAAGATTGTGGTATATCAAGAACTTCAAAACTTGATACCGGTCTATTATCAGAATTCTGCACTATTGCGGCATCGTGATCAATCATTCCACTCCTTTTAGCTCCTTCTGCATCAGCCAAAGGCTTCCCGCCAAAAAAATAAAAAATGAAAAAAACCACAAATTTTAGCCATTCACAGAGTTCAAAAAAGAAAATCCCAATTAACCAATTACCACAAAACATAGAAGAGAAATAGAAATAAGTGAATTACAGTGTGTTTGTGCACGTGCCACAGTTTTAGTGACGTCTGGCTCACCTGAGCCTTCTCCTTCTGCTTCGCCGTCGTGGCGTCACCACCACTGGACGACTCGTAGCCATCAGAGCTTATTGTTTATGGTCACAGTGTATGAATCGTTATTACGGTTTGGACAGTTAGGTCGTTAGTGTTCACATTCGCAGATGTTCTATGGAAGAAAAATGGGTTTTGGGGATGTGAGAGAAGAGGGGGTGGGGTGTGCTACTATTTAGTGGGACTTTTGTGAAATTGGAAAATGGAAAAGACTTTAGTGAAGAAGGAATACAATGAGAGAAGACGGTGGAGAAAATGGAAAAAGTTGTCGGTGTTCATGTTTGAGGGTGTGGGGTGGGTGAAAAGAGGAAAAGACTTTAGTGAAACTGAAAAAGACTTTAGTGAAAAGAGGTGGGTGACATCGGGGGAGAGAAATTGGAAACAAAAAGTCACGTGAAGTATTTTAGTGAAAGTTTTAAACCGTTAAATAACTTAGGATCAATGGTTAAAAGTGGGTGTAAGAGGAAAAAAATTTACTCTGGTGAAAGTGATCCCCTATATATATATATATATATATATATATATATAATTAAGAGTCATTTTAAGGAAAGTATTGACAAGTGTTAACTTCTAGTAACTTTTTTTTCCTCGCCAAAAGTTACACTTTTCTAATCTTAGTAACCTTTTTATTTTAATTTTAATTATTTGTTAAATTTTAATTCTTAATTAATTATGTTTATGCCATACAATTTGTACACCATAACAAAAAATAACTTCTTAAAGAAGCTTTAAATCAACCACATTCATTTATTCCACTATCTCTTTTTTATCAAACTGACCACCTAACTTTATTTAATAATTTTTTTATTTCCAAAGCGTTTTAAAATCCACTACCATGTTTTGGAGTTTATTTATTCCACTATCTCTTTTTTATCAAACTGACCACCTAACTTATTTAATAAATTTTTTATTTCCAAAGCATTTTAAAATCCACTACCATGTTTTTTAGTTTTTGAATTTCAAAATTTAAATTCTGAAAAAGATCTTTCATACATTTATTTTTTTTATTGCATTAGACAAGCCTTTTACTCACCCATTTACGTTGGTTCTTCAATTCTTATTCCTATACTCATTCATTCTTCAGCCCTCTCTTTCTTCCCTCTTCTTAATTCGCATGTTAATTTTGTTGTTCAATTTCACAATCGAAATTGCAGAGCCTCTCTCTCAATGACAAACCCTTCCGAGGAGGCTGCTTACATCGAGAAGCTCTAACTAACTCAACAATGCCAAAGACAAGTCTCGGGTCATAGCCTGATACTGATACTGAACCCTCTCATTGTCCCAATCCTTAAGTTTGTTCTTTTTTGTCATTTTTGAATTCTATAATGCAAAGGGCATACTCAAGGACCGTAGCCTATAAGGCAATAAGCATGTTTTTCATTGACCCTTCTTCTGCTTGCTTTTCTTCTTCCTTGAGACACTCTTTTTCTGCGATTTGCTTCATCGAACCAACTACCTAGAAATCGCAATGATCGGAGATTCCGGTCGATTTCCTGAAATGGGGTTCACTTGGATTTTGCAAGACATCAAGGTTCGCCACTGAGTTCATCCCTTTGCAACCAAAGCCCCTGGATTCTATTATTGACGCTCTTTCTCTCTTTCCTACCATTGTGACTCTGTGTTTCCTTTGCTTAATCACTAATCGCATGCATGTGTTATTTGCAGGCTATTTGATGGTGTTCCAGTTGATTGGTTATGATTTCCAATAGGTTCAAAACCCTAAATTTTTGTCTATAATTTTTTGCCTATAAATGGATTTTTGAATCCAAATGGTTTACAGTTTCTTAAGGTTGTGTGTTCTTTCCTTCATATTTTTTTACCGTGTATTACATAATATTCCTTTCTCTGATTCGTTCTTGTTTTCTATGTTTTATGCCTTTGCATAATAATGCTTTGGACAAAATCACTCCAGTAAAGGCCAGTAAGGGAATGTTAATGGTGAAGGTTTGCGTGGTTCGACAATGACAAAATTGGGCCTTTTTTTTATTCTAAACTGAGACGTTGGGTTGATTTGCAATGAAAGTCCCTATTCCCAGTGAAAAATCCTTACATACTACTTTCCATTTCGCTCTTCTCCTAACCCCTCAAATGTACTCATATCTCTAACCTTTTTTTTTTCTTTGATGTCACTTTTAGGTATTTTGTCAAGCAGTTTTTGTTCAAACTTTTAATGGAATTTTTGCTTCAAAAGCTCATTAAACAAGGGAGGGCATGATCACGAAATGTTAGTATGAATATGTTTATAAATGATTTTTATAATTTATTTCGTTACTTTTTTTGTATTTGTGTAGCATGTCCCTGCTCACTTCGTTCATAACTGCCTCAATTTGAAGCTGAAAACAACAACTCTGGTCACAACAATCAATAGGTGAAGGGTGTGTGGATTTGAGTTTGGTGGCAACAATGTTCTCTTGCGGGGTGAGGACTATCAAGGATGGTGATGGGTTTTAGGTGGTTGGGAGAGTGAGATTAAGGTGTTTCTTCATCGGCCATTGGTGGTGTTCTTCATACGTATATTGCAGGTGAAGTGTTTTTGTTTCTTCCTATCTCTTAGATTTTTTTTGTAGGGATTCTATGAACAAGAAAAATGCCACTGGTGGCAAGAAGACTTGGACAACGAACAATTAGAGATTCCTTTTTAATCTCTTCTGAATTTGACACATACTAATTTTTTTTTTGTTGTTGTTTGGATCTGACTTAATTGGTGGATCTTTTATTTGGTAGTTTTTGAAAGACACATTTAGTTGCTTTTTGCTTGCACAGATCAAACATCCTCTACCCTGAAATTGATGATTTCATATAGGTTGTGGTATAAAACTATGTAGATTGTAGATTTTAGAATTATCATAATATATATCTTTTCTACATTATGCTTCATTATTCCACTTGAATTAAATGCTAATTAGCTTTAAAATGGGAGTGTTTTAGGATTTTTTCTTTGTTGATCTTTAGGAGTAATTCACCATTTTAATCAAATTTATTTTTATCTTTCTAGGACACTATCTTAATTTTTAGGCAAATTATGATCTTAAAATCAGCTCGGTGAGTATTCATCTCTTTTTACAAATAGTGTACCCCTTGTATTGACATTTCATAAGCCCTTGGTCTAAGCATAGGAAATTTGTGGTCTTCAGTTTAAAATTTTTAATTTTTCAATTTAATTTATCTTTTTTTTTTGCGACTGAAACCTATTTCATGATTTGATTTTTATCTTTATTTTTTTTAGCAATTTTTTATCTAGATTTTTTCAATCATATTTTTTTAATGGGTTCCACCCAAAACCACTAGCTATGTATCTTATTTTAAAACTGAAGATAAGATATAGAGAAAAAACTTGAGACTGAAGCTAAAAAAAAAAAGTGATTCATGATTTTACCATGCAAGGTCATAATTCATAGTTGTATTAGCAGTGCAAAGGGGGTAGTCAAATATAAGCGACATACATGATGGCATACAAGCTAGGCCTAACAAAAGCTGATTGATATAATTTATTTGCTTCCTCTCTTAATTTTCTCTTCTTTCCTTTGTTCTCAAATTTGAATTTATTACTATGCTTCAATTGGTAGAGAAGATAATGAAGCAGCAGAACATCAAGTATATGCTTGCAAGTGTAATCCTGCTCTTCTTATTTAGTTATACTTAATTCTTTATACTCATTTTGCAATATCTGTTAGACGTGATTGGATTTCTAATAATTGTTGGAACTAAGAGAGAGTATGAGAAAGATGGAAAGAAAACCAGAATGATTGTGATTAAACTTGACGTTGATGGGAAAGTTCATTTTCTTTAAAATATTTTGTAAGCAGGCTTATTATTATATATTGATTATTGAGTCATTAATTGATTTTGATTGTTTATTAATTTGTTTGTTAAAACAGTGTCAAGTTTGAGTGTGCCCTATTTGGACCTTAAGTTGATGGTTTGAAATCATTCTTTGAATCTGGATATATTCAACAACCTATTGTCAATATTCAATTTGCAAAAGTGAAAACATTCAAGGGTCTGTGTCTTATGTACTCTATACAATGGATAGTTTCTGAAATCATTGTTAAGTTAATTTAATTATTTACATTTTCCCTTGTCTGTTATTTACATTTTCCCTTGTCTGTTAACTATTGTATGATTTCATTTAATATTGAATATAGGTAAGACTGTGTTTCATAATGTTATGTATGTAATTAGGATCCTTTTCAATCCTGATTCCTGAGGTCATTGAGTTTAGGACAAAGTAAGTTTTTCAATAGGAAGTGGGTGTGATTTCAATAGGAATTAAAGATTCTATGTTTAACAATTACCTTCCATGTAGGTTGCCTCTACTGAGTGAAGAAAATTTTTATAAATTATCCCATTTGTCTGATGCACCCTTAATTTAAATAGATGATTTCCTTAAGTTACTCCAAGGAAGTCTATTGAGCATTTAAAGGGTTGTAAAAAGGTGTTTTTGTCTTTCAAGTTACTTTTGTTATACTGTAGTTCTTTTTTATTTTTTTAAAATATGTTAAGTTATGTCTTCATGGTTCTGTTGTGTTGATATTTAGCAAGGGTTTTGTATTATTCTTGCAACATTATTAAGCTAAGGGTTATTAATTAAATTGATTCTACAACCTTTGTCATCTTTGACCGATATGCTGTCTATCTTTTGAAAAGGTTTTGCGTTGAGATTAGTGATCACTTCAATAAGATAGCTTATTAGAATTTAGAAAATTTTATATTGTATTTAGTTGTTATTTTCTTTACTTAAATTTGATTTAATATACATTTTCATGTTTAATGTAGTCTTGACTAAATTCTACTTATCCTCCTAAATTTGATATGTCGATTGAAAAGTCCTTTCTTTTTAAAGTGGAGATTAAGTTTACTACTTCTACCTAGTTTGAGCCTTCTTCTGGGGTCAGGTGTATTTGTGATGATCTTATTGTTATCAAACAATTCTAACTAGCAGTATCTGCCTTTACTCCAAAAGAGGTTTAAATTTATAAGTCTATATTGTAATATGTGATTTAATTTATTTATTTTTTGGATGTTGATTTTGATTTTTAACTGATTATGTAGGTTGTTCTAACTCCTGGATTGTCTATTTGTGAGATCAACTTGAGTTCTGAAATTCCTGAAGTTCAATCTGGAATAGCGAATGTATTTCCTCTTTATTTAATGTCAATGTGGTTAATTTGTTAGGTTCATTTTTCTTTATATGATGTTTTGTGTCTTTTACCCATGAAGGACTTAATACCAATTTTGTGATAGTGATAATTGCTTGGATTCTTAGCCTGATTGCTCTGAAGTTAATCCTACACAAGCTAAGAGGTCTTCTGATGAAGGGGTTGGATCTGGAGTTGGTAAAATGTCATCTTCCAATCTTAAGTCAAGATTGATAAAGAATGATTGGAAGCATCTATCTATTTGCTGTTTTGTTAACTTTTTTGAGACTTTTTTTTGCTGCTTTTGTATGGATTGTTTAATGTTTTTGGAATTTTGTATACAACCTTGCTGTATTTTGAACAACTTTTAATTGTTGTTTTGTTATTTTTTTGGAAAACTTTTTTGGTTATTTGGCTTATATGCTACGATTGTATGGACAACTTAATTATAGGGTGTTCTATGTTTTATGGTGTTCGTATGAAGACTTGGTTTATTTTGAACAATATGGTTTCAAAGGATCTATGTGATATGTGCATCATATTTTTATTGATTTAGCAATGCAAGCAATAGTTAGAAAATTATTATATTGAATCAAGTTTTAGTGAGTTTATTAACTTTTTTTTAAATCTATTATTATACATTTATTCTTTTATGTTAATTTATACCTTTTAACATGTTTGTGTAAGTATGTATATAAGTAGGATCTAAACATGTACATTCCTACTATTTAGGTGAACTTTGTGTATTTAGCTACCAGCACCACCTACTATACCAAGTACATTCCTCTTCTAATACTTTCCCTCTTTCTATACTTTAATTTGATCAGTAGGTTTGCTATCAAATCTCATAACTCTTGAATTTTCCTTCCTTACCTGTTAGAAATTGGCATGCTATAATTATTGAATTTTATGTTACTATTTTTACTTTTGTCAGAGATAAACTTATTAAGCCTAAAGTCAAGTTAATGATTTGATATAGGTTGATCTTAGAGTGTTTTTTTAATTCCTGTGCACCTAATTATCTTTTATGCTCTATGAAATAGGATGACTGATAATAGAGTGAGCCTTGGGTGAGGAAGCTTGCAACTAGGTTATGGTAGTTGCAGTTTTTGGAGGTTTCAAGTAATAGTGGTACAACTTTCCAAGATGAGCATTTTTAATAGTTCAAAGTCGAAATTGTTTTCCTACCAAAAGGTAATTACATGACTTCAAGAAAATATCTCTGAATATTTTTGTGGGAAGCCACTAAAACAAAATTTTAAAGGCTGATTTAGCATTTCATTGTAATTTCAGGATAAGAAAAGTAGAATTAATTGTATTTCGCATAATTCAGTTTAGGGAGTGTATATTGCTAATTATGTTGGCATACTATGTATTAGATCTAAGTTTAATGAGGTTTAATACTAGGAATTATAAGAGAAAATGAAAGAAATACAAATATGGCCTTTTCATCTAATTTAGTCCACTTTTCTATGAAATCGCAACATATTTGAATGTTCATTACATATAAATTTAGGGTCTGGTTTGCTGGAGATGACATCTCTTTATTGTTTTTTCTTTCATTTCGTGTTTTTCCTTTTTCGTTATCTTAACTTCAACATATCCCAGAAGCTAGACATGTTTGTTACATATTGAAGACAATTTAAATTTAGTTGCCAAGAAAATAGTTTCTTGATTTTTTTTTCTTCTCATGAAAATGTGTCTTTATACCATTATTTGTATTACCATGAAAAAATTGAGATGCTTAGAGGATTTGGAGAGACTCTTAATTTAATTTTAGGCCTACAACTATTAAGACTACCAACATTTAAGATCGATTTCCACTTATGTAGGTACCAGGAGTTTGTCTTCACTTGAGCTAACTTTTTTCAGTAAAAGTGGAAAATGTTAGTCCATTGATTTATTGATCATAAAAATTAAGCTTTGATGGGTGGACCTTGCTCTCAACTTCAATGTTCAAGCTTTTTATCAATGGTTTATTCCCAGTTAAAGTCCTTCTTTCATCTTCTAAAGACTACAACCTATAGCTGTCTAAAAGATTGTGTGCTTCTTAAGGTAAATAGGTATCTTTGCTAATGCTGTATTATAATTTTATTAATTAGTACTGGACCTTTGTCAATGTTAAGTTTAATTGGAATTTTTTTTGTAGGTATACAATTGAACATATCTGAAATATTAGTAAATAATAGATTCTCATGTAGAAACTTTTATCATGGTGTTCTTAAATATACTTATATTGTTTTTGAAATATTTAACATAAAATATTCTTGCTGCATTACTGTTATCATTTTCATATTTTAATTTCTAACATCAATTAAGGCTTTAAGGCATAAGATTTGTTTTAAAAAAATTCATTAAAAAAACTTTTTTTTTGTTGACAATACCTTTATATTCATTTCTTAGCATGTCTTCTATGAAGGGTCCAGTTGCTTTTCTTCCACCAGGGAGGGGGTATTGCATTTGAAAAGAAACATTATGGATTCATTAGTTGGGATTCATTCTCCTCTATATTATCCTGTATATAGCATAATATAAGCAAATGATCGTTATTCAATTATGTTATTACTTAGAGAAAAGGGGCAACTAGGAGAGATTGAACTTTTCAACTTCAAGTCTTTTAGTTTATTGCGATGAATTTTTCTTCGTTTTAGCTATTGATACTGGTGATATTTTGGACTTCCTGCATGGCTTCTTGATCGTAGCATTACAGGGCTTAGACGTTACAACTCAATTTCTTGAGGCTTATGTTAATTACCTTCAGCTTCATTATTTTTTTCCAAGTCGCTTCATGCTCAAGGCCTCAAGTATCTCAAGCTCATACACTCGCTCTTTCATTATTACAGCATCTAATCTTCCACTAAGTATATTCAAACTTTAATGTTTCTTTGTAATACTAACTTTAACTAATTAGTATATTGATTATTTTCCTTACAGATTCATTGTATAATGATGATCATATGTTTTATATATTAATAACCCTCCATTTTTATTCATTTACACTCTCCATGTACTTAATTGATTGAGTTTGGTTATGTTTTGTAAGTTTGGACTCAAATTGGACTTAATTAAATTTTTTAGCATAATTTACGTCTTACACTATTTCTTTATTTGGGCTATATCTTGGGATGTAGATGGCAAAATGAGGTGATTTTGGTGGCATTTGAAAGATAAGAGAGATATATACAACTTTCATGAAGACCTTAAAGGCCTAATCACACGAGTAGATAACTCAAATTGGGGTTGAAACAAGAACTAGAGTGTTGTTCCTGATAGCTTGACCTATGTGTACTGTTTATGCCATATTTCGGGTTAGAGGTTGTCAAATGAGCTGAAATTTTTATGTTAAATAGTTGAAACCTATATCTACAACTTTTATGTTGAACAGTTTTCAAGAATCAGAGGTATAATAGGTGATATTGGGCTTGCAAGTCAGAATAGAGGAACTGTGGCTAGGC
The DNA here is from genome assembly GCA_029884595.1 of Ormosia semicastrata. Classification (NCBI taxonomy): domain Eukaryota; kingdom Viridiplantae; phylum Streptophyta; class Magnoliopsida; order Fabales; family Fabaceae; genus Ormosia; species Ormosia semicastrata. Next base: position 12,134,782 of record JAQQTO010000041.1, read on the forward strand.
TTGAGTAGTGTATAGTAATTTGAACGTAACTGGAGTTATAGAAATGATATTGGACTCCAACTAAAGCCATTTGAAAGATAAGATCTAGGCCTACAACTTTTGTGAAGACCACATTTGTTTATTCTGACACATTCAATGACTTAAAAGCTAAATGATTTTGGAGACAAGGAATCTCCATAATTTTTCACTCACCAAAAGTCATTTGACATTTTCCACTCATTTTCTACTCATTCACTCACTAATGACTCAACCACCTTGTTATTTTGTATCTCTAATCCTCTATAAAAAGGGGCCTTGGCAGATCATTGAAGATGTTAAGTATCAAAATGATACTAGTTTGTTATTAGGTTTTCTTGTAGTAATTTTCCTTTGTTCTAAATTGAAGTCATGTTCTTCTTCTTCTTCTTCTCTCTTTCTTTCTTCTTATTTATGAGTAACTAAGTTTTATTTTGCTTGGGCAAAAAATTAAAACTCTTGGTAATGAAATAATGCTAGATTAATTTCTCTCTTGTGGTTAAATGATATATTTTCAAGTGGTTATTATACGTATTATATTTTGTTTCCAATCAATTTAGAAACCCTCCTTGTAAAGTGGAGTTCTTGATTTGTTGTAGACAAGAGATTGACACAATGAATGCTTTAAACCATTTACAAGTATTAGTGTTAGAAACTCTCATTGTAAAGTGGAGATCTTGATTTGTTGTAAACAAGAGATTGACACAATGAATGCTTAATCCCATTTATGAGTGGTGGTGTTAATAGATGATTAAAGGAATCATAATATAATTACGTATATAATTTTTAATAAACTTTGAACGTTGTATTTTCCGATTGGAACTTCCATTATGTGTGGATTCTAATTGAGTTATAAAAGAATTAATATTGTCTTTAATTTATTTACTAAGAGTGGATCTCCTAACCCAAGCAATTCCTTTTTATTTGTAATCAAGTTTTATCACTTTTATTGTTGTGACAAAATATTTACTTTACCTTAATTAATTTTTCTTCATCAAGTCTCTGTGGTTCGACCTTGGATTCACTGAGAATTTATTACTTGAGACAACCTGCACTTGAGTTTGTAACTTTTAATCCCGCATCATATAATACAAGTTACCATATTAAAGTGAAATGGATGCAAATTGTCACTTCTTTATTTAGATATTTTCTCATTATATTTATATTAGAAATTGAGTACTCAATATAATACTTCTAACAATACATTTGTCTCATCAAATACAAATATCTCAATTATGATACTAAACTTTAATACGAGTTATTAATAATTTTTTACATATATCAATTTATTCTCATTATATTTTTAATATTAAAAATAACTTTTAGTTTGTTATAAACTTATATTCAATAAAGATTTTATTTTTAAATTATAAAAAACAATACAAATTATTTTATTTTATTTTATTCCATCCATATTATTTTTTTCTTGAATATAGCCCTCGTGCATTGTACGGGTTCAAATACTAGTATATACACACACACACACACATACAAAGTAACATTGGTTAATCACGACCATCTCTAGGGAAAAATTATTACTTTTGCAAGCTAAAGATAATTAAGAAAATGATATTTGCATAAACATACTCGTATTAAAAACTTTCAAATTCCTACAAACATACTCTTTATAAAATCTTATAAACTCATATATAAGTCATTGGATAATAGTTAAAGATTAGAAACTTAAAAGACGTGCCAAATGTAGTAAGCATAGTAAAGATAAATGTGGTTCGTGAAAGGATCATGGTGAAAGGTTTGAGGAGGCCAAGAGGCAAAGCCCAAAGAGAAAATAAAGTCACTTAAAAGGCAAAGCCTAAACAGGAAACTAGAGTCACCTAAAAGGCAATGCCAAAGAGTAGACCAAGATCACCTAAGAGGTAAAGCCCAAAAAAAAAGACTAAAGTCATCTAAGGGGCATAAAACCAAAAGAAGAGTATATACTTTAAGAGGTTAAATCCCAAAATGAGACTAAAGTTACCTAAAAGGATGTTAAAACTCAAAAGGAGACTAATGTACTCCAATGTGTCTATGAAAATAAAGATTGGGACGATAACGACGATCAATCTCCATTTTGTCCAACACCGAATCGAAAGAAAATCCTAATGATGACAACTGATCCTCATCACACCCAATGTTATATAGTAGAATAATCCCGTTAACGATGGTCGATTTTCATCCCATTCCACGTCAGATAAAAAAGAATAATCTCGATGATGATTGTCGATTTTCATCTCTTCTAATATCGGATTGAAAGTAATTCTCGATAACAACAATAGATCCCCTGACACACCAAAACTATGCATTTGACCCTCTTTACTACTTTGTGTTCCCTCGCCTCGGGTCTCGAGACATCAATCCATAAAATAATCAAACCTCTAAGCTCAATGCACTTGATCTCCTAAGCTGCTTGGACCACCTAAGTGAGGATCTCGGGACATCGCTCCCATAAAAGCGCTTAACATTCAAATGTGTAATCCCTCAAGCCACTTCGTGCCACCTATGCGAGGATCTCAAGACCTCGATGCCCAAAGCACTTAGATCGCTTATGCACTATTCGATCAAGGCCATCTATGGCCACTTTGGTAAGACTCAGGACCTCGATTCTCAAAGCACTCAAATCATTTATGTGTTGTCCTCAAGCCCGTTTATGGTTGCCTTGCTTAGGACATTAATCCTTAAAGCGCTCAAATCACTTATACGCTGTCCTCAAGGCCGTTTATGGCCACCTTGTTGAGAGCCAAGACCTCGATCTTCGAAGCACTCAAATAACTTATGTGCTGTCCTTATGGACGTTTATAGCCGCCTTGCTGGGACTTAGGACCACAATCCCCCTAAAGTGCCCAAAAAACCTCATGTACCATCCTCAAGGCCATCTATGACTGACTTGCTAAGACCAAGTAAAGTAGTTTTTCCTAGAACTATGTGCGCTAAATACATCAAGTGTAGGGAGCTCGTTCTAAGGTCCATATTTCGGCTAAAGGGATGTTGAATTCCTCAAATTTCAAATTTTTTTTCCAAGTATAAGAACTCTCAGCCGAGATCCCAATTTCGAAATAAAGGGACAACAAATTCCTTAAGCTTAAAATTTAACCAAGTATGGGAACTCTCATTCGAGATCCCAACTTAGAATTAAAGGAACGTTGAATCCCCCAACATTAAGAATTATCCAAGTGTGCAAACTCTAAGTTGAGATCCTTACTTTGGATGAAGGAATGCTGGATCCCTTATATTTATTAGTTTACCCAAGTGAAAGGATCCTCAAGCCGGGCCACTTTGAAAGGAAAGACTTTGATCTCCGTAAGTTATTACTACCTAAGTGAAAGGAACTCCTACGTTGGGATTCATTATTGTTTTAGGTGAATCCTTTCATTATGTAGTTTGTTTTGATAATCGCTTATATATCTTTTGTGTATATGCTTATTTAGGTTGTTTATTTATTAGTTTCTGCCTGCTTTCATGGGCTCTATTTCAAGATCTAGCTAGTTTCATTTTTAGTAGATAACATTAAATTAAATACATTTTTCAAAATGGATGATTTAGGATGTTATTCTCATCTAGTTCAGCAGGTTCTATAAGCCTTAATTTGATGGTAATGAACAAAGGAAATAAAAAGGTATTTGCTAAAGGCACTTTGATATTTAAGTTAGTAAGAGAAATGATAGTAAAATCTATTGAAGGCACAATAATGTTATACCTTCGTGAGGCTCAAAGGATGCATATAAATACAATTGACTAGGTAACGTTGGTAATCCCTCCTTGCATGACTTGGTGATAATGGATATATTGTTTGATATGAAAATTATAATATGGGTTACAAAGTAGATCAACCTTGAAGACACCAAATCCTAACCTATAGGCAAAGGTTATATTGGAAAGGAAAATGTAGGTAGTATAGCCCAACAAGGGCAAGCAAAGAGAGGTAGAGGAGATTGGAGCGAGCTGTACATAGGATGAATAATGGGGCAATTAGTTGAAGATTAATTGACCCACTCCAAGATGAGGAGTTTTTTTAGTGGGCTTGAGAACCCTTATCTATAATAAATGCTAATACTTTTCTACTTCTAATCAACCCTCAAATTTAAATTCTAGAATACAGACTTTTTTTCCTTAAGGGTATGTTTGGATAGCGAAATTAGAATTGAAACATAGAATTTTTATTTTAATTCTAATTTTTTCAGAATTAGAATTAGTTCAGAATCTTAAATTTTATGTTTGAGATTATAAAGAATTAAAATAAGAAATTAAATTTTAAATCCAATTATAATTTTATTTTTTAAAAATATGATCTAAAATATTAAAAAATTATTTACAAAATTAAAATTAATAAAAATATTCAATCAATAATATTTTTTATAATATAATAGTCACATAAAAAATTTTCATCAATTTTTTTAAAAAAAATTAAATAACTATTATAATAATTTTTATATAAATATAAAAATAATTTTTTATATAAATATAGAATCTCAATAATATGATTGTTCATAAATAAATGTAGAGAGAGAAAGTTTAATTTTTAAGTTATAGAATTAATAATTCTTAAGATATAGGTTAAGAATTGAGAAACTTAACTTAATTGTTTTTTTGATTTATATTACAATTCTAATTCTAAATGACATTTTAAACATAAAAATTAGAATTAAGAAGTTCAATTCTAATTCTAAACTCTAATTCTATGATCAATTCTAAGAGCCAAAAGGACACTAAGTATCTTATTATACAACTATTTATTTTTTTGTAATGAAAGAAGCAATACGTGGTGTTTCTGTCTCTTGCACTCAATTTGTATTCATTCACATTCATCAAAGTCTTTGAATCCAAATTATTTCTTTTTTAAAAGGAGTTTTGCCACTTCACACCATGTCATCAAGAAGAATGTTGCAATATACGATAATGATATCCTCACAACAGCTTTGCGTCAATTAAGAGTAAATCTTTTATTGAGCAATCTTAAGAGCACACTTCCTAAAAATTATTTAAGAAGTTAAATCTTGCGCAAGGTTTTATTGAGCAATCTTAAGAGCACACTCCCTAAAATTGTAAGGTGTATTTAAGGAAGTTGATTTTCCCGTATGCTTGCTCAAGGTTTAAACTCAATTAGTCAAGATAGAGAGTACGCATCCTTAAAATAACTCCATAATTATAAGATTTGTGTTTAATACATCAAACTTTTGAACATGGTAATTTGATCTTTTTCCTTTCTTAAAAATTTCCAGTTCTCTTTTGTGGTTTTGATCATTCAAGGTATCACACGATTAGAGAAATGTTGCAAAGTATCACATTATTAGAGAAATTATTAAGTAGATAGTATCTATCAATTAATACTTAAATCAACATTGACATATATAAAATTATATAAGTCATGTTTGAAATACATTTATCTCTAAAAAATACATATTAATATAATAAGTTAATTTGACTATTTAAATATCTTTATTAAGTAAGATTTTGTTAATAAGTGTCTCTAAGGTACTTGTTAAGAAAATCAAAATAATAAACTTTTAATGAAAACAATATATTTAATGCATTGAAAATTAAAAAAATTATTATTTATTTTGTTTTTATCAAAAACTTTTATTTTGTATTATTTAACAAGTGTTCTTAGATATTTATTAACAAAATTCATTAATTAATACCTACTTAAGAATTTATTCATACTATCATTCTATTGTAGTATGATGGTAAAGTATATGCGTAGATATACATATACATAATACATTTTAATAGTATGTGTGATTTTATGTTTTTTTTTTTGTTTTAGAAAGAATTATAACAATATACAATCATTTAAAATAAAACAAAAAAACAATATACAATCATTTATTTTACAATTTATAAGAAGAAAATTGTAGATACGGAACCTTTTTCAAAATTTAAATAAACATTCGAATATATTTAGTTGTGCTATGGAGATTTTCATTATTAATCTCAACACTTTGAAAGGATACTTGTTATATTTATCATTAATTATATTTATTTCACAATCTCACACTATTTTAGGTTTAATTTTTTAATAAATTTTGCATTATTTTAAGTAACGTATTAAAGAGGTTGTATTACTATTTTTTTTCTGTAGTCAAGTCTCATTAGAGTTAGCTAAAAAAAATAAATTTACTTTTTCAGTCAAATATAAACTATGCATGTTGTAATTATGAGATTTATACAAATATTAGTTATATCATAATCTCAAGTAATTAATATAGTAGAATGTGTTAGCTGAGTAGTTAATTAGTTGATTGTGAGGTTTTAAAATTAAATCTTATCTTTATTCATTTGTGTCACATGAGTAAAATCTATCAATAAAATCTATAAATTTTTTCAATAATTGTTATCTAATAAAAAAAAAAAAACATTCGAACTTATGATTAAAAGTAACATTATAATTTGGTGATGGGGCATAAAAGTAACATTCAATATAAATTAGTAAATTGAGAAATTAAAATAAATCTTTAAAGAATAACAATTAAAAATAAACATTATTATTTCTTTTATATGAAGTAATTAAACATCATTAAACATTATTATTATTATTATTGTCCTGGAGCTCGCGTAAAAGGGGTCAGTCCAAGTGACCCTGACCTCAGTGAGTAGCAGTAGCACGCACCATCTAGGGTTTCTGCCAGTCTCCTCCAATTCCAAGTTCCAAATCCAAAATCATCTCCAAATCGGGGGTTTCTCATTCCCCCTTCTTCTCAATCTCTCGCCATGACGGACGGCTTTTGGAACCGGCAGCAGGCTCTTCTCCCCCATTCCGGCATGCTCAAACGACCCCGTTCCGACTACGGTTCGTTCTCTCTTTACGTACTCTGCGCTCTTCAACCCATTCCATTCCTTTGAATTTGATGCTCAAATTTTGATTCTTTTATAGTTTGTGAAAACTTGCAATTTGTTGTTGTTGTTGTTGGTATTACCAATTTGATTGGGCCTTGAATGATACCATTTTGCTTATTCTCGCTTCTTGGGTCACTCAAAGATTGGAAGGTTACATGATAATATCTCATTTTTAAAAATTCTCAAATAAGTGGAATGTTTACTTCAAATGAAAAGTTACTCCTTACCCCTCCAAACTCTTCCATCCAAACATACCCTCAGGAGGTTTGCTGATCCTCCTTTTTTTTTTTTTCTTTTCGTTTTTTTCCCCTTTTGTGTTCATCATAAGTGTTCCACACTTGGTTACGCTCATTCATAACTTAGCATATGGACCTGGTGGAAAAGTGATGGCTTGTCTGTGAAACGCTCTTCATTCTCTCTTGAAGAATTATTCCACTCAGTGTTTGGATGGATTTAGCTGTCACAATCACTAAATTCTTTTTCCCCCTGTTTGGCATTCATGCTTAAAAGATATGGTCTGAAGACTGACCCTGATCCGATTCTGGCCTTTTGGCATTCTATTTTCAAGAATTATTCCACACACTGTTTTTTTGCTTTTGTCAGAGAACAGCTCTTCTAATTGAAGATTATAATTCTCTGCAATCTATTTAGTGGGGCTAATATGATGTCATGTAGATGCAGTTGAATGCACTAATGTTTCCAAGGGTTTTATAAGTATAAATTAAGGAAGCTGTTATTTGTGGCCTTTCAAAGTTAGGGTTTGATATTATGTGTGTTAGATCATAATAACTATATTGATAGTGGGCTTCATGGTTGTGTGAAGTCTTAATAGACTATGTCTGTCTGACATCTAAGTAGATGGGCTTATTCAATTTCCTAATGTTTTCAAGGATTTTTGGGTTGAACATAATGTGATGGATTAATTAATTTCTCTGCACTGTAAATATCTTAATGTTTTTCCCTTTCAAATATTAGAACAATGCAAAGGATAATGTGGAGTTAGAGTGTATTTATACTTTAAGAACAGAGGCAGAATTATAAGCTAAACTAGTTGGACAAATTAGGAATCTAGATGATGTTGTTGGGCTGTTAGGTATTCCCTAGGAAAATGTTTTATTCTTGTGAGTTCTTATTGATTAGGTTCTTGTTGGACATGGTTTCTACAAAAAAAATGGAAAATCATTTTGAGTATCATGGGCATCTCAAGGCTGTAATTTTCAAGAAGATGCAACAATGACTGACTGCAGTGAGAAGATTGAATCCTGAAAATAGGGATTCGTCAATGGTCATCCATAAATACAAGTACTTAAAATACTTTATATGTTTTTTCAAAGTCCAACTTGAAAACCAAACCCTTAATACTTCTTCTAGCATAAACCAAACCCTCATTCGCTATAGGAGAAATGTCTAATTTGTCTTTTGGCAATTAAAGCACTGAGTTTCTGAGATGATTTCTCACTGAACATCACTCAGCCTGGCTCATAGAAAGGACCTTAGCAATGTACTTGTAAATTGTAAATGCTTGTGGTTAGGCTTATGGTATGGGTCCAGTCTATAAACCTTTTTTTACCTTGAAAGAACTGTACTTCTGTGGCACTAAAGCGATGAAGGTAGAATTCATACTTATCCCAATCTTGCCATTGCAATGAAATTCTGCTTCACATTTTCCTTAATAACATACCAACAACTCTGGGAAAAAGAAATTGTAAAATCTTCAAGTCTTGTTACTTTTTCCTTATCTATATTTCAAATAGTTTTTTGAGCTTCCTCCTCTTTAAAGGATCTTTCCAACCAATAAGCCTTATCTTGAGATATAGGGAACCAATCCAAATCTTCAATAATTGGCTTGTATTGGATTTCTTTTGTTTAAAGATCTGTATAGCAACGAAAAATTTGACTTGCACTCATTACAAATTCTCTAACAAAAGTCCCATCCTCATGCTCTAATCCATTGCTGCAGCACCTGAGGACATGCTTCTGGTGTCAAGCAAATGATTTTCATGGTTAGCTCAGAGAGATAATTTTCATGCTGCTTAGGCATGATGATAGCCAACAAATGATTAGCTTTAGATATTACTTTTGAGCATACAAAAATCTAAGTGCAGTTCTTCATTCCATCAAACTAGCCGGCCCTAAATGTATCAGATACAGTTTTTTTTCTTTTTTCGTTCTACGTTTTCTTTTCATGGGCCCAAGGTTCCATGAATTTAGTGTGGAAAGAGGTTGGATAAGATTTAGGTATCACTAAAATAAATAAGAGAGAGTAATGGAATTTTACCACCATAGTAAAGTTTACTTGATTTAAAAAATGTCAGCATATGTTTGTTTAGTATGCTTGTTTTCTTGGAGGCACATTCCTAGAATAAGGACAAGAAAACTCTTGTACATGGAAAGATTTTTTAGTACTGAATAAGGCAGAGGCTATACGTGGACTATAGAAAATATGAAGAAAACAAATGGGAAGAAGAGAAAAGCCTTCCACGAATAAGTTTATCTCTTGAAGCTGTTTTTTTCTTTGCTATTGCCTTTAGCATTATTCTTAATTTAGCTTGACACGTTCCTCCCCAGTCTTGCACAAGTGGATCCAGAAAGCTTCTTAATTTTCCTTTGCTTTTTTCGTTCTGCCCGTATATAATATATATAGGTGCAATGTTCTGATTTGGCAAAAAAGCAGAAAGTAAAAGCTTCAATCACTGTATTTGGGGTTGAGCTACTTGAACCTTAAACTAGGGCTAGTTTGAACACAATGATAACAACCAAACCTTATCCCAGTAGGTGTGCTTGGCTTCATGGATCAATCGATGCCATTGGGCATAATTGTACTTAAGGCTAGTTCGAGTCCTCTACAAAATTCCATGTGTGCGTGGGATGTCAAGACTCAGGATGCACTATGGCTTTGCCATTGTTGCCATTTGTGCTTCATAAAACAATTCTGCTCCTGGAATTATCTGTTGCCTTTATGGTGTTTCTGTTTTTCGTAGCTTGTATTTAGTTTTGGGGTTGACTCGACCTGGCATGTGGTTTGGGCAGTGTGGTTAGCTGTAGTTAGGTTTGCAGAGTGTGGTTAATCTTTATGGGCAGTGTGGTTAGCTGTAGTTAGGTTAGCAGAGTGTGGTTAATCTTTATGGCTTGCCTTTCATAGCATTCTATCTAATCCCATTGCATGCCAACAAAGAAACCCCATTGAAACAAGGCATTAGCTTTGAGTTGCATGGAGGCTAAAACCCAAAAACATGTCTGTTCCAAATGGTGATTTGATGACTTATATTCTGTTTGGTTTCCAAACATTTTTTGTTTTTTGTTTTCTACTTTCCTTTCCTAGAGAAATGATTTTTATATTCAGATTTTCAAATTTTACTATTTTGGAAACCATGTTTTGGTCGATATAGTTTTTATTATAATTACAAAGTCGCCAATGTGTTTTCAACTTCCAGTTTCCTGTTTCTGAAAATTGAGAAAGAATCGATGGAACGGTTATTTGTTATTTTCAGATCTGACAACATTTTCATTAAAACTCACCGAACACATTTTCAACTATGTTTTCTGTTTTTATTTAAATGAAAATGGAAAATACACAAACCAAGAACACTTTTAATTTTCCATTCCTTAAAAATATTTGTTCATGTTTATGGACATGAAAATTTAAATTGAGCTGGAAAGTGCTAACAATCCTACCAATATTATACATCTTTGTCAAATCTTTTGTTTTTTCTTGCTTAATAAATACGTGTTCATCAATCTTGCTATATTCTCAATTTTTTCATATTCCTTGTTGTATCTTGTTTTATCTATTTTGGAGCATAATTTTTCCTCTTTTTGGTTGTATTGTTGCTCTTTTCTCTCTAATAACTTTTTTTTCCCTATTAGAATATAAAAGAAAATTTATTGCCTTGTTCATTTTTCTTGAGGGTAGGTTGGACATTTGGATTGCTTGATTAGTTTAATTTTGTTATATACAAAGAGGTTTGTTAGACCCAGAGTGTGATGGTGAGTTCATGGAAGCTAATGTAATGTATTTATCATTTTTTTTTTTGGTTCAGTTTCTTTTTCCTGTTCATGATTTTCTAGATTTCTTTTTTTTTTTTAATTTATTGGATCTTAGTATTCTAATGGCGCCAAGAGTTGAATAACAATTAGCTTATTTCATCTTCTATTTGTCTTCTACTGATAAATTTATAGTTGTCAACTCCATTAGCAAGTTTGAAATCTGGGAAGATGCAACTTCCAGCCTGGTCTTCTTTTTATTATTAGTGCCTGCATTATGGGGCGTGTGCTCAGTTATCTGAGTTTTCCTACTGTTAGCATATTTGTTTGCTGTGTAGCATGTTTGGTACCATTTAGCTTTTGGAAAGCGCCAAACCATGGTTTGGGCAAAGGGTTCCAAAAGCTAAACCAAACATGCACATAGTCTTCTATTATATTCAGTGTTTAGCAGTGTAGGAATAGGAATGATATATTATGATATAAGAGATGGAGACTCTTTCAATAGAATGTGTTTTTAAGCTTTAGTGCTCTTTGCTAGAGAAACGAGTTGTAAGACTAGATTTATATTTTTATTTTTTTAATATTGCAGATATTTCAGCTTCTGGTCTGTCTTCAGGTAATGAGATGCATAATTATATTGCTCGTGATGATGACCATACTGGTCACCGAATGTTAAAGGACACAAAATCAATTGGGTCTGCTTATGACCGCTACCTTCAGAGTGGGGTAACGTTTTTTCTTGTTATGTTTGCATAAATATATTACTGTTTATTTTTTGGGCGCTTTCACTGCTTGTTTGTTGAAAACATGCATCCTGTTTGGTTTTGAAGCAACTTTCTTCATTTACTTCTGGGGAAGCCAGTACAATTGGTGCCCTTGGATTGGCAAGGGGTGTTGGTGGATTACCAGGCCATTCACTAGCTGATCCTGCTGTCATGGGGCGTCATGGGGGTGGTGGTCCTGATCTTACACCAAATGGACGGGGTGTTAATTATGGTGGTCAGCTACCAGTAGATGCAGTGTCCAGGCCTGGACCTGAGACAGTACCTCTACCTCCAGATGCTTCAAGTACTTTATATGTTGAAGGTCTCCCTTCTGACAGCACAAGAAGGGAAGTGGCTCGTATCCTTTTTGTTCTGATGCACTGGTTAGGAACTGTATCGTCTTGCTTTCATCTATGTCTCCTGAGGTTCATTGGTTTTAATTCAGTTATTCATATTCCTTGATGTCATGTTAGATATTTTCCGCCCTTTTGTTGGATATAGAGAAGTGAGACTTGTGAGCAAAGAATCCAAACATGTAAGTTTACTGTTTGTAACAGATGTCTGCTTGTCCTCTTTTATTATTTAGTTGATTGGTTGAAAGTTACAATGTCCTCTTTATGCTGAAATGCCTGTTCATTGCAGCGTGGCGGAGATCCTCTGATCCTGTGTTTTGTGGACTTTGCAAATCCAGCTTGTGCAGCAACTGCTATGAGTGCTTTGCAAGGTATCATTTCTTGTTACCTGCTGATATAAAACGAAATTAGTTTTATGTTTTGGTTTGTGTAGTTCATCTAACTGAATAATCTCAATATGAGATAACAAAACATGTTGATGAAGGTTGTGAAAATAGAGAATGCACTTAGGTTTTTGGTTCCCTGTATTAAGATGTGACTATTAAGTTGCAATATATATATTGGATATTTGTAATTATGAATCAAAATGAAAGAAAAAAAAATTAAGTTGCACTGTACTGGATATGGTATGCTTGTCTGACTCATAAAAATAACTCAATATTCTAGTGAATGAAAAGGATTCCAACTTACTGGAGTAGTGAATATGCAATACAGTGACTGGCAACTTCTATGGTTCCATTAAGGCCTTAACTATCATCTCCATCGAAAGCTCATAGAATGAACACATACCAAGACATGTGTTCTATGACCCTCAATACATTATCACTTCTGAAGTTTTGTTACCATCCTGCTCGCTAGTGTGTTTGCCTCCTCTATACTAATGACTATTGCTGGGAACGTGTTTGTTGTGTTCTCCAATGATAAAGCATTATCACCATCACTATCATCAATATCATAAGTTAAGGAATCTTATCAATTATCCATTTGATCACCTGAAGTAGGATAGTTAAAGGAGCTTTACCTTATTATTTCCCCCCCCCCTCCTTTCCTAAATAAATGACTTGACTAGGTCAAAGAATGAATAGGTATTCAATTTTAACTGTTCAACTAGAATGCAAGACTCATGCTACCACCCATGTTTATGCTTGCTTATTGTAGTCAGTTTGTGCTCCCTTGGTTGACAAGCTAACAGCTGTTCTTGATTATCATATTCATTCATAAAATTCATTCTTGAACTCAAGTGTTTAATGAATTTCACATAATTATGTACCCAAATTTCTTGGTGTTTGCTGACATTGTGGTTGGATGGCACAGGTTATAAAGTTGATGAACTCAATCCTGAGTCTAGTCACTTGCGGCTTCAGTTTTCTCGGTATCCTGGTCCAAGAACTGGACCTGGATCTCGTGGTAAGAGGTAAGCTGGTTCGCATAGGCCATTTACGTTTTATGCTCATCATGATGTCGATGGTCTTCTTTATGCATCATCTTTTTGGGGCGAGAATGTTCATGGGTCATTACTCCACACATGCACTTTTTATTGCTCCCTCTGGCTACAATCCTGATTAGAGCCCTTGAGATGCACATATTATTAACAGGCTGAGATCAAAGTACAATTTCATTTTAGCAAATCTAACAAATTGAGGTTTTTGGGATATGTATCCAATTATTCTGGTGTATCATTATTACTGAATTTAGTATGAACTTGGTGTCTGCTTTATGGTAGCGTTTACTTTGTGTTGCCCATTTTGGTTTATCAATTTTATCAGTTATCCTGGTTTTTACATACAGAGAAGTATGTGCTTTAGGGAGCTAATGTAATATAGTGCGTAACTGCACTAGGGAACTCTGGTGAAGCAGGATATATGGTATCCGATTCGGGTTATTAGCTTGGCTTTGTGAATCCCCCGTCTAATAGATTAAAGGACTTGGGGGATATGATGGCTAGTGAATATTGAGAAAACAGGTTGTGTGTTTCACTTCGACAGCCCTCAGCTTTGTTTCAATGGTGAAAGGGCCAAACCCGATAGGTTTTCCTATGTATGTAATGCAGGAATAAGTTCCACGTTCAAAAAAAAAAATGCAGGAATGAGTTCAACTCAGCTTTGCTCCAAAAATCTAGATTTATCCAGAAAGTGGCATGATATAATTTACTAGTTTTGACAACATAATGTTCATAGGGATCTGTTTTTCTAAAAATAGTTAAATTTGACTTATTTATCTCAAATTGAATGTAATGGTATTGCTCAAAATTTGAGTGGACAAATATATATCTAATTTTGGTTATATTAATTAAATAAGTCTAAAATCAAAGGATTTAACGGTGTTTTTGAAAATTAAGTCAGATGTGTATATTGATAAGTATAATTGAACTATGACAACACATTTAAAAATCTGAAATACCATATTAAGTAGGAAAACTAGTATGTGCAGCTCCCATTTATCTGAAGACGTCTGGGTTCCTCAGATTTTTGTTTGGGATCCTAAATTATCTATTAGTTGTCGGTATTAAATATTTGGAATGTTTTAAAAATTGAAAATAGCGAGAGTTATGGTTCAGTCTAATTGGTTAAATTGATTGTTTAACAACCCGACATCGTAATAAAGAATGATCGGACTGGAAATAAGTTGGTATTGAGTGGGCTAGCCTGATTTTTAAAACAATGGTTATTTGCTCGCTAAAAGTCCACCTTATGTTCTTTCTCTTTCGTTTACTTTTGGGCTGCTAGGCATCCTCTCTCACTAAAAGCAAACAATAATGGGGAATGATAAGTTCTTTTATCGTCAATATTCTTCAAAGCTAGGCTATTGCCGCTTTGTGGCTATCAATGTTATATGATTCCAATAATTACGCCACTTGATCCTGTAACCTAAAAGTTTCCTCTGTACCATGAAACCGGCTAATAAAGCTATTGGGTTATCGATCTTAACTTGCTTTCCCTAAATTTACATCTCCCTTTGTTCAAAGTAATGATGATATGTTGACAAAATAAGTTCCACCGGGAAAGATTCAAGATTATGCACTGTTTGAATTAGACATGATGTTGATACTTGATTATTACTCAGTCTACTATTTTTAAGAATATCAATGTTCTATTTGTTGTGGGTTTGAGGAGGATTTGTGATTTTGAAGCAAATAATCCTTTAAAACATAAGGATTTCCGAAGCAGGAGAAACGAAAATAGTGGTACATTATATCTCTTTCAAATAATTGTTCACAATGACTTAACTCTTACGATTTATCGTGGGGGACAAAAGTGGAGGTTAACAGCTGTAAAAAAAGGGGGGGATTCTAAGTGAAATAATTAATGTTAAGTGTCAAATTTGATTTGAAAAACACTTCTTTTCTAAAAAAAATTATTTTTACAACTATTATTCATAACACAATAATTATAGTAAAAATTGTGTTGGTGTTGTTTTTATTTTATTATTTTATTTTAAAATTGATTATATATATGATAATTTTAAAAAATAAACGAAAATACACACTAGCTAATAGAAAATATAACGTATTACATATCACGCAAACTTAAAAATTCCTGTGAAAGTCAAGTCACATAATATGAAAGTTACATAATACCGTATAGTCGGTGTGGTACCAAATTAAAAGAGAATTGAAAGAATGGACATTTCAAGTCCTATAGGTTAAAATTTGCGCTGGCTTTATCAGTCATTATCCTCCCTTTGGTATTATTTTTGTAGTTGGGGAGTCAACTACTTGGCTTTTCTTCTCTTCTTGTCCTTATTTAAGCATATTTTAAGTTTCCTATACAAAAATGAAAAAAGAAAAAAAGAAATTTCCTCCCAGCTAGCTGGCCTCTTTTTGCCTTAGCCACAACTCAGATCATGGTTTCTTCTTATTCGTTAAAGAAATTTGCGTGTGGGGTCTTTCTTGTCCTAGTGCTCTTATCATTTTCCACAAGTTGATGGGGATTCCTTAGCCCCACCTTTTTTTTTTTTGGCATCCATGATACTAGGACACTGTAAGTAGGCATTTATTTTCATGGAGAAGAAGAGACAAACTGCATGTATTACCACCCTTATGGTTGGGATTTGGGATAGGACTGTATTTCACATGTCATGGAATTAGCAAATATAGCAAAGCAAATGCGTGTGTAACTGTAAGTACCCTGTAAGGTGGTGTTTGTTTCGGATTATTCCTCAGGTCCAGCAGCTTTTTTCAACAAAAACGCTGTTGGATGTAAAAGTAGTCATGTTTGGGTTTGATGAAAAAAATAATCAACAGTCTTTTTTGGGAAAAAAAAGCTGTTGATGAAAAAGCAGAAATTTGAGCATTTTTTTGAAAAATTATTAAGATTATTCTCGATAGTGAGATGTAAATACAATTTTATCCTTAATTAAATAATTTTTTAAATAATTTTATATTTATTTTGATAATTTGATACATAAAAGTGATTCTTTTTTATATCATTCAAACGAAAATTAGCAATTTTAAAATCACTTTTTAACTAACATATACAAACATAAAACTTTTTTTTTATAATCGATTATAACAAAAAGTTTTTATACAATAATCTATTATTAAAATAATTAAATTTTCACAGTTATCACAAACACACATTAAATATGATATCAATTAGTTAATAATCAAGGAAACTCTACTTTGTTTTCTTAGAATACAATTTAGTGCTACTCCATTGCATGCACATAATTTTACACTCACCACTCTGGATCAGGGCTGAGGGGAAAATGGAAAAGCCAACATCCATGAATTCCTTTCTAGCCCGCAAAAGCATTGTTTCAAACTAAAAGGAAATTTTTTCTTTCTTTTTGCATGGCGCATCTTCAAAAGTATATATGCCTAACATGATTGATTTTCTTGCATTAACTATCTTAATCAAGAGAGTTGCGTGCAAGCATAAAATTTGGTTAAAAACCAAGTTACTTTGAGTACCACTAAGAGTAATTATAGATGCGTTTGTTTGTGCCCTTTTTTACAAGAAAAATAATTTTTTTAATAAAAAGTATTTTTCAAATACTTTTAACTGTTTAAATAAGATTATTAAAATAAGTAGAATTTAAAAATAATCAATTTTTCTATTTTTTCTGAAAAGTTAAGAAGAACCGTTTCTGAAAAAAAATCAGAAAAATAGAAGAGAGAAAAAAGGCATTTTTTTGCTATCTTAAAATTACTTTTTTTTATAAAAAAAAAATGTATCCAAACGTATCCATATTTGCTATTTGTAATTATGCAATAATCTTCCTTTAGCTCCATCTTAATGATCAAAAGTATATGCCTAACATGATTGATTATCTTGCATTAACTATCTTAATCAAGAGAGTTGCGTGCAAGAATAATTAAAAGTTGGTTAAAAACCAAGTTACTTTGAGTACCACTAAGAGTAATTATATTTGCTATTTGTAATTATGCAATAATCTTCCTTTAGCTCCGTCTTATTGAATTTAAATACAATTTAGTCTACATTAGGACAGAATATCTCGTGGTTATTATATCAACTTAATTATTAATGTCATATCAATCATCATTTTATTAAAGAAATAAACAGGTAAGTGTACGAACCCATTTGAGATTATAGAATTGATTTTCTTTTCCAAATTATAGTACTTGCATGTTACCACCAATAATTTGAGAAACTATTTATAAAATTGATTTATTACTGAAATATTTTGTGATTTAAAGAAAAATTGAATCAATTTCCTGGTATATGTGCATTACTGGATTTGGAGGCATCAACACCATTAAAGTAGATTTTAGGTATCTGAAGAAAATCCTTGGATTCTTTGGAGGTAGGAAGAGTGTGAAATAGGAGATAGAGAGAGACCTTAGAACAGTTGTGTAGTGGTCCACAAAACCGAACAATTCCTCACCAGGAAGGAAAAATCAATCTTTAATAGCTGTAGCTTTCACAATTAAGACTTCAAAAGAGGAAACTGCAAAAGAGGCCAAACAATAAGACTAGATAAACCGGAGGCTGTGATGTGAAAATACTTTGACTGTGGTTTTTGGGTATGTGCTATGGTGGATGGAAGCAGTAACTCATTCCCATTTAATAAATCCACCTAATCAAATTGTGCCCCTCAGATCCTGTTCATATGATCAAGCTGTTGCAGGCCTAGAATGTGCATTATTCAGTCTCTTGGTATCATTTCTGTGTCGGTGATTGAGGTGAAATAATTTTCTAACCCTAGAATTATAAAATAAAAGAGTTGTTATATTTAACAAACTTTAGGCTTATCATCTTGGTCCTTATTGATATGCTCCATTTTGACCTGCAACAGGAGCGCAGCTAAACAAATGTTAAATAATGATAATAATACATATGCATTTTCTCATGTTTAATTTAATGTCTTTTTTTAAAGTATACTTGATGTTCGTACAGACATCAATATTATCTTTCTTTTTTGCTTTTTAATTTATAGGATCCTAAATCCAAATGTCTTGCTTTCTCTTGTTAATTTATCGAATACCAAATCATTCATCTATTTATTTAAAGATTATATGATTGGGATGATTGGTACTAACTAACATATTAATTACACAGAATGACCTAGCAAATGAGTGATTTTATGCTTAAATATTTTTCTTTGGCATTGGTGATTAGACAACAAACAAAAACAAAAGAAAGAAGTTACACGTAATTTTCAGGCTGGTAGCTTATTATGTCGTCCAGCTAAGTTATAACAAAATTTCAAAAGGCAATTTGTTATTTAAACCAACGCAAGGATAAGGACATCTAATCACCTAAACACTTTGGCTAACTAAAAGTTGGAAAATTTATTGCTTGTTGTCAACGTATGTAAATTCTATTTTACGCAAAAAAAAAAAAGTATTTATATTCTATGTTCCAGAAGTAAATATTGTACGGAGGAATTCTACTTACCGTACATATGTGATTTCCGATTTTACGCGCTCTAAAAGATTATGTATGTTCCTTTCGGGCAATATTGATCACAACTTATTGCCACTGAAAAAATTGGAATTAAAAAAATTAATCAATTCAACTAAATGAGTTTTCATGTGTGTATAATCAGTCATCTAAATATTTGAATGATACTAATGGAAATCAAAATTGATAGCAAATAATGAATTATTATATTATATATGAATTTTTATAAAAAGAATTAACACATTATACATGTTCTAAATAAATTGTTATAAAGTTATTATATATATAATTTTATACTAATTCATACTTTCATAGACTGCTTTGTACGAACGTCATCTCTGAATTGACCAGCTCCATATGAACATTACCTCAGAAATTGACTAGCTCCATGCGTTTACTTTTTGATGTAAAAGCCAAAGCCAAGGCCAATTCGAAGTTTTAAGATATGTAGCCTCTTGTGGACTCTCTCCACCCCTCCCGCAGACACATCATGATGACGATTCTCCAAATTCTCATGATAACTACCCAACCAATTTTCAAAATCAATATGGGTTTTGCTAGAGAATAAAAAATGTAAGGTAAATAGAAAGTAAAGTTTTTTAAATTTTTAATATATTAATTGTTTTATTTTTTATTTATTGATTTTTTAACAAGTGTTATTAAGATACTCATTAGATAAATTCAATTAATATTTGACAGATTTTTATTTCTTGTTTAACCGGTTAATTATTTATCAATTTCTTTATATATATGTTGGTACCATGGAATAAATGATCAAGCGTCAAGAGAACCAAGAAACTTTCACAGGAAAAAAAAAAGTGCTGAAATTTCCAAAATTAGTCCATCAAAATTTTGATGGATTTCAGCCCAGTAGCATTGCACCAAGCTAATTAATGTCTATTAAGAACTTGACAAATCAACTTACTAAATTGGTGAAATTGGAAATTGGAAATTGGAATACTGCATTTTTCTTAGTTAACTTTTAATAAACGGTTTGACTTATGGACTAGTTATTAAAATTCAATCTTCATTCAACGTGTGTTTGCTACGGGAGAGCCTTTTCCTCCCTCGTCATGAGTCATGCTGGACTTATTTTTTGATAAAAAATTACAAGTTTTGATTCAAATGATTCTTTTAACTTTCGTATAAATTTATTTAAAAATACAGCTGCATTGCTGCAAGAATTCGTAATATTGAGTTGTGAAAAGTGGCCAACGAAGGTCTCGTTTAACATGGACCTCTAAAAAAGGTTCATCACATGAACATTTTTTCATAGCCATTAGATTGTATTGGGTATCGTGAAAATTAATTCAACAATGTAGATTATTCATCTAATAATCAAGTAACAAGTTACATGAACCCCTTTCTATTGACTAATCACTGTGACCAGCACCAAACCCCTACCACCATTGACTCAGGTTGTCGGAACTCAGTCAGCAAAGCCCCAAATTAATTGTGTCAGTGTCGGAGCAACAACTCTAGTAGACATTGCCTATAGCTAGCTTCGCTATTCCATCGCATGCGCTGCCTAAAGTCACTAGCCAACTAGAACCCGCAAACCACCGTCGTTCCACCCACAAAGCCGTTGTCGTTAACCCTAGGTTTGCCATGCCAACACCAAGCCATCGCCCATCGCGTCGTGCATTCACCGTCCTCCTCCACGCCCCATGATTATCATGAACCGCCACAGTCGTGCGCCTCCTGCCTCACGCCTCTATGGTGGCTGCAAATGGCGAAAGACGAGAACTGTTATTGATGGATTCAAGATTTGGCACTGGGATTGAGAATGTGATGCTCAAGTAACAGGAGCAAAGGGATTTGAATGAAATTTGAGTGTTTATTTTTTTGTTTATTCCCCTTTTTTTGTTTTGTTTGAATTTAAATTGGAGATTTGAGTTTGTTGATGAAGGATGGTGGCTCCTGTAATCAATTTGAATGGTCCAAACATGAAACTCAAATGCTAATTTGAATGGTTCTGGTAATCACGGGTTCGATTTCAAGCCAAGTTGGTTTGAGCAGAGATGTTGCCATAGTGTCTCAATCTTAGAGAAGGTAGAGGTCTGATGGGTTTGAAGTAGTTATTTCTAGGGTTTTTCATGACGGCTCGTGATGACTGAACCTCTTTGGTCAAACCCAAATATATATATTTGTAAATTTTAAAACATGTTATTACAAGTTAAAAACTTAGATAATGAATGATCCCAAATATAAGGAGACCACCATAAAAGTTACCACCAACAAAAGTGAAAGCCTTAAATTCTAAATTTAAGAATAGAACAAATCAAATTCTTCTCTTAAATCTTTCTAATATAGTAAATGTGTTATTTCACTGATTTACTAGTCATTTTCATGCGTACGTTTATCCTAAAACACAAAATGAGTATTGATGTAGCTAGCAACGGCTAATTTGCTTGTTCTACTGTCTCAAATATTGTCTACTACAGAAATGGTCCTGGTGTTCATTTTTTTCCTTGGCTCATTCTTCTTTCTCTCTCTCCTTTCATTCGCTGCGGAAAGCAAAAGCACAGAAAGGGTGATTCCGTTAGAATTAGGCATAGGAAAAGTCTATTCAATGACATGTGAGAGGGTGGTCTCTCTCTGTGTCTCAAAGGTGACAGAATGGCATGTGTCAGTGACAATGTGACGACGTAGGGTCAAAAAAAGGACGGGCAGACACAGAGCTGGCTCTGAAAGCTAAACATTTGTTTCCAATAAATGTTTACCATTTTAGATCAACGTTTGGTATGTATGTCACTATGAGACGAATTATAAAAACTATGTTTTGATGTGGCGGTAAAAATAAAAGGAAGTTTTTCTGGTTCCTCAAAGGTTTTGGCTCCTCAATAATTGCAATATACTGCTTCCATTTTTTTTCTGTCATTTTAAAAAATAATATTAGTATTAAAAAATAATTTAATAATTTTATTTTTAAGAAAAAATAGTAAAAAAAGATAATATTATCTTTTGATCATTAGAAACTAAATTAAAAAAAATAATGTGATTGACTAATAAAAGAGATGATAAGAGAGAAAGAAGTTGGATTAATAAATATTGAGAGATTCAAGGAGTTAAATAATTAATAAAGTAAGAAAAAATAAAGATAAAATTGGTATAAAATAATTAATTTGGTGTTAGAATTCTAAAATTACATCTAATTTGGAACACACAATTTTTTCTAAAACGACATATAAAAGAGAATGAAGGAAGTATTTCCATCGTTTTAAATATATGTGGTTTAATGTTTTTTATAAGGATTAAAAAAGTTATTAAATGATAAATATTATAAAAATTATTTATATTTGACTAATTTATTTTCTCTCGACGCACAAAAAAAAATCTCTCTCAATTAATATTCTCTCTCGTTTCACCTAGCATTAATACCCAGAGACAATAATAAAGTTAAAAAAATAATTAATGTCCTTTTAATTTTCTAAAACAATAGATAAAATTAAACAAAATTTATTCTTTAAAACAACAATTATTTTGAAATAGGAGTAATTTCTAGGAACCATCTCCAATTTGACAGAGGATATAGTTGTATGCCAGAACTCTTGTTTCTCACTTTTTTTTCTAATAAATTCATTCATTAAAAAAATTGAAAGTCACTACATTTTAATGAATTCATTCATAAAATAAAAAGATTTGAAAGTCACTAAATGAATTACTAGTAGTAAGAGATTTAAATAAATTATAGAAAGATTAAAAGTTTAAATCCTCCTAAGGTCATTGAAATTAAGAAAAAGTATAGTTCCCATGCATTTTAATTTCATTATTTAATTTTATATTCTAATTTGATTTTAGACAGTTGTAATCAATGCTGAAGTTACTAACTATCTCAGTATGTAAAGTTCTATATAGGTAAATGTAAGGACCTAATATCAAATCTTTTCTTTTCTTTACCTTAGGTCTCCCCAACTGTAGTGTGGGTGTTATGTTGACGTGTGTAAGTTAATTATCGATTAAAATATGTAGGGTTTCTCAAATCTGTTATCTCATAAAAAGGAAAATAACTTAATCAACCGCCGATAATAATGTATCAATTGAGAAGAATAACCAAACTTTCAAAAATAGAGAGGATTTTCTTGAAAACATATTTTGCTTCGTCTATAATAGCTTCCCTGTTTCATCAATCATTAATTAAGATTAACCGCCTGCTATTACCATTTTAAAACTTGATTAGACTACCGCAACTAATCAAACAATGACCAAGAAAACTCATTATCTAATAACTTGTGGTTAGCTAGGTAGGGTACTCTAAAGTATTTTATAAGGCAATGTAACCTGATATGAAGTAACATCTGCTTTGTTTATTATTTTACATTTTTCTTCCAATTCACTATAGTTCAGCTTAAAGTCGTAGGTTCGGTATGTGCTTAGTCAAGTAACATTTGGTAGATTTGACCGAGTTTTGGGATATATATATATAGGAAAAAAAAAGTCATATGTTGATTATGCTCAAAGAATAATATAGTAGTTGTAATATAATTTTGGAATATCTATTTCATAGAGAAATAAATTAAAAGAATAGTTAAAGGAACAAAAAATTTAAAAAAATATTAAATAATTAATAATAAATAAAGTTTAATTTCAAATGTAAATTAAAGTAAAATAAAGTAAATAAATTGAATTTCTACTAGATGTAATATGATTAAGGTTGAGAATTTATCAATATTAATTTTAACATTAACTATATGAAATTATTTTATCTAAATAACTTTACTCATTAACATCTAGCGATAAACATGTGATAATAGAAAATTTATTAATAAAATATTAAAAAATAATAAAATATATGATAAAATATTTTTAATTAATAGTAAATTATCAAATTATTAAATATATTCATAAAAAATTATAATTGATATTTAATAATTATTATTAATACTCAAATAATATAAATAAATTATAAAATATGTAAAAAATATAATTAAATTCATCTAAAAATTTATTCATATAATTTAATAAAAAAATAAAATTAATAAATATAAAATTTTAAAATAAAAAAAAATAATTTTATATAATAATATCAAAATAATTACAATTTTATCATCTTTTTAATAAAAAATTTAATAAAATATAATAAAATTAAAATATAATTAAATTATCTCACTAATATTTTAAATTTATATATATATATATATGTATCAAGTGCTGTTGCAACGTCATGTCCTTCTTCTTTTCTTTTCTTATTTTTCCTTCATCTCTCTCATTGTTACATGTGACTTTGTGCGGCGCAGCTTTTTTCCAATTCTCTTTTGAGCCACTGTGTGCCTCGTTCTCTCCTTTCTTTTTGGCTGTGCGCACACAGTATTTATGCGGCACTACTTAATCAAATTAATGAATTCATAAAGTGATTAAAAAAATTAAAAAAAAATTAGACTCAAATTTTATTTTATTTTTTATAATTTTCTTTCCACCACCTCATCATTTAGTTAAAGTTAAATTTCTTTTTTTTACAATTTGATTGGACCATCCTTGTTAAGTATAATTTGGACTTCACTTTTATCTTTTTGTCTATTTTTTATTTATATTAATTTATAAAATAAAATAATTAAATAATGAGATCAAATTAATTAAAGTAAATACAAAAAAATTATTAAATTTAAATATCTAAAAAATGCTTAAAAATATTCTAAAGTAAATAAAAATTTAATTTAAAAATATACATTAATTTTAATCATTTTTATTTTTATTTTAATATTTTAGTCTAATAATAAAATATTTAAAGAACACTTTCGTATGCTCATGAAATGATTACCAAACCCTTTTACTAACTTAGTTTACTGAGTAGGGACAAAAGATAACTTCCATTGATATTACTAATTTAAGAAAAAGAAATAAGTTTCCATTTTCATTTTTCTTCCGCTCCTTTTAATTAAACAAGTGATATATGCTTCCCGTCTCTCTTCCTGTTCAGGAACCTCTAACTCTTTAAGGTTAAGTAGAGAAATATTCTCTCGTCTTTTTCAATCTCCTTCCTAGCCATATATCTGGATTAAGTCATTTCACCGTAAAGAATTGAAGGCCATTAATAATGTAGAGGTAGTCTCATGTAAACTGCCATTGCACCACTATTTGTCGTAAAATAATTTATTAAGTAAAATCCGTTTTTCAAGTTTTGCTGCTGGAAGAATAAGTTGTATGAATTAAATAAGTTATCCTATATTTGATCGATTAAATTAAATACAAGTAAAAGCCCATCCTGCGGCTTGATGTACATGTGTAGCGTCAAATCATATATGTAATATAATATTTTTTAGTGTAAATTCTAAAATATTCAAAAATTACATTGAATTTTGACTAATTTAAAATTGAGTAGAGTCGAATTATAAAAGTGTATAACTCTCTCAACAATTATATTATATTATAAGCAATTAATATAAACAATGATATAAGCAATATACACAAGATCACAATGAATGTTTATTGCATTTATAAAGATATATGTATAAGGTTCCCTTCATACATGAACGTGCTACACATCTTAGTAAATTTCCTTACACTTATTGGTTAAATTATTAACAAACTGAAGATAACAAGTAAAAAATTGAGTAAATACATAATTTAATCCCCAAAATATATTTCTTGTGCGCTTTTAATATGTGGAAGTTTGGTTGTGTACAAAGTAGTTCCTAAAATTTTATAAATACTAACAAGTTAGCCTTTTCGCCAGTTGCTCTTCAAAAACCTTAACATAAGTGTACATGTGAAACATTATGAGAGAGATACGTGTGCACTTAACGTGTCAAATCAACTTCTCCCTTATGCTTTGTTTGTTTCAAGAGAAAATGAGTGGAAAGAAAATGAGAGAAGAGAAAATGGTAGGAATATTCTATTTTCTTCAGTTTGGCAGTGGAGAGAAAATAGAGAAGAGAGAAAAGTTGGGCGTGGGACCCACGGTTTCAGTTTTCTCTCCTCATTTGCGCAGAAAATGGAAGAGAAAGTATGATATCAAGTAAAATGACCATTATACCCCTACATTTATATCAAAATTCCCGATACCCCCTTCTGCTTCTTCTTCCTCTTGCTGTGCGACAGAGCCCCTTCTTCTTCTTCCTCTTGCTGTGCGGCGTGGGCGGACGTCGGCTGGGTGGCTGGCTGACCGGATCTGAGCACGAAACATTATCGACGACGCGGGTTCTGGTTCGGGCGGATTCTGGTTCGCAGGTTCTGGTTCTCGGGTTACAAGTATCGGGACGCGGGTCGGGTTCGTTCCGGTTATTTTGGTTCGACGGCGGCTTATGTAAGTCGGATCCAGGGTGCTCGCACGCGTGAGCTCGTCACCAGCTGGCGCCGCTTACCGCTCCTCGCACGCAAGGCCACAGCCTCAATCGCACCGCGTCTGTGGGACTGTGAGGAAGGGGACGTTGGGGGGTGGGGAAGGGAAGGGAAGGAGAAGGGAACGTTGGGGAAGGAGACGTTGGGGGTGGGGGAAGAGGTTCGGGAACGTTGGGGGTGGGAGGAAAAGCGGCAAATTTTTTTTTATATATATATTAAAATATATTTAATAAAATTTGATATAAATATTATATAATTATAAATAACAAATCAAAAAGATTTATTAAATAAATAATTTCAAATTAAATTTTTATAATTTGGTGTTAATAAATTAAAATTTTGTAATTAATATTTAATATAATTTTTTTTAAATTTATAAAAAAAATATTTATAGATTAAAATAAAATTAACTTTTGTTTATAATTAATTAATTATGATAAGCATATATATGTTATTTTATATAATTATAAATTTTTTTTCGTTTCTCATTTTATATAATTATAAAATGTATTTATTTACTTAATATAAATTTAAAAATGTATAATTAAAAAATATAATAATATATTTATATTTTATTATACATTTAATAAGGGTAAATATGTCATTTTATAAAATTATATATTATATTTTTTTATTTTTTATTCAACTCTCATTTTCTTTCTCTTCATTTTCTCTTCATCCAAACATTAAGAGAAAAAATATATTTTTCTCTTTATTTTCTCTCTTCTCATTTTCTCTCTTCTCGTTTTCTCTCCTCATCCAAACAAAGCATTAGAGTTTTTTAATGGGAGGACTAACTTTTTAGTACTTACAAGGACTATTTTGTACATAACTAAATTTTTAAGGATTATAAGTGTACAAAATATATCTCTCGGGGATCAAATTATGTATTTACTGTATAAATATTTATAGGGTACAACTTAGTGTAATTAAATAGCTGCAGGTGTGTAATGTAATTAATAGAAAGTCACTGACAATTTGAAGACAAATTACTAGAGCTTGCCTATATTTTTCATTCAACACTTATTTGCTTTAGATAGTAAAATGCTCAAAAGCAAAAAAGTAAAAGGAGTCATAGGCTACACTTGTATGTATCTTTCCTGTAAGTCCTATGGCAGCCAAAGCAATGCCATGCAATATGTGTAATTGTGTATACGTTATGCTAGCCTCCCACCAACTATCAATTGATTTGAGAGAGAGAGAGTGAAAGAAAAGAGATAAAAAAAATCATTGAGGCTGCGATGGTCCCCGTGTCTGCACTAGAAAGGAGAAACGACATAGTTAGGCAACCATGTATATAGTTTTGAAAGTTTGCTATTGAATTGAAGATGAAGGGGAGAAATGAGAAATTAGAGAAATACCTAATAATTTAATAAAGACTTTTTTTATTAGATATTTTCACAAGTATTATTTTATTAACCTTTAGATATTATTATAATTAAAAAATTCTTTTAATAATTATCTTTTTCACAATTTAAACTTTTTCTATAGTTTAAATTTTGGTCATCTCTTTAAAAATACAGTTTACTTTTCATTACACCCGATCCAATTTAATAAAGACTCTGTGTTTATTCATTTTATTAGAAACATTGCTTGCCAAGGAAAAATAATAAAAAAATGCGGTTGGTGCCTTTCTATAAAGAAAGTATGGGCAAGTCAACATTACCGGCCAATTAACCAGTTACTTTAATCGTTTATTTATAAGAGAAATTTTTAAATAGGTGTGATTTTTAAGTAGATATTTAAATTATTATTTGATATATATAAAAATATTATTAAAAATTAATATAATTTTATAATAATTTTATTTATTTATATCAAATAGTAATTTAAATACATACAATAAATGATATCTACCTAATAATTACTCTATTTATAATTCATGCATAGCTTGCAGTCCTCGATCAAATCCAAATCCG
Source organism: Ormosia semicastrata (assembly GCA_029884595.1). Taxonomy (NCBI): domain Eukaryota; kingdom Viridiplantae; phylum Streptophyta; class Magnoliopsida; order Fabales; family Fabaceae; genus Ormosia; species Ormosia semicastrata. The sequence goes on from JAQQTO010000041.1 coordinate 12,162,792, forward strand.
CGTTGCAAAGCGTACTTGGGTCGCATTCGTCCATAAAATCGATAATTTACCAGATATCTATTCGCATCCCGTTTTGTACTATCATTTAGATATTAGTAATTCAGTGTAAATAATTAATAATTAATGTATATTATATAATAAATAAGGATATTAATTAATATTTAAATAATTAATAATTAATATATAAATAATTAATAACTAAAGTGTATTATGTAATAATTGGATTTAGCATAATTATTACAAAAAATTATTATATAATTAATATATATCAATCGTTAATTATTTATACAATAATTAATATTTCTAATCATCATACAATATATGTTAATTATTAATTATTTATACATAAATTATTAATGTGTAAATAATATGCGAAAAAATGTGCAAATAGACTTTCCATATCTTATTTAAACATAACCCTTTATTTTTAATAATTTCAAATTTCTCAAGAAGGTGAATTGGAATAATATCAAATCAAAATACACCAACCAAGATGAGTAGTTGGTTTTAAATGGTAAAAAACGAAACTATATATAGGGTTGCACTGCCTTTCCTAAGGGCAGTACCAAAGCCCACTTTGTAGTGAAGTTGGGGGAAAGATGGGGTCTCTAATGGCCTCTGCTATCCTCACTCTTGTATTAGCAATAGTCTCTCTCAGCTTGCCATCTCAAATATCAGCAGACAACTACGTCTATTCATCTCCACCACCACCACCTAAGCCATATTACTACCCCTCTCCACCACCACCCGTGCACTCACCTCCACCACCATACTATTATTACTCTCCTCCACCGCCAGTGCACTCACCTCCACCACCCTACAAGTACCCATCTCCACCACCACCAGTTTACAAGTACAAGTCACCTCCTCCTCCCTACAAGTACCCATCTCCTCCACCACCACCCTACAAGTACCCATCTCCACCACCACCAGTTTACAAGTACAAGTCACCTCCTCCTCCCTACAAGTACCCATCTCCTCCACCACCACCCTACAAGTACCCATCTCCACCACCACCAGTTTACAAGTACAAGTCACCTCCTCCTCCCTACAAGTACCCATCTCCTCCACCACCACCCTACAAGTATCCATCTCCACCACCACCAGTTTACAAGTACAAGTCACCTCCTCCTCCCTACAGTACCCATCTCCACCACCCCCACCTAAGAAGCCATACAAATACCCATCACCACCACCACCAGTTTACAAATACAAGTCTCCTCCTCCCCCTACAAGTACCCATCTCCTCCACCACCACCCTACAAATACCCATCTCCTCCGCCACCAGTCTACAAGTACAAGTCACCTCCTCCTCCCTACAAGTACCCATCACCTCCTCCACCACCCTACAAGTACCCATCTCCACCACCACCAGTCTACAAGTACAATTCACCTCCTCCTCCCTACAAGTACCCATCTCCTCCTCCACCACCCTACAAGTACCCATCTCCACCACCACCAGTCTACAAGTACAATTCACCTCCTCCTCCCTACAAGTACCCATCTCCTCCTCCACCACCCTACAAGTACCCATCTCCACCACCACCAGTTTACAAGTACAAGTCACCTCCTCCTCCCTACGAGTACCCATCTCCACCACCCCCACCTAAGAAGCCATACAAATACCCATCACCACCACCACCAGTTTACAAATACAAGTCTCCTCCTCCCCCTACAAGTACCCATCTCCTCCACCACCACCCTACAAATACCCATCTCCTCCGCCACCAGTCTACAAGTACAAGTCACCTCCTCCTCCTTACAAGTACCCATCACCTCCTCCACCACCCTACAAGTACCCATCTCCACCACCACCAGTCTACAAGTACAATTCACCTCCTCCTCCCTACAAGTACCCATCTCCTCCTCCACCACCCTACAAATACCCATCACCACCACCACCAGTTTACAAATACAAGTCTCCTCCTCCCCCTACAAGTACCCATCACCTCCTCCACCACCCTACAAATACCCATCTCCTCCGCCACCAGTATACAAGTACAAGTCACCTCCTCCTCCCTACAAGTACCCATCACCTCCTCCACCGCCCTATAAGTATCCATCTCCTCCACCCCCAGTTTACAAGTATAAGTCTCCTCCTCCTCCTCCTGTCTATTCCCCACCTCCACCACATTACATCTATGCCTCACCTCCTCCCCCTTACCACTACTAGATAGTGGTTTAGCGTATTGCATTCCATGGTAGTTAAGCTTCTTCATACAACCTATTAAAAGAGCAATGATATTTGCATAAATTTACACTTAAATACTTCTTGTATATAATCACATGCAAGCCATTAAATAACAACTTGATCCCACTTTAACATTTTAAGAATCATCTAAATTGTACATTGTCATATAGTTTATGCAAGTATCTTTTCCCTTATCGATGTTATTTCAAAAAGTTTTTTCATGTTCTAACGAAAGTATGAAATACTAGTCTGTTTGGTCTGAGAATACATTTTTTTTTGGCTTTCATTTTTTGAAATTGTTTTCATTTTTTAATTTTCAAATTTTAAAAACGTGTTTGGTTGATGTAATTTTTATTATAATTACAAATTAAGTTGTCATGGCGTTTTGAACTTCCCGTCTCTTTTTTATGAGTTTTTGAGAAGGATATGATCATTTGTTATTTTCAGATTTGGCTTCATTTTTAAGAAACGTGTCTTAAGAAATATTTTCATTAAAATCAAACTAAACATATTTTTAAGTCTACTTTTATTATTATTGAAAATGAAAATAAAAATAAAAATAAAAATAAAAATAAAAATACATATACAAATCAAGCACACTCTGTATAGTGTTAATAGCCTAATAACAGCATCTTAGCCTGCATTAATGTTTAATATAAAATCATTTTTTCATTTATTGATATGGTTGAGGGACTGATAGACTAGTAATATATTCATGTGTGTGTATTTTTGTAGGATTTGAAGAATATGTGCAAATAAAGTAAGCGATGGAAAGCAAGAAGAACCACTTCGCAATTACACAAGAAAGAGAAGGGAAGCAAAGTTTCCGCCTTTGTCTTTTATGAAAAGAGAAGTGTCAAATAACTTTCGTTGATAGGATTGCTTTTACTCATTTATCTTTCGTTCGTTTTGTTCATGAATTATTATTATTGTGTATTTGGACAGTTGTAAGGGACCGCTTTGCTCTACTGTCATTGAATAATACATGCATGCATTGTGGCTTTCAACCTGCTGTGTTTGCAAGGGGTTGCGAAGCAAATTATATAATAAATAAAAATAAATATTTTCTCTCTCACTATTTATATATTTATCTGCGTTTGGAATTGGTCCACTTTTAAAATTTGTGGACGCGAATCAAGAGTTTCTGACCAATAAGAAACGGGACAAAGAAGGAGTGTGAAAAGGAAAGAGTTGTGCTATATATCACGATAGATTGTCATGCAAGCACCGTTGGCATATTTGTCGGTGTTATATGTATATGGGATATCTTTGTATCATACAAAATTAATATTAAAAGTAATTATAAAAATCATAAATTTTTCAAAAAAATAATTTTTTTTTTATTTCTTAAAATATTTCTCACTTGTTAATTGAGAGACTAATCTCTTGAGATATGATCAAATATTTAAGCGAAGACTCTTCACAACTATATTATTTTTATACACATGAATTATGAGATCGAATATAAAATTACATGTTTAAAAAACTTAAATTTCTTCTACTCAAATCAACACACGTTGGTTTCAAAAAAATAACTTTGAATGAGTATTATAATATTAAACTATATTTACAATAATTATAAAAACATTTAAAAATCAAAGAGTCTTATTATTTCAATATTATAACAAATAATGATATCATATTTAATTATTAGGGTAATATATAATATAATAATTTATAATAGAAGGTATTTGGCTTCCAAAAAAATCTAATCCACTAATAAGGGTTGAGTGGTGGTAAGCAAACCGTACTCTTAAAAAAAAAACCAAGGTTCAAACTCTAGAAAGACAATTGTTGAGAAGCCTCTCAGTTGTGATAATGACCAATGAGTTAGTTTTATAGTAATTCTTATAGAATACCTTAGTCAAATATATATATCTTTTAAAAAATCATTGATTCTTCTCCATGTAAAAAGAGATTTTTCAACAAGTATCTTGTAGGTATTGGTTAAAAAAATGGAAATAAAAGTATTAAGTAAAGAATAAAAACATTTATTAAATTGAGAACACAAAAAAAAACATTTAATACTTATTTTTAAGTAATTAAAAGTATTTAATAAAGAATATTACATGCTCATTACCCTTTAGTAAAACCCATGTAAAAATATCACAAAAAAATTATTGTTATTGCTGAACCTGCTTCTGCACTCAAATAAATTGATTTTTGGTGCTTCGAACTTGATCCAGTCAATATAAAGAGAAACCATCAAGATGAAATGGATGATTATAGTAAAATTATTTGTGCACTTAAGCGGGATCTGAAGGTAATAAAGCCACACCAAGCAACCTATTTATTTGCTACTTTTAACATAGAACAATATGTGAAACCGGAAAAATTCGTATGGGTTCGAGGAGTTAGAGAAACTACCTTGTTCTATATCACTAAATATGTACCACTTTGATTATAGAGTTGAAAATATAATTAAAGAGAGATAATAATGACTTACATAATTAAAGTATATGTTCAATAATACTAAAAAAGAGCTAAAAGCACTTGATGAAAGTTGGTAATGATAATTTATGTTAAGAGTTTTGTTATATTCTTTTAAAATATTTTTTAATATTTTTTATTATTTAATAAAAATATATTAAATAAAAAATTAAATATAATTAATATTTTAAAAATATAAAAATATTTTAAATTTTTTATTTAATAATTAAGAGAATTATTAAGAAAAAAAATTAGAAGAGCGTTCGTACTATTTTTATATGGCAATAACTGCAAATTAATTGGAGCCGCGTGAAGAATGATTAAATGTGATTAAATGGCTTTGAATGAAAGTTGGTAATGAAAATAGCCTCTATAAAAGGATAATACGTGGTGATGAGTCTTGGCTGGGTTGGAGACTTGTCTTTTCCATGAATTTATAATCTGAATTCAACTCCAATGTTCTATTTACTTCTATCTCATGATTGATCTCATCACAACCTTTTGTTTTGTCGCCTACTTTCTTTTTATTCAAAAAAAGAAAAAATTTACACAAGGGAGATGCTAGTACTTAAAGACAGGAAGAAAATAAGTACGAAAGTACAAGCCACATCCAAGACTACTGTACTGTTTAATTTTGATTTTATAATTTTTTTTTTAACTAGCGTAACTCAGATGACTAGATAATGTTCGGTAATAAATACTAATGTGTATCTGAATAAGCAAGAGTTGGTATTTTGTTACTTGTGCAGTAATAATAGAGCGTATTGAAATAAGGATTGGGGAGAGTTGATACATATAAATGCATTTTAACATTCAAGTTAGGTTATATACAATTAAGATTTATATTAGAGAGTGATAATTATTTGTAGAAAGTGATTGAACTTGGTATTTATAAAAGTTAGATTGAAAAATATGTTTCCTTAATAGTTATAGATGATCCTTATAAAATCGTAATATTGATACTGTAATTATAAGTAGTCAAAGATAATTATGAGTGTTATTATTACACAAGATCATGATTGATAATAATAGATAATCTTAGGATTTATCAATTATGCAAATCTCGTAGTAATGTTGCTATCACTTAATGTCACGTGATCTAACATCTATTGTACAGGGATCTCAACAGTATACCATGAATTTTTACAAGAGTGTCAATGACGTACTCCGATTAGAAGCGTGTTGGGTTGATTCATGAAACTAATGTCCCGGATCACGGTTTAAAATAGATAGATAAAAGTTTATAATGTTGATTTGGTGTTTATAAAAAAAATAATGTTGATTTTTGTAATTTTTCTTTAATGTATTAGTTTTTTCTAGATAAAACTTTTATATACTCCATTCATTTTGTTAATTATAATTAAAATTACCTTCAACGGTTATATCAAAGTAGGTTACAAGTTTGTAATAACTTAATTGGGTTAAATCTTGTCCAAAAAAAATCTTCATTGGGTCAAAAGCAATTATGTAATTTCAAAATTAAATTATTTAACTTGTTTTAACATATAAATGATTTAATTTTAATTAATTGTTAGTATAAAACTTATATCATCTTTTAATCATGTTGTTATATAATTAAAATAGTTTAATCACAATAATAATAGCATATCGAATATTTAAAATTAATTAACTATAAATCACTCTTTCACGTGAGAATTCATGGTCTTTGTCTTGTTTTTTGGTTTTAATTTAAGACTAGATCTACACCTTTTCGAATGTTGGATTAATCACCATTTAAACATCGATTTAGTTCTCACTACAAAATATTTTCAGTGAATTTCAAAAGTACAACAGGTAAAATCCGTCCATAAAATAATATTGCATTAGAAAAATACACATTAAAAATATCGATAGTGGGTCAGATTTTATGATGGCAAGTTTGTCACTTTTCTCTTTGTTTTCCCAACAACTTTGGACACTTCTTATAACGGACATTATTGAGACATGACAAACGCCCTACTATCCAACATATCCTTTATAGCTCTAGTGCCACTTGACCCTATGGGTAGGTGAGATCGGCATGATGAGAATTGGGTTTTTTTTATGTGTAAGAAATTAAAACAAAGAAAATTGAAAGAACAAAAAAGACCAAAGCTTACTGTCTAATGAAGACAGTGTCTATGGAATCTGTAAACAAAAAAGAAGACACATCCGAAGGGCAAGAGGTGAAAATCTCCAAAGCATTTGTTATTCCAGCACCTTTTTTCGCAAGCTTGTCAACTACAGCATTGCCCTCCCCTTAGAATATGTTGAAACTCGGCAACCATATTAACTAAAAGAAGCTTAATCTTATGCAACAGGACCGCCTGGGGATGAGAAGGACTGGATCCATTAGCAATCAGTTCCAAAGTTGTAGTTGAGTATTCACAAATGATGTGAATGCAACCATTCCTCTGAGCCAAATTAAGACCTTGCCAAATAACATGTAACTCAGCACCTAAGTTTGTAGTAAGTCCACAGTAGCCAGAATAACCAATAACCCAGTTAGCATTTGAGTCACGAATTACTTCCCCAAACCCAAATTTTCCCGGGTTGCCTAAGGAACTGCTATCTGCATTCAACTTGAAAGCATGTTAAGGAGGATAAGACCAGCACACTTGACGGGTTTGTCGTTGCCTGGTACCCGCAGCATCATTAGAAATAATTTGGATAAGACCATGGATTTGAGCAGCTACTGAATGACTGCTCCACACGACATCTTGGAATACCTCCATGTTCCTTGCCTTCCAAATAAACGAGCAGGCAGCAACAAAGGTAATCCCGTTCGTCCCTCTACAGTTGGTTCTGATCCATTCTGAAATATCCTGATGAGAGTTCTAGAGTATATGCCCCCAGTTAAGCATATTCCACACTTGTGAAGCTTTATAGCAATCCCCCAACAAATGAGCAATAGTTTCTTGAGCCGCACCGCACTTGAAACAAGAAAAATCAGAAGACAAATGTCTTTGACAACGAAAAACGTTAGTGGGTATGCTCTTGTGATCCAAGAGCCAGAGAAAGTGTTTGATATTTTCTAGTATTTGGAGAGACCATACCCAACTTGCATTAACATCCATAGCACTAAGGGTTGAATGAGCTCTAGTTAACCAACCATAAGCAGTTTTGGCTAAATAAATCCCATCTAAAAAAGCATCCCAAATCACTACAACATTAAGGTGCTCATCAAGCATAAGACTCCCAATGAAGTCCTTAACTTCAGCTGTTAGTGGCGTTGCTAACAAATTCCAATGCCACTTCCCATTTTGATACAAGTCCGTAATAGTTAAGTTAACATCTTGTATGTGCATATAATCGACCTTGTTACACATAAGTCCTGCACTTGACCACTTATCATACCAAAGAGATAAATTCCCAGCTCCCACTCTATAACGAAATCCATCTTGAAGGTAAGGTGTTGCCTTCGTAATAGAATACCAAGCATATGAAGGGCTATGATATTTCCTCGAAGAAAATAGAAAAATTCTTTAGATATTTAGCCTTCATTGTTTGGACCCAAAGCTTTTCAGAAGACTGAAGTAAAGACCAAATATGTTTCCCCAACATAACAATATTTGCCTCTCGAGAAGTACGGATTCCCAGTCCACCTTTGCTCTTTGGTTTAATGACAGTATTCCAGTCGACCCAATGAGAAGATCTACCACCCCAAATAAAAGCACGCATGGTCCTATCAATAGCATCACAAAACCCCCTCAGGGAGCCACATATTTTGCATAGCATAAATAGGAATAGCATTGAAAACAGATTTAGCTAGAGTAACCCTCTCTGCTCTATTAAGAAGTTTAGATTTCCAACTAGCTAATTTTGACTGAATGCACTCCAAAATGGAAGAGAACTGAGAATTCTTGACCATACTAGTAAGGAGAGGAAAACCCAAGTAGTTATTAATGTTCACAGTATGATGATACCCCAAAATGCTTGTGAATTTAGTAATTTTCCTTCTTGGAACATTTTTGGAAGTCATAAAATGAGACTTCTGCACATTAATTTTAAGACTAGAAGCTTTGCAGAAATCAAAGAGAATTTTTTCAACCAAACGAACTTGAGAAGCCTCTGCTTTGGTAAATAGAAGACAGTCATTAGCAAAGAACAGATGGGATATAGCTGGCGCCCCTCTAGAAGCCTTGATAGGTTTCCAATTCCGCTGCTGAACCTGCTCTTGAATCAGAATAGCAAGCTTTTCCATGCATGACACAAATAAATATGGAGACAAAGGGTCCCCCTGACGGAGACCATGAGTAGGAGCAAATCTTTCAAGAATCTCATTATTCCACTTTAAAGACAAAGAAGTGGAAGTAGTGCAGTTCATGATCAACTTGATGATATTAGAAGGAAACCCAAACTTCGCAAGAGTAAGGCGCAAGAAACCCCAATCAACTTTATCATACGCCTTTTCAAAATCAATTTTGTAGAGAATAAGAGCCTCTTTACCTTTTTTCTTATGCATGGTATGAGTAATCTCCTGGGCAAGCAAAGCATTATCACAAGTACCTCTTCCTTGAATAAAGCTACTCTGGCAAGGACCAATTAAATCATTGAGATAAGGCCTAATCTTGTGGACAAGAACTTTAGAAATAGTTTTCAGAAGGACATTGCACAGGCTAATAAGTCGAAAATCCTAAGACCGGTAAGGTTGTCAGTCTTTGGAATAGGGACAATAAGAGTATGAGCTAACTCTTCATTAAAATCACCAGTAACAAAAGCCTAAGCCACCAAATCCCAAAGATCATATCCAACAGTATCCCAAAAAGACTGGTAGAAGATAGGCTGAAACCCATCTGAGCCTGGAGCTTTATAAGGCCTCATGGAGAAGATAGCAGTCTTCACTTCTTGCATAGACACGTGTCTTAACAAATCTTCAAAGCAATTTTGAGGTATAGTGGGGATGTTATTAAGCCTCAAACCTTCAGGATTGTAATGAGTACTGTTCTGGAAAAGCCTCTTGAAAAAATTCTGAGCTTCCCATTGTAACACCTTGTCATCAGAACACCAACAACCATCTAACATAAGACCAGACACCTTATTCCTTCTCCTCCTGATAACGGCTTGGGTATGAAAAAATTTAGTATTACGATTACCAAATTTAACCCGATTTTCTCTAGACTTCTGAAACCATAACATCTCCTCCCGGGCTAGAACCTGATCATGTTGTTTCTGTAAGTCCCTATCCAATATAACCATATCAGATGAGTAAAGATAATCAAGCTGTTTATGAACACCACGAAGACGTGCTTTAATTAATCTTTTATGGCAGAAAATATTCCCAAAAACTTCTTCATTAAATTTAACAGACTCCTCTTTGACATTATGAAGCTTAAATAATGTTGTACCGAAAGACTTAGTCCATGTATTTTTCACCACATTTCCATACTCAGGATGCATCAACTAGGCTGCCTGAAAGTGAAACATTTTAAGCTTCTTGGTACAAGACTTGTTACAACTAATCAGAAGAGGATTATGATCTGAATTATTAGGGGACAAAAGTTCCACCAAAGCATGAGGAAAGAGATTCCGCCAATCCGCATTCACTAAACATCTGTCAAGCCTTTTCCTAATATGGAAGCCATTCTGTATATTCCTTCTCCAAGTAAAAAAATCCCCCACCATCTCCATATCCATAAAATGACAAACATCAACCACTTCTGTGAATTTTTTAGCCCTTCTTTGATAAAAATTTCCTCCTATGACTTCAGAAGGACTAAGAATTTCATTCATATCCCCAACTACCATCCACTGCCCATTAATGGAGTTTCCCAAACTAATTAGATGATCCCATAAAGAGTTTCTGATGTTAGGTACTGGAGATGCATAAACAGCAGAACAAAACCAAATAACATTACGTTCCCTGATGCTGAAAGTAATGCATTGGAAATTAGAACTTACCAGCTAGAAGGACACATCATTGGAGGAAGACAGCATCCAAATTCCCCCTGAGTGGCCCCTAGCCTCTTGAATAAAGATGGGTTTATAACCCAAAGACTCCCACTTTTTCTCCATAGCTGAAAAAATAGTATGAGTCTCATAAATAAACAAAATAGATGGGTGGTATCTTTTCACCAAATCTTTAACATGTCGCCAAGTGCACCTATTAGTGGCACCTCAAATATTCCAGGACAAGATAGAAAAATCCTTGAATAACTCCATAAAGATAGAGGTGTAAAAAAAGGCGACCTAGCGTTGACCTAAGAGGAAGGTTGGTCAACATGCTGATCACTCTGTTCTCCTTGCAGCTGAACGGCCTCCATGCGAGAATCATGAGTAGCACCATTTTCATCCATAAGCATCTCATACCTTGAGCCTGAAACATGCTTCATATCAATGGCAGATTTCGCTCCACCTCCAACATCATAAATAACCACTCCCTTGCCATTGGATTTATTATTTCCAATATCCACATTTTGGCCTTGTATTGGATCCTTCCTACTCTTTCTCGCCAGACTTTTGAAGCATTATTCAAAAGTTTTTCTGTTGTAAGCTCCGTATCCTTCCTGGGCCTTTTATTCTTTAGAATAAATTTTGGAGAGTTTATATTTTGATTTGCATTCGATGTAGGTCCCACCTAACTTCCTTTAGCCATATTTGGTGCAAATATCACATGACCTTTTGCATGACTCCCGCTAGCATCAACTTTAGGACCGTGCGGCTTTGATGAGGAGGGAATATCCTGATATGGCGCCATTTTCTTCTTATTAGCATTATTGGACTTGTTGTTTTTTTTCTTGACCACGAGCCAATCTCCGTGAAGGGGGTCTTCACTACTAGGAGCTTTCTTAGTAACACCACAATCATTGCCCTTTAATGGGTTACTATTATGGTCCCCAATATTTATGCTAATTGATTGTACCTCTTCTGTTATGCCTGCTGCAGCGTTTGGAACCACCGTTGCCGCCGTCAGTTGAGCAACCTCCATCTCCACCGCCTGCATCAAATTATCATCCTTTGTAATCTCTGGTTCCACCTTACTGTTACATTCCCTGGTGAGATGCCCATAACACCCACAAAATGCACATATCCTATGCAGCCCCTCATACTCCACTCGATACCAATGGCCTTGGAGCCAAACCCTCCCTACAACTGGCTTGTTAAGCTCTATCTCCACACAAATCCTAGCATACCTTCCCCTTCTAGCATCTAAAGTATTGGTGTCTACTTTGATTGGCTTTCCAACCACAAAAGCCAAAGCAAGTAGGATGCTTTCATCATAGAAGAAAAGATTAAGGCCCGTGAAGCGAATCCACACCATTGTTCTATCAATGGTGGCTTTGGGAGCAACAAACTCTAGTGTCCATGATTGAACCGTCAAATAATGATCAAAGATCATCCATGGACCTTCCTCCATAACTTTCCGCTTATCCTTTTCCAGATTAAACTTGATCATAAAATACCCATTATCCACATCAATCATATCATAACTAACCTTCAACTTCCATGTTCTATTCAATTTCTCACGTAGAATATTGTAACCAATGTGTTTGCCTAATAGTTTGACGATCAGAGCATCTTGCCATGGGGCACATAACCCTTCAAAAACAGAATTAGCAATATGGACCATAGGCTTCAAAGGATTGCCATCTTCATAAACTATTTTCGCCATATTCTCCTTTAGCAAGTCAACTTTTGGGCGAGAGGGAATCTTATCTTTATTCATCATCACCTTATCTCTGAACGAAACTGGATGAGTATTAGTACCTCCACCACCATTCGGAGGTTCGTTGCCGGAGCTCGAGCCACCCAAAGGGCATGCAGAGAAAACGAAGTTCGTGTGGTTCTCCATAATTTAATTGGGTTTATTTGTATCTTTCCTTTTTATGGATTATTTTTTTTTAACAAATGAAAAGGTAAATTAATAATTAAATAAATAAATAATAGACATATCATGCTTTAAGAATGTTGATGCATCAAGTTGGGTCAAGTTTAATTTAATTCAATTTTAACTTAATATTATCATATTTAGTATAAGATATTAATTTAAGTTAAGATGTTTTATTCGATTAAAAAATTAAAAAAGAAATTTATCCTTAACTAAAATAAAATTTGTAAGATTTAAAATATTTTATAATATTAAATTAAATCAAATTAAATTGACTTGAAAGTATGATTCGAACCCAATCTTAAAATATATTAAACCTAATTTTTAAAAGTCAAATCCAACTTAATTAGCTTAAGATCAGAATTATCATACCAGTTTGATCACGAGCACCCATATCATCCTCTCTGTAATTATGCTCTCAATAGAAAAAAAAATTACAAGTAAGATCAATTCGAATAAATCATAAGTGCTTTATTATTCATTTACTCACCTCCAACATTTCTACTGTCCAGTTTTTTCTTTAACATTCAAGAGTAGCAACCAATATTGTTGAAACAAATGTCCAAGATTAATTTTGGTTACCAATTATTATATGAATCCTCCTCCTCTTTGTATTTATAAGGTTGTTTATGCTCTCAATAGAAAGGAATATTTTCAAGGAGGAAAAGGCCATTACAATCAATGACCTTAGTTTTTTTTTTTTTGAGTTTTCTCATTATTTGTTGTGCCTTCTTTCTCACTCTTTGTGATGCTTTCTCTTCATTTGTAATGTTTTGGTTCTCTTTTGTTAGATTTTTTTCTCATGAAAACTGCTGTCGGTATCCTTTGGCGACAACCATCTTCGTCCTCTTCCTTTGTTTTTTCTTAGTTTTGAATTTATCTAAATCTATAGATCTAAGAAGTTTGATTTATAAATTTTCCAGAGATGTCTCCTGTTATGGTAGATATGAAATTTCTAACCTTGATTTCTTATATCGATAGCATGTTTGGCTTACGAAATAGTCAATGACGGAGCTAGATCCTAAAATTTTTATTATTTGAGGAGGCCAAGCTAAAGAAAATAAAATAAAAAATAAATAAATGATAATGTATTTTAAAGAAAATTTTGGGGGGGTGGGGGAGGCCAAGGCTTCCCTTATACTACAAGAGGTGCCACCCCTTGAGAATACTGATACCTTCAGATATGATGAGCAAAGCTACGTACGGATCTTAGAAGTGATGTAGAATAAGCAATGTCTTGGTGCAAGGAAGAAACCTTTTTGGAGTAATTAAGATCAAGACACCCTTAGTTTAATGGGAAAGGCGAATGTAACCTTTTATTTCGTTTGTTTATTCCTTTTAATTCTATTAGATTTCTGCTGGTTGTTTTTGTTATCTTTCTAAACATGTTGAAAGTAATCTTGGAAAACATCCCTTTATGTGTTTTTTAAAATTGTGTTTTTCTCTTCATTTTAAGTAATAAAACCTATCTTATCTATTGAAAAAAATGGGCCATTACAATCAAATGATCAATCATCAAGTGTATTATTATTCATTGATCACCTCCGGCATAGCTATCATCCATTTTTCTTCTTCATAACATTCAACAGTAACAAACAATATTATTGAAACAAATGTGCCAGATTAATTATTTGATTTGGATTTGAAACTCTCATAAACCACAATAATGAGATTTTCTAGGCCAGAGTGATAACGAAGAATAAAAGATTGAATTAATTTTTTTTAAAAAAAAAATAGTCTATACTAAACTACTAATGCTGATTGTTGAACTTCAGCATATCATAACTCACTTTGAAAACGTTTTGTTTATTTTGATGAATTTTTAAGCTCAAGCCTCAAAGCAAATTGAAATCATGGAAGAATTCATGGAAGCATTTCTTTTCCGTGCTTATTTAGTGACTAGCTCTCTGTAAGTCAAACAATTTTTTTCAACAATGTTTCATCAAATAATTTGCGTTGGATAAGTAGACATACAAGATAAGATAAAATTATGAATAAATACATTAGAGAGCACTACTAAAATTTTCAGATTTAGAGATAGAAAAATTTCGTCTCTAAATATTTAGAGACGGAATTAGAGACGAAAATTGATCCATTGCTAAAAGTGGCGTCTCTAATTGCTAGAAATGGAAAAATTAATTCTGTCTCTAAATTAGAGACGAAAAAATTTCATCTCTAAATAAAAAATTCTATCTCTAATTAGAGACGGATATTGTTATTTTAAAAAAATATAATAATGATTAAATTAGAGACGACACTATTCTGTCTCTAATTCCGTCTCTAAAATTAGAGATGACACTATTCCGTCTTTGATATTAAAATTTCTATTTCTAAATATCCAAAATTAGGTTATCAATTTTTTTTTTAAAAAATAGAGACGAACCTATTCCGTCTCTAAAATTAGAGATGGAAAATAGTTGCCTCTAATTTTTCTAAATTATTTTTAATATACTTTTAATTTCATAACTAACCCTTATGCAATTAACCATCACAATAAGACATATAACATAAGAAATCACAATTACTTAACATCATCACAAATATTTGTACCAAAATGCAAAGTAATAATTAATTATCATTACAAATATTTAAATAGTAACTAGAAATATTTAAATTGTCAATGAAAATATAAAAATAAAACTAATCATTGTAAATGACCAGAGTACTACATAAACCAATCTCATCAATACTACATAAACTATGACCAGTACTACATCTAGGTGTTTGTATCCCTATTGTAAATCAGCTGACTTGCGTGGACAGATACCATCCTGATTGAACCTCTAGCCATCAATTCTCTTATAGCCTTCCATGCAAATGATCCATTAATTTGGAAGGTGCATGCAAAATGATGAGAATATATTATTTTCCTTATAGTGCTCATGAATTGACAATCATCCACAATAAAAACCAAATAAAAGATAAGAAATACAGAAGATGTTGTTAATTACGAGTCATCACTACATATAGTTCTTGAATATATATGTGCATGTGCAACAGAGCATAACACAAAAGTTAAAGCAAGACATTGTTGCAACTGAAATTAAGAATCAAGTAAGAAAGATAGTCCTAGACTATACAAAAGGCAGGAGAGCAGGCAGAGACACACAGACAGGAAATTCAGCTTGATGAATCCTTGGTTTAAAGCTTGAATATGACTTAGAATAGCAATCATATTCTCTAGATAATACCAATCAATATAGGAATGCATATATTATACAAGACAACTAATTAAATAACAGCTGCAACTGACTCCTTAACAAAATGCCCAGGTTTACTCACATCACAACTTTTATCATTCCCAATTTAATTTATACAACTACAAAATATAGAACATGCATCAAAATACCACTAACACAAAAGCTATCATCAATATGAAATTATGAATATTCCTTTAAAATGTAAGGAAATGTGGGGGGAATAGAAGAGGTACCCTCAAACGACCAGAGAGAATGGAAGGAGTGATAAGCTTGTATTTGGGTGCCTCAGAGAGGAGCTTGTCATAGGTGGCCTGATCAAATAGCACCATGTTGTTCACTTTGTCATTCTGCTTTCCCTTGCTCCACTTCTGTTAAAACATAAATTTGACTTTAATATCACACACAACACACCTATTTCTCATATTAGTTACATTACCACAAAACTAAGATCTAGTGTTGCCCAATCAGCAAAGTGACAATTACTTATAGAGTTCATACAAACAACAGCCAACGATCCAAATATCCAATGGATGATCATACGGCAAGCCAAGTACTGCATAAAAACATTGAAAAGCCCAATAGTTGGCAACCATATAATATTCAACAAGAAAAAAGAGGTTAGGAATGATGAAATCATAAGTAAGATGGATGTAACTTACTTATTTCAGGAGCACGATAAAAGCAACTCACAAGATATGGTGTAACTTTATTCTTACTACCAAACATGACATTACCAAAGTCACAAGGCTTCAGCACATTTTTAGCCTCGTTCACCTTGTCAAAAAAGGAAATTGTTACAAAAAAAAAGGTCAGAACTCAGAAGAAAATGGATACTTCTTCTTGAGAAGAAACAAACTAACCTATGAAAAGAAAGAATCTAAACACAAAACAGTATTTTGGGCATACCAACATATTATCTGGCTGTATATCGCAATGCAGAACACCACACTTTCGGAGATGCTTTAATGCAATAAAAAGTTATTTTGCATATGCTCTCACAGCAGTTAGCCAAAGGCCAATATTGCGACCAAACTTCTTTAAAACCTCACGCAGATTCATATTAAGAGATTCAAAAACTAAACAAAGGTGATTCATGTACTTGAAACCTGAAAGGAAACGAACATAATGATGCTTATTGTCTGGATCTGTGTAACACCCTGGAAAATATGATAGACTTGTATATGGTTACGGAGGTAGCTTAATACCTGTTGATCATGCCTGTTAAGTTTTATGACTGTCTGAACATGTTTAGTCACTTTGTTATAACACTGTGCGAAATATAGTTATTATTTGCTCTAGAAGTGACTTAAACTACTTAGTTAGTGGAAATAAATGTGGAGAATTTGTTTCTTGGTCACAAATATATTAACTGTGCTACAATTAAAATTTGAGGATAATCGAAGTTAATTTGATATTTTTAAGCATACTGAGTGTGTGTTTTAATACCGGATTAACTAGTCACAAATATGAAAAAATGTGAAAATGGTGAAACAAGATTTTTAATGAATTTCAAGATTTATTTTAAACTTGTTCGAAGCTAAAAATCTAGATTTGGTGAAATTTAGGTGTTCTTAACAGATCGAGATTTTGGTACTTATCTGGAAGAAGCAAAGTTAGACTTTGCCTCTTCACTTATATCCCATGGTAGAATGGGAGAAAAAAATAGAGAAAGAAAATAAAAGAGAAAATAGAGAAAGAGAAACCGTAGAAGAAGGAGAAAGAGGAAGAAAGGGAAAGGGAAGGGAGAGCTTGGATCTTCCATGGCCTATCATTGGCTTCATCTTCATCTTCTTGACCTTGAGGTAGGGGGAAAATTTTTTCTTAACTCATTTTCCTACTCTCTTCATCTTGTTCTTGAGTTATGGCTTGATGTTTGATTTTAGGATTTGAGTTATTTTTGGTTGTTTTGGCTTGAATCTTGTTGTAGGACCTGAGGATGGCTTGTTTATGAGTTGTTGGGTGTATAGAAATGGATTTTCAGCTCTTGTATACCTTTAATCCCTTTTGGTGTTGAGATTGGAGTTTTAGGTTTTTAATTAGATGATTGTCCATGATTAATAGGTTTGAGTGAAATCAAAATGGAATTTAGAGTTGTTATGTGTAGTTGAACCTTGTGGAAGGTTGGAAATCACTTGGATGTGGAGTTTGTGTTTGGAGGAGGAGAAAATTCCACCGGAATAGTGCCCAGACCACAGATGTTGTTGCAGAATGTTTCTGGTTGAGAAACACGGCCCGTGTCCGAAGACACGGGGTGGGCCATGTCTCTCTCTGCCAGTTAAAAATTCATGAATAGTGCTCACAGACGAAAACACGGGGGAGGGGGATATGTCTAAAGACACAGGCCGTGTCTCATTTTGTAATGAGAAATAACTCTTGTGGTCTTCATGAAAGTTGTAGTTCTTTCTCTTAGCTTTCTGATGCCACTGGAATCACCTTGTTTCGACCTCTGTAGCTCAAGTTATGCTCATTTTACTATGTAAAGGTCAAAGGTTGAGATTAAGCAATATGCATTTTTGGTTAGGAAATGCATGATGTTTTGGCATTTTAGAAGGCTAGGAGCCTTAGAGGGATCTTAGATAACCATATTAAGGCGGATTATTAAGGGGTAATGTGTTGGAATATCTTAGGCATCTATAGTGTGGTGAAATGCCATAGGGTAACACTTAGGATTTGACCCATAAGAGGTTGTTTTAGCATTTTTTGTGATGCTGTGATGTGATGGGAATGACACATAGTGTGAGTATATGAGTATTCCTAATTTGAAGTGTGAATGTGTTAAATCAAATGGATTTGTAGTGCTAATTATGTGGGATAATTAGTCATGATTATACACAAATATTGTGTATTATGATGAAATGAGGAAATGAACTTGTAATGCATATAAACCAATTGTGAAACTAGTTACGGGAAGTAATTAGTAATTATTTTGCATAAGATGTTTGAGAAGCATAGATTGGTGAGTAATATCCTCTCTATGTATTTGTTGAAGCACATTGAGGTGAGTAATATCCTCTTTGTGTTGTTTGAGAAGCATAAATTGGTGAGTGATATCCTCTCTATGTGTTTGTACAATAGATTGGTGAGTAATATTCTCTATATTATTTGTGAAACACATTGGGGTGTGTAATATCCTCTTTATATTGATTGAAGCATATTGGGCTGTGTAATATCCTCTCTATGTTGTGAGTAATAAGGTGAGTAATATCCTCTTTGTTTTGTTTGACTAGTGAAGGTGAGTAATATCCTCTGTTATTTTAATGGATAGTGTTGGTGAGTCATATCCTCACTATGCTTGATAATATACATGATGTATGTTTTACTTTTTTGAAAGGTGTGAGCCCCGTAGATGTGAGTGATCTATATTAGATAAGGTGGATTGTATCCTTCCTAATATAAAGTTGATAAGGATGGATTTCCTTGTTCATTATCGATAACTGTGTAGTTGATGGATTTCACTACTCAGAGGGGGGAAGGATTTCCTCTGTGATAATGATGTGGGTGTTTTATATTGGGTAAGGTGGATTGTATCATTCTTAATATAATGTTATTAAGGATGGATTTCCTTGTTCATTATCGATAACTGTGTAGTAGACGAATTTCACTACCCGAGGGGGGGGATGAATTTCCTTTGTGATAGTGATGTTTGCTAGATGGACTTCCAGTGCTTGTTCAAGGTTATGGTTATGACTTCCATTACTTTGTTCAAGTTTCATGCATTCATGACATTACTATGAAATTGGAAGTTCCTGGACATGGTATCATACATTATTCATTTTTATGCTTAGGATATCGCATAGGCATAAACACTAGACATAACTTGGCATAACATGGCAATTGTATAGGCGGTTGCTATCATGACATAATCATGTATTGCAGTTGTATGAGCAATTGCATATCTCTAATATGGAGATGTTGTGTTTGTGTCTCTGAGATGGAGATGTTGTGTTTATATCTCTGAGATGAAGGTATTGTTGATATGTCTCTATGATGGAGACGATGCTTTGGTGTCTCTAGGATAGAGATAATATTTTTGTGAGTATGGTAATTTCTAGAAGACTATTTGTAATAAGTGAGTTTTTATACAAACTTAAAAAAAATGAGAATCTATTCGGAAAGAGAAAGGACTTGGTTTAGGCTTTTGCCACCTTTCTAGCTTGCTATGTATGAGATTTGAGTTTACAAACATGTTTTCCCTGAAATGGCTAGAATGATTATGATGACATGGTTTACGGATTTTATCTACTGAGAATGTATGAATTCTCACCCATTGTGTGTGTTTCCATGATGATTCCAGGGAGGAAGTCTTATGGAAAATGAAGACAAGCAGGAGCTTGGAGTGCTTAGCTTAGTGTAGCTGAGTAGTTTCTTTTGAAGTAATGTACGTTTTGTATTTATGAGAAATACTGATGTTGTGTAATGGTTATGTTCATTCGTGACTCATATTTTCTATATATACATGGTTTTGTTATATTTGAAAATGTTTAGTAGTAGTAAGTAGCAGTTCTGAATCTAATCACTGTGATATACTCTAATTATATTATGATTATTAAATTTGGGATGTTACAATCTGCACCTACTAATATCTTTGAAAAAAAGGCACTCCACCAACTTACGTGGCATAGATTGACTAAGATGATTAAAATCTTTAGTGTGTAGATTTTTGGAGATATATGTAGCTTGACCAGCATAGCATATAAATGTAATCTACAACAAACACATCATGCACAAGTTAGTAATAATTTTCAATTACAACTAATATATGAAGAAAATACTAGATCCATTTAACATCCTTATGAAGAATCACTTCAAACTAATTTATAGCAAGACAAGATTCAAATCAAAATAGCAAAAAGTTAAGTTCTAAACTTGGTTTCATAAAAACTCAAGATTAAGCAGACCAATATTTTGTCAGTAAGACACTAAATAATCTATAAGAGTGAAACTAAATTTGATTGACACAAATATGTCTAAGTGAATTTTGCAAAACAAAACTGTGCAATGTGGACCATGAAAGAATTTCTGGAAAGCAATTAATTTTACCTTAACCTCATCAACGATTGCATTAGGATGCAGTTGAGGATCCATTATCAGGCAGACACTAAGATAAGCAAAACGTAAAATTTGAAGTCTAAGTGGAAAACAAAGTTATGAGAAAATACAAAATGACAGCAATATGAATGGCCAGAGATTCAGGCAATGCTTCAGACTTAGATCAGAACGAGGGTAATCATGAAAGCAAGAAAGAAGTGTTATGAAGATAAACATAGATTTTCCTTCTTGCTTAAGTGGAATAGAGCCAGGGAATTAAACAATATTTGTTATCTCGAAGAGAAGACACACAACACACAATATTTTTCCTATGATTGTTAGTGGAGTAAGAGAAAGTAAGGTATTACACATTACAGAAGAGATGACAAACAACAGAGGATTTATTTTTCGTGTTTCATTACGTACAAGGTCATAAAAAACCATCAAAAGTTTAAAAGAATCTAGAATATTTAGCAAAGAAAAAAATTAAAAGCAATAACAAGGTCAGGCCCTTCAAAACTATGGTTTTCATATTGCATCAAAACAGACAACCCAGGACACAAAGGCATGAGCCCTACTGGTACGCGTAAAATACACTAAGAGCAAGTGCACTCGATCGCCAAGTAATATAGGACTTGAGTCCCAGTTATTGATCCCACGAGGAATAAATGATAATTACTAGATTCGCTAAACTCTTTGTTATCTAGACAATCAAAAGTGTATGAAGAAATTCAAGATAAAATCCAAATAAACAAATAAAGAAAAAATAATGAACAATCAAATAGAGAATAGATAATCAATGAGAGAGAGACTAGGACGCAAGGTTCACTTGAATCCAATTGTTTAGATTTTCTTTTATTTATGATATAAGGTAATTCTTTTGCCAATATTCTCTTACCTGCTATTGAACCCCAATAGTCATGGATGAAACAATATTCTATTCCTAAATTAAATCACCTATTTGGTCATTTAGTTGAATTAATTAGGAATGCATTAAGCTTCAATTCGAGAGATGAATCAACATACCTGTCAATTCCATTGGTAGAAAAAATTGATGTTTAGTCATTCACCAATTTAATCCTAGGCTTACCATATAGTTCCACTCATTGAATGTGGATGGTCACCGGCTAAACAATGAATTAACATAGGCCAAAAGTGATCAAGTTATGACAAGAATGCAAGCAATATGATAGACTCTAAAAGAAATTACCTTAATCAAATTAGAAATCAAACTCAAATAATTAAGAAAACAAGATCCCCCATACCCCTAGCTTTGGGTTTAGCTACTCATGTTCAATACAAATAAATCTATATCAAAATACAAACCCATGGAAAAAACCCAAAGAAAGGGGAAACCTAGAGGGAAAGAGAAATCAAAACCCCTTTTGTGGAGATTATGATATTCAAGCTTTCAAGAATCGAATCCTCTCTTCGAAGCTGTTCTCCAAGGTTTGCTACCGCAAAACTACTCTCTCAGGATTAGGGATTTTCTGTGTAATGTGCTCAATGTCAATCTGTGTTGAATTTGGCGTAACTTTTCCCATTTATTGAAATTCACGTGCTTTGTTTCGCAACCAGCGCCTAGGTGCTCAGTTTTGAACGCTTGGGGTGCTCAGCCACTTAAACTAGAATGTGTTGCTATGCGTTGCACGCTCAGGAGCTCCTCACCTAGCGCTCAGGCGCTAGATCACTAAATCAACATTGTTGCATACGCTTTGAGCGCTCAAGTGCGAGTGCTGAACACTGATAAAAATTTCATTTTCCCTTGCTTCTTTGAACATCTAGTCTTCTCCATATGTAATTATCTGATAAAAACACACAAAACACTTAATAAGAATACAATCAAATAATACTAAAAATATAACAAAACTTACAAATAAAATTCAATAAAAATAAATAAAAAGAATATGAAAAACTAAGAAATTGAATCGTAAAAATATGACATATTGACGGTTCATCACCCACACATGCATCTAAGGACTACTGTCAAAATACTCTTTTTAGCAGATTGTTGATCAACCAAAATTTTGCCTTAAGTAGTTTTCCACACACTCAACATAGAAAATAACATTTATGAGAACTTTAAAACTAATATTTAAAAATAATATTTAAAAAACTATAATTGTATCCAAACAAAATTTAATACCACATCCATAATTAACATAACCCCATAATCTCCATTGCCCTGAACATCTACCCCATGTTTCCAGCCAAGATCAATCCTATTTCTAGGAGTGTTCTTCCTAGTATTAGAAGTAGCAACTTTGCCTAAGGAGCCACCAATTACAGACATTCTGTAATGGGAACAAACAACTAACCAAGAAAGTTTTATTTAAACTTAAAATAAGCTAGAGGCAGCCTATGAACCAAGTCAACCAACAATTTACAATTCACAGTAACAATCAAATGAGGGAAAATTTGCTATAAATAAGGAGGAAATTATCATCAATTAACACAATTGTTAAGGTTGTTCTCTTAGATTTTAAAACCCCATATACTGCATCAAATGAAATAGCCGAATGATACCAATATCTAGACCACTTCCCTTCTCCCTCTGCAAAACAGATAAGTAAGAGGTAATGTAATTATAGAAGTTAGAAGTTTAATTCTTATTTCCTGTCTACAAAACAAGAATAACTCCTTCGCTTAGATTTATCTTAGTATTTGGCTCATAAAACTCTTGTCCTAGAGTTGCATTTGAAGGAACATAAGTTGCTGCATGATGGACTAGCAATTGGAGAAAAAGAATGGAAGTGGCTTGAAAACAAGAAAAGCATGGATAATTATATTGCTGCAGTGAAATTAAATTCAGAGGTTGGGGGCCTTGAAGTTATAGAATAAATTAAATTTTCAGTTAACTGCGATGGAAATTGGATGTTTCAACTACTTTTTGTATTTAAACTAGAAAAACTAAGCTAAAAGGTACTGGCAATTTAGCCTAAAATAATTGAAATGGATATGTTGTTTATTTTAGGCCTAAAAAGTACTAGCAATTTACTCAAAGTAAAAAAATTGACCAATCTCATAAACAAAAATAAGTTAATGGATTCATGCATTTCCAAGTAGGAACTTAACAAAAATGTAGAAGAAAAGGAAAATCTCATTGATATCAATATATAATAATATATTTACTTCTATATCATAGAAATTGCATATAGGTTATCCATGCTCCCTAGGATCCTTCCATGTACACTATATATATTGAGTTACAAGCAATCCAATAATTACAAAGATATGATTCCATTTAGCAAAAAGCAAACTATAATATACTCAAGCTCCATGAATAAGCACAGAAACAAAATACTTGCAAATATGCAGCAAAACTACAATGACTTAGTACAAAGTTTTGGAAGGAGGGGGCATGGGAGAAACCTGAAATTTCATTTAATTAGAAGCAATGACACTTAACATATGCTACAAATAGACTTAGCCAACTAAGGTGTTGAGCTACCTGAGTAGCAATCAATGACAAAATACCACAACCAGCACCAACATCAACTACTACACTTGTGGTTCTATTAAAGCTCTCCACTCAATCCCCCGCATCAAATCAACTATTACCTCACATCCATAATAACCCAAATTAAAAATTTATGGTTATGAGGCCAACTTAAGTAACTGGATCAGTTAACTTATTAACAACCATAACAAAACCTAAAGAAACTCACTGAGATTTCAGAATTACAATAAACAAAGTTGAGAATTCAAATTCCTACATGTAATAGTAAGATATAGCCAATTGTCAATATAAGATGAAGAAAATAATAAGTTAATTTTTTTAAAAAGGAATAAAATATGAATCAGAAACTAAAATTAGGGATGCGATGAACACAAATTTGGTGACCATGAGTCAATCACTCACTATTCACAATGGTCATAACAAAATTGTTGGATTGAAATAAAAGGAAAAGATAGGGAAAGAAAGATAGCAATACCTAGGATTAGGAATCGAAGCAAGGGAAAGAGTGAGAGAGATAGAGAAGAAAAGTTGAGGCAGTCAATAACATTGTTAACAGAGTTAGTTGTCGATAGCTATGAAATCCAAAGGAAGGATGTGGTGTGGGGTGAGAAAGTAAAAGAACTTGGAGTTCAAGCACAGTGACTGGTAAACACTGTGAAGGCTGGGTGAGAATGGTGACTTACTCAGATCTGAGAAAAATGGTGGCCGGAGGTAAGGGTGGCGAGAACAGTGGTGCATGACTGGGTGAGAATGGTGAGGGCGCACAGTGACTTACTCAGATTTGAGAAACATGATGGCCAGCAGCAATGGTGGCGAGAATGGTGGTGCACAATTGGGTGAACACGATGAGGGCACGACGAGGTGAGCACGGTGAGGGCTGCGTGAGAACAGTGAAGGCTGGGCAAGGAAGGAAACAGCCGCAGGGGAGAAAGGGGAGGTTCTGAAATTGGGAATAAGGGTTTCTGAAAAAGTTTTATTATGAAGAGATTAGAGACGAAAAAAATCTGTCTCTATATTATAAAAAATTTATTAATTAAATTATATAAATTAGTTAGAGACGAAAAAGAAAGGTAATTAGAGACGAAAAATTTAGAGAGATAAATTTTGTCTCTAAATTTCGTCTCTAAACATATTTGATTTTTTAAAATATAACATTGACCGAATAGAGATGGAATTAGAGACAGAAAAATTTGAGATTGGTAAATTTCATCTCTAAGTATATTGACTTTAAATTGACTAAATAGAGACGAAATTAGAGATGAAAAATTCTGAGACGGATCATTTTTGTCTCTAAATTTTAAATTTTATTTTTCCTCTCTAATTCATCAATTTCGTCTCTGTTTCTGTCTCTAATAGAGACGAAATTTTTTTTGTCTCTAAATCAAAAATTTCTAGTAGTGGAGAATGTAGAAGTTACACATTTTGTAAAAAAGGTGATAGAATCTTGTCCTAGGTATGATTTGGTCATGTGAAGAGAATACCATTAAAAGTCTCAATAAAAAAGTAGATTAAATGAAAGATAACTCAATAATTAGAAGTAGAAGTAAATAAAAAAAATCACAGGTGAAATAATTAAAAAAAAACTTAGAATTAAATGACATTTTTAAAAATATAGTTTATGATAAAACACAATAAAATTGTTTAATATGTATAACTGACTCCACCTAGTGAAAAATGTTTTAATATTATTATTGTTTCATCAAATAATTTTGCAGTTGTTAGTTGAGCATATGTTAAAATAAACAGTATTTCAAATATTTATATTATCGATGATCATCCGTATAAGTGTTTGCGTAACATACTCTGAAGGATGATGGCTATCTCTAAACTCATTGCGGAACGTACTCTGCGATGAATTCAGCTGTGCCCCTTTCTTAACAAGAAGAAAGGATATTGTAAGATGTGTTTATTGTAAGAGGTGATAATATTGAATCTTGATTATTGAATCTTACATGAATGATCAAAATTAGAATATAATTGCATGCGACTTTTTTAAATGATCATATGACCTTTAAATAACTTTTAATCTTGATTATCCATGAATAATTATATGATCAAGATTTACTTTTCTCACCTTCTCATAATAAAAACTTTTCTCACAATATATGTTATATATATTTTAAAGTAAAGTTACTTATAAATCAGTGTGAAACTGACATCTACATATATTTCAAGAATTGATCTCACACTGTCTTAGACAAGTCCAAATGCACACAATGTGTATGCATGTAAACTTCGAATAATTAAGAAGTTCTTTAATTCACATGCTAGGTGATATTGGGAACAACACACATAAAGAGTTCAGATTTCCAACTTATTATTTAAGTAGTCTTGTTGGACCTGCATGGGTGAAGGAACCTCTCCACCCCCTAGTTTGAAATAGAAGAACAACTTGTCAAAGATAAAAATAAGATGTTTGATTTGCTGCTGTCAGATGTTATTTTTTGTTTATTGGTTCGATAGTTGTGTCCAAGCAAGAATATTATATAGAGAGATCGAGTTAATATTATTAGTATTTTCAAATGTGCTTTCTCAACATGGTTTTTAAGTTATTCGTGCTGAGATTTTGAGAATTATTGCAGAAGATGCGAAGGCACTTTCTTCCCTTTTAATTAGATCCATTAATTTGTCAATGGTGGTCCAAAAGATTGAATCTAGAAACTTCAGCTTCCATCTTCTCCATGATCTAGCCTTACAATGGCTGCTTTCAATGAAGGTGCCATTAAATAATGTAGTAGGTATTAATCACTTTTTTCTTTCTTGTTTTATTGTTACTCGCTATTTAAATATATAAGAATTGTATAAAGAGAGCAAGAAAGAGAAACAGTACGACTTACGTATCAAAGCTTTCTTAGAATAACATTTCCCCTCTTTATTCGCTATTTCTTTAAGATTTTATCTCTCTGTTTCTTTTTTATTTATATACGCAGTTCTTTCAATTAGAAAAATGAGGGGACTGCAAGGGCTTCAATTAAATTATTAATGCATGTATTATGATGTGGTTAATGTTATAAATTATCTTATTCCTTTTTTATTTTCTCATTTTCCAGGTCTACATGACCAACCATATATATAACAAAAAAGAAAAAGAAAATAGCTAGCAACAATTATAGTTTCGTACTTTCATTAGAACTTTTATAATACCTTTGGGATCATGCCATTCGGATTGTTGAATTTCATGGTAGCAGAGAATAGAGAGAGAAGAGGGAGATGAGAGAAAATGAGAGAAAAATTTGTATATTAATAGAATGAAGAAGCTGAAAAATACAATAGGTAAACTTGGCTTATATAGCCAACTAATCCAAGTAAACTAACTAATTAATCCAAATAAACTAACTAATCATTAAAACTAATTCTAACAAACTCTAACTAATTCTAACTATTTTAACAGGCCCCCGCAAGCTGGAAGGTGTACATTACACTTCCAGCTTGGGATGAGCAATACAAATACATATCTAAAGTTCTAAATGCTTAACTACCTTACAAGGCAGAAGCTCCAAATGCTTAACCACCATACAAGGCAGAAGCTAAAATCATCAAAGCCAACAAAGGGTAAAAGCTTAACCATTAAGCAGAAGCCACAACTCAAGGCTTAACCACTTAACAGAAGCAAGAACATCCATCAATGCTTAACCACCCATGACAGAAGCTCACATCAACACTTAACCATCATGGACAGAAGCTGACAACAACAAAAATCAAAGAAGCAAATCACCAAACAGTTGGTGTACACAGAACTTAAAAACAATTGGAAATACATCTTGATCAAAACAAAGAATCCATGTAAAACCAGAGAGAGCATTTTTCCAAGAACCATGCACTCATCAGCATTCTCTACAAGTTGGTGCACGGATAAAGTGGCATTGTATGGCTCCACAACCGTGTCAGAGACCTTTGGAGAAGGGAAAACAGAGAAAGTGAGCATCATTCTATCCGGGTATTCCTCCCTGATCTTCGATATCAAGAGTGTTCCCATGCCAGAACCCGTGCCTCCCCTAAGTGAGTGACAAACTTGAAAACCTTGCAAGCAGTCACAGTTTTGGGCCTTTTTGCGAACAACATCGAGAACGGAATCGATCAACTCGGCACCTTCGGTATAGTGACCTTTGGCCCAATTATTGCCGGCACCGGACTGACCAAAGACGAAGTTGTCAGGGCGGAAGATCTTGCCGTAGGCACTGGATCTGATGCTGTCCATGGTGCCAGGTTCTAGATCCATGAGCACCGCCCTGGGAACGTACCTGCCACCCGAAGCTTCATTGTAATAGACATTGATCCTCTCCAGTTGGAGATCGGAACCGGAAGCGTTGCCGCTGTACTTGCCGGTGGGATCAATGCCGTGCTCGTCGCAGATCACCTCCCAGAACTTGGAACCGATTTGGTTCCCGCATTGGCCTCCTTGCACGTGCAATATCTCTCTCATGGTTGCTGTTCTGCTGCGGTTTTGGAGTATAGGAATGGGATTTAGGGTTCGTTGCTGCTGTTTTGCGAAATGGGAGAGAGGGGAGAGGAAGAAGATGGAGAAGAATTTGTACATTTTCTCGGGAAAGTGTAAAAGAAAAAAAAAAGCTAAGAAAGGGAAAAAGAAAAGAAAATGCATCAGATGAGTATTCAAGGTGAGTGAAATGTCTCTGATACCATGTTGAATTTCATGGTTGCAGAGAATAGAGGGAGAAGAGGGAGATGAGAGAAAATGAGAGAAAAATTTGTATATTGATAGAATGAAGAAACTGAAAAATACAATAGGTAAACTTGGCTTATATAGTCAACTAATCCAAGTAAACTAACTAATTAATCCAAATAAACTAACTAATCATTAAAACTAATTCTAACAAACTCTAACTAATTCTAACTATTTTAACACGGATCATACAATGTAACAGATTTTAGTTTACTTTATCTTCATATTCCACTACAAACACAAATAAATCAAAATTTATCACATTATACAATGTGAATGGCTTGACCATTATAAAATGTGCAACTATCAGTTTAAAAAAAAGTGCAACTTTCGTTAGTGTCAATTTGTGTCTATACTATCAATTTATGTGAACTCGATTTAAGGTAGGGTTGTGCGAACTTGACTCTACTCATTTAACAATCGTGTCTTTCACTTTTTTTTTTTTCTGAGCTATGATAGAGAGCCCGGATTGTAGGGCACGGAGAATCCAGACTCATAAAACATATAGAAGAGACAACCCACAAAAAATATTGGGAGTGGGTCCTATAATGAGACCCACTTATTATCACTTATCCAGTGCAACCTGGGATGTTAATACCTGGGATACCTAGCATTTTTATTTTCTTTTTTATTTACAACGGGGCCAAGTCCAGAAACTACTCTATCGCAAGCTACACTAGTAGCATCTGCTAAAATGGATACAGAAACATAAGGCGGTAAGGAATCTAAAACCTGAACAATCAAAGCCTGAGAATGAATTAGCTAGACGATCCGCACACCCATTCTCTTCTTTTATGCTGCATCTGAATGTCCCACATGGATGGTTCCGTTTTCAATACAACAACTTCTGGTTTTTGTATACATACAACAATCAGTTTGCACTGTTGATCTTTGCAAAAAAGAATAGATCAACTATGCAAATTGGTTACCTATAACACATTAGACCTTTTTTTTAATAAGCAAATGTACATATAAGAAATCATACAGATTTTAATCAATTTGTTCACAAATAAAAAACTTAGATAACTTTTTTTTTATTATAAATAATTATATATATAATAAATTCTATAAATTTTAACTTGTAATATTTATATACATTTAAATCGGCACTGATCCAACTAGATTATTTTATTTTTTTATAAATAATTATACATACAAGAAATTATATAGATTTTAACTAGTAATATATATATATATATATATATACACTCAGATCTACACATACACTCAACCAAATAAAAAAAAAGACAAAAGTAAAAAAAAATTGAAAAACATTGATTTAAGGGAAAGTGGCTGTTGTATGGGTTGTTATATGCTAAACGCTGGTTAAGTAAATAATTACCTGATAAGAGAGACAAGTGATACACAGGGTGGTACACAGGGAATGCCATGGTGGCACACTAGCTATAATCAGGCTTTTTTACCAAACTGTCCCTGTTGGTAAAATTATAAACAAAAATGTCATTCTTTTAAACTATTTACTAAACTGTCACTTTTTAAAACTATTTATCAAAATGTCACTATTTTGAATCTATATACTAAACTGCCATACTTTTATCCTATGTGACATTTTTAAACATTTTTTGGCCACGTGGGATGCACTAAATAGGATGACGCATCCTAGGTTCATTTTCTACTGAATACGCCAACACGGTTGGCGTAACTAAGCTAAATACGCCAACATGTTTAACGTAACATAGGTATATATTTACACCCCTCCCTCATCCGTGGTATTTAATCCATTTTCTCAATTCTCATTATCTCTCTACAAATTTCTTCTCTCTAAACACTCTTAACTTTCTATCACGTAGTTAATTTAACAGTTGCTACTAGAAGTGGTGTCTGGATCTCCATCTATGATTACATTCAGATAGTATTCCTTATATGCAAGTATATATTATAATGTTTGAATTTTTTTGTTTATGATTTGTTGATTGTTTTTTTATTATATTAGTGTTAATTATACATTTATGTTATTTTATACGTATTTAGAGGTTTAGAAAAAAAATTTTCTTGACTAATTAATAATGTGATTAATAGGATACGTAGTATGAATTGTATGAATTATTTGTACGTAAAATAATAGTATGAATTTTTTTTCATGAGTACTTGACATGGTTTAAATAACTAAATGTACAAATTAGTAGAGCTTAGGAAGTTATTTGTACGTAAAATAATAATAATATAAATTCATTGTTATATGTGCAATTTTACTGTAATTGACACGTGTATATTGATTTCATATGTGTTGAATTATTATTGCTCAGAAGTGGAATTAACATGAAAAAACTACTTAATGTGCACATTTACTTCAATGAGACAATGGTGAAAAGGGTCTCATGTATCAAAGTCCTCATCCTAGGCCTATTATGATCACAGTCAACATGACTTTGAATGCCTTGAAAAATAAGATCCATTCAAAGTTGAGGCTCCAAGCAAATGTACATGTGTCAAAGGTTGTCTATCGATGTCCACAATACTACAATCCATGGAGATAGATAGGTCTTCCATTAGAAGACGATGATGATGTAAAGTACATGATAGATTCCTTCTGTCAAACTCTGAATATGGCCTCGATGGAGTTGTATATTGAGGTAGAAACAAGTGGGTAAGAAGAGCATGTTGAAACTCCTGGTGAAACCGAATCTCAAGTTAGTCCGTCTAATCCAATTGAGCCATACAATATGATTGTTATTGGTGGTGCAATGGTTGAAACTGATAACCCACTTGTCAGAGATGCAGTATGGGACACAAGTGAAGATGAAGAACAGTTAGCTGAGACTAATGAGTCAGACACTGACATAGAGGCAGAAACTTTGATGCCGAATAAAATTTATAAGTTCCATTGTCGGTTGATTCTCAATCCATGTTTATGCCTCCAGTTCCTGAATCTGTGTTTGTGCCTCCATGCCCTCAGTTTTCTCAGATCAATTGGAATGCATTGAGTAATCCTGATAACTTACCTGAATTAGATAGTCTTGGGACTTGGAGTATCAATGATGAATTCTATATTGACTTGCAATTTCCATCAAAAGATGTCGTGAAGTTGGCCCTCAAACATAATTCGATTAGTAGGCATCAAGAGTACAAGATTGACTATTCTGATTCACGAAGACTAACTGCTAAGTGCCTTAGTTTTGACAAAGGTTGTAATTAAAGAGTTAGGGCCATACAAAGCAAGAGATCGAATACGTGGCAGATTACAAAATATAATGGGCCTCACAGCTGCGTCAACCCAACTGTGTTATTAGATCACTATAAGTTAGACTCTCGTATGATCTGTTCTTGCATTTTGGAGATGGTTAGAACAAAATTCGATGTACCTGTATGCTTAATCGTTGAAAGGATTCGAATCCAATTCGATTACCAAGTTTCATATCGAAAAGCTTGGAAGGCAAAACAATTAGCCATTGTGAATGTTTTTGTGGATTGAGACAAATCTTACAAAATGTTGCCCAGATGGCTAGTGGCCATGAGAAGAGACATGGAAGGCACAGTGGTGGAGTTGCAAGATGAGGAATGTTTTGTGAATAACCGACCTGATCATTCGAAAAAAGTGTTTTATCGATTATTCTGAATATTTAGACCATGTGTTGCTGGATTTCGATATTGTAAGCCTATTGTTCAGATTGACGCCACTCATTTGTATGGCAAATACCGTCATAAGTTGTTGATTACAATAACCCAAGATGGAGATAGAAATTCTCTGCCAATTACCTTTGCCATTGTGGAAGGGGAGACAAAGGATGCTTGGAGTTAGTTCTTAGCCCACCCGAGGTTGCATGTCACACAACAAGAGGGCTTGTGCTTTATCTCTGATCAATATTGAGGCATCTTACAATCAGTGGCAAATGAAAATCTTGGATGATAGTCGTTGAATGCATATCATGTCTTCTGTATATGGCACATTGGTTTGAATTTTAACTCCAAATTCCAGAGTAAGGAGTTGAAAAGATTTTTTATTAACACAGGTATTTAAAATTTTCAACTTATAATCTAATTTATTACTAATAATTAGTTTCTAATACTAACTCAATCCATTTGTTGTATCTAGGTATGAATCAATTACAATCAAGTTTAATGCTAGGCTAGAGAAGCTGACAACTACTACCGAGATAGCAAATTGAATTAATGCGATTCCAAAAGAAAAATGAAGTTTGGCATATGATGGTGGCCGCAGATTTGGTCATATGACTATCAATTTGTCAGAGTGCATCAACGGAGTGTTGAAGGGTAGTAGAAATCTACCTATAACTGCATTGGTTCAGTCGACATATACGAAGTTGATAGAATACTTTTTCAACCGAAAAGATGAGGCAAATGCAAAAATGATGGGCAGGAATGAAGTGATGACTTATTGAAGCACTGGAGAGTCAACATGACAAAGGTGAGCTCACACCAAGTTCGTTAGTACAATAGAGAGAACATCAAGTTCATGGTTGAAGAGGCTTTTAACCCTATAACACAACAGGGTGGAGTTTCTTATACTTTAAACCTGGAAGAAGGTCGGTGTGACTGTGGGGTATTTCAAGCATTACATTTTCCATGCTCTCATGCAATTGCTGCATGTGCTTTTGTGGCAATTGACCCATTCCAATATGTGCATAGAGTTTATAGGATGGAGAACATTTACAGAGCTTATGAGTTTGAATTTGAACTAATTCGGGCTGAACCATGATGGCCTGTAGGTCCTGACATAACTTTGGTGTCTGATCGTGCATTGCTTAGATCTAAAGGTCGACCAAAATCAACTCAAATAAGGAATGAGATGGATTGGCGCGAAGCAGGGCTGGGACAAACGTTTATAAGATGCCATCAAGTTCCTTGAGGGATGATGGAGTGGGGCCATCTAGTTGATCTAGGACATATTTTCATTGTCAGACTCTTGTATTAGCCAACCATTAATGTGTATTTTGGAGCCATATTATTGTGTATTACTCCACCATGATGTTGTATTCGAATACTATTAATATATGTTAGTTGATTATCAACGTGCACTTCATTTCTCCCACATAATTTGACTCTTATATTGCTTTAAGTAATTGTGTCTTCTTTTATACCATCGATAACAAATATTATATAATATTTTTCATGTTGTCACACTAATTGTTGTTGTTGTTTAGCATATAGCATGACAGATGGCATTCCGTGTAAACCCAGGCCCAGAGGACGGTTCAGTTTTAGAGTTGTAGGAGTATCATGTTTCTCAGCATGTATGACAGGGACATGAGGATCGGACCCTGCATGTTAGACATGCTCAGAAAACAAAACATATAGACCCCCTTGTGCCGATTCTTCCACATCTACAGCAATTTGCTTCTTAGGGGTTGCCCATATAGGCTATTGTAGCAATAATCACTCCTTGATCACTGCGCTGGTTGAGAGATGGCGTCCAGAGATGCATACATTTCACATGTCTACCGGAGAGTGCACTATAGCGTTGGAGGACATCGATATCATATGGGGTCTTCCTATTGACGGCACTGCAGTTACTGGCTTTACCCATCAGATTGATTGGTTCGATCTATGTGATCGGTTGTTAGGGATCGATGAGACTCTGTCGCTCATATCTAGTGCACGCATTGATATGACATATCTGTGGCAGCCGAGTGTTACAAACGTTACTGACGATGATGATGATGAGTGCGTGCAACAACGTGCACAACATTACATACTTAGGTTACTTGGGGGTTTCTTATGCTCCGATCATTCTGGTAAGTCTATACACTTGATGTTCCTTCCGTTGTTGGAGGACTTTGCTATTGCTGGGACATACAGTTGGGGGTCTACAGTCTTGGCATACTTATATAGAGAGCTTTGTAAAGTTACAGACTACAAGGCATGGGAGATTAAAGGGGCTTACATCTTATTGTAGTTTTGGGCATGGTACAGATTCCCTTGACTTGCCCCTACACTAGCTAACCATTTTGAACCCGATGTATTCTGTGGTGCTGATCGTGGTCAATTATGTCCATTAGGATGGGAGTAAGTTTCTTTTCATATCATTTCTGTACATTACTTTACTCTATCACTTACTTTGCTTATATTTCTCACTTACGTTCATAATACTTTCATTTTACAATTAGGTGGCGCAAGCATAAAGTTTTGAATGATACTGTGATCGACGTCCTTGAATATTATCGCTGGTTTTTTGATCAGTTGAAGAATGATGAGGTATTTATTATTTTACATTCGTTTGAATTAATTACTTATGTATATGACTTCTTAATTTTGTGTGTATATCATTTTGCAGATTATATGGCAACCATACACAGATGAGAAGGTGGCATCACTTCCACCTTTTTGTGTGATTGGTAGGGATATTGTACTAGCAGTGGTCTCTTTTATATGTTTTCACATTGTTGAGTGGCACCAGCCAGACCGAGTGATGTGTCAGTTTGGTCTTGACCAGCCCATACCATAAAGACCGCTCCAGCTTGACAGTTTGCACTTAATTACACTGGCAAGTAGGCATGATGAGGATTGACCAGCTACATATGCTGTTTATATAGCCACATGAGATAGTCGAAGGGAGAAGCTTGTTAAGGGAATCCTATTACTCACACCCTCGCTTCGCATTCTAAGTATATACGTTGGTATAAAAGAATTAACAGACATTGACTTTCTCCCACTAGTGCATCTATTGGGAATGCAGTAAGCTCTTTATTAATTCGCTAGTGACTATATCTATTTTGTATTCATTATAATGAGATATTTTATATCTGTTTCTTAGGCGGACATTGCAGAGTATTTGTTCGGTTCAACTACTGCCGCTGCCACTCGAGAAGCTATTACACAGATCCTACATTCATTGTGGGAGCATAATTGCATTACAATGAAACATCTGCGTCCAACTCCAGCAATAAATGACATTTCAGGGCCACCCGAGGAGTCCAATCAACAGGGGACACGGCGTAGAAGGAGTACAGGGTTAGCGAGCACTCGGACACGAGTTCGACATCCCAAGGACTTCGGTTCTACAAGTCAGCATATGACTCAGACTCCTACCACTACTACATACCTAACCACTCAGCTACCACCTACATATCACCCACCATACCCACTATATCCTTACCCACCGTATCCTTACCCGCCACCAGGTTACCCATCATATCCTTACCCACCACATAGTTACCCACCATATCCTTACCCATCACCAGGTTACCAACCATACCCAATCACAGTCAGGTCCTTCTTCCAATCCCTATCGCAGGCCACCACATTTTGATGCTGGCCCGCCTATCTTGTTAACGTGTAATTATATGTCATTAGTGTATCTAAGAATGTTATATGTAGTGGTTTTGTTTAAATTACTATTGATGATTTTCTATTGTGATTTTGGTACCCTTGTTGGATTAAACATATTTGCCGTTGAGTTTTTATTAATGATCTTGGTAACTAGTTCAATTAAACAGGTTCATGTGCTTTTCGGGAGGTATAATATTTAGGAGAAACTCTGTCAAAATTTTCATAGAATCCGAATGATTAAACTTTGGTTGAATTATGTCAAACAGGTTTATGCCCTTCTGCATTAACTAAAAATATATAAAAAAAATGTTACTCCTCAGAATTTGGAGGGTCATGATTGGGGGATTACTCACCAAATAAACGTTTGAAAAAATGATTTTTTTTCTCTCAAATAAACATGCAGGAACATACACAAAGAAAGAAAGAAAGAAAAAACTATTTTGACTTTAAAGACTCTTTGTTGTGACAAGCAAATGAGTATGAATTTGGTGTTATAGTTAACCTATATTACGGTTTATAATTCTATATTTTATAGTTTTAAACCGGATAAATTATGGTGATTTGCTTATCTTTATTAGTGAGTTTTACATAGATCTTTATTATTGTCTTCATTTTTGTAAATTGAATGATATTTATCACATTTGGAATGAAAACATGCAAAGACATCACATTTTTGAAGTAAAAGATGATCATTTTGGCTCTCACAGGGCCTTATGAGCTATTGAAGTCGTGTGTAACTCACAAAATGCTTCTGCCTCATTTTTTTAGGATACACGGCCGTGTTTTACTTAGAAAACGCTTCTGTTTGATCTGTGGAGTAACACACGGCCATGTGTAGATTGCGCCAAAACATATGGCGTATTTGTCTTAGTTATGCCAACAAGCTTACGCCAACAAGCTTGGCGTATTATATGTAAATACGTCATCACAGATAACAAATCCACGTAGGATGCGCTAAATAGGATGGCGCATCCATGTAGGTTACGCCAAGCATGTTAGCGTAACTTACATGGATGTGTCATCCTATTTGGCTCATCCCACGTAGGATAAAATGGTGATAATTTGATATATAATTTCAAAAGAGTGACAATTTAATAAATAATTTAAAAAATAATATTTTGATAAATAATTTTATCAACAGTGACAGTTTAGTCAAAAAACTATTATAATCATGTCCAAAACAGCCTTCGAATCAGCCTCCACGATGAGCTTCACACACCCTTTACTAGAGTCAATTGATGTTGAAGGCCATAATAAACACCCCATAACTCGCCCATAGTTATCGAACAACCACCCAAATTTGCCATAAAGCAAACTATAAATAAAACCACCCTAGTCAATGTTAACACTCAATTTTGGACATTACTGATTTATTATACAGTGTCAATGTTAACACTACCAGTTTCACTTAATTGCTTATTAAATAAGTCAAATATATTTTAAATGCCAGATGTTATTTGTTTAACCTATTTATATTTTATAGCAAGTTTGGTTTTGATTATTTTGAGAAAATTAACTATTAATCTTTTTTGAAAGCTCTCTAAAAAAGCTTTTCATTTTAAGTTTTTTTAACACGAAATAAGCTAATTTAAAGACACTCTTAAATAAGAATAATTTTGCATTTGGGAAATTCAAGAAACTCTAATGTTTAGGGTTTGTAGTAGGCGTAACACTCGGCTCGACTCGATTCGTCCTAATAACCTATCAACTAGGCCCAAAATTATTTAAGGAAGGTTCATGTTCTAAAAATTAGACCCATTATATTTTTTAGTCACATTTTGGGTTGACCTGCCTCGATAAGGGTGGAAATAAGTCAAGTTACTCGTCAGAGACTTATGACCTGACCTGCTTGAAGCCTAGCCTACAATTTTTTAAAAACTTATTTAACTAAAAAGATTAAGTCTCAGGCCATCTAATATGCTTTTTAGGCTTGACAGTGTCGGCTTGACCTCTTTAACTATATATAATATAATATATATTATTATAATTATTAATTTATTATAATATATTAATATATTTTTTAATTAAGTTTTAATAAAAGTCATTAACTAAAACTTAAGTTAATAAGTTAGAATTAAAAAAACATATTAGAATTATATTATAACTTAATATTCACTCTTTACTTTTATAGATGTTTATCACTTTTTTATTCTAATCTTTGGTTGATGTGAGACTTAGAGTCTATCACGGATTCTTTAAATTTTGCCTTCAACTTCACTCCCCGCATTCTACAAGGTCCCTACTTGATTGCTTCTGAATGGTGAGACTTGACACCATTGTAATGCAACTGATTTGATTATGTAGAAAATAGGATAGAGTTTGCAGATTGTACAGTAATCATAGTAGCCCACAGGATATCAACTGTGATGGATTGCACTATGGTTCTTTCCACCAGTGATGGTAAGATGCAAATTTACTGTCCTTTATCTCATTTAATAAGCACTTTTTCATACTGGTACATTACTCCATTGCCATTTTCTAATGTTGACATCAAACAATAAGTTAAGAGTGCAATGTGCAAATAATGTAGTTCATCTTTTCCTCTCTAGAACTCTACCTATACCACTTGATTTGACACATACCATAGATAGGTTTGTTGTTGAGCAGAGGGTCTGGTTGCATTCGCCTAGTTGGAGGGTAATAAACAATGAGGTAGTTGATTTAACATTTTGACTTCTATGGCACAAAAACGTCAACATGTAAGATACGGGGTACTTGATTTTCATACTTCAACTTTTATCACAAAAAAGAAAAAAAAAAGTGAAGAAAATGTTGGATCATTTACTTGTTTTCTTCTAAGAAAAGGAAATGTTCTGATTGTATTTGCAGGAAAATTGGCAGAGTATGATGAGCCAATGAACTTCATGAAGAGAGAAGGATCGCTGTTTGGGCAGGTTGTCAAGGAATATTGGTCTCATTTTCAGTCCGCAGAATCACATTGATGCTAACAACGATTTTTTTTTATGCCAGCGCTTTTGTCTCTTTCTTTGGTATTAGCAAGAAACCCAGAAAAGTGTGATTAGAAGTAGGATGTAAAATGCGTTTTGCCAGGATAATTAAATTGTGAGGCCTGAGAGGTGGGAAAAGGAATGAAGGGAATGAAAATAAAAGGTGCAAGAGGATTCAAACATACCACTTATAGGTGATATATGATATCTATTGAAGGATTTTGAGTTAGAAGGCTCGTGACTTTGTCAAGTTGGTATATTTTTAAATCTCATATCGATTAAAGATTAGAACAAGAAAGTGGTAAGCATATATAAAATTAAGGAGTGAGTGTTAAGTTATAACAAAGTATATGGCTAGGGCTTCAGCCTATTAGGTTATTTAAAGACTTGTTGATCTATTTAAAAGTAGGCTTGTTAGTCAATTTAAAGATTTTATTGCGAAATAAGTTTTTAAATAGGCTTTCAAGTTAGGTTAGACTTTTAAAAAGGTCAGGTCAGACCTTAAAAATCGATCTATTTCAAGCTCACAAGTCAGACTCAGACCTTATAATTGAGATACAGGTCAAGCCTATTTAAGACAAAACCTAGTCTGACCTGATCTGTTGACCTGACCTGTTTCCACCCCTATGCCTCGACCCAATGTCACATAATATTTTAAAACTTATAATTTCTTAAAAAGTTAGTGACAAATTGTAAGTGTAGATTCTACACTCAAATTAATACATTTTGCATAACATGAAAATATTTTTGTATTAATATAATTTGTTTCAAAATATATATATTATAAATCATCCCTTACTTTTAATTTTTTACTTCTAAAGTTAATTTTAATGACTTAGTTATGTATAATGTCCAAATTTGTATATTTTATTTAAATATCAGATCGACCTCGTCCAAGCTCTATCATTAGTTGGGCCATAGTCAAGTCGAGTTTAAGTCTTAAAAAATGACCCAATCAAAATATTAGATTAGGTTCAGATCAAGCTAAACTCATTTCAACCCCTTCCATACACCTTTAGTTTGTACAAGTTATATCAAATGTAAAATTATTAGTTTGACATTTTTTTTCCAGTAAACTTGATAATTTCTTTAGTAGAACACTAAAATGGTCTTTTTAATGTAAAATTTCAAGGTGCTAAAATGGTTACCAAATGTTATATTTAAAAAATGGTTAACAAAATTATTAGGTATAAATTCATTTATATAAACTAATAATGGTATCCGCTTTTTTTCCGCATTACTTAGTGTTGTATAAATAATATTATACTTTATTGTTTGAATAAATAATGAATACAAGCAACCAAAAAAGAAAAAAAATAAGAAGAAGAGGTTGATGTGATGCAAAATTGCACACATCTTGGGTTTTATTTTTTTAGGATTTTTATTTTATCTAATTTTATTTTAATTAAATTAGTTCTATTTAGATTTTAATATTTTTGTCTTTCTTATCCATTTTATAGTTTTATTTATATCTTCAAGGGTAATATAGAAGATTTTGGATTAAAATGAAAGATATCTTGAAGATAAAGCTTTAAAGTTCTAAAACTTTATCCAAAACCCAA
This sequence comes from Ormosia semicastrata, assembly GCA_029884595.1. Classification (NCBI taxonomy): domain Eukaryota; kingdom Viridiplantae; phylum Streptophyta; class Magnoliopsida; order Fabales; family Fabaceae; genus Ormosia; species Ormosia semicastrata. The sequence goes on from JAQQTO010000041.1 coordinate 12,203,347, forward strand.
AATTGATGGAGAAATTCAAACTGATCCTGATTAGATTGCAATCCTTATCAGAAAGAACAAAGGAGTTAGACACATAATCTATAAATAAGAACATAAAACCAAAGGAAAAGAGAGCCGTCATAGGTGAAAAGCCACTGTAGGGAGAAACTTGTGATTAAAGGAAGAAGATGACTAGAGAGCCCCCAAGGAGAGACATTTGACGGAGAGTAAGAGTGGAATCAAGGAGAAGAAACATCTTGGAAAAATTTGACACCAAACTTCTCATCTTATTTATTATTTTACTTTGCTACGATTTATTCATGTTTTGTTCTATATCTTTGAATTCTATGTGTGATTTAATGTTTATGAGAAGATAAACATATTTTTCTAAGAGTATGATGTAACTCTTATACTTTTTCTATGATGGGTGTTTCATTTATTATTTATTTATGTGAAGTTATTATTTCTTGATTCATTTCTTATGTTCTTAATGCCTGCGATATGTCATCGGATCCCATATTTGCATGGTCTTATGTATTAAGTGGAGAATTAAGAGATGAAATCTACTATCGAAAAATCAAAGAATTGAACTTAAGAATTATGACAATGGAAGTAGGCTTAATCCTAATCAATGGATGTCATGGAACTTGATAGATTTTAATTAACGTAATACCACGAAAGTATGTGTTTTTTAATTCTAAAACATTCTTTTAAATTTGAAAAAGAGAACTGAATTACAATGGCATAATTTACCTATTATTAAAACATTAGTAAAAAATAATTTTCTGTACTTGTTTTTACTTATTTTCTTTCAATTTTAATTTATTTTCTCATTTAATTTTCTCGAACATTTTCTTTAGCTTAGATAATTAAAATTGTTGTAGTTTGTGATCACATAATCCTTGTGAAAATGATATTCTACTCATTATTTCATTATTTGTGACCACCCATGTTACTTGCATAGCATCACGATACAGAGGTAGACATGACATATCGTATAGTAGGGTCCGAGGGTTCCATCATAATGGAAAATCAAGGAACTGCTACCGTATATGCGACCCTTAATTTCACTAAAACATAGCAAATCTATGTGTGAGAGACCCTTTCAAAATTATTTTTCGTCTTGATATATGGCTAGATCCTTTGATTACGTGCTTCAATGTTCAATACTTCAATCAAGTGTCTCTTATACACAACCATATTATACTATATGAAAAATAATTAGACTTAATTTTGATTTGCATATAAAAAAAGTTCTATGTGAAACTATACAGGTTTTTAAAAAAAAAAAAAAAACACTTAACTCAAAGGATTAAGCTATGGTGGGTAAGTCTGTGTTCTCCTCATCTTAATTATTCATATTTGCAGGGACGGATCTAGAAAATGTTCAATAGAAGAGTCAAAAGTTATGAATCATATCATCAAATTATATCATAGTATTTACTAATAAAATTTATATTATAGTATAAAAAATAAGTCGAACACGACGTTTCTTCATATCATAAAAGTCATCAATGTTAGAATCTGTATCAAATTTCTCAGCAATCCTCCTCTCAATATAAGTGATTAAATAATCAGTCAGAAAGTCATCTTCTATCTTATTTCTGAGTCTATTCTTCACAATATTCATAACTGAAAAAGATCTCTCAGTAGTAGCAGTTAAAACAAGAAGAATCAATATCAAACGAATCAAACGATCAATCAAATAATATGATAAAGACAATATATTACAAAAATAAAAAAACAACTAAAAAGTACAAATTGATAGTAGGCACATTAGATATAGATAAAAAAAATTAATAACAAGACATGAGATTAACTCGAACAAATGAAAATAAATTAAAAGTAAAAATAAAGGTCAATTAGTAAAACATCAAACCAAAAAGGAAGAATTAAAATATAAGGAGGGTGAAGGCATAGTTTTCATAAAATACTAGATAGATGAAGATCTTAAGAAATAAGAGATGGAGACTTACAACAAAGTCAGGAAGGTAAGATATTTCTTGTGCTCGGGACTCAGTTCCCTCAAATTGAACTTGCTGAGTCGGTGAGTCCTTGTTATATGGCTATAAACTCTCTACTCATGGTTCACCCACTCCCTTTGTGGTCATAAATGGACAATAAAATTGATTAAGAGAAACAAAGAGAATGAATGAAGAGTTATACCTTAATTCTTATGTGCCTGTGTTGTGCTATGTGGGAGCCTAGAAGGTAGTGAGACAAATTGAAAAGTGAATGATATCTTTTTTTCTTTATAATTTAAAAATACTTTCTTGTAATTGTAAGACTTTAATTACCTAATATTAGCAGTAGCCTAACTACCAAAGCCCACGTGAAAATGGAATTGGTGGATCTCACTTATTTTCTTTTAAGCCTTTTAGCAAAATAGTCTCTTAATATTAATGCTTGTCATCAAAATAGGTTTTATTCTTTAAACTTTAACATTTGTTTCACATTATAGGTATCTAATAAAATAATTTTTTTGGATAATATTTTTTGGGGGGCAGTGGCCTATCCACGCCCCCTCTCAATCCTCCGTCCCTACATATTTGAACTTTAAACTAGCAGTTAAAAACATTAATTCTCATAAATACATTAAGTCAATGTTGAAGATACAATATAGGGCTCAAATGATGTAAAGACTATTTTGAAAAATACCTTTATGATTACAATTTTTTTTAAAAATCGAGTTGTCCTTTTAAATAATATTAATTTATTATAAATTAATAACCATAATCTAACATCATTTTGGAACATTCTTTAAGGTTTAAGTTCCTAACTTCAAATAATCAGGCAAAGTACGAAGCATGTGTTTGCAGGTTTCACAATGGCAAAAGAGATAGGGGCCACATATGTAGTATTTTACAGTGATTCATAATTGGCGACATCCTAGATTCATGGTGATTACTAGGCCAAAGAACTCCTACTGCAAAAATATCTAGCCAAGGTAAAAAAAAAAAAGCTAGTTGAGAGCTTTAATAGCGTTAAGGTGGAGCACATATCCTAAGAGAACAAAACTCAAGAGCCAACATTTTGTCAAAGCTCACCAGCACTAAGAACCGACATTTTGTCAAAGCTCACCAGCACTAAGAGCCCCAGTAACAGCATGTATGTAATCTAGGAGATACTGCTCGCACCCAGTATTATGAACTTCGAAGTCCACCTACTAGAAGATAATGAAATTTGGATCACACTCATAGTTGTCTATCTTCGTAATGGCACATTGCTTGAAAACTAGAATGAAGCCCAAAAAATAGTACAAATAATGGCATGGTATACCATCATAGATAACTAGATATACTGTCGTGAGTTTTCTTCTCTTCTCTTAAGTGCCTCAATCCAAAATAAATAGAAATCCATGAAAGAAGTTGTGGCCATCACTTCAGAGAAAAATCCCTAGTACGAAAAGCACTGAGGGCTAGGTACTATTGGCCTAGCATGGAAGCTGATAGTATGGAACACGTCCAGAAATGTGACAAATGTTAACGGTTCTCAAACATCTATGCAGCCCCACTAGAAGAGCTATCTACGATGTCCATTCCCTGACTTTTTTATTAGTGGGGGATGAATATCTTAAATCCTTTTCCCCATGCTCCAAGACAAGTTAAGTACTTAGTGGTAACTGTGGACTACTTCACCAAGTGGATTGAGGCAAAACCATTGTCCACCATCACCTCGGCGCGGATACGGAAGTTCACCTACAAGAACATTATCAGTAAATTTAGTATTCCAAAATCCATTGTTACGGATAACAAAAAATAGTTTACTGACTAAAAGTTCAGGGACCTCCTAGTCGGGCTTAAGATTAAAGAACATTTTACCTCAGTAACGCATGGGAAGACTAATAAGCAAGCGAAGGCTGCCAACTGGGTCATACTTCGCGGGATCAAAAAGAGACACGATGAAGCTAAAGGGAATTAGGTAGAACAATTCAATCACGTTCTATAAGCATATTGGACCACGTCCCATTCCTCAACAGGGGAAACTCCCTTCAAGTTATCCTATGGTTGCAAGGCTATAATTCCAGTCGAGATAGGAAAACCAAGCTAGAGGAAGAATTTCTCTGAAGAGGCCAACCCAAACCTCATCTGCCATAACTTAGATTTGTTGGAAGAACAACGCCGCATTGCCTACATTTGTGAAGCCACTGTCAAACAGAGGATTCAGCCTAGAACACTTCCAAAGTGATACCATAGATATTTGTTCCCAATGATCTTGTTTTTCAGAGAACGAATATTAGAGGCAAAAATGTGAAGGAAGGAAAACTAACTCCCAATTGGGAAGGACTATACTAGATCACTTTCAAGACAAACATTGGAGTCTATACTCTAGAAACCATCACTAGAAAAAATATTAAGAATTTCTGGAATGCTAATAAACTCAAAAAATATTATAGCTAATTATCTTTAGTATTATGTTTTCATCATGTAAGTGACGAGTTCTGATATAAATAAATTGGTGATTATATTTCCAATACTTAGTTATTTTACACATTTACAACTATTGCAACCTATAAGGTTATCACACCTTAGAGAGGTCCGAGAAATACAAGGTCCAACTCAGATTAGATATTCTAATGCACAAATGAAGGTATAAAAATGGCAACCCACTTGACCGTACTCCATGGTCAATAAGTGAGTTCAAGGGTTTTAACCCATACCCTAATGAGCTTGACCTTAACCCATAAACTTAAGGCAAATTTACAGAGGTTAAAAGTATCTAACTGATGCTCGGGATAAGGCAATAACATTTGTCGGTGTCCAGAAAAGGATAACACCCTAAGAAGTTTATACATCAAAATTACACTTAGGAGTTTTACATTTAGAAATTTAGATAAGTGTCAGAAACTCCAACTAAAAACAAGAACTGTAATACGATAAACAACTTACGAGAAACCCGAAAGATGGGCTATTACACGATTAAACAGGAAAAATTTGTTAAGTGTCAATTGAGAAAACCACTGAGATCGAGCGTTGAACTCATCTCGATTGGAAAAAAATAAAGGCAGTAAGAATATGCAAGAAATGGCGTAAAAAATTCTAAGTATTTAAACTTAGAAAATGACCAAAATTTTGGACTTGTCCATACATATATAAATTTAATCCCACGCAGGGGACAAATAAAAAAAGAAAAGAATGAAATTAGGCATCAGGGTTGGGCTCTCCTTGGTCGGCCTCCTCTACCTCTGCTTCTTTCATTTGGCCACCCTCCTTACTTTCCTCGCCTTCCTCCTCGTCGCCATCCATAGCAGGAACCTGATTCATCGAAATGGCTTCAGAGATGGCATCCATAATGTAACCTTCTCGGACCACCCTCTGTAAACTAGTCCTAGTGGTAACGAGGTCCGGGTTCAAGAGGCGAAGTTAGGCAAGCGTGTTGGCGAAGGAGTCATCCACTGAAGCAGCCCATTTATCTTCTAGATACAAAACATCGTTTTTAAGGTTTACCTCGTATTGCCAAGGATCTCATTCTCATCACGAACCACAGTCAAGGTGGACTAGGTGGAAGAGATTTGATCTTTCAAGGTTTTCTCCCGAGTTTCGCCCTTCACGACTTTTTTCTGAAGCCCAGTAATTTCAACCTTGTGTAGACCGAGCTCCTCGCTCGCCTAAGTCATCTACCCATCCTTCTGGGCCACCGCCATCTCAAGTTTCATCTTTTCACCCTGAAGGGCATCTAACTCTTTTTTTCAAGTCACGAGTCTAACGAACAGACTCGAAAGTAGACTTTAGGAATCAGAGGACAAATAAGTTACGAAGAGCTCAAACTTACGCCTCCCGGATTATTTCGACTAAGTCTTGCTCGATCAGGGGTTAATGATCCAACTTGGGTCAACCCTCTTGCCCAAAATGGACTTGGTAGCAAACTGAAGAAGTGCGTCCTCTAGGACTTCAGACTCTCAGGCAACAATGATGTCGATTGGTGCCATGTCGGTCACCAGCATTTTGCCTTTTAGCTCCTGTCATCCATCTCCCTTCATCTTGTGTTGTTGGAGTGGTTAAGCATGAGACTCAAGATCCGCCTCTTGAGGTTGAGGTGGAGGGACTGAGAACACTGGCTGGGATCCAGAGCCTGATGCCTCAGCCTTCCATTGAGCGAAGCACAGAATAAGAGCTTCAAGTCCACCGGAAAGCGCCATACTCTTTGAAAAAAGGAAACAAACAATGTTATTACACTTAGAAAAATCATGAAGCACAAAAGTTATCAACATATTCAAATTGGTATACCTAAAGATGGTCTTAAAGAATCAAATGACTAATCCAAAACATCTTTATAGTAGATGGCTCCATTCTTGTCGGCACAAAAGTTCTAATGTCACCGCTCTCCACCTTCCTATCTCTAAATTACTGGCATTACGTACAGAAGTCGTACTCATGTTAGAATATGAAGAAGTTTAATTATGACTCTCTAACTCCCCTATGAGTACAGAGAGCAAATGTGACAACCCTTGCCTTGCTAGCACCCTGGTTGCGTTCGTCCTCCATATCATTTCTAGGATATCCTTCCTGGATAGTAGCTGATCTGTCAATTATTTTCATACTTTAAATGCCTTATGATTGATTTAATTGGACTCCATATGTGCTCAATTGTTGACATTTAGCTAAGTTTCTGATTTAGAATTGTCTTTGGATGTTTATTGTGAAACTATGCTAAATGTGGTTATAAACACTCATAAATGAATTATGCTTTTCAGGATATCTTTGAGTGTTTGAGTCCATTAGCATCAAACCAAGCTTGATGACCATTTAAGGAGAGAGATGAATACTTAAGAAGATTAGTTTTACCCTTAGAAGCAAAGGAAGAAGGGCATTTATGAAGAATCAAGGTCACATTTGAAGAAAGTGAGTGACACGGCCCATGTGATATGACACGGGGTGGGCCGTGTACTCCTCTGACTATTTCAAGACGGGTCAAATCCTATTTTTGGACAACGCGGGCCATGTCATACAACACGGGCCATGTCATATAACACGGGCCGTGTCAAATAACACGGGTTGGGCCGTGTTCTTCTCTGACTTTGAGATTAGTTAGAATTTTATCACCAGATTCAGACACGGGTTAGGCCGTGTCAAATGACACGGCCCGTGTCGTCGCACCAAAAAGTTAAATTCGAATTCTATTAAGAAATTAGGTATCTAAAGCTATAAATAGAGATACCTAGAGCCCCAAAAGGGAGGTCTGGAGAGAGAGCCGTCAAGGGACTGAGAGAAACACAAAGACCAAGGGAAAGGGAGATTGGATCGAAGATTGGAGTCTCGGGTTTGAGCAATCAGAGATTGATCATCCCCAACTTTTGGAAACTAGTTTGATCTTTAGTTTTCTTTTGCACTTTTGTTCTGAACTATGTTTTTCTTCTATTTTTCTTGTGATTTTCAATTTGCCATGTGTGGCTAAACTCCTTGATTGGTTAAGGGAAGATGAAACTCTAGTTTTGATTATGTGAATCTTGCATATCTCTTTATATCAATACAATTATGTTTTTATTCATATGTTTCTATTCTTAAATCAATATAAAGGTTTTTATATTCTTGCCAAACTTTGAGAGTGGTAAAACTAGGATTGCTATGCTTGTGATTTATGGTGGTATGATTAGTGAGACATATGATTTAAGCAATTTAATCCCGGTGTGTGATTAGATCTTAGTGTGATTGGTTTTCTAATTTTTAATGCAATCATTAGGTAGGTGTAAGAGCGATTGCTTTACAAATAACTAATGGTTAGGGTTTGATTTGAGCGATTGCTGAATTAAGCGAAACTTAAGGAAGACATGGGGTTTATCTCACAATCACATAAGAACATAATTGATTATATTGGTATAAAGGGTATGTAAGTTAGCATAATCATATAAATCTAGTGGTGGATTCCATCTCTTAACCAATATCTTTAACTTGATAATTCAATTTGTGTTTACTACTTTGGTTTCAGTTTAATTTCTTTTATTAGTTTTAATTAACAAAACCCCCCTTTTAATTTTACTGTTTATTTTTCATCAGAGTTTAATTTAAGAATTAGATTGATAGTGTTAATTGAATTGGTTCTCTGTGGATCGACCCTTGCTTACTACAACTGGTTGCAAGGTTTTTGTATTTTTGGTGGAACTTGGACCAAAGCAGTAAACACAAATTGAATTATCAAGTTAAAGATAATGGTTAAGAGATGGAATCCACCACTAGATTTATATGATTATGCTAACTTACATACCCTTTATACCAATATGATCAATTATGTTCTTATGTGATTGTGAGATAAACCCCATGTCTTCTTTAAGTTTTGCTTAATTCAGCAACCGCTCAAATCAAACCCTAACCATTAGTTATTTGTAAAGCAACCGCTCTTACACCTACCTAATAATTGCATTAAAAATTAGAAAATCAATCACAGTAAGGTCTAATCACACACCGGGATTAAATTGCTTAGATCATATATCTCACTAGTCATACCACCGCAACCGCGCATGGCAATCCTAGTTTTACCACTCTCAAAGTTTGGCAAGAATATAAAAACCTTTATATTGATTTAAGAATAGAAACATATGAATAAAAACATAATTGTATTGATATAAAGAGGTATGCAAGATTCACATAATCAAAACTAGAGTTTCATCTTCCCTTAACTAATTAAGGAGTTTAGCCACATATGGCAAATTCAAAATCACAAGAAAAATAGAAGAAAAACATAGTTCAGAACAAAAGTGCAAAAGAAAACTAAAGATCAAACTAGTTTCCAAAAGTTGGGGATGATCAATCTCTGATTGCTCGAACCCGAGACTCCAATCTTCGATCCAATCTCCCTTTCCCTTGGTCTTTGTGTTTCCCTCAGTCCCTTGACGGCTCTCTTTCCAGACCTCCCTTTTGGGACTCTAGGTATCTCTATTTATAGCTTTAGATACCTAATTTCTCAATAGAATTCGAATTTAACTTTCTAGTGCGACGATATGGGCCGTGTCAAATGACACGGCCTAACCCGTGTCTGAATCTGGTGACAAAATTCTAACTAATCTCAAAGTCAGAGAAGAACACGGGCCAACCCGTGTCATTTGACACGGCCCGTGCTATATGACATGGCCCATGTTGTATGACATGGCCCGTGTTGTCCAAAAATAGGATTTGACCCATCTTGAAATAGTCAGAGGAGTACACGGCCCACCCCGTGTCATATCACACGGGCCGTGTCACTCATTTTCTTCAAATGTGACATTGATTCTTCATAAATGCCCTTCTTTCTTTGCTTCTAAGGGTAAAACTAATCTTCTTAAGTATTCATCTCTCTCCTTAAATGGTCATCAAGCTTGGTTTGATGCTAATGGACTCAAACACTCAAAGATATCCTGAAAAGCATAATTCATTTATGAGTGTTTATAACCACATTTAGCATAGTTTCACAATAAACATCCAAAGACAATTCTAAATTAGAAACTTAGCTAAATGTCAACAATTGAGCACATATGGAGTCCAATTAAATCAGTCATAAGGCATTTAAAGTATGAAAATAATTGACAGATCAAATACCCCCACACTTAACCTTTTGCACTCTTGGACAAAATATAAGACTAAACCAAGGAATAGGGAAAACAAAACAAAACAAAACCTAAAAATTCAAAAGACTCAGTTTCCAATGATATTCAAAAGAGGCAAAAGTTTGTAAGCAAGAAGAGCAAGAAAAGATTCAAGGAATCAAAACATTCAAGAGATAACAGTTCTTCACATTTCCAACCAACAAGCAAGGCATCTTCAATTTGAAAAGCATGAATTAAGAATGATAGATCCTCACAAGATACACTCTCAATCTCTCAAGTGTTTACAAGGTAAGTGTTTCACTTAATTCAACCCATGAAAAATGCACTACCATAAGCTTACTTATCTTCTACTTCTCCACTACTCAAACACATGCTCACACAAATCAAGAGGACTTTATTTAAGGTTGTAATGGGGTTAAGGTAAGGAAAGAAAATAATATGGATATGGTAAGATGAGCACCCAAGAGAATAAAAGAACATTGGGGAGAAACTCAATTGAAAAACATGAAATTTTTATCCCCTCAAATCTATATAATGCACATTCTCTTTACATTTTCCTTTTCTTTTTCTTTCTTTTCTTTTACAATCTTTCTTGAATTTTTTTCTTTTTCTTTGCATATTTTTTTTTTTCAACACCTTGCATATTACACATCAACTTACACAACCCCCACACTTGTCCTATTAAACACTTGCAAGCAAAAGAGCTCCTCCAATGAAAATGAACCAATGCTCTCCCATTCTCTAAAGTAAGGTAAAATCATGGTTTTTCACATAGAGCATATAATGAGATAAGACAACGAATAGGCAAATAGGCTCAAGGGGTTAATCAAAGGGAAATAATGCAAAGTTGGCTATTTGGCCAAAGTAGTTAATCACAAAAGAATGCCTCAATCATGTTCATGTATGCAAGTGAAAATGTAGCCTCAAAAAGAATTAAAGCAAGTTCTAGAGTGATCAATATGACATAAGTGAAAATCACACAAGAAAGAAGAGAATGACATAAATGCTAAATCCATCCATCAAAAGGCTCAAAATCTCACCAGGTATGCATCTATCAAACTCAATTCATCAATTAAACATCCAAAACCAAGCATGCCAAATTCAAGATGATAGAAGAAATTTATAAATCATAACCTTGAATTTCAATTGCTTCAAACTCATAGACTTCACAAATCTCAAAATATCATTGGAAATCAAATAAAAACATAATTTTTTTTTCAAAAATAGAAAATAAAAATAAAAATAAAAATAAAAATAAAATAGAAAACAAAATGTCAATTCCTCCCCCACACTTAAATTCTACATTGTCCTCAATGTAAACCTCAACAATGAATAATCATTAATAAATCTAGGACAAGTAAGATAAAAGAGAGGAAAGAAACATCCTTATCAACTGAAGTAACGGAGGAAGATGAAGAGGTTTCCACCAGGATCCCGTTGGCGAAAGCATAATAACCAATTTATGCTTGAAATAACATGAGAGTTTCCACCGGGGTCCCATTGGCTGAAGTGTAATGACCAAGTTAAGCTTGAGACATGAGGGCTTCCACCAGGATCCCATTGGCCTTCCTTATTTTCCTTGGCTTCACTACTGAAGAGTAATATATGCATTTCATCAACTTCATATGCATTGTTTCTATTGGACCATGGCCCAAAAACAAAATCCACTTCAGCAGTGTCCATCATCCGATTCTCTTCTTCCATCTTTAAAAACTCTTCAGTGGCCTGCAATTCCACTTTGGGTCTTAGATTCTGCTTTGTAAATAAAATCATCAACTTTCAAGTCTGTAAAAATCTCAGCACGATTAGCACATATAATATCGGTATATGAGTGACAATGAATATAATTATTGAAACCAATAAAATCAGAAAATTCATCACACAACTCATCATTCTGTCTCTCCATCACCTTAGGAAGGAGTTCAAGAATACTTACCTTGGGGGCCTTAGAGTTTTCCCCCTCCTCACTTACCTCTTCGTGCTCTGTTTCTTTCTTTTCAATGGATTTGTGAAGGAGAGGTGGGTTCATCTAGCGTCTTCCCACTTCGTAGTGTAACAAAGACTAGCATCTTCCTTCACATTCTCTTCGATTGTGAGGGAAGTCCTTCGTAAATTTGGCTCGGAACTTGCCGAGATCCGTGGCTAACCGATCCAAAGAGTTTTGCATGTCATTACACATGGCCTGTGTTTCTTGTTGAAACTGAATGTTATTAGTGGCCATTTGTCTTATTAGCTCCTCCAGTGAAGGTTCAGGTTGCTTAGGAGGTTGAACTTGTTGCTGCCCATGACTCAAGTTAGAAGGATCCCACCACCCTGGATAATATGTATTGGAGTAGGGGTTGTAGTTGTCGGACGGTTTAGAATATCCCTATACTGCCTCTACCTCCTCATTTGTGTCTACTAGGAAAGTGGAACATAAATCAGTGGGATGTCCAGATGATAAGCAAATCTCACAAGCTTCCATGATCAATGGACATCAACACCTACAAATCCTCAGAAAGAAAGAATCAAAAATTAAAATAAAAAAACAAAAATAGAGTAAAAATAGGAAACAAATTAATAGCGCAATTGGAAAATTGGTTCCCCGGCAACGGCGCCAAAATTTGGTGTGGTGTGGAATGTGATTAAAAATAAATATCAAAAACAGCTGCCAAGTTCCACCAAAAATACAAAAATCTTGCAACCAGTTGTAGTAAGCAATAGTCGATCCACAGAGAACCAATTCAATTAACACTATCAATCTAATTCCTAAATTAAACTCTGATAAAAAATAAACAGTAAAATTAAAAGGGGGGGTTTTGTTAATTAAAACTAATAAAAGAAATTAAACTTAAACCAAAGCAGTAAACACAAATTGAATTATCAAGTTAAAGATATTGGTTAAGAGATGGAATCCACCATTAGATTTATATGATTATGCTAACTTACATACCCTTTATACCAATATGATCAATTATGTTCTTATGTGATTGTGAGATAAACCCCATGTCTTCCTTAAGTTTCGCTTAATTCAGCAACCGCTCAAATCAAACCCTAACCATTAGTTATTTGTAAAGCAACCGCTCTTACACCTACCTAATGATTGCATTAAAAATTAGAAAACCAATCACACTAAGGTCTAATCACACACCGGGATTAAATTGCTTAGATCATATGTCTCACTAGTCATACCACCGCAACTGCGCATAGCAATCCTAGTTTTACCACTCTCAAAGTTTGGCAAGAATATAAAAACCTTTATATTGATTTAAGAATAGAAACATATGAATAAAAACATAATTGTATTGATATAAAGAGGTATGCAAGATTCACATAATCAAAACTAGAGTTTCATCTTCCCTTAACCAATCAAGGAGTTTAGCCACACATGACAAATTCAAAATCACAAGAAAAATAGAAGGAAAACATAGTTCAGAATAAAAGTGCAAAATAAAACTAAAGATCAAACTAGTTTCCAAAAGTTAAGGATGATCAATCTCTGATTGCTCGAACCCGAGACTCCAATCTTCGATCCAATCTCCCTTTCCCTTGGTCTTTGTGTTTCCCTCAGTCCCTTGACGGCTCTCTCTCCAGACCTCCCTTTTGGGGCTCTAGGTATCTCTATTTATAGCTTTAGATACCTAATTTCTCAATAGAATTCGAATTTAACTTTCTGGTGCGACGACACGGGCCGTGTCATTTGACACGGCCTAACCCGTGTCTGAATCTGGTGACAAAATTCTAACTAATCTCAAATTCAGAGAAGAACACGGCCTAATCCGTGTCATTTGGCACGGCCCGTGTTATATGACATGGCCCGTGTTGTCCAAAAATAGGATTGACCCGTCTTGAAATAGTCAGAGGAGTACACGGCCCACCCCGTGTCATATCACACGGGCTGTGTCACTCACTTTCTTCAAATGTGACCTTGATTCTTCATAAATGCCCTTCTTCCTTTGCTTCTAAGGGTAAAACTAATCTTCTTAAGTATTCATCTCTCTCCTTAAATGGTCATCAAGCTTGGTTTGATGCTAATGGACTCAAACACTCAAAAATATCCTGAAAAGCATAATTCATTTATGAGTGTTTATAACCACATTTAGCATAGTTTCACAATAAACATCCAAAGACAACTCTAAATCAGAAACTTAGCTAAATGTCAACAATTGAGCACATATAGAGTCCAATTAAATCAATCATAAGACATTTAAAGTATGAAAATAATTGACAAATCAGTAGCCTCTGTCTACTATCAGTATCCCCACCACAAGGAGACCGTCTCCACCACGACTGAGACAACAGAGCACTCAGAATCTCCAGAGAACTGCTCTCCCCGTCACTATTGTTTAACACCTTCACTCTCACCATGTTTTTGCGAAAGGAAAAAAAAAGAACAAAGAAATACCTTGTGTTTGAGGAGGGAATAGCTGCTGGAGACTCGTTGGAAGTTCGCTGAAAATCACTTGGTTCACGGAAGGACAAGCGCAAAAATCTCCAAAGCACAGACACAGACACGACACACACACACACACACACACATATATAGGGTCCATATTAGGTAAGAGCACTGTATTATTGTGAGAGATAAGAGGGCTCAACACCAACCATTGGATCAAAACGAATGGTCTAAATTAGAAGCTCATTAAAAAAGTCACGTGAGGTCATTTCTAGAAAAAACCTCTTTCTTCTTCTTCTTCCTCCTGCTACACACTTTCTCTCTCTCCAACTTTTCATTTTCCCCTCCCAAAAGCTAACAACGTCCATAGCTATCAACATTTTGTTTTAGAGATAATTAATTGATATTTTGAAGCACTAGAAGCAAGCTATATTAGATAGAGTAGATGTGGTTGACTGTCCTATTCAGATATCCAAGGATGGGATACCATTTTGCTTAAGCTCTATAGATCTTATCGAGAGCACAACAGTTGCTGAATCAAAATTTAGAAACCTTACAACAATTAAATCTGGCAGTGGTTCAACTTGACATGGAATGAGATAATATATTCATAAAAAAAATTAATTAGACTCTTTCGGTTTTCTAAAGTATTACAAAGCTTCTGTCTTTTGATGAACAATACTAATGGATCAACAAAGTTAAAATAATTATGTTGCTTTGGGCATGCCCTTTTAAAATTCTAATATTGATTTAGCCTGCCATTTTGGCATACCATTCAGTTTTAGTTATTGGAAAATTTTAACAAAGAAATGAACAATGTTGTCAACAAATGTTAACATTCCCTCAGTTTTGCTATTCTTTGTTTTACATTGCAGCCTCAATATTGAACCCCTACACAAAATACAAATTGAATTGGAAGCTTGAAAAAGAACTTCCCTTGAGTTTCCAATTATTGATTTCTTGACTCCTTCTAACCTTAGTTCTTTAGAACAAGCAGAAGGTTAAGGTGATTTTTACATGAATATATTGTAAGTCACTAATATCAAGACTACGTTGATAGTTTTTGGGAGGGGAAAAGGAAAAGTTGGAGAGAGAATGTGTAGTAGGAGGAAGAAGAAGAAGTTTTCCCAGAAATGACCTCACGTGACTTTTTTAATGAGCTTTTAATCTAGACCATTCGTTTTGATCTGATGGTTGGTGTTGAGTCTTCTCATATCTCACAATAATACAGTGCTCTCACCTAATATGGACCCTATACACACACACACACACACACACACACACAAGATTAAAGAAAAAAGATTCATAATTCATTAATATCATTTCTATAAACTTGAAGATTTACAATATCTTAATATATGTCATATGTGTCAATATTTGTTACTAAGTCTCTTCTAAAAAATATGGAGCATAATTTCTATTGATATATTCTAAAAAATCTCCTAAACCAGTTTCTCTTAATAAAACTAATCATGTACAAGCACATGTGCATAAAAAAAAAATTAACTAGAGGGAATATTGGTGTGAGGGAAGCTTCAGTGACGATGAAGTGAACGGCTTGGTACAAGCAGGGGTAAAAGGAGCAGATGAAAATAGTAGTGTGTGAAAAGATAAAACTTAAAAGTTTAATAATGTCGTATGAAAAGATAAAACTTAAAATACGTCTATGTGAAAATAGTGGCTTGAAATGTTAGTCATGTGATTGGACTTGAGTGGGTTACGAGCTTGCTAATTAAACGTTAGTCATGAAAATTAATTTTTTTTAAAAAAAATATTAATGGGTCGTGTCCAAGCCGTATCCTAGATGTGTCCAAGCATGTTCGAGACGTGTCCAAACTGAAAACATAATAATCTTTTTAATTGGACACGTAGGATACGTGTGTCGTACGGGTGTCTCCATGTGTCTAAGACGGACACGTGTCCAACACGCGAACACACCTAAAAAATGGTGTGTCCGTGCTTCATAGGCAGAAATAAAAGAGAAGGAGAAAATGAGGGAAAAAAACCTCGCTCCTATTTATAAGCGCTAGGGTAACCCCCAACACCCCTGCAGGGGTAAAATGGCCTTTTTTGCATTTAATTTGAAATTATATATTGAATTTGAAAACGGCAATCATGGCGGCATGAAAATCAAACGACAGCTTCCAATACCTTTTTGCCATGTGGCAAAACATGCCTGACACAACAACCAAAAGGACTGCGCACAGACCTAAAACGACGCATGTCAAAACAAAATAGTACTTACACTGGATATCGGATCAACATTGTGTCGGTTTTACATTACATAATGTGGATTACGGATTTTATTTCCGTCAACTAGCGATTTATAGGTAGACGTCACTACCTAAATTGGTATGGGGGTAACTCAGTATGAATCTCGAACAACGATGTAGCAGCTATAAGGCAGAATGATCTATATCGGATCTTGACCTAATTCATTAATACTGGGGGCAGCCCAATTTTTATTTTTATTTTGAACTTCGACTCATTGTTAGAAACATCGTGAGATTCAACATCTATATCATAACTTGGGTCCATTTATCCCACGCGTGTCGTTTGGTCTTAATAATCTCGAATACATTAACACTTAGTTGTTGCATCTAAGCGCCAAATTATCAGGTTTCGGGTTAGCTATTTAGGAGCAACTTGACTCGTTAGAGTTGGATCTCGGATACGTATGAGTGCTATGGGATATGTAAATGTACCTATTTATGATAAGTAAATCTATAATAGAACCTCTCATAAATAGAAGAATCAATTATAAAATATAATAATCTTATTAAATTCTTATCCTAATTAATAACGTTTAACACAAATTTAAACATGATTCTTATATACGAAGACAATCTTATAAATATCACACAATGTCACAAAGTATGCATCTAATTTCAAATATTTTACCCACCTTGTACATGATCTAACTTGAGCATCAAAATGCTTTTTGCAGATACTCACTCCTCACACTACTGTTGCAATGACCGTGCATCGAAGGAGTTCACCATCATCAACCTCGTTCAGGTAATCATTTGAATCATGATCAAAACAAGTTCATTATGTGGTAATTAAATTCAAGTTATTAATGATCACTATTTACACAAAAATTATCATTTATTTTTTCCCTTTGATTACCACTTATTTTTCTCTCTACTATAACAAAAAGACATTAAAAAAAGGTCAACAAAAATTGACCAGCTATTATAGGTCAGTCTTTGGGAGGAATCTTTGCTCCAATGCCATTTATGAGTACATTAGACAGCTCCATTATACCTTAAACCCTAAAATCTAAAACAATATATTATACCTTAAAAATAGAGTTATTCTTGATTTGTAGTGGAAACTATTTAATAGAGGAGAAAAAAAATAGAAAAGCTATATAAAAATATTGATCTGGTATGTTCTTATTGGTCACAGCTGCTGCCTGCTCTAGCACAAACCAGTTCACTTAGCAAGTGGCTGGAGACAATTAGTGAGATTTATTAGTATCTTGTTTATTTATTTTTTATTTGTCAATATTTTTTATAACGTTTATTTATTAAAATAAAAGGTATAATTTATGAAAGTAACATGGATTTAGGTAGACTAGATTCCGATGTTTGCGTTAAATATTGGGTCAACATCGATGTGTCACTCTTAACTAACTGACTAATTAGTACTGCTACTGTCTTATTAGCAACGCACGTGCTCTCACTCTAATCCACATGCCATATGAGATTATTCACACAGTACACTTACCCACAAAAAAAAAAGTTTTAACTCTCAAAATCACGTAATTTCCACGACGGAAAAGGATATGTTTATATATATGAGTTTACAAATTTTATTTAAGGACATAAAAAATATTTTAGGTCAAATTAATCAATTAATTCTTATAGTTTCATTTGATTTGAATTTTTAGTTTTTATAATTTTTTTAGAACATTGGTCCTTACATTTTTACTTTTTTTAGATTATAGTTTTTGTCATTATAGTATTGGTCTATATATTTATCATTAATTTGTGTTTTAGTTCATATAATTTTATTTATTAAATATTGATATCTATTTTTCATAGAAAAATTATGATTATAGTTTCAAATCATTAAAATATTAATTTCTGAAGAACCAAAATCCAAATTAATAAAATTATAAAGAGCAACATAATAAAAAAATTATAAAAATCAAAATCTAAACAGGTTGAAACTATAAGGATTTACTATTTAGCTTGACCAATATTTTAATTAAGAAAATCATTGTTGTTATTTAATTTGAAAATTTGATAATTGAAAAAACAGTTACTTTAAAGGATTGTATTGAATTGTAAACATCGATTTTCAATTTTCTCTAATATGATAGTGAAACTTATTAGTTTAATCATTGGTCTCTTTTTTTTTTTTTATCTGTTTTGGTACATAGTTTAAGTATTCATCTTTAAACACAATGATGAATAACATTTGTACGTTTGATCATTCAAATGAAACTGGACAATATGAATCTAGGCTGGATGCGAGGAAGAATTCATTTCATCATCAAGTAAGCCATCTTATTATTTTCTCATCTTCATCGTGATAATTCAAATTGAACCCAGCAAAGCAAACTGAATTTGGACGTATTTTTGGTCACATATTTGTCTTTGCCTTTGGTTTTGGGTTGAATATATTGTCATATATCAAGATCTAATCTCCACGTGGGTGGTGGTTGGACCTTACAAATTCAATACAGTTTGTTTTTTTTAATCTGTACAAATACAATACAGTTAAATATGAGCCATTCTATTCAATGGTAGACTGGCCCATGCAAGTGTGTCGTTGGACTTTAAGTTGGTGTTCAATTAAAATCACATCCTCCATTCAACAAAGAAAGAAATAGATATCATATATTTGCAATGTTCACCAATTTGTGTTTAAATCTTTTTTAAATTAACGTTATAAATTACTCATTTAATGATTTTAAAAAATATAAAAAAGATAAAATTATAAATACAGCTTATTATATAATCATTTAAACATTTAAAGATATTATAAATAGCTTAATTTTGATATACTGATAGTGTAAAGCTTTTTAAATTATCAATCAATTATATATCATTACATATGTAATTTTTAGATATTTATTATGAGAGTCAAATATTTTTAATGACGTAATAATACATGATTAATTGATAAGTATAAAAAATCTTTACGCTAATAGTGAATCACAATTAAATCATATTATAAAAGGATAAAGTTATAAATATTTCCTAAACTTTAATTACCAATTACTGTTACTTTTAAATACTTATTAACTTTTTACTAATAGTTATAATTCATTTCAAATATTCTTTAATATTTATTTTTATCTTAATAAAACATTAGAAAAACACTTATTGATATGCACATAATACCAATCAATATGTTAATAATATAAACTAAAGGGCCTTTCTAATAGTACAAATTTTTTTAGAAAACGTGTATTAATATAATAATTACAAAGTATGTAGAATTTACAAATTGTTATATATATATATATATATATATATATATATATATAAAATTTTGAAAGTTACTTGAAATTGCTAAAGTTTTTTAATTTTGTATATAAAAATTACGTTTACTTTTTTTAATGAAAATATTAAAGTTACACACTTTTCATAGACAATATAGGAAATTTTTCCTAAAATACTAATACCTATTTTTAAACCCCTATATAATATCTAATGCTTTTATGAGAGTTAATTCTAACTTAACATGATATCAGAGTCTTATGGCAAACTTGAAAATTCCACGATTTACCCTGGCCTTTACTAATACAAGATAGAATACATTATTAAAAAATTAGTATTTATATAATGAAGATGAAGTTTGTCATATATGCCTAAAATTGTGTAGAACAATTACAGTCCTTAGAAAATATTTGTCGTCAATAATTGCTACGGGATTAATAGCAAATCGTACATCCCCATAATATATAATTCTAAGCTCTGAGATATTCACGAAAGTTTGGAAAAGCATGTTGATTTGGGATTGTTTGGGAGCGTGTACAACTGTTAATAGGCCCTCTCGCAATAAAGAATGAAAAATAATAATACAATAAGATTAAAAGGAGATAATATACAATAAAATTTAACATGTTTCAGCTTTACATAGTAAATGTGAAAAAATTCTTACATTCATACGTATATATATTCATATAAAATAAGTTTTATTTTACATACATTTATATAAAGTGAGTTTTATCCCGTAATAAGATTTACTTTATGTAAATATATATAAAATACATACATATATATATATATACAAAAATTTCTAGTAAATATGAGCACTCTCAGTCTCTTATATTTCATAATTGCCTCACCACTTGCTTCGTTTTCAATTATCCAACCTTTAATTGGAGTATAGATACTCTTAAGTGAAATTTACCATTGATCTTGTCAAAAAATATATATATATCGACAGTGGTATGTTACCCTTATGACAGCTCAAATTAACTTTGCAATCCATTACCATCTTCATGGAAAGTATTTGGACTTTGGAGTGCCTTCACCACCTTAACCAAAGAACCTCATATAGCAAAAGCAAAGTTAGATTCAACCTCGGATTGCATAACAACCGTTTGAAGGCTTGTAGATAAGGCAAAGAATCTTGACGGTGGAAATTGGTGGGACTCTTGGTTGTGACTTGTGTTTCAAGTGATGCTAGTTGTGGGCTTGGTGATGATTTCTGAGCACGGTGTTTGCATCTGTGAGGATGATAGAGTTTGGGTTTCTGATTTCAAGTTATGGGTGACAAAATAATTGAAACTACAGGGCTGTGATGCGATGATTGGGCGGTGATTCGGCAGCTTAGATGATTGCTGCAGAAGACTCGGACGGTGAATTTTTCGAGGCTGGGCTGATGGTGAAACAAGGGAGTTCGATGGTGGCTCTAGGTTGAGGTAGCGGTACTAGGTTGCAAAAATCAAATAAAACAAAACATATTTTTTAAATAATAAAATAGAGACTACTTTGCAATAAAAGATAAGATCATGTTTAGATGATAAATTACACAAAATTATAAAATGATAATAAAACCGATCCAAATTTGTTATGCCCGGTGAGTTACTTGGAGTATCCATACAAAGCCTCCCCTACATCACTAGCAAACCCTCAAAATATCATATACCCCTTTTCATAATATTACAACTTTTGTTTGGACAAAGTTATAAACCATCTTCCCTAGACCACACCCAAAAGCTGGCCCTAGGCTACATACAATACATGTGGGGGTAATTGAAACCACAATCCCAAAGGCTTATTTATACAAGCCCCTCTTAACTTTCTTCAAATTTGGTAATGTGAAATTTGGGTTAATTACATAACATATCTTTCTTTGAGCCAAGTCCTCAAACACTTCAACATAGTAGAAAACGGGATGATCTTCTCGTAGTTTTCATCATCATCAACATCTCATCAATTTGCTGCACTCCAAATTGCAATGTGGTGAAGCACTCCTCCCTACTTAAAACACCACTTACAAAAGCAATTGCAAATGCCTTAACAATTGTTGATGTGGCACCATCAATGACTTGACGAGCTGATGACGTCACTCCCCCATTAACAACATCCTTCGAGCTAGCAACATACTTGTACTGTCATCATGAACAGAACATGCCGCCTAATACCCATAATTAAGAAGACTTTCGACACCAAAGTACCACTACTGATCAATGGACCTGATCTCCACATTATTGGGAAATTTTTTGGCATAAAGGACCATATTAGGATCCTCAATCCATTAGCTTTAATTGATGCCAATTGTTGGAAGCATCGCAGAACATGATTCCGTCCCTTTGACTTACATCCACAATAATAAAGAGAAAAAATTCATTATCAAAACAAGATTACAGAATAATATATGTGAGTACTCTTAATCTCTACTATCTGGCAATTACTTCACTTCTATCCCTACATCACTAGGAAACCCTCAGAATATTATACTCCTTCTCATAATATTACAACTTTTGCTTAGACAAATTAAGTTGCAAAGCATCTTCCTATACTACCCAATAGCCCTATGCTGTACCTGTGGAGGTGATTGTAACTACAATCCCAAATACTTATTTATATAAGATACCCCTCTTGAACTTCTTCAACTATGTGAGACTTGGGTCAGTTACATAACAGCGAATAATATTAGTTTAGTGAATTATTTGAATAGATTAATGTTATTCACTCAAAAGATGTTATAGAAAGATTGAAATTCTCAGCAAGTCATTAATTTTAACAACTTGTCAGCCTTCTCTCTGTGGTATTTTTTTTTTTAAAGGCTATTATCAAAGTTTAATGGGAGAAAGGGAGAAGAGAAGGAAATGATAATTGAGAAGAGCCACAAGCTAATTCAAAAGACTCAATTGACTGAACCAAATAGCCTGATAAAAGTCTAATTGATTAGTAGTTAAATTACACAGTTATTCATTCTAAAATATGATAATTAAGTGAAAATTTTATTTTTGGTAGGTACATGTATATGTATATAAGAAATTAAAAGAAAATAAAAAAGAAAAGGATGTTCAGTTGACAGCTCTTGATAAATTACAGGAGGAGGATGAGTCCATATAAACAGTTTGTCATGTTGAACACAGCAGCAACATTCTCTTCATGTAAGGTATAGACAGGTGAAAAGAGAGGAATTTTTTCTTGATTTTATGAGAAAAAGAAGAGAGAAACAACATTCCACAGGAGTATAAGTTAAAAATAACTTATGACTATTCTTGTAAGTTAAGGAATTGCAATAGTGGATTTGGCACTACAAACCAAAAATCTTAAGAAATTAGTTTTATGAGTCATTCCACCTTTTCAATATGAAACATTAGAGACACTTAAATTTCTAATAATTCCTGTCATTAATTGGTCAGTGAGCTTGTAGCTCAACTGGTGTCGAACTCACTCACTTTTTAATTAGATTGAGGTGTAAAGATATCGGAAGTTTAATATTTCATGAGACCACCACTTATCTCTCATCTTCTATCCAATTGCTTGCCAAAAGTATCATTAATTGATTGTTGAACTTCTATCTTGTTGGTCCAAGAAGAAGAAAAACAAGTATTTCCTGTTGCAAACACATCAAGAATGCAAACACAGCACCAAAATACAAAAGAAAACGAAAACTGGAAAAACGAATTGCAGAACAGAATTCAAAACCAGCAAAAAAAAAGGAAATTAAAGGAAGAAAGAAATAGAAGAATGCACACACAAGATTTACGTGGTTCAGCCAATGTGGCCTACATCCACGGGAGAGAGCAGCTTCACTATGATAATGCAAAACAAGATCAAGCCTTTACACAGAGAGCCCCTTGGCCCTTATCCCTTCTCTAGTAAAGAAGAATATCAATTACATCCAAGTCTCTCCTCTCTGTTTTTCGCACCCCTTGACCCCCCTGTTTTTCAGATTCTCTCGTATCTCTTTTTTTTCTCTTCTCTGCACACATGTTGTTTAATAAAAGGTGATAAGCATCCCTTTTATTCCCCTATCTCATTAGGCCCAAGAGATAAAACAAGGACTAAGGAGAGAAAGGCTCAATAACTAGCCCACTGATTTGTGAGGCATTCTACCGACAAATCTCCACCTTGACTCCAAATCAGAGAAGAGGATCAAACCAATCATCAATGTGCTGCTCTCCCACTTATGGAATTACGCTTCATAGAAATTGATCAAGTCCAAGCAATTCTTGAATTTTGATCTAGGAAGTGACTTAGTGAACATATCCGCTAGATTGTCATCCGAAGTAATCTTCTCAATCTGAACTTCTTTAGATTCTACCACATCTCTAATGAAGTGAAGACAAATATCAATGTGCTTAGTCCTCTCATGATACACTTGATGATTTGACAAATGTATGGCACTTTGACTATCACAATGAACCGTCACACAATTTTGCGTAACTCCTAGTTCACCAATCATTCCTTTTAACCAAATGGCTTCCTTTACTCCTTCCGCAAGAGCAATGTACTCGGCTTGAGTTGTAAATAGAGCTACCACAGGTTGTAAGTTTGCTTTCCAATAAATAGCGGTCCCAAACAAAGTGAACACGTACCTAGATAGTGATTTCCTAGTATCCACATTCCCCGCATAGTCCACATCAACATATCCCATAATAGCATCTTCATCTTGAGCTATCTTCTTGTACATCAATCCAAATTTTAGAGAACCATTCAAATACCTCAACACCCACTTCAAAGCCTCCCAATGAGCTTAACCCGGATTCGCCATAAACCGACTAACAATGCTAACCGCATAAGACAAATCTGGTCTACTACAAACCATACCATACATGATGCTACCTACTCCACTAGCATAGGGAATAGAATTCATCTTGCTCCTTTCCTCTTCAGTGCTAGGAGCTTGTGTGATAGAGAGCTTCGTGTGATGACCCAAAGGTGTGTTAACTGGCTTAGATTGATGCATCCTAAACCGTTCCACTACCTTCTTCAAGTAACCATATTGAGATAAGAACAATTCTCCCTTCTTCTGGTTTCTAACAATATCCATCCCAAGTATCCTCTTCGCAATGCCAAGATCTTTCATCTCAAATTCTGAATTCAACTTCTCTTTGAGCTTACCAATCTCATCCTTGCTAGAGCTAGCTATAAGTATATCGTCCACATATAGAAGCAAGAAAAGAACACATTCCTCTCCTCTTCTTAAAATGTAAACGCAGTTATCATAATTACTCCTCAGAAATCTAAATCTCAAGAGAAAATCATCAAATTTCTTATACCACTGTCGTGGACTTTGTTTCAAGCCATAAAGTGATTTTCTCAAGAGACATACCTTGGACTTATCCTCTGCAAATCCTTCCGGCTATTGCATATAGATAGTCTCCTTGAGATTCCCATGAAGAAAAGCTGTCTTGACATCCAATTGCTCTAACTCCAGATCATACTGATTCACAATCGACATCAAGATCCTTATAGAACAATGTTTTACCACAGGTGAAAAGATTTCATTATAGTCAATCCCTTCCACTTGGGTAAAACCCTTTGCCACAAGCCTTGCCTTGTACCTTGCCTTCTCCATACCCAGAATACCTTCCTTTTTCTTGAAGATCCACTTGCATCCAATGACCCTCTGATTCTTAGGTAGATTCATAAGCTTCCAAGTCTGATTTTTATTCAAAGATTCCATTTCTTCTTGTACCGCTTGCAACCAATTATGACTTTCCTTGCTCTCCATAGCCTCTCTGAAATTCCTCGGTTTTGAATCTTGAATCTTGAATCTCTTCAGCCACATTAAGAGCATAGCAAATAAGATCAGCATACCCAAATCTCTTAAGAGGTACTATGTTCCTTCTAGTCCTATCCCTGGTCAACTGATTGTCTGATTCTGTTGGTGGTTGTTGATCTACTACATTTGCTGGTAGAGGACTGTCATCTTTAGTAGTACAAGTAGGAGACTCCACCTCAAATTAAGCATTCTTCTTTGCCGTTTCTGAGTTGCTTTCTTCTAAGCTTTTGCACATCATCCCCATTCTGGTCTCATCAAATGTGACGTCCCTGCTGATAAAGCATCTTGACTCTCCAGGATCCAACTTCTATAGCTTGTAACCCTTCACACCTTCTGGATAACCAATGAAGATACACTTCACAGTCCGAGCCTCAAGTTTGTCTTGTCTAACATGAGCACATGCCAAAGCACCAAATACCCTCAGATTAGAGTAGTCTGCCGGTTTACCACTCCACACTTCCATAGGTGTCTTGAAGTCTATAGCTGAAGATGGACATCTGTTAATCAAATAAGCTGTAGTGTTAGCAGCTTCTCCCCAGAAGCTCTTAGGCAGCCCCGCGCCTAAAAGCATACATCTCAATCGCTCCAGAATAATCTAATTCATCCTCTCGGCTAGGCCATTCTATTGCGGAGTCTGTGCCACAGTTCTGTGCCTTTTGATTCCATGTTTCCTGCAAAACTCATAAAACTGCTCTGAAACAAACTCCAGGCCATTGTTAGTCCTTAAAACTTTCAGTTTAGTTCCCAGTTGATTTTCTATAAGAGTGTGTCACTCCTTAAACTTTTGAAATGTTTCAGATTTGTTTTTCAAAATATAAATCCACACTCTTCTAGAAAAATCATCAATCAATGTGAGAAAAGAGGAACCCCCTCCATGAGTCACCACCCTTGAAGGACCCTAAAGATCCGAGTGAACATACTCAAAGGGTCTACCAGAAACATGCATACCAGTTCCAAATTTAACTCTATGTGATTTACCTAATATGCAATGATCACAAAAATCTAGTTTATCCAATTTATCACCATTCAACAAGTTTTATTTTTCTAGTTCCACTAAACCTCTTTCACTAACATGCCCTAGTCTCAAATGCCATAACTTGGTTTTATCATGTGGTGTTTGGCTAACTATAGATGCATGAGCAATAACAGTAGAACCATCAAGAGTGTACAAACCATTTCTCTTAGTTCCCTTAGCAACTATTAAAGCACCATTAGAAATCTTAATCATGTCATGTTCAATTCTAGTAGAGTAACCTAATGCATCAAACATGCTAATCGATAAAAGATTTCTCTTAAGTTCAGGAACATACCTCACATCTTGCAATAAGAATTCACGGTTATCAAACATTTTAAGCTGGATAGTACCCATACCTTGCACCTTGCATGATTTGTTGTTGCCTAGAAGCACCACTCCACCTTCTTTAAGTTCTAAGTTCTCGAAGTAATCCTTCATAGGACACATGTGATAAGTACATCCAGAATCCATAACCCAATTCCTTTGCGTTTCTGAGGTTGATGCCACCAACACCCCGGCACTCTCATAACCATCCAAAACAACCGCTACATTTGTGGAATCCACTGACTTTCTAGACTCATTGCCCCCTTTCTCGGGACAATCCTTCTTGTAATGATTGGTTTTGTGACAATTAAAACATTTGAACTTTGACTTTGAGTGATTCTTTGACTTTGATCTAGACTTCTTCCCATTTGGTCCTCTCTTCTCGCTTCTTCCCCTTGAGATATTCAAGCCTTCACCATTATCCTCGGTTTTTTATTCTTGTTGCTTTTGAAGCTCCTTAGTCCGAATTGAGGTTTGAACCTCATCCAAGGTAATAGTTTGATCCTTGCCATATAGGATAGCATCCTTGAAATGCTCAAAGGACTTTGGTAGAGAGTTGAGTAGGAGCAAAGCTTTGTCCTCATCATCAAGTTTCACCTCAATGTTCTCCAAGTCATCAAGAATCTTGCTGAAATCCACTAGTTCTCCGCTATAGATTTTGCCTCCACCATCTTGAATGAGTAGAGTTGTTGCTTCAAACATAGTCGGTTTGCCAATGACTTTGTCATGTATAAAGACTCCAATTTGACCCACATTGCAGCGGCTGTCTTTTCTCTTGCAACCTCCCTGAGTGCCTTATCACCAAGACACAAAATTATGGCACTCCTTGCCTTGTCAATCATATCATTCTTCTCCTTTTGAGAAAGAGTGGAAGACATTTTTGCCTCTCCCTTCAATGCTTCTGCAATTCCTTGCTGCACCAAGATGGCTTCCATCTTGATCCTCCATAACCCAAAATCATTATTTCCGGAGAACTTCTCAATGTCGTATTTGGTACCCATGGTTCAGCCTTTCGATCTTCTTTCTTCTTTGTTCCCACAGACGGCGCCACTTGTTGGTCCAAGAAGAAGAAAAACAAGTATTTCCTGTTGCAAACACACCAAGAATGCAAACACAACACCAAAATACAAAAGAAAACGAAAACTGGAAAAATGAATTGCAGAACAGAATTCAAAACCAGCAAAAAAAAAAGGAAATTAAAGGAAGAAAGAAATAGAAGAATGCACACACAAGATTTACGTGGTTCAGCCAATGTGGCCTACATCAACGGGAGAGAGCAGCTTCACTATGATAATGCAAAATAAGATCAAGCCTTTACAACAGAGAGCCCCTTGGCCCTTATCCCTTCTCTAGTAAAGAAGAATATCAATTACATCCAAGTCTCTCCTCTCTATTTTTCGCACCCCTTGACCCCCCTATTTTTCAGATTCTCTCGTATCTCTTTTTTTTTCTCTTCTCTACACACAGGTTGTTTAATAAAAGGTGATAAACATCCCTTTTATTCCCCTATCCCATTAGGCCCAAGAGATAAAACAAGGACTAAGGAGAGAAAGGCCCAATAACTAGCCCACTGATTTGTGAGGCATTCTACCGACATATCTTAATGCTTTAACTAGTTCGATATACTTGCTTCACAGAACGCCTAATTTTTTTTTTTTTAAAAAGTTTACAAAACCGCTTAAATTTTATTATTTATTTTAAAAAAATTACAGTAGAGCATTTTTAGATTGCATGTTATAGATACTATTAAACCAGAATGCTGGAAATTTTGCATGAAAACTATGTCCAGTCTGGAAAGGTAGGTGCTGAAGTTGAGTGTTGGTGCCTTTATTGATTTTGTTTCTGTATCTTCTACGTTTCTACACTTACCAAGTTGTACCAGGGTAGCCCATCATCGTACAGCATCAGTTAATATTATCAAATTAAGGTGACCTTACCCTGCTTTGAGTTGAGAGTTTTCTTGGTAACACCGCTTTTAGCGATCAAACTGTATGTATTTTTATATTCTTTTTTAATGTATTGTTTCTGGTGCTTCTTATCCTCCTCATTTTTTGTATCTTTCTTTTCCTCCTAATTAATGAAAGCACTTCTTTTATCCAAAAGAACAACAAAGAATAATAAATTAACAAAGGCAACAGATGGTAGATGGATAAACTGTTGGAACATAGGGAAGCCTAACTCGCAAAATTTCTATCAATAAATTAAGTGAAAAATCATAATAATAAGTTTAATGTTATATTTTGATTAAAAATCGTAAAACAATGAGTTTATAAGTCTTCTCACTTATATACTCTTCATTTAATTTATTTTTTATCAATATAGAACTTCAACACTCACACTTATATTTTCAACATAAATATTTTCAAAAGTAAGAAAAAAAAAACACAAGACCAACATCCTATTTATATAAATAAGGGCTTGAAACAATATGGCAGGAAATATTAAACATAACTAGACATCTGTGCACAATAAACTTCAATATTCTTATGAGATTTTACCCTTTAGAAATAACACTGCACAAAGTATGTCTTATCTGCATCTGATGTGCAAATTTAACTCTGAAGACAATGATTGTAATTCTTAGGAGAATCATTGGATGGTTCAGGTTGAACAATAGTCTCCATAACATGTGTTAAGTTGGACTAGTCAACAAATAAACAAACAGGTAGTTACTTTAACACCAACATTACTTCAAAATTTTCAAAATACATGACAATTGTTTTTTCCCCATAAAATAAACCTATGTCATCAATCCCCCTGATATAGGAACTGAGCAACTCCGAAATCTGCTACTTTAAAAGGCTCAAAAGCAAAAAATGTTAAAGGAATCGCATCTAGGCCACTCTTGTCTTTATCCTAAAAGTTCTATGACAGCCAAAGCAACGCCATGCAATATGTGTACACTGTACAGCTATACGATAGGCTAGTCTCTCAGTAGCAATCAATTGATCTTAAAATGAGAAAGCGGGAAGAGAGGTGAAAATCATTGAGGCTGAGATGATAACTGCACCAGAAGAGAAGAAAGTGAGAAACGACATAGTTAGGCAACCATATACACAGTTTTCAAAGTTTGCTATGAATTGAAAATGAATGAAGAGGAGAAATGACACAAATTAAAAATACTTATTAATTTAACAAAGACTTTTGTATTTGAATACTTGAAATTTTAGAAAAAAAATTGCTCACAAAATACAAAGCTAAAAGATTAAATAAGGTTGGTGTCTTTTTCTTAGAAAGAAAATAAGGGCAATGTCAACATTTCCAGCTAATTAACCAGATACTTTTCTCCTGCTTAATTAGATTGCAGCCTCTGTCAAATCCAAACCTTACTTGTGTTGCACTGGTCCAAAAACCAATAACTTTCTTAACATAGCCTATCCCATTTTAGCAATTTCATATTTTTATGTAAAATTTCAACTTCCCATACCGAATATGCCATTACTAAAATTTAGAACATCAAAAATAGTAAATATTGCTACTTTTTAAAGACATATTAAAAATTAATTACCTTCAAGAATTCTGTAAAGATGCTGTACACAAGTAGGTATTTTATAAAGTATAGCACTTAGTTCCAACATTGGTTAGAAGAAATTTCTCCAACTCCATTTAATATGTTGTTACGTATTCGTTACTTATTTAATCTATTATCACATGTCAATTAACTTAATTAAATGAGATTAAAAATAACACATGACAATAGATTAAATGAATAATTAACGAACACGTGACAACAGATTAAATTGAGTTGAAAGAACTCCCTCCAACTAGGATTGGATCTAAGTTCTATCATCTTATAAATATAATATTCCCCTTCAACATCTTTTCTATAAATGAAACCTTAATAGAAAGAGTACACATTAAAGTGTTAGGAGTGGAGGAGGGATCCTCACTTTGGACCCTAAATTATCTCGCACTACACTCTAATCTAGCACACTTATCAATTGGACTCAAACTTATACACAATACTACTCAAACTCTTAATGAATCACATAATAATATGAGCTTTCAAAAAAAATATCAAGTTATTCATTTAACCTATTTTTTAAAATCATATACACCAAACAATAGAAGACAAAAGTCAAAAAAATTCTAACAGTTTATTCAATAAGGTGAATTTGAATAGATCAAATCAAAATACACCTACCAAGATGATTAGTTGGTGTTAATTTGGTAAAGAAAGAAACTATATAAAGGGAGCACTACCTTTGCTAATAGCAGAACCAAAACTCATTTTGTAGTGATTTAGGGGAAATATGGGGTCTCTAATAGCCTCTGCTACTCTCGCTCTTGTATTGGCAATAGTGTCTCTCAGCTTGCCATCTCAAATCTCAGCTGACAACTACGTCTATTCATCTCCACCACCACCTAAGCCTTACTACTACCACTCTCCACCACCACCAGTGCACTCACTTCCACCACCATACTACTATCACCCTCTACCACCACCAGTGCACTTACCTCCACTACCATACCATTACCACTCTCCACCACCACCAGTGCACTCACTTCCACCACCATACTACTATCACCCTCTACCACCACCAGGGCACTTACCTCCACTACCATACCATTACCACTCTCCACCACCACCCGTTTACAAATACAAGTCTCCTCCTCCCCTTATAAGTACCCATCTCCACCACCACCAGTTTACAAGTATAATTCACCTCCTCCTCCCTACAAGTATCCATCTCCACCACCACCACCTACGAAGCCATACAAATACCCATCTCCACCCCCACCAGTTTACAAGTACAACTCTCCTCCACCACACTACGTCTATGCATCACCTCCACCTCCCCCTTATCACTACTAGATAGTGATTTAGTATCGCACTCCATGGTAAGCTTCTTCATACAATCTATATCATCCATATTATTCCAACAAATCTCCATGTTATGATGAAAATATGAAACACTTGCTTGTTTATTTATATTTTTCCAAAACTAAGTATAAGTCACATTTTCAAGGGTTTAATTATTAGTCTAATAAGAGCATTTTAGAATGCATTAATTAATATATGTAATGTTAAAACACTTTCTCATTAAAAGACATGATTGAGGGACAAATTGATGGCATGTTGTGACAATCTAATAATATTCGCACATGTGTTTTTTTTTTTCTTTTGCAGGATCTGAAGAACATGTGCAAATAAAGAAATTAAGAGATGGATGGAAGGAAGAAGCACTGTACAATTATACAAATAAGAAGAATGGAACCAAAGTTTACGCATTTTGTGAAAGAATTGTTAGTTTGGGTTCCCTTTGTTTTAATTTTGTATTTCGTATTTTCAAAGGTATAAGTCATTGATGTGATCTGATCCATGTACTCGTTCTTGTCCTGTATGCATTGCGGGTTTCAACCTGCTGGGATTGCAGGGGGTAGTGACTTGTGAAGCCAATTATATAATAAATAAATAAATAAATACTTGTTTTCTATCTCACTCTACGCATATGTAATTGCTTATCTGGTCCACACTTTGAATTTTTCAATTAAAAATTTGCATTTTCTGGGCACAAATTAGCAGTTTGACCTACAAGGAGCACGACAATATCGAACAATGAAATTCTGGAACTGAAACACCAGCACAACTGAAGTATTTGTCGGTGTCTCGGTGTCTTTTGTATTATAAAATAAATAAAATAAAAGAATTTAGACTGAGTAATTCTTTCATCGGAGGTAGAATTCTCCTCCTCCACAAATGATTTTGTACCATTAAATTGAGGAGGACTTACATATTTAGTGGAGTCTCAAAAAATTGGATGTTGGTGAGATTTTGTGGAGGAAGAAAAATTTTGCTCTAAGAGGAGGAAAAAATTTCTCCTTAAGTTAAAATTTCTTACACAGTTGATGTAAAGGTTTTTATATTATCACTCAATAATGCTTGTCATGCTTTATTTTTTATATAATTCTTTTGAGAATCAAATATTTATAGTGATATAGTAATTAGTAATACATGATTAAATAACAACATGAAAAACTTTTACAAACCTTTGATTAACTTTGAGTATTACAAAATAAAAGTACTTTACAATATAAATAAATATTTAAGAATTAATTTAAGTCTTGATATTTGACATAATAAAAATAACGATGTTTCATTATATTTTCATTTCGGGTGTAGAGATTTTTTTTAATCTTCACAGGTACTTTTTCCTATACTTGAACGTCTGATATTACATAAACTTCTCAACCGCTAAGCTTGAACTCATCACTCACCACTTAAACCATCTCTTGAGGGTAGCTTCCAAAAAAATCTGATTCTCTCAATGCAAGAATATATCATCCAAACAAAATTATTTATTGTGGGAAAACTGCTTGTGTGCACTTAAACAAATTGATTTTTGGTGCGTCCAACTTGATTCTCTCATTGTTAGAACAATATTGAAGGAAAATCATTTGTAAACTCAAATTAAATAGGATTTCAAGCTGGTAAAAGCTAAACCAAAAAAGCTATTGTATGTTACTTGTCAAAGGAAAAGCATATAACAAAACAAATTTTCAAACAATAATTTTTCCTTAAGAAAAGTCTTTTTTCTTTCCTAAACACACACACACACACACACACACACACACACACACACATATATATATATATATATTGATGTGCATACAGATGTAACATGTTATCTTTACACATAAGAGATAAAAATTTAAAAAAAAATCTCATTAAATTTATTCATCACAAAAATTATATTATCTCTCTAATTTTTTATAAATATATGTAAAAATGATATATTACATTTGTGTATAACTAAAAATTTCTCAACAGATATATTATGAGTGGCATCTATTTACATTAATTAGGTGTAAGTTTTAGGACACTTAGACCATTTAATAAACTTTTTCTTATAAAACATCGAGTTTCACCTATCTAATAGTAGAATCATGTGATATTATTGTAATGATGATATTTACTAAATTTAAGATCAATCAAACATTTGTAGGTATCTAATTTAATAATATTATTTACATATATTCTAAAAAACATATTATACGTTAAAATGGAGTAATTAAATAAAGTATCAATTAATTTCAAATTTTTATGAAATTTTATAGGTTTAATTTATCTCATGAAAACTTTTCATTTAACAGTTAAATTAGTAAAACTCAATATTTATAAAAAGTCATTAAACGGTGTAAATGTTAAACATGGATATCCTCCCACAAGTGATAAGTCGTTGTCTGTTAGTACCGTTTTTATACGGCAAAACTGGAAATTAAGTTGAGCCGCGTTAAGAATGATTCAAATGACTTTGAATGGAAGCAGGTACGGGGAAAAAAAAAACTTCTACAAAAGGATAATTCGTGCTTATGAGTCTCGGCCTTTCCGTAAATTTATCTTACGTAATTGTAATTTTAAAAGTAAATACATAATTGATTGAGCAATTATATAAGCAAGACCTCTAAAGTGTTGGGAAAAGATAATAAATATTGACAATAAGCAAAAGCAAATTGGATTACTTTTTCTCTTCTGTGCAATTAACTATAGGCTCTGAAAATTTCTCAAATAACAAATAATAATTTTAGACAAATAATAGGATGTACAGATCAGAAAATAAAATTAATAGCACCAGATTTTAACGTGGAAAAACTCTCAATGTGAGAGAAAAATCCACGGGACCTAATCCAGTAAAAAATCATCCACTAATAAAATTAATGGGTACACCACAAGTTCTCCTGAAACTATCAGGGATCAACAAAAAATTAATCTTCACCAATAAAGTGGATAACAACACAATAAACCCATCAATGAGTATCTAGCCAGGCAACAGAGAGAATTAAAAATAGAAAGATATTAAAACCAAAATAAAGCTCACACTACCAGGATCACTATATCAAAAACATCTGATAGAAGAGCACCAATTTTCTCCCCTTATTTTTCTTCTTGCTGCCGCTGTTGTCATCTTCTCCGTCTTCTTCAAAATCTCCCTCTCTCGGTTTTCTTTTTCTTTTCTCACCCGAGGCACCCACCAAATAACCAAATAATGGGCCTTTTTTATTTCCTTTTTTTTTAAATTAAAGTCAAGGTGGGCCCACTTTTGGTGACCCACCTGACAATTCTCCCCCTCACCAATCAAGTGGGGCCATAGTCAACCAAACTCACTTTCTCTTTGCATGTGACAAATTTTCATGTGGGTAAAGTCTTTGTCATCATATCTGAACTATTCTCGTCAGTATGGATTTTCTCTAATGATAATTGCTTCATCTCCAGCGCATCCCGTATCCAGTGATATCGAACCTCAATATGCTTAGACCTTGAATGAAAGGTCAAGTTCTTGCTGAGATGGATTGCACTTTGACTATCACAGTACAAAACATATTTTTCTTGTGAAAGACCCAACTCTTGTAGGAATTTTTGCATCCACAAGAGTTCTTTAGCAGCTTCTGTAATGAGAATATATTCTGCCTCTGTAGAGGATAGAGCAACACATTTCATGTCTGGTTTGTCATGACTTTGCTCCCCCGCAAAAGTCATCATATAACCAGAAGTAGACTTTCTGGAATCCACATCACCAGCCATGTCTGCATCTGTGTAACCATTCAACATAGGCTCACCACTCTCAAAACATAAACAGACTCTAGAAGTACCTCTGAGATACCTGAGTATCCACTTCACAGCTTGCCAGTGCTCTTTACCAAGATTGGAGAGGAAACGACTAACAACGCCAACAGCATGAGCAATATCCGGCCTTGTACATACCATCGCATACATTAAGCTACCAACCGCAGATGCATACGGAATCTTCTGCATTTCTTCCTTATCTTTCTCACTTATAGGACATTGTGCAAGGCTCAACTTGAAGTGACCTGCAAGTGGAGTACTAACAGATTTGGAATTGCCCATATTAAATCTCTCCAATACTTTCTCAATATACCTTTGTTGTGATAACCACAATTTACCATTCTTCCTGTCACGAACAATTTTCATGCCAAGGATTTGCCTTGCAGGGCCCAAATCCTTCATTGAAAATGACTTATTCAGCTCTCTTTTAAGACTTTGAATCTCTTTAATGTCATGACCAACAATCAACATATCATCTACGTAAAGCAAGAGAATAATAAAATTTCCATTAGGAAATTTCTTCACAAACACACAGTGATCAGAAGAAGTTTTACTATACCCGTGATCCATCATGAAGGAATCAAATTTCTTATACCACTGTCTTGGAGTTTGTTTGAGCCCATACAAGCTCTTCTTTAATCTGCAGACAAGTTTCTCTTTGCCTTTGACTGCAAAACCTTCAGGTTGCTCCATGAAATTTCTTCCTCCAGGTCACCATGGAGGAAAGCTGTCTTCACATCAAGTTGCTCAACCTCTAAATTCAAATTAGCTGCTAAGCCAAGCACAACTCGTATTGAAGACATCTTGACCACAGGTGAAAATATTTCTTCAAAATCAACTCCTTTCTTCTGACTGAAGCCTTTCACAACCAACCTTGCCTTGTACCTTGGCTGTGAGCAATTCTCCTCTGATTTTAGCTTGAACACCCATTTATTCCTAAGTGCTCTCTTGCCCTGGGGCAGCTTCACTAACTCAAACGTATGGTTCTCATGCAAGGATTTCATCTCCTCTTGCATGGCTTTATACCACTTGTCCTTCTCCTTATGTGACATAGCTTCTTCATAGCTCTCTGGTTCTCCCCCATCAGTCAACAACACATACTCATGTGAAGGATATCTCTGTGAAGGATGATGCTCTCTTGCAGATCTTTTCACCTGAGGCTCTAAAGGTGGTTCTTGTGGAATTGGCTCAATTGGTTCATTGACTTGAGGCTCAGGCACATCAACTATGTTCTCCACATCTGCATTTATATCTCCGCCATTATCAGTGACCTTGGTAGGAGGTTCTAGCTCAACATCAATGTACCCATGAACAACCTGTTTTGGCTTATCCTTCTTATCAATATCTTCAATAATCTGGTCTTCAAGAAAGACAACATCTCGACTTCTGATAACTTTCTTGTCAATCGGATCCCAAAACCTGTAACCAAAATCATCACGACCATAACCCAAGAAAATACACTGTTTAGACTTACCATCAAGCTTGGATCTCTCATCTCTAGGGATATGAACAAATGCCTTGCAGCCAAACACCCTCAAATGACTATAGGAAACATCTTTCCCTCTCCACACCCTCTCAGGAACATCACCATCAAGAGGAACAGAGGGAGAAAGGTTGATCAAGTCCACTGCAGTTCTCAGTGCTTCACCCCAGAAGGCTTTAGGCAATTTAGCATGAGAGAGCATGCATCTGATTCTGTCATTAATTGTGCGGTTCATTCTCTCTGCAACCCCATTGTGCTGAGGGGTCTTTGGAACTGTCTTCTCAAGCTTGATCCCATGGTCCTTACAGTAGTGCTCAAATGGACCCCTGTATTCACCACCATTATCTGCTCTAACACACTTCAACAATTTGCCTGTTTCTCTTTCAACACTTGCATGGAAGTGTTTGAACACATCAAGTACCTGGTCTTTGGATTTCAAAACAAAAGCCCACACTTTTCTAGAATGGTCATCAATAAAAGTAACAAAATAAGAGTAACCACTAAGGGTTTTAGCATCCATAGTGCAAACATCAGTGTGAACTAAATCCAAGATATGAGGTCTCCTATGTGGAGGATAAGTGCGGAAGGAAACTCTATGTTGCTTACCAACAAGACAATGAGAGCAAGTTTTAAGAGATGTACCTCTAACAGGAAGCAACTTTTGCCTTGCAAGAGTGTCAAGGCCCTTCTCACTCAAATGACCCATGCGTTTATGCCATAACTCTGAAGAGCAATCCTCAATTGCATTCACTTGAGGTGTAGACAACTTTGCTGATGTCCAATAAAGAGTATTCCGCTTCACTCCCTTTGCTACCACCAAGGTCCCTTTGGTACATTTCTATTTGCCATCACCAAAGTAATTATGATAGCCATCTTCATCAAGTACCTATACTGAGATCAGGCTGAGGCGCATGTCAGGAATATGTCTGACGTTCTTCAAGTGCAACTTGCATCCAGCATTAGTCTCCAACCAAATTTCTCCAATGCCAGCAACCTTGCTTACCCCTTGATTTCCCATCTTCACTTGCCCAAAATCTCCGGTAGTGTAGGATGTAAAGTACTCACGGTGTGGTGTAACATGAAAGGAGGTAGCAAAATCAACAAGTCATTCGTACTCCTGGCATGTGAGATTAACAGAGTCATCATCATAAACAATGACAACTTCACTATCAGATACAACTGCAGCAGTGTCTTTGTCTTTGTCTTCTCTTTTATTATTGCCTCTAGTCCTTGATTTTTCCCGCTTAAGGAACCTGCATTCTTTAATCATGTGTCCCATTTTATTGCAATGGAAGCACTTGATGTCTTGTCTGTTCTTTGACCTTCCTCTTGACTTGCTGCGGTCTTCAGATCTCTGAAAATTTCTATGTTGGCTTCTTCCCCGTGACTCCACAACCAAAGCTTCATTATGAGTCGAAGAGCTAGCCATACCATGTCCCTTCCTCCTAGTTTCTTCATTCAAGAGACTATCTTTCACCATATTGAAAGTCAACTTTCCATTAGGAGCAGAGTTACTCAGAGATACCACCAGTGTTTCCTAACTGTCTGGTAATGAGCTAAGCAGCAACAGTGCAAGCAGTTCATCATCTAACACAACCTCCATAGTATTCAACTGATTCACAACATTCTGAAAACTACTCATATGCTCAGCCACCGAGGACCCATCCCTGTATTTCAAGTTTACTAACTTCCGAATCAAGAATGCCTTGTTCTGTGCATTTTTAGACTCAAACAAGTTGCTCGATTTCTTCCACAAGCTGTGGGCACTAGTCTCACTAGATACATGGTGATAAATGCTTTGGTCTATCCATTGCCTGATCATGCCAATAGTCTTCTTGTTTATTCTCTTCCATTCTTCATCAGATTTATCTGCTGGTTTAGTATCATCACCCTCAATGGGATCATACAGGTCTTTGCAAAATAGCAAGTCTTCCATTCGGGATTTCCATATTGAGTAATTGGTAGAATCTAATTTAATCATAGTACCAGTAACATCGCATTCTCCCATTTTAAGAGCATAAACCAGAGCCCCAACCAAGGAGCTCTCTGATACCAGTTGTTGAGAAAAGATAACAAATATTAACAATAAGCAGAAGCAAATTGGATCACTTTTTTTCCCCTGTGCAATTAACAATAGGTTCTGAAAATTTCTCAGGTAACAAATAATAATTTTAGGCAAATAATAGGATGCATAGACCAGAAAATAAAATCAATAAACACCAGATTTTAACGTGAAAAAACTCCCAATGTGAGGGAAAAACCCACGGGACCTAATCCAGTAAAAAATCCTCCACTAATAAAATTAATGGGTACACCACAAATCCTCCTAGAACCACTAGGAATCAACAGAAAATTAATTTTCACCAATAAGGTGGATAACAACACAATAAACCCATCAATAAGTATCTAATCAGGTAACAGAGAGAATAAAAAATAGAAAAATATTAAAACTAAAATAAAGCTCACACTACCAGGATCACTATATTAAAAACATATGATAGAAAAGCACCAATTTTTTCCCCTTATTTTTCTTCTTGCTGCCGCTGTTGTCGTCTTCTCCGTCTTCTTCAAAATCTCCCTCTCTCGGTTTTTTTTTTCTCACCCGAGGCACCCACCAAATAACCAAATAATGGACTTTTTTTATTTTTTTTAAAATTAAAGTCAAGGTGGGCCCACTTTTGTGACCCACCTGACATAAAGCATAATTGTCATCTCTTGATAGAATTATTGTTTTCATTTCTCTTGATCCTTTCTCAGATCTTATACTAGAGTTAAAAACCAATTATTTTGCATCGACCATTCAAAGATAATAATAAATCACTGTTCGATTCAAAGATAATGCTAGCTAGATGCAGTTCTTAATTGGTGTGAAAAGGTATTGCATATAAATATACAAGAAAAAAATTAGAGAAATTCTTAAGTGTTCTAAAAATAAGAATTTTTTTATGTTTTATATCATTAAATGTACATCAGCCAGCTGGGTTGGTTTAGCTATTCCTTTCTATTGAAAAGAAGGAGTCAGCTGTCTGCGCAAGTCACCTTCTTCTAGGTTCCGCTGGATGAAATAATAATAACTAACGTAACTGAAATTGTACATATTTAATAGTACAAAAGATTTCTCTTATTCTCGTAGCATATTAAAATTTCTCAAATGATCGATAGTGGCTCAGTTTTGAAGGAGAAAATGCCTGAAAACTAGCTGAGTTGTGAGTGTGACCTTGGCAAGTTTGTCACTTTTCTCTTTGTTCTCCTAAAATCTTTGGACACTTCTTATAACAAACATTATTGCGACATGGCAAAGGCCCAATTGTCCAACATATCCTTTTATAAGTGAGCCACTTGACTCGTATGGGTAGGTGAGTTCCGGATAATGAGAATTGGGTTTGTCATTTATTTCTATCTTTCCTTTTCATGGATGCTCTTCTTTGACAAATGAAGAGGCAAATTAATAATTAATTAAATAAATAATAGATATAAGGAAAATTAACCAATTTTTGTAGGAATCATCCTCCCCTATATAAGGTTGTTTATGCTCTCATTAGAAAGAAATATTTAGACCCACGAGCAGTTTGCATAGTGATATTTGTTCTAACCAAAAGATAAATATTTGAACCTTGAATATGTCACTTGTAGAGAAACTCTAACTGTATCATTTCATGTTTAAAGAGATTAATTTTATACACAAAGAGGTATGAGATATCTAGGGGAAAAAAAAAAGAAATATTTAGAAGAAGGAAAAGCTCATCGAAATCAATAAGTATATTATTATCATTAATCTCCCACCATCTATTTCTCTTCTTAACTTTGTTCAACACTAGCAATCAACAACTCGTAAAAACAAAAACAAAAACAAAATAAAACAAAACAGTAGCAATCAACATTGTTGAAACAATGTCCCAGATTCGTTATATGACTTAATGAACCAATTTCTGTATGAATTATCGTCCAATGAGTAAAGAATGTAAATTAGTCAATGCTCTCATTAGAAAAATATTCAGGAGTAGGAAAAGGCCATTGCAATCCATTTTTCTTCCCAACATTCAACAATAATTAACCAGTATTGTTGAAACAAATGTCCCAGACTAATTATGTATTTGCTTTGAATTTAAATCTCCAATAAAACCTCAATAGTGAGATTTTCTAGAGAAAAATGATAACGAAGACTAAATGTTTGAATTGTGAAAAAAAGAACAGAAAAGTAAAGAAGAACTAGCGTGTACTAAACTACTGATTCTGACTGTTGAGCTTTAGCAAATAACTCATTTTGAGAATTTTGTTTATTTTTCAATTTTTAAGTTCAAAGCAAGTTGAATCAAGGAGGAATCTATGGAAGCGTTTTTTTTTTCCGAACAAGGATATTTATACATCATTTTTTATATATTTTTTACTGCATTTTTTTAAATAATAAAATGAGCAAAACATATATTTGAATACACTCTCTTTATATTTATTTTCCAAATAAATAAGATGCAAGTAATGATATAATTATTTTAATGTTTGCTTAATTAAGTTCTAGCTCTGAAAGTCAAATAATTCTTTTAGCATTTTTGAATATATATTTGAATGAACAGTAGTTCAAAGTGTCCTATTACATATCCTCTGGAGAAGTGTTTGTGTAACGTAGTACTTTAAAAAAGGATGAAGCACGTTTCTCTAAATTCATTGCAGAACACTGTGAATTAAATTCAGTTGTGCCCATGCTTGATAACAAGGGAGGACATCCTTGTCTTCTAATTTATAATTAAAAAATAATTTAATTTAAGTGGTTGAAATGAGTAAAAAGTTTTGACAAAAATTAACAAATTAAGAAGTTTATAAATCAATGTGAACTCAGATCTACAAATAGATTCTTCCACTGTAACGGATCTCACACAGCTATAAACAAGTCCAAAATCCAAATGTACAGGGTATGTATGTAATGTCTTTATTCTAAGAGTTTTGCTCTATACGGCTTGACAGGTTTCGAAGTTCTTAATTTAAGTTGCATGTATGCTGGGTGATCATTAAGATCAAGACAGAGAGTTCAGATTTTCAACTGTATTATTTAAATAGTCTGGTGTGTGACCTGTGTCTAAGCGAGAATATTATATGGAGAGATCAAGTTAATATTATGTAGTCTTCTTTCTTTTTTTTTTAACAACTAGTGTGCTTCTCAGTGTGGGAAAGTTACTCGTGCTGAGATTTTGAAGAATGTAGGGGATAGATGCAATGCAAAGGCACTTTCTTCCGTGTTAATTAGATCCATTTTGTCAATGGGGGTGCAATAGGTTGAATCTAGCAGTAGATCAATATTTTTTTTAATGAGAAAATTAGATCCATTTTATTTGTCAATGGCGGTGCAAAAGATTGATCTAGCACTTCTTTCCTTGAAGGTGCCATTGAATCATGCAGTAGTTATTGACCGCATTTTTTTTTCTTTCTTGTTTTATTGTTATTTCTCGGAATTTAAATGAGTTAAATAGAACAAGATATAGAAATAGAGATCCTGACTTGTCTATCAAAGCATTTCTAGGAATTTCACTCTTTATTCGCTATTTCTTTAAGATTTTCATTTTCTCTCCTTTAATTTGTTTCTTTGAATTAGAGAACAACAAGAACTGCAAGGGATAAAATGTCTTGATGTTATGACTTATGAGTTGTCTTTTTTCTTTTCTCATTTTTCAGGTTTAGAAGATTTACTATGTAATTAAAAAGGAAAGAAAAAAAAAATAGTTGGTGAGATTTGTGGTTTCATTGGATTCTCTTTTAGATAGTTTTGAGGTGGCCCCGTTGTAAATTAAAAAAAAAAAAGTTTCAAGGTCATGCTATTCACTTTATACAGGTGTGGCACATTTTCATTTATTTGCATATCCCTCTTTCACACACAAATAAATGAAAATTCATCAAATCACAATATTATACAATGCGAATGGTGTAATCCTTACAAATTGTGCACCTATCATTACTCATTAGTGTCCACCATCTGTGTCTATAGGTTGTTTCAAAGTCGATTTGCAGTAGCGTAAGCTGTTATCACATATTACATGATCTTGACTCTACTTATTTAGTTTTTTTTTTCAATTCTTGTTGATTTTTGCTAAACCTCTCTCTCTCTCTCTCTCTCTCTCTCTCTCTCTCTCTCTCTCTCTCTCTCTCTCTCTAAATTAATAATTTAATTAAGAATAATATAAATATACTATCAGTGCAAAAGTTTTTACATTATTAATCAATTATGTATTATTATGATATTAAAAATATTTAACTCTTATAATAATTATATCAAAAGTTACATATATAGTGATATATAATTAATTGATAGTGTAAAAAATTTTACTAAAACATATATCAAAATTAAACTCTAAAATTAACTCTTTTCTCGATTAATTTTAAGGGCGCACTTTCATATAAGCATGGTGTATTTAAAAAATAAATAAATCACTTAGTCCAAATTTCAAGTTCTACGAAAGGGAATACAGCGCCTTAATCATTATGTCAACTCCTTGAGTTTGTGATTGTATATTACTTCACTCAATTTAAATTATTTATTTATTTATTACAGCTAGCACCAACCCTAACACTTTCTGTCTTACGCATGTTTATTAAACAAGTCAGATATGTTGAGAAAAAAAATTATAAAAAATCGATCGCAAACTTTTTTTTTTTAAATCTGTTTGTTGACCCTAATAAGCTACATATAATAATTGTTTTACAGCTGTTTGATAAGTAATCCGAAGAATAATACATGAATGTTCCTAGCCTTATGGTTTCTAGGTCAAGGATTCTATACTAAAGTAATGAGTGTTATATATCAAAGACGTATTGACACTTTAACATGGTTGTTGTCTCAATGTCGAATACGTATCTATTTAGATATCTTTAGATTCTTCTAGTCTTTATCGTTTAATTTTTTACTTTTAGTTTTTAAACTTTTATACTAATATTGATATAATACTATAATAATTAGATGCATGATAATATTTTATAATATCTATAATAACTAATGCCGACTTCTAGAACATTGGTGTTAATGTTATTTTATTTATAATAAATTGTCTAATGTTAATGCCGGCTTTCATGTTATGTTATAGTAGAATGCTGTACCACAAAACCGATCATTTAAGTCACAGACAATTATGTCCAAAAAAAAAAGTCATAGACAATTTATTATATTCACTCTTCTCAGAAGAAAGGGACCTCGTGATATACATGAATTACATCACAGAAAAAAGGTTAAAAATTGGATATATACTATAGAATAATTAGAATAATGCTACTTTCATATTTTCTTGATGATCATCTTACATTAGTATGAAATAGCATAATCAAAATGTAAATATACAAAAATTATAATGAATCTAACTATAATTAGATAATAGAAATTATATAAATATAAAATAATATGTATATTTAACATTTTTTAAACTGTGTATACCTAGCATTATTATTGTTGGAATATCGTAAAAATATCTCAAAATATCTTTTTGTATTTTGAAATATTTTAGAGTATCATAAATGATCTCTTAGAATTTATTTCTTATTTATTATATTTCATTATTTGTTTCCTTATTAGGATAGATTTATTCTTGTATTAGGACAATTTTATTAATTTGTATTAGGCAAGTAGACATAAGTTTATTTTATTTCAATTGACAAGATATAAGATACAAACAATAACAATTTAAGTCTTTCTCTATTCTCTCTTTATTACCTCCACCCCGAAAGACCTATGGAACCTTTTGTATATTCTCTCATGTTTGTTTCTTCAACTTTTTCGTATTAAACTATTATAAAGAATAAATAATATCGAAATAAGCGATTTGGGAGCCTCCGGGATGTTGTTTCCACCGCAATCGGCCTTCAATCGAACCAACCTTCATTGTTGTTTAGAGCCGGATTCTAGCACTTCTTCTTTGCCTTCACCTCGAACGAGAATGATAAGCGATTTGGGAGCCTAACAATTAGCCTTCATTGTTGATTGGGGATTCTTTGGGTTTAGCGACCTTCATTCTTTGCCTTCATTCTTGGGATTTAGCAGTCTTCATTCTTGCCTTCAATCGAGCCGAATCGACTTTGAACACTAGTAAAGGACCCCATTTGTGTTCTTGGGTGGTATAATACTCGACTCAAGTGTTTTGGAGACCGGTTTGGAGGTCGAGGGGCCACTAAGGAGAAAGGTCGAAGACTCCAAAATAGGTCTCAGTTGCTTGGGACGTGCGTCGAGGAGAAGCAACGAGTTGTCTGCCAAGGACGTTGCCAAGGTTTTGTTATTCAGGGGGAGTACTAGTTTCCTATGTTCTTTGTTTTTCAGTTTATGCCTTTATGGGTTTTTCTACTTGTAACAAGCTTAAGTTTAGCTGGCTTTCATTGAGGAGGAGAATGTGAATAAATCTATATCTACAATGTCAGTATTTGTCATGCCGTTTTTTTTCCACTAATGGATCATGCTAATGGCTTCT
Organism: Ormosia semicastrata; assembly: GCA_029884595.1. Lineage (NCBI taxonomy): Eukaryota > Viridiplantae > Streptophyta > Magnoliopsida > Fabales > Fabaceae > Ormosia > Ormosia semicastrata. Next base: position 12,248,255 of record JAQQTO010000041.1, read on the forward strand.
CTTCCCACCGATGATCTTTTTGGTGGTGACTTCCCTCCCATGGATGAATCATATTAGTGGTAACTTCTCTCTCACAGATGAATCATGCTAGTGGTGATTTTTCTTCCCATCGATGATCATTCTGATGGTGACTTTTATTGGTTTTGACTCACACCAGCCTCGACTTTGTTCCAGATGCACTAAGATCGTCTCCATCTTCATCCCAAAAGTAGTTGTCAGTCATCGTCTCCGTTCGTCCTAGTCACTATCACACTATCAAATTATTTAATTATTGCAAGCTCAAGCTTAGTAAGCTTTAGCTTGAGGGGGAGTGTTGGAATATCGTAAAAATATCTCAAAATATATTTTATGTATCTTGAAATATTTTAGAGTATCATAAATGATCTCTTAGAATTTATTTCTTATTTATTATATTTCATTATTTGTTTCCTTATTAGGACAGATTTATTCTTGTATTAAGATAATTTTATTTCCTATAATTTAGCTCTATTCTAGGCAAGTAGTTATTGACATAAGTCTATATAATGTAAATCATACATGTACAATTGACAAGATATAAGATACAAGCAATAACAATTTCTTCATAAGTATTTCTCTATTCTCTCTTTCAACATGGTATCAGAGAGGTACCATCCACCCTGAAAAGTTTGCCTTTTCTTCTGACTTAAGTTCTATGGAACTCTTTTGTATATTCTCTCATGTTTGTTTCTCTCCAACTTTTTGCTCTTTTTTTGTTAATCGGTATTAAATTATTATAAAGAATAAATAATATTCAAAAATATTATGTCTCTTTCAAGTATTATTATTATTATTATTATTATTATTATTATTATTATTATTATTATTATTATTATTATTGTTGTTGTTGTTGTTGTTGTTGTTGTTGTTTAATACTATACATGTTCTGACTAGTCACAACTGTTCCAGCACAAACTAGTCCAGCTAGAAACCGCATCGCCTCGACAAAATAAGTATAAAAATATGGAAACAATTAGTATCTTGTACATTTTTTATTATATATATTTGGCTATATGTTTCATATTTCCTTATGTATATTATAATATAATAAAAGTATAAGTTATAACAAACAACGTGGATTTAGGTAGATTCTAACTCTTGCCAAACTATTCAGTACGAGTAATGTTAGTTTCATACTTGCACATATCACATAATAAGGATTGTGCATTATTGATATTAAGAAATTAAAGTAAAAGGGAAAAAAAATCAATGGTGGTAGCAAAAGTTATATGAATTATATGAAAAACTTTTTATAAGTAATGTTAGTTTTAGTACTATTGCTATCTTATTAGCGATGCACGTGCTCTTTCACTTGAATCCACGTGTCGCGCGAGGCAATTCACATTGCGAATCATTATGCAGCGCATGCATGAAAGGGTTTTAAGTTAATTCTCAATCCACGTAATTTCCACTATTGAAAAGGAAATGCTTATAAGTTTACAGAATTGTTTTTTTTTTTTTTTTGTCTTTAACCGCGACTAAGAAACTCTCGTAATAATTGTTTACTTCAGGGTTTCAACTTTAGTTTATAAAATTTTATTGAAACACTTAAACTATATTTAAGAAAATAGTTGTTGTTATTTAATTTAAAAATATTAATTATTTAAAAAAAGTCACTTATTTTATATATAACATTCCTACACTTATGTGACACTTATGTGCAATTCAATATTTTTTAGAATGCGAATTTTGTCCAACTGTTGAATTTAATATTGTCCTAATAATTATGCACATTAAAATTAAAAACATTACATAGTTAAATTATCCAATCTAATCTAATAAGTAATATTTATTTATATTCTAATATTATTTTTTTAGAAAAAGTGATTTAATGAAATAGTTTTTTGATTAAAACTTTGATGTATTTTCGAGAACTATCAATCCAATAGTTATATTGATAAAATTCAATGTTTGTAGAAAGTTTAGTTGGTAGATTATGCATATGTATATGTATATATTATGCCTCGAATAAGTAAATCCCCTTAAAAAATCGAGTTTTACTATATTCTCTAAAAATTCTTTTTAAAAATTCTCTTAATATTAAATAAAAAAGTATTTAATAAAAAAATAAATGTATTTAATGTCTCAAAAATATAAAAAATATTCAATACTTTCTTCATTTAATAATTAGGATGATTAGTAGAAAGATTGTGTAGGAGGATTTAGAATTATTCTAAAAAATCTACTTTAGGGGATTGTATTAAATTATAGCATATGATAATCAATTTATCTAATATTTTAAGAGTTTTGCTAATAAGTACTTAATGATACTAGTTAAGAAGTATTTAATATCTCTTATTAAATGCTTCTAATAACTTTAAGAAGTAAGTACTTCATTAGTTGATAGTTGGTTGGTATTTATTGTAAATCCAATAAGTGTAAATCCAATAGGAAATGATAAAATGTAATTAATTGTGAAATTATTGAGTTTAATTGAGATGAGGATAAAGTTAAAAAAAATCAATTAATATTTTTTTAATATTCTCAAATGACAGATAATTTGAGATAAATCATAATTTTCAAAAAGACAATTATTAAAGAATAGAGGAGGTATTATTTTTGTAATCCTAAATATATTAAATATTTTACTTTTCATTTAAGAGTTTTATTAATGTGTGTCCTCAAACATATGTTAAGGAATTAAAATAGTATTTATTACTCATTCAAATTACTTAAAAAAAGCAATAAATGTTTTTTAAACTTTTAAAATATTAAATTCTTGTACTTTTCATTTCGTACTTTACATTTTTTATTCTTTAATGTGTCCTTAAGATACATGTACACAAAATTCTTTATTTAATATTTTGTATTATTTGTTTCCTTAACTAGTACCTTAAAGGTTGTTACCAAATTCATTATTTCAACTAGTTCAATTAGTCTTCAGACAATAAGTCATTCAAAATTTAATCGGGGACAATATGAATATGAGCATGTAAAAAAATTATTAGCCTTTCCTCCGTACGTGAATTATTAGCCTTTCCTCCCCTAGGGTATGTGCCACCTAGGGCAGTGTATGCTTCTGATTTCGATCTAATTGGGGTCTCAAGCAGTGTGTGCTATCTTGTTCTTATCCCTCCATCATGGTTATTGATCGGTGCACTCTGCTAGCCATGTACCCGACACCCTGTAGCCGTGCAAGTCGTCGATTGGGACTTCTACCTTGCTCTCAACCGTTGACATCCTGCGGTGCTCCGTTCCCTACTGCATTTGGTTCTACTCGGCTCTTTGCATCAACGCTAGTGTGCTACCATGGATTCATCCTCTTAAGCCGCTCTACCACAAGCTAATGAGGAAGAGCTCGTGCAATTTAATGAAAAGGACTCCTTGGAAGCAGTTGCGATCACATCAAACAACCTTATGGGGGATGCTGTTCAGGGATTGGAATTAGGTTCACGCAAAACTAACCACCGTCCTCTCTGCTATCTGGAACTATCCAAAAGGATTTAGGTGCAAGGAATTGGAGCCTAAACTCTATAGACTCTTCTTTGACAATAACATCAAAATGTACAGCATCCTGAGGAATCAACCTTGGTTATATAACAATCTGTCAGTCGGTGGCTTGCATTTCAAAAGGGGGTGAAAGACTTTTTTTAGCATTCGGTGGATAAGTGATAGTTGGAAATTGAAGCATTAAATATAATGCTTGGAGAAGTCTCTATAAATAGAGACATTTGTTTCATCTGAAAAACACATCAAACTGAAGCAAAATCAGCAAGCAGAAGAGAGCTTTTGTAGTGAGAGTGAGAAATAGAGAATGTGAGGAAATTCTAAGAGTGTAGTGTGTGAACATGCACTGAGAATTTTAGGTTTATTTTTTAGTCTTTGTAATACTACAAATTGTAGTAGGAGAGAGTCGCACTAGGAAACACTATAAATTTTGTACCTTTTGTGTGAGAATGTAAATAGGATATTGTAATTATCCTTGATATAGTAAAATATTTTTCGAAGTTTGTCCCATAATTTTTTCCTTCAATGTACAAGGAAATTTTCAACGTTAAAATTTGGTGTGCAGTTCTTAATCTATTTGCTGGTACAAATACTACTGACTAGTAGTTCCTACTGCAAAAGGACTATTCGTGCTTTACTATATTATTGATTCTTCTTCACGGATCTAAGTGTGATTCCGCTCACATCCATAAAGTGTTTAAGACACTTGGGTGTATCCAACTCTGATTTCCTAACAAGTGATATCAGAGCCACTTGGTCAAATTTCAGATCGAAGTTGTCAGTGCCAAAATCCAACGACTTCATTCTATGGAAGTTAAAGCTGCAGGCATTGCTAGACCAACAAGACCTGTCAAAGGCGTTGGAAGGCGAGAGTAAGTTGCTGGAAACATTGTCTTTTGATAAAAAGGAAGAGATAATGGTCAAAGTACATAACACAATACACCTGAGCATAGCAGATAATGTGCTGCGAGAGGTTATGAACGAGCTCGAGAAGACTGCATATGGACTCTGGAAAGCTTTGAAAGAAAAGTACTCTGCAAAGGCTTTGTCAGACCAACTTTACTAGAGGAAGCGATTGTACACATTCAAACTCTCAGGAGAAAAATCAATTCGAGATCATATTGACAACTTCAATCGGATGATCACTGATGTACAAGCGGCTGGAATTACAGTCAAAGATATTGATCAAACTACGATCTTATTGATTTCTTTACCACCATCTTATGATAATTTCTATGATACCATAATGTATGGTTAGTCCACCATCTCCGTCAAAACCTTTAAGGAGGCGTTGATGACAAAGGAGTATCAGAAATTAGCATCAAGATCCAGTGCTGATAATCCTGTAGATGGATTGTTTGTTATGAGAGGGCGTAGTTAAGAAAAATGATCGAGAAGCAAAAGTAATGGAAGATCAAAGTCCAAAAACTAAAAGTCTTTAAAGTGTTTTCATTATCACCAACTAGGACATATTGGAAAAAATTGCCTTGAGAGAAAGGAGAAACAAGGAAATACTGCCAACATAGCGGTTGCAAGTTCTGATCATAGTGAGCTGAATTTGTCCTGACAATTTCCACTAGTGACTCGGGCAACGAGTGGATCTTGGATTCTGGCACATCTTTTCATATGACACCTAATAAGAATTTTTTCTCTTCGTATCAAAAGTGGGAGGGAAAAATCCAATTGAGAGACAACATGGTAATTGCTATTGTAGGTGGAGGAAAAGTACGAATCAGATTGAATGATAGTATTGCAAGAACATTTCAAGCTTGGCATGTACCAGAGCTGAGCAAGAACCTGATCTCTTTGAGTGCTCTAGACAACCAAGGGTACAAGTTCTCTGGAGAGAGTGGTTCTTTGAAGGTGACCAAAGGCTCAATGGTAGTGATGAAAGGAAAGTTGTAGGGCGGGATCTATCTATTGCTGGGGAGCACAATTAGTGGCACTGTTGTTGTTCTATCCTCTAAAAGATCTAATGATGATTTTACATGATTGTGGCACATGCGGCTTGGTCATATGAGTGAGAAGAAAATGACAATACTTGATGGCAGAGGACTGCTGAAAGGCGTAAAGAATTGTAAACTCGATTTTTTGTGAAAATTGTGTATTTAGAAAGCAGAAACGAGCAAAGTTCAGTTTTGCAAAACACACTAGTAAGGGCATTCTGGAGTATGTCCACTTGGATGTTTGGGGTCTAGCCCCTATTTACTCATTGGGTGGTACTCATTATTTTCTTACTCTAATAGATGACTATTTCAGGAAGGTCTGAGTTTATTTCCTGAAGTAAAGGGATGAGGTGTTCGAAAAATTCAAGCAGTGGAAGGCCATGGTCGAAAAGCAAACCAGGAAGTCAGTTAAGTGGCTGAGAACCGACAATGGCGGTGAATTTTGCAGTAAAGAATTTGAGGAGTTCTACAGGAATGCTGGTATAGTGAGGCATCATACTGTACCAGGAACACCATAGCAAAATGGAGTTACAAAACGGATAAATAGAACACTTTTGGAGCATGCATGATGCATGCAGATTAATGCTAAATTTCCCAAATTATTTTGGGCTAAGGCGGTCAATACAACTATATATTTGGTAAACAGATCTTCATCCACTGCAACTAATTTGAAGATTCCACAAGAGGTATGGTTTGGTCAACCTGTAAACTATTCTGATTTGAAGATATTTGGTTGTCCTACGTATGTCCATGTGAATGATAGTACACTTAAGGCGAGGGCAAAAGAAGGTGTATATTTCTAAAGTATGCACGAGGGGTGAAGGGCTACAGACTGTGGTGTACCGAAAAGGCAAGCTCACCCAAGATCATTGTTAGCAAATATGTCAGGTAATGGTAAATCAGAAGTGAGAATCTGAAGTAGATCAGACAAAGACAAATCATGGTGCTAAGAAACAGGTTAAGCTAGAGATTGACACTAGGAAGATGAAGTAGGAAGAGTACATAAGTTAGCCAAGTAATTCAGGTGTTGCTTAACCTGAAGAAGAACAATAAGATGAACCTGGAGACAAGGCTGTTGGTGAAGAAACCAGAGGAGCAGAGATATACAGTATTTCTATTAACAGAGAAAGGTGACAAATTCAAAAACCACAGAGATATTTGAATTTTGTTGCTTGTGCACTTGAATTATCATATGCAGATCCTATAGCCTTTGCTTTGGATATGGCGGATGGTGCAGTAGGAGATGAACCATCTACCTACTGTGATGCAGTAGACAACAAGGAGTCAAAGGAATGACTAATAGCAATGAATGAGGAGATTGAATCTCTTTAGAAAAATCAAACGTGAGAGCTGGTACAACTTCTAGAGTGGAAAAGAATAGTTGGTTACAAATGGGTCTTCAAAAGGAAAAAGGGAATCCCTGGCATTGAACCTCCAAGGTTCAAGGCAAGACTAGTAATAAAAAGGTTATACTCGAAAGGAGGGCATTGATTTCCATGAAGTATTCTCTCCTGTGGTGAAACATAGCTCTATTTGGATCCTACTAGCTATTGTAAGTACATTTGACTTGGAGCTGGAACAGGTTGATGTAAAGACGACATTCTTACATGGTGAGCTAGAGGAGTAGATCTACATGAGTCAACTGGATGGGTTCATAGTTCTTGAGAAGAAGAATCATGTTTGCTTACTAAAAAAGTCATTGTACGGCTTGAAGCAGTCCCCAAGGCAATGGTACAAGAGGTTTGATGTATTTGTGATTGGTAATGGATACAATAGAAACCAATATGATAATTGTATCTACTCTAAAAAACTTCCAAATGGTTCTTGCATTTATCTGTTATTGTATATAGATGACATGTTAATTGAAGCTTGCAACGAGGCTGAAATTAGTATATTGAAAACTCAATTAGGAAAAGAATTTGAGATGAAAAACTTAGGTGTAGCAGTGAATATATTCTTGGTATGGAGATTCATAGGGAGAGGCATCGTGACAGATTGTGTTTGTCTCAACAAAATTACATTATGAAAGTGCTACAATGCTTCAATATGGATCAGTCTAAACCAGTTTGTACTCCCTTAGCTGCGTATTTTAAGCTATCTTCAAAGGAATGTCTGAAAACTGAGGAGGAGGTGGAGCATATGACTCATAAACTTTATTCTAGTGCAGTTGGTAGTCTCGTGTATGTCATGGTATGCACAAGACCAGATCTTTCATATGCAGTAAGTGTGGTGAGTAGATTTATGAGCAAACCAAGAAAGGTGCATTGGGAAGCTGTGAAATAGATCATGCGGTACTTGAGAAGTTCCATCGATGTCTGTTTGGTGTTTGATGGTCAGCAGACTCGTGGGGTTATAGACTATGTAGATTCTGATTATGCATGAGATTTGGACAAAATGCGGTTATTAACAGGCTATATCTTTACAGTCTTCGGATGTACTATTAGTTGGAATGCGACATTACAATCCACAGTTGCATATTTAACTACTGAAACTAAGAATATGACATTGATTGAGGCTGTGAAAGAGAGCATATGGATGCAAGGTCTTTTGGATAATTTTGAATTAGACAAAAATGAACTAATCATACATTGTGATAGTCAAAGCATTATTCATCTGGCAAAAAATATAGTCTATCATGAAAGGACAAAGTACATTGATGTTAGACTTCATTTTGTCAGAGAAAGTATCAATAATGGTACAATTGCATATCAGAAGGTAGCCACAGTTAAGAATCTTACAGATATGATGACGAAATCATTGTCGATTGATAAGTTCAAGCATTGTTTGAACTTGGTCAATATTTGCAGAGGATGAAAACTCTTGCAAATGTAAGTCAAGGTAGAGAATTGTCAGTCTGTCACTTGCATTTCAAAAATGGGTGGAAGACTTTTTTTGGCATTCGATGGATAGGTGGTAGTTGGAAGTTGAAGCATTAAATATAATGCTTGGAGAAGTCTCTATAAATAGAGACATTTGTTTTATCTGAAAAACACATCAAACTGAAGCAAAATCAACAAGTAGAAGAGAGCTTTTGCAGTGAGAGTGAGAAATAGAGAGTGTGAGGAAATTCTAAGAGTGTAGTGTGTGAGCATACATTAAAAATTTTTGAGTTTATTATTTAGTCTTTGTAATACTACAAATTGTAATAGGAGATAGTCTCACTGGGAAATACTATATATTTTGTACCTCTTGTGTGAAATATTTTTCGAAATTTGTCCCGTGATTTTTTCTCTCAGTATACAAGGGAGTTTTTCATGTTAGAATTTGGTGTGTAGTTCTTAATCTATTTGTTGGTACAAATAGTATTGACTAGTGGGTTCCGCTGCAAAAGTACTATTCGTGCTTTACTATATTATTGATTCTTTTTTACGGATCTGAGTACGCTTCCGCTCACATCCATAAAGTGTTTAAGATACTTGAAGTGTATCCAACTCTGATTTCTTAACACAATCAATTTCTAACATTGAAGAAATGGGAACAAGGCAAAGAAACTCAACAACATGAATAGAACTTCTTGTTGTTATGGGTCCAATGAAGATTTGTGAGTTTTGGCAGAAAGTTGTATTCCCGCCTAGGTGAAGTTAAGGAAATTGGCCTATACTTGGTTCGTGGTCCCCAAGGATTCATAGTCAAATGGTTGTTTATTCTGGATGTTCAACCACTACGACGAGGTATCTACTCCTCTACAAAATAGGAGGGGAAGATGTGGATTGACTTCAAGTATGAAAAGCTTCCTACTTTATATTATTATTGCTGGAAGATTGGGCACGAGGTGCTGAATTGTAGCCTGCAGATAGTAAATGAGCTCCATAACTCTATCAAGGAAAAGAAGCTAGGTCCGTGGCTTCGGGCTTATCAAGTAGAGCATGGTATTGATCAAAATGACTATCCCTCCAAACACAGCTTCCATGGTGGTGGTCCCTAATACCCATTGGGCAGGCAACCACATGGTGACTTGGCTCTCCTCTCTCTTGGTCACGGAGGGCATTGACTCTCCCCTCCATATGCAGTATACTACTGTGCAGAAACAAGAACCTCAAAAGGGCGCCCTAATAGCTAAGTTAACACATCCCCCAGAGAATATCCAGTTGAAGGACTATAGCCGAATGGCACTATCATCATCTGTCACGACCAAAATACCAAGGAAGTGCACATCCGAGCAAAGGACATAACTACCTTCAAAACCACCTTGGTCTTGATGGACCTAAGTCCTAAGCTACTATCGACCGCAGAAAACAAGGATTTGGCTATCCCCCACCTTTTGTGATGAAGTTTGTCGCCCCAACCTACCCCAAATGAGGTAACAAGAAGGCCTACGCAGCCGAGTAATGAAGCTAGAATCAATAAAACTCAACAGAAGAACTAACCCATAATGCTTGATATTGGAAGTCCCACCTCGGAACTAAGCCAGAAGAATAGTGTCTTTGGAGCAATAGATCAAGGAGAGGGTAAACGAGTTTGTTTGAAAAATCTAAGCTCTCTTGACAAGTCTGTGAAGGGTTGTGATTTGCATTAGAGACTTAGTGTCCACCGCTAGTCTGCCAAGACGACTGTGTTAAGTTAGTTGTGCACAGCACACCTTTTTTTCATTGTTTATTTTGTCCTTCAAGGGGAAAATCCCCGCTTTATTTTCTCTGTGAAATGATATTGTTCCTATCATTTTAATTAATGAATAGCTATCTCTTAATAAAAAAAAATCTGGGCAGGTCGCAAGCAAAGAATTTATTTCATAAAGTGAGGCAAATTATTCTTTTCTCATATTGATCATTGCAAAATGCAAACTGAATTTGGACGTGTTTTAGGTGCCTAGCACATATTTTCATTGTTTTTTGGGTTAAATATATTGTCCATATCAAGATTTAATCACTTACAATGAAGATTAAATGATACAGACAATTTTTTCACTCACAAACCCCTCATATAACAAACGAGTAGTTGAAGAATTTTAATTGACTATAAAGCAATGGATGAGTTTGTTTTGTGAAAGTTTTGTGGGTAGAAATTTCTATGGTATTCTCATAGGTTTAGTACTCAGCGTGATTCTATGATATTCTGATGGGTTTAGTAGTTAGGGTAAATTGTCAAGTATTAATTGAATGTTGAATTTAAAATAAATATTTAAAAATAATTAATAACCAATAAAATACTTGATAATTCACCTTCTATATCAATTCCTAAAAAAAAATTAGTACTATAGAAATCCATGGATAAAGTCTGTATGTAATAGTATTAAATAGGGGTGTTCATGGGTCAGGTTGGTTCAAGTTTAGGGCGAAAATATGTCCAAACCAATTAATTGAGATCGAGTCGATTTTGGAAAAAAAAAATTCAAGTAACCCGAACCGACCTAACCCAATTGTAATCGGGTTGGATCGAGTCAGGTAGTCGGGTTGTTAAATAATAAAATATTAAATATAACAAAGGGTTACTCCAGCAGGTTACCTCCGGTCCTCAACCCACACGACCACACCCACTAGCTTCTCCACCGACCCACTGAAGAGACTCCAGGCATGAACTCAGAGCCAAATCGCCACCCCTACTGGCCAAGAACGAACTCAGAGCCTCGCAACCAACTGGACCTGCATCTCACCACACATGGCCACCACCAGTTGCGAGCTGACCAACCTACGAGGTCGCAACGGAGCTCTGGTGCTAGTTAGCAAAGATGGAGTCACACATACCTTAGATCTGGTCTGGACAGATCTACATGAGGTTCAACGAACGGATCTACGAGGTCAGGCGAAATCAAGACCTAAAAAACGCCGCACCAGCATCGCTCACACCTAGATTTGCCTCAAACCCATGCCACCAGGACCAGATCCGTAAGCCACCATCACAGGTCTGCCATCCTCCACTAGATCTGTGAGCCACCGTCATAGGTTCGCCCAAAAACACTGCATCACCACGCATCACCCACGCGAGAATAGACCAGAATAGTCCATCCCGCCACGTAGTCCACGGGTTGGACCGCCACCACACGCCAGAGCCACCGCGAGCCAACCTTGATCCAAGCACCATTGTCCTTCGTCTTGCCATTGATGCTTGGTTGGCACCTCAAACTCCATTTTTTCTTTTCTGTTTCATTTTGCGATTCAAAGATGAGAGGTTTGGGTGGAGGCAACGAAGGGAGGCTTGACGAGGTAGCAACGGTTGGTGGTTGGGCTTAGGAGGAAACAAGAGGATAGAACGGAAGGGTTTCACTATTTCAATTTAGGGGAGAGTTTTAATTTGGGTTATTGGCTGAGAAATGAAAAGGAGGAGGAGAGCAGCTCATGTGAAAACTGAAAACGAAGTTATTAGTTTTCATAAACTCAAAACGACGTCGGTTTCCATCACGCGATCGGGTGATCGGGTCGAATCATCAAGTTAATTTCTTGAACCCATTACCCGAACCAATAAATGGATAAGTTAATCGGGTTAGACCCAAACAGATCCAATGACCTGACCCAACCCAAATACTTTATATTGAATTATTGTCAGATTGGTCAAGTCATTGGGTTAAATCATACCCATGAACACCCCTAATATTAAATATGAACTGTTCAATTCAAAGTTGACCTGTGGATCATAATGGACTGATCAAGTATCTTTTTGGACATTATGCTCGTGTCTAAAGAAAATCACGTCCTCTAGTCCACAAATAAATAAATAAAAACATTTTTTTCTCAAAGGCGTTGCTAATTATACCCATTTGTAGAAAATTTGTATTAATAAGTTCTTGTAATTTTGATTTTGTTCTTTAAGTTGTAATTTTGAATGTTACTTGCATTTGCTAAAGTTGGTAAACTAAGGTCTTAATTCATATTAGATGGACTTCCACATCCATCTGTTTGTGAAAAAACCAATTGTAATTCCCCAGCTCTTAGGAACCCAGGACCATTTGGTATATTATTTGTCTATTGTCATGTCTAATTTTGCTAGCTGAACTCAGGAGTATAGGGTTGATTCGATTGAAAATAGCTTGTGGATGAGGGATGACTAACAGGTGGGATCAAGCTTACAAGTTGGTGTTCAACTCATGCTTTGACCCAAGGGAAAAAAAAATTCCAGATTGCTTTTGAATGAAAAACGATGAGATATTGAATAAATCCATTCACTGACAGCTTTGGCTCTTTCTACTAGGAGGGATAACAGTTGATGGATCGCCTAGCTAAGCACGGTGCTAATAGCAAATCAAAGAACTGAGCATGTCGAAGCTATTGTACATCATCATTCTGTCATATTTGTTTAATTAATTTTACAATGGACGCAATGGGCTTATGCGCCCCAAGTATGGTTTAACATGGAATCCGATCACCAAACTAAAGACAAGAATTACTTAACCTAGTTGAAAAATCTTTCCTTTCTTCAGCTGTCTATTTAACTTTAGATTGAAGACCGATTCGTCAGGCAAAAATGATAATAATCCAGTAGAAAAAAAAATAAAGAATCTAACCAAAAAGATATATATAAAAAAAAAGGGAATGCAAATATGACATCTAGCACTAAGCCAGTTTACATACCCGTGGCTCCTTGCTGCATACCTGTCATTAATTTACAACCCAAATCATTAATGCTCAACTGAATTACCCTCAATATTTCCTTCATTGAATTTTTTACATCAATTGAAGTTCGTTTACCAGAGAACCCATTTCAATAACCGTGTGGAACATATTTCTCGTAAAAAACTACTTTTTACAACGTAGTTTAGTCTGATTTTGCCTGGGATATATTATATCAGAAGTATTATCAACTATAACATTACTATGTCTCTTTACAATTTCTCACTTCGTATTGGTCAGCTTCTGTGAACTCTTTTTTCCCTTGGTGCAAAAAGGGAACATGGAAAACTCTAGCTATTTGAATAGCCAAAGAAAGGGAAAAGAAAAGAAAAAGCCAGATTCTCATCCAACTGCCTTAAAATAACTGGAATCTAATATTTTATCCAGAAAATGTCAAGCACCGTTAGCATGTGAATCACTCTGCAATTTGAAAAACTGAACTGTAATCAGGCCAGCCAAATTACATGTTTACCAAATAATACAAGCTATAATTATGTTTTTTTTATAAATAATAGCAAATATAATTTACCTCAACTTCTTGTAAAAGATTCTCAAGTTCAACTGTTATCTCATGGAAGGATGGCCGGTCGCTTGGAACTGCATCCCAACATCTTTGCATCAAATCTAACAGTTTAGGGTTCCCGTGCTTTGGAAGTTCTGGGCGCAGACCCTGAAAGGACGTAAAACATCACCTTTGGGTCAGACACAAAGTGGGCACTCCAGGCTGAACACTACTACTGTACTGTACAGACTCCCAGAAACATAAATACAGGCCCAGCCTCAACTTTTACTGCATATATGCTACCATAAGCATGAATTCATTGAGCTAGCATATTTATTTCTGGAGAGACAATTCCTTTACCTAAGTTCTATTTGTTGTTGACACATTGAAGCATCAAAATTAATAGTTTACGGTCAAACATGAGGGAAAATAAAGCTTGAAATGCTTGCACAATTACAACAGTCTGAGCACCAATGAGTAGGTTGAGGTACATGAAATATTGTTCTCCATCATCTGAATACAGGGTCATTTTCACCATTACATCTTTGATGATCCTCTTGTTGACTATAAGCTATGACTTCTATCATGTCAGATTTATGACCCTTTAAATTAATTCAGCGTTTACCTCTTCCTTCTAGAATATGAGGGAAAATGCTAAATAGCCAGAATTTTTTATAGAATGAGTTGCCATGTTTATTGGCTCTTGCATGGATGAGTAGTCCCTACCACCAAGTCAAATCACTTTTACTTGCATATCCCATAGTAATGATTAAGTACATAACTTAATCATGATGAGATATCCTCCAACAATACACAATCTCAAGCACAAATGAAATCTAGCAATTTCATCCCCAAGTTTATGACTCCAAACATGTTATTAAATAGTTATTTCCTTACCCAAAAACAAAGTACAAAGAATCTTTTACACGAACAATAGGAGGGCATAAATACAGCATCAATTATTGATTCACACTTTGCTTGAGCTGATAGGAAAATCCAAACAAAAGATTTGTATAAGCAAACCCCGGCTCAAGATTCACAAAAAAACAAATGGAGCAACAAAGTGCTACGTTGCAAAGACAAGGTGAAGCTGCAGATAGGTAAGTTGTCATGCAACTTCACAGCAACAATTTATGAAGGTTTCAATTTTTTTATAGTAAACATTATGCTTAAACAATCAAGTCTTATACTGATACAGGAGCAAACCTGTCTCACACCCAAGGCAGCTTGTAGTGGAGTCATGGTATCATATGGTACCTGAAATACCACACACACGACAAAAAATTGTTTTTACAATAATCTCCTTGATATATTAAAAAATCATACTGTTCAAGGAATTTAAGAATAGAATAAAATATTATAGTTCCAATTTAGTTTATACCTTTGCTGTCACTAGTTCCCACAGTACTATGGAAAAACTGAACACGTCTGCTTTCTGATCATACGGCTGATGGTTTATAACCTTGTAGAAAATCCGACAACAGTAAGATACTGAAAGTAAAACCAGAATGAGACAAATATATCACAGCAAGTTCATCAAGTTGTAATGAGAAATCCATTGTGCTTAGAAAAGAGATTCAGAACGTTCAGTATTCTATTATTCTCTTTCTGCTCATTTCCTTCCATTATGGCTTAGGTTTTGTAAGAAAAGGAAATGGAGAGAAAGTAAAATGTCAATCATGTGAAAAATGACCAAAAAAATTAAAATAGAGCATCATATTCTTCTAATATGTGCATAGTGTGTTATGCAAATTCAGAAATGGCTAGGCATTTGTTCTTACACTGCCCTGCTGCCACTTCACTTAGGATAAGCTAGTTGGAGTATTAGGTGTGGGATAGCATTGTATTTACGTTCCATCTTTGGTGCTCAGCACATGCCATGGTTTCTTTAAGGGAATCTCCTAGACATATTTGCAGAGAAATCAGAGACCTCTTCTGTATTACAACAACAACCAAGCCTTTTTCTACTAGGTGGAGTCGGCTACATGAATCAAACGACGCCATTGTGCCCTATCATAAACCAAGTCTTCAGAAATGCCATACAAATCTAATTTTATTATAGACCTTTTCTGTATTAATAAATTTAATTTTCTTTCCGGTGTTTCCTTTTCCATGTGTTGTTTAAAGAGAACATCTTATCCTCCTTATTCTTTGTGATCCTCCTTTCCTTCTAATAAAATCTCTTCTTTTATCCAATAAACAACGAAGACAAAATAAAGAAAGACAATACAAGGATAAACAGTTACCGGAAAGAGGGGGGGCGTTGGGAAGCTAAAGACCAATATCCCACTTATATAAATAATAAGAACTTGATACAACATCGCAGGAAATATTAATAGACAGAACTTAGATATCTATGCACGAGAAACTTCAATATTCTTCTGCAATTTTACCCTTTAGAAATATCACAAAACAAAGTATGTCTTATCTTCATCAGATGTACAAATTTAACTCTGAAGACAAATGATAGTAATTCTTCAGAGAATTAGCGGTGGTTCAGGTTGAACAAGAAAATGAAAATTTAAATCTGTAAAGGCCTATAGGAGTCTCAATAAGACAAGTTACGCTCAACTTGTCAACAAATTAAGAAACAGGTAGTCATTATTATTAATTGCCTGGCAACCTTGGCGTTCCAATGCATGTTACTTTTAAACCAACATTACTATCAAAATCTTAAAAAACATGACAATTTTATTTTAATTTTCAAATAACAAACCTCTGGTGCCATCCATCTATATGTTCCAGTTTCTGCTGTCATCACTCCCCCCTGATTTAGGAACCGAGCAACTCCAAAATCTGCTACTTTAACAACCTAATAGGAAAAGAAAAAAAAAATTAAAACTTAATTAGATGTAGAATATTTATAAAAAAATACAAATATGAAAGCAATATTTTCTCCAAAACAAAATAAATTCTAATGTCAATCAGGATAACAAAATTTAAAAAGTTCACTAGCAGCAGTTCAAACACATTACAAGCAAGTCATTATCCACAAATTAAGATTAAAATCAGAGTGCACTACTTCTGAAAGTTTAATTTGCCCCAAAATTCAACTAACTAGTATAATACTGGATCTGGAACCCCTGCAGTACTTCAGGGGGTGCAGTTAGAAAGAGACAGACACAAGAGGTACATATGTTGGAACTGGCATTGGTCCTAAACATGCATGTTAAGTGGGAAAATATAATCTCAAAATCCATGTATTACAAGTCAGAATTCCATACAAAAGTTCTTGTAGAACCTTAAACGCAAAAAAGGAAGAAAAGAAAATAGAGAAAACAAAGGATACCAACTCCAGCTAATAAATCTTTAGGTCCACAAATACATTGATAATTTAAAGTGTACGGAGCTTTTGACCTATATAAAGAAACCTATGGCACTATATTCAATTCATAACCAAAATGTATAAACTCTATCCATTTGCCTTATTTGGACATTGCATACAGCTATAATTGGCCCAGCCTTATATCCTACAGGATTGAATTGGGCTGGCTAACCACCATGGTTCTTTATCTCTTTGATTATGAAAGAAACAGTACAAATTCAACTAGCCCTCTGTAGAAGCAACATTATGGTATTGATGAGATCATTAGATATTGTCTTTGACACACAAATGTTGAATATGGCCATCTGTTAATAATGGAATAAATCCTTTTATCAAATGAAAAATAATAATAAAGCCACTAGATGTGGGCTAATGGTAAGCAGTTTGGGTAGTTTGTAGGAGGTCTTAGGTTCAAGCTTCTGTGCTACCATGTACAAAAACAGAATAAAATAACTATTGTTGAGAATTAAAGTGCAAGCCCTACATTAGAAAGGAATGGACTAAGTGAGGACTACAAGTGTGCTTCCTCGCTTAACCTATGAAAAGAGATTTCCCAGTGTTTTGGGCTTCCCCTAGCCTAACATGTGGCATAAAGTTGTTGGTTTGATCGACAAGTATTGGAGACGGTGATTGGTACTCTTATAGTTGCTTTCATCACGGAAAAAGAAGAGCTTTGAACTACAAAAAAAGCCCTAAGTGGGAGTGGTAAGGCATGACTTAAGTGGAAAAATAGGTCCACCCTAGCCCATGTTGTGAAGCATTGGCAGATGCATGCTCAGGTGAAGAGTGATAACAGGTAGGGAGAGACGTGGCTCATAGAAGCAGGCTCAAAAGAAGCTTATGAACTTGGTGCAATGGGTTCTTAATAACACTAATTTCTCAGGAAAAAAACTTCCCCTCAAGGTAGCGCGTCAATGGATGTACTTATAACACTGTAAACGCTCAAGGATGTACACTCTTAAAAGCTCAAGCTGTTAGGGGGAGGCCCAAGAATAATTGTGTCTCTAACAATAACAACGGAATAAAGCCACCATAAGTCTAAATTTCACATCAATATTCCATTAATTTTATAAATTTAAACTTTTTCCATTAGTTGCATCAACCATTCAAAAAAACATTAAAATCCCTCTTTATATCACCATTAACATAGTTTTCCCTTATAGAAAAACTACTAACAATTAAAAGTGTATTCTTAAAAAAATGGAGAGAGAGAGATAAAAGACAAAATATTAGATAAGAAGGGTAAAGCAGTACAGAGACCATATCATAAGATGTCCTCCTAAAAGCAAATGAAATAAAAAAAATTAAAAAAATTTCAAAAAAAAAAGGAAAAGGAAAACTAAAAACAAGCATCAATTGAGCATGGCTCGACAATCTCTTTGCTTATCCACCAGAAACTCTGCTAAAGAAAACATTTGCAGATTAGCTGAACACTAAAGAGGATAAATAACCACTTAGTCCCATTAAAAATGCAGTGGAAAAGCTTTATTCTTTAAAATTCTGGCATTTCTTTCCAACCATAAACACCAGACAACTACAGATGTTGCAAGTTGCCATAGAGCCTTGCCTTCTTTACTCCTACCAAAACCTCAAATGAAATAACCAGAAACTCCGAACTAACTGCAAAGATATCTAGCAGCTGAAACATGTCAAACAGTCTCAAAATCGGAAAGGCACATATAACAAACGTCCAGAGAGTTCTATGTGTGATCTGTTGACAAACATTTGTATTAATCCTATCAAGTACTGCAATCCAAAAAGAATTCATTTTAGGAGGGGCATTGGATTTCCAATGGGAATTTGCAAGGAGAACTTTATCCTATTTGGAGAATGAGTAAAGAACTAGAAAAAGGATTTATGGGAATTAACCTCAGAGGAATCTAAAGTCAAAATCCTGCAATTCACTGAAGAAGAGAGGCAAATAAGATCAAGCAAAACAAGAAGGTATTCAAGGTCCAAGTTTCTGTCATTAAGATTTCAAAAGAGATGAAATTTCCAAAAGAAGATATTTAATTAATATATAAAAGTCATCCACATAATGCATGGCCTAGACAAAGCATCAATAATAATGGTATTTAATGGCTTGTATTTTCAGAATAAGTAGGCTAAGATTTTATGTCAATGTGTGGTTTAAGAAATTCTTGAACATATACTTGGTTCATGAAAAACGCCCATATTTTTTAGCATGTCCCTCTGCCCTCACTTTTGTCATGGAATAGGATTGTGTTTATGGCTTCGCTTTGGTGGTCAGCTCTTGCTGATTTGCAACATGATTGGATGGCTATGTTGCACAGAGCCACTTTGTATCACTGGTTTTATGTTTTAAGGGGGATTTCTTATTCTCCTCCCAGCTGTACTTTGCCTCTTTCAGAAATGGTATGTTATGTATTTATTATATTGAAAATATTTTGATATTTATTTTATATTACTAGTTCTGATTTTTTGCACAGAATGGAAACATGGTTGATATAATTCCTGCAAATATAGTTAGTTTCAATAATTCTGTTACCTTTAAATCTAAAAATAAAACTTAAGAACAAATAACATTTTGTTAATGTCATTTATAATTGACTTACTATAATTAAGTCTTGAAGTAGAAGGGAAAATAATTTTAAAAACTATACAAACGAGGTTTTTTTTTTTTTATAAAAGAAGAAAATTTATTAGAGAAAGAGAGATAGAATAGAAGTACAAAAGATTGGAGGATAAGAAATCCTCAACAAAGATAATACAAAAAGAGATAAAACAGAGACAAAGAAAGGAAACTCCTAAAAACTAGTCAGTGTAGGAGAGCTGTCCAGTCCCTTTGCATATCCGAAATACCGATACCCTTAAAATATTCTATCCCACAACAAATTCAAAGGTGAGGAAACACCCTTGAAATAATATCTTAGCTTCCACGTCATTTTATTTCAACATTTGAAACTTCTATTAGTGGTATTGCAGGGGGAAACAAAAAAAGTATAGAAAGAAGGAATGTTGGAATGTATGAATATTATTCCTTGTATTGATTGTGTACATAGAAGGTTACAATATATAGGCTAATGTCATTGATTGCTATCCTAAAAATAAGGGAGAAAAATCAGCTCTAATAAAAACAAGAATAAAAAACATATCTGTACATATCTAATATTAATGCTGATATATTACAACACTTCCCCTCAAGCTGGTGAGTGAACTGGTGAGTGAATATCTATCATTCCCAGCTTGCAAGTAAAACCTTGAAATCGCTCTGTGAGAAGCCCCTTGGTGAAAACATCTGCTAATTGGTGCTCTGAAGGGACGTACTCTGTAGTTATAAGGCCATCATCTAATTTTTCCTTGATAAAATGGCGATCAATCTCTATATGCTTTGTCTGATCATGTTGAACCGAGTTGTGAGCAATGCTGATTGCAGACTTACTATCACACAGTAACCCCATAGGAGCTTCATACTTTATTATGAGATCATCGAGTATGATTCTCATCCATAACAGTTCACAAATTCCTTGTGCCATAGCTCGAAATTCAGCCTCTGCACTTGACCTTGCAACAACATTCTGTTTCTTACTTCTCCAAGTCACCAAGTTTCCTCCTAAAAACATAAAGTAACCTGAGGTAGACCGCCTGTCTACAACTGACCCGGCATAATCTGCATCTGTATAGGTTTCAATGGTCAATTTTTGTTCTCTCCGAAATAGAGGTCCTCTTCCCAGGCTTGTCTTCAAATACTGGAGAATTCTATTCACAGCTAGCATATATCTCTCACGAGGATCATGAATGAACTGGCTAACCACACTGACAGCATAGGTTATGTCTGGTCTGGTGTGAGACAAATATATCAGTTTTCCCACAAGTCTCTGATATTGTGCCTTATCCACCCTTGGGCTCTCCTCATTGTTTCCAATCCTGTGATTTTGTTCAATAGGTGCCCCTGTAGTTTTGCAACCTAGCTTACCTGTTTCCTTAAGAAGATCCAGGACATATTTCCTCTGGGAAATAAAGATGCCTTGTTTGGAATAGGCAACCTCTATCCCAAGGAAGTACTTCAGCTTTCCCAAGTCCTTCATTTCAAAGCGTGCATACTAGTTTTTCTTTTAGGACTGTTTCTCAAACTCATCATCAAGCAATGATCATGTCATCAACATAAACCGAGAAGAAGTGTAAGCTTGCCTTCTTTGGAATGTTTTATAAAGAGGGTATGATCTCCCTGACTCTACCTATAACCTAAGGACACCATAGCATTGGTGAACCTCCCAAACCAAGCATGAGGAGACTGCTTGAGTCCATATAAGGCCTTCCTTAACTTGCACACCATATTTCCTCCACCGGTAGGTTCATATCCTGGTGGGATGTCCATATATACTTCTTCTTCCAAATTCCCATGGAGAAAAGCATTTTTAACATCAAATTGGTGCAAGTCCCATCCAAAGTGTGCTGCCAAGGAGAGAATGATCCTGATTGTGTTCATCTTTGCTACTGGGGCAAATGTTTCCTCATAATCAATCTCATATGTCTGAGTGTACCCTTTTGCAACCAGCCTTGCTTTGTAACGGTCTAGAGTACCATCAGACCGATATTTCACTGTGTAAATCCATCTGCACCCAACTATCCTTTTGTCCTTCGGCTTCTCAACAATTTCCTAGGTCTCATTCTTGTTCAAAGCACTCATTTCTTCATGCATGGCTTGAACCCAATCCTTATCCATTAATGCTTCTTGTACTGAAGTGGGGACTCTGGTAGAATCAATTGCTGAAATAAAACTCCGATGCTGTACTGATAGGTTTTTAGTGGACACAAACTGAGATATAGGGTATTTTGCACAAGTTCTTCTGGCTTTTCTTAAGGCTATTGGCAAGTCATCAGGGTTAGGTTCACAAATATCATGTAAAGGACTATTCAAAGGTTCAGAATCAGGAATGCTTACCTCTGGTTCGGGCGATTGAAGCTGCTGTTGGACCAGGTTGGGTTTTTTCCGATAATACACCTGCTTGTATCGATCTATAGGAACAGATACTGATTCTTTAGGGGTGTTTGAAGTACCAGAAGATGATGTCACATCCTTCATCAGAGGAGGGACAGATGACTCAATAGATTCAGCCAGAAGAGGAACAAAAGATGACTCAAGAGACTCAGCTTCTTGACCACTCTCACCCCGAAGCTGAGGACGAAGGTGAAAAGGCTCGGATTCATGAAAAGTGACATCCATGGAGACATAGACACGACGACTTTGAGGATGATAACATTTGTACCCTTTTTTGTCTGGTGCATACCCTATGAAGATACATTTGACAGCCCTAGGATCCAACTTACCACGATATTGACTATGGACATGAACAAAGGCAACACAACCAAAGACACGACACAGGAGATTCTTCATGGTAGGAACGGAAGGGAAGAAGGAAGTCATGAGTTGCACAGGACTAAGACCATCCAAGACACGGGAGGGCAATCTGTTTATCAAGTATGCGGCAATTAAGACAGCTTCCCCCCAATAAGACTTAGGGACAGACATTTGGAATAGAAGTGCTCTTGCAATTTCTAGGAGATGACGGTACTTCCTTTCTGCAACCCCATTTTGTTGGGGGGTATCAACACAAGTTAACTCATGTAATACACCATGTTCTTTATGGAATTTTGTGAAATGTCGATTCACATATTCCTTGCCATTATCAGATCGTAACTTTTTTATAGATTTTCCAAACTGGGTTTGAACCATGCGATAGAAATTCAAGAATATTTGAAACACTTCAGATTTATCTTTCATAAGAAATATCCATGTGATCCTAGTGCAGTCATCAATAAAAGAAACAAACCATTTTGCACCAGATATATTAGAATTAGAGGAAGGTCCCCACACATCAGAATGAATAAGATCAAAAGGTTCAATACTTTTATTATTACTTGGAGAAAAAGTTGTGCGATGGTGTTTCGCAAACTGAAAAACATCACAAAGAAAAGACTCAATAGACTTATTTTTAAACAATTGTGGAAATAACGACCTAAGAAAACTGAAAGGAAGATGACCAAGGCGTTTGTGGTGAAGCCATATCTGAGATGCAGCGAAATCTGAACTTGTCTCATGACTAGATGTGGACACCATCTGACTGGTACTACCATGAGTCCGATGTAGAACATATAACCCTCCCTTTTCCTTAGCAACCCCAATCGTCCTCCCCCGTGGTAAGATCTTGAAACACACAATGAGAGGGAAAGAAAGTCACTGTACAATTTAAATCTCTGGTAAGCTTATGAATAGAAATAAAGTTATTTAACAAATGAGGGACATGAAGCACATTATGCAAAGGAAGGGAAGGTTGAAGTGAAATAGTACCACGTCTTGAAATAGGGACATGGGATCCACTAGCAACCGTGATGTGATGCTGGCCAGATAATTTAGAGTAAGTGGAAAAATATGAGGGATGAGGGGTCATATGATCAGTAGCACCAGAGTCAATAATCCAGAGATCCTCAGATACAGTACTAGAAACATTAAAGGATAATGGACTTAAATTCTTACCAGTCATGGTTAGAGAACAAGTGTCAGAAGACTTACTCATAGAATCCAAGAGAGTGCGCAAACGATCCATCTTGGCTTTACTAAGCGCCGAAATTGCCTCCCCAGAAGGCGGTGCAGATACCTCTTCACCCTCAATAACCAAGTCGGACACTGTTTGATTAACTTGCCTTTGTTGACTGCCTTTAAAACCCCTAGAGCGTCCAAGAACCTTGTCTCTGCCATGGAGTTTAAAACAAGTGTCCTTAGTGTGACCAGATTTCTTGCAATAAGGACACCAGCGCTCAGTCACGTTTGGCGGACGACTTCCAAGAAGATGATCCAGGCTTTTCAGATGATAACCCACCAATAGGACCTTTGTCGGTGGCCAAAGCAAAACCATCACTTGAATTACCCTTATTCAACATAACAGCCCAACGACTCTCTTCCCCCCTAACTGTGTAGAACACCTTGGAGAGAGAAGGAAGCTTGTCCTTTCCTAAAATCTGAACCCGAATAGGATCATACTCAGAATTCAACCCAGAGAGAAACTTAAAGATCCGTCCACGCTCAATAAACTTGGTTAAAGTAGCAGAATCCTCAGTGCATTTCATCTTTAAATCCTGATTTTAATCCAGCTCAATCCATAAACCATTCAAAGTACCATAATAATCAGTGAAGAAAGAGAGCCTTGCTGGGTATTAAAAATTGTGTTTTCTAATTCATAACACGCAGTAATATCTTGTTTCATAGAATAGGTTTGACTCAAACTATCCCAAATTTCATGTGCAGAAGTAAAAAACATACAATTCTTACTGATATCTGGTGTCATAGAGTTCCATAGCCAAGTCATAATCAAAGAATCTTCATCATCCCAAATTCCAAACTGTGGGTAATCTGCCTTCGGAGGATCCCCGACAATGTGTGACAACTTCCGACGACCCTTGAGAGTAGTGCGAATAACCTGGGCCCATTGGAGATAGTTCTTACCATTGAGGTGATAAGAAGAGTGTAAAACTGGAAGATCATTTGGATGCAGGGCTGCAACGGCAACCAGAGGCATTGGAACGACAACCAGAGGCGGCGTAGTGATGGTGGAGGACTGGGTGTCTACTGTAGACATTCTGGTTGGACCCGAAAACAGTCAGAAATGAACGGGGAGGAGCCGATGAGCAGAACGGAGGGGGTCGCGCGGTGAACGACAGCATGGAAGGCGGCGCGTGGCTCTCACGCGCTTACAGTGCAGCGGCACGTGGGCTACGCGTGGTGGCGCGTGGGTGGGTGGTTTGGGGTGGGCTTTTCAGATGTGGCCGAAAAAACGCCGACAAGTAGTCCGGCAAGGGCGGTGAGACAAAAAAGACAACAGCGGCAGGTGGTGGGTGGTGGTTTTAAGTCTCAGGCAGCAATAAGGCTGCAATAGGAGACAGCAATAAGGCTGCTCAGCGAAAGGAAAAACAAAGGCAAACCCTAGGAACGACCTAGGCTGCTGATACCATATAGAAAGAAGGAATGTTGGAATGTATAAATATTATTCCTTGTATCGATTGTGTACATAGAAGGTTACAATATATAGGCTAATGTCATTGATTGCTACCCTAAAAATAAAGGAGAAAAATCAGCCTTAATAAAAACAAGAATAAAAAACATATCAATACATATCTGATATTAATGCTGATATATTACAACAAAAAGGCTAGATACCAAATTTTATGCAAAATTTTAAAAGTTGATCAAATTAAAAAGTCAATAGACTCAACTGAAATAGACAAGGTTTATGCACTTGTAATACATCATTATTGAGCAAATCTAGCAAGGACCCAGTTTACATGACACAGAAGTACAAGTCAGTAGAAGACATTCTAAATAAGAGCCTCAATTTTTCCGTAAAAGGTTAAAAAGGTTCACCAAAAACATTGGATGACAATCTGGATGAAAATATCTTTTAGAAGCTTACTCGATCTCCTAGGAGTGTTACCTAACTATCAATAGTCATACTAATTATAAAACTACACAATGAAAACAAGAAATGAAACTATAAACCATGTTCAACCAACAAGTCAAGAAATAGGGTAGCATATTAAATGTAGCACAAAAACTTCTCAGGATACTTCTGCGTCAATTACACCCTTATCTTTTCTTTTGCCAGTAAATGAATGACACACTAGATTTTTACAAGATCCAAGAGTAATTTTAGCTTTGCTATTTCTCTGTTTATGTCTTTCAGCCAAGAGCACACTCACAAATTGATGCAAACACATTCATAAATAAATCTCATAGATTTCATCTAAGACCCTCAAAAGATCCTGACGAGGGAAGACAAATGATAGAGTTATGCTAATTTTCCTTAGAAATTAGGGATATAGTTAAGCACCTTTACAACTGATATACCTTTTTTTATAAAAGAAGAAATTCATTAAGACAAAGAGAAGATGATTACAGAGAATTAGGAGGATAAGAGATCCTCCTAATAAAAATAAAAAAGAGGAAAAACAAAGAGAATAAAAAAAAAACGAAGCAAAGCTGGCCAATCTCTCAACATTTCTGTAAGAGAATCCCTTTAAAAAGACCAATGGGCTTTACACCAAGTAGAAGTCAAATGCCTAATCTTATCCCAAAGGAGCTCATCCAAAGAAATCTCCTTAAAGATACAAGAATTACGCTCCAACCAAATACACCAAAGAGTGGCATAGATTGCACATTGCCACAAGAATTTGGCTTCTTTCCTTTAACCAAAACCAGTAAAGCTAGTCAACAGAAATTGGTCCAAGGATCTAGGGATAACCCAGCACTCTCTGAACATGCCAAACAAAGAATTCCATAAAGAAACAGCTATAGAAGAATGTAAGAACAAATGGAGAACCGATTCTGAGCTTGCACCACACATATCAAGGGAAATAGCCTTATGTGGCCTACGAACCCACAACATGTAATTAGTATTAATTCTATTAAGCACTGCTGTCCAAATAAAGGACTTAACCTTGGAGGGAGCTTTAGACTTCAAAATAGGTTTATCAAGGAGGAACGAAATTCTATTCAATCAATGGGTTAGAAATTTAAAGTAAGATTTACACAAAAAAAACCCTGGAAGGATCAAGAGACTAAAGCCTTTTATCTGGGCTAGAGGACAAAAGGACATAATCAAGGAGACCCAAAAGGGTCTCTAACTCAGAAGACTCTATCATTTAAGTTATGAAAAAAGTGAAAATCCAAAGAAAATGTGGAGTCTTGTACACTGTAAAAATTATGGATAGGAGAATTGTGCAATGAAGATAATGATAAAGTCGTGGGAAAGCCAAACTAAAAGAGGAATCTCCTACCCAATGGTCCTCTCAAAAGTTGACATGAGAACCATTACGTACCATCAAGGTAAGCAAAGACTTAAAGGTAGTGTAATCTTGGGAAATAAATTTCCATGGGCTAAAATGAGAAGCTCGGGCTGCTGTATTAGCATCCCACTGGTTTTGGTCTAAGCCATACCTACTTCAGATAACCTGATGCCAAAGGGAATGAGGTTCCAAAGGAAAACGCCAAAGCCATTTACCCGCCAGAGCATATTTTTAGACACAAAGTTGCCAAGACCCAAACCCCGTTCCTTCTTAGGACAACAGCACACCTCGCAACTCAACAAGTGATCACATCTCATCTGTAGCCCTCGACCAAAGAAAATATCTCATAATCTTTTCTCTTGATTTACCCATTAATTCCAAATGAACTGTGCTCATATGAAATTATTGGTACCTAGAAATACCAAGAATATAAAACCATTCATTCATATACACGTTTTCAATTAATAGTAGTTTTCATGTGCTTTGGCCAAGTTATAATGTCAATTACATTCTTTTAGCTTGCACTACAATAATTATAAATAGTTTCTTACTTATGGTAAACAAATAATTCATGAAAACAAAGATAATATGACATAGTCAAAGGAAAAAATAATGAAATTCATCTATTGGGTTACAAATACACAAGCCCAAAGATTATTGCATAAATCTGGGTCATTATTTATGCTGTTTACAAGATAACACTCATCTTAGTAGGGATAATTTTGTCTAATATAGTATAAAAATTAATAGTTTTCATAAATTCTTACATTGTGTGTATCCATCAGAAGATTGGCCGTCTTCAGATCCCTGTGAATTATGTTGTTTCTATGCAAATACTCCATACCCTTGCAAACATCAATCGCAAACTTTAGTAATGGAGATAGCTCCAAGACATTATGATTTTTGTGCAAGTAATCATACAGACTTCCTCCAGGCATATACTCTGCAAACAAGAATAGAAATCAAAAAATATATTTTCATAGATTAAAATGAAAAGAAGAAGACAAATCAACAACAACCAGAAGAAGAGATCAGAGATACAGTTTTTAAAGTAATCAGTGATTTATATCATAGCTTATAAGAATTTAATTACTCAGAGTCAAACTTAACCTTATTTAGGTGTATGCCTTCAAATAATTTGTTGGACAAATGAATAAACACATATAATGGTGTATGAGATGATATAACACATATGTTGAAGTCTGCAAGGGTATGAGAAGATATGAGTGAAGGCAGTGAGTAAAAAAATCTTGAGTGGTGTTTTTTTTTTTTTTGCAGGGGGGTGGTGTGAAGAGATTGATGTAGCAACCCTAGTTAATTTACTTATTTGAGATTTGAGTTACAAAGCCAACGCAATTAATAGGAATTTGAACCCTTAGCAATTAGCTAGGTTGACTTCACTAGAGTTGATGAATAATGTCCATGATGTGAACTGGTTTAGAATCAAAGCATAATGGACATTACACTTGCACGGACACATGTATACAGGAACATAAGTCCTAAGCTCCTCAAACCCTCACATTAAGGAACAATTTCTCTGCAGGTTATTAATAGCTAAGGACATTAATGGGTGAAAATAGATTAATTTTTACTTGATTTTCAGACCATTTTTATTGATAAAATTATAAGAACACAGTTTTTCTGAATTGCTTGTGTACTTGCACACAGCAAATGATGCTTCCTTTTATACACTTGGAATATTAATTACAACTTGTATTTACAAGACAAATAAATGAGATAGTTATTCCCTAAGTACATGAACTAGAAAATACATGAATCTAAAATTACTTCCTAAATTAATGTGGAAGGTGGACTGTGCATGAATGAAAGTGGACGGTGGTCAACACTCCCCCTCAAGCTAGAGAATGGATATCAATCATTCCTAGCTGGCAAGTGAGATTTTGAAACTTATATTTAGGAAGACCCTTGGTTAGCACATCAGCAAGTTGATGTTCTGATGGGATATATGATGTGGCAATCAGCCCACTATCAAGTTTCTCTTTAATAAAGTACCGGTCAATCTCTATATGCTTAGTCCTGTCATGCTGAACTGGATTGTGAGCAATGCTAATGGCTGACTTGTTATCACAAAACAGCTTCATTGGAACTTCATACTTAATCTTGAGATCATCAAGAATGATTTTCATCCATAACAATTCACAAACTCCTTGAGCCATAGCTCGAAACTCTGCTTCTGCACTTGATCTTGCAACTACATTATGTTTTTTACTTCTCCATGTCACAAGATTCCCTCCAAGAAACATGCAGTAGCCAATTGTTGACCTCCTATCAGTAATTGACTCAGCATAGTCCGCATCAGTATAGACATCCATAGATAGATTTCTACCCCTTTTAAACAACAATCCTCTTCTTGGAGAAACTGTAAAATACGATCAACAGCTTGCATATGTCTTTTTCTTGGGTCATGCATGAACTAGCTTACCATGCTCACAGCATATGCTAAATCTAGTCTGGTATGTGCTAGATATATCAACTTTCCTACCAACCTTTGATACTGAGCTTTATCAACCTTGGGACTTTCTTCCTCATTACCCATTCTATGATTTTGCTCAATCGGTACTCCAGAAGTTTTACATCCAAGCTTCTTAGTCTCCTTGAGAAGGTCAAGGACATATTTCCATTGAGAAATGAAGATACCTTGTTTAGAGTAGGCAACTTCAATTCCAAGGAAATATTTCAATCTCCCAAGGTCCTTCATTTCAAACTCAGTAGCCAATTTCTCCTTTAAGAGTGATTTCTCAACAATATCATCCCTTGATATAATGATATCATCTACATACACAAGTACGATAGTCAATTTACCTTCAGGTGAGCATTTGATAAAGAGGGTATGATCACCTTAACTTTGTCTGTATCCAAGGGACACCATAGTCTTCGTGAATCTTCCAAACCAAGTACGGGGTGATTGTTTCAAACCATGTAAGGCCTTCTTCAATTTACACACTTTATTTCCTTCACCATAGGAGTCATAACCAGGAGGGACCTCCATATAGACTTCTTCCTCTAATTCACCATGAAGAAAGGCATTCTTCACATCAAACTGATGAAGTTCCCATTGGAAGTGTGCAACAAGAAAGAGCAGAATTCTGACTGTGTTCATTTTTGCCACAGGGGCAAATGTTTCCTCATAATCTATCCCATAGGTTTGTGTATATCCTTTTGCAACCAGCCTTACTTTATACCTGTCTAGTGTACCATCAAACCGGTATTTCACAGTGTAAATCCATTTGCACCCAACTGATCTCTTTTCCTTTGGTCTCTCAACAATTTCCCATGTTCCATTCCTTTCCAGAGCTCGCATCTCCTCATTCATGGCTTGAACCCAATTCTTATCCTTCAATGCTTCCTGTATTGTCTTAGGGATTCTGATAGAGTCAATGGCTGCAATAAAACTTTGGAGTTGCAAAGAAAGGTTTTTGGAGGAGACAAATTAGGAAATAGAGTACTTAGCATAAGACTTTTTCCCTTTTCTTAAGATAATAGGTAAGTCATCATCAATGTTGGGGTCACAATTATACAAAGAAATATGTTCAGAATTAATGGGATTAGTGTTTTCAGTACTCACCACCGTTTCGGACACTTGGGGTTGAGGCTGGACCAGTTCGGGTAGTTTTTTTCTTTGATACATCACTTTTGGCGAGCTTGCTTTAGTCCAAGCAATTCTTTCAGGTTCAGGTGGGTGACTGTCAGAAGGAGCTAATTCTTGTGTATCAGAAGGCATATCAGAAGATGGAAACAAGGGAATGTCAATGTCTGGAGGAAAAATCTCAGCTTCCGAATCAGTAGTGCTCTCCCCCTGAAGCTGAAAGGAAATGAAGAATGGTTGATTTTCTTGAAAAGTGACATCCATGGAGACAAACACTCGACGAGAGGAAGGGTGATAACATTTGTATCCCTTCTTGTCAGAAGCATAACCAATGAAAATGCATTTAATAGCACGAGGGTCAAATTTGCCCCGATGTTGACGATGGATATGAACAAAAGCAACACAACCAAAAACACGAGATTCAAGACTCTGCAAAATAGGAGCAAAAGGAAAAAATGATTTCATGACATGAATAGGACTCATACCACCAAGGACTCTAGAGGGCAACCGATTTATTAAATAAGCTGCAGTCAAAACAGCTTTCCCCCAGTATGAGTTTGGAACAGACATCTGAAACAATAAAGGTCTAGTAATTTTAAGCAAGTGTCGATTTTTCCTTTCAGCAACCCTGTTTTGTTGGAGGGTATCCACACATGTAAGTTCATGAATAATACTGAGTTGTTTAAGAAAGGTGGAGAAATTTTGATTCACATATTCTTTACCATTATCAGACCTCAGACGTTTAATAGTTTTATCAAATTGAGTTTTAATCATATGATAAAACTAGATGAATAATTTGTACACGTCTGATTTATCTTTCATTAGGAAAATCCAAGTGACACGAGTGCAATCATCAATAAATAACAAAAACCATTTTGCACCAGAAATATTAGGAATGGATGTAGGACCCCAAACATCAGTATGAATAAGAGAAAAAGGTTCACCGTTTCTATTACCATTTGGAAGAAAACTCACTCGATGGTGTTTGGAAAACTCACAAATATCACAATTAAAGGACTCAACTAACTCATTTAAAAACAAAGCAGGAAACATGGATTTAAGTAAAGTAAATAGGGGGTGTCCAATACGTTTATGGTGGAGCCAAATTTGGGAGGCACAAGACTTGATACTAGATTGATGACAAGAATGTTGCAACTTTTGACTAGAGTCACCTGACGCTTTCATCTCAAGGTAGTACAACACTCCCTGTTCCTTAGCAACCCCAATCGTCCTCCCCATGATAAGATCCTAAAATACACAATGAGAGTAGAAAAAAGGTTACAGCACAATTAAGGTCTTTGGTAAGTTTATGTATAGAAAGAAGGTTAGATGAAAGTTTAGGAACATGAAGCACATTTTTCAAATTTAGAAATGGACTAAGTTCAACATTACCAAGACCAGCAACTGATGTATGAGAGTCATCAGCTATAGTTATGTGATGATTACCCGTGAGATTTTTATATGATGAAAAATGGGAAGAACAAAAGGTCATGTGATCAGTAGCACCAGAATCAATAATCCAAGAATCCTCAGGAATAGTACCAGAAGCATGGGCGAATAAAGAACACAGATTCTTACCATTCATGACCAGAGAGCAAGAGCCGGAAGGCTTACTAAGGGAAGCCATAAAAGATTTTAAATGTTCCAATTCCTCCTTGCTAAGGGCAGCGATATCATCTTTCACCTATTTGGCCTCCACCTCTGACTCAAGTCTATAGAAGTCAAGTGTGCCTATCCTCGGGCAACATTTTTAAATCCCCTTGTGCGGCCAAGGACCTGGTCCTTTCCATGGAGTTTAAAACAATTCTCCTTGGTATGACCAGACTTCTTGCAATAGGAGCACCAACGATTAGATTTAATGAGGATGAATAAGGTCCT
Source organism: Ormosia semicastrata (assembly GCA_029884595.1). Taxonomy (NCBI): domain Eukaryota; kingdom Viridiplantae; phylum Streptophyta; class Magnoliopsida; order Fabales; family Fabaceae; genus Ormosia; species Ormosia semicastrata. The sequence continues at coordinate 12,280,320 of JAQQTO010000041.1, forward strand.
GTTTTGACAGATTTTAATGCTGACCCATCAGTTGGCTTTTCATCAAGCATGACTGCTCTCCGGCTTTCTTCCCCAAGGATTGTATAGAACATTTCTGATAGAGTGGATAACTTCTCTTTTCTCAAGATTTGTACCCGAATAGGATCATATTCAGGATTCAAACCTGAGAGGAATTCAAATATCCTATCTTTCTCAATAAATTCGGCCAAGGTGGTTGAGTCTTTATTGCATTTCATCTTCAAGTTCTGGTGCTGATCCAACTCAATCCACAAACCATTTAAAGTTCCATAATAATTTGTCACAGATAGAGTTCCTTGTTTGGTGTTGAAGATTTTAGTCTTCAACTTATAGCAGGCAGCAATATCCTGTTTCATTGAAAACGTTTTACGAAGATTCTCCCAAATTTCTCGAGATGATGAAAAGAACATACAATTCCAACTAATTTCCAGAGTCATTGAATTCCAAAGCCAAGTCATAATGAGAGAATCCTCACCATCCCAAGCCTCAAACAGTGGGTCATTTTTTCCAGGTGTAGTTCCCTCAATGTGGTTCAATTTTTGTCGACCTTTGAGGGTTGTTCGAATGACTTGTGCCCATTGTAAATAAGTTTTTCCATTGAGTCAATAGGAAGATTGTAAAGAAGGAAGGTCATTTGGGTTCAGGATTGAAGGCTGGGTCATATTGCTTTGGGAGATAGTGGACTCGGTCTCAGACATGATTTTAGTAGAACAGAAGTAAGAAAGAAAGGGTTTTAGGATGCATTACTATTGAGGCAGCGGCTGAAGATTATGATGGATGAAACAGGGAAAGGAAGGGCCAAGGTCAGGTTGGATGTGGCGCGACGGCAAACTGTGGCCGGGAAGGTGGCGCGTGGAGCTCACGCACCGGTAGGAGCAAGCGCGTGTGGGGGTGCGTGTGGTTGTTTCTGGGAGTGGGTCTTCTGGGTTTGGCTGGTCGGAGGTTTCTGAGAAGGATGGTGGGTGGTCTTTTGGTGAAAAAGTCGCTCTGAAGGTTGGGCAAAAGGAAAAAACGGTACAGTTTATGAGAACCATAACTTACAATGAAGGCAAGTGAAGAACAAGTCCTGCAATGAAAGGCAAGGCACCTGAGGATACTCAGCAATGAAGGCTGAGGCAGCGGAAAAAAAAACAGAGACTCCGAGGGTCGAGAGCTCTGATACCAAATTGTAAGAACATAGAGTTTTTTCTGAATTGCTTGTGTACTTGCACACAGCAAATGATGCTTGCTTTTATACACTTGGAATATTAATTACAACTTGTATTTACAAGACAAATAAATGAGATAGTTATTCCCTAAGTACGTGAACTAGAAAATACATGAATCTAAAATTACTTCCTAAATTAATGTGGACGGTGGACTGTGCATGAATGAAAGTGGACGGTGGTCAACAGATAACATAAAAATACTAGACAGATTTACAAGTCTACTCCTCACTTTAATGGAGGGACAAAAAGTAAATAACTTCACAAGGAAGATTGCCTAACTCATGGGATCCACAATCCCACAACTATGACAATGGATCAGTTTGCATGATATTTAGAAACCTTCTCAATCTCCTAATATTGATTTGCATTATGAACTTGTTCGCATTGAAAATATTGCAAAGACCACTTGGTTTTGAGCTAATAATCCCCTGAAAAGTACTAAATGATCAACAGATTAGCACATGATTTAGTGAACAAAAGCAAAAGATCAGAAGTCAGAACCAAAAGGCACGTGACATCTAAAACAAACAATTACACACATAAAGATCCAAATTCTACATCCTGCAAGACAGGCTATTAACATACACCAGTATCGTACTAAATCGTATGTCATATGATCAAACAATTTATGTGTTGAAGGCAGAGAGTCTGCATTTACGGTATCACAAATAGCACTACACTTTATGCAGACTAGTCCACATAAAATCACAAAATATGGATGCGTGTGAGTGCAGATGCAGGTCCAAAATCACCAAATTGTAAAAATTCTATAATGCAGGTATATCTCCAGTGCATCAATATAATTTTTGGTAATAAATTATTTCTTAATTATATATAATATGAAATATCAATATTTTAAATTTAAAGTAATTTTTTTTAATAAATATTAATGAATTAACAATATGACTAAATTCTTCAAAGAAAATTTGTTTACTTAATAAGAGAAAATCTTGTTGAAAACTAAAGATGTTTTTTTCAACTAAAACATGTACTGCACAGTATTAAAAACTAAAAACTAAAACGCAAAAATGATTTGTAATTAAGAATTACAATGAAAAAAGTAATCTGAAAAAGTATTCAAAATTATAATATCATTTTAGTAATAATAGCAGAAAAACACTTAAAGCATTTACTAAATTTTTATATATATTTGCAGAAGTAGAAAAAGTGTGCACAGGCTAGTACGAAGCATGTCCCATCTTTTTAAGTCTACAGAAGAATGGAACAATAAATATAAAAATCTTTTCTCAAATTATGAATAACTAGTGACAAATTCCAACAACAAGCTCTCCTGCTCTAACAAACAATTGTATATAAGAAAATTACAAAGGGAAACACCTTTAAGATTGCTGCTTAACACCCTAGATTTAAAGTGAACAAAGCACTAGCTTGAATGTTGACTAAATAGAAACTAGATTTTCCTATTCAGAATTTCAAATGAAGGTTCTTCCTTTCATTTTTATCTGAAATTTCAATTAACTAAAGGTTTCTGTGTTCAAATAAAATGAGGATTGCTTGGCATTCTCTTTTTCAGTCCACGTAGCTCATCTTGTAAGTTATTTTTTACATTGATATTCAAATAAGATTTCATAGAATTTCTGGTATGGTGACTCTCTGATTTTTACTTACAAGTTTCTACATCAATCATATCAATTTACATGAGTCATTCAATACCATTTTAAATCTACACTATTTCTTCATCAGTAAATATTCTATTATAGAAGGCACCCAGAGGGGAATGGATGTAATAGTATGAAGTTACGTACAACAACTCCCAGTAAAGAATTGCTTATAAAAATTACATTAAATTGGATAATATATAACTATATATCCGTATGTGCCAAAGCCCAAAGGATTATTGATAAGAAAAACAGGAGATCTGTACCTGTTACTATGCACAAATGTGGAGACTTTGTACATGCACCAATAAAGCGAACAACATTTTTATGATGCACCTGCCTGCATTCAGTAATACAAAAGTCAAAAAAGATCTTCAGGGAAGAGCATGGCAGATGGACATAACCTAAATGAGAAAGGTCAGGGTTGTATATGTATGATCTTTAAATTTAAATCCTGAAAGTATAGAAATCCTTGCAAGACTATAATAATGTAAGTGAAAGCAATGACAAGGGACAATTAACTAGTAGAGATTCCATTATGTCACCCCAGGTAAAATCAATATAAATTCCATTATCCATTTTACAAAATTACATAAAATAAAAGGTTGTCTATTATTACGAAGGTGGTGAACAGTTGTAGGGATGCAGGTATTAAGCAGTTTATTCTTTTTTCCTTCTGAAAAAAATTAAAACTGACTGTTTTGTAGCATGCTGCATCATAAACTACTTCCAAGGTTTGGTATGTGAGTTGATATTTCAAATTCGTCCTTTTCTGATTGAACTATGTATTCCTTAAAAAAAAGAGAAGATAATTATTATGAGTTAAAAATAAATAAATTATAATGTACAACGCACAAGAACAAATGTTTTGTAATCTTTCACAAAGTGAATTCATAGAAAAGATTTATTGGAAAAACAGAAAAATTATGCACTGTGCAGTATGGATCTTAAACCAAGTGTGGCGAAATACTGACCTCAGAATTGCCACTTCTTGAGCAAACTCATCCTCTAAAGCATCATTCAATTGCTCAGATCTCAGAACCTTAACAGCAACATCTTGACCAAGATAAACTCCATGATACCTGAGGATGAACCAGAAGGCCAATTAGAAGCAAGAAGAAAGATAAATTGTATGACACGAGAGAAGACAAGAAAAGAACACAAATAATTAACCGTAAAACAACCCAACTTACAAATCTCCACAGGATCCTGATGCTATTCTTTCTCCTATCTTCAATAACCTCCTGTCTATTTCCCAATCTCCAGATGTTGCTTCTGCTGCTAAGGGTTTTTCCACAGCTGAGTGAGAATTTGAAGAACGAGACCATGAACCCTATAGCAAGGAAGAATATTGATTACATGCCATGCAAAAAGGATTGCTTGGGAATGAGGTAAAGACTTGTGTTTGGACAGTGGCACTCAATAAAATTAATATTAATGATATGTTACAGACTCATAGGCCTGACAAGGCTTATTTCTCCTAACATTTTCGTTTAAGTATTTTGGAGTTTAGAGAGTCATTTTTTGAAATATGAGGTTGCTTAGCAGCTTTAGAATAGACTTTTTGGCATTTTTTGGAGCTGTGGGTTTGTCCAGTCTCTTTGGCAGCAGGAAGGAATGTAAGATCTTTAGGCAGTGATGCTGCTTATTGCAGGTTTCTGCTTTCTGGTGTTCATGGTAAAATGCAAATGTCTTTAATCATAGATTTCTTCCTTAACACCTTCCATGGAATAGCGTAGTCATTTTTGCATCCCTGTGGGATTCAGTTCTGATATTTTCGCGGGGGAGGGGTGGTGGTGGGTTCTCTAATAGAAACACTCATGCACTGATGCACAGATGGACTGGAGAGCTCCTACGAGCTTAAGCCTTTTCATTTGTCTCTTGTTTTTTTTTTGGGGGGACGGGGGGGGGTTTTGTTGTAGACTGAGATCTGATCCTTTTCTATACTTCTTTTTCTTAATAATTGTTCTTTTACCTAAAGAAAAGGGTTCTGACCAGGGCAACTACAATGCCGTCTTTTAAGTTTTTCAGATGATGACTAGAAGTCAAATGGTTTCACACGATATTTGTTAAGCTTGTTATCAGTAGTCTATTTCTGCTTATCCAGTCCAGTTTTTTGGAATCCCAAATACTTTTCTAATTTCAACACATATGTTTACCACTATTGCCTGTTATACAGAGCCCTCAGTCTTCACCTTGATCTAAACATGTCAGCACAACTTGGTAAATTACTACACATCAAAGTCATGTTTGACTCCTTGTAACTTATCTTAGAAGCTTGAACCCAGGCAGTATATATAAAAGAGAGTGACAGCGTATGATCATAGAATAGATTCTCACCCTCTTCAGATATATTTGTATTATACACATGATTGTAGAATACAGTAACTTCAAATTATAATTTATGTTTAAGGCAAAGCACAATCAAAATTCAGATTTGGTTGGAGCATGATCTCAATATTCCTCTCATTTCTCAATGCATCAATCCTTTTACTTGATTACTTCTTAGGAAACACGTGGTTCAACGTCTTTCCCCCAAGAGCCCATACTCATGACCATGTTTAAGGAAATTGTAGAGTTATTAGTTTTCATTCTTCAATTTATTGCAGGTAATACAAGCCAATGAACATCAAGAATCATTTTTCAGAGAGATTATTTCAAACATCTCATACATAAAACCAACAAATGAATTTGTAAATACAAAGTCAAGGACACACAATTTACCTCACTTCTCGCAACAGCTTTTTCCATAGCATCATACAAACCAGCTGTTTCCTGAGCACAAGATTGCAAAGTCAGCGACATTTTGACTCAGCACAGATCCCTGTCATAAGAGAAATATAATAACAATGCTCCTTAATAACCTACAGGCTCGACTTCTAGAATAGACCAATTCATTTTTTACTAAATCAAAAGTGTGATACGAATATATTGTTTAGTAACAACTTATGATTGATACAGATACAACAATTGAGGGTATAAATTGTACACCTATTTTGTCATCAAAGTTCAGACGACAGCACAAAACATAGAGTTGAAGCACCAAGAAATGACGAGATGTAATAAAATGTGTACATAGAAAATTGCATAATCAATTAAAGAGATATAAAGCATAAGCAATAGCACAAATGCCTTTATAAAATCAAAATTAATAAACAGTGACAGGATTCAAAGATATAACATTGTAAAGGGCTTCAGTAGAAAGCAAATGCCATCAAACACTTCATAAGTAGCAGTATACCTCTACTGGCCATCCTTCCACCACAAATACGTCAAGGGAGTAACCATCAGTTGTGGAAAAAACATGTGCTTCACGGATGTTAAGCCCAATATCGGACAGCAAAGCCGACAGCTAAAAGAAAATAATATCCGTCAAAAGAAATCATGTCGCCCATCAAGTATATTTCTAGGCATAAACAGAATAGAATTTCACACTTAACTATATCAACTGAATGAAATTACATTTACACAAAGGAAAGCCCCAATTTCAACCCTCAAGCTCTTATGTCAAAATCCACTCCAGTATTTTAGTCTACATCTGCTCTCTAAGAGAAATATTAGTTATTTCTCTTATCTACTCAATGTTTTCAGATTATGACAGAACGGTTGTTAAGAGTTAACATGAATATGAAATGATACAGATGAGTTGTCACTGTCAGGAAAACAAAGATATGGAAAAAATATGCAAAGCGATACCAGAAAACTATGTATGAAAACAATGGAATCCAATATCCCATGTAAGATTTCGCATGGCTTCTAGTGGCTTAATATTGTCTTGGCTTAATATGACAGTATACTCTATAACAACTTAATAAATCCCTACTCATGTTGAAATACATTCCATTTTCAGAAAGTTTCCATTTCATTCCACTAATTGGTTAAAGTTGACAAAACTATGAAACCTAAACCTAAACCTAGATATTCTATACTGAGGGATGGAGGAGATTGAAAAATTTTAGCTCATTTTCTTTTGGAATTTCAATCAAGTTAGAAAAGATAAAAATTTCATAATAAAAAGACAAGATACACTTTTCACAACACACCTGGCTTAAAAGCTTTGGCTTGTCAACAGTGGAAAATATTACTTCATGAATTGGGACACTTGAATGTTCCTGCCTGCATTTTACACAGTAATGTTCAACTTCTTTGCCAAAGGTGAGAGATATCTAATTATGCACGTAATATTAGGCACAAGTAACAGTTCAATTTGTGGCAAAGTGAGATTGACATATTGATAAAAATAAAGGTTTTGAAGACCAAACTAGTCATTGAACAGGCGAAGGGACTGATTCACGGTTCAATGATCCCACCGTGTTCAAACCAAAGTATAACTATTACAAAAAAACTTAAGATAATAATTAAAATTGGGTTTTGTTAACAAGACACTTGTTAAGGAATCCAAAATAAAAAGTTTTAAATGAAAACAAGACATTTAATACATTGAAAACTGAAAAAGTTTTACTTTTTTATTCAAAACTTTCTATTTTGACTACATTAACAAGTGTCAGCAGAACCCATTAAAATTTTATTATAATTGTCAAAGTGAGATTCTCACATTTCATGCCAAAGATATTAATTCTTCAGTTACCTTCTGTTAGAGAAGTAATAAAACCATTCATATGCATTCACCCAACACCTTAAGCTTTTGGGAGAGATGATTCAAGACATGGTATCAGAGCCTCTATGACCAAATAGTCTAGAGTTTGATCCTTGCTGCCCCCAATTCTTCTAATAATAAAAAAGTTGAATTTAAGCACAAGGTAGGTGGGCCTGTGCATTATCCATGCTTCAAGGCCAAAAGGCTCTTGCATGAGAGGGTGTGTTAGATAAGTAATAAGACCATTCATATGCCTTCACCCGACGACTTAAAGCTTTTGGGAGAAATGGTTCATGACACTTTCCAACATAATTTCCTCAGTTACCATAAACTTATATAATTCTATTAATTCATAGTAGGAACTTGGAATCACTAATATTATTTATGCATAATTATTTATCATATTAATATTATTTGCTTATTTAAGCTTTTAATTAAAAACAACAACCTTGGAATTCTAAATGAACCACGTGAAGTAAAGTAGTAATCATCATCCTTTTACTAAGGCCTTTTTTTTTTGGTTCCGTATTGCTGAGACGATTAAAACCCCATTTTTATTCTTGCTAGCCTTTTTCAATTTTCCAAGCAAGCTCATTAATGCTAGTTGGCCCGTCCATCACCCCTCCAATTTTCTAAGCAAGCTCATTCTTAGCTGACACACCTCCCTTATTGGCTTTCTTTACTAGGCCCATCCGCTTGCACATTCGAACATCTCCCTTCAACACAGCTGCAGCTCTGTCTATTCTTTTTCGGTTTTTCCCATTCTTTTCTCTTCTTTTTTTTGGGTACAATTCCCATTTTTTTCTTTACTTCCCATATTTTAACATTAAATGACTTGCTGCAGCAACAGAGATGAGACGTTTCAAGACAAGCAAGGCTGAACCAGCTGCGTGTGAGCTTTCGCACCCACTTAACTGTGGGGGCCTGAACTGGGAACAGTGGCCTGAGCTGGGAAGCAACGACTAAGGAGGAGATGGAGTGGAGCAAAAATAATTTTTATCCGCATTCAAACCATTTGAACCGGCACTGGTTCAAATAATTTTCCCAGTTCAGTACCGTTTGCCGGTTATTGAAAGGTTTGAATGCTGAACAGTTTATATAACAAGACAGGATCAGTTCAATTTATATAACAAGACGGTACCAGTTCCCGGTCGAACTGGTCCAACAAGCTAGTTCAGTCTAGTTCTCAGAACCCTGATAAAATCTCAAGATTAAACAGTCCAATTCCACCAACAACATGGAAGAAGGTTCAACTCTATCAGCCATGAACAATATACCTCTGAACCCTGTACTGTACAATAGAATTAATCCAGGACAAATTTTAATAAAAACTAGAAATTGTTAAATATTTCAATTTCCAAGAGCAACATAAATAGATGCACGTGCCTATGTTATGTCTAGAAGGCCAATTAATAAGTCCAAACAATCAGGCCGCAATATAACTTGCTCAAGCTCATACAATAAACCAAAAAGTTACATTAAAATTTACCTTCTTAAAGGGATAGAAGAATAACAAATTATTTGCACAGTTGCATCTTCATAAGATATTCTGAAGATGTAATATGACCAGTAGCCGACCTTTCAATACACTAGATTTGATTAAAATATCACCAGGAAGAATATTAGGTTGCTATTGTCTTGCGACAACACAAGATAAATAAAGTTCTTAAATGCTCTAAATTGTTTCTAATCAAGCAGGTAAGACATAGAAAGCATTTCACTCCTGACAGCATTGAAAAAATGTAGAAAATATATAAACTCTTACATTTAGCAACCTAGATTTTAAAAACCTGTAGTTTGACTAATAATAATTAGATTGCTAGATTATGTTTCTTTCTTTTTTTCTTTTATTATAGAAGAAGTAAATTATCAGAAGAGAGTACAAGTAGAGAGGACAGAGGAGGATAAGGATTCTATAGAATGTTGAGGGATAGAATAAGGTTTTTGGCTTCTCTTTGGTGCTCAGCCCATCCTTTCAAGGGAGTTGCTATTTCAGATCTGCATAGAGATTGGGATACCATGGGGTATTGTTATTCTTGAGTTTTGCTTTGCTGGTTTCCTTGTAATTTTCTTTTTAGTAGTTTTCTGGTGGAGGACATCGTATCCTCCCATATTTGTAATCCTCTTCCTTCTTAAAAAATTTCTTTTTCTATCAAAAAAAAAAAAAAGATATCCTCCTAAACAAAAAATCAATTCTCCAACCTGAAGGGGTTTCTATATAATGCGCATGATGCTTCTGTTGGGGCCTCAAAAAAGAGCTTCATCTCTCCTTCACTCCCTCCCTTCCCCCAAAATAAAATTCTTTTTTCTTCCTTCAAGAGTTAGACATGCATGCAAATGACCAAATGATAACCACATAATTTTGAAAAATATGTTTTCAGCTACAAATGCTATCATGTTCAATGCTCTTGTAATTTTCACTTCTGATAGAATTTATCTTAGTCAATAAACAGAAATGTTTGAAGTGCATAAAGTTGGAAATAGGTAAACCAGTAGACAATTAAAGAAAAAAAGTAAGAAATGTCAATATAATTTTATTCAGGTGGTACCTCTGGGAAAAGTTGTCAGTAAGAAATCTTTCCTCTATCTCCTTGGAGTTCTTAACATCCAAATTTAGGTCCTCAAGCTTCGAGCAAGCCTCAAAGTCAGTTGCACGATCCCTTGTCCTACTTATAGAAATGATATACATGATAGATTAAGCCAAGACAGAATTGATAATTCAAGTAATAGTTAGGTAAACCTTTCTGTAAATTTTTGTGTACATATATAGTACTTCACAGCTCCGTGGATTGCATACCTCTTATGAGATGATACAGCTCCCCCATTAGTTGCATGAGAAGATGGCCTTGGGCTAGAATGAGTACTTACAATTTGTTGATCTTCGATATCTGTTCGAGTAGAAATATTCTACCCAGCACATTGAGGGAGAAGAAAATTAAGTATAGACATAAAAGACAGTAAGAAATTTGATAGGCTCATAGTCTCATAACTTAAATGGAAAAAATACATAAATAAATAAAAATCTGGCCAGTGAAAAAAGAGAATTAGTATTAAAATTGAAAGGCATAATTTGTTTTAAGATATGAACCTCAAAGGAGGAAAGGAAAACGATTGACACTAACATGCCAAAGCAGAAGAGAAATGATATATAAAATTCAAAAGTAAAGCCTTCCAAGAAAGTAAACAACAACAATAACCAAGTCTTTTCCCACTAGGTGGGATTGGCTACATTGATTAAATAACGTCATTGTGCCTTATCATAAACCAAGTCTTCAGAAATGTCATTCCAAACTAAATCTTTTTTAATCGTTTCACCTATAGTCTTTCTTAGTCTCCCTCTACCTCAAGCTATTGGGCTATCCTCCACCTGATCTACTCTTCGTACAAGGGCTTATAAGGGTCTTCTTCTTACATGTCCAAACCACCTATGGTGAGATTCTCTTATCTTTTTCACAATAGGTGTTACCCCTACTTTCTCTCTAATGCATTCATTTTTAATCCTATCTTGTCTTGTCTGGCCACACATCCAATGCAACATCCTCATCTCTGCGACACTGATCTCCTTCCAAGAAAGTAGACGTAGCAAAATTTTAGTCGGAAGATATTATTGAATTTCAAAGATAAAGGTATTAACTTAAAGAATGTCAACAAGTACAAAGTTATCTGAGTTCACATTTCTAAGTTACATACATAACCCAACCGATACGTTAGAGGGAATTAAGACGATGACACAGAACCTCCAAAATAACAATCCCAATTCTCACATTGGTGGTTGACAAAATGGGGTTATTTCCAGTTTTTACAATTCTTGTCCAAAAAATGGTTCCGCTTTAGTATAAAATAATACAATCACCTTGTCCAGCATCATCCCACACCCATTATATAAGCAAAACACAATGACCATAACTGCCTCATGACAGAACAATGACAAGAAAGTGATCAAGTTTAGCTCCATCCTCTGCAGCACAGCACCAATAAACCATTACTTTACCTCTTTGATTAGAAGAATCTTGTATGCATCCAAAAGTCCTTCCTCAAGACCACCTTCCCACTCCATAGAATAGGACAAATTCACAGGCATGGGGAATCCATGCAAAACATTGTCATTTATAAAACAAGAAAACTGCATTAGAGAGAGAGAGAGAGAGAGAATCCATTCAGAACATTCCTTATGCTTTTACACAATCAGACCCCTTGAGCAACATGATTTACACTTCAACCACCCCAATCCATTCTTTAATTCACTACTTCAATAGCATTCTTTACCATAAACCATCTTCTTGGAGATAATAAAGGTGCTAAAACATAATCTGAGAATATGGTCTCTCAAAGTCATTGTCTCAACTTGAGCAAAGCAGTCTGGCACTGGCATGATGCTAAGGTGTAGGTCATAGCAATTTCAAGTCACAAGACTTTTAACATAGTTTAAAATCATTTTAATTTTGTCTCTCAGTCAGATTGCATTATCATAAAATCAATCTCCCTTTTATCATTTTCACTTTAAATTTTTTACTTGACCATGATAGGTATTAGTTTTACTGAGAAAGAAACAATGAAGTCTAACTCCTTACAATAAAGAAAACTTCTCTTGATTACACTGAAAAATAGAAAACAAAATAAAGAAACCTGCAGATCTTCGAGAGTCTACTTCCTCCCTACCCAAAGGCCCCAATTCTTTACTCAAATGATTGGATGTCTTTTCCCCTCCTTCACTTCCCTATTTATTCCCTCCACTAAGTGCCTATTCATTTGCCATAATCCCCTTAGTTAAATGCTAATTGCTACCCCTCTTTATTCTCTCAACTCCAACTAACTATAAATGCTCCTTGCTGCCCCCTCTTTACTCTCCACTCCCACTAGTTATAAATGATCCCAACTGCTTTCTTTTTACTCTCCACTCCCACTAGCTATAAATGCTCCTTGTTGCCTCCTTTTTACTATCCACTCCCACTAGCTATAAATGTTCCTTGCTGCCCCTCTTTACTCTCTCAAGCCCACTCTCCTTCTTCCTTTCCCTTGTCTTATACTCTAGTGTTAAGGGCCCATCAGACGAACTCATATCAAAGCAGACGTTCATATGGAAAGTTGGTTACACACGTATGTTAAGTGTGCACATAAAACTTGAAAATCAGATAAAATTCCATTATCCAAATCATTCAATCAAGTTGCATTTCTCAGGTTTTCCTGCAGAATTTTAGATACAATTTCTAGACAGAAACTCTAATATTTCAAATCAAATGAAGAGCAGTACCTCCAAGAAGCGTACGTGGAAGACGGGGCGCTTTTCTGGGTCTCTTGCCAAAGTAAGAAGACTCTGATGCAATAGAACATCTTCAGCTCTATCCATATTAACATCAAGTCCATAACTGAAACAACAGCAACAGATTGCATTACAGGTGCACCCATCTCTGTATAACCATATTTCCATATCCCTAACACTCAGTTAAATGACTAAATCTGCTAGCACTACACCAAATAGTCAAATACATGTTTTAGAATCAATCTGGGAAATCGATAGCACTTTCACCGTTAAGTCTGCAACAACCCACCCAAACTATCCTTTCCTCAAAATAATACATGCAATGACAAGAAAGTAACGCCAAAAGATATGTTTGGCAACATGGATTTCTATATCAATTACCAAATCATATTAAAAATGTTCAAGAAAAGCTACACAATTATTTTCTCCTTAAAAACAGCTTACTTTAAAAAAAAAAGCTACTTAAATGTTCACCACGTATTGTTTCTCCAAACTTGGGATCAACACACCCAAAATATATTGAACCTTCAGAATAAGATTTATTACCAAATCATATTAATATATATATATCAGCTTAATACATTCTTCAAACCCAAAACTAACACAAAATTTCACTCTCAGTAAACTCAGAAATTGAATCACAAATTATTACGATGCAAAACAATAATCAGATATTGAAGCATACATGAATGCAAGCAAAGACCTTAAAAAGAAGGGGGGGAAGCTACAGAACCAAAATCCAAATCCGGTTATCCAAAAATATTAAGCTGAAAACGTCCAATCAGATTAAAAAAAAACACACAAACACACACACACAAAAGAATTTCAGTTTTTCAGCGATCAAATTGATTGTAGTTGTACCTTGGAGGCAAGCGATTGAAGTGAGCCTCCAACTGTTCCCGAAAATCAGGATTCGATACGGCTTGATCGTGGCCGGTTTCCACTAAGCGATTGTACACATCGTTCCTCACGTCATAGTTGCTGAAACCGCTGCGCGGTGGCGAGGAGCTTTCTCCCACGCCTTCGATGAAATCATCCATTGCTCTCTCCATGAGTGTGGTTTTTTCTTCAAGGTGACAATTCGCGTCTCATGTAGCCGTGAAACAGAGGGAAAGTGGAAGAGAAAGCGCGAGAAAGTGGGAGAAAGAGCGAGAAAGTGAAGTGAGTTATGCAGAGATAATTTTGGTGAGGAAATAAAGAAGAGAGCAGAAGAGAAGAGAAAGAATCTTTGACTCAAATTAGAATCTGAGTGGAAAGCAAAGGAAAGAGGAACGGTTTCGTGATTTCAACGAAAACTGGAGGGTAGTTTCGTCCGCCATGATCGTACGTCTGAGACACAGAAGCACATTTGAAGGGAGATCCAGCTTCAAAGAGTGAAGAAAGAGAAACGAGAAAAGGAGAGTTGGCCTGGAGTTTACACAAAATATAAATTAATTTAAAATATTGATATTTGAAATCCCTCAATAAATAAAGTCTTTGGATTTGGAAACTCAATTATATTTTCTCTTAGGATTGCTTGTCTTTATCAGATTGGGAATATGAATTAGTTATGATATGTATAAATTGATCTGCATATAATCTGACCACAGCAGAGAAAAAAAAAATATAAATACTATCTACAATTATTTGTGGGACATAAAATTGATTTTGAAATATAGACTTACTAGTATAAAATTAATTTTGATTAATTTTCGCACAAAAATATTCTAATCAAATTTTTTTCTACAACATGTTGATTCGGTCTAATTAAGAATCTGTGTAAGGTGGACATTTATTGTTAGAATAGAAACTAATGTGTAAGCCAATAAGGATCGACATACTTCAGTTGAAAGAAAGGTTTAGGTTTGATTTTTTTGTTCTCGGTGAATGGTTTAGGTCTAACTTTTACTGTTAAAAAAAATTCTTCAACACTAAGAATTATATTAATTCACTAAAATCATACTACATGATACAACATAGTTATACATGTACTTAAATTAAATTTAAGAACTAAATCTTAACTACTAAAAATATTATTCTCATGTTATATAAGAATCTAACAATCACCCTAAAAAGTTATCTATATATATTAATATTAGGGGTGTAAATTAGTTCGGATAACCCGACCAAACTGATCAACCCGAACCAAACCAATTAAGTTGGTTTGGTTTGGTTTGAGTATTTTAATTAGTTCGGATAAAATCTGAACCAATGAGAACTTAATTGGTTCGGTTCTCGAATTTAGAATTTTAAACTCAAAGAACCACCTGAACCAATACTGTACACACTTAATTGCTATTTGATAAAATGTGAGGATCTGTCTCTGATATCCAAAAAAGGCCAAAACTGTGCCTTTTCCAATTTTCCCAAATCTGAACCCTAAGTCCCTAACCCAACCCAGACTCACCCTCTACCTCACCCGTCGTCACCAGCCGCTGACGCTGCTTGGTTCTCCGTCGCCCCTCGCCACTGATGCTGCTCGGATAGTCGTCACCCCTCGCGCGCTGACGCTGCTCAGCTCACCGAAAGTCTTTGTGCAATTGGAACCATCTTTCTCTTTCAAGCACGCACCACTCGTAGGTGTGGCCGTGGCTCTTGTAGCCGTTGGTGTTGGTGCTTTCTACCTCTATTCATCTAAGAAACCCAAAGGTTTGATCTCTTTCAACTTCATGTCTTGCCCAGTTGAAATCCTCTGCTTCTGTTTCGATTTCTGCTTCTGTTTATGTCTTTCTGTTTTGTTTTGAAATCCTCTGCTCACAAACACAGTTGACATCCAAGACAATAATGATATTGCTGAGTTTACATATCGACGAGGGTGGCGATTAACATTTGCACCCCCAGTAACTCATTTACCCCCAATAGCTCCTTTTCCTCCTCCCTGTGCTTTTTTAATTGAGTCATAAGATAGTTCATACTTTTCCTTATTGTTTCTTTCCTCATCATTTTTGTGCAACCTAATTGCCTCCTTTTGTAACAATGTTCTAGATATTGTAACAATGCTCTAGATGTTACATCACTATCCAACTCCTAAATTCAAGTTGATTGTCACCTGCACTTGCTATAGAAGTGTCAAAGTTAGCCAAGGAACTTGCAAAAAACGTAGCTGCTCACTACATTCTATTTTTCTATCGTCTACTAGGAAGTTTTCTTTTCTCACTATTTTAGCATTTTGGATTTGATATAAACAGAAAATCTCAAAGACCAATGATCGTGTGACTCAACTTAAAATTGAATGTTTATTATCTGATGGAAGAACAAATGTTAGTCTATGTTCTAATATTATTTGAAATTTTAGATACATTATGTGTATTTTTCTATATTACATATATAGTTATTTAGTTAATTTTTGTGTTAAAAAAAATAATGGTTAACCCGATCACTCGAACCAAACCAAACTATAATGTTTGGTTCAGTTCGGTTCGGATTTGGCTATCAAAAAATAAGAAAACTAAATCAAATCGAACTAATTAATTTTAATTGGTTCGAATTTATTTTTTCTCAAAACTCGAATCAAACCACCCACTTACACCCTTAATTAATATTATACTATGAGGTCATATATATAAAAGTTCTTATTGCGAGCTATGACATGTCATAATTTTAAAATGAAATAGTCTCCATTTCTCTTGAACTGTTTTAAAAAATATTATTAAAATTAGTCAATAATTATTGAATGAAAAAATAATAAATTATTTAATGCTTTTAAAATAAGAAATTTCTTTATTTCTATAACATTAAATGTTTATGTCATTTTAGTTACCGTATTAAAAATAATTAAAATAAAATAATAATCCGTACAATTGAAAATAAGTATTCTATGGTATGAGAAATGTCACACTACCCATACAAAAAATGACCTATCAATTAAATGTGAGTGTTCTTTTACTATTTTCTTTTATTTAAAATTTAAAAATATTATTTAGTTGTGATAGTTGGCTAATCCAAAAAAAAATACTTAATACTCAACTCTAATGGTAGTGTTTGGAATATATTAAATTAGAAATGATTTGATTTAATTTTAAAATTACATTTTTTGTTTAAAATTTATTTAAATAAATGTGATTTGAATTAATTTAAAAATTAAATTTTGTGTTAGAAACTAATTAAATAAAAATTGATTTTATTTGATTTTATTATTTTACATTTTTATTTTTATAAAATGTAGTTATTAAAAGTAAAATGATTTATTTATTTAAAATTAAATTAAATTCTAACAAATTCTATCAGATTTGATTAATTTTTTAAATCAAAAGAAATGAAATTTATAAACTTTTAGAAATCAAATAATTTCTTATATTCTAATATTTCAAACACAATATTTGAATTATAAATCAAATTATTTTTCATTTTTTACATTTCAAATACACTTTTAATGTTATTTCTTCATATTTGTTGATGTAGCATAATTAGAGTGTACATATGTAAAAATCAGCTAATAAAAATTCTTTCCTTAGCATTTCTTTCTATGGTTAAGAGCAAGAAATCAAAAGCATCTCAAAAATTCTCAAAAATAACTTAGTGAATACGATAGTAGAATTATATAAATAAATGAAAAAATGTATTCATAACATATTTTTTAATTATTTTTTAATATTTATTTTATTATTTATTTAAAAATAATATATTGTAATAATTTTTTATAATTAAGATAGATTAATAATAAAATAAATATTAAAAAATATTTTAAAATATATATTATTTGCGCTCCTCTTAATAAATGTGTTTTGGGCATAGGTGAATAGAACATTTTAGTGGAAAACGAGAAAACGGAAAAAGTGGAAGGCATTATTAATATTATGGGGGATAGGTCACGCCAATAGCATGTTGTTAACTATGAAGAAAACTACTGGTAAAGGATAATAACTTAAGAGTGGGAGCGGTGGGAAATGATAAAGCTACGGCCTCTTTCAACGAAGGGATTCCTGACAGTCGCTTTGAGATCGAGTTGTCACCATGTGCCGAAAATTATTATAGTACGTGGCGGCTTTTCAGTTGATCGAGGTCATGCGTCAGAACTGACGTGTCCCCTTTTGCTTCGCCTGTCAGCATGCAGCGGAAGGTGAATCTTTCTATTTCTTTCTTTTTCTTTTATTTTATTTTTCTTTATTATTATTCATTTGTTTGAGATGGGAACACAGCTGGTATTGGCTGAAATTTGGGATATTTGTTTGTTTGTTTTATACTTTGGATGGAAATGATTTTGTGAAAATCTAATTATGAAAAACTATAAAAGTAAATTTATTTGGAAGTTATTAGATGAAATCACTTATAGAGTGCCAATTGCCAAATACATAATTGGATAAATAATTTTAAAAAGACATTTTAAAGTAAATTTCTTTTTTTTCTATAATCTTAAAGTAAATTTCTAGTGTTTGATTTTCTATGAATCTATTTTATCATTAGAAATGTAATACATGAGCCGAATATCGGGTTGAAGGCTTTATACTCATTTTCATATTTATTTGGATTTTTTTTAACTCATACTTAAACATGAATTGTTTTAATGAACATTCTTGCCCTATATTTTTAATCATGTAATGATTTTGACTTAAAAATAAATTTATTTTATTTTATTTTATTTATTTATTTAATCCATCAATATAATAATATATAAAAGAAAAATATATAATCTAAAAATTTATCATGTGATAATTTTAAATAATAAACTAAGCTTTATTTTTTTGTTATATGTCAAATAGTCCACCTATTTTAATGTCATATATTTTTATAAAAAAATAAAAATACAATATTGATATGACTGTACATATGGATGATACATATTTAAAAAAATTAAAAATAATAAATTAATTAGTTATTATTAATTTCAATATCAACAATTATAAGTGACTTAATCAAAATTAATTAATTAATAATTATAATTGACACCAATCAATTAAATTTGATTGTAATCATATGAATTTTTTCAACAATTCAAAATTCACGTATCAATCATTTTAAATAACCATAGTGTATATTGTTTATTTAAAAATGTTATCAAATAATTCAAATTGAAAGACATGATTATAAAATTTATTTAATTATAAATCAAATAATAGTGTACATTGATTATTTTAAATGTGAAAAAATACGTTATCATTAATGAAGGAACAAAATAGTGAACATTCATTAAATTAAAAAGAATCGAATATAAGAAAATACAATTTGTTTCAAAAATATATATGATTCTTTTAAATGTAATGAATAGTGCAGGTAAGTGATTACATTTAAAATATATATATATATATATATATATATAATAAGAACTCCATTTGAATTTTCTTGATTTATGATTTACATATGTTCCAATTAATTTTATAAAAATAAATTTATTGCATCAAAATTAAAAACACTTATTATTTGAATTTATTCTTACCAATCAATCAAATATAATAATAAAATAATAATAATAATAATAATAATATATAAAAGAAAAATAAATGACTTAGAATTTTATTATATGTCACTCTTAGCCTAGACAAGATATGTTCTAATTTTTTAGTGTGTCCAATTAAAAAAATCATCTTTTTTGTCGGAACTTCTAAGACATCATCATATGGACACATCCTATTAAAATTAAAAAAAAAATGCGTGTTTGTACTAATATCTCATCAATATCACCCGACCCACCTTCAGGAAAAAATTTTTATTCTTTTCAATACATTGTGTTTTTCTAATGTTCAAGTTTCAAGTGAGTTTCACTCTAGTCAAAGGTGGTTCAATTTTTAATTATTATTAGTTCCTTTTCTAGTTATAAATGCTTGTGTTGTCGTTGACATGTTTGAATTGTTTATAATTAAAATTATATATATATATATATATACATATGTCTCTATAATTTTTAAATTTGACTTATATATTCAAACATTAAAGCTCTTAGGCGATAAAATATGTTCTAAATATATGTTAAATAGTCATGTAATGTGTTACTCCTTTTTTTAAATAAAGAAATAATACTAAAAATTCAATAATCTAAAATGCTAATGTAAACTCCTTAAAAGAAATAATACTAAAAATTACATAGGCAAATAAAGAACAAAAAACACAAATGGAATAAAAAAAGGATAAAAATTAAACTAACAAAAAATAAAAATTTACATGAACATTTTTTTATAAAATTTCATCACACATTTTAGTTTTGAGACTATCTTGCAATGGTAGAGGAGCTTTCCTTTTTCACAAGTGCATTTTCGATCGAACTCTATATTGTTTATTATTTGACTTATTCCTTTTGAGTTACATAAATATAAATTGAACTAATTTATATATAATTTTTAGTAAAGGTAATTTATTGAAATATTTTTTATAAAATTATTGGATTAAATTTGTATTTAAAAGAAATAAAATTATTTGTATTATAAATATTTTCTTTAGACATATAAGTTGTTTTATAATAATTTATATTTAATTTTTTTAGTATTTATATTGAAGTGAAATTCTTTCATAAAAATATTATATATTTTTAAACTAAACTTATAAATATTTTTTTTGATGAATTATTATATATATTTTATTTAATAAAACTATTTTATTTCAATTATATTTAATTTTATCATTTAATTCTTGTACGGATACAAAATCTAATTTTTTGTTATAGAGAAGTCTTATAATATTCAAAGGATGATATAAAATGAGCATGTGGAGGATCGAATCCCCTCTACATAGCTACACGCTCAACCGGGAATTAATTAAGTTTTGCCGTTATATTTTTACCTTTGAGTCCATTTTGTTTTAATTTTTTAAGACTTCTGTTATGATTTTTCTAATTCATCAATTACATATATTATGTTTTGAGAAATGCAGCAACATATAAATTTAGATATTTTTTTAATATTTATTTTATTATTAATTTAAAAATAAATATTACTATTTTTTTTCTTTTAATATTTTTTTAAATATATAAAATTGATCAATAATAAAATAAATATTAAAAAATATATTGAAAAATATATTATTAACATTCTTCTTATTTTTTAAATTACAAGATATTGTTATATATTCGGTTCAAATGAATCGACTATAAAATTACTCCTCATTCAACTATACGAACATGAAAATTATTCAGTCTTCCTATAAAATGTTATTTTCTTATAATTTAAACTTAAATCTTCTTCTCATAAAGTACATTGCTTACTATTACAACCTCTCCTTTTGTTGACATAAATATACTATCATCATTACAGTAAATCTCCATCGAATCTCTTAAAATAATTAGTTGCTTTTATCATTTGATTGAGGTTTTCCCTTTATATCATTATTATGGTCTAGGAATTTTGAGAAATTATTAGATATATACAGTTTATTATGTCATTTTTTAATATTTTAAATTATTAATTATCATATATAAAAATATTTTTAAAAATTAATATATTTTTGTTATAAATCTCACAATTTTAATCATATAAAATAATAATTTAAATATCTATAATAAATTATGACAAACTAAAAATTACTATCTCTCCTAATCTTTTCTGGTTTGCAATTTGGAACTTTTGAGATTGATTCAGGTCAAAGATTACAGTGTCTGGTTATTATGATGCTACAACTAATCATCATGTACATATGTTTTGTTGTCTAGTTATTATTGCTGGCTCGTTGTTAGTACTCTCAAAGTCTCATCTCAGCTACAAACTACTGACCTTGTGTAGCTTTATATTTTATTATTTTTCTCTTTTTTCACTTCATCATCTTACCACACCTATGGCCTCGTAAACAACTATTTTTAAAACCCTTTGATATATTTTTTTAGAGATAGATATTGTTTAATTATTAGATTAGTGTAAATGTTAAAGAACATAAAGTTAAACAGAGAATCTCCTTCAAGACATGGCCGATATCAGATGCAGTGCCAGAGTGTTTTATATGAATATCATAATAATTTTATAGATTGATGTCATGTACTAAATCAGTAAATTTAACTATTAACTTATTATTAGTAAATTAGACGTTCTCCTATCACAATTATGTTATATGTTTCTACTAGATTTTCGTATGAAACAATTATTTGACTTGTTAATTAAACAATATAAATTTCAGTCTCGATCTTTCAGCTGACTCGGATTCTACATATGTTTTACTTTTACTTTCATTTTTAATTAAAAATATACTTTATATAATCAAATTATTTGGCTTTCATATATAAGCGGCAGGATCTGTCTTCTTATAGAATTTTGAATGAAGATGACATACAAACTTCAACAAGTTGATTCATATTGAAACAAAGTTATTAACTTATTATAATTAATTTCGCTTATATATATAACTTTTAAAGTTTAAAAAAATGGTTATTATCTACGAGGCAGAACTATTGATCCTTAGGATTTCAGATTTAGATATAACAACTTTCTCAAGTCACAAGAGATAGCATATAAAAGATCATTTGAGCATAAAGTGCGGTTGAAATAGATAAGAATTTAGGTAAATAATTTATAAGTTCATAACGGTGATTGAGTTTGTATTAAAAGAAGACAGCATATAAAGTACTAAACACATCAATTAGCTTTCAACGACCATTAATCATAAGATTTTATACCATTACAGAAACTGTCAACTTAGTTCTTTAAGATCATTCTAGAGTATTAATGTGATCATCATACATTAAAAAAAAATGACGCAACACATTAAAGAAATTATTGCCTCTTTTTGTTCAGCGTTAGGGAGGAAAGCTTCATCCATAAGAAATTAAATTGTAAAAGGAGAAGCAACAAGGAAGAAGTCCAATCAAACACACACAAATGTAATATTTGGCCATTTGTTTATAGAAAATCTAATAAATTCACCGAAAGATCTTTGCTTTGTGGTCATGTGTCTAAGTTTTGAGAGGTATTTTGGATCAAGATTCATATCCAATAACTGCTTTAATCAAATTTATTCAACTTTATATCGTCAAAAAAAGAAATTCAACTTCATGGCATGAGTTATTTTAAATTTATTTTATTTGATGATATATTTTATTTTAAAAAAATTACTTGATGATATATGTTTCTTAGCATGCTTATAAATATTTGTAATTATTTAAAATAATTTATGTGATGAAAATAGATACACATAGTATATGGTCCCCAAAAAATGAGTGTATATACTTAATGAGGAGTAAAATAAAATTATAAAAATGATACGATAACTACGTTGTGCTATCATAATATTTTTGTTCATAAGCGGTGGAACATATCTTGTGTTTTTTATAAGGGCAACGTATTCTACGAATGATATGTAACCTTTTTTTTTTATGTGATACGTACCCATTTTCAGAACCAAAAAGAAAAATATGTTCGTATCATATATTTTTATCCTAATCATATAATAAAAGTGCGTACATATCACATCTCAATCACCATTCCCGTATGAATATTTTTTAAAATGGAAAAAAAAAAAAAAAGGTTTGTGTTTTACTTTACAATCTCTGCACTTTCTGAGGTTTCCAGATAATCTTTCAAAACCATCATATAAAGGAATAGCATGGCCATAGCCCGTAGTTGTTATTCAAATCCTGGGCAAAGTACACACTCTTGCTTACCTACTACTTGTCTCAGAGTGAAAGGTGCCATGTAAGTTTGTCTCCATCTATGCCAACATAGGAATATCCAGCAGGGAAAATTTTGATCAACTTTTTTTTTTTTGGGGGGGGGGGGTGTAATATAAATTTTGATTAACTCTCTAAACTCTCAAATCTCAATGATCCGCAATTTAGTACGTTAAACAGTGAGCTCCCTCACTACTGTAAATTGTGTCGAAAAGATCTTCATGTCCACATAGAGCGAAAGAATGAAGAAAAAGGCGTGAGAGTGATCACCAACAATTTGAATTGTTAATTCTTTCATCACTAAGTTTCCATCTGATTCTTTCTTTCATAACTTTCCATACTTCTACGAGGCAAATCCATGTCAAAGAGAGGTTTCACCGTTATTCACCGTAAGGAAAGAAGTAAAGGAAAAAATATTTGTCCAAGGAAAATTAAATATAAATTAATTGCATTTAATTTTTAAGTGATTTAAAATTTGAAATATTTATTAAATAAATTACTTAATATATTAAATAATTTTTTATATTTATATTTTTAATAGCATTTAAGTCTTTTATTTTCTAATATAAAATATATCTAAACAGTTATGATTGGATTTAATTCAAAGTAATTCAAGAGACTTATAAAAAAGTCATGTTAGTTCACGACAGTTACTATAAAATAAGTGATTGAGTCATATTAAAGATATAATGTTTCATATTTCTTTATTCCTCTTTTACCTTTACTTATGTAGCATTTTTCTTTCTTCAAAATTTTTTTTGAAGGAGACCTTCAGAATTGATGTCTCATTCCTTCCAGGGTGTTTTGATTTATCTTATAAGTAGATTGCTTGTAACCCGATAACTAGCAGAGACAATTAACATCTTAGGGACAATGTGAATAAGCTAGTGTCAAAGCTTACAATATTTCATTTTTCTTCTTTTCTTTCGATAACATTGTTTAGAGATATAAAATCTTTCAAAATTGTTTAGGGATAATTATATTTATCTTTCCTAAGTTTGACATAATTACATTTGTTATTTTCCTTATTTAAAAAATTATCATAATTACACTTGATATTTCCCTTATTTAAAAAATTATACTTATATGTATTGTACTATTGTTATACCTTAATATTCTCTTATTTGAAAAATTACGCTTACCTCCTCCCTCCTTTACATTCCTATACGAATTTTCAATTCCCCTGTTAATACTTAAATACAAAGTATTTAAAGGATGCAGAGATGTAGTTTCTCAAATAAGAGATATTAAGTATAATTATGCCAAACTTTATTAGACATCAATATAATTACCTCAACGGAAATGTTGAGTACGTACTTTTAGATTCTTTACATATCTCTCACAGGGAATAAAATCATTGGCCAAAAATATTTGGCATGCAAATAAAGTGATGGATAAGAAATTTTTGTCTATTAATTCAAAAGCTGTAAAGTTTCAGTTGTGGAACTTTATAATAATAAAAAAAGGAGGAAATGATTTTAGAGCATTACTTGAAAATCCTATATTTTCTTTATATCAATTTATAAATTCTCAAACAAGAAGAAGTTGTATACCTAAAACCTTTCATTCTCTCTTTCTCATCTTTATCTTCCATCCAAATATATATATATATATGATGATAAACAAAGTTTAGGGTGAAGGAAGGCTCTCTCCATTCTAAAATTAGGACAAATCATCAACTTCAATAAAGATTTATGTTATACTAAAAAGTTTAGGGTGGGGGAAGGTTCTCCCCGTTCTAAGGTCAGGTTAAGTCAACAACTTCAACAAAGATTTATAGTGGGATTCCAAATCGCCTATCAACAAAGATCCTAGGATTCGAACTCAAGTCATACTTTTGTCATAAGCAGAGAGAGAGAGAGAGAGAGAGAAAGAAAGAAAGAAAGAAAGATATATATATATATATATATATATGGATCAAATTACATCGATGTAATATTTAGCATACTTAAACCACCCAATAACTTTTTATAAAATTTGATTTTTATCAATTCAACCGTTAAATTATAACTATCTAATACATTGATCATTTGTATTAAATCTTGAAAAAGTTAAATATCAATAATAATGTAATCAAGTGGATCTTATTTTCATATATATTTTAAAAGTATATATTCCATTAATTTTAACGTATATCAATGAAGTACTAAAATATTTTGAATTAATGTAAAATTTTATAGATATGATCTATATGATAAGAACTTTCAATCCAATGATAGATTTAGTGAAAAAATTATTCAAGAAAATGTTATTCAATGGTGTAAGAGTGACTTTCACTTACATCGATGTAGCTTGATTTCTCCATTATATATATATTGACCATTCATGTAAGATCCAATGATCAAGATTCATTCCTCTCACCTCTTACAATAAACAATTCTTTCACCAGATACGCTCCCTATATATATATAGTGAGAGGAGTTTTTATTATGAGAGAGTGAAAGAAGTAAATATTGATCATACAATTATACATGAATGATCAAGATTAAAAGTTACTTACGTAACATCCTAATACCGTTATCCTAGTATAGCTAACAAATATTTGGATAAATAGTAATAATTATACTATTTCTAACTTGAACATCAACTAACCCATAATAGTTATACAATTATTATGGAGAGCCATAACCAACAATCATACACATATACATCAATAGCCCTGAGGGCAAAGTGTTATACATACAACTTTTACATCATCAAAGCAAATATACATAATTACATAAGCTTTGTCTATAAAAGAAACAGATAAAACTATACTATGCTAGTTTTTCTGTTTCTTTATCTTCTTACCCTCTGAAAGGTCTTGACCTAGATTTATATGAAAATACAACGGGGGTGAGAAAATCATATATTCTCAATATAAATAATTCTAAAACCAGCATTGGCAACATTCATAAAAAATAAACAAACTAATCTTACATAACATTATAATACTCAAACTTAATAACAACAGATTATGGTAGCAACAAGACATTAAATCTCTATTCAATATCATTAGAACATTCACATATTACTATTATGTAAAGGTTCACTGAGGATAACACATAATCTATAAACATAAGTCCATCACTCATATGATAAGAACAACGATCTATACAATCGTAACAGATCACAACTAGTTCATTCATAAGCTTGTTATAAGTTCTACATATATAACATTCTTCAATGAATAAACTTATCAACTTTGGATTTAGGATTCGTAATAGGTAATTGAGTCTTTACTCGATACCACTAGAACATGTGCATTTTCTTACTCGATGCAAACATTCAAGTCAATCCACAACCTTAAACTCACATATACCTATCAATGGTATCGAACAACATCTCATACAATTGTAAAATATCATCAACACTAGGCAACTGCCTATATAATTGTCAAGGAATTGGAAATGAATATGTTTGTAGCATGCTCGCGCGTATGAAATATTCGCGAATGATGATTATGAAATGAAATGTCATTATGTAAGTGTAGAATTGTGTGTGTGTCACTTGCATATTTCACGTTCTCTTTAAACTTGTAGTTAAGAAGACTAACTCTTCAAACTACCTGGTAGTAAGTGGACTGATTCCTACTCACACTTATGAGAACACTATTTCTACTACATAAAAACTAGTAATCCCAGTACTAACGAGAAACTAGGGCTAAATCCTCACTCAAAGATATTTTTGGACTTTTCCATTTATCTCCTTTGGTCAAATGATTTTACATTTAAAGATTACTTTACTTGAGAATTAGCAAGTACAGAAAACTATGCGGCGTTATGTTTAACTCAAACAAAACCTCCACATTAATTCATCACATGATTCTCTCGAACCAAGTGAAGAACTAAACTCTAACAAATATGTACTCTCAGCTCACTTCTAACTCTGAAAGGAGCATATTCCATGTTTCTAGTTAAGTAAAACATGATTGAGTTACTTGCATCCAGCTTGCCTTATTATCACACTACAAGTGGTAACCTATGCTACACTAGTATGCTCAAGGTCCTAGATACCTACTTTAGGCAATTCCTAACTTATGGAATGCTTAAAGACTTGAAGTTACACACTAACTCTATACTAAGTCCATTTATGCATCACTAACTCCACTTTTACTCTTAGGAGCAACTCATGTACTATGGCAAATGACTATTACCAACTGAACTTAGCATTGCTTGTATCTAGAATTCCTTATCATCATCACCTCATATATGTGATATCAAATGCAACATCATGTTGCCTAAGGGACTAGATACCTACCTATGGCAATCCATTATTCTTGGTTGCACTAAGGTCTCTTACTCCCGTATATGAAAGGTAATCATTTCCTCTATTAAATACCCCTACTAGTGTCTCAATACACTTTATAAGGCATATATAAAGGATCCTAACAAGTAGGAAACTCCAATTTTCCACAAAAACTATCCTTGGAGAAACCACTCTGGACACTTAGAAAGACTGACTTTAATGAATGCGCCAAAAGTACATCCTAACTTTAAAAATTCTGAAATTTTATAGGCAAATAGTTTTATCTCATATATTTCAAACGAAATAAATCTCACTTCATTTAACTTAATGTAGCTAAAATTATGCCAAAAAATGCAACAATTGAAATAGGGCAACTAGCTAACTTACCAGATTCTGACCTTACTTTAAATTGAAACTGGGAACACATAGAGAGTGCAAAATTCTTGCAATTTTTACACTTATAGCCTTACATGTTAGCTTCAAAATGCCACTGGTCTCATATAATTTATGCCTGGGAGCAAGAAGTTATGTAATCTGATTTACTAGGTGTCAGTCTGCATGTTTCTGCAGAATCTGACTTAACTTCAAACCGAAACTGGTGCTACTTTAGTTGTTCTAAAAATCTAGAATTTTAATGAATGAAACATTATATATTAGCTTTCAAATGAAATAAGTAGCAGGTCGTTTTGATTACTACACTCAAGTTATACTACAAACACTACAAGTTGTCAGGATGCTGCCTTATTCTGCTGGTCTTTGGGCACAACTATGCCTAGGCGCTAGGCTTATGGGTTTCACTTGTTCTGGTTCTAATCAATGAGTGCCTAGGCTCCAGTTGCACTAGAAAGATAGCAGAAATTGGTTTTCTGCATAACTTGGTTTCTAACCAAGTTCTAATCCTCAAATCATGGATTCTAAGTTATTTTCAATCATAAACATGACCTATAATCATATTAGAATCATCAAACACTAACTTTAACTCATTAAAGTATGGATTTCATGAACCTAAACAACACTTTCTCTACCTATTTTCCAACTATCCACTTAAGTTATCAATGGAGGTTCCTAGGTTCATAAACTACATCCAAGCATAGGTTAGGTCATGAACAACCAAACTTAGTTATTGGAAGCCATAACCAACCAATAAAATATTATTTACCTCTTAAACCCATTTTCCTTCCTAAAAAAAAACTAAGAAAACAAGATGAAGATGAGTAAGAAAAGATGAATCAAACACCCCTACCTCTTGAAGTGCAGTTGGTCTTCAAGTTTGAGCTTGACTCTTGAATCTTCCTTTCTTTCTCCCATTTTCTTTCTTCCTTTTCGTTTCTTCTTGTCTCTGTTTTCTATCTCCAACCATGAGAAAAATGGAGAGAAGTAAAAAATGACATTTTATAAGATAACTACCAAGGTTTGTTGAAACTTTTTATCTCTTAGGAATACTTTAATTTTACATATTCAAGTTTCCTAACTTCCAATAACTTTAGAATAACCTTAAATTTTAACTACATCATGTTCCACCTATTTAGGATCTAGAAACAAATTCTCTAAATTTATTTCCATTAACTTAGTAATTTATGCTACTATCATTTTAAGCTACTTTTCACATTCTGAGTTGCAACAAAGTGCCTAAACTAACTCAATTTGTCACAAAACTATACATGTATGTCAAACAAGTATTAGGCTATCTTTGTATCCATATACATACCTAACATGTTATTGAAGGTGTTACAACACTACTAGAAATTTTTAATTTAGAGATGAAATTTAGAGATAAAAAGAATTATGTCTCTAATAGAGACAGAAATAGAGACAGAATTAATAAATCAGATAGGGAAAATAAAATTTATAATTTAGAGATGGAATTTAGAGACTGAAATGATCCATCTCATAGTTTTTCGTCTCTAATTTCGTCTCTATTTGGTCAATATAAAGTCAAATATACTTAGAGACAGATTTTAAAGACGAAATTTACCTATCTCAAATTTTTTTGTCACTATTTTGGTCTATGTGATGTTTTAAAAAGTCAAATATATTTAGAGACAAAATTTTATCCATCTCTAAATTTTTCATCTCTAATTATCTTTTTTTTCCGTCTTTAACTAATTTATATAATTTAATTAATAAAATTATTTTTTTTATAAAATAGAGACGAATTATTTCCATCTCTAATCTCTTCAAAATAAAATGATTAAACTTAGTTTTAGAAACCTTATTCCCAAATTACAACCCAATTTCTGAACCTATTTCCTTCTCCCCCGCAATTGTTTCCTTCTCACCGAGCCACGCTCTCACCGTTCTCACCCAGTCATGCCCTCACCGTGCTCACCTAGCCGTGCACCACTGTTCTCATCACCATTGCCATCGGCCACCATTTTTCTTAGACTTGGGTAAGTCACCTTGAGCCCTCACCGTTCTCACCCATTCGTGCACCACCGTGAGCTCGTTCTGGTATATTCTCCCTCCATTTATGACCTAGTTCTCGTTCATCCTCGCTCCATCTCTCAAGTCACTCTAGCATATTCTCAGCTCTCCATCTCTCAGGTCATTCTTGTAATACCCTTAGTAACATGTTAGACTTGTTTATGTGTTCAAAAGGTAGCATGTAACTTGCTTAACATACTAGTGAAGTTTTTTGACAAACTGGATTCGATTAGGCACTTAGTTGCAACACAAAAGTTGAAAAGTAGCTTAAAATGACTCAGATAATAGCATAAGTTGCTAAGTTGAGGGAAGTAAATATACAAAGTTTGTTTCTAAGTCACAAATAAGTGAAACAAGATGTAGTTAAAGTTTTAAGATAATCAGAGTTAATTTAGTATTTTTAGACATACTGGTTATCTATTTAATGCCGGATTGGCTAGCAGCAAATATGAAAAATCATAAAAATGGTGAAATAATAATTTAGATGAATCTCATGATTTATTCTAAAGTTGTTGGAAGCTGAAAACTTGAATTTGTATAATTCGGGTGTCCTTAGTAGATATAAGTTTCAACATAGGAACTTAAGTTGATTTTCTTTTCCTATTTATCTCCCATCCTCTCGACTGAGAAGAGAAACAGAGAAGGAAGAAAACAAAGAGAAGAGAGAAAAGGGAAGAAAAGAAGAGGAAGAAGGAGAAGGAGGAGAGGAAGATCAAGGACCAAGTTCAAGCTTGAAGATGGATCATCTCAGCTGCCAAGAGGTAGGGGTTGTATGGCCATATTCATTTCTTTTCTCTATTTTCACCATAGATGCACCTTTGGTGCTTAAGAGGTCAAAATGAGTTCTAAAGGTGTTTGACGTGTTTGACTTGCATGAATGTCTTTCTTTGATTATTTATGACTTGTTCATAGCATAAGTTGAAGCTAGAAGGTTAAAACATCTCATTTAAGCGCATGATTCACAAAGAATGGTTTTAGGTCAAGCAAGAGGGGTTTTGATTCATAATCCAAATTAAGAGATTTAGATTTGTGATTGATGATTTCTATGTACTGATTAAGGACTTAGAATCATGTAGAAACTAAGTTGGAATGGTCAAAATCTATGAAAATAACCAATGGAACAATGTCATTTTTTATGTTTTCAAGTTCTTGACTAGATGAAATCATTCGTATATGTTTCCTAAGATGTGTGAGGACACAAATAGGGATATCTCAAGAGATGAACTATCACTTAGAATGAATGAGAAAGCTTAGGATTTAAGCATCCTAAAAGTAAAGGAATTGCCCTAAATAAGAACATAGCACCTTAGGCAACCTAGTGTTGTATTAGATATCACTCAATATGTGATGAGATGGTGCAATGGAGACGAGCATACTAGGATGGATTATAGGATTCACTCTAGTAAGGATAAGGAAAGTATGAGCCTTAGGATATCCAAGAGTAGTGGATTATCTTTGAAAGGTACTTAGAACCTTAAGCAACAAAGAGTTGCAAGTAAGAACCACTTTGAATTAGTTTCACTTGAGTGGAGATAAGGTTGTGTATTTAGTTCCGAAGAGAGAATGTTATGTACTAAGTCTCTAGTTAAATAGGACCTTGTGCATTGAAGAATATACAAAAAGATGAATGTTGACTTGTAAACTTGTTACATTCATTAAGTATGCAAAGTTATAGTGAAATGCTTATTTGTTTCTTTAAGTAAGGTCGAATGAGGCATAAGCTAAGATAAACTCTTTCACTAGGATGAGTTGAGTCTATAGAAAGGTATGAGAACTTTAGTGCAACCAAGAGTATTAATTTGCCATAGGTGAGTATCTAACACCTTAGCAACATAGAGTTGCATAGAGATCACTTAAGAGTATAAGTGATGAGGTGGTGTTTAGATATAAGAAATTAGGATAAGTTGGCGTTGTCTACCTTTTAATATGACTTATATGACGCAAGGTCATTTAGCCAAGAAAAAAAGGAGTCAAGAAGTTTCTAAGGGGATAAGTATTCCTAACCAAGTGCTAAGGTTGCATGTAGTGTGGAGATTTCAGTTTTCTTATCTACAAGGGGGTAAACATGAGAAGTCAGAATTTCCCAGTAGAATATGCTTAGGTCTTAAATGAATTAGGTATATAAGTATGTATGTATGTCTATGAAAATGGTCTAGTAGTATTGATCTTTGTGAGTATCCTTTGATGTTTATTCATGAAGGTCAAGAGAGATTGAAGGGTGTCTGATAGACTCAATTGAGGAATGACATAAACATGATATTTCAATAGTGTCAAGGCCAAAAGAGTTAAGTAAGGGTCCATAAGGTTCTTTGGAATCGGGATTTAGACCAAACTTCTTAGCGTGCCAGGATATGTGTGATGTGAGGAGGAGATCTCCTTCTATTTACCACAGGATAATATACTGAACCAGTTCCTAATGACCGTTGTTTTCAACATAAAACTTTGCATGTATTTCAAAATAAAATATTACACAAGCATATCTCTAGGATTTTCTTAGGCATAATCATACTACATATCATATTCATTGCATTTACAGACAGTTGTATGGGTATTGTCTGTAACTGTTGATATTTACAGCTGTATAGGCAGTTGTTTGTGTTAAACGATATATAGGCTATCAGTTTAGATCACACTACTTAGTAGTGTGCAGTTATGAGAATTAGTGGAGGAAAACTCCCATGTTTGTAGTTATAGCAGTTGTTATATTTGTCATACAATGTTATAACTAGCTGGTATTGGAATTACTTTTACTGAGAATTGTAATTCTCGTCCCAGTTGTTCTTTCATGTAAATCTAGGTAAAGACCTTGTTAAGGAAAAGAAGGTGAAACTTGAAGACTGATATAGTTTTATATGCTTTTCTAGCCAAAACTTATCTATACAGTTTACATTTGTTTTGTATGTATTACAATATTCCCTTTTCTGGCAAGTGTTGATATATATATATATATATATGAGTTTAAGTTTTTTACAATCTCTAAAGGCTTTTTATGATTACTCATTGTGATTATTGATATATGTATTAGTTAATTATGTAGAAGTGACATTTTTAGTATTGGTTATCTTTATATATCTTGGTATTTCTAGGATATGTTTAGATATCTATATTAGGATGTTACAGTTCTAGCTTGTTCTCAGCTCTCAATCTTAGAGCTCTCTCTCAATTTCACAATTACAGCTCAGGTCAGCTCTCAATCTCATAGCTCTCTCTCAATTTTACATATTTTGTTTGGCAACTTTTTTAGAATGTTCTGTGGGGAAGCATAGGTTTGACTTTCTTTGTTTCAATTCATGATTTGTTACAATTTTAGTTTTCATTTAGGTGGTTCATGCCAGTCAACATTCTTGGTACATTTATTATTGGCTCTGCCTTAGGATGGATCCTTGTCAGAATCGCAAGGCCTCCCAAACACTTAGAAGGTCTAATATTGGGTGTCTGTTTTGCAGGTAAATCCCTTCTCTTCACAAATAAATGAATGTAGAAAGCTAGACATGTAATCTTTGTGATACTTTCACTATTTTTTCTTCCTTCTGAATTTTATTAATACCATACACTGTGGACACCTTCTTGGCTATATAGCTTAGTAAACACTGATAATGAATAATAGTATATCTGAGCAAATCTTAAATTCATTAACATAAAAATGCTGCTTCACAGTCTGTCTATGAGAATGGTATTTGATCGAGCTCATATTTATCTGTTTAAGCAGTTGCTAATTTAAAGAATTAAAGAAATTCTAACTTAACTATGGAACTAGTTGCTCAGAGTAACTTGTCACATGCTTATCTTCCTATTTATTTTGTATTTTGGTCCTCTATCTAAGACAATGCTTTCTTTCTAATACAGTTTTGTAGATTCTCAAAACAAAAACAAAAAATACTTCTAGGAAATGATAAGTTATATAGGAATCCTATATGCATAAGGTTCAAGCCATCCAATATTGGACATAGTAATGTAAGCTGAGATATCATATGTGGTCTACACGTTCACTAATCTTGCAGACAAAGCAATGACGAATTAATCAAATTTTGTGAGCTCTTCTGTGTCGCATTAAGCTTGCCAGCTCATTTGTCTCATGTGAGGTCATCCTCTTCTGGCCTTTGTTTCTGGTGTAGGTCTTCTTCCAGCCTCTGTTTGGGGTGCAAGTCCTCCTCCTCCAGAGTCCAGCCTCTATTTGGGATGCAAGTCCTACTCCTCCAACCTCTGTTTGGCAGGTAGGTCCTCCTCTTCCATCTTCTATTTGGTTATGCTTCTTAGACATGTTATTAGTATTTTAAGTTTACTATGACTAGGATAAATGATGTATGTATATTTGAGTTTTGAGTATTAATGATAAATATGTCATTTTTTAGTTTTGAGTGTCAATTATGTGTGTATTAAATTATTGATTTTTTTATATTGCATCCATTATCTTTGGTGTAGCGGTCAATCCGCTGTATTGCTATAGCGTTTTTGGAGTCAGCTGCTCCATGCCGCAATCCACCATTGACTACTATGATTTAACTTCTTTTGCACACACATCATCATATTGATCTTGATGGCAGATGTTTATAGGTATCATAGATGATGGGTTGCTGAGAAATTAGGACCTGAAGCTAGAAACAATGAACTTAAGTTCACCAAGAAGATACTTTCTACACACGCCAAACATTATCATGCATAGTCTCACAGGAAGGTTTGTTGTTCCCATTGTCTCCACAAATCTAAACTTCTAACAATTTTTGCTGTGCATATTTTTTGATCTTAAGGTTAAATATATTTTTAAACATTAGTCTAAGCACTATATTTTACTGTAATTATTAAGACAAAATAAAATTTTGCTTCTTTTCTTGACAATAGGTTCTTCAGGCAATAGGAGGATGGGAACATGAACTCAATTATTGTAGCGAACTTCTTGAAGAAGACGTTTTTAACAAATCTGCTTGGAATCAGGTATGCGAACTGTGGTGCATGTTCTATTTGGTCTTGGCACAATGTGAAATAAACAAATCTTCAGGCATGGGTTGCATGATTGTTGCCTAGCTTATTGAGATCAAACGCCTACAGATATACTTTGTATGTTTATGTCACCATCCTGAATGTTACATTTTCCAGTAATTACAATTGAAAAATAACTATCTCCTAGTACTTTGCCAAAGTTCCATCTTGTGTCTTTAATTTTAGCTAATTTACCACCATAGATTAGTGTTCTCTTTTAGGTACTTTACAAATAAAAGAGCTCTTATAATTTAATTGATTTTAGGTTCAATCTTTTCTATCTACTTTAATGAGTTGAATTCTGCTATAAGGATTGCTAACATATTTGCTTCCAAATATTTTACTTGTTACCTTGTTGTATTGTTTTCTTCCCTAACATCTATTAATTAATTAATGATGAAGTAGAATCCATGGGAAGATATAATATTCCTAGTGATGGCTTATGCTTCACTTTTTATGGTAGTATGTAACTTCATTAGCTTCTTTTATATTAATTCTGAAATTACAATTGTAGGTATTAATGTGCAATAATCTAACCAAAAACTGAAAAAAAATATTTATTTGGCTATAATTGTTTCTTTTTTGTTTTCTGAACTGATATTCATTGGGGAAACTGTAGATTGGAGCTGTTTTTATGTGGTCTTATGTTTACAACATAATGCTGATTTCCTCAAGTAAACTCCATAAAGAAGGTAATACAAGTAGTGACTCCAACAAATTGGAGGCTTCAGGGGAGATATTAGAATCACTCCTGGAGGAATGCTCAAAACCCTTAAATCCAGTGAAAGACGAGGTGGATGATGAATACACCCTACTGCTTTCTTTTGAAGAATTTGAGGAAAAGGTGAAGATTGCTACAAACTTCCCTTTCAAAAGATATATAATATATTATACTGATCAAAGGGAGATTATAATCTTAGAATAGTTTTCTTTACACACATAGTATAGTTAGAAAACTCAACAACAAGGGACCAACTTATATATAATGATTATTTCAAAAATTTCATTTTAACTAAGAAAATATTTGCATGCTAGGTTCCTATATTACATTGACTATACTTAAGGATAACAGTACAGGGAGAAAGTCAAATTCTTGCTTCTAACTTTTCTATTGCTTTGTTACTATTATTATCTCTGGTTACTTCTAACTATTGACTCAAATTTGAGATTGTTTGCTTTGTATTTGAATAGGTGTCTGTTTCTTATGAAGATGGACACCCTATTGAAGGTAAGGGTGTAGGGAGAAAAGTGATAGACAAAGTGTAGGAAACTTATGATTTTGAGTTAAACGAAAAGGACTTCGCCTATGATGGTGCAAAAACTTTGATCATGATTGGCTCTTTTGCTCGAAACAAGCTTGAATTTCAAGTTGTTCTAGAGGATGTCACATCAAACAGGTTAAAATGCATGTGATTGTTGTTAATTCTCCATATTGGTTTATGTAATATTGTTCCAGCATTGTAACTTCTTTCTTTTATTTTTTATAGAAATAATGGAAACTGCAACCCTGATGGTCATGGAAGTCCAAATGAGAGTGATAGGAAGAGGATGCGACACCCCTATCGTGCCAAGACATTTAAAGTTGAGATTAGCTT
This sequence comes from Ormosia semicastrata, assembly GCA_029884595.1. Classification (NCBI taxonomy): domain Eukaryota; kingdom Viridiplantae; phylum Streptophyta; class Magnoliopsida; order Fabales; family Fabaceae; genus Ormosia; species Ormosia semicastrata. The sequence continues at coordinate 12,316,743 of JAQQTO010000041.1, forward strand.
TGCTGCAAAGATTCCAATGCAGGTCATTTCCAATGTTTTACGTGAGTAGGAATAAGAGAATTTTTTAGTTGCTAACATATTTTTGGGAATAAAATGGTAACATGATTTTTTTTATTTAACTTTGAGTTGCATTACTTGTAATTGTATAAGTTAGAGAGAAGCCTACTTGTAAAATGTAATAGCAATTAATGGTATGCTTAAGATATTGTAACTACTTCATATACTTTCAACTATTTTGATATCTTTTATAGTTACTTAGATAATTATAATGATTGATAATTTATTATGATTTTTGATAAATTTTAATTTTGGATAATTATATGCATAGGAGAATAGATTTTTTTTATATATAAAATGAAGGTGTCTAGTTGTGGTAAATCCCAACTAAATGCCTATTTTTAAAATATTAGAGATGGATATAGAGATAAAAAAATTCGTCTCTAATTTAGAGATTAAAATAGAGTCAGAATTTTTTTTTTATCTCTAATTAAAGAACTAAGACAAATCTTATAACTAAATAGTGACATAATTTTAAAATTTAAAGATGGAAAAAATTCGTCTCTAAATTAGAAACAAAATTAAATTTTTCATCTCTAACAATCAAAGACCCCACTTTTAGCGATAAATCAATTTTCGTCTTTAATTTCATCTCTAAATATTTAGAGACAGAATTTTATATATTTAGAGATAAAATTTTTCCGTCTCTAAATCTGATTTTTTTAGTAGTGCAACTTAAAGGTCATGTGACCGCTTAAAAAAATCACATGCATTTATATTCTAATTTTAACTATTTATGCAACATCCAATTATCAAAATTTATTAATCTTACCTCTTATAATAAACACTCATCTCACTAAATACGCTTTATATATATATATATATCTTTTGTGACTGCAAGCCACAAATCACCTCTTTAAAAGTAAGAATGTGTAAACTAATAGATATTTATTTAAAAGAAGTTATGAGTTAATGGATAATTATTTGCAGTTGAATTTATTTTAAATTGGAAAGAATTTGAATCACCACACAACGCACACTTTTATTTTTTAATAATCATACAACACACACTTTAAATTAAGAGAATGTCAATTTTAATATTTGATGCTACATTTAAGATATTAAAGTATCTCATGCTCTCCTTCAATCAGCATTTTATGTGTACCTCACCAACTAATATTCTGTTAGAAAATTAAATAAATTTCATACGAATATTTTGTATGAGTTGCATTACATATATGAGATATTCTCATCACATACTTTTTTTTTTACTTGAATAAGCTTGAAGTTTACTTATAAAAAGAGACGCAAAAGTAAAACAAAAAAGTTTTATCAAAAAGAAAAAGAATGGGAGAATCAATTAGGCATAAGAATAATTTTTGTATTTAAATTCTCAGCTAAAGAAATTCCATAGAATCCAGCCTAAGGAAGAATATACTATTTTAAAGATTCCCGTTGTTGTCCAGTAGTCCTAAAATATTAATTCAAGTAAAAACAAAAAGTCCTAAAATATTAATTAACTAAAATAAAAAGTCGCGTTTTTCAAGTGTGGAATACAGCCTATGCTATTCTTTCTTTTCCATTTTAAGAAAAAGCGAGATAATAAGTGCCACATTACTACTTTGGCTAATTAATAACTTTTTGTTAAGTAAAGAATAAGTAGTGTGTGTAAAATAAATTTTACTTTTTATTATTAACACTTGTATAAAATAAATTCTTTTTATAATACAAGACTATAAAAGTTGCTTAGACACCTCACACTCACTCACTTTCAATTTATCTCACTTCTTCACTCTTATTTCTTCATTCCATGCTTAAAGTGGAGATAGCCAAGGCCTATTTATAGGTTAGGTAACCAATCTTATATTTATTTAGAGTTGGTAGTTAATGATATTAGATTTCTTAGGTTCTACCATCCACCATTTGCTATCCACTGTCCACCTTTAATTACTTGGGAAATGTAGCATTATTTTTCAAAAGAGGTATTCATACAAAAATATAAAATGATCGCCCTTTCTCCTGGCTGAACACACTCTTTCGTCCTCTTCTAGAGTCAAGATCTGATACTCATGATCCTGTTTGCAACCCTCTGTCAACTCCAGATAACTCGTGAGATTTTCGACATCCTTCATAGTCTGAATTTTAGACATACTACCCCAAACATCATCTCTAACCCAAGGGTACATATGCCTCCAGGGGGCAAATACCATGACCCTCTCTGCAATCGGTCTCCTAGGTCTTGCCACTCGTCTCCTTGCCATAGAATCCCTGGAAACACCCATAGAGGCCAACACGGTGTTGTCAGAATCAGAGCAATATCTTAAATCCCCTACATATTCAGACATGGAGGAGGGCGGACCATAGAGGAAAAGCCTATTGAAGACTGTGTCTACATTCCCCTTTGCCTCCGTCTCCAGTTAGCTATACCCATTACAGACACCAGCCTCCACGCCCTTAAAGGTTTATGGACCCAAGTTAGGTGCCTTCGCCGCTCATGACGCGGCAGAGATGGTGCTCTAGAGAGCAACACCACTAAGTTAGATCCACAACTACTAGTATCTTTACTCATTTTGCCAAAAAGCAATGGAAAATGCCCCAAAACAAAAATGACAAAAGTTCTCTCCCTAAGGTTGACACCGAGGACAGTGAGAACAAAAAAGTAGAAGAACACATGCCTTGTAGAAGCGAAGAGAGTTGGTGACAAGAAGGTGACTAATCGGTGGAAACTACTCAAAAACAATGGTTCTTCACAATTAACAATTGTCAGAAATCGCCTCACTTCGCTAGAAATTTGAAAAATAGAGCAAAAGTGTGAATGAGGCACCCTCAGCTCCTATTTATAGAGATGTGGCTGAGGGGCAATTCCGTCAAAGCATTCAAATTTCAAAAATCCTTATCATGGCGCATGGAACCCTAACGGTGGCTCCCAGTAAGAATGCGCAACGTGGACAATCATAGCTGTCACATCAGATGAAGCAACAATTGCTCAAAAAGTCAAACGTCACACAAAACATCGTTGTTTTGAGTATGATTTTGTGCTACATAACACGATAACAATCCTAGTTCATTCTATGGACTCTGGTTGCACACTGGAATGTCCACCTCCAATAACCTAACACGTGGACCATGGTCGGACCGCGGTGTATCCACGAGTGTTAAGTAACTTAGTCATATTAATGCCTCAAAATTAAAACTCTTGATCCCTTGAGGACATTGCAGACTCTAGCTTCGTGTAAAGCTTGGATCCCACAACCCGGAGGCATTAAGAATTACCATGGCACTTAGCTATGCTAGCTGAGCACTAAGCTGAGGGTAACTGTTCTTGACCGTGATCCGGGATCTAATCTCATGGGTCAACCCAGCTTGCATCCAACTAGAGTATACCGCTAATACCCCAGTGGGTGTTTACTCGTGGCACACTGTTAAGATCCTGGCACAATGCATGTCGGACCACGACATTAAGCAACGACAACATGATCGTGAGATTTACGAAGTGGATAAATCTCAAGATTATCTGTATCTGCCAATCATGATTACACGTAATAATAGTGTCCATAACTGTCTTTTACTGCTAATAACTACAGTAGCAACATCCTAATTTTATATAGATCCTCAGCAATAATCAAGGGGACGTGTTTTTCTATTCATTCTTTATAAATACCAGGCCCAATATTAATTCTTCAATAGGTAACTATTGCTCTTTTGCTTAAACTTTACTTGTGCATAACTTGACTTAAGCGTTAGAATACCTTTGCAGGTACTCACCACCCTTGTTTCAATACGCTCTGCTACTATCCAAGGAGGAAAACACTCATTCGTATCTATTCAGGTATACCTCAATATCTACTACTGAATAACAACATATCATTTTTTTTGTGTAAACCCCCTGGTATCATACTTTTTTTTTTGAAGTAATGACTCTTCTTATAAAGTGATTTGCCTAGTCACTTGGTGTAGTTCATCAAACTATTTTTCTCTCTTATTCATTTTAAGTTTCATTTTAGTGCAATGTATAAAAATTAAGAAATATAAAACCAAATCTTAATTGTGGAAAATTTTTACTAAACTATTCTTATTTAATTTCCAGCAATTGATTACTTCACTTTACCATGCCTATCTAATTTTCATGAATAGTTGAGACTTAAGAGATTTTAAAGTATAAGAATAGCACTGAAAAAATAATAATTAATACTTTGTTGGTTAACGAAACATCATTTATAATAGACCAAAAGTTTTCACTAATTAAAATGATACTTAAAAAAATCTGGAAGGAATAATATACTCTTGATACAAAAGCTTAGCTATAATGCTATTTGTTTTCGTAATCTGTACACAAAGTGAAAGACAAGATTCTATATCACCCACACTTCTTTATTAAAGTATTAGTGTGTGTTTGGGATAGCTGCAAAAATTTGATTATGCTTAGTAATCGATTATTGTATAAAAGCTTTTTGTTATAATCGATTATAATTGATTCATTTTTATGTTTGGATGCATTAACTGTAAAGCGATTTTACGTTAATCTAATTCGTTTGGATGATATAAAAAGAATCGCTTTTATGTATTAAATTACTAAAATAGGTATAGAATGATTAAAAAAATTATTATTTGAGGACAAAATAGTATTTACATATCAAAATGTAAGAAATAATCTATAAGCTAAAATCATAAGCTTCAATCTTCAAAGATTATAAAAATCACTTTAAAAAGCTTTTTATTTTACATTGAATTTTGTGTAAAATAATTTTACCAAACATGATTAAACACTATTCAAACAGCTTTTTTCCCAAAAAAAACTGTTGAAAAGCCATATCAAACATGCACTTAAACACGAGATTCTTAAGTTCTATTTAAGCAAGAAAAAAAATTATTTTGTTCCATTGAAATTGAATATGCAACATATTAGTTATGTGAGATTATTAATTTTTTTACTTTAATTATATTTTTAATAGTATAATATAGATAGTGCACATTCAGAGATATAAATGAAGACAAATCTTTTGTTCCAAGCACCTAAGAATTTTTCATTATACACATGTTCCACATAATAAACTTTAATTCTTAGGTGCTTTCAAAATTTTCTTGCTCTATGTATATATATTTTTATATCTCCTAGTATTCAAAAATCACATTGAGCCCCAATTAATATGAAATCGTGCAGGGTCATATTACAAAGGTATAAAGCTTTTTCAACACTATTTTTTTTTTTATTTACAAAACTCGAATTTGAAACTTTACTTAAGGAGAATAAGTGCTGAACTACTTGAACCAACTAAGCATTGATTTTCTTACTCTGTATCTTTGATTATATATGTGCTACAATATTAGTTGTGTGGGCTATCACTATCTCTCACTCTAATTATATTTTAATGCTACAACTAATATGACACATATTCAATAATACTAAATAAAAAAATTCTAATACTAAGAACATCTAGAAATTTTTAACAAGTTAATATGGAGCTCGTATATATAGGAAAAGAGTTAATTAATAGCCAACAAAATTGCTGAAATTAAGGGACGGACCTAAATTGTTCATGCCATGAGCCCTCCAAAATCTTTAAAATTTAAATAATTATCCTTAAGTTTTATTTTTGTAGAAACATAATTTTAATTCGCTTAAAGTTTTTATTTTGTCCCCTGAAATTTTTATTGTAGTTCCACTCTAATAAGATCGTAACTTACTTCTACCTTTTAACTTTAACTCTGATGGCACTAAATTTCTTTAAATATTGTTCGATGTGAGATTAAAATCCCAATTATATTGTTTTACTTGCGTTTTAATATTTAAGTCATAATCTTCCTTTATAAAATTTAAAATGTAACCCACCTCCAACCATTGTAGTCATCAATCCCAAAATGTTTCTCCCATTTTATACTTGTTCGTCGGTTTAATTATAATTGACTCATATATATATATATATATGGAAAATAAAATAAGAAGCCTTAACTAATGGGGAAGAACATGCAAGATGAGACTCGTTAATTCCGTATATTAAATGTTTTGAAAGCGACTTTTTTCTCAAGATTTTGAAAGCGACTTTGAAACATTAATGTTGTATATATATTTTCATACAATAATTTCATGGAAATAAGTTTTTTCATGTGATTTTTCACATGATAAAATGTAAAAGAGAGATCTAAATATAAAAAAAATTTATTAATTAGACCCAATCAAAACTTGTTAAATTTTTTTATAACTTTTATATTTATCTTTCTCTTTCACATAATTTTGTCATACGAAAAATCATATGAAATGATTCATTCTCCATTGTTATTATCAATTTTATCTAATCTATCGCAAAATATATACACTTAAGGATAGGTTTTTCATTATCTCTTTCGCAATAATAATAATGTTGAAATTTTCACAATCTCTATGTCCTCCTCGATCTTCTGAAAATATAGGTTCACCGTTAGAATTCATAACTACTACTTAAGTGAACAAATCTTGGACAATCATACTTAAGTGCTATGATCCCTTCACAACTTTCACTGATCTGATGATGGTTATAAAACAAAGCTCTCCAATAACTTTTGTAGTATGGTTTGGGCAGATCTTTTTAGGGTAGAAAGAGTTTGAATCCTTCGAGAAACATAAATGATTAAGTAAATAGAAAGTAAATTAAAATTATAGGAACTTTTTCCAGTACTTTAACTTTTTTTAAAGGATATTAGTATCTTTGAATTACATCCAATAAAAATGTGTCACATAAATATATTTATTAGAAGAATTTTCACTTCCAATTCACTCCAAGTTCACCTGCAGCAATAATCGTGGTTCTCAATGTCTAAAAACATCCTCTACTCCACAACACCCATAAGTTACAAAATGGCATCACTAACTGCTTTCAAATCACTAAGACTCTTTTCAAAATACAAATCCACACTGAAATTCCCATTATTTGTCACCAAGAGTTCCTCATTCTTCTGAGAAGTCCAAAAGTTTACAACACAAGAAGTTATTATTGAAAAAATATATTATAAACTAACCAATAATAATATGTTATGTGGATAAGGTACCCTTTCAAACATGAGGGTACCAAAGGTATTCCCAAAATTATAATATATTATGTGAGGAATTTTATGAGCAAAAATCTAAAATGGAGAGTTACAGTCCCTACTTTTATTTCCTTAATTGTCAATCTGATTCCATCCTTGTGTCCCCTACCGTTTAACCCACAAGAGGTTAGAAGGAGAGAGAGTGAGGGCTTCATTTTTTTGATTATCTAGTCCAACAAATAACGATGAATACTTTCAACCAATGAAAGAAAAATAAATGAAAATATGATACTGACTTCTATCAACAAAATCTATCAAATACTTGAATTGAGAAACTCGGAAACTTCCAAAACCTAGGCTTGTTGAGTCTTGCTATATATCCGACGAGTACCCGATGAAAATTCATTTTTAAGCTTGATAATACACATTATTTCTCTATCTCTTTTGTTTGTTTGTTTTTTTCTTAAATTTCCTCATAGCAAAATGACACGGGTTAAAAACAAATATAATGTTTTTTTTTTTCGAATCTCAATTATCCTAATTTAATTTTTTGGAGTTAAAATGTAGGAAATTGTCTTATGAATCTTTTATTATCGATATAAATATTTTGATTTTGATTAAATCAATGAAATAAATTAGTCAAAATATACCCAATTTAGTTATACACTATTTGAATGTAATAAAAAAAAATTGGTTAGTCATGATCGACATGTAAATATGTAATGCTTTAGTCACTTCTATTTTACTCTAGGTGACTTTCTGTTGCATAAAGCCATATACAAGTTTACTAATTAAAAAACAAAACACGCTATTTATACTACTAAATTAACTTTTAAATTTTTGTAATGCCACATCAATTTTTTTTTCATAAATTCACATTTAATTTAATAATTCTACATAATTATCATATTTTTTATTTTCATTAAATATTGTTCATATAACATGGTTTTTTCTACAACCAAGCAAATGGGTTGCTTGCTGATACAGTTGAGCAACATGTGATGACCTGAACACAACATTTCTCTTTAAGTCCTTTTTTCTTTTTTTGGTATAAAAAACTCTTTAAGTCCTTATTGATACATCAAATGTAAAAGAACATACCAAACATCGAATGTGAAAGAACACAAAAGTCAAAACAGTACGTCTTCATTTGAAGCAATAAAGTCAACCAAGTTTGTTAGTATTGAAAAGGATACACAAAGGCCAATTGTGTAGCTCTGTCAGAGCAGAATAAAAATAGAAGTGCAGGCAGGAATATACACAACATTATCCTTGTTGTTTTTTGGTTTTTTTGTTTTTTGGGACTAGTCTATCCTTGTAGTTTTGTCTGTGAATAAAACTGAAAACCCATATCCTGCAATTACTGCAATTCCGCCCCTTTGTGCACAGCCACTGGCCTATTTGCCCGTGGAGTCTAAACAAAGCTATTGAAACTAGTGGTGTTTTGGTCCGTTCAACTAAATTGACTTTATCTCGAAATGAGTTGGGAAGAGTTTAAGTTTTAGAAATTAAATTTGTTGTGTTTTTAAGTTGGAATTGAGTTATGTTTTTTATTGTTTCAACTTGATTTGATATTTTAAATTATTTTAAAATTTTTATAATTAATTATAAATAATAAGATTTTTTATTTAAATTAATAATTTTTATATAATATGATAATATGTTTATATTAATATTATTTTTTTAAATATATATTATAAGATATATCTTACTTTCTATTTTTTTACTTTTATAATTTTATAATATAACTATACATAATATTTAAAATTGTACATTATATCCACATATCGGATTAGTCCGATTTGAGCCCGATTATTATTGAGCTATGGTCAAGTTAAGTTCAAGTATAGAAAAATGGTCCGATCAAAATATCGAGTTTGGTTCAGGTCAAGCCAAACATGTCCCAACCCGTCCATGTATTTGAAACTTAGCGCAGTTGAAGTTAAATTATTTTATAATACATTTATTTTTTCTTGTAACTGGTTTTTTATTATTAAAACTTTAAGTGTGAGTTTCAAGTTTATTATTTAGGAATGAACAAAATAAGGACTTTATAAGTGGTTGGATCCATAAATTTAATGCCTTAAGATTTTGGGTTAAGACACGATATCTGGCTCATTGTTGTTGTTCTGCTTTAAATCCATTGGTTTTAGATATCTCCAATATTTTAGTCAACCATCTTTCTAACAAGTGGTATCAAAATTGTTAGTTTGATTTAGAAAAGTATTTTTATCGTGATTGTTGGTGTTTTCATGATTTGTTGTTACTATTAAATAAAAGAATCAACTTTGGGACAATACCATTGATCCATTACTCCACTGGATGATGAATGTCCTTTGTGTGTGATGTCCTTATATATGAATTCGCACTTAAGGGGCATATTGATGAGAATTTAAATGTGAGTTTTAAACCTCAAGTTGTTAAGAATGGACAAAGTTAAAAATTTATAAAATGATTGAACCCATAAATTCAATACCTTAAAGTTTTTGGTTAAAACTTAATGTTCGCATATTATTGTTGCATCGCTTTAAGTCCATTAATTTTATATCTCCAATATATTTTAGGATTTTCCTTCCTAATACTTATTTATTGTACTTCCCCCCCCCCCCCCCCCCAATGTTTCTATTGATCAAAGTCCCCAATGTTTCTATTGATCAAAGTGATGTATTGCTTACTTTTATTGCATAATTTATAATTATGAGCTACTTAGCGGGTAGAAGATATAAATATTGACAAATATGTAGCATTTTTCTTTTAAAGTAATAACTCAGCGCTTGCAGTCTCTCTAAACTTCTACATTGAATATCTGCCATATTAGAACATAACAACAAATTTTGCAGTTTCCATGTGCAATAGCTTACATTAATAAAAACTCACTTCTATGCCATGTCAAAATCCACTCTATTATATTCCTTCTGTTCTATTTCATCTTGAATAATGTCACACATACACACCTTACATGTACATCATTTTATATTTATAATTTTTATTATTTAATTATAATTAATCTTATTTTTTTTACATTTATAATATAATTTTAACACTTCACACAAATATAAAATAAGGTACTTATATTAATGTACACAAAGTATTCTTTCATCTTCTATTAAAATTTCAAACATAGCCTTAATTTTGTCAAAACAAGTGTGTTGCCTTTAGCCTTTTTAAGTGGAGAAAGGTTCTGTTTCAACTGTCCTTTTCTTTGACAATACATATCTTGTTGTCACTTTGGAGACCATTTTTTCAAGATGATAAAGTGCTGTACTTATAGATATCCATGGATTCCTGTGGAGAATTTGATTCATTTCATGTTCACTAATTTGAAAAAGAATTAGAAAATACTCGATCTAGTTGCACCAAATAAAAAACAATTGGAAATCCCCATATTGAAGGTATAATTGTTTGCATTATGCTTGGGTTTGCCACTGTATCTACAAGAAGCTTACCGACTAGCTAATAGCCTAATAGGCTGCACTGTCCCTCCTGAAGGCATCGAGACACGCTATCATTTTATCAGGCATAAATTAAAGTTTTAATCTCGGTAATTTATATTTATTTTTAATTTAATTTTTATATATATTTTAAATAATTCTCATATTTACAAAAAAATTTAAAATAATATTTGTTATTAACTTCTATTATAATATCATCAATTGATTATCAAAATAAGTATTTTTTTTATTTAATATGAATTCCTTTAGATGTTTATTTATTTTATAAAACGTCAAATAAAATATTTTTTCATATAAGTAAAATCTCTTTTGTCTAATAAATTTTTTTATATATTCTTTTTTTTCTATAAAATGTCTAATAATAACTAAATTAATAGTATTAAAATAAAAATTAATAATAAGAACTATTTTTTTATAAGTGTGATAATTAATTTAAAAAAAAATTATAGTGACTAAATTAAAAATAAATGTAAACTATAAACACTTGTACTTTAATTTAACCATTTATCAATTATCGTCATCACGCTAATTAAGTAATGGTAGCATTGAGAAAGCCGAAAAGAAGCTGTTTGATGATGAGCAGCTAGCACTAGGGGATTAATTAATTAGGGGTTGAAGATGACGAAGCCATAAGGAAGTAAGTGAAAAATAAATAAATAAAATAGTATATTTAATATAAATAGGTAACTTAGAGTATGTTTGAGAAAACTTTTTTTACTATATAAATAATTTTTTTAAAAAAAATTGTTTAAGCAGTGTTATAACATGTTTAAAAATATAAACTTTAATTTTTATACGAAATTTAATGCATTATAAAAATTTTTGTAAGTTAATTTTTAGGATTGCACAATCCGAACCTGTGACCCGTGAACTCGACTAACCCGACCCGACCCGATTAAAAATATATGGGTTGATTCGGGTCATCGGGTCAGTTCGGATTGACCCGAATAAACACGACCTCCGATTGATTTGGGTTACGGGTTTAAGAGACTGACACGATGACCCGTGGTATGATGTCATTTTGCTTAAATTCAAGCTCTTATTTTATTCAATTTCCACAACCGAAATCGATGATCCGCGAACCCGACCGACTCAATTACACAACTCGATTGTAATCGGGTTGGTTCGATTCGGGTTGTTCAAAAAAGTTTTTCCCGACCCGACCTTATCTAATTGGTTTGAATTTTTTTCCCCTAAACCCGACTCAACCTGACCAGTGATTACTCCTACTAATTTTCATAATACTGAAGATTGAAACTTATGATTCTAGTTTATAGATTATTCCTTACATTTTAAGATGTAAATACTATTTTATCTTCAATCAAATAACTTTTTTAATAATTTTATACTTATTTTAGTAATTTAATACATAAAAATAATTCTTTTTTATATTATCCAAATGAAACAGATTAGCTTAAAATTACTTTTTTTGCTAACATATCCAAACATAAAATTGATTCAATTATAATTGATTATAACAAAAAGTTTTTATACATTAATCAATTATTAAAATAACCAAATTTTTGTAATTTTTTCAAACACATACTTAGTCATTACAATTATTTTTTAATCACAGTTTAGTTTTTTAATTTATTTATATGTATGAGTTATATATATATATATATATATTCTTATCACATTATTTTTATATTCTCTAATTGATGTTATTTAAAGAAAGAAATTTATAAAAGACAAAATATATATTAGACTAGATTTTGATAAGAATATTGAGGATTATAAATATAATATAACTCCTTTTAGTGAACACTAATATTTATTTTTTGAAAAATGGTTCATTGCAAAGTTGGGGTCATGATTGCAAAATTCAACCTCTTTGAATTGCCCTATCACCAATCGTGAAATTTAGCCTCTTTTATGTTTGAGAGATTTTAATCACATAAGTCTATTATTGCACTATGTGTGATAAGCTTGATATTAACCTTAACGCTGAAAAAGAAGAAAAAATGGTAATAAGGAAACAAAGGGGCAATCTCCTTTTGTATGAATTGTTTAAATCTTCCTATCATTTCAATAGCATCAAGTGGGAAGTCAGAGCGCATGAACAAATTTGCAAGTATATTTACTTTCAAATTGCAATTGGAATCACTTTTGTGTCATGAAGTAGATAATCTATTTGCATCTACTTAGATGACCATAATTTTTTTAATATGTGCATTATGATTCTATAAAAATTTAACATACTATTTAAAAAATATGAGTGTGTTTGGGAAAGTTAGAAAAAATAGATTATACTGATAATCGATTATATATATAATCAATTATTGTAAAAATTGATTATAATCAAAATCTGTTTTTATTTGAATATATTTCTTTGAAAAATGATTTTAAGATAATCTATTTCGTTTGGATGGTACCAAAAAAATTATTTTTACATAATAAATTACAAAAAATACATAAAGTTATTTTGTTTATAATACTTGGTGGAGAGTCATTAAGATCATTATAAAAAATATTTATCTCATTAAAGTATAGTTAAAAAATCATCTAAAATAATTTTTTTTTATAAAAACAATTCATACTATAAGCTTGTACTAAAATAATTTTTTTATGAAAATAAAATTTTTTTTTACAAATTAATCTAAATACTTAAATATAACTAATCTTTTAGAAAACAACTTTTTTTTAAAAAAATAATTGAATGAAAAAGAATTAATTTTTTTCAAACAAGCTCTATAAGTAATTTTCAAAGTCGTCATAGAACGTGATTTCCCTATATTGTTTTGTATATAACTTGAACAGAGGTTGCATATCACGTCCAACAGATTTTCTGATGCATAGCCTTGAGAAGTTTTAGCCACTAAGATAGATTGGTTGAACTACCGTAAAAAAAAAAAACAAAAAGATTAGTTGAACTGGGTCACTAGTATATCGTTGAAGAAAAACCATCGAAAAGAACAATCCCTTAATAACGCTTAGTATATCTACCTCTCATTAATTTTCTTCCCTTTTTCTTCTTTTTGTAATATATCATAAACTTTTGAATAGAGTCATGGACTAATCCTGGTGTTCAATTAATGATTTCACATTAAAATATAATTTCAGTTAATATTATCTAAAAAAAACTCACTTTTACAAAACTGTATTTTATGAATATTTTTAATATACATCTTTATAGTGCACATAACTTCACATTAATATAAGTAGTAAAATTAAAATGTATGTGTGTAAAAATTTTAATGAATTTAATTGTAATTAAATGGTGTAAATTATATAAATATAAAATAATGTGTGTATAAATATATATAAATACCTAGTATTATTCTTTTTAAACTTTAGACTCATTATTCCAAAGTAATTCTTCCAAAATACTTGTTGCTCAAGTACTTTTAATGCTAATTATCTACACATGCTCCAAGACTATCATATTTTGATGGCTCTAATTCAATGTAATGAAGTGAATAATGGACTCGTAACCCTGATAATAATAACCGAACACTAATTATAGTTTATATTCTTAAGTGAAAGCACATGGAATGCATGGATTCTAATGGAATTCATGAGTAGAAGATAATCCATCCGGGCCCCACGGAAGTGTCAAATGAATATAGAATTGAAAATTTGCAACTAGTTTTATATTTGGTAGTGGTTTTTTAATATATTGTACAGGTACACCAACCGTTACTGGTCCACAGATTATTATTCAGTACATCAGTGAGGGGGAGGGGTTAAGCAGTGAGGGAGGGTGGATGTGTCACGTGTGTTGTTATCTAAAACCCAATAAAATGGGGCCTATGGGGGCCACCATGACTCATTGTGTAAATGAGAATCAAGATAATAATAATAATAATACCGCAATCATGAACTTCTTGTCCTAATTAAGAAAATGGCTGTTGGCTATGGACTAGATACTTACAGAAAACTTTGGAGGACAGCATTTAAATTACGAATTTTGAAACTTTTAAAAACGCGTGTACTTTATCAGAACAGAGGCACAGGTTGGGTAGCTCTGTCAGGATGATGATGCATCACATATTCACAGGGATGCATTATTATTGGTGCAAGAACATTAATTATGTAACTAGAAGGTTGGAATGAAACTACTCGTATCGTATTAGGAAGGAAAGTGAAGTGATACTTTTTATGGTACTTCTAAATTTGAAAAGGTTTAAATTTTTTTTGAGTTAACTCAAATAAATTTAAACACATATTTAAATTTGACTTGTATTTAGCTTACTTAATTGCATTTTTTCTTTCTCTAATCTTATGTGTGCTCACCCTATTTCAATCACATTCTCCCTCTGTTCCAACAATACCACCAAAATCACCTTCACTTTGCTTGTTTCACCATCCATGGTGGGTAAACATTTAAATTATATATCCTAAATAATAGCCCCTCTGAACCCCATTATCAAAACAACTTAGTTATAAGCACGATAAATTCTTCAATAGACATAATTTATTATAATTATTTAAATTATTTTTTAACATATATAAAATAATAAAAATTATCATAAAATTATATTAATCTTTAATAATATTTTTATACATAACAAATAATAATTTAAATATCTAAATAATAACATAATAAACCGTGTTTACTTAAAAATTTTTCCATAAGCAGTTAGAAATTTTAAGCTTCTATTTTGCACTATCTTGTTGCCCAATGACAGTTTTTCTCGTAACTAGAAATTCAGTATTCATAGTATCCATTACCATGCTGTATAGCCATGTTTCTGTCTGCATATTGTTGTACATCCTCTGTTATCTTCATAGAGCATAATTTAGGGCCATAGAGCAGAAATGGACACATCGGCACCTTCCTCAAAATTTAAGATTATACAATGCAAAAGTTCATACAAATTTCATTTCAAATTTCTTGAAAATGACAAAAAGATGGTTCCAAAGTCTCCGTGTTTTTTCTTTTAAGGAAAATAGCATATTTAATGTTGAAGAAAATTTCATTTCATATTTAATATTTAAATGGATTTTTGTAATTAAAAATTGAAGGAAATTAAAGAGAAACTCCATAGAAGAGAGGCTAGGTCCATTGGGCAGTCCTGGTGAACCCGTCGGATGGATGGTCATAGTCACAGTTACATGAGACGATGATGTTGACGGAGGGTTACCCACCAGGGATGGTGAAACAAGGGAAGTGGAGATGATTTTGGTGGTATTGTTGGAACAGAGGGAGAATGTGGCTGAAAAAGAGAGCACATACGTAAGATTAGAGAGAGAAGAAAAGCAATTAAGCAAGTCGAATGTAAACCAAATTTAGACATGTATTTAAATTTATTTGGGTCAACTAAAAAGGGTTCTAAACCCTTCCAAATTTAAAGGTACCATAAAAAGCAACAAGTGAAGTTGGGTCACATGCATCTGTGCAACAACATTCTAGTATGGTTGATGCTATCTGTGCAATTTTAATATATTTTAACTGTGCATCACTGTGTAGGTGGATCAATCTAAGTTTGTTTTGTTATAGAAGAGCGGCTAGTACTATGAAAAATTATAGTTGTCTTAAAGTCGATATGGCGACTAAGTTATCTTTCTGCTGTTTCCCCTTTTGTTATATAGCAAAATGGCTGATCCTGGTCCAAAAGATGGCTCTTAGCGTACAACAAAATTAGCTTTGAAATTCTTAGAATTGAAAACTATTGATATGTGACAAATATTTAATTACAAGTTACAACACTAGAGGTTTGACCTAAATTTATATTAGCATAAATGATTTCTTTTTTGATACATAGCATAAATGATTTTATTATATATCTTTAACATAATCTATAACATGTAAATTATTATTAGGTTAGAGTGGTTATTTGCCTGCACAGTCTCTCATATGAAACTTCTGTACTAACAAACAGAAAGTTAGAGAAGTGGTTTTTTTTTTTAATATTTATAACTGAAAATTGACTCATACATATGAATTTGGAATGAAATAAATTAGAAAAATTTGCAAGCAGGCGTAGATAATAGCTTTTAAATATTTTCATTTTCTATTTTACCAATAATTTATCCAAATGTAATTAAAAATTCTCTGTATACGTCTGTCGTAATTTTTCTTCTTTTTAAATTTTTTTTTTCTAGCAAGCAAACCCTAAAACTGTTATGTCTATTAATTTGAAGTGATAACAGGCGTCTCTCCCTTCTTTTCAATTGTATATTCCTTTTTTGTTTTCTAATTTGCTAATTTTTAATTCTAATTCTCTGACGTACTTTTTGGTCATAAATTCTGTGATTATCACAAGACTGTTAGCATTTTGTTTTGCTCCACCCCCCTGTAAAGAGTTAGTTGGGCTGCTGAACTCAATTGATGGCAATTTATGGGCACATTATACAGTTGGGTTGGAACTTGGAACTTAAGGGAATTTTTCTGCAAATGACATAAATGTTTGCTTACCTTAGCATTATGTTTCTGCACCACATAAGATGATACGATTCATATTTAACCCGTCCCTGATTTTATAATGGTTGTGACCTCTGCTTGAGGTGTTCGCTTTCAACATGAAACAGTTATCCTATATATGTAACGGCAGGAAATGAGTAATGCTATTTTCTCAAACTTCTGCAAACTATCTCCTCACAAACTTAAGAAGATTCTGAAAGGTTTTTGAATGCAGGGTACTCCAGGTAAATCATATCTTCTATACAGAACAGAACAAATCAAGCCCTGCATATGTTCCAGATGCTTACAAGAATCATCATAAGAAAAAGACAAGTAACATCCTTGTTCAAAGGTGCAGTTTCTAAAATGCCAAATTTGAATGCAAAATGTACTGGAAAACCATCCAGACTCAGAAGTTAATACATAGGATACTTCGTGAGAATTCAATATGCATGAGCAATGAAGGCACATGTGGCTGAAGTGCCCATCTCTACCAACCATCCCTTTTCCATCCAGTTGCCTACCAGAATAAACTGGTGTGGCCAATTTCAGACAAACGTATTTAGAAAATATTAATAGCAGAAAGGTTATAAACGTAAAGAATTTTGATTCCAGTAAACAGAAACACACACCGAAACAACTAGACTAAGATCGAAAGGTCAATATACCAAAAGGCTAAAATTTTGGAACAAAGATATGGAAACATAATTTCAAAAGGAACTTGGGAGCTTCAGTGAAAAGATGCCTGTAGTGCATTTGTCATGGTCTGTGATCAGTGGTTCACTAAATTATACAATAAAATTCCTTACACACTACTCACAATCTTCTTGGTAAGCTACCACATAACAATTAGGCCTGGCCCAACTCTTTTCGTAGCAGCTCAAATTCTACACAAACTCCTCATAGCTTTATAAACATCAGTTTCCTTCACTACACTAAAAAATGATGTCCTTTAATATAGTTATCTACTAATAGTTATAGGCGAGAAACCCCATGGCATCATGATCCTCTTTTTTTGCTTTTTTTTTTTTGGCGATTGAAAATACCATTATAATTAGACAATACAGTAGATATAGATCTTCTAATGAATTTTAATTTCATTAGAAGAAAGCATAATATTTTTATAAAAAAACCATTTAGGTATAAATCACCAAATTAATACAGATTTTTTATTATTTTATTTTATTTTTTACATAAATGCTTTGATGTGTTTATGATAGTAGTGCAAGGAAACATACACACATGGTGTTTTACATCCTTCGATGTGCATAACAAACAAACTAAACCCTAAAGTTGGAAAGATGAAAGGTAGCAACTTGCATCCTAATTTCGAAATAAATTGCCAGTAGCCATCCCAGCCTTGCAGGAAATGCTGATTTGTTAGGGAGGTGCTCCTGAGGAGTATGAGTAGCCCCTCTTACTGGTAAGTAGTACCCTTCCAGCTTATGTTTATGTTCTGCTCCCTTACTAGGAAACATAGCTGTAAAATAGCTAGTTTATGGGCAACTAGCTATTATACAACTACAAAACTTGAGCTACAAGATTATGCTATATTAAAAGAATAAATTGATTACTTAAGCGAAACATAGAATAAAGATGATAATTTTGACATTGCTGTCCTCCTTAACTGTTTTATAAAACTGTTAAAGCTGTTCTGAAATGTTGCCTTATATTACAGTGATCTAACTTGGAAACTTGTTTGCCAGCACCAAATTAGTGACCTAATTGCTAAGCACCTTTCTCCATACTCGGTGCATTTAAGTTAAAGTTCACACCAGTAAGCTCGGTGGGACTGAGGTCAGATCTTCTAATAATTCATGGAAAATCTTAGGCTCTTAGCTGAACCCCATAACTAATTTTCGAAGTGGAGGACCCAACATAATTTAGCAGCCACCAAGTATAATACCATCTAACCAGTTACATTATGAGATTATTAAGAGTTATACTTCCTCTGAGGCTGTAGGCATAGATAAATAGATGATTTATGTTTCCATAGGCCAGAGCTCAGATACTAATTTCAGGGATTAAAAATTAAAACATAATAAGGAAGGAACAAATGAGAGAATGAAATGCAGAAGTTTATTCCACATGTAGGAAATGTTACGAATAGAAAAGTTTCAGGATATAATATCTGGGCATTAAATAGGATAGCTAATCCTTGTTTTTCTCTATTAGCTGTCAATTGCCTATAATTACGATTGTAATATCTCCTCTTTGTAAATATATATATATGAGTGCCTGGCCAGATCAAGGTCATGGCTTCAGCACATTCTTTTCTCTTAACCACATAACATGGTATCTAGGGCCAATGACTTCTGAAGGTCTCCTACAGCTTTTCTAGTTCTTCCCCTCTCCTTCATTTTTTCTTCATCTTTTTTTCGCCTATCAATTACCTACAATATTTGGGCTGATTGGTTGATCCTATCACCGTCTCTTCCCCCTTTCTTCTCTCTCTGGTGCGCAGCCTCGACATTGGCTGCTGGTTCATGTCTTGAGGTGATCCAGAGGGGATCACAGCTATTGTAGGGGTGAGCCAGGGGTGTCTCACGGTTGAACGGAGCTGCGCAACACTCTGTTGCTGTTTCAGTTGACTATTGGTCTCTGGGCCTTCTGCTTTATTACTGCCATCGGTACTCTGTTCTGGGCGGTGGTGCAAAGCAAATCTTGTTGATTGGTGTAGGTGGTTGTGCAGCTCAGTTTGGATAGACGTGATTAGTACGGTGATGGCGGATGACAAGAAAGTCGTGACTGAGGTTATCTCCCCCAATACAAGAATCACTGATAGAAAATTGAACAACACAAATTATGTTTTATGGAAAAGATTTGTTCAATGACACCTCTCTTGCAATGACCTGGGAACCCACCGCAGGAGACCGACACCAAAGAGAAGTGGATGAAGGATGATAGAGCACTAGATCAGGATGTGGGCCTAAACTCTGCAAGGCCCAGGGTCTGGAAGGTTTATGTCCGCAAGAGGAGAGGAATTGGGAGAGGCAAGGAATAGGGGGATGCTAAGCTGTCAAGTTGGTTAGGGGAGGCAGAATGAGAATATAGGGAAAGGAGGGAATAATGGGTAGTGAGTTATGCATATTGTTTTGTTGTTAGAAGGAGAAAATACTCTTTTCTCTTAGGAGCTCATGCTCTGGATTCGTGTAAGGAGCTCGGGCTCTATTTTCCCTGGTTTCTAATACAGTATTTCTTCATTTCTTCATTGTTCATTCTTTAAGCTCTATCAAAGGATGGCGACAAAATTCGTAATCAAATCTTGAACTCCATGGAATACCATATACAGGATCTAGTTGGGCACTGTAGTACGGTAAAAGAATTATGGACATATCTTGAATCTTTATGTGCTAGTAAACATAACTTGTTCCATGTTCATGAGTCTTTATGTGCTAGTAAACATAACTTGTTCCATGTTCATGAGCTGTTAACAGGTTTATATCAGGTAGCATAGAAAAGGAGAACTTTGCTTCAATATTATTTCGATGTCAACCGCATGTTTGAGGAAATGAAAACCTTGTATCCACTGACTGCTAACATTAAACAGATGCAAGAACAGTGAGAACAAATAATTGTACAATGTTTTTTGGCTAGATTAGATTTTGAGTATGAGGTGGCTCGCACCCAGCTTCTCACAGGCTCAGAACTTCCCGGAAAACTGTTTGAAGTGTTTTCTCAGCTAAAGATGCTGGAAAGGATGCTTCTGTAGGAGAACTTACTGCCTTAGTTAGCTCCACATCACGAACCGGCAATACTTGTGGTGGGAGGAGTGATACTAGAGGTGGCAGGGGTGGAGGTAGAGATGGTTCTCACACCGATCATCATTGTGGGGAACCTGGTCATATAAAGAAAAATTGTTGGAAACTACATGGGAAGCCATCATACTTTCCCACACCTAAATTTGCTAATGCTACACGCAAGAAGGTTTACTACCTACCCCTGCTACAACTCAATCAGAAGTTCCAGTCACTTTTGTCACCCTAGTTGATGAATATGCACGCCTCACTCAGTATTATGCTTCATAGCAGCCTGCAAAGCCTTCCAATGCTACCTTAGTTCAAATAGGTGATGCAAACCAAGAATGATGTCCAATTTAAGGCCAATTTGATTTTTTTATGAAAATTTTATTTTCATTAGTAATGAACCTGTTGACTTGTTTTGGCTATATCTTGCGCTACAGATCTCCAATTGGTGCATTCTTTGATGCGTTGGAAAGATAAGGAAATTATCTACAACTCATATTTCAAGCTTCTTGACCAGAATCGGCCTCTATCATGGTGAAAAATGGGATGGAAATTTAAGACGAATTCTTGGACGGAATTTTACTTGTATTTTGGGCTTTCTATTATGTTTCTTTTATATTTTGTTATTTTCAAGCCTAGAGTGTCTTTAATGTTCCAAATTCTAAGAGTTTCTTTTGGTTCAATTTATTTAGCTATTTAGTGGAATGGTTAATGCTTTTATTAGCCACTTAGGGAATAGTTATTTAGCTTACATCAATACCAATTAGTGGAGGCATTAATGTAAGCATTAGTGGGGCCTGCTAGGGTTAGGAGAGTCACCTTAGGCTAATTTGTGGTGACCTTTGGTTAGCACTACTACTCCCTAAACTCTATATATGTACACATCTATGATGAATGAAAAGACTTGGATGTTCAATTTGGATTTGTTCCAATTGTGAGAGTGTTTAGCCTCTCTTAGGTTCTTGAATGAGCCATAGATCTTATCAGAGTTTTCTCTTGTGGCGATCACTAACTTTGGTTTATCAATCAATCCTTGATTGTGGCACCAATCCATTTCTTATTTTCATCTCTCGTCTTAACCATTTTCCTTTGTTAGCTTCTCCTTTGTATCCATTCTCGTTACAAACATCAATTTGCAAGAATCTCTAATTTTGCAATTTTCTCTGTCTCAAATTTCTCATTCTCATATCTCAAGTTATACGTACTTTTTTTCAAATGATTCTTGAGTCTAAATTTTTTCGAGAAAGAGTTCTTTCACCTCGTTTTGGAATCACTCAATTTGATCTCTATTGAGATATGGATGCTTCCTAATCTTGTGCGAATTTCACTCAAGGAAAGATCCGAAAATCTTATGGTCCATTTTTGGATCATATCATTTGGTATCGAGCCATCCTTCCTAGAGTGATTTTATATCTTGTTCTAAGATTATTATTTTTTTCCCAAAAAAAAAAAAAAATTCTTCTTCCCACCACATATCATGACAACACTATTCCTTGAAATGGAAAGATTGCAAAGAGGAATGGAGGAGTTCAATAAGATGCTTGAAAAGCTAGGAGAAATAAAAAGGAGGAGGCATGGAGGAAGGAGATATGAGAGAAGAGATAGAGAAATTGAAAGGGAGAAAAAGGAGAACAAAAAAGGGTGAGCAAAAAGAGGAGAAAATGAAAAGACAAATAGAAAGTTTTGAAGCACATGTGAAGAAAAAGGTTGAAGACTCCAAAATAGAAAGTGAGGTAAACAAAATAAACGTGAATGATTGTTTTGATGCTATTCCTAATTCTTTGCCTAGTTGTGTTGATTCTCTTGTGAAGGAGATTGAGCTTGTTCCTCCAAAGGAAGCTTCCAAGACATGCACTGAAATTGAAGATGTTCCTCCAAAGGAAGCTTGCTGCACAATCAATGAAATTCCAAAGGAAGAATGTAAACCATCAATTGGAGTTGAATTGCAAGAGGAAGATAAGGAGATGAAGACGACTAGAGAGTGGCTTGCACTTAAAGCTGAGAATAAGTCTTCAAATTCACTTAGAAAGTCATGGGCCTATTACTCTAATAACTACTTCTAGATTCGCTTGTGGAATCAAATGTTGGGATTCTTCTACTTTGATTCATTTGTCTAACATTTCTCCCCTAGGTCATGAAGAAAAGAATAGTGAAGGCCAAACCAACAAAAGCAAAGAGAGAGAGAAAAATAGGGAGAAGAAAGAGAATGAAAAAGATATTGAGGAAAAAGTAGAGAGTCTCTTTATGAACAAAAGTGAGGTGGAAAAAGCATTATTTGAAGAGGCAAAGGTTGAAAGAAAGATTGAGAGTCTTCATATAAAAGAAAATAAGGAAGTTGAAGAAACAATTCTAAGAAAGGTGTCCCATGGATTCAAAAGAGTTGTGTTTGAACCTGGAGGATGAAGACAATTCCCAAAGGCAATAAATTCGAGGTCGAATTTCTTCAAGGGGGAGGAATGATGCAAACCAAGAATGATGTCCAATTTAAGGCCAATTTGATTTTTTTATGAAAATTTTATTTTCATTAGTAATGAACCTGTTGACTTGTTTTGGCTATATCTTGCGCTACGAGATCTCCAATTGGTGCATTTTTGATGCGTTGGAAAGATAAGGAAATTATCTACAACTCATATTTCAAGCTTCTTGACCAGAATCGGCCTCTATCATGGTGAAAAATGGGATGGAAATTTAAGACGAATTCTTTGAATTTTACTTGTATTTTGGGCTTTCTATTATGTTTCTTTTATATTTTGTTATTTTCAAGCCTAGAGTGTCTTTAATGTTCCAAATTCTAAGAGTTTCTTTTGGTTCAATTTATTTAGCTATTTAGTGGAATGGTTAATGCTTTTATTAGCCACTTAGGGAATAGTTATTTAGCTTACATCAATACCATAGTGGAGGCATTAATGTAAGCATTAGTGGGTCATTTGCTAGTGGTTAGGAGAGTCACCTTAGGCTAATTTGTGGTGACCTTTGGTTAGCACTACTACTCCCTAAACTCTATATATGTACACATCTATGATGAATGAAAAGAACTTGGATGTTCAATTTGGATTTGTTCCAATTGTGAGAGTGTTTAGCCTCTCTTAGGTTCTTGAATGAGCCATAGATCTTATCAAGAGTTTTCTCTTGTGGCGATCACTAACTTTGGTTTATCAATCAATCCTTGATTGTGGCACCAATCCATTTCTTATTTTCATCTCTCGTCTTAACCATTTTCCTTTGTTATTTTCGCTTCTCCTTTGTATCCATTCGTTACAAACATCAATTTGCAAGAATCTCTAATTTCGCAATTTTTCTCAGTTTTTGTCTCAAAATTCTCATATCTCAAGTTATACGTATTTTTTTTCGGTGATTCTTGAGTCTAAATCGTTTTTCAGAAAGAGTTCTTTCACCTCGTTTTGGAATCACTCAATTCTGATCTCTATAACGTGAGATATGGATGCTTCCTAATCTTGTGCGAATTTCACTCAAGGAAAGATCCGAAAATCTTATGGTCCATTTTTGGATCATATCAATAGGTAACCCCACTGCTTGCCTTTCCACTGCCTCTCGTGGCCGGGTCATTGTTTTGAATGAGGCAATGTGTATCTTATCCAACTTCGTTCCTTCATCCAATTTCTCTCATGTTACTTTAACAGATGGTTCCACTTCTCATATTACGAGAAGTGGTACTACACAACCCACTAGTTCCTTGTCTCTTACCTTTGTACTTTGTTTGCCTAAATTTCCTTTTAATCTTCTCTCAATTTGCCAAATTACAAAAGCTCTTAATTGTGGTGTTTATTTTTTTCCTAGTTATTGTGTTTTTCAGGATCTTGGTACGAAGAAGAATATGGGCAGTGGTCGTGAATCAGATGGATTGTACATGCTAGATAGACCTAGTGATGTTGTGCCACATCCAATTGCATGCACTAGTGGGGTTGTTTTGTCTCTTCACCAACTTCATTGTCGCTTTGGTCATCCTTCTCTTCCGGCCTTGAAGATACTTTGTCCAAGTCTGAAGTTTATGTCTACCTTAGACTGTGAATCTTGTCAATTGGCCAAACATCGTAGGACTTCCTATTTCCCTAGAGAAAATAAGCGAGTTGTGTCCCTATTTGACATTGTACACTCAGATATTTGGGGTCCTTGTCCAGTCATTTCAAAATCTGGTTTTCGTTATTTTGTGACTTACATTGATGACTTTTCCCAAGTTACTTGGTTATATTTCATGAAGCATAGGTCTGAGTTATTTTCCATCTTTTCTGGTTTTTGTGTTGAAATTCAAACACAGTTTAACTCTATCATTCGTGTTTTACGGAGCAATAATGCTAAAGAATATTTCTGTGCTCCATTCTCTACTTGTTTGTCTCAACACAGCATATTTCATCAATCCTCATGTGTTTCGACCACTCAACAAAATGGGGTTGCCGAGAGAAAAAGTAGACATCTCTTAGAAACAACAAGAGCACTTTTGTTCCATATGAAAGTTCCTAAGGTGCTTTGGGCAGGTGTCGTTGCTACAACATATCATTTGATTAATCGTATGCCCTCTGTTGTTTTGAATGATAAGATCCCTTACTCAACTTTATTTCCCACTTGTCCTTTGTTTCCTTTACCTCGTCGCATATTTGGTTGCACTTGTTTTGTTCAGAATGTTTGTCCTCAAATCTCTAAACTTGATCCTAAATCCTTGAAATGTATATTTCTTGGCTACTCTCATTCCCAAAAGGGCTACCGTTGCTTTTCTCCTGATCTCAGACGATACTTGGTATCTACTACCGTTACCTTCTTTGAGTCCACACCCTTCTTTACTAGTGGTCATCAGTGTTATCAGAATCGTTCGAATCGTGATTCGATTCGTACGATTCGTCACGATTCTCCCTCCCAACCATATAGATCGCTTGTTGTATCGTTTTCGTCTCAGAGACGGGTTGCGCAGAGCAGAACGGGTCGCGAAGAGCAGCAGAACGTGACCGTGTCGCGAAGAACAGCAGAATGGGTCGCGAAGAGGAAACAAGTCGCACAAAGAAACGGGTCGCACAAACGGGTAGCGTGACCCAGTTATGAAAAATCCCATTTTTAAGTTTTTTTTTTGCAATTTTTTTTATGGGCAGGGAGGGAAAGTGCCGAATCTTTCCCTCCCATCAATCCCAAACAATAATATTAAAGAAAGATTGACCTAAAATTGGTCCCCACTTTCAGCCTCTCTCTCCCACATTTTGTCACTTTGTTCTTTACTCCTTTTCTCCCCCAGCCTCACTAGTCTCTTAAGTGCTACTGCTCAAGATTATGTATTAGGTTTATATTAGTTTATATTCAATTTATTGGCTATGTAGTGAGTTATTTGACTTCAAAATACTAATATCTAGATTTTTTTTATATTTCTTCATGTGAAAATACATTTTATACTATTTTTAATTATTAGTCATGAATCTTACGATTCATGATACGATTCGATTTACGATTCGGAAAATAAGTCTTCCGATTCACGATTCGAATCCTAATTTGACAACCTTGGTGGCCATTCTACAGCTCCATCACTTACATCTCCTATTCCATCTATCATTGCTTTTGATGATGATTTTCTTGTCTATACTATTACTTCTGAAGCCTCACAGATGCATGCTAGGCCACCAATCACACAGGTGTATACTAGGCGACCGCACCCCCTGACTTGGTTGCTTCCACTACACCTGACTTTCAGCCTCTACCTATGGCTTCTTCGGCTCAAGATCCAGCACCTTCTTCATCAGATCTTGATCTTCCAATTGCTCTTAGGAAAGGTAAACGGTCCTGTACTTACCTTATCTCTTCCTTTGTCCATTATAATGCCTTGTCTCCTTCTTCCCAATCCTTTGTTGCCTCTTTAGATAGTGTTGTTGTACCTAAAACTATTGTTGAAGCATTGCTCTCATCCTGGCTGGCGTGCTTCAATGGAAGAGGAGATGAGTGCCCTTGATCATAACCACACTTTTGGGACTTGATTTCCTTGCCTCCTAGAAAGAAAGCAATTGGCTGTAAATGGGTGTTTGCTGTCAAAATGCATCCAAATGGTTCCATTGCTCGATTAAAAGCAAGGTTAGTTGCTAAGGGATATGCCCAAGTCTATGGTATGGATTACTCTGAAAACTGCTCCCCTATTGCTAAGCTCACATAAGTGAGGTTGTTTATTTCCTTGGCTACTTCTAATGGTTAGCATCTTCATCAACTTGATGTTAAGAATGCGTTCCTGCATGGTGATCTTCAAGAGGAGGTGTATATAGAGCAACCACCTGGGTTTGTTGCTCAGGGGGAGTTAGGTACAGTGTGTAGACTGCGTAAATCCTTGTATGGGCTAAAATAGTCCCCGAGAGCTTGGTTTGGGAGATTTAGTGAAGTGGCAATCAAATTTGGGTTACAACGGAAAGCATATTTAGACAAGCTAGTTTTGGATGCATCCTTCTAGTAGTCTATGTTAGCGATATTGTCATTACCGGTAATGATGATGTGGGAATTGTTGCACTCAAGAGATTTCTTCAGAATCAGTTCCAAACAAAAGACTTGGGTGCTCTTATGTATTTTCTTGGGATTGAAGTCCTGAGGAGCAACAAGGGGATCTTTTTATCTCATAGAAAATATGTTCTTGACTTGTTAGAAGAAAGTGGGTTGTTGGCAGCAAAGCCATGTGACACTTTATTGATGCCAAACATAAAATTAACAGCAGATGATGGAGAATTATTAATAGATCCTGAGAGGTATAGGAGAATTGTTGGGAAACTCAACTACCTTACAGTGACCAGGTCATACATTGCATTCTCTGTTAGTATTGTTAGCCAGTTTATGTCTTCACCAAGGAGTGCCCCATTGGGACATTGTTATTCACCTTCTAAAGTATCTCAAGGGTTCACCTGGGTGTGGGATTCGATACCAAAATCATGGGCATTGTAAGGTGGAAGCTTTCTCAGATGCTGATTAGGCAAGCTCTCTAGATGATAGAAAATCCACTACTGGGTACTGTGTTTTTGTTGGGGGAAATCTAATTGCATGGGAAAACAAGAAACAAGGAGTAATGGCTTGATCTAGTGCTGAGTCTGAGTACAGAGCAATGGCATAAGTTACATGTGAACTTACATGGGTTTATCATCTTCTAGGAGAAATTGGTGCGACTAGCTCTTGCCCTATGCAGCTATAGTGTAATAACCAAGCAGCAAAACACATTGCTAACAACCCAATCTTCCATGAGCGCACCAAGCATATAGAAGTTGATTATCACTTCATTCGAGAAAAACTACAACAAAAGTTAATCTCACTAAGGCATGTTTGAAGTGGAGAACAACTAGTTGATGTGTTCACCAAAGCTCTACTTGGGAATAAGGTCACTCAAATTTGTAACAAGATAGCGCATGATTGACATCTATGCTCCATCTTGAGGGAGAGTATTACGGATAGCTAAGTTTCAGGATATAATATTTAGGCATTAAATAGGATAACTAACTCTTAGGACAGAATATATGGTCATTAAGTTAGAATATTGGGGCAATCATTTTGTTTCCTTGTTTTTCTCTATTAGCTGTCAATTGCCTATAATTATGATTGTTGTTGGAATCCGTGTGGATCCATATGGATCCATGAGGAGTTGAATTTGTTGTCAGTCACATGTGATATTCCTTGGGATTCACATGTGATATTTTGTTGAAATATATGTAATTTATTTATTTGTATATCAAATTAGTTGTATGATTAGAATAATTGCTGCTATAGTCAAAGACAAACTGTTGTAGCAGCTGCAAAGGCTGCATTGTCAGAATAGGTTGCAGCTTTGTTAGAATATGCTGGCTAGGCTAAATAGGCTAGCTAAAATCCCTCCAATCAAGGGATTTTGATTGTACATTGATCATTATAAATTCATCTGTGAGTCTTCCACTCAAGCCAATTCAGATTTTATTTCACATGGTATCAGAGCAGTTCCGATCAGGGACTGCTCCTGGTTTCTGTTGAAACACCTAAACTGGTTGGCCTTCATTGTCAACAGTTCTCGGCCTTCATTGCCGTTTATCCTCTGATTGGCCTTCATTGCCATTTATCCTCTGATTGGCTTTCATTGCCAATCATTTCTCCAGAAGCTGCCACCAAAGAAGCTACCACCAGAGAAGCCTTCATTGCCATTCCCTGTTTTTCTCTCATCTCTAATTTATGCCATAGCACTAATTTCTGGTTTCTCCAATTTTGTGCCGCAGCACAACTCAATTTTGTGCGTGTGAAGTGCATGAACAGTGCCATAAATCCATAAATCGTGGGATTTGTTTTTCCAACTGTAGTCGATCATTTTTTTTTTTTTTGGTGTTGAATATGTCACACGAAGAGAACAAATCTGAGTCCACCACTCTCAACCAGGAAGAAATAAATAGGATGAGAGCTTTCCTTACCTGCCTTATGAAGCCTTCAGGTACTTGTTCTCTAGCCTATTCAGGTAAGCTTCCATTTTCTGTTGGATTAAATACTTCAGATATAACCTTTAGTAACTCTTGGATCATGGACTCCGAAGCCACTAACCACATGACTCACTCATCCAAATGGTTTTCAACATACACCCCATGTCCTAGTAATAGGAAAATAGCCACAGGCAATGGGTCCTTAACAACAGTAGCAAGAATAGGAGATGTCGAAATAAGCCCATCGTTGACCTTGAGAAATGTTTTCCATGTCCCTAAATTATCTACCAATCTTGTCTCCATACACAAACTTACACAAGATTTATGTTGTAGTGTGATTTTTCACAACAATTATTGTGTATTTCAAGACAAGGATTCGAGGAGGACGATTGGACATGCTAGGGAAAAGGACAGCCTCTACTATCTTGAGATACCAAGTCAATCTACAATACTCAAGAGGGAAATACCAAGTTCCTTTATGTCAGAATCTGTCCTATCAAACAAAGAGAAGATCTTACTTCATCATTCTCGTTTGGGGCATCCATCATTTATGATCATTAAGGTTTTGTTTCCCTCTTTGTTTACAAATCTGAGTGTTGAGAGTTTTCACTATGAAGTGTGTGAATTTGCCAAACACAAGCATGTATCTTTTCCAATCAGTAATAAAAGAAGTTTTGTTCCTTTCTATGTTATCCATAGTGATATTTGGGGCCCATCTTCTGTCCCTAACATTTCTGGGGCAAGATGGTTTGTCATTTTTATTGATGATTGTACTTGTGTCACCTGACTTTTCTTACTTAAACATAAGTCTGATGTTAGTACCATTTTTCCCAATTTCTGCTCCATGATAAAAAATCAATTTGGAATCAGTATCAAAAGGCTTAGGACAGATAATGCCAAAGATTACTTCAATCAAACACTCATTCCTTTTTTTCAAAAAGAGGGAATTGTCCATGAATCATCATGTGTTAAGACCCCACAGCAAAATGGGGTAGCTGAAAGGAAGAATGTTCACCTTCTTGAAAAGACCCGAGCCCTCTTATTTCAAAACCATATATCCAAAACTTTTTGGGGAGAAGCTGTCCTTACAACAACCCATCTTATAAACAGATTGCCCTCTTGAATTTTGGACTTCAAGAGTCCTATGGACATCCTCTCATCCTTCTATCCAAACCTAAAGACCACAAATAACCTTATTCCTAGAATTTTTGGCTGTACAACCTTTGTCCATGTCCATGGTCCAAACAGGGGAAAATTAGATCCAAGGGCTCTAAAGTGTGTTTTTGTGGGCTATTCCTCAACTCAGAAAGGATATAAGTGTTACCACCCTCCATCAAAGAAAGTCTATGTCTTGGTGGATGTCACCTTCAATGAACAAGAAACTTATTTCACCAATCCTTATCTTCAGGGGGAGAATTCAATACAGGAAGATAAGGAAAACTTTTTGGATTTGACTCTGGATCTACCTTCTACTTCCATAGCAAAACCTAAACCTGAATCCATGTACGAAATTTCACCTCCTCCACCTCCTCAGTCTCCCAGTTTGTCCCCTGTCCTCTATCCAAATCCTGTGTCTCACTCAACTCTTGGAAATAGGAGGTTTGACAAGGTATTCACAAGGAGGAACGTGGCCGTCCCAAAACTTACGCAGGCTCAAGAGTCTAACTTGAATTCTTTGAATGAGGTAACAATTTCTAACTCTCCACTACAAGATGAATCTAAATTTCAGGAAGAAGATGATGACCTGAACCTACCAATTGCTGTTAGGAAAGGTACCTGAGAGTGCACTAAACGCCCTTTATATCCTCTTGCAAATTTTTTGTCCTTTAAAAATTTCTCACCATCTCATAGAGCCTTTCTTGTAAGCCTAAACTCCATCGCTATCCCTACCAAATTATCTGAAGCATTGTCTAATGAAAAATGGAAGCAAGCCATGAATATGGAAATGGAGGCTTTAGAAAGGAATCCGACCTGGGAATTAGTAGAATTACCAGCAGGAAAAAACTCAGTGGGCTGCAAGTGGGTATATACGGTGAAGTATAAAGCTGATGGGTCTATTGAAAGATACAAGCCTCGATTAGTAGCCAAAGGATATACACAGACCTATGGGATTGACTACCTAGAGACCTTTGCCCCTGTTGCCAAAATGAATACAATAAGGGTCCTGTTGGCAATTGCTGCTAACTGCAGCTGGGAGTTACAACAGTTTGACGTGAAGAATGCATTCTTGCATGGAGAATTACAGGAGGAGATTTATATGGATATTCCACTAGGTTATGATAAGAACATGATCGCTCATGACTTTGTGTGTAAATTGCGAAAGAATTTGTATGGCCTCAAGCAATCACCCCGGGCATGGTTTGGAAGATTTGCAAAAGTTATGTTGACTATGGGATACAAACAAAGCCAAACTCTCCAATAGGGGGAGTTACCATTCTTTTGGTATATGTTGATGACATAATAGTGACCGGTAATGATGATAGAGAGAAACAAGTTTTGAGCCAGCACTTGGCCAAAGAATTTGAGATCAAGGCTTTGGGAAGATTGAAGTACTTCCTTGGAATTGAAGTTGCTCACTCTAGAAAGGGAATTTTCATCTCTCAACAAACATACATCACAGATCTTCTCAAGGAAACAGGCAAGACAGCATGTAAGCCGGCAAGTACTCCCATAGATCCTAATCTAAAGCTTGGAGTTGCGAAGAGGATTTTGCATGAGTAGATAGGGAAATGTATCAAAGGTTGGTGGGAAGACTAATTTATCTTTCTCATACAAGACCGGACATCGCATATGCAGTGAGTGCTATCAGCCAGTTCACGCACAGTCCAAAGGAGACCCATTTGCAAGCTGCCCACAGGGTACTTCGGTACCTTAAAGGAACACCAGGAAAAGGTATCCTATTTAGAAGGAATGGAGGATTGATACTTGAAGCCTATACTGATGCTAACTATCTGGTTCCATTGTGGATGAGAAGATCAACTTGTGTTCTTGTACTTTTCTTGGTGGAAACCTTGTAGCTTGGAGAAGTAAGAAACAAAATGTAGTAGCTCGGTCTAGTGCTGAAGCAGAATTTCGAGCAATGGCTCAGGGTGTGTGAACTACTTTGGTTAAAGATCATTCTAGAAGATTTAAAGATTAAGTGGGATGGTCCTATGAGGCTCTACTGTGACAATAAATCAGCAATCAGCATAGCCCACAATCCGGTTCAACATGATCGAACTAAACACATTGAGGTGGATAGGCATTTCATCAAGGAGAAACTTGACACTGGTGTGATATGCACCCCATATGTGCCCACTCAAGGACAACTTGCAGACGTCCTCACCAAGGGATTAAGTAGCTTCTCATTTGAAAGAATCATATCCAAGCTAGGAATGGAAAATACCTACTCACCAACTTGAGGGGGAGTGTTGGAATCCGTGTGGATCCATATGGATCCATGAGGAGTTGAATTTGTTGTCAGTCACATGTGATATTCCTTGGGATTCACATGTGATATTTTGTTGAAATATATGTGTTAAGAGTAGATATTATATATGTGCTTTATTTTGTATTGCAAGCCCATGTAATGCTAGCCCATTTAGTGCTAGCCCATCTTACATATATATATATATACACACACAACCTGTACCTAGAGTGTACAGTTTTCCATTCTCCTATTCTCATCACATGGTATCAGAGCTAGGTTGTAATTTTTTTTTCCTTCCTTCCTCTCTCGGCCTTTCGACCTTCCATTCAAAAAAAAAAAAAAAAAATAGAAACAAAAACAGAGGGCGTTTTTCGAAACACGTCCGTTCAAATCTAGGGCGACCAATGGTGGCCGCCGCGTAGCTCAACTTTCGACCGGCAGGGAATGCGGTGTGTGAGGCCGTCCGGCGTCGGGGAGGGCCGGTGGCGGTGGGTCTTTGCCGCGACGCAGACGCACGCTGTTTGGGTGCCCTGCTCGTGCGTATCTCGCAGGCTCGACTCGTTGGGGAACACCCAGCTCTCGTGGGTGATTGGTGTGGCCGTCGACCGCCACAGAGGGGTGCAACCGGCGGTTGGTGGTGGTCTGCCGGCGCTCAGAGGTCCGGCGACGACTCCGACGAGGTGTTTTTGGGGTTTTTCGTGCTGTTTTCTTTCGTTTTTTGGGCTGTTCTGTTCTATATTGGCGAAATCGGCGTCCATTGTGGTCTTCCAAGTTCATTTGGTGTGTTGTTCGTGCTCCTTTCCCTCCTTCTAGGTTGATTCGTGGTGGTAGCCGCCATGGGTGACGCACATTCTGAGATTCTAGGTACGGGCAGCAAGAGTGGCGCTGCCGACACCACTTCTGCTCATGTTCTGGCTGAGGTGATTCCCCTCCAACATTAAAATTACTGATCGTAAGCTTGATGGTGATGGTTCTAACTATCCTCAGTGGAAGAAGGCTATTCTAATGTACTTGAAAGGTCACAGGAAGGAAGACCATCTCACCAACGATTGTCCGCAGGATGAAGCAACTAAGGACTTGTGGATTCGAGAGGATATGCGATTGTATTCACTGATTCAGCGGACCTTGGATCCTCGGGTTGATGATATTACCACCCATTGCACCACTGTTAAGGAATTATGGCAGTACCTTCACTCTTTGTTCTCAGGTGCCGATGATTTATCCCTCCTATATACGAAGACACAGGATCTATATCGTGCCAATCAGAAGGATGAATCTCTTAGTGATTATTATACAGGCTTCAAACGCTTATTTGAGGAATTGAACACATTGTTACCTATCACTTCGGATGTGCACGAGATGCAGGCTCAGCGGGAGCAATTGGCAGTGATGTGTTTTTTGTCAGGGCTGCGTGGTGAATTTGGTGCTGCCCGGTCTCAGATTTTGACCGGTTCTGGTACCTTGACCCTGAAAGATGTATACTCTCGCCTCCTTCGAGTTGCTCGTGAGCTTTCTAAGTCCCATCCCTTAGCTGCGAGCGAGGCTTCTGCTTTGGTGAGTTCTAGTTCTCGTTGGGACAGTTCCCGTGGTGGTCGTGGTGGTACTCGTGGTGGACGAGTTGGTGGTCGTGATACTGGAGATCCACGGGGTAGTGGCGGTGGCGGACGGGATCTTGGGGAACCACTTATTTGTCGCTCTTGTAAGGAGCCTGGTCATATTAAGCGGAACTGTTAGAAACTTCAGCAGAAAAATCAGTCTAATCAGCACCGTTTTGCTCATATTGCTACTGATGACGGCATTCCTCCCAGCACCCTATCCGTCAGGTCTGTTATGATGACAACAGACGAGTTTGCTCAGTACACTCAGTTTCAAGCCTCTCGGTCCGTTCCACCATCTCCTTCTGTCGCCTCTGTTGCTCATACAGGTAATCCTACTGCGTGTTTATCCTCACTTTCCCGCAACTGGGTCATTGATTCAGGAGCTTCCGACCACATGAGGCGAGACATGTGTACTCTTACATCCTTTACCCCCCCCCTCATCTTCCTAGTGTTACTTTAGCTGACGGTTCCACTGCTCCCTGTCATTGGGAGTGGTACTGCGTCTCCCACCTCTACCCTTACTCTTTCTCGAGTTTTATGTTTGAATCAATTTCCCTTTAATTTACTTTCTGTTAGTCAGATTACTCGATCACTTAATTGTAGTATTCACTTTTTCCCTGATTATTGTGTCTTTCAGGAACTTGGGACGAAGAGGGTGATTGGTAGAGGTCGTCAGCAACACGGCTTGTACATCCTTGAGTGCCGTCCAGATAAAGAACCGATGCTTGTTGCTTGTTCGGGTGTGATTGATCCTCTCCATCTTCATTGTCGTCTGGGTCATCCGTCTCTACAGTCGTTAAAGAAGTTGTGTGCTAGTTTGAGTCGTCTATCTATTTTAGGATGTCAGTCGTGTCAGTTGGCTAAACACCATAGGAGTACTTATCCCTCACGAGTCAATAAGCGGGTTGCGTCCCCATTTGAATTAGTTCATTCTGATATTTGGGGTCCATGTCAAATTACTTCTAAGTCTGATTTTCGATATTTTGTAACTTTTGTGGATGATTTTTCAAGA
Organism: Ormosia semicastrata; assembly: GCA_029884595.1. NCBI lineage: Eukaryota > Viridiplantae > Streptophyta > Magnoliopsida > Fabales > Fabaceae > Ormosia > Ormosia semicastrata. The sequence goes on from JAQQTO010000041.1 coordinate 12,351,701, forward strand.
ATGACTTGGTTATATTTTATGAAATCTCGTTCTGAATTATTCTCTATATTTACTGCTTTCTGCTCTGAAATTAAAACACAATTTAGCATCTCTGTGCGTGTTCTTCGAAGTGATAATGCTAAAGAATATTTCTCTCATGAGTTCACTTCCTATATGATTCAACAGGGGATGGTCCACCAATCCTCTTGTGTTGTTACTCCTCAGCAGAATGGGATTGCTGAACGTAAAAATAGGCATCTTTTGGAAGTTGCTCGGTGCTTGTTGCTTCATATGTCTGTTCCTAAAGTATTTTGGGTGATGCCATTTCTCTTACTGTTTTCTAATTAATCGGATGCCATCTTCTGTCCTACAGGGTCAAGTTCCTTATTCTGTACTTTGTCCTTCTCAATCCCTGTTTCCCCTACCTCCTCGTATTTTTGGTTGTCAATGTTTTGTGCAGGATGTTCGGCCTCAACTTTTCAAACTACATCCTCGCTCACTTAAGTGTGTCTTTTTGGGTTATCCTCGCCATCAGAAAAGGTACAGATGCTTCTTACCAAGATATTCACTTTTACACATTTTTCATTTATGTTTCAGATGATTCCACAAAAAAGAGTGATGCAGAGGTTAGGGTTGCAAAGTTATCACTTATCAATATGGAAGCAGAAACAAGTATAAGAGTTAGGACCGCACTATGCACTTAATGAAGAAAAAATCCTTGCATAGATATTAGACAGTGACACAATATAAGGTAAGTTCAAGATATGATTCATGCCATAGCATCTCATTATCACATGTTAAAGACTAAAGTTGAAATTACTCCACATATCATAGCAGCTTATATCCAAGAAGCTAAACCCAATTCAAGCCTCTACTGCTAGGAATATTGTTTACTCTGCATAACCAGCTACACCTTTGAAGTTTGAAGAAGTAAAGTTGAAGAGAAACACATTAAATCAAAGAAAATTAGGAAACTTTATTATTTTTGCTCCTCTCTGATTCATTATATGATTACAACAGCTAATCCCTGTCTTATGCATCACATCTATGCAAACATGTAGCCACAAAGACCAAATTGATTCTGTCTTATGCATCACACCTATGCAAACATGTAGCCACAAAGACCAAATTGATTCCTACTTCATTGTTTCTACAAATTCATACAAACCTTTCACTGATTCTTTTATATCTTCTGCCAAAACTTCAAATCCTTTGTGCTGAAATTCAGGAGATGGAAAAATAGACTCTGTAACTTCAATTCATAATTCTATTGTACAGGAGCTGACAACTCTTGGTGTCTAATGCTTGAACAAAAAAGTTTTCATGGCACGTATCTAATCCTACAATTGAGCTATTACTGGGGCCAATCCTTTTCCTTCAGTAATTGTAAACGTGAAAAATTAAAGTGAGAGAAATAAAGTGCCTATAGGAGTCATGCTTTCATTTTAGGAAGAAGCTATCTATCCTAATTCCATTGTAGGCTCGCAAATAATTTTATAATTGACAATTTTTAAGTGCAAAAGGAGGGGTTGGAAGGAGGGGTAGAAAGGTTGATCTTTTATTTGGGTGACTGGGTCATTCTACCCAAGAATGAATCAATTATAAGACTCACATCAAGGGATATGCTATTCCAAATCCAATATGATATGATAAATAAATCAAATCCATAGTTAACTTGAAGGGTCAGAGGCATTGTGCTCATACAAAGAAACTTTCAAAAGTACTACAGATAGGTCTTGCTAAGTTCACTAGATTACGACACAAAAATACTAACTTTCTAAAATCTACATAAATTGGGCTTATCAAGTAGAGTAAGTCTAGCCATACAAACTCTTCCTCTCACAAAAACTCACCTCTTCTCCGCCATGACCAGATTAGCTCTGGATTTGTACCAGAGCCCCATCCCATCAACACTTTTTCTGCAGAAACCCACAGGAAATCCAATGGCTTTACACTTAACAGTGATTGGAACTACAAAGACCCTACACATCTACCAGCCCTTGTTCACTATTTGAGTTAAAATCTTTTAAGGCATTCATTTATTATGCATACAGAGTCTAGTGTTTCAATTCAATAGGGATCAATACATGTCTAATCTATCAAAGCAAAACCTACTAAGATTTCGAAAGGAAACAACAAAATGAATATGAAAGAAGAACAACATATTAATGGAGAATTTATAGCAGGTCAATGTTGCTGTGCTGACTCCTCAATATAAGATTCTACAAATCAGTTTGAAAATTGCATTGAAAAATTAATGATACAATTACAACACAGTTCACATCTTTTTTTTTAAAGCAAACAATATTCATTAACATACCATTACCAATCTCCAATTTTGAACTCTTCCATAACTGTAAGCAAAGATCACACAATCAATTCAAGGCAAAGCATTGAGCCTCCCTTCGAACACGAATCCCCGGTACATCCCATCGCAATTTCCAGGCAAGTTTTCGACCCACCGCCACTCCTCTCCTCCTCCTTTCCCGCCATTGCACCGGTCCCACAGTGCCAATTTGCCGATCCTCTTCGCCGAGAAGCAAACCCTATCACCGCCACCGAACACCTTGAACTTGCTAGACTCCTGGAAACACTGGAAAAACTCCGGCGGCATCCTCCCGGCCTCGTCCCACTCCATCGAATCAAGATCGAGCCGCAGGATAAGGATTGTCGAGCATGGCGAGTTCAGCGAGAACGACGACTTCAACCCTCCGACCATCAGGATCCGGTTCCCGGAGCCCCGGACCAGCCGCGGCCGCTTCAGGATGTCGAACACGTCGCCCCACTCCTGCCGCTCCACCCGGCTCCACCTCTGCGACCTCGCCGGCGGCGCCGCGGTTCCGGCGAGGTCGCAATGGAAGAGCTTCCACTGGCTGCGCCAAGGGGAGCCGACGTCGCAGAGGGCGAAGGCGGAGTCTCCGACGAGGACGGGGCTACGTGGCTTGGAGGGGAGGTTGGAGGAGAATTTGAGCCAGTGGTTAACGGCGTCGCCGGAAAAATAGAGGGCGGCAAGTTCAGTGAGGACCATGACTCGGTTTGACGAGTTAACCGAGTCGACGAGGACCGAGCCGTGGCGGGACCAAGCGGAACCGAGGTGCGGGAGGACGCGGAATTGGCGGGTTAAGGGGTTGCAGGCGATAAGTGACTTTGACTGGGTTGACTCGGGCGAGTTGGGTGAGTTGAGTGACTCGGGCGAGTTGGGGGACTCGGCCCAGAGGTAAAGGAGGCCGAGGGAGGAAGCGACGGGGAGGGGGGAGTGGAAAGGGAGGAAGTCGAGGGGGAAGTGGAGCCAGAGATTGAGGGAAGGGTCGAAGAGGTGGAGGGAGGAAGGGTGAGGGTTGTGGTGGTGATGGTGGTGGTGGTGGTTGTGGAGGCGGTGCTGGGGTAGGCGGAGGGCGAGGAGGTGGAGGGGAGGGTGGGTGGTGGAGAGGAGGTGGATAAAGGAAGGGGTGGTGAGGAGGTGGTGGAAGAACTTGGAGAGGGAGCGGCAGATGATGACCTGGCGGAGTGGGAGGGAGGAGAAGATATGGTGGAGTGTGTCGTGTGGGAGGCGGTAGATCGATGGGTCCTCCTCCATTCTGGCGGTGGTTGGTGGTGGAGGTGGTTGTCAAGTCAAATGGGTAATGGGAAGTGGCAACTCTGATTCTATGCTCTGATTTTTCAACTTTTCAAAGCTGTGGACTTTTGAAGTAGTGCATCTTCTCCTTCACTTCTGTTTGGTTATATCTGAATCAATCTCTCACAGTCCCACTCCCACCTTCCTTGTTTTTTTTACTACTTTCCAATATATTAGCCTTCTTGGTTAATTTTATTTATTTATAGGTGAGATGTTAATAGGTAACATATACTTATAATTATGTGTATGTAAACTTTATTCGTAGTTTTTACTTTTTTAATTAAAGTAAAGAGTCTTTCAATATCCTAACTTTAAATATATGGTCTAGTAAATAATAAGGATTGAATTTTTAACCAGTTTAAATTATTATATGTGCGTGGATATCTGAATCTCTCGACAGTCCCACTTTCCGTTTTTTTTTTCACCTCTTTCCAATTGGTTAATTACTTATTTATAATAAGGGTGAAATATTAATATAACTTTTAATTATGTGTTTGCTTATTGTTTTTAAGCAAAGACTATTTAATACCCTGACTTTAAATTTATGCTCTAGTTATAATAACCATTGAGTTTTAACCAAATAATTATATATGACTTAAATAATTTATATTTTCTTTTTATCTTAAAAGTAAATTCATTCCATACTAAAATTAGATCTTAACAAATGACAAATAAGAAGTATTCTATAATGGTCCTGAAAAACTTTGAACCATCCATGCTCCCTGAAAATCATTTCCAATAATAGTAGGTCACTTACCATTTAATGTTTTTTAATAATTTTTATTATTTACCATTATTTATTATATTTGAATCCAAATACATAAGTATATTACATTTTAGTCCCTAAGTATATTGTTTCTGTCCCTCTTAAGGTTCAATCACCGCTCCTTTGTGCCTCTGAACCTGCAGCAAACCTCATAGCCAGACTCCACCTAAGTAACCATCTCAAACAGAGCAGCACAGAAATTGCGTCAAACCATCCCTAAACTCCATCACACCCAGTACCCACTGAAGCACCCCAAACCCAAAAGGCAGAACCATCTTCAAAACCACCATTGCGAGCCCCTGGGAGCTGCTGAACCCATCACCAGAAGCTTTCTCCATCGCAGCCAGACGCACCACCGGCCCCAGTAGCTACAAATTGCGTCTCAGCAGGCGCCCAACCCAACAGAGTCACCACCTAAACTCAACGATACCAACAAAACAAAAATCCATCTTTTGGTGCAAATAACTTTTCAAAGAACCCATGCTCACCGAAAAGTAAGTGCTAATTTAATACAAATCAGACACTAGTGGAATAATCCATGAACAGATGAACTCGTTGAAGCAAAACAAAGGAAGAGAAAAAAAAAAATAACATGGTTATGCAAAGTTTGACTGTATTTCAAATTTTTGATAAAAAGAAATAGACCTTGCACAAGCATAAACAAATGCAAACATACAAACTCAAGAATTTTGGCATGGTGGAGTTTATTCGAAAGATGCGATGATGGGGTGGGAGAATGAAATGGGGGTAAGGCCCATATGCTCCTGGAACAAAACAAACATGTCAGGGAACTTTATGCAAATTACTTGCAAATATTATGCTTTTATCACAAAAACAAAATTTATATTATAATTTTTAAAAGTTTATCTCCATCACTTCAACAAGTAGTAGATAGGACATCCCTACCTTTCATCTTTTAAATTATTTAATCAACGGCTTACATTGTTGGTCCATCTACAGTACTTAACATTTTAGGACCATGAGTGTAGGGTTTGTTTAATATAGACTTCAAAATATATATTCTATTGATAGATTAATAATAATAATAATAAAGTATTAATTTATTAATTAAAAAATTAAGAGTTAAAATTAATTATTTAAAATTTTTTAAATTTTAATTAGTAATTAAATTTATACACAATATTTTTTTATATAAATAATTATATATGTATAATATTTATAAATTTTAACTAATATTTATATACACCTAATTTTAGATATAAATCTTATTAAATGAAAATAATAATACATTTATGAATCCAAATATAATGAACGCATAATAACAATAACAAACTGCTTGAGGACATCGCCTGACAAATAAACACGTGTCACATGTGGACTCTCTAGCCGAGTACAAGAATTATTATTATTTCTAGTTGAAGAGTCAGCTACTGAATTACCACTACAATGAATAAAACAACTGTTTAAACCAAGAAGAAATACAAAAAATCTCTTGCAATATAGTCCCCATTGTAGGAGAAGTCTTTTTTATTCTCCTTGATGCAACGGTATACGGATTGCACGTCACCTTCCAGTATAATCCTACGATATCCAATCTCACAAGCAAACACGAGTTCTATCTAGGAGTGTAAATTAATTTGAATAATTTAATTAATTCTATCAATTTGAAATGAATTAATTAAATTAATTTGATTTAATTTAAATATATTGATTAATTAAGATAAAATTTAAACTAATTAAAATTTAATTAGTTCAGTTCTTGAATTTAAAATTTTAAAATCAAATCAAATTAAATTAAATCAAACTATTTATTATTTTAATTTATGCTATAATTTTTTCTGGCTATTACTTGTTGTTTTAATTTTTTGTAATATTTTCTCAGTTTCTAACTAGTAAAAGGTCGTCTTCATCCAACACAGAAGATCAAAAAACTTATCTGTCAAAATATTTGGTTATCTTTAAACCACCGTAGAAAGGTCAAGCTGTACAAACGGAAATTCATTCATCCAACGCATAAAGAGACACTAGTGTTTTAACTCTATTAATAATAATTAGTCATGGTCTGCATAATTACTAATTTTTTAACTTATTTCATCATTAGTTTCTTAAATAAGTTGATTAGATTATAAAATTAACTGTAGTTAATATTAGGCATAATATATATTGAAAAATTAAAAAATTAACAATTGTTTGGTGACATCCCTAGCTCATTTAGCAATTATCTGAGCTTAGAAAATTTGTTTTTAACAAAGAATATATTATCAAGTGTTATTCCAAAAACTCTTAGAAGGTGAGAGGCTTGGAAACTTTGATTCTTTTCGTCAATCAACTCTGGATCAATTCACTATTGAGCAAACTTTTGAACCTCTATTATAATGACTTAAAAGGAAGGCGAATTCACCAGTGGTAAAGTTTTTTTAAAATCTCTCTGCTATCCATTTAGAAGGCAATAAAAAATTTTCTCATGTTAGACATTACATCATCATAACCACAGTGATAGCATTGATACTATGTCAGACAATTTATTTGATACTATATATAAAGAACAGAAAAAGTGAAGGTAACAACAACAACATCATCTGAACTTGAAAGTTTGGAAATGATGAATTGAGTTTAAATGCTCTAATATTGACTTTAAAAACAATGAATTTCTGACTCTAATTTTATGTGTACTTAAGTAATAAGAGCTTGGAAGATTAGATTAAGGAGAAGATAAAGCATGCAAACAAAAATAAGTTGATTCTTTTAGAGATACTGAATATAGATATTGATGCTACTTGTGCATTTGATTACTTGCACAATGATAATGAAGTTTCTATTGTGTATTATGATTTGAAGTCCAACAACTTTCTCTTTGATGAAGATATGACTGCAAAAGTTGGAGAGTTTAGATTCGCTAGGTTGCTGATTTAAAGTTCAACTAATCAAGTCTTCATTAGTTCCACTCATATCCTTAGGGGTTCAATTAGTTACACATATACCTTTAGGTTAATAGCCTCACAACTTTCTCTTTAATTGAATAGTAGTAGTATACAACTTGCCAAGTTAAAAATCTTTTGATTTTTTTTTAATTTATTCAAATATAATTTCTTAATACAAATATCAATATGTTTCTTTATTCCCTCTTTATGAACTTTTAATACGCATTCGAAACATGAAATTATTATTAGTATTTAAATTAATAAGTTTGATTTCATTTTTTAGAATTTTTTCATAGGTTTATTTATTTTTTTTTTTTTGCTATAGAAAATTAATTATTTAACTAATTTTTGTGTTAAAAAAATGACTAACACAATCACCTGAACCAAATTAATCTATAAATATTCGATTTGATTTGATTTGAATTTGATTATAAAAAATATAAAAATCAAAACAAACTAAATTAATTAATTTTAATTAATTTAAATTTATTTTTCTTAACAATCGAATCAAACTATCCATTTACACCGTAGTTCTATCACACGCAGCTCATAGTTCTCCAATATGCTCGGACACCGATCCCATTCTTTTTGGGGGCATTTGATACGCATGAGAAGATAATGTTAGATTATATTAAAATAGTCTAATAATATAAAGTTTAATAAAATTTTTATATTATTTAATATTTAATATGATATAGTATGAAATATTGTGTTATATAATCTGGATGCTACATTTACACCACCAACCTAGGACCCAGATTATGCCAACAGTAGCCAAGAAATCAGCTGCAGTTGTGAACCGCCTAACACCCAAATTTCGCCGACACCTGTGAATCCCTAAGCACCGACAGTACCATATCCCTGTTGGGAACCGCCCTAAACTAGAACACACCCTGGTAGCAACCCAAAGCACCTTGAATCTCCGTGTTGCTCTACATCTGAAGCCAACATCTAAAACAACGACGACAAGACAAACTCCACGGAGTCACCTATCCTTCCCTTCCATTCCTCACCCTCAAGACCCTTAATTTCTTCCTCTGGTTTTGCTTCTTGCAATATCATTTCTCAACAATGGTCCTAATCTATTTCATTATTTATAGACATATTGGCATGCACATGTGGGTGAGTATCTAATTTGTTCTTAAGTTTTTGTATTCTATTGGGTCCAAGGCTTTAAGCAGTCAAATTTAGGGACTTAAGCCATCAAAGTCAAATTAGAACAATCATTTTCAATTTAGCATTGCTTTTGCATTCAACAAAGGTCGGTTTGGCCATGGAGGTGAAGGTAGAGGGTGGATGATGGAGGGTGAGTCAGAGCAGGATTTGCCACTGTCCCTTGTAAACCTAGATCCTGACAACTGACAAGGGATGCAAAGAAGAAGATTATGGGTGGATTTGAACATGAAGTTTAGTTCAGATAGAAAAAATAGATTAAGTGTCATTTTTAAATTAATTGGCAAAATTTGATTGGCAAGATAGGAAATGAGACATAGAGAGGGGACAGAAGATTTCTATCCTTGTCTATGATGCACCTGAAGGTTTGTGGTGCATGAATACCCGTAGATTTATTCATTTTAAAATCTATTGGTTAGGATGACAAACCGAAAACCTCTTGAAGAGGTAATCCTAAAGTCTTTTGAAGTTGTACATCTTTTCTTCTGTTTGGATATCTTCTTCTCCCATTCTCTTATGTTCCCATTACCAATTTGACTTCACAACCACCACCACCAACCACCATCAGAAGGGAGGAGGACCGATCTACTGCATGCCACATGACACACTCCAACAGATCTTCTTCTTCCTCCCACTTCGGCAGGTCATCATCTGTCGCTCCCTCTCCAAGATCATCATTTCGCTCACTAGTTGAAGCCAAGATAAATAATGTTTAAACTGACAATATTGTGGAAATGTTGTGACTGATGAAATCATATGGGAAGGAATTAAGAATGGGAGCTGCAAAACTTAGAAATATGGTAGCATTGAGTAATGTTGTTGGGAGATCATTGAATCAGGAGATTAGTAATCGTTTGGTTATGGGTTCAGATATAATAAGCCAAACATGGATATTTGCAATTGTTTGACCTATTATTATAGGTAAACTTTCAAGGTGCATAGTAGATGCCTCTTATCTACTAGTACAGTCTGTACAAAACAATGACGACAATGACTGTGTTACTAGCCCTCCTATTCCTTCTCATCGCCTTTACCAGAAAAGTATGTTTGGATGTAACGTAAGGAGAGAAAAGGTTAGAGAAAAGAGAATTGTCCCTTATTTAGAAGATTTTTAACGAGGGGTAAGGAGCTCTAATTTCCCCTAAAAGCTTTAAACTTTTTGTCCCCTCAAATTGAAGAGGTTCTTGTACACTTCGAAAGCATTGCACCGGTCCAATAAAAGTATAATACGTGGATCATACATGTTAAATTAAAACTAAAATAGTTATAAAATTTTCCAAAAATATACTTTATATCACGATCGAGATCGTGATGGGAGTGGTGACAAAAATAATTTTTTTAAGAAAATAATAAAGTTATCATTAATTTTATTTAAATAAAAAAAAGTTAAAAAAATTGACCTTCAAAACCAAGTTGAGCTTTGGAATCGATTATGCATAGAAAATAATGGAAACTGAATTTCACAATACCCCTGTACACTTGTCCTGAGACAATTACCCTTAGTTAATTGTGCAAATCATTTATAACTTCAAAATGTTTATTTTACCCATTTTTAAAAGATAAATTGAGATGTTGTAAATATTCAAAAAGAGAAAAAAGACAAGTCAATTATGAGAATTTAATTTTTAGCTTGACTTTCGACTTATGTATTTCCCGAATGCAATGAGAAATTCAAAGTTAACGTAGTTCTCTAGAAAATAATTGTGGGTTAGATAATTTTAATTTAAAAAATGATTTTCTTGAAATTGTTTGAAAATAAATCTACTATTGCACATGGTTCAAGATAACAAAGTTATACAATAAACCCTTACAATTCATACAACACTTAAGGATGAAGAATCATACAATCAACGTCGCAGATTGTTGGATTTTTCCTTTTTATCTTTTTCTTTGTTTTCTATTTTTAACCACCAAAGATCAAGAAACATGCCTTGTGATAAAAAAAGCAAGAACACTACAAAATAAATATGAGATCATGCCATTGAACAAAGCAAATATGATTAAACAAGAAGCAAATTAATAACCCAAACAAGAGAATTCTATTTTTTTATTTTTTATACTTATTTTTATTATTATTATTATTTTTAATCAAAATCCCTTTTTTATTTTATTTTTATTTTATTTAGCCATTTTACTCCATTTTTTTTATTAATTTTCTATATTTTAAAAAGGTTAAGAAGAAACAAGCAAATCTTAAAAGACCCAACCCCAAAATTAACATATGCTAACTCTCTCTTACCAACAAAATTAAGAAAACTAAGCTCTCCTTTCTTGGCCCATCATTCACCATCTATAACCCAAAATAAAAAATTCAATAAACCTAAAGATGGCTGGTCCAAATTGAAATAAACATCAACAAAAAAAAGGGTAAACCATGTTAATAAAATAAAAAGACAAATAACAGATAATGGGGAAGAGGGTCAGCTCGCATCGTCTGAGCATGGGGAAACAACATAGGGAACCCTTGATTGGGTTCTATGATGGTAGCGTCGGGTTCAACGGAGACCGTGAACGGCTGCATGGAGTGGCGTGACTTGCTGGAGGTGTGGCCATATGGTGCCACGACGAGTTGGCTATGCGGGGGAGGCTTGGGTGGCAGAGGTTGTGCAATTGGGAGTGGTTGTGGTTTGGGCGAGATAGGCGACAACGTGTGGCAGTGTTGGGATGGCCAGGGGTGACAGTGGTGGTTCGACAGTGAGGGCGTCGCAGGTGGTGCGAGGTCTTGGTGTGGTTTCGGTCTGCTGCGACTTAGGCATAACGACTGTGGTGGAATGACTCGACGATGGGGTCTAGTGATTCGGGGCAATGGAGTGGTGGTGGCTGAGGTTGCAGGTGGTTGGGACCATAGGTGGGTGATTTAGTTATTTCTTGGATGGGGTCGTTCTGGGTGTCGCAGTTAGGTGAATCTAGCAGTGGTTTGGGTGTGGTTGGATGACAACAAAATGGTGGTCAACGGGTGGGTCTGGAAAGCAGAGAACTTGGCCTTGGTGGTGATGGGTTCATGTGTTACGATGAGGGTTGGTGTTATGCTCAGATTGAAGGTAATGGAGTTCATGGTGTTTGGGTAATTTGCTTGTCTAATTTTGGGTGTTTTGAATGGTCTGTGATGTTGGTTTGGGATGGAAATGGAGATTGTTGTAGACTGGCAAGGAGACTCACTTTTGTTGTATTATTATTATTACTTTTTTAAGAAAATTGGTTGTTGTGATTGGTTTTGTTGAGGTGAGGTTGGGGTTAGTTTGAGTATTTGAGTTTTGTTCAGAGTGAAGTGTGTGTTGTAAGGTGTGTGCTGATGAGTGTATATGATATTCAAGTACATTGTAATGGGTAGAAGCTTATAAGATGCAACATTTCAAAAAAGGAAGAATGTGATTAGATGCATATACCTGAAGCAACCCAGAATCATTTTTTTTTTGTATCTCTGTGTTCCTTATAAAAAATCTATTCTCTCCACTAGAAAAACCTCTTCACTCTCTTTGCTGCGTGTTTAACTTCTGTAGGAGCTTGCCATGGTTTATTTTTTATTAAGTGCATACGGTAGGATCAAGTGATGCAGTGTGGTGGGTGCATGTGGTGTGTACATGAAGTAGGCTGGGAAAAATCATGCTGCAGTGCTGGTGCAATTGTCCTAAAAAGAAATGGGTAGCAAAGAACTTGGTCTCTGCTGCAATGTTAGTTGGACACCACCCGCTACCATATGCAGTGTAAGGGAGTGCATAATGATGACAAAAAAATGAAAAAAAACATAGACCAAGATAAAGAAGTTTGATTTTCACCCAAAAGTAGAAAATAAATAAATAAATAAATAAGTCAAGCAAGAATCCTACTTTTTTTTATTTTATCTTATTTTTCTTCTTGTTCTTTTTTTTTTTTGAAAAAATCTAGACTAAGGTGGACTGCATGTTTGGGTCTAAGGAAAATTTGGATTAAAACAAAAGATTAGGTCAAGTTGATAGATTTTTTTAAATGTAATTTCTAATTTTATTTTTTTATTCGTTTTTTTTTTTTTTTCTATTTTTTATTTTTTATTAAAAGAAAGTTTTTAGATTGTGATCTGGACAAAATTTGTTATTCACGAGTATTTTAAAATTTCTCCTCAAAATTAGGAGTAACAAGGGGAAAATCTATATTTGGAATTAAAAAAATAATAATGAGAACTAATTCTCCCTACTCCCCTCTCATTTTTCAATTTAGGGATGTCAAAATGAGTTGAGTTTGATGGACTGACTCGAATAAATGGAAAAAATGAATGGACTAGGCTAAAACTTTTGATGTAAAAATGAATTTTAGTATGGCCCACAAGCCTAATGTTTAATTTTTAATTAGGGTATTACTAGATAATTTATATGATTTATAAAGATTTTGTTTTGGAGATTTCTATGGTACCTATCTTTTTTTCAGAGTTTGATACATAGGATGAGTTGTCAAACATTTCATTTACTATTAATCAGTTTTAAACATTTGTTATAAATTTAACATTTAATGAATATTTGACAACTTATGATATTAAACTCATTAAGATACCATAGAAATTCTCTTTTATTTTTATTTTTTAATATAAATTAATAGTTTTATCATAAAAAATTTTTATTTAATGTTTGATCAGATTTAAATTATGCTAAAGAAAAATTATTGAAACATAAAAATAAAACTTTTTAAGTGATAAAAACAAAAGAAATAAAAGAAAACATATGACCGACCCAACCCTCAATACACATAGGGTCATGCTAAGACAATAAATTAACAACTTGCAATGTTTTTTGGCCCAGTCTAAAACGTAGTTAGCGTAATGTAGACCAGTCCATTTTAACACCTCTATTATCTATCTTATCTTAAACATCTAATTAATGAAATTTACCCCCTTTCATCCCCTTCCTTTTCCCTTCCTGTCCTTTCATTTCCATCCTTTCCCCATCCCTTAAAACATCCAAACATATAAAATAGAAGTTGGCCATTGCTGGTGATGTGCTTGATGCGGATGAAAAGGGGTAAATGCTGGTGACTGACTACTATATCGTGCCCAAACTCAATGGAGCGGGTGGTGGAGTTGCGCTTGCTAGCATTGGAGAGACACCAACTTACTGTAGTTCAATCTCCCTCGAAGAGCTCTCTTGGCTTGCCAGTATCAATTTCAAACTACATTAAATTAATGGATCAAAGGCATTATTAGCATCAAGTTCACTAATAAGTCGTCCACTTATAAGCTAAAGTATGGTATATAGGCATTAGCAGTGCTGAAGATTACCCGAGTCATCAAATTAAGATGGGAAGTTTCCAAATTAAGGACTATGAGTTGGGTTATTTGGATTACCAGTTTGTTTTCTGTAGTGCTACGAACACCTCAGATTGGAAAGATGTTGGGATATACATTGGTATTGATGGAAATAGTCATTTAGCTCTCTATGAACATGAATTTGTATTTAAGTTCAAGAAATGCGGATAGCACTTGTAGCATATGAATGAGTATTATCTTCTGTTATTAATGAACTTAGATCAAGTATTATGTTGTGTCAAGGTGGGATTAACTATAAGTCTTAGTTCAATGCTTTGTAATTCAAAAAACTAGTAAGCTTGATTGCATTCATAAACAGTATAAAGTAGGGGAAATTTCTAATTTACCCTTTATACTTAGGATGATACATACTTTGATCCTAAAATATAAAATATGTGCAAATCGATTATCAAACTTCTAAATCATTCCATAAGTAAGCATTTAGTCTATACCATAGTGTTTTAAAATTGGCTCAATTGGTCCAATTGAACTGTGAACCAAACACTCTATTAGTTTTAAATCAACCAAAATATTAGGAAATTGGCTGAATTGCAAAAAATTGATAAAAATGGGTGAACCAATTTTTATAAAACCAGTTGATTTTTTGATTAAGAAATTTTAAATGATTTTCTTCAAGAGAAAAAAGGAAAAAAAAAAAGAAATTGTTGAAACCTATATAACTATGTCATTAAAGGATAGGATAGAAAATGAGGAGACTAGTCATATGCCCATGTTATATATAAGGAGAGAGTTACACCTCCCTGCATTTTCCTTGTCTAAAGGTGAAAAAGAAAATTTTATTTAACTTTTGTTTCTTGTTGAAACCTCAATTGGCCAAGAACTATGATAAGTTCAAATTTAGCTTTTGTAAGAAAAAAAATTATAGATTAAGGTAATTGTTTAAAGCATTTATTTATATATATATATATATATATATATATATATATATATATTCTTGTAGATAAGTGCTTATATATGTTGAATTTGGGACAATGGGGTTTATTTTGGTGTTGAGTTTCTAGTGTTTAATTTGGTGTTTACTTAAGATTGGTCTAAACATTCAACACAAAAACACAAGAAAGAAATATCGAATTTAAGTATAATAGACATTTGTTAATTAATTAGAAGGCTCATAATTTAAGTGCAATATCAAACTGTCAAAACCACTATAGAATTAGCCTCATAGTGTATCAGCTTTGCTTAATTATGTGAAATCTGCACAGCATTCATGTCATGTGGTTGTAGTTCTCTTCTCTATGGAAAGTACTCGGATTCCTTGCTTGTATAGTATTATACAAAATGTGATTCTTAGAATTATAGAAAACCTCACTTGTCTTTTACATCTTGAAATTCTGATTGTATCACACAATATGTAAATTATAGAATTAGTTAACTCAGTTAGTGAGTTGGTTAGAATCAGTAAAAGTTAGTTAAAGTCAGTTATTTATATTATGATGTAAAAATGAGAAGTCACTTATTTCATTTCTCTTAATTCTGTGAAGTGTTATATGGTATCAGAAGATTTTTTATTCCGCCTTTGCTTTCTCCTTTTCCCTCTTCGTCTTTTTTCAATCTTGTTCCTTTCTTGATTGTTCTTAAGTTTCCATGGCAAATCTCAATTTTGCTGATGATTTTGCCAATCCTTATCATTTTCATCCCTATGATAATCCAGGGTTGTTACTCATTTCTCAACCATTGACAAGTAACAACTACAATTCATGGAGCAGATCGATGAAGATAGTCTTGAATGCCAAGAACAAGTTCGGGTTTGTGGATGGCTCTATCCTGAAACCTAATGACACTGATCCTGATCTTTTTGCTTCCTGGGAAAGAAACAACAATATTGTTAGTTCTTGGTTGTTGCACTCCATTTCTAAGGAGATTTCTACAAGTGTGATCTACACAAATTCAGCTGCAGCTATTTGGAATGATCTCAAGGATCGATTTCAACAATGTAATGGACCAAGGTTGTTTCAACTGAGGAAAGATCTCTTGAGTCTCTCATAAGGTTCCTTGTCTGTCACACAGTATTTCACCAAGCTTAAGGTCATTTGGGAAGAGCTGAGAGACAATTAACCTTTTATTCATTGCACCTGTGGTAGAGCGAAACCCTTACAAGATCATATACAATCTGAGTATATGATGTGCTTGTTGATAGGATTAAATGACTCATTCTCTTAGACTCGTGGTCAAATCTTGTTAATGGAACCACTTCCACCCATTAACAAGGTTTTTTCTTTGATCCTACAAGAAGAAACACAACAAGAGCTTGGAGTTATTCAGTCTCAAATTTCAGGTTCACAGACTGCTTTTGCTATGAAATCAATGAACTCTAAGCTGGTTTCATATTTTGCACAAAAATTTGGTCAAAAAGATAGACCTTTGTGCACACATTGTGGTGTTTATGACCATGTTAAGGAAAAATGCTTCAAACTTCATGGTTTTCCCACTGGTTACAAAAAAGGATTCAAGAACAAGAGTGTTGCTTCTGTAAATCAAGTTTTTGATAATGCTTCTCTACAAACTAGTAATAATGCTATCCAGTTTACTGCAGAACAGTACTAACAACTCTTATCAGTCATTACCTCTCAGATTTCTCAAGCTGCCAAGCCAAGTGTGGAGCACACTGATTCTTTTCCTTTAATTCCCATATGTACCATTTTGTCTGCCACTTTATCTCAAGTCTCTATGAATTCTGATTTATGGCTTTTAGATTCTGGAGCCACAAGTCATATTACTTGTTCTTTGCACAATTTCGTCCAACATTATTCTTTAGCCAATGCTTTTGTTAATTTTCTAAATCATGATAAAGTTCAAGTTCATTTAGTTGGTTTCGTACAATTAAATTCCCATTTAATTCTTGATAATACATTCTAGAATTTCATGTCAATCTAATTTCACTTAGTGCCTTGTTAAACTTTTTTCCATATTCAATTTCATTCACCAGAACTTCTTTCTCTATACAAGATCCCAACAGTTCAAAGGTGATTGGAAGGGGTAACCTAATTGGGGGAATTTATGTCTTCGAACAAGATTCCTCCTCATCACTAAAGGTTGCATCAAGTTCTGCTTGTCATGTACAACATTATGTTTTTTTAGTTTTACCTAAGCATAATTCATTTCCTTTTCCCTTGAGTTATATGGACAGTAGTAATTTTGCTCCATTTGGTACCTGACATGCCAGGCTTAGTCATTTGTCAACCAAAATCCTACAAAAACTTAATGATAAAATTTCATTTGTTTTGCCTAAACCTGGGCATAATTTTTTGTGTTCCATTTGTCCATTTTCTAAATTTATTAGGAGGTTATCTTTTGTTTCAAATAATCATGTTTCTGCTGCTCCGTTTGATTTGGTTCATTGTAATATCTGGGGTCCATATCACATTCCCACATATAATGGTAAGAGATACTTTCTGACCCTGGTGGACGATTGCACCAGATTCACCTGGACCTACCTTCTATAAGCTAAATCAGAAGCTAGTGTGTTTGTTATAGTAATTTTTTGCATTAATAGAGACACAATTTGGCAAAGTCATAAAGCAATTGAGATCAGACAATGCCAAGGAGCTAGCATTGACTATTTTCTTACAAAGTAAATGTGTCATACATCAATATTCCTGTGTACAAAGGCTATAATAGAATTCAGTCGTGGAAAGAAAACACCAGCACCTACTCAATATGGCACGCTCTCTTCATTTTTAGTCTAAGGTTCCTATTACCTTTTGGGGAGAGTGCTTGTTGGTTGCCACTTTTCTTATCAATAGAATTCCTGCACCACTGTTACAATTTAAAACTCATTTTCAGTTGTTGTATAACAAGGAACCAGACTATTAAGCATTAAGAGTTTTTGGTTGTCTGTGTTTTGCTGCAACCTTGCCATCAAATAGAACAAAGTTCTGTCCTCGGGCTGTTCCATGTGTGTTTGTGGGCTATCCTCTTAGTTACAAAGGATATAAATTGTATAATCTGGAAATCAAACAATTTTTCATTTCCAAGGATGTTCAGTTTCATGAATCAACTTTTCCTTTCCATACTTTACCTTCCATTGATTTCCATAGTGACATTTTCCTTCACACGGTGTTGCCATTCCCTCAACCAAATATCCCTACGTGCCTTAAACCCACCTTAACCAGATATTCCTACAAATACCTTAAGCCCTGCTTTGTCACCTACCCTCCATCACAACTTAACATACCAGCTCCAAGAAGATCTACCAGACCCCCTTCCTATTTGCACCAGTATCAGTGTAACCTGACTTTATCCTTATATCCCATTATAGCCCACATGACATATGGTAATCTCAGCCTACCTTACAAACAATTTATTATGAATGTAGATTCAGTTTTTGAACCAACCTTTTATCATCAAGCCATAAATATCCTGAGTGGGAAAAGGACTCTTGAGTTACAAGCCATGAAGGACAACCATACTTGGGATGTTGTTTCTTTACCAGCAGGAAAACATATTATTAGCTGCAGATGGATCGACAAAGTCAAATACAACTCAGATGGGACAGTGTGGAGAGGTATAAAGCTCGTTTGGTAGCCAAGGGCTACATTCAACAAGGAGAAGTTAACTTCTTAGACATTTTTTCTCCTGTCGCAAAACTCACAAATGTTCGGACTCTGCCATCAATTGCTGCCATTAAGGGTTAGAAGTTGTTGCAGTTAGATATAAATAATGCTTTCCTAAATAGAGAGCTTTTTGAAGAAGTCTACTTAGATTTGCCATTAGGATACCACAGTAAGGGGGAGAACCTGGTGTGCAAGCTAAACAAATCCATTTATGGCCTTAGACAAGCTTCTAGGAGTGGTTTCACAAATTTTCTACAACCTTGATTACTCATGGTTTTATTCAATCAAAGAGTGATTATTCACTATTTTCCAAGGGGACAAGTGCTTCTTTAGTAATTTTGTTAGTATATATGGATGACATCATCATTGTAGGTGCAACTTAGCCTCAAATTCAACATGTCTAGAGTTTGCTTCAGAGTTTATTCAAGCTAAAGGTGCTGGGTGATTTGAGATATTTTCTTGGATTAGAAATTGCACAATCTACAAGAGGAATTTATTTGTCTCAAAAGAAATATACTTTCTTTACTTGAGGACATAGGTTATTTGGATTGTAAACCAGTAGCCTTGCCAATGGAATCCAATCTTAAACTCAACAATTTAGATGGTGAATTAATTGCAAATGCTTCTATGTATAAAAGGATTATTAGAAGGTTGATGTATTTGACTATCTCAAGACCATATATTTGCTATGCAGTGAATAAACTGAGTCAGTACATGAGTTCTCCAAGAAGTCCTCATTTACAAGCCTTGCAACATTTCCTAAGGTACTTGAAAAATTCCCTTGGCCAACGCCAGCTGTTTTTTGCTTCTTCTTCACTTAGCATTAAGGCCTTTGCAGATGCGGATTTGAGAAGTTGTCCAGATATAAGGAGATCAACTACTAGATTTTGTATTTCTAGGACACTTATTAATTGCTTGGAAATCAAAGAAATAATATATAGTTTCAAGATATTCTGCTAAGGCAGAATATAGAGCTTTGGCAAGTGTGTCTAGTGAAATAACTTGGCTCACAACCTTGCTCAAAGATTTCGAAATACAACTAGATGCAGCTACGGTCTTTTGTGATAATCAAGTTGCCATTCATTTTACAACCAATCCAACTTTTCATGAGAGGTCCAAGCATGTGGAGATTGATTGTCATTTTATTAGAGAAAAAGTGAATAATGATTTGATAAAATTGGTGCATGTGAAATCACAGCATCAACTTGCAGATTTGTTGACAAAGTCTGTACCAACTACTTAATGTCATCATCTTATGTCCAAGTTGGAAGTATTAAACATATACTTCTCACCTTGAGGGGAAGTATTACACAATATATAAATTATAGAATTAGTTAAATCAGTTAGTGAGTTGGTTAGAATCAGTAAGAGTTGGTTAATGTTGATTATTTCTGTTATGATGTAAACAGTGGCTTATATGCCACATTCCAGTGAATGAGAAGTCACCAATTTAATAGGTTGCAAATCTGACTATTGAGAATTGATTCTTGAAAGATCAACTGCAGAAACAACGGAGCTTGATCAACACTATTATGCTACGATTAGATACGGCTCCTTGTAGTTCACAACCTACAAACATAGGTAGGGCTGCACAACCTGATCCACAAACCCGAATAACCCAACCCGATCAAATATATCCAGGTTGGTTTAGGTAATCAGGTCTATTCGGGTCAAACCGGATAAAATCATCTAGATATCGGTTCGGGTAACGAGTTTAGTGAACCAACACAATGACCTGACCCGAAGACCTGAGAAAATGACGTCGTTTTGCCTAAATTCAAGCCCTTATTTTATTCTTTCTCACTTAGGGTGCACAACCCGATTCGGTGACCGGCAAACCCGACTAACCCGATCGACTCGATTTAAAATTTAACCAACCCGATTACCTAACCCGAACCAACTCGATTCTAATCAGGTTAGTTCGATTCGGGTTACTCAAAATTTTCTCCCAAAAATCAACTCGACCCAACACAACCTGACCTCACTTAATTAATTTAAATTTTTTTCCTACTAAACCCGACCCGACCCGACCGATTCGTAATCACCCACGGGTGAGGACTTGCAACAAAGGGGAAAGACGGATTAGACATGATTGATACTCGTCTAGATGATTGATTTGATCTATTTTATTTTAATTTCATGAGCATTACATTTGTATTTTTTTATTTTTTTAATCTGACATTTGTATTTTATTTTACTATTTACTATTATAAATACTGAAGCTTCATTTTCAATAATTAAGTCTCTTGTTTGTCAATACGGAACTACAATTGATACTCTCTGTTTGTATATGTCAATGACGAAACATCCCAAAAACTTAAAGCTATTAGCTATGTGAAATTAAAGATTGGTTTTATATTTCCAATACATTCATCACACATAGCCATTTGAAATTGAAGCGAGGACAATATATATGTCTATTTTACATTTTACCTTCTCTTGATATTTAACTTTTTCCATTAGAAGATTGGATGCAAGGATCTAACTCCTAACTACTTTATCATAATTATAGATACGTTGGTACCAAGTTGGGAAGGAACATGTTGAAATCATCTCTAGTTCAAGTATATATTGAAAGTTCAAAAACCTAACTTAAGCTTCCATTTGATTTTGTGCTTCTTTGTTTGATCTACTCTTTAGAGAGTTTGTTTATGTGTGTTCTTTGTAAGCATTAAACATTTTGTATTCTCTTGTAAAAGCAAGGGAAAGATAGGAGACTGAGTAAAGCTCTTGAACAATCTAACAGTGCCTAAAGTTTTTATATTATTTTATTTTTAAAGAAGAAAACAAATGAAGTAAAATTTTCTATGTTCTTAGGTGAAAAAAAGATTTAGGAAAAGTTTGAGTTTGTAAATTAGCACGTAGCTGTAAGAAACAAATATGAAAAGTAAATGGAACAATTAGTAATTCTAAATAACACTCTCTACACTAGTAAATATGTTACAACATATATAATTATGGCTCTAGCTTGTAAGTTATAATGCTAATGTCTCATTATAATATTCACATGTGTCATAATCTTCCAGTATCATATGTCTTACACAATAAATTATTAAAAAAAACTTTTAATCAAAATTTCCATCACTAGAATCTTCATAAATATCTTATTCATAAAAAGATTTAATTAATGTATTATTATATAATTCAAATTTCTAAATTTTTAATTAATTGCAAACACTTTAAAATTTGAATGTTCATTAATATCTTTTTTATATGAAATGTTCATTAATATTTTTTTATGTAAATAATTCATTAATATCTTGTTAAAGAATTTAAATCTTTAATTTGTTTATAACTCTTTGTCGTACTAGTGTTAATCTAGTGTGGATCAAGTGTGGATGTAATGATGACCAAATGTAATCTTTCCCAAACGAAAACCAGCTTTTATGCCGTCTTCTTTTTCTTGTTTTCTTAAATCAAAAAGATATTTCCTAACAAGTACTTAAAGCATATTTATTAAGAAATTAAAATATTAATTATAAAAAATAAAATATTTAATGTATGAAAAATTAAAAGAAAAAAATACTTCTTATAAAAAAAAATTATATTTAAATTTTTTAACAAATACTTTTAAAACATTTGTTAACAAAATTTTAAACAAAATCGTGTTTTACAACTTATAAAGAAAAAATAAGTTATCATAATTCTCTATCATTATTGTTTTCTCAATTTACTTAATCATTAGTTGTTGGCCAATAAATCAAAAACGTACTTAGCATCATCACTAATTGATAAAACATAACAATTATTAGTGTGTTTTAAGCCCCACGCTAATAATTAATTACCTTGAATAGAACAATGAGTTCCATATACTATGGCTGCATTGTTTCTTCTCAGAACTTACACAAGAACCTTTCTTCTTTCCTCTTCTCTCCTTGAAATTAGAGTCTCCTTTCTTTGTTTCATATACATTTCTATGCAATAGTCTTAATTCCTTTACTTTTTGATATAGGAATTCAAGTTTCACTCTTGTTTGTTGTTGGATTTGTACCTGAATATTTTACTCAATCCCTCCAGCTTTACAAAAATTACTTATTCGAAAAGTGTTAGAAATATATTTCAAAGTTTTTCTTCTTACTAATGCTAAAATCACATAAAAATTTTTGAGATAAAATTTTTCAAAAAATCAAAAAATATATATTTTAAATTTTTTAACAAGTACTTTCAAAGCATTTGTTAACAAAATTTATAACAAAATCGTATTTCGCAACTTTTAAAGAGAAAATAGGTGATCATAATTCTCTGTCATTATTGTTTTCTCAATTTGCTTAATCATTAATTCCTTCAATTGTTTGCTTATAGTTCCTGGAGGAATAGTTTTATAGTGACTCAACTATAATAGGATACTTGTTCTTTGGCATCCTTACAAGAGGTTTCCACCTGTGACATCAATTTTCGTTACACACAATGGAATAATTGTAGTTTAAGCAGGCAAAATGGATACAGAAGAGAACAAGGCAGTTATAAATAGGAAAAATGGAGTAGTTGTTGAAATGTAATTCTCCATTATTAATAATCTTCTTCTCTCATCTTACTCTTGTATCTGCTGACTAGGTGATGGATAAAGATACAGATTTCAATCTTGGCAAGGTTCATTCCAGGACACATACGTGGTCCACTACCAAATCCAAGAAAGCTGAAAGGCCTTAAGGGTTCCTGCAATTGACTGAAAAATTAAATTTTGGTATCCATAGAAATAGAAAAGATAATTGGTAGTTTCTTGTCAGGAAGGAACTTACATAAAATCTAGAGGGATCAAACTTTTCAGGATCTGGGAAAACTTTCGGGTCATGGTGTATAGAAACAACATCTAGGTTGATTGACAACTTTTCTTAATTTTACTTCCTGCAAAATTAAACATCAAGTTTGTATCTCTTATACAAATCACAACTGTTTCAATAAAACATACACCACACACACACATTATTTATCCATTAATTTGGTCGTTTTGTAATGCCATACCATCAATTTCAAAATCCTGGGATGCTTTTCTTGAAAACCAAGGTAGTATCGTGGCTCTTCGAAGAGTTTCACTGATCACCTGAAACTCAAATGACCAATACTCTAGGTGAGCTGTGAAAATTTGAAGTTACTATTGAAGCTTACAAACTAATAATACGTTTTAGTGTGATGCTTACTTTGGCTGTGTAAGGCATGCTATTAACTTCAGACCATGTAAGATCTGTTCCACTCTTAACTAAATGAAAAACGTACTTAGCACCATCACTAATTGATAAAACATGACAATCATTACTGTGTTTTAAGCCCCACACTAATAATTAATTACCTTGAATAGAACAATGAGTTCCATATACTATGGCTGTATTGTTTCTTCTCAGAACTTACGTAGGAATCTTCCTTCTTTCCTCTTCTCTCCTTGAAATTAGAGTCTCATTTCTTTGTTTCATATACATTTCTATGCAATAGTCTTAATTCCTTTGCTTGTTGATATAGGAATCCAAGTTTCACTCTTGTTTGTTGTTAGATTTGTACCTTAGTCTATTGCTCAATCTCTCCAGCTTTACAAAATATTACTTGTTCGAAAAGTGATAAAAATATGTTTCAAAGTTTTTCTTCTTACTAATGCTAAAATCACATTAAAATTTTTTGAGATAAATTTTCTCAAAAAATCAAAAAAATTATATTTTAAATTTTTTAACAAATACTTTTAAAGCATTTGTTAACAAAAATTTAAACAAAATTGTGTTTCGCAACTTATAAAGAGAAAATAGGTGATCATAATTCTCTGTCATTATTGTTTTCCCAATTTGCTTAATTATTAATTGTTGGCCACTAAATGAAAAATGTACTTAGCACCATCACTAATTGATAAAACATGACAATCATTACTGTGTTTTAAGCCCCACACTAATAATTAATTACCTTGAACAGAACAATGAACTCCATATACTATGGCTGCATTGTTTCTTCTCAGACCTTACATAGGAACCTTCCTTCTTTCCTCTCCTCTTCTTGAAATTAGAGTCTCATTTCTTTGTTTCATATACATTTCTATGCAATAGTCTTAATTCCTTTGCTTGTTGATATAGGAATCCAAGTTACACTCTTGTTTGTTGTTGGATTTGTACCTGAATCTATTGCTCAATCCCTCCAGCTTTACAAAATATTACTTGTTTGAAAAGTGATAGAAATATGTTTCAAAGTTTTTCTTCTTACTAATGCTAAAATCACATTAAAAAATTTTGAGATAAATTTTCTCAAAAAATCAAAATATTTATACTTTAAATTTTTTAACAAGTACTTTAAAAACATTTGTTTACAAAATTTTAAACAAAATCGTGTTTCGCAACTTATAAAGAGAAAGTAGGAGATCATAATTCTTTGTCATTATTGTTTTCCTAATTTGCTTAATCATTAATTGTTGGCCACTAAATGAAAAACATACTTGGCACCATCACTAATTGAAAAAACATAACAATCATTAGTGCGTATTAAGCCCCACGCTAATAATTAATTACCTTGAACAGAACAATGAGTTCCATATACTATGGCTGCATTGTTTCTTCTCAAAACTTATATAGGAACCTTCCATCTTTCCTCTTCTCTCCTTGAAATTAGAGTTTCATTTCTTTGTTTCATATACATTTCTAAGAAATAGTCTTAATTCCTTTGTCTGTCGACATAGGAATCCAAGTTTCACTCTTGTTTGTTTTTAGATTTGTATCTGAATCTTTTGCTCAATCCCTCCAACTTTATAAAAAATTACTTGTTCGAAAAGTGTTAGAAATATGTTTCAAAGTTTTCCTTCTTACTAATGCTAAAATCACATTAAAATTTTTTGAGATAAATTTTCTCAAAAAATCAAAAAATTTATATTTTAAATTTTTTAACAAGTACTTTTAAAACATTTGTTAACAAAATTTTAAACAAAATCATGTTTCGCAACTTATAAAGAGAAAATAGGTGATCATAATTCTCTATCATTATTGCTTTCCCAATTTGCTTAATCATTAATTGTTGGCCACTAAATGAAAATAGTGTTTAGCACTATCACTAATTGATAAAGAGTAATGTTATATCCTCCTACAAATTCTTCCTCATAATCCTCCTAATACTAAATGAAGAAAGTATTAATGAAAAAGTAAATGCATCTAATATTTTGAAAACATAAAAAATATTTAATACTTTCTTCATTTAGTAATTAGGAGGATTGGTAAGAGGATAAAACATTTCTCATTGATAAAACATAACAATCATTATTGTGTTTTAAGCCCCACGCTAATAATTAATTACCTTGAACAGAACAATGAGTTCCATATACTATGGCTACATTGTTTCTTCTCAGAACTTACATAAGAACCTTCCTTCTTTCCTCTTCTCTCCTTGAAATTAGAGTCTCCTTTCTTTGTTTCATATACATTTCTATGCAATAGTCTTAATTCCTTTGCCTGTTGATATAGGAATCCAAGTTTCATTCTTGTTTGTTATTGAATTTGTCGTTGAATCTTTTGCTCAATCCCTCCAGCTTTACAAAAAATTACTTGTTCGAAAAGTGTTAGAAATATGTTTCAAAGTTTTCCTTCTTACTAATGCTAAAATCACATTAAAATTTTTTGAGATAAATTTTCTAAAAAAATCAAAACATTTATTTTAAATATTTTAACAAGTACTTTTAAAGCATTTGTTAACAAAATTTAAATAAAATCGTGTTTCGCAACTTATAAAGAGAAAATACGTGATCATAATTTTTTGTCATTATTGTTTTCCCAATTTGCTTTATCATTAATTGTTGGCCACTAAATGAAAAACGTACTTAGCACCATCACTAATTGATAAAACATAATAATCATTAGTGTGTTTTAAGTCCCACGCTAATAATTAATCACCTTGAACATAACAATGAGTTCCATATACTATGGCTGCATTGTTTCTTCTTAGAACTTACGTAGGAACCTTCCTTCTTTTCTCTTCTCTCCTTGAAATTAGAGTCTCATTTCTTTGTTTCATATACATTTTTACGCAATAGTCTTAATTCCTTTGGCTATTGATATAGGAATCCAAGTTTCATTCTTGTTTGTTGTTGGATTTGTACCAAAATCTTTTGCTCAATCCCTCCAGCTTTACAAAAAATTACTTGTTCGAAAAGTGTTGGAAATATTTTTCAAAGTTTTCCTTCTTACTAATGCTAAAATCACATTAAAATTTTTTGAGATAAATTTTCTCAAAAAATCAAAATATTTACATTTTAAATTTTTTAACAAATACTTTTAAAACATTTGTTTAGAAAATTTTAAACAAAATCGTGTTTCACAACTTATAAAGAGAAAATAGGTCATAATTTTCTGTCATTATTGTTTTCCTAATTTGTTTAATCATTAATTGTTGGCCACTAAATGAAAAACGTACTTAGTGCCATCACTAATTAATAAAACATAACAATCATTAGTGTGTTTTAAGCCCCACGCTAATAATTAATTACCTTGAACAAAACAATGATTTCATATACTATGGTTGCATTGTTTCTTCTCAGAACTTACGTAAGAATAGGTTTTTGAACTTGGATAGTTGTAATTAAATCTGCAGGAGCTGCATTTTATGTGTTGCATAGTTTATGCCACTATCAGTTTCATATATATAACAATTTAAAGAATTGCTAGTCTTTTATGTTTTATTTTCCTTTTTAAAGGACTATAACCTGCTTTGTGAAATTGACAAAGGACCCCACTAGAGAGGGGTGGGGAAATAGAAGATGAGAAAGTGAGATGAAGAACAATTGTCGAGATTGAATTCCACTACTCTATTTGTATGTTCCTAACTCATATCAACTGAAGTGCTAAACTACTAACACGAAACATGACATGTTTCAATTATGTAATTAGTAGAAAATGAGCGGAGATAAAGGAAAGTAGCATGCAGTTGTCAACAGGGGTGGGATAAAAAAAATTGTCTATTTAATAAACATGTCAGACTTAAACTCTTTAAAAAGTTATTTTAATTAAGTAGGTTAAAGCTTATTTGGTTTATCAACTTGGATTATTTATTAATTATTTAAATATATAATAAAAAACTTATAATAATTACATAATTTATTATTTATATTATATATATTAATATAAGAGAATTGCTAACCTCCACACTTTCATGCACAGGTTAACAATTTCCACATTTTATTTTTAGACAAAAAAATCAAAATCCATCTTTATAAAATAATTTAGTGTTAAGGGTATTTTAATAATTTAGGAATATCAAACTTAATAAAGAAAGAGAATATTAAATCCTGATATTAGTAAGGAAAGAGAATAGAAAAATGTAACTTTAATGAAGAGAGAGATTTTAATTATTGACTCTAATTATTAATTTAAAATATATGAACTATTTTATTAAAAATTGTAATTTTTAGTACTTTAGTTTAATTTTTTTTGTACATACAATTATTTTTTTTATGAGAACAATTATTGAATTTCAAATATATGAAGGAAAAAACGTTCTTTTGATTGACCACGTCATGCTCTGTTATTTTCTTAACAAATATTAGATGTGAGATACATATGTTATTTTAAGTGTTGACATACCTTGCAATGAGATGATTTTATGTTATATATGTTCATCTGAAAAAATCTTATTAAATGACTTTAATTTGGATTTATTGTTGATATTATTTCTTTACCTGTTCTTTTTTTTTTCTTATATTTCTTTACCTGTTCCTAATTTAAATATTTTATATAATTTAAATTATAATAATTTTCACTTATTTATATTGTAGAATAATTCAACATTCGTAATTTAAAGAAATAATATGGATATAATATATGTAATATGGATATAACATATGTAATTTTAAAAAGAATATGAACATAGTATACTTAATTAAAAAAAATACTGCATGCATCATTTTTTTTACGAGCTATATTCATCATTGAAATATACTATATAAATTGTTTATATTTTGATAAAATTATGTTATAAATTTTTGTACCCAAAAATTTCTCTTATAATTAAATTTGTTATTTTTTTTATCTTTTATCTTTTTATATTTAATGAGAAGAGTCAAATTCCCTCTCATCATTAAAATCTGTATTAGTATTTGTTTTTCCATTAAATTTGATAATCTTAAGTTATTAAAATATCCTTAACTCTAAATTATTTTATCAAGAAAGACTATGAGTCTTTTTGTCTAAAACAAAATCTCCACACGAAGGTGTGGAGGTTAGAAATTCCCTTGTTATAATATATTAATTTTATACAAAATATAATAAGTTTGTTAATGTTATAATTACTTTTAATATTAAAAAGTCTAAGTATCTTGGTGTACTTAAAGTTCTTAGACCTTTAAGTAACCTTTTAGGGTAGGCCAAATTTGATTTGACCAAGTCGTGTAGAAGTTAAACAGTGTTCAACCGTCAGTTAACCCTTTAACCCGTCATTTTTTTGCGGGTTGGGTTCAAGGATTGAATCCATATTTTTTTTTCAACTCCGCATAACCGTCTCGCATAACCCGGGTTAAAGGCGGATTACCGCATGGTTGACTCTTTTTTTTTTTTAAATAATAAGTAATACTATAAATAAAAATTCTTTGATATTATATAATTTATGTTTAAATATTTAATTAGACTATTTTAAAAATTATATTTTACATATGTAGTTTGTAATTTTTTACCATTATTAATTATTTTTTTATAGTATTTATTAATTTTTTATATAATTTTTTTTTTTTTAGGCGTTTTGGTGTTCTTAATTTTCATCTAAAAAATCTTATGCGGGGTGAGTTAATTTCTTCCAACTTAAAGCGGGCCAACCCACCCGCCCGCATGGTTGAAGCGGGTTTGCAAGTTGATATTTTGCAACTTTTTGCCAACTCTACTTCTGTGTTTACAAAAAAGGCTAAGTCGAATTTAAAAAAAATCTTATGATAAATAATGAGTTAGGCTCAGGCTGATATTTTGCAAAATAAATTTAGATGTATTTAAGCAAAGTCTAGCCACATCTATCCTATTTCCACCCTAATTGTCAATTTGAACTACACTACTTTGTCCTTGCTTTCCTTGCTAGCATTAGCTGCATTTTGAAAAAGGAAATGCAATTATTCATTGAGGATTAGTTTCTTTCTTTACAAGTGATAAAGCATGAATTGATTGCACCGAAAAAAAAAGAAGCATGAATTGATTCATTATTTCTCTCCATGCAATAACACTCCTGTTCATATAAGAAAGATTTTTCATATCTTGTTCCACACACAACCACCCTTCTTTCTGATTTTGCTTTGCTATCTCGCCTTCAATTGTTTGCTTATAGTTCCTGGAGGAATAGTTTTATAGTGACTCAACTATAATAGGATACTTGTTCTTTGGCATCCTTACAAGCGTTGGTTGGACTGAACTATCTTTCTCCAGAGGTTTCCACCTGTGACATCAATTTTCGTTACACACAATGGAATAATTGTAGTTTAAACAGGCAAAATGGATACAGAAGAGAACAAGGCAGATATAAATAGGAAAAATAGAATAGTTGTTGAAATGTAATTCTCCATTATTAATAATCTTCTTTTCTCATCTTACTTGTATCTGCTGACCAGGTGATGGATAAAGATACAGATTTCAATCTTGGCAAGGTTCATTCCAGGACACATACGTGGTCCACTACCAAATCCAAGAAAGCTGAAAGGCCTTAAGGGTTCCTGCAATTGACTGAAAAAATAAATTTTGGAATCCATAGAAATAGAAAAGATAATTGGTAGTTTCTTGTCAGGAAGGATTACATCAAATCTAGAGGGATCAAACTTTTCAGGATCTGGGAAAACTTTCGGGTCATGGTGTATAGAAACAACATCTAGGTTGATTGACCAACCTTTCTTAATTTTACATCCTGCAAAATTCAACATCAACTTTGCATCAATAAAACATACGCCACACACACATTATTTATGCATTAATTTGGTCGTTTTGTAATGCCATACCATCAATTTCAAAATCCTGGGATGCTTTTCTTGAAAACCAAGGCAGTATCGTGGCTCTTCGAAGAGTTTCACTGATCACCTGAAACTCAAATGACCAATACTCTAGGTGATCTGTGAAAATTTGAAGTTACTATTGAAGCTTACAGACTAATATGTAGTGTGATGCTTACTTTGGCTGTGTAAGGCATGCTATTAACTTCAGACCATGTAAGATCTGTTCCACTCTTTCTGTTTGCAATAATTTGTCTTTGTTCCTCCTGCAAAACAACATGAAGTTACATTTCAAAAACTTCAACCATAAAAATGAGAAAGACTGTAGGGTCTTCAATGAACATTACTCTCAATTGTTCCAGAACAGCAGGATTCTCTTCAAGAAATTTGATAAGCCATGTAAGAGCAGCAGTTGTGGTATCATGACCTGCAACCAGCAAAGTTAATATATTGTCCTTCAACTGTTTATCAGTGAGTTTATTTTCATCATCCTCTCCATCTGCTTCTCTACTGTGTTTCATAATTAAGGACTCTAAGAAATCCTGTTGAAAGTCTTGTCCACTTCTCCTCCTAGCAATTATAGAATCCAACATTTCATACATCCTATCCCGAGCCTGCACATGCATAGATAGCGTGGCATCAGAGTAAAGGGAAGTTCAGTAATCTTCATATTTGAAGAAAGGCACCTGTTCAGTGGTCTATGGTTAGTTATATACAACTTTGTTACCTTGATACCACGATGAAAAGCTGTCCCTGGAAGTTTAAAAGGCAATGATGCAAATGAGGAAGAAATAATCTTGAAATTTGACCGAAACTTTTCCTGTTCCTCGCCGGTAGGCTCTAAGCTCATGATCATGTGTCCAATGACTTTTAGAGTAAACTGTAATGTTCAAATTGCTGACTTAGTATGGAATAAAATGTGTAAAACTAAGAAATTTGATATATGTGTTACTCTATTGGCACTTAACTGTAGAAGCCTCTTCAAGAACCAGTACTTTCTTTTCATTCCATTGAGCTAATGTTTCCATTGCCTGAGTATTGATAAAATGGAAATATTTTTTCAGGCCATCCAATGACAAAGGTTCAGCAATCAGCCTCCTTAGCCTTTTGTGTGCTTCTCCAGTGGTTTGCAGCAAGCTGGTGGGGCCTAGAACTTGCTGGCCTGTATAAAACAAATTCAAACTCACAATCCCATCCTTCCCAGTTAACAATATCTTGCTTGCTTCTCTCCCAGTCATGAAGACAGTGAACCTCCCCAGGACAAAGCTCTTGAAAATCTTTCCATATCTATGAGGGGAAAAAACAAAAAAGATCAGAGAGAAGAAAATCTCTGGAATTCTAGAGCACTTAAACATATAATAATACAAAGTTCTAAAATTTGATGTTTGTTACCTCTGCTGCCTCTTGTTCATGAAGCTGAAGATTCCAGATGGACTTGAAAAGTCAGAGAGGAATGAGAAACTCTCACCCACAATTGGCCAACCGAGGCTGCCAGGGATGCCTTTCATTGCTTTAGGAGGACGAGTTAGATACACCAACCAGAATATTGATAGCACTAACAAGGAAAGGAACAATAAGAGCAGCAAATAGATCAGCTCCATTCTCAGTTACTGCCACCAGCAAATAACACTAGTAGTTGATCAAAGAATTGCTTCCTATATCACAATCAGCTGCACTTATTAGTTTTGTCTCTCTATCTTGTAACACCTTGTGCTTAGGACATTTGTGATAAATTTAAGACTTGGCTCAAAAAATCATATATTTATAGTTATAATCCATTAAACTGCAGGCCAATGTTACTTTGAAAAGGTAACGACATGTAATGTGATCCATGATTCTTTGTTGATATCTCCCACTTTGAGGCAGTAAATCCAAAACTTTTCTTTGGTAGAATCTTAGGGGCCTTCTTTGTTCTTGTTGGCGTCATGATGTTGATTGCTAAGTTGACATAAGTTCATTTAGTATTTCGTGATATATCTTTGAAATAAACAAAAGTTCAATTTGCCGTCCTTGGCCTAGCCATTGTCGGGCTTGAAATGCATAGCTATCTGCTTATTGTATTATAACGAGGAAGGAAGACTTGGACTTACTCTACTGCGAATTAAGAATTTGTTGGTCAAAAGTATTTAGCAATTTTTGTTGTATATACTCTTGAGTATGTACATGCAACATCTCAAATTATTTTCAGATATGTATTGTTGGGTAAAGTGTTGTAATCTGTACTGCTATAATCACTAATTAAATTTAGAAAGATATAAAAATCAAGAAAAAATATAAAAAATCATTGTTTTAAAATTTAGATTGATGGTGTAATAATACTTAGTTTGCCTCATTATTTAGGTTTTAGTATACTTTTAACAGTATTACGTAGATATTAAAGTTTGAGATAGAGCTCAAAGGAAGGGTTTGGTTTTTAAGAGAAATTTAGAAAATGTGTAACCAAGATAATAAGGAAAAGCCCCCGAACTCAAACCTTTTGCCTATACGAAAATAAGAGATAAGACCACCACATGTGTAGTGTAGCCCATAAACCCCATAGTCAAATATGGTTTTGAAAACCCACTAGTCAATTTTGTTTTCGTAACATCCAATGGACAGAAGGGACTTACATTTTGCAACGATACGAATTCATCAGGAAGATTATTTGGGAGAAATCCGAAAAAAAGAAAAACAATAAATCATGTGATTTCCGAGTAAACTTATGTAGAGTTATTTGGGATGTAAATTGTGGCATAGTATGCTTAAAACCACCTACTTCAATGCTCTCTAAAGAGCAGTTAATTCTAGTGTGCCAAAGAAGTTGCAGCCTCCAAATTATAATAAAACAGGAATTCAAGACCTATATAAAAAAAAAAGTAAGCCATGATCCATCACTTGATGATCACCAACTAGAAAATTTTGAATCCTCTCCATTTCTTTTGTGTCTTGTTCTTTTTCCGTTAAGTGCTGGGGTTTGATATCCACCAAAATTAGACCCCAAAGTCCTAGAGGTTACTGAATGATGACGTGCAAGTGTAAGCTGAGCTGAAATATTTTGTACAAGACCAAGATTTTGTCGGTGAATTTAGTTCATAAGAAGGCATTGTTTTCCCCGTCTTGGATTCTATTATTGGTGATATTGTCAAGAATCTTAGGTCATTAGGTAGTAGATAAGCCAACATTTTTCTCTGAATATTCCAAGGATAAAGAGCTTAATGACTTCTTTTTCCTTTTTTTCAAAAAAAATAATTTATGCAATTTTTGCCAGTTGCCACAAGCCCACAGCTTCCAATGTTACTAATATGTCACTATTTTCGTACTTTCGGTATATATATCTACGTCTATTTGAACATATCATGAACAAAGCTCACATCGCTGAGATCGTTAAGAATGCTAAGATTTAAGAACCTAGGATACCTTATATCAACAAAAAGAACTTAATACTTCAAGTTTAAACTTGAGTGACAACTTTTAATGAACCATTTTTTTCTTTTTTTCTTTTTTCAAAAAAAGACTCCGCAAGCATGTTATTGGAAGATATGAACTTCTCACTCTTGTTTTTAGCTTAATCCTAAGTCAACGTTCTATTTCAGCCTGAAAAGATTTTAATGGCAGATTAGTGTCGGCAAATACTTCTTGACACTCAAACAGGCACATATTAAAACCTAAGCCATACCGAGAAGATGCTTTCTACTTCCACTTCTTACATACAAAACCTGCTATGTAATTCCAGAAGCTGCTGACTCAATAAACCTCATTCACCATCTATTATCAACTAGTCCTTCTAAAGTCTAAACATCTTCTTTATGTTAACTGTGATTCCACCCAGGAACTGTAAAACATATATTTCAATGGCTATGCTTCTAACTTAGAAGTGCAGAAAGTACATAATAGGATACGGTTCGATCCTAGAATTGTAGAAGATAAATAACAACACAGGACTAAGGACACTGAACTGCACAAAGATACCCCTCACAAGCCTCACATGTTATACATATGTTACTTGTAATGAACATTCCCTGTAACCACTAATTTACTGCTGCTATTATGAGCTACTTCTTCTGATTGAAGTCCATGAAGTTAGGGCGGTGTTGGCCATTAAAAGGCTGATCAGAGGGAGGAGGAGGCATGCCAAGCTGTGGCTGTTGGGGAGGAGGATTAGTCAATTGTTGCATGGCTAACTGAGAAGCCAATTGGTTGTACAGCACACCAAAAGAGTAACCAGTAATAGCACCGAAATGGATAATTTTTCCCCAAAGGCGCTGCACTTCTTCCTTCAATGCCGCATTGAGTTCTGCATGCAAGCACACAGGTAGTGATGTTAATATTCACGTGCTAAATTTAAAAACAAGCAAAAGAATAATCTGCAAGTCATCAAATTTCAAGCAATAATTTTTTCCCTGAACTTGAATATACCTTTTTAAAAACTATACATTAGGACTCCCCAACAATTCTTTAGTGCATAATTTTGGAGATTAGTAAAATTGATACACCTGAAGATTCATGAGATACTATTCATACAACAAACTAGTGTAATGATTGAGCCTTTTTATTTATCCAATTTAATATGATATGATAAAGGGGAAAGCATAAGTCCACTTTTTCAGGCATAAACAAATATGAAACCATGCATACCTTTTCTAAGCCGTGCTACTTGTTTCAAAGCCTCTAATTTCATTTTGAGCTCATTAATATGAGCAGCCAAATATGTAGTGTCTCTCTGCGTCATATATATGAGATAAAGTTTGTTGCTTTTTTCTTCTTTTGCTCATTATGTAACTGTACATAAATTGAATGTAACTAAAAATACTAGAAGAGTAATGCTACACAAACTAGAAAAATTTGACAGAAATGAGCCAGAATTTGTTAAGATTTAAGAGTGGTTGTTGGATAAGTTAGTGTGTTGGGGATCACTCATCTATACAAGAATCAATAACAATGCCAACTTATTCTTATAAAAATCTTGGCAATTTTTTTTTGGCTCTCTAGTATTCCCATACTAAAAATTAAAACAACATAATTATTTTTTCTTCTAATAAGCCGCAAAAGCAACAATTCAGTTTTGAATCTGCAATCTCTCACTTGAGTCATGCTCGTAAAACAGACCTGGATTGTGGCGAAAGCCAATAGAACCAAGGGGACCATGTAGTGCAGGATGCCAGGACCAGAGCTTCACTAGTTCTCTTCTCCATATGACCTACCATACTTGCTCACTACCCAAAAGGACCAGAACTCATCCCTACATAGTTCGTATAGCCAAGTCATTTTCAACATGTTCTCGTGTCCCCCAACAACATAAACCCAAAATTTGTACTTTGACCATGAAGAAGGAACACATCAACACCATGTCGTTCCCTTGCCTCCACTAACTCGTTCTAAAATCATGGATAAATAACAATATCATCAGCTAATAACTTATACAACGTCCCACCCTTCAATCAACGCTACCTTCTCTACATAGCTTTATGAATGGTTATGGAAGCAATGCTTTAAAGAGGGCGTTCCCAAGAGAGAAATACAGAGAGACAGACAGAGACAGACAAACAGACAAAGAAAGGAAAGAAGAGTAAAGCATGGTTCATACATTCAACAATGGAAGGGAGGGTAACGCTCAGGAAAAGAGTAATCTTTAATAAATTTAGTCAGTATGTTCAAGGAATGTCTTCCATTTGGTCATTGTCTTGAAGTGGCTTATTATTATTATTATTATTTAAATAAATCAAACGGCTTTTGTCATTATGAAATCAGAATTCCAATGACACATGCGGCAATATTAATAATATGCAGCAGTAGATGAGGTAAGTGCAAGACTTGTTTGTCAAGCTGAAACCGTTCAGACTGCTGGAACGTTCGATGGTCAAACTGGTGACCACGTCCTTATGTGCATCGAAATATGATTTGAGTTTTACAACTTTGACAAATTCTATTATCCCAAAAATTCGTCCTAAGAGATAGTCTGCTATGCTTTCAAATATGACCACGAAAACTGAATGGATGAATTTTTAACATAATTTTACATATAAATCTCATTCCTAAATTCTTCACCACTATTTTTGTGATACACCAAGCTAACCATAAAATGGTAAAATTTGGATGGGTGCTAGTTAACTCAAGTAGTAAAGACTTCTGCAGTTGATTTGTTAAGTCTTTAGATCAAATTTCACTTACACCTTCCACAAATGATTGAAACTTGACATGAGTTCCCCTTTCCGTTTCCCCCTCCCTAGGGGTAGGTGTGTGCGTTGGTGTGTATGTATGGGCTTGGGGTGTGTGTATTGTAGGTTGAAATTTATACGATTTCTCTATATCTTTATAAGAAAAATGGTAAAATTTGTTGAATAAAAACTAATTAACGAAAATATCTATCGATAAATGTGAAGATATGGTAAACCATTTTTTATTTCGGAGTGACATGTCTTGGGAGAATATCTCATCTTCATCTACACTTACTTGCATAAATATAAGTATATATTACACATCTCTTACATATCTCATATATTTATCACTTATCTTAATATTAATTATAAGATATAAATTTATAAATAAAATAAAAAATAATTGATACCAATATTTGAATTAAGAATTTGGTCAACCTTCATAACATAATTATGAAAAAAAAAAAATCAATATATAAATCCATCAATTAAATATTATACTGAAAATAAACATTAAATTATTTATTATTAAATATATACCTATCTTTTGAACCGTTTATCATCCATCTTTGATGAATGTCACAAAACACCAAGTTAACCTCTTCTCTTTCTTTTTCTTTTGTTGTTGAAAGCAGCTTTTGATACAAAAGAATGAATGCATTTTAAAAAAATAAACTAAAGAGGGAATCTGACCTCAATAAATACCATAACTCTAATTTTCATCATTATGGGCCTCATATTACTAAACCCTATACCATAGTATATCATACTCATATTGGGCCTAAAACCTAATAGATAAATGATTCTTAACCCATTACAAGTATATCACACATGCTCTAGGGATAATTACCTTAACTCTAATTTTCACCTGTTATGAGTCTTATATTACTAAACCTTATACCATAGTATACCATAGAGAGGGAGTATGACTTCAATAAATATCATAACTCTAATTTTCACTCATTATGGGTCTTATGTTACCAAACCCTATACCATAGTATATCATACTCATATTGGGCCTAAAACCTAATAGATAAGTAATTTTTAACCCATTACAAGTATATCACTCATGCTCAAAGGATAATTAAGCTATATATTAAGTAGTTTTTAGTAAACAAATACAAAATCAATAACTACTCATACCAATAATTCTAACATTAATTTCCCTACTTGTACATTGATTTGGGTTTGCTTTTCCTTTTAAAATTAATCTTAAAAGGACTCTCAAGTTGAATATCAATTGTGGCCACTAAGGAAATACACGGTTTGATTATAATCACATAAAAAAACACATTCGAAACCAACAATACAGTCAATTAAAAACCATAAGCATTGATAAGCTATAATCAATCTAACTTGGCAAATAATTGCATAACTGGTGGTCTTATTCGCATGACCAAAATACAAGTGTGTAAATATAGAAACACTTTACAGTGAAGTTTTATGCTATTATGTTAAAGTCCTGCATGTGTCTTTCGATGAAAACACAATTGAAATCCTCAAAGGAACCGTTAAACATGTTTACCAAGAAATATCATTTCCATAAAAAAAACTTAAATATCTTGAGATATAATTAAATATTCCAGCAATAGCATTACTAATCCATTAATCATTGGCAGATATTTGATAAATTCTTTAAATGACAATTTCAAAAGTTCAGGAAAGGAATAACATAAAGTTGGGAACAAAATTCCAGCGAATCAATTACATAAGAAGATTTCAAAATACCAGAGTGTTTGGAAATTTTTTTTTAAATAATTTGATTTTTAAATCAAATTTTATGTTCATACATAATGTTAAAAAAGAAAATTATGTAATTTTAAAATCTCTTGAATTTGCTTGATTTTTAAATATAATGATATATGGTAGGATTTGTTAGGATTTACTTTGCTTTTAAATGAATAGACTATTTTATGATTAATTAATTTATCAAAAAATTTATAGTTAATAAAAAAATTATTTTATCTTTACTAACTTTTTAATCTTACATCTTATAAGAATAAAAATATAAAATAATAGAATGAAATTAAATTTATTTTATTTTTAATAAATTCCAAAATAATAATTTATTTCCAAATCAATTCAATCTCAACTTTTTTTCAAACATAAAATTTAATTTTTAAATTAAGTCAAACTCATTCAAATTAAATCAAATCAAATCATTTTTAATTTTAGTTAATTCCTAACACAACTTTTATTTTTAACATGTTTTGATAAATACAATGGACCTAAATATCTTGCGCAAATCCTCGTTATTATAATGTGCTCTACTGCTCCACTAGAATCTTATCATTCTCAACCATTTCATTGACCATAACAAGAATCTAATAATTTATATGTTACTCTTTTCTTTGTGAAGAAGGCCAGAGAATTACTATCACAATACATAAAGGTGTAGAGATGAAATCCACAATTCTAAACCCATAAATAAAATTTCTCAAACACATATCAGCCACGTTACTATTGTGCCATAAGGTGGAGTTCAAAACTCTAGAGAGATTTATTTTAATGGACTTACATAGGAAATCACACTAATTTTAATGTCACGTCTCAAATTTAATCTTTAAGACATTAAATTCATGAGATTTTTTACTTTATATATGTTCTTCACTTTATCCATTATTTTTAATATGAGACTTTTTAGTTTTTAGGTTTTTACCTATAGCTTGAATTCTTCTCACACTTTTGAATTCCTATCCATGTCCCTTATGTATCTTGTTTCATTTAAGTGACTGGGTGTCATATCCACCAAAATTTGACCTTAAAGCCCAAAGTACTACTAGAGGTTACACTAAATGACCCACAAGTGTAAGCTGAGCTGAAAGATTTTGTACAAAAGCAAGATTTGTCGATTTATTTAGTTCATAAGGCATTACTCGTTTTTGGATTCTATAATTGGTGATCTTTCCAAGAATTAAAGATGTTAAAATAGGTCGAACTCAATAGATCGTCCTGTTTAACATGCTATAAATGATGGATTGAGTTATATTTTGTAACTCATTTTTTTAGGTGATATTCCATCCTCCATCTCGAGCTGGTGATTTTGGGACATCCTGATTACGTTGGAGATCTTTGTGCTAGTCGGCAATTGTGATCCCCAATTGGAGGAGAGGGTGAGATACTTGTAAAAGATACTTCGACGCTCAAGTTAGTCTCAGAGCCAAAAAAAGGAAAAAGAATAAAGGTAGAAAAAGTGAACCAACTTAAGGTACCCTTAAGTATGTGCTTATATAGAAAGTGATGCATCTAAAACATTTAATGATAATTGATAAACTATTGAGATAACTATCTTCCTGCATAAAGCTGAGCAATATATGATTATGCCATCTTAAAGAACCGATATAAATGGAATAGAGATGCCATTGAGATAGTTGAAAACATGAAACCAAGAACCATCGCATCATGAATATAAGCTGCAAGTAACCATTTAAATTCC
Organism: Ormosia semicastrata; assembly: GCA_029884595.1. Lineage (NCBI taxonomy): Eukaryota > Viridiplantae > Streptophyta > Magnoliopsida > Fabales > Fabaceae > Ormosia > Ormosia semicastrata. The sequence goes on from JAQQTO010000041.1 coordinate 12,391,438, forward strand.
AAAGATCAATGGTAAAGCACCATAGTGGAATAAAAGAAGGATAGGAGATACATTTCCTTCTAACTTTTTGTACGATATTGGGTAAATATATATGTGCTCGAGCTAGAGGTTGGGGCTCAAGCTTTAACCTCCAAGTGTTCTGTCCTCTACCTGAGCCGGTGGTTCTGGGACAGGCTGATCACATTTGAGAGCTTCCTGTCGGTCGGCAATGGTGGTCCCTAGTTGGAGGCAGGTGTGGGATACCTGCAAAAGACATAATTGATGATCGGCGACATTGAATGTTGCGAGATACGACATGGTTTGAATGATTTTTGCGCAATACTATGACCATCGCTCTGATTTTTGCATTTATTGTCGATTTGACCAAAAGTTAGTCTTAAAGCTAAAAAGGAAAAAAGAAGTGTAAAGACAAAGAAAGTGAATCAACCTAAGATACCTCTAAGTGTGTGCTTATATAGAGGGTGAAGATCCTAGGGGCTTAGGTTGTAGATCATATGTAAGTTCGGACACATTCGTACTGACTTCTTGATTTCTTTCGTTAGGCATCTGCACTATACTATTGTTTATTTATGGCCCAATTAGGACATACCTGTTGCTTTGTGCAAGGACAAGATCCCATTGTTTCGTGTTTTTACCGATAAAGCTCCAAAGTAGATTTCCTAAAATCCATGCTTAAGTTAAAATAACATGCCAGGGAGGGTTGATCCGCCAGGTCATTTTTTTATTTCTTCTTTTGTTTTGATTTTTTGGTGGTGGACTCGTCTAACCTTTCTTTTTTTGTTTAATTTTAAGTGAGTTGACACGTCGAACTTGTCATATTTTTTATTTTTATTTAATTTTTGACGGGGTGACCTATCTAACTCACCAACCCATCATTTTTTATTTTTTATTTTTTATAAAATTTTTAGGCGAATTCACAAGTTGACCATCCTAAACCAAATTCCAAAAATGGATAATTAATCATGCCTCATTTTTTGACTAACTCGTAGCAGGGGGCAGATCAAGGTAGATTTACCCGTTAAGACATTGACATAGTGTTCCTCTTTTTCTTTTGTAAATCAAAATATTGTCTATAAGTCATCAAGCTTTCTTTTTTTCAAAGAAATATATTTATTATTTGACATTGGATTTCAGCATACTCTTGTGGACTCATTCCAATGAAATTTCTCGTTGGTATAACATCGGGAATTTAGTGAGTAGAAATTTCTGACGGTGGAAGAATAGTTTCTGAAAGTTCAGAAAAAGAGGAACAAAGAATCGTAGAGAACTATCCTAGATCACTGCCTACAGTTTAGGAAAGACGTTTTGAAGTAACAAGAAATATATTTATTAACCAAGCAATGAGAGAAAAATAAAGTTCCATGAATACAAAGCAATGAGTGACTATCCTAGATCACTGCCTACAGTTTAGGAAAGACGTTAGGAAGTAACAAGTCAGGAAAAACAAAAACACCATAACCTCCATTAAATTTAACAATAAAATTAAGGGTGAGTAAAAAGATTAAAGAATAAGTTACATCATTCTTTTTTATTGAACTTCGAATGTCTTGATCTTACTCCAAACAAGATTTTTTACATGCATCAAGGCCTCGTTTTTTTTTCTTTTGCCATACCTCCATGATCTATATCTTTGCCTAGTAGATCTAAAGGTCTTTTTATTCCGGATCAAAGCATGCAACTGATATGAGAAAATTTAAGGTAAAAATTTCAGATTTACCATAATAAAAGGTATCTCTGATAAACTCATTATCGATTTTCTTAAATTTATCCAAAAGATAATAGACATAGAACAAAAAGATCTGAATATATTTATTTTAAAAAAACTGAAAAAAAAAAACAAAGAAAGAAAACGGAGAGGACTGTGTTGAAGGATACTTGCAGCATACCCCATGAGAAAAACACAAGAGAGGAAACCAAAACACCACATGGGGTAGAGGAAACTCCATAAAAGAGATAGGAGAAAGGCAGAGACTCCACTGAGTTATAAAGCAACAACTATGGCTTTGTGATGGAGCCAACAACGTGGAGAAACTACATACCCTTAGAGCCGCCCAACACTTGTTTTGTTTTTTTTTTTTTCTACTTAAAAGAATCGCAGGACAGTAGGTAGTGTATATTCCAACATTCTTTATGAATATTCCAAGGACAAAGAGCTTAATGAGATTTTTGGTTGTTTTATTTTTTAACCTTTTTTTGAAATAATATATGCAATTGTTGCCGCAACATCCAATGTTACTAATATGTCACTATATTCATACTTTTGGTATGATATGTCACCTATATATATCTGCATCTATTTGAACACATCATGAGCAAAGTTCCCATCGCTGAGATCGTTAAAATAGTTAAGATTTAAAAACTCGGGATACTTTAAACTATAGTGACAACTTCTAATGAACCAGATATTTTAAAATAAAAAGATAAAGCTCCACAAGCATGGATGTCATCAAAATATATGAATTTCTCTCTTGTTTTTAGCTTAATCCTAAGTCAACGTTTTATTTCAGGTCGAGAAGATTTAAATGGCAGATTATTGTCGGCAAATACTTTTTGACTCAAACAGTTACATCTTTAAACCCTAGGCGTACCGAGAAGATGCTTTCTACTTCAACTTCTTACACACAAAACCTGCTATGTAATACCAGAAGCTGCTTACTCAATAAACATCATTCACCATCTATTATCAACGAGTCCTTCAAAACATCTTTATGTCAACTGTGATTCCACCCAAGAACTGAAAAGCATATATTTCAAACTTCAAAGGCTATGCTTCTAACTTAGAACTGCAGAAAGTACACAACAGGAGACGGTTCGATCCTAGAACTGTAGAAGATAAATAACAACATAGGACTAAGGACACAGAACTGCACAAAGATACCCTTCACAAGCCTCATCTGTTATACATACATATATATGCACAAGATGTTACTTGTGATGAATATTCCCTTTAACCACTCATTTTTACTGCTGCTATTATGAGCTACTTCGTCTGACTGAAGTCCATGAAGTTAGGGCGGCGCTGCCCATTAAAAGGCTGATCAGAGGGAGGAGGAGGCATGCCAAGCTGTGGCTGCTGGGGTGGAGGATTACTCAACTGTTGCATGGCTAACTGAGAAGCCAATTGGTTGTACAGCACACCAAAAGAGTTACCAGAAATAGCACTGAAACGGATAATTTTTTCCCTAAGCCACTGCACTTCTTCCTTCAATGCCGCATTGAGTTCTGCAAGCACACAGGTAATGATGTTAATATTCACGTGCTAAATTTAAAAACAAGCAAAAGAATAATATGCAAGTCATCAAATTTCAAGCAATAATTTTTTCCCTGAACTTGAATATACTTTTTTAAAAACTATACATTAGGATTCCCCAACAATTCTTTAGTGCGTAATTTTGGAAATAATTAGTAAAATTCATACACCTGAAGATTCATGAGATACTATTCATACAACAAACTAGTGTAATGATTGAGTCTTTTATTTATCCAATTCAATATGATATGATAAAGGGGAAAGCACAAGTCCACTTTTTCAGCCTTAAAGAAATATGAAACCATGCATACCTTCTCTAAGCCGTGCTCTTTGTCTCAAAGCTTCCAATTTCATTTTGAGCTCCATATTACGAGCAGCCAAATATGTAGTGTATCTCTGCATCATATGAGATATTGATAAGTTTGTTGCTTTTATCTTCTTTTGCTCATTATGTAAGTGTACATAAATTTAATGTAACTAAAAATACTAAAAGAGTAAAACTACACTGCTAGAAAAATTTGGCAGAAATGAGCCAGAATTTGTTAGGATTCAAGAGTGGTTGTTGGATAAGTTAGTGTGTTGGGGATCACTCATCTATACAAGAGTCAATAACAATGCCAACTTATTCTTATAAAAATCCTGGCAAAAAATTTCTAGCCATTTAGTATTTCCCATACTAAAAATAAAATCAACATAATTATTCCTTATTCTTCTAATAAGTCACATGCAAAAGCAACAATTAAGTTTTGCATCTGCAATCTCTAATTCGAGTCATGCTCTTAAAACAGACCTGGATTGTGGCGAAAGCCAATAGAAACAAGGGGACCATGTAGTGCTGGATGCCTGGATAATAACCACTTCTATATTTCACAGTCACTGTTTTAGTACATTGTACGTTACTTTCCTTTAGTGCTATGGTATTAATCAAGAGCACGTCATTGCCTTAATTTTTTTATCAGAATAAATTCATATAGTGCATTACTAGGGATGGCAATGGGCGGGCGGGGCGGATAGTGCTTCCCGCCCCGTCCCCGTCTCGTCACGGTACCCATTTATGATCCCCACGGGTAGGGTATCCGCGGTATTCGCGGGTGTTAAATTTAAAATAAAATCTTAAAAATTATAAAAAAATAAAGAAAATAAATTTTAACACCATATACTACAACTTTGTTCAACAATCTAAGATTCTTACAAAATTAAAATAATATTATAAATAACAAACTAAATTCAATTAAGTAATAATGACATAAATAAACATAAATAGTATATATTTTTTTAACAAGTTTTACATGGACTCATTCAATAAAAAATCATTTCAAAATAATAAAAAGATATGTATTTTCATCTATCCTAGAAAAAAGAAAAAAGAAAACTAAACCACATCAATTGAATAATGCATGCCAATCTCTCTCAATATCCAATGAAGAAAACACTCTAAAAAGTCACTAGCCAAACACCACAAAGAAGCTAGGAAGACCACTATATCCCAAAGTAATGGTGTGGTAACTATAAGGAACTATCATTGAGAATTATGAAATCTCTCTCCAACCGAAGGAACCAAATCATTGCATACGTAGCACATCGTCAAAGGACGTTTCCATCTTTACTTCCTCATAAAACAACAAAAGTGGCATATGACAGATTTCACTGAACTCAACAGAAAAATCCAGTTTTCCCCAAATACACTAAAAAGTCTGCACCACAAAAGTCTTGCTGCTCTACACTGTAAAGCCGGATGCACGTAAATCCTAACTATAAGATACTGTGACTAAGCAATCATGTCACCTACCACGCGTATCTTGAAAGATATGACATTGGTAACTTCCAGTCCAGACAGTTGGTACATAAATTTGATTACATTTTTGGAGGCCTTACTGCCACCAGAGAAAGGAGCTGATAACAAAACTAACCTACTTCAGCAACAACAATGAAACCTTATCCCATTAAGTGAGGTTGGCTACATTACATAGATCAGTTGATGCAATTGAAACCCAAATTTTCATAACGACCTAGCATAAGCACTATTGCATCGTTGATGCAAGTAAAATGAGATTCAATGAAATTTTATGTTTGCTGATTGCCTAACAAAAACCCTCATATTTTATCCGGTTTGGAACCAGCTATGTAAACTTTGGCAAAAAAAAATGCACAAAGCCAGAGTTCACAGAACTGACATACTTGTTCAGAGCAAAATCATTTTGATCATGTAGAAAGAAGGACAGATATTTAATGACAGTAGTAGATGAGAAAACTAAAGACATAGGATGAAACAAGGGAATTTGATTCCATAATCATGCTTAACCCACCCCACTCTTACCAGTACTTGTGCTAAAAGCCCAAGTGGATTTTTGCACAGATGTTAACTGGAAAAAATCTCGTCTCATCTACACCTATATTCCCCCAACATAATCCGATATGCCTACAACAGTATTCAGAAAATACATTGTCCGAGGATTTTGTTAAATTATATCTTCTCTATTCGATTCAGAACACATGATTGATCCACATGCCATCCAACTCTATTATTAGTATCCATAATCATAGACACATCTTTATGGTTATATTATATGGTTCTGGTATATCATATTTAACAAATATGTTGCATACATCCACATTGCATAGCATTTCCCCGGTGCTATCAACAGTCCTTACAACAAATAATTTTCCACAAGTCTTCCCAAACAAGGAAAACGATAACAGAACTGCATATTTATCTGTCTTCCAGTCCTCAATTTTCTTTTGATCTCAAATTCTTCTTTTATAAATGCTATGCATATGTTTTCATGACCAAATTCTTCTCTAAATGCTATGCATATGTATTGATGACTAACTTCTTTTCTTTCAACTTTACCAGGTTTGTTGTGGAATCCATGTTATGTTATATACATTGGGCATGCAAGGGTTTCACTTTCATCAACATGCAATCTACTAAAGAACATGTACAGATAGATAAACATGGTTAAAATGCTTCAAATTATTCCTGGTATCAAATGACTAGTTTTAAACCTTTCAATATCTTTTACAGTTCATTATACAACACCCACCATTGAATTATGAGTTATGACTTCTGATATGACTCATGCTTATCATAATAAAAAATGAAGTCAATAATTTCAGATATAGCAGTCACAGATTTACTGGTTCACAACATCTAATCAGGTGGAAATTTAGCAAACACATGTGACATGCCCCATCTGATAGAACACTAATTTTTTTTATAAGAGGTACAATATAAGGACTGGTTTGAGATGATATTTTTAGATAGACATCAAGCAATGCCTATTCAGTATTGAATTCAACAGTGTGGTTATTTGGTCCTTTATCAGATAAGAGATTTGTGTAATTAGAGCAAAATGCAAGGGAAAATTTACATGAACCTCCTCTCTGTTTTGTAAATTTGCATAAACATCCTTGAGGAATGATGTTTATTATGAAAATTTATATAAAAGTTAAGAGGAGGATTGATAGGAACCCAACCCTCAAGGTCCCTAAACCTTTTCAGGTTTACACCCGAAGGCCCAAGATCAACCCGGGCCCATAATAAGTCACTAGGGATACGGGTAGGCAGTGTGAGAGAGGAGAAGTTAGTTACAGAGAGAGAATAAGACAAGTTTGTTATATAGGCTAGTGGAGGGAGGAAAGGGGGATATTCTGATTGTTAACCGAATTGTTGGGGCTAGAGATTCTTCTCTAAGCTGGGCTAGAGACTCTTCTCTAAGCTGGGAGCTTTTGCTCTTCTTGTTATCTTCTTTTTCTTTGATAAATAATACATAAATATACTTTACTGATAGCAGTTGCTATCAATTGGTGCTTTCATTGAGAGGCTTTTTTTATGCGAACGAGGATGACACAACTATTAGACGCGTTGGAGATACGACTTGCCGAGGTTGAGTCCAGTTTCAGAAATCAAGTAGCATTGGGTCGATCTCATGATACGACACTGAAGGAACACACAGCTCAGCTGGGTTCCTTGGTGACTAGTGTCGACGAGATCACTAAGACTCTTCAAGATATGCACGCCGAGATGCGAGACGGATTCCTTCAGCAATAGCAGCATCCGAGAACACCGTTCGTGAGTTCAGCGTCGAAATAAGGGTCGGCGTCAGTCGAGGTAGCCTCAGACGAGTTTCAACTTTCAGCGAAGCGAGTCGAGTTGCCATCGTTTAACGGAGAGGACCTGGTCGGGTGGCTAGCTAAGGCAGAAACGTACTTTGCGGTATAGAGAACACCACCAGAGATGCAAGTACAACTAGCGTAGATATGTATGGAGGGTATGACATGGCATTGGTTCAAGATTTTACGTGATTCTGATCCCCAGCTCGATTGGGAGAGGTTCAAGCGTTCACTCATGGACCGGTATGAGGATCATCACTCCAGTAACCCTTTTTCATAAATCAGATTGCTTCAGCAAACAGGAACTATCGATGAGTATGTGGAAGCTTTCGAAGTGCTTATGGCCCAAGTGTCGTCGATGTCCGAAGAGCAGTATATGGGGTTTTTCCTCGGAGGTTTGAAGGAGGAGATACGCATGGAGGTTCTAGCCTTCGAACCGCCAAATCGCCATAAGCTGATTTCTGTGTCGCGGTTGATTGAGCGAAGACTCAATCACTCCCTACCTCGAAACGTCACTAGTGGGTGGCGCAGAACGCAATAACTCAGGAATGCAATTTCATTGAATAACTCTGTTGCTAGTGGATCGAGAGTTTCAGGTGGGTATTCTACTCACCCAACATCATCTACTGGGTCCAATGAGAAGGAGTTGAAAACAGGGCATACTCAAAGTTCCAATTCTCATTTCCGAGGCGGGACAAGGAATTTATCTTATCAGGAGTTGATGGAAAGGAGGAATAAGGGACTGTGTTTCAAGTGTGGGAAGCACTACAGCCCCACCCACCAATGTTCGGATAAACATTTGAGTCTCATAATTTGGGAAGGGGAAGAGCTAGCGGATGACCCATTAGTTGCAGTCGAAGTCCAGGAGGATGAGGAGGTACAGGAGATGGTGTGTTAAGTTCTGGATTATAGGGCAATCGATCCTCGGGAAATGTCCCATTCGAGGACCATTAAATTTGAAGGAGTATTGAACGACTACCCTATTTTACTTCTGGTTGATAGTGGAGCCAGCCACAACTTTATAGCCAAGGAGTTGGTGGGTTCCTTGGGGTTGAAGGTGATTGACACTAAGACTTATGGGGTGAGTTTGGGGAATAGGAGCAGATGTGAATCTAGAGGGGTTTGTCCAGCTATCGAAGTGAAGGTGGGGAGGCACAATATAGTGGTGAACGCATATGTGTTAGACTTGGGAGGGGTGGACATTATTCTGGGGGTTGAGTGGTTGGAGACTTTGGGCAAAACCACCACAGATTGGAGAAGGAAAACTATGAGTTTTGAGGAAAATGGTTGCATAGTTACACTCAAAGGGTATCGAGTTCAAGATAGAGATCAGACAACATCCTTACAAGGCATAATACAAGATATGACTATAGAAAGTGAGGACATCGGGCCAAGGACAGTGATGCAAGAAAATTCCTTTTGTAGGGAGGAGGAACTAAAACAGGTCCTTAATAGACATCCATTCGTTTTCCAAAAAAGAAAGGGGTTGCCACCCCATAGAAGCTATGATCATGCCATCATCTTGCAGCCAAACAGCAACCCAATAAGTGTTAGACCCTACCGTTATGCTTATCATCACAAGGATGAGATTGAAAAATAGGTGGGAGAGTTGCTGGCTGAGGGAGAAATTAGACACAGTACCAGCCTATTTTCTAGCCCGGTGATACTAGTCAAGAAGAAAGATGGAACTTGGAGAATGTGTGTGGACTACAGGGCATTAAATAAGGTAACTATACCTGACAAGTACCCCATTCCTACCATAAATGAATTGCTAGATGAGTTACATGGGTCACTTTTCTTTTTTAAGATTGATTTGAAATCCGATTTCCATCAAATAAGGGTGAGAGAAGAGGATACTCATAAAACTGCTTTTCGCACACATGAGGGGCATTATGAGTACCTTGTCATGCCCTTTGGACTCACAAATGTGCCCTCCACCTTCCAATCCACCATGAATTCGATTTTCAGGTCACTGTTGAGAAAGCATGTATTGGTTTTCTTCGATGACATCTTGGTCTATAGTCCCACTTGGCAGTCACACCTTCATCATTTACACAAATTACTTACACTTTTGACCCAACATTAGTTTATAGTGAATAAAATGAAATGTTCCTTTGGTCAACCATCAATAGAATATCTTGGTCACATCATTTCAGCACAAGGAGTGGAAATGGGTCCGTCTAAGGTTCAAGTTGTCCTAGATTGGCTGGTTCCTCGAGATGTCAAGGGGGTGAGAGGTTTCCTAGGGCTCACAGGGTATTACCGAAAATTCATCAAAGACTATGGAAAAATTGCTCACCCTCTAACAGACCTAACTAAAAAGGATAGGTTCCATTGGGGAGAAGGGGCTCAACATGCTTTTGATCAACTTAAAAGCTGCTTAAGTTCATTTCCAGTCTTGGCCTTGCCGGATTTTACCAAGGAATTTGTGGTTGAGTATGATGCTTCGGGCCATAGGATTGGTGCGGTCCTTATGCAAGACCAAAGACCCATAGCTTATTTCAGTAAGGCTCTTTCTCTAGGAACCTTATCTAAATCTGTATATGAAAAGGAAATTATGGCCCTTATGTTGGTTGTCCAGCATTGGAGACATTACCTCATGGGAAGGAGTTTCAAGGTGTTTACGGATCATAGAAGTTTGAAGCATCTGCTCCATTAGAGAATCAGAGAATCACCACTGCTGATCAATAGTGTTGGCTGTCCAAGCTGTTGGGATATCGATTTGAAGTGGTGTACAAGCCTAGTCCAAAAAATAAAGTCGCAGATGCTCTGTCAAGAAGGGACGCTAATGCTGATCTGGGATCCATTTGTATGAGCCCAAACTGGTTGGATTTTTCCAAGTTGAAAGAAGAAGCCCAAACAGACCCCGAATTGGTTCAGCTGCAAAATGCCTTGCAAGCTGATCCTATAAGCAGACCTGGTTATAGTTGGAGGGATGGTCTTCTTTTCTATGAAGGGAAGCTGTTACTATCTAAAAGTTCATCTCTGATACCTGTACTGCTACAGGAATTTCATTCCACTTCTATTGGAGGACATTCCGGGTTCACAAAAACATACAAGAGGCTAGCTGGAAACTTTTTTTAGAAAGGAATGAAGAAACATGTTATGGACTTCATTCGAGGATGTGATGTGTGCCAGCAGCATAAATATCAAACATTCTCCCCCGCTAGTCTGCTGCAGCCAATCCCCATTCCGGAGCTAGTTTAGAAAGAGATTTCTATGGACTTTATTACCGGCCTTCCGAAATCACATGAGGTAATCTTGGTAGTAGTTGATCGTCTATCCAAATATGCCCATTTTATTTCCCTTAAACACCCCTTTACTGCCAAGTTGGTTACCGAGAGCTTCGCTCGGGAGATAATTAAGTTACATGGACTTCCTAAGTCCATCATCAGTGATCGTGATCCGCTTTTCTTGAGTAGGTTCTAGCATGAACTCGTTCGCCTTCAAGGAACACTATTACGTATGAGTACTTCTTACCATCCTCAGACGGATAGCCAAACCGAGGTGCTAAATAGATGCCTCGAGACTTATCTGCGGTGCTTTACCTCTGAGCAGCCTAAACAGTGGCATTTTTTGCTGTCTTAGGCTGAATTCTGGTATAATACGTCATACCATACAGCAGCTGGAAAAAGCCCATTCGAAATTGTATATAGAAGGCCTCCACCGACTGTTATAAGGTATCTGAATGGGGAAGCTTCGGTCGAGTCAATAGCAAGAGTGTTGGGTGATAGAGATGAGGTCTTACGTCAGTTGAAGTATCATCTTCAAAAGGCTCAACAAACTATGAAGAAAACTGCATATTCCCATCAAAGACATGTTGAATACGCTATTGGTGATTGGGTTTACATTAAGCTGCGGCCACATAGACAGCATATTGTAGCTCGGAGGATCAATCCAAAGCTGTCCCCACGCTATTTCGGTCCTTTCCATGTTGTAGCTCGCGTGGGGGAGGTGACATACAAGTTGCAGTTACCAGATACAGCCAGAGTTCATCCGGTATTTCATGTTTCTCAGCTCAAGCGTGCTCTTTAAGGTAAATCAGCTGCAACCATATTACCCCCTGAGATGGAAGTTGAAACTGAATCGGCTGTACCAGAGGTAATTCTAGCCTCCCGAGAGAGTAAGCGTAAGGGCAGAACAATTATAGAATGGCTCATCCTTTGGAAAGCCCAACCTGCAGAAGAGGCTACTTGGGAAGAAGCAAGTGTGATGAAAGAGAAGTTTCTAGCCTTCTGCCTTGAGGACAAGGCAAAATTTTTGGGAGGTGGTATTGATAGGAACCCAACCCTCAAGGTCCCTAAACCTTTTCAGGTTTACACCCAAAGGCCCAAGATCAACCCGGGCCCATAATAAGTCACTAGGGATGCAGGTAGGCAGTGTGAGAGAGGAGAAGTTAGTTACGAGAGAGAGAATAAGACAAGTTTGTTATATAGGCTAGTGGGGGGAGGAAAGGGGGATATTCTGATTGTTAACCAAATTGTTGGGGCTAGAGATTCTTCTCTAAGCTAGGCTAGAGACTCTCCTCTAAGCTGGGAGCTTTTGCTTTTCTTGTTATCTTCTTTTTCTTTGATAAATAATACATAAATATACTTTACTGATAGCAGTTGCTATCAAGGATGGTGTAGGTTTCAAAGGGAGCTTAGTGTAGGTTCTTTTATCTTTCAATGGAGTTGGGTGTAAATTTTCAAAATATAAGGGATGTTTGTGTAATAAGAACAAAATACAAGGGATGTGATAAAGAGTAATTTATTCTAATTATTACCAAACTATAGACTCTTTTTTTTATAATCCCTTTCATTAAACTGAGGAACAGCTAAAACTTTTCATTTCTTGAAATGAAAAATGTTTACAAATTACAACATTTTTTCTTTTAAAGAAAAGACTCTTGATATTGTGTCTCATCAGACGCTAATAAATCTACATATGTTACCAAATTTAAGTTTATCTAAAGCTATAAATGCAAAATGAGAAGGAAATAACATACTTGAAGCATGGTAAGCTGTACAGAGAGGTTAGTTGCTTCAGTCCGAAGCATCTGCACCCTCTTCTCCAACTCAATTGTATAACGAATTTTCCTCTCCTTTGATCGAGCAGCAGATTGCCTGTTAGCAAGAATCCTATATACACACAACAACATTCCAAACCAATATCAATGCATCAAACCAAGATTTCCTCCCCAGTTTCCCAAAATCCAAAGAGCATATCTGGTGAGAGGAGTGTCTATTATAAGAGGTAAGAGGAGTGAATCTTAACTATTAAATCTTACATGAATGGTCAATATTAGAATATAAATGCATGTGACTTTTATAAGTAGTCATATGACCTTTAAGTAATTTTTAATCTTGATCATTCATATATAATTGTATGATCAAGATTTACTTTTCTCACAATAAAAATTCTCTCACTCACTAAATATATATATATATATATATATATATATATGAACATATCTGGTGAGAGAAGTTTTTACTGTAAGAGGGTAAGAGAAGTAAATCTTGACTATACAACCGTACATGGATGGTCAGAATTAAAATTTACTTAAAAGTCATGTGACTACTTAAAAAAATCATATGCATTTATATTTTAATATTAATCATTCATGTAAGATCTAATGGTCAAGATTCACTCCTCTCACCTCTTACAATAAACACTTCTCTCACAAGATACGCTATATATATATATGTATGTATGTATAAAATAAAAACCACCACATTATTTTTTGCTAAACAAAACAACTTCAATTTAAATGCACTCAAAATTATTTCTTTCAAAAAAGAAAAATACATTCTTAAGAGAAGGATAACATTAAAAAGAAAAAAGGTGAAGTTGAGTGGGAGGATGGAGATGTCGAGGTTGGAAGGGTCAAAGAGGAGAAGGTCGCCAAAGTTGGCGACAATGTGGAAGGCGGTGTTAGAGTGGGACCCTTGCTAGTGGGACCCATGCTCCGCCTTCCACTTTATGTCCATTGTCGTCGACAGCTTTTTGATGAACTTCGTGTCCATAAAAATAAAAATAAGTTTTTTCTCTTATTTTTTTTATATCTGCTTGGTCTATGGTGGTGATGGTGGTTGTGTTGATGGATGGATGAGTACTGGGATGAGTGAGAGAAGAAAGTGGGGAGAGACAAGAACATAAATTTTTTTATATATATTTTATTTTTTGGTAACAATAGGAACAACAATTTTCTGGTGGTGGTTGTGTGAGTTACAAAAAAAAAGTAACAACAACTCAAAATTGTCAAGCTTGATCGGTCGCTCGAAAAATTGGTCTGATCCAACATGGCGCAACATCGAGTCAGCTCATCGGGCTAACTAGTTGACTGATTTGAAATTATTATTTTTATTTTACAAGATATATAGAGGAGGGTACTATTTTTAAAAAAAAAAATTAAAACTAAATTTGTAAATAGACTAAGTTTTTAATTTATTTTTTATTGATCTAAAATTAAATAGTTCAATTTTTTATTTTTTCATTTTAAATATTTTAAAAATAAAATTCATTATTAATTTTTAAACAAATGAGTTTGTTAGCTGAGATTAAATTCATTATTAATTTGAATTTATTTTCTAATTTTTTGTTATTAGGTAAGGAATGAATACTTTCCAAAAAGAGTTTGTTAGCAAGTAGTTTCTCATTCCATTTATTAAAAGGACAAGGGAAAGGGAAAGTATATTGTCATACTCTTTTTTTTTTTTTTTTAAACATTGAATACATTTTTAAAATCTTATTTTCAATCTAATTTTTTTGAATTTTAAATTAGATAATATAAATGTTTAGAAATAATTGTGATGTCTTAATCTCAAAAAAAATAATAATAATGATGTTTTAATCACTTCAGTTAGGATACTATTTAGACAAAACCAAAGGTATATCTTGTAATTTATTTCACTTAATAGAATGAGGTAAAGGACAAAGGTATGGTTTTTAGCATAGTTTTTAAAAAATACAGGAGTTGTAACAAAAAGAACTAAATATAGACAATAAATATAGGAAGTTGAGATGTGTATCAAGTACTCATACACATCAAGTATCTTACAAAAGAATAATGTTATATAAAAAAAAAGAATTAATGAGAAGAACCTAATAATTTAGAATGCCCAATTAACTATTTTAAATAGTCATTGATGCTATAAGAATGATTATCAGTCTTTAAGTTTTATAATTAATGTTTATTCTCGTTAATTTTTGGAAAAAAAATTGAAAGAATTCAGTTAGAATTTATCTAATATTCAGTACTTATATACCTAAAAGTCAATAACAATTAATTCTAGCAAAAATTTCTAACAATCGAATATTTTTCCTTAAAAAATAACAATTGATGCACTCAAAACAATCTTGTCAATACTTCCTCAAAGCCTTATTAAAACACTAATGCTCATTCCAAATTCTAACAATAAAGATTCCATTATTTCAAGATTTCAAATCCTCTATAAAAGCCATAACAACGAACTCTAAACCATGGGATTGGTAATTTCCAAACAAATGCAGTATATCTAATCAATAATACTATAAATCATCCCTTTTCAATATATATATGATCTCTAAACTAATGAGGAAAATGAAATCATACTAATTTAGCTTATGGACATAAAAGAAAGAGTTGAACCATTTTATCCTCCATATAAAAGAGTATGAACAATGGTAGGTAGAGTTATTAAAGTAAGATATGGATCACAAGTTAACTTAGCTCAATCCACTAAAATATGGGGTTGGGTTACAATAAATTTAACCTATGTTAAGAGTGAGTTATCTCTATGCAAGTTGAGTTGCGCAACTTATTTTTTCTTATTTCAACTAGAGGTAACTCATGCTAGTCTTGTTGATTTCACTTTCAGCATTAATTTTGTTAAATTTTAAATTTTTATGGATTATTAGTTATGTTTTGTTATGTTTTCGATCGACCACCTGACTAGTTTGGTTCAAGGAGTAATTAATTTTCTCATAAAACTGATTAAACATTGGTTTGACTGTTGTAAATCGGACAACTTTACTAGTTCTCCATATGACCCACCATACTTGCTCACCACCCAAAAGGACCAAAACTCATCCCTTCACACTCGTCATGTTCTTGAATCATCCATTCATAGTTCGTAACTTTGTATAGCCAAGTCATTTTCAACATGTTCTTGTTCCCATCATGTCCCCCAACAACACACACTCAAATTTTGTCCTTTGACCACGAAGAAGAAACACATCAACTCTATTTCGTTTCCTTGCTCCACTAACTCATTCAAAAATAATAGATGAATAACAATATCATCAACTAATAACTTATATGAAGTCCCATGCTTCAATCAACACTACTTCTCTACCTAGTTTGTTGAATGGAAGTAATGCTTGAAAAAGGGCATTCCTAAGGAAAACGGTTTTAATGTTCCTAATTTTTTTGGAGCATAGATGCACAATAAGTTTACATCGTTGATATTGTGTAAAATTTGATTAATGATTTATATTTTTCACTTGAAACTTATATTATAGGTAACACCCTCATATGTTTCTCTTTCTCTTTCATAATTTTTTTTCCTCATTGCTTCTCAAGTCAACAGTCAAGTGCCTTTCTCCACTCACTAAATTCGCCACTACCATCAAGCCTTTTAACCACAAATTTTTTTTAACTTTTGACATGCCATGTAAGTTGTGTTTCAAGCCCTCTCTATGTAAAGGGTAGCAAGTTGATGTAATTTTATGAAGCTTTCATTGTGTTCCAAGCAAAACCCATAAAAGTTTATTAGTTGGCTCAACTTAAAATCACTAATAAAACAACGAAGAAAGAAAAAGGCAGGGCGGTGGTTGATTGCGAGTCTAGGTGGTGGCGGGTTCTTTGAGTAGCTGACGGTGGCATTGACTTGCCGAACAGTGGCTCATGGTTTGGGTCTATGGTGGTCCATGGAACATGATGACTTAGGAGCTTGGTGGTGGGGCTGAAGAAAGAGGATTTAGAGAAAGAGAAAGAAGGAATATTAGGTGAAAAAGTGAAGTTGTGAGCTGAGAGAAAGGCTAAGAAGAAGGAAGAAAGATGGGAAAGTGAATGGCTATTGAATGAAGATTGGAGAGAGAAAGTATAACATGAAGTAAACTGGGACCCATGTCAAATTTTAAAAAGAAAAAAAATGAAGTAATTGACTTTTACCTATTATCATAGGTAAATTGTTTGGAGCATTGATGCGTAAGTAGGGTAACGTTCAGGAAGAGTAAAGCATGACTCATACATTCATCAACGGAAGGGAGGGTAACGTTCAGGAAAAGAGTAGGGTGGGGTTTCTAATAAATTTATTCTATATCTTCAAGGGACTTTGGTCCATTTAGTCATTGTCTTCAAATGGCTTTTTATTTTTTATTTTTTAAAAAACTCAAACGGCTTCCATCATTATGACTTTTCAGAATCCCAATGACACATGCGACAATATTATTTATATGTAATAGTACATGAGTAAGTGCATGACTTGTTTGTCAAACTGAAACTGTTCAAACTACTGATTATCCGGCTATCAAACTGGTGATTGGGCCCCTTTGTTGCATCGATATCTGATTTGGGTTTTACAACTATTAGAAATCCTATTATCCCAAAAATCATCCTAAGAGTTAGTTTGGTATACTATTAAATATAACTACGAAAATTGAATAGATGAATTTTTAATATTATTTTTCATATAACCTCTTTCTTAAATTCTTCACCACTATTTTTATGATACACCAAGCTGAGCATAAAATGATAAAAATTTTCAAATAAAAGCTAATTGGTGAAGATATCTATCGATCCGTGTGGAGATATGTTAAACCATTTTTGAACTAGGAGTGCAATGGGTTGGGGGTAATACCTCATCTTCATCTACATATGCTTGCATAAATACGAGTATACTTGCATATCTTTTACATATTTTTAATATTTATCACATAGTTTAATGTTAATTACAAAATATGAATCTACAAATAAAATTGGAAACTATTGATAATAGTTTTTGAATTAAATTTGGTTCAATCCCAACAACATGGTCATGAGAAAAAAAAAGATCAATATGTAAATTCATCGATAAAAGTTATACTTAAAATAGAACATTAAACGATTCATTATTAAATCTATACTTACCTTTTCAAGCGTTTATCATCCATTGTTGATTAATGTCACCAAACACCAAGTTAAGCTCTTCTCTTCCTACTCTTTTTGTTGTAGAAAGTAGCTTTTGATAAAAGAGTATGTATGGTGTCAAAGAAGAAATGAACTTGAAAGAAGGTCTAGCCTCAATAAATACCATAACCTTAATTTTCACATATTATGGGCCTTGTATTACTAAGGCCTACACCATAATCTAGCATATACATACTAGGCCCAAAATCTAATAGACAAGTGATTCTCAATTCATTCCAAATGTATCACTCATATTAAAGTTCCAAGGATAAATATGCTATACATTTAATTAGTTTTTAGTAAACAAATAAAAAATCAATAACCACACATGCCAAGAATTCTAACATTCCCCTACTTGAGAACATTGATTTGGATTTGCTTTTCCTTTTAAAACTAATTTTGAAAATGATTCTCACGATGAATATCAATTGTGGCCACTAAGGAAAAATAAGATTGATTATAATCACATAAAAAAACACATACAAAACCAACAATATAGCCAATTAAAAACCATAAGCATTGATAAGTTATAATCAATCTAACTTAACCAATTATTGCATAACTAGTGGTCTTATTGGCATTACCTAAATACAAATGTGTAAATATAAATATACTTTACCGTCATGTTTTATGTGAACTGCTTTATGCTATTGTATTTAAAATCCTGCACTTGTCTTCTTATAAAAACACAACTGAAATTCCCAAAAACAATCATTAAACACGCCTACCAAGAAATATCATTTCCATAAAGAAAACCTAAATATCTTGAGATATAATTAAATAAACAAACTGAGTAATAATTAATGTTCCAACAATAACATAACCAATCCATTAATCATTAGCATATATATGATAATTTCGTTAAAATGACAATTACTAAAGTTCAGGAAAGAAATAACATAAAGTTGGAAAATAGAAACAAGATTCCCATGAATCAATAATTGTTAGAATTTTTTATTCATGGACTAGCTATAAATCATATTATATTTCTATAAAATCTAAATTAATTAGATATCAAAATTATTAGAGTATTTTGTTTAGCTCAAATTGTGATCAATATTGTTAATGAGCCTATTATTGTTAAAGTACTACTTATATATGTGAGTTTTGTTTTATGAGTCCTGTATATGAGTTTACCATAATGGGTAGGTTTAATCCATTTTTAATTGTTTTATATATACAAGGAGAGATCTCTATTCCTAACCGCTCTAGTGCGTACAGTTGCTTTATTGATACTGACGCGTGAGCGACTATTGTGGGATAAGAATAGTATCTCTCCCTTATCGTGTTTTGTTTTTCAGAGTTTCAACAATGACTTCCTCATCGACGTTGTTTCAAGGTAACTCTAAAACTTTTTATATGTATTGATATGTCATAAATCGTTGAGATTAATAGATCCGATAAATTTTTATCAATTGGTATCAGAGTCAATTTTAATTCTAATTGTGATTATCAATTTTTTTTATTTTACATACAAAATATATGAGATTTAAAATTATAGAAATATGAAATATTATAATATGTGATATTTCATCTTTAATTCAAAGTCCTTTTTTAAAAATTAGATGTGTCATCTTGTTTTTGTTGTGCGTGCTTTGTTGTTGCAATTGTCTAATTCTTTTTCACGCAGACCTTTTGTACTGTAGCAGTATCTTTCACTTTTTTTTTTTTTCTTGTTTTGTCGTGGACGCTCCTTTTCTTTCTTTTTTGTTTTTATTTTATTTTGATATTGTGTGTAAACAAAATTTTAGTGAGATAATTTTGTTCAATGTTATTTTAAGTTTTAAAAATAAATAAATAAATATATACATTGAATTATAATATTGTAAATTCACAAAGAATTTTATTTATTTATTTTTCATGCCTATTTATTATTTATTTCAAAATTTATAGAGAATAAAATTGTTAAAAATATATAGTACCCTTTTTTTTGTCTCTAAAATTTTTTGTGTATTAATTTAATATTATTAGGCATGATATACATTGTGCACTATCAAAGTTAATGTTATTTGGTCACTTAAATAATTTTGGTGTTATTTTGTGCATAAATTAATATATAATATTTTGAAAACTATATGTTTTTTTATTATTTATGCGATTTAATTCTGAGAATTCCTGTTTAAAGTATTGTAGTATTATTTTGAGGCACTTTTCATGATTGTGAGCTTGCCTTCGCGGAACCAATTATGTTGAGGTGTTAATTTTGTTGATAATTTGTTAATAATGTTGCATTGGGGATTATATTGATAATGCGCTTACTCTATCGGTTTGTCTTTATTAATGTAATTTCTGATGATTTGTTAAGTTGTGCTATTTTGGGCACTTTCATAATTGTGAGCTCGCCTTCACAGGACCAATTGTTGTAAGGTGTTATTTTGTTGATAAAATATTGTTATGTTGTGGCTTTTGGAATTATATTGATAATGCACTTACCCTATCAGTTTGCCTTTATTAATGTGATTCCTCATGATTTATTAAAGGCATTGAGGTTTTGACCTTAGAGTTCTCAGTACCCTTTCGGTTCTAACTTTAGGGACATGATTTTGATGTCTGTGAGAGTCTACTCATGTGTTACAATTTGGGACCCTTAGGCGGGATTGCAATTGCATGGGAAAAGTCAGTTATGCTTTTGCTCAAATATTGTACATGTTGACATACTTGACAAAATCTCCCTTTAATGTATCGTTCTTTCAGCTTTGTCGATGCAAATGAGTGCTATAACGAAATTGAATGGGACTAATTTTGAGAATTAGGTGGATTCTGTGAAATTGTTCCTTACTGTCTCCAATGTTAATGCTGCTCTCACTGAGGATGAACCCCAAAGACCCACAAATGCATCTTCTATTGCAGATAAGAAGAAGCATAAAAGGTTGGTTCAATCCAATAAAGTTTGTTTGATGACCATGAAATATAGTATGAAAAAGACTATTAAAGAAAGCATTCCTGAAACAAATAATGCTAAAGAGTTTCTCAAGTCTATTGGTGAGAAATTCAAGAAGTTTGATAAAACTGAAAAGGCCTATTATCTCTCCTTGTTGACAAAGACTACATATGATGGTGTGAGTGGTGTTCGTGAACATGTTTTGAAGCTTGTGAACTGGTACAACAAGTTGAAGTCCATGAAAGTGGAGTTAGGAAAGGATTTCCTGGTCTGGCAGGTGTTTAAGTCTCTTCCGGCTAGTTTTGATGTCCTGAGAACCACTTACAACGCTCAAAAGGAGGAGTAGACTGTTGATGAGCTTATATATGTTCTTACTCAAGAGGAGCATACCATGAAGAAGGACAAGGCCCATAGTGTTCAGTTTGTTTCACACAAGAATGGTGAAAAGAAGAAGAAATTTGCTAAAGGGAAGACTAGTAAGCCTCAGTTTAAGAAAAAATGGAATGATAAGCCTGGATATTCTTCTAAGCCATCTTCTGGTCCTGGTGAGTCTTCTGGTGTTAAGCCCAGATATAGAATTTAATGAAAATTATAAATTCTGTGATATATATGGGCATAAGCAGTTTGATTGTTTGAAATTTAAGAGCTGGCTTGAGAAAAAGAAAAGTAATTTCTTGGCTCTAGTATGTTTTGAATCAAATCTAGTTATTGTTTCTTCAAATACCTGATGGTTAGATACTGATGCAACTATTTATGTTATAAATTTATTGCAGGAATTCAAAAGCAGGAGGAAACCAAGTGAAGGGGAGTTGATGATCACAGTAGGAAATGGAGCTAAAGTCAAAGTAGAACATATAGGAATGGTTTCATTAAAATTGTGTACTTGACATGATTTAGTTTTGAAAGATACAATTTATGTGCCTTCTATGGGGAGGAATTTAATTTCAGTTTCTATTTTGGATGGTTGTGACTACTCGTTCCATTTTAGTAATGCAAAAGCTTCTTTATATTATGATTCTGTTCTTGTTAGTTCTGGAGTCTTGTCTAATGGTTGATACATGTTGAATGTTGATTCTCTTTCTGTTGATCAACGAGATTCAAATATTAATAATGTTGTTGGGAACAACGTAGTAGAGTTGCTGAAAACTCTTCTATGTTGTGACACAAACGTTTAGGACACATCTCTAGGGAGAGAATGAAGAGGTTAATCAAGGAGAATATTTTTCATGATCTGGACTTCTCTGATTTTGATACATGTGTTGATTATATAAGAAGGAAACTTACAACTATAGCCACTACAAGAAAATTATGAATTAGCGACGGAAATTTGCGAGGAAATTATTCCATCGCAATTTCCTAGCTAATTAGAGAGGGAATTGCGAGGGATTAGCGAGGCAAATACCTTCCCTCGCTAAAATTCAAAACAAAATCCACAACTGGTAAATAGCGAAGCAATAGCGAGTAAATTAATTCCCTCTCTAATATTAGCGAGGGAAGTGAGAGGGATTATATTCCTCGCTAAATTTTGCGAGGGAACTACGAGGGAATATGTTATCCTCGCTAAAATCAGCGAGGGAATTGCGAGGAAATTGCAAGGGATTAATTTCCCTCGCTAAATTAGAAATCCCGCGGATTTACAAAACGTCTCCTTTAGGTTTAGTGTTCTGCTCTCCTTCCCCAAATCAAATATCCTTCCCACCCACAGCCGTACGATCTTCCCCTCCGCCACCCAAGCCCTTCCCCGGAGCTGAGCACGGCAGCCACGCGACGCGAGTGAGTTCCCTCCTTCTGCAGTAAGCCTTCTTCCATTATTTCTTTCTTCTTTCTTCCATCATTCTGCCTCCTTCTTCGTTCCCTTCTATTCTATCAGTTTTTATCAGTCCATTTGATCCATATTTCCTGCTGTGATGTGCTAGTGATCCCGGTATTCCTCATTTTTGCATCATATTTGTGGCCAAGATCCTATTGATGCTATTTATACTGAAAAGTAAGAATCTACTAGGACTTGTTCCATCTGGAAAATTGTTAGAAGATCTTCTAAAATATGGGGAAAAATAAATTTGGACACTTTTCCAGACTGAATGTGCCCTTGTCATTTGAAGTTATCATATCTTACAGAAGTTTGTTGGGATTTTCGTTTTGCTTTAATTTTACAACAAAATTGACTTGCAGGTTTTTCCTGGTAAAGAAGTTTGTATACAAGTGAAGAGAGGGAGAGAGAGAAATTATCTTCACTGATTGCTAAGATTTGAGAGGTGAAGTTAAATTGAATATTACGTTTGTTTAACATGCTTGAAAGCCAATGGATTCTTTATCAACTTGTCAGTTCCCCCCCCCCGCCTAAAAATAATGCATTCATCACGATTTGAAGGCATTTTTAATTGTATTTCCTCTATTATCTCATGAGAAGCAAGTTGTTCGATAAATTTATCCCATAAAACTACATTGTTAAAATTTTAAAAATGAGCAAATAGATTTATTGTAATCGAAAAAAAAAAAGAAGGAATGACAAAAGCATAGCCACCGGATCTTTGAACTTGCTTTGTGGTAGGGCATCCTTGATCATTCTTATAATCAGCATCCGTAATAATTTGCATATAGACCATGTATGACATAAGCCCAAACATATAGTTACTTGAAATAATTTGGAATGCTTGTAAGAGTAAATTTGGAGCTACTTGGGTACTTCATGTTTAGAATTTCTTTCGACCATATTTTCTCCACAACCATGCCTCACTTTGAAGAACAAGACTTTTTGTCCACGTTGGTGAATTATTCTGTGATACAATAATTCAAATTAGAAAGTGCACTACAACTCTCTTTACATTTATTGTACAAAAGCTAGGGAGATAGATTTAGGCTATGCTTGACATATCGACTCAATTTCTTCGTGAATTTTGTTGTTTATTTGACCATTTTAGTTTCGTTTAGTTGGTTAAACAAGTAGATTTGAGTTGAGTACCTCTGGTTTTGGTTCTTTATGTTCATTTGCTGATTTAATGTTGTTATATGATGTTGTTTGCTATTTGTACAAGTTCAGAGGTAGAATATACTATCTGGCCTAAAAAAAATCTGAAACAGAGAAAAGAAAATGGAGAAAAAGAATTATATATATATATATATATATAGTTCTCAAGAAAAAGATGATTTTGCTTCAGTTATAATTTTCTAGATAAGGTACATTAAGAAAGAGTTTGGGTAAAATGTTTATTATAGTTTGATTGTCACACTTCCAAGTTCTTGTCATTTGCGAGAAAACATAATGCCCTGAGTAAGATTCTCAAATATGTAAAATGTCAAGTTATGTAAACTACCTTTTGAATCATCCAACTCTAGGTATGCTTCTTCCGTGTTGGCATGCAAATCTTGATTAAGTGCACTTTGCCTAATGATAGATTCTAAATTCTAATAATCAGTTCCTAAAGAAAACGTACTGGGACAAATCCGATTCTAAGTGCACTTTTCTTTATGTTATGCATCTCATTTCATATTCTTCGTGTTCTCTCCTTTTATCAAATTAAAGGTGGACAAAGAAAAAGTAAATGAATCCTTACAAAGCTTTCTTCCAAAAAGAAAATGTATTGGGACTGTTAAACCAATCAATAATAGCAACAATTATAAGTTTCGATCTCCAACCTTAAGAGGTAACTTTTTCAGGGCCTTTTGGATTGCCTTTGAACTAACATCTCTTGATGCATCCTGGATCACCACCACAAAAATGTTTGAAAGGATTTTATGTGGAGCTTTACATATCCTAGTCTCTTCAAAACAATACTAAATGCATAGCAGTTGCTTTTGCTCTACATTGTAACAATAATTATTGTTTGTATACTTATGTTAATTTGCCTACATATATATTTATATTTCTGATATATGATCTAACTATGATATGAAGAAAAGCAAAAGGTACTAAGGGCAAAAATCATATGCCTATTAACTTTAGCGGGCATAAGGGTTTGATATTTATCTTTTTTTGGTCTTGGTTTCTGGTTTGCTTTATTTGATTTTGCTGCAAGTGAAACATTATTTTCAAGATGAATAAGAATTATTTTTAGTAAACTCTTATACATGAATTAATCAAGATGTGCATCTAGTACACCTAGTAAATCTCATAGATAACCTTAATATGTTCGTAGTTCCTTGAGCCACTCAGACATAGTTACTGTGCAGGCAAAGGGGCTTAATGCTATGATTTTTGTTCTCTTATTTATGTTTAGATTTGAGTTCCTTGCTGAAATGCTCTTATTTAGATCATAACTTTGAACCTGATTTGAAAGAGGTGGATATGTAAAATGTTATTTGATTGTATGCTATGGGTGCAGGTTCTTGTTGCCTTTCTTGTTCTTTCTGCTATCTAAGCTTGGTAAAGGCATTTTTGTTGCAAGTGCAACATTTGTTCCTGAGTCTTGATTCATCCTGGAGTCTTCTTGAGTCAAGGTTAGTTTCATCCTTATTCATTGCATTGCTTCATACGTTAATTATAAAAACACATATATACCTTTATGTTGCAATCAAGAGATGCACTGCGAAGGTGTTTGTGTCTTTAGGATTATATGTCACTTGCATGACATAATGAGAATGTCTCGCAAAACTTATTGAGAGAGTAAAATATTTACCACAAAACTTGCCTATCTAACTTAACTTTAACTATTAAAGGAGTTACTAGTATTTCTAGGATTGAAACCATCCCAAAATACCTCCAAAACTTGCCTAAAAAGGCTGATTTTCAAGATTGCACCAAATATGCATCTGAACTTAGAAAATTCTGAAATTTTATGTAAAGATAGATCTCTCTTATATCTTTCCAATGCCACAAACCTCACCTCATTTGGATAAGCGTATCTAAAGTTATGCGACATTTTACACAAGCAAAAATAGGAAATTCACTGGTTTACCCATTTCTGCCCTGACTTTAAACTGAAACTGGGAACAAAATACACCCAGGAAAATTATGAAATTTTGCAGGCAAGAAGCCTTACATGTTAGCTTTAAAATGCCTTCTGTTTCATGTGAAACGGACACCGGAGCAGGAAGTTATGCAATCTGGTTTACTGGCTGCCAGAATGCATTTTCTGCAGAATCTGCCTTGGATTCAAATCGAAACTGGTACTGTTTGGCTTGGTGTAAAATTTTGAAATTTTTACCACACGTAGCCCTATGTCTTAGCTTTAAAATGACATAAAAATCATGTCATTCCGATGCCTGTAGCTCAAGTTATGCGACAAACACCACAGGCTGTCAGGGTAGCTCGTTTTTCTGCTTTAAGGGAGTCATTTTGGTTTTCTGCATAATGTTGCATAAAACAACTGAAAACCACATTCCCAAACCTCCCCAAAGGTTTTCCACCTCTAAGCATAATTATCTGTCTAACCGATTACAGCTCTTCAGTAATCAGTTAAAGTCCCTAATAGTCTATTTTCTAAAGATGCCTAACTCTAGGTTCGACCTGTAGGGAACCAACTCTAGGTTCGGCCTCAGTTGCTTGAGGGAACCAACTCAATAGGCTCAACCTTACTTACTAGAGATAATCAACTCACTAGGCTCAACCTCACTTACTTGAGAGAACCAACTCACTCGGCTCAACCTCACTTGCTTGAGGGAACCAATCCACTCTTGCTACTACCCTATTTCAGCTCAACTTATTGAGAGAGTAAAGTATTTACCACAAAAATTGCCTATCTAACTCAACTTTAACTATTAAAGGAGTTACTAGTATTTCTAGGATTGAAACCATCCCAAAATACCTCCAAAACTTGCCTAAAAAGACTGATTTTCAAGATTGCGCCAAATATGCATCTTAACTCAGAAAATTCTGAAATTTTATGGGAAGATAGATCTCTCTTATATCTTTCCAATGCCACAAACCTCACCTCATTTGGATAAGCGTATCTAAAGTTATGCGACATTTTACACAAGCAAAAATAGGGAATTCACTGGTTTACCCATTTCTGCCCTGACTTTAAACTGAAACTGGGAACAAAATACACCCAGGAAAATTATGAAATTTTGCAGGCAAGAAGCCTTACATGTTAGCTTTAAAATGCCTCTGGTTTCATGTGAAACGGACACCGGAGCAGGAAGTTATGCAATCTAGTTTACTGGCTGCCAGAATGCATTTTCTGCAGAATCTGCCTTGGATTCAAACCGAAACTGGTACTGTTTGGCTAGGTGTAAAATTCTTAAATTTTTACCACACGTAGCCCTATGTCTTAGCTTTAAAATGACATAAAAATCATGTCATTCCGATGCCTGTAGCTCAAGTTATGCGACAAACACCACAGGCTGTCAGGGTGCTATTTTGATTCTACAAATTCGGGTATTGTATAATCTTGGTTTCTAACCTAGTTCTAATCCTCAAATCATGGATTCTAACTGTTTTCCAACCCTAATAATGGTCTCTAATCATGTTAGGATCATCCATTCACTAATTCAACTCATCGATGATGGATTTAAACTCAAACTTCCAACTAAAACCCTACTTTTTTTCAACTAACCATTAAAAGGAAACTATGAATTGCAAGGGCTCCAATCCATCAATTAACTAGTATCTAACTCATTAAACTTAGATTATGATCAAAGTCAATCAATCACAACCTAATTCTCATTTTTCTCCAATCCATTTCCAAGATTCTCTATCATGAACCAAAATGGTTGGTTTGAGCTATAAATGACTATCTAATACTTATTAGACTAAAATTATCCTAACTTAATTATTGGAAGCAAGAATCAAGCTAAGAGCTAGGATTTTGCTCTCCAAATCCAGTTTTCCATTCCAAATCTCTAACCCCCATTCAAAAGAACAAAGAGAGAAAAAGAATAGAAATCTCCTACCTTTAGGTGATGACCAACCTTTGAGCCTTGCTCTTCTTCTTTTCCTCTTCCCTTCCTTTCTTCTCCTTTATCTCTTTCTCCCTTCGTTTCTCTGTTTCTGTTCGGTTCTATTCTTTTCTTTTGTTTTCTGCTAGGGGTCACGGGTTAAGGGGAAAATCGAAATTTAAGTTCTAGTGTTAGAACTTTTATATGCTAAGAACACTTAAGTTATATTAATTCAAGTTTTTCAACTTCCCAACAACTATAAAATAAATATTAGGATTCATTTAAATTCTTTGGTTCACTTTTATTCTTATTTTTCATATCTTCTACTAGTCAATCGGTATTAAAATACACAACCAAGATACTTAAAAATACCAAATGACTCGATTCTTCTCAAATTTTAACTGTATCTTACTTAACTCATTTGTGACCTAAAATCAATTTCTCTATACTTGTTTCTCTCAACTTAGCCTTTAAAGCTATTTCCTAAGTCATTTTAAGCTACTTTTCAACTTCTGTGTTGCAACTAAGTGCCTAAACTAATTCAGTTTGTCACAAAACACCACTGGCATGTTAAGCAAGTATTAGAATACCTTTATAACCCGCTTACAAGCCTAACATGATACTGTCTCTATCACACACTGCTTCACCACATTCAGAACAACTTGGTTTATTTCTTCATCAGGCGACTGAAATTCACGAATCAGAATGATCATGACTTCCTTACTATAGCAATTTGCGTATAGGGCTTCCAATTCCTTACACACTACTTCACCTTCTCAATCTGTTGCACAATCTTAATCTCAGTGTGCCGAGCTTGCCATGATTTCTTACTCTTATAAACGACCTTCAAGAAGGGTAAGAGTGCAGGTATACCAAGAGCAAGAGGCAACAACACTGAAAGCTCTAGCAATAGTGTTCCTAACATATTCATCAATGTTGTCTATGTCATTGTGGCAGTGAAAACTTACATTTTATTTATGTTTTTCTCTCCTATGAGGTACATTTAGGACTATCTAAATATGACATCAAATCTTAGATGTTGAAAATAAAAGTTATGAATTTCTAACGAATTATGTGTTAAGAATATTGGTTTGATTTAACTTTTGATTGTGCTTTAACATATGCTTAAAGTTTTATTTTCTTATTCGAGTGAAGATTTGAGCAAAACCTTAGTTTCGTTTGAGATTCAATATGAATGAGCACATATACTTATTGTTAAATGCATGCTCATTGTATTGAATCTTGAATTGTCCAAGTGGGACAATTTGGTAAGAAATTTTTCCTTCACTTAGTTAATAGTTATTATTTAAATCTCATATCTTATACTTGTTGAAATTTCGGTCCTGCTACATTTCCTTTTGTTCTCGGGTGTATGCTTAAACGTGGTAGATCTCACTGCGTTATAGTCATGCACTGGAGACCAATGGGAAATCTTTTCCGAAATTTCATCAAGTATAAAATATGAGATTTAAGGAATAACTATTAACTAAAGTTAAAAAAGTTTCTTAGCGAATGGGATAGGGCCATACCATGTTAAGAAGGACCAGTTGATATAAGGATTCGTATTAATGTGCTAAACCAATTTCAAGCAATCATGAGACCCGATCGAAGTTGGATGTTACGAAGAAATGATCCTACCGGCTATGTAAGTGAAGAATTCAAGGATGGAGTTGATGATTTCATTAGGGTTGCTCAAGGAGACCGATGATTCATCGATGCATTAAATCGTGTCCTTTGTCCATGTGCTAGATGTAAGAATCGTGCTTGGAGGGAGGTATTTGGGGTAGAACAACATCTGTATAAGTACGGATTTGTGGATGGTTATGTAAATTGGACCATTCATGGTGAGGACATATGGGGGGATAGCGGCTCAACATCCATTGTCCATGATGATGAAGTGGAGCCTATGAATCCATACGTGGATATGGTTATGGATGCCGCAGGTGATAGATTAAATCCAGAGGCTCAAGATTTAGAAGAGGATCCAAATCCGTTAGCTGCGAAGTTTTATGACTTGCTAAGAGACGCTGACGAACCTTTATGGGATGGTTGCCATAAGCACACGAAATTGTCAGCTGTAACTCAACTTTTGAACTTGAAGTCAGAGTTTAACATGAGTGAGAGTTGTTATGATAGAATGATTGTCATCATTAAGAGCATGCTTCCAAAGCCTGAAAGGTTACCCGAAAACTTCTACAAATCGAAGAGAATGGTTCGTGAGTTGGGATTAGGATATGAGAAGATAGATGCGTGTCTTAATCAGTGCATGTTGTATTACAAAGAATACAGTGACAAGAGACTCTACTCAGTTTGCTTAGTATGTGGACACCCACGATTCAAACCGAAGGCGGGACGTTCATCGAATGAGAAGGATGTGCCGCACTCAGTGTTGCGATATTTTCCCATTGTGCCAAGACTCCGACGTCTCGTTTATGTCCAAAAACACTGCACAAGTATATGACTTGGCATGCGGATGGAGTGCGTCAAGATGAATCGGTGATCGGCATCCGGTGATGCCGAGGCTTGGAAATGATTTGACGCTACCCATCCTACATTTGCCCTAGATGCTCGAAATGTTAGGCTTGGCTCGTTGCACGGTTTTAATCCATTCAGCGGTTCAACCACACCATATTCATGTTGGCCCGTTTTTGTCACACCGTACAATCTACCTCCAAGTATGTGTATGAGAAGGGAATACATATTTCTCACTCTTGTGATTCCCTGGACCAAAGTCACCGGTAAAAATTTAGATGTCTATCTTAGACCCCTAATTGATGATCGAAGATATTGTGGGATGTTGGGGTGCAAACTTATGATGCCTGGAAGAAGCAAAATTTCGATATGAAAGCGGCTTTGTTGTGGACAATAAGTGACTTTCCAGCCTATGGAATGCTATCTGGGTGGAGCACTCATGGAAAACTTTCTTGTCCGCTTTGTACGAATTACAGTAAGTCATTTGTGTTGAAGCACGGTAGGAAATGTTGTTGGTTTGATTGTCATCGTCAATTTTTGCCTTTTGATCATCCATTTCGCCGTGATCGAAACTCTTTTAAGAGATCAACAGTGGAAAAATCTAATCCACCGCAACGGCTGAGTGGGACAGATGTCTTGAATAGAGTGACTCAACTTAAGGAAATCATATTCGGCTTGAATTCAGGTAAACAAAAACAAGATGGCTTTGGTATACACCACAATTGGGTGAAGAAGAGCATATTCTGGGAATTGCCTTATTGGTCCACTAATCTAATACGACATAATTTAGATGTTATGCATGTCGAGAAGAACGTGTTTGATAATATCTTCAACACTCGTCATGGACATAAAGGGCAAGACAAAAGATAATGCAAATGCAAGAGAAGATTTGAAGATAATATGCAAACGTCCTACCTTGGAGCTAATAGTTGAGAATGGCAAGTGTAAAAAACCAAAGGCGACGTATGTCTTGGATGCCAACCAAAGAAGGATGGTGTGTGAGTGGATAAAACAGTTGAAATTTCCGATGGATATGCATCGAATATCGCACGTTGCATCAATGTAGACGGCGGGAAGATATATGGAATGAAAAGTCACGATTGTCATGTTTTTATGCAAAGGTTAATTCCCCTGGCATTTCGTGATATATTGCCAAAACCTATATGGGGACCGTTAACATAACTAAGCTTGTTCTTTAAAGAAGTTTGTGCAACGAAATTGTGCTTCCACCATGGAGAATGCAGAGCTTTCTATCATTGAAACAATTTGCAAGTTAGAAGATTTTCCTCCAAAGATTCTTTGACGTGATGAAACATCTAGTCGTGCATCTCCTTATGAAGCTAAGGTTGGAGGACCAGTGCATTACATGGTGGATGTACCCCTTTGAGAGGTGTATCTTTGTACTTGAAAAGAAAGGTCCGAAATAAGGCGAAAGTTGAAGGATCTATTTGTGAAGCGTATATTTTAGAAGAAATTTCCAATTTTGCTTCCATGTATTTTGATCCCCACCTACAGACCAGCGCACTCAAGTTCCTCGAATGACGATGGTGGGGAAGAAACAATTAATGAACGATTTTCTGTTTTTAAACATCCATGTCGTCTATCGGGAGAGGTCGAAATAGATTCTTGACGGATGTGGAACTTGATTCTTCGAGACATATGTGCTTGTAAATGTGGAGAAGTAGAACCTTATCTCCAAGAAGTTTACTCTCTATCTAATGAATTTGTTATTAATGTGCTAAATTTATGCTAAATATTAATTATTGTATTGATTAGAAAATTCGAGGATTCGTTAAGGAAACCAATCCCAATATCACGATGATCAAATATTGGAAGCTCGAGATAAGGACTTCAAGTAGGTGGCTAAAACATCTAGTGAGTCTTTTTATCCATAATAGTGATCTATCATATTAAATTTAATGTTCATTATGCTACATGTTACAACTATCTACCGTCTATGTAATGATACAGGTTAATATAGGCCAAGTCGAGGATCAAATGATACGAGAGATAAGTTATGGTCCATCCAAGTCTGTGACTTCTTACTATGGCTTAATAGTTAATGGGTACAGATTTCATACTAAGGTGTACAGACAAAATAAAGCTACCATGAATAGTGGCGTATGTGTTAGAGGTAGTATATATGGTGAGAATGACTTCGACTATTATGGCATCGTTGAAGATATATTGGAATTGTCATATGTAGGAAATCAGAACAGAGTATTTCTTTTACAATGTCATTGGTTTGACCCGATAAATGGAGTCAATGTTGATGAGAGATATGGATTGGTTGACATCAAGCATAAATCAAAACTTCACTCAAATGAGCCATTCGTTTTAGCCAGAACAAGCACAACAAGTGTACTATACAAGATACCCACAAAGCGGGAACGAGCTAATGGTGAATGGTGGGCAGCTTGCAAGGTCGAGCAAAACTCTTCATGGCCGAGACATTGAATAATGAAGGTGATGAATTGAATGACCTAATCACATCGATTATTACCAAGATGATGGATCCCTTGGAACACACAACTGTCATAGATGATGAAGCGTCTCCTTGTTTGATGCACATGCCCAAATGGAAGAAGTGAACATACGTGATATACATTATCCAATGGATGATGTGGTTGATGATGAGTTCATTGATGACAACGAAAATAATGAAATTAATGAATTCTCAGATGAAGATAAGGAATCTTTTGCTTCAGACTCAAGTAGTTAAAATTGAAGCTTGTTCAATAAACTTTGTTAATGGTATTTATACTGAAATATCATTATTATATTTTGAGGTTTTTATTGACATATAGTTTCTTAACTCGTCATGTTTCATTATGTTTCCTTATGCAGATATTCATCATGACCATTCGAGGTAGAGGTGCTGGACGCGGTCGTGGGAGCAGGCCGTAATGTTTCATCTACCCATGATTCTCCACCACTATAGTATTTGGGCCCTCTCCAGGTATACTGTAGGATATATACTTCAATTATTGTTAACTTGTGGTTTATATAAATGTAATATATATGTATTTTTTTGTTTATGTATAATTTCACCATCGCCCATCGACCGGGCGTTAAGCAGCTCTACCATTGTCTAGTCCATTGACCATTGGAGGCGCATCGCCTTCGTCCCACCTCTTACCGACCCAAGCCGATTTCTATGCCACCCCCCGCTGACCCACCCACTAGCGACCGAATGTGGTGCCTTCATGTGGAGAATCCAATGTAGAAATAGATAGCAGGAACTTATATATGTGGCATCCGTCTCGAACCGTAAGTATAAGTGATATATCACCTTTTTATTACATGTATTTACTCTTAAATTACTAACATTATCTTCTTATACTTATAGGAGGAGGTTTCTCCCGTCGAAGGTGACACGTGACATTATGTACAATGTCATGACACGGATGCCTGTTCCGGCTAGTACGTGGCGATGTTATCCAATTGAGATGAAGGAAATTCTATTTAACGACTTCATGGTAAGTAATTGTGTCTATAGAATTATATATTATACATTTATTGAAAAATAAATATACATACATATCATTTGTGTAGGCTAAGCATCGGTTCACATCTGATGCTGATCGCGGCATGGCGAGAACTGTCTGGGAACGAACTATCTTGGACCGTTATCCAGACCATTTGAACAAAGCACGAGATAAGGCATTTGAGAGGCAAATTCAAACAACTTGGCCAATGTTAAGGGCAATGGGCCCGGAGGAATGAGGACGGAAGTGTGGGATGGCCTGGTCGACATTTGGTTGACAGATAAATGGATGACGAACCGCACTGCCCGAAGGAACAGGGCAGCCATGCCTGATGCCTTGAAGCATACAGGCGGGTCGATAAGCTTTGGTCAACACAAGAGCAAGATGGTAATATAACTTCATCATTTAAAATTTTAATGATAAGCATATGTGTATTAATATGTTGTAATTACTTGAGTTATTTGCCTATCTTGAGTATGACATAATATTTTAGAGGAGTGCCTTACTTTTGATATGTGTTTATTATATAATATTCTTTCATATGGGATTACAGGAGACAGAGTTAAAGCATCCGGTTTCTTACAGAGATCTTTATGCAAAAGTTCATAAGAAGAAAGACGGAAGCTATGTTTCTGAGCGCTCGAGGAATTTTATTGTAAGTGTCTTGTTCTTATTCAAAAGTCATATATATTTTAGGTTATTTATTTTTTTGTTGATATTTTTCTTGTTTTTTATTTTTAGAGTCATATGACACCGCAATGACAGAAAAATATGGAGAAAACTCTTCCTCTCACCCTATGGTTGACCCGAGGTTTGGATGGATGCGGCGGGTCCCAACAAGAAGGGACGTGTGCATGACATAGGTAACGGCTTGCATATTGGTAATAACACCATGCAAGCTTCATCCTCCTCGGTTGCAAGGGTCCTTCCCGCTCTACACCGTTGACACAGACATATCCGAAGTGTAAATACAAAGAAGGTGGTTAGCCGATGACTTCATTTGTTCGAGTCAACTTGTCCCTATGTTGGCGCCTTTCCAATCATTCCTATCTACGTTCGGATCAACAAATGTTGCTCCACAACCACCATCACAAGGTCTAGGTAGGGAGGGTCGAGAGGAAGAGGAAGAGGAAGAGGAAGAAGAAGACGCAGATGACTTAGACTGATTGCCATTTTTTATTCTTATTGTCTACTTTGTATAACTTTCAACTATATCAATTGATTATTTGTATAGTAACTTTAAACTATATTATTGAATTATTTGTACAAGTTTTTTGTTAAAGCAGTTTACAATTATTAGATTGTTTGTTGTTGGATTTCTGTTTGTTGGATTTATGCTTGCTGTGGTTTGATATGCAGGTTTTGGGGAAGTAATAATATATATAGGTTATAAAAAAAAACTTACTTATTTACCGACGGATTAGAGAGGGATTAGCGACAGAATATGACATGTTAATTAGTGAGGGATTAGCGACAAAATAGCGAGGTATATTTTAGCGACGGATTAGCGACGCCATAACGAGGGAAACATAGCGAAGGAATAGAGACCTAATAGCGACGGAATTTATAACGAGGAAATAGCGATTGAATAGCGATGGAAATTGACAAAATTAGTATATTAAGTTACGACGGATCAACGAGGTATTAGCGAGGGAATTATTAGCGATGGAATAGCGAGGCAATAGCGAGTAAATTTCAGTGACGGAATAGCGACGGAAAGTCCCTCGCAAAATAGCGACTGGAATATTGCGGGATATTAGCGAGGGATTAGAGAGCGATTAGCGAGGAAATGAATTTTCTGAGACGGATTAGTGAGGAAAACTTTCCCTCGCTAATTAGCGATGAAAAAAAGCGACTAACTAATCCTCGCTATTCCTCTCTAATCCCTCGCTAATTTTTTTAGCGAGGGATTAGCGAGGGAAATTTCCCTCTCTAATTTCCTGATTTCTTGTAGTGAGCCAGAAAGAGTAGGGTTACCAGAAGTGAAGGAATACTACAGTTAATTCATAAAGATATTTGTGGGCCCATTACTCCTATTGCTATAGGTGGTTTTAGGTACTTTATCACATTTATTGATGACTTCTCTAGATACGGCTGAATTGATTTGTTGTATGAGAAATCTGATTCTTTAGATGCCTTTAAAGCATTCAAAGTCACTGTTGAATTGAAATTTAGTAAGCAGATCAAATGTATGAGGTATGATAGAGGTAGTGAATACTATGACAAGTATGATGAAACTGGTAGAAATCCTGGACCTTTTGCTAGGTTCTTACAGGACTGTGGTATTGAGGCACAGTACATCATGTCTGGCACTTTACAACAAAATGGAGTTGCAGAAAGACGAAATCGTACTCTTATGGATATTGTGAGATGTATGCTTAGTCATTCTACTCTTCCAGAATTCTTGTGGGGAGATGCCTTGAAGACTACTGCTTATATATTGAATCATGTGCCAAGTAAATATGTGCTAAAGTATGAGCTTATGATAGGAAAACAGCCTATTTTGAGGCATTTCCGTGTTTGGGGTTGTAGGGCAGATGTGAGACCTTATAACCCATATTTAAATAAGCTTGATCCCAAAATCATCAGTGGTTTCTTCATTGGCTATTATATTAGCTCATGAGGTTCTAGGTTCTATTGTCCTTCTCATACTACTAGAGTTATTGAATCCGATCGGGCTGTCTATTTTGAAGGAGACTTAGAATGTGGTGGAACTCAGGAGCCGCGTATTATTGATTTCAGTGAGAAGCATGTTGTTGTTCTTATTCCTGTTGATCCCTTTTCCAGGGATAATGCCATCTCCTCTGATCTATAATGATGATGTTGTTAATCATGTTGATAATGTCGATATCCCTCAACAAGTCAAAAATAATGTACAGATTCCAGATGTTGTTGTGACTCCACTGAGGAGATTTGAGTTGGTTCCTATATCCACTAAGTCTACTAGATTCAGGGATTATGTTGTGTACCTGCAAGAGCATGAGTTTAATTCAGTTGAGGATTTTGATCCTATTTCTTTTCAAGAGGCCATGGTTAGTCCTGATAATGCACAATGGCTAGTGGCTATGGATGATGAGTTAGCTTCTATGAGAAAGAATAATGTTTGGGAATTGGTGGAGTTGCCTATTGGTTGTAAAACGGTTGGTTGTAAATGGGTCTTTAAGACTAAACGTGATGCTAGAGGTGAAATTGAGAGGTATAAGGCCAGACTTGTTGCTAAGGGATATAACAATAGGGAAGGCATTGATTATAAGGAGACTTTCTCACCGGTCTCCACTAAAGACTCTTTTCATGTTGTGATGACCTTGGTTGCTCATTTTGATTTGAAGTTTCATCAAATGGATGTTAAGACTGCCTTCCTAAATGGTGATTTGTATGAGGATGTGTAGATGGATCAACTTGATGGTTTTGTTGAAGATGGTAAAGATCATATGGTATGCAAATTGAGAAGATTCATTTATGAATTGAAACAGGCTTCCAGGCAATGGTATTTAAAATTTGATTATATTGTTAGTTCTCTTGGTTTTAAAAAGAATACTGTTGACCAATGCATTTATCTGAAGTTTAGTAGGAGCAGATTCATCATTATTATTTTATATGTTGATGATGTATTGTTAGCTAGTAATGATATTATTTTTCTAAATGAGACTAAGCAAATGTTGACAATACATTTTGATATGAAAGATCTTGGTGATGCCTCTTTTGTATTAGGTATTGAGATTCATCGTGATAGATCTCGTGGTATTCTTGGCTTATCTCTGAAAGCTTATATTGAAATGATTCTGAATAGATTTAATATGAAATCTTGTAATCCTTGTACTGCACTTATTCAAAAGGGTGAAAGACTCTTTAATACCTAGTGTCCTCAAAGTGATAAAGATGTTGCTGAAATGGAGAAAGTCTCATATGCTTCCGCTATTGGCAGCCTTATGTATGCTCAAGTTTGTACACGTCCTGATATTACTTTTGTTGTTAGTGTACTTGGGAGATACTTGAGCAAACCTGGTGTGGCTCATTGGCAAGCTACAAAACGAGTTATGAGGTATCTACAGGGTACTAAAAATTATATGCTCACCTATAGGAGGTCTGACCGCCTTGTGATAGGTTATACTGATTCTGATTATGGTGGTTAACCAGATGACTACAAGTCCATATCAGGGTAAATCTTTATGTTAGCAGGAGGAGCTATTTCTTGGAAGAGTGTTAAACAAACACTTACAGCTACTTCTACTATGAAGGCAGAGTATATCGCTTGTTATGAGGCTACGCGTCAAGCGATATAGTTAAAAAATTTGATTACTGAATTTCTTAGTGTGAATAGTATTTCTAGGTCTGTTACTATTTATTGTGATAACTCTGTCATAGTGTGCTTCTCTCAAATTAATAAAAGCTCAAAGCGTTCAAAGCATTTTGATACAAAATTTATGTTTGTTGGAGAGAAGATTCAAGAGTTTCAGACTCGTGTCGAGCATATCCCTACAGAACTTATGGTTGCAGACCCACAAACCAAAGATTTAGCTATTAAAGTTTTTGTTGATCATGTGACCCGTATGGTTATAGTGAGGTCTTTTGATGTTTTGGATTGGTGGGAGTTTGTTTTGTAATTTTATTGTGACCTCATTTTATTATGTCTCGAGACAATTATATTGTTATTATGGTTATCGTTGTCATATAATATTATTATTGTTATTATCTACGCAGTTTTGTTTATTCATGATATGGCATATTGTTGAGACATTTTGGACCCAGTCTTATTTTGTTGTTGTGCTGAGATTTAGTTAAATCTTAGAGAGCATCTTGGGCGGATGCTTGGGACCATTTTGTTGGGAAATGTATTTTGATCACATATTGACATGCAAATTTTGGATGTGCTTTCCCATTACCCATTTACCATATTTTGATGGGTCACCGAGATATGAGTATGTTGCATGTATGATATCAGTACTCCTTTGAGTATGATTTTCTGCATTGTTGAGATACTTGTAGTCTCATTTTGGACCAGTTGTTGAGAGTGCTAGCTCGATTTTGACATCATGTTGTAGCCACATATTGTTTGATTAATCTGAAGAATTGTTTTCTTACTAAAGTGATATAATATGACTTATGTTGTCCAAGTGGGAGAATGTTAGAAATTTTTATTCATGGACTAGCATAAATTATATTATATTTCTGTGAAATCCAGATTAATTGGATGTCAAAATTATTAGAACATTTTGTTTAGCCCAAATTGTGATCAGTATTATTAATGAACCTATTGTTGTTAAAGCACTGCTTATATATGTGGGTTTTGTTTTATGGGTCTTGTATATGGGTTTACCATAGTAGGTAGGTTTAACCCATTTTTAATTGTTTTATATATACAGGGAGAGGTTATTCCTAGCCACTCTAGTGCATACAGTTGTCTCATTGATACTGACGCGTGAGCTACTATTGTGAGATAAAAATAGTATATCTCTCTCATCGTGTTTTGTTTTTCAGAGTTTCAACAATGATTTCCTCATCGACGCTATTTTAAGGTAATCCTAAAACCTTTTATATGTATTAATATATTATAAATCGTTGGGATTAATAGATCCGATAAATTTCTATCATCAATTCCATAAAAAGTTTCAAAATACAAGTATGTTTGGAATATAAATAAAAAATAAAAAATGATTTGATTTGTAAATCAAATTTTGTTTGGAATGTTAAAACATAGGAAATAATTTAATTTTTAAAATCTCATAGATTTTATTACTTGATTTAGAAACCAAATCAATTATGGTAATATTTGTTAGGGTTTAATTTTTGTTTTAAATAAGTAGTCTATTTTATGGTTGATAAAAAATGACTATTTTATCTTTACTAACTTTTAAATTTTACCTCTTATAGAAGTAAAAATATAAAATAATAGAATAATAGTAAATTAATTCCATTTTTAATAAGTTCCAAATATAATTATTGATTTCTAAATCAATTCACATCTTAGTTTTTTTCAAACATAAAATTTAATTTTTAAATCAAATTAAATCAATTTTAAAATAAATCAAGTTAAATTATTTCTAATTTTAGTTAATTTCAAGCACAACTTATATTTTTAACATGTTTCATAAATACAATGGAATTAAATTCCTTTTGTCGTGGAATTTACAAGCAAATACTCGGTATTAATGTGCTCCACAATAATCTTATCTGTCTTAACCATTTCTTTGACCATATCAAGAATCTAATCATTTATATAAAGGTTATCAAAACACAATAAAGGTATAGAGATGGAATCCACAATTCTAAGCCCATAAAAAAAATTTGGGCAAATTATAGTTACATGTCTGAAATTTGACTTAATTACATTTGACATTCTCTTATTTTAAAAATTAAACCGGCTTTGTTTGAAGTTTATATTATCATTACACTGACCTCATTTATAATATCATTACACTTATCTCTCCTATTTATCTGTTTCAAGGGAGGTCAATGTAGGGATGCAAACAAAGATTTGACATGTGTAATTTCACTAAATCTCATGAAAAGTTAATGTAATTTATCCAGAAAAAATTCAAACACATATCTTGAGAAGTAACGCATTATTGTTTGGGCCATAAGGGGGAGTCCAAAACTCTAAAAAGATTTGTTTCAATAGACTTACAGATAAAATCATACAAGTGGGTTAACACCACATCTAAACCCAAAACTTTAAAGTAATACGTTCATGAGTTCTTCAACTTTATATAGTCATCACCTTAACAATTCGTTTTTAATGTGAGACTTTTTAATTTTTAATTCTACCTCATTTTTCCCTCACACTTTTGAATTATTCTCCAAGTCCTTTATGTGTCTTGTTCTTTTTCCATTAAAGTGCTGGGGATTGATATCCACCAAAATTTGACTGAAAGCCCAAAGTACGAGAGGTTACTTAATGACCCACAAGTGTAAGTTGAGTTGAAAGATTTTGTAAAGAAGCAAGATTTTGTCAATTTATTTAGTTTATAAGACAATGTTTTTCTTCAAGAATCGCAACCCCAAGAGAGAGCTACCGCTGAAAGATACCTGTGGTAGCTCCAATGAAAAAATCCAATGAAAAAAAATCATAGCACCATAAAGGAAAAAAAAAAAGCTTCATTAAGGAGAGAGGACAAAACTAGAGGCTGCAGTAAGTCCTAAAGTAACAGTGATGGTGTCATGATGGAGCCAACAACGTGGAGGAACGACACACTCTCAGATTCGGCCAACAACCTACTTATAAGAATCGTAGGACATTAGATAGTATATAGTCCAACATTCTTTATGAATATTCCAAGGATAAAGAGCTTGATGACTCTTTTTTTTTTTTAAATAATAGATGCAATTGTTGCCACAACTTCGAATATTACTAATATGTCGCTATATTCATACTTTTGGTATGATACGTCACTAGGTATATCTACATCTATTTGAACACATCATGGGCTAAGCTGACATCGCTAAGATAGTTAATATTTAAGAACTTAATATACTTTAATTAGTAACAGTTTTATGACAAAAAAAGAAAAGTTAGTGACAACTTTTAATGAACCAGTGGGTAATAACTATCCAATATGCCTATCTACACATACACTTCCTAAAAGAATTTGACTTTTTAAAAAACTTAAAATAAGGGTAAATTTTAAAAAGTACAATAAAAAATAAAGAGTGTAAATAAACACATTGTAGTGCCAATAACTACACCTATGAACCAAATATATTTTTAAAAGAAAAAAGAAAACTCCACAAGCAAAGATTTCAGCCAGAAAAGATTTTAATGGCACATTAGTGTTGGCAAATACTTTTTAAATAGGAGAACTTCATACTTTTGTGATCCAAACTGACTTAACTCCGAATTAGTCGAAGTCCAATGTAACTTTCAGATACTGAGGGTTTACATAAAAAAAAAAAATCTTAAAATCTAAGGCATACCGAGAAGATGCTTTCTGCTTCAACTTCTTACATACATAACTTGCTATGCAATTCCAGAAGCTGCTTACTCAATAAACTTCGTTCACCATCTATTATCAACTAATCCTTCTAAAGTCTAAACATATTTAACTGTGATTCCACCCAAGAACTGTAAAACATATATTTCAAAGGCTATGCTTCTAACTTAGAACTGCAGAAAGTACATAATAGGATATGGTTCTATCCTAGAACTGTAGAAGATAAATAACAACATAGGACTAAGGACACTGAACTGCACAAAGATACCCTTCACAAGCCTCACCTGATATATATATATACAAGATGTTACTTGTAATGAATATTCCATGGAACCACTCATTTACTGCTGCTATTATGAGCTACTTCTGCTTATTGAAGTCCATGAAGTTAGGGTGGCGCTGCCCATTAAAAGGCTGATCAGAGGGAGGAGGAGGCACGCCAAGTTGTGGCTGCTGGGGTGGAGGACTAGTCAACTGTTGCACGGTTAACTGAGAAGCCAATTGGTTGAGCAGTACACCAAAAGAAGGGTTACCATTAATAGCAGCCAAATGGATATTTTGTTCCCTAAGGCGCTGCACTTCTTCCTTCAATGCCTCATTGAGATCTACAAGCACAGAAGTAGCAATGTTAATATTCACGTGCTAAATATAAAAAACAAGCAAAAGAATAATCTGCAAGTCATCAAAATTCAAGCAATAAGTTTTTCCCTGAACTTGAATATACTTTTTTTAAAAAATATAGTAATATACATTAGGATTCCCCAATTCTTTAGTGCATAATTTTGGTAAGTAGTAAAATTTATACAAATGAAGATTCATGAGATACTATTCATACAACAAACTAGTGTAATGTTTGAGCCTTTTTATTTATCCAATTCAATATGATATGATAAAGGGGAAAGCACAAGTCCACTTTTTCAGGCATAAACAAATATGAAACCATGCATACCTTCTCTAAGCTGCGCTTCTTGTTCCAAAGCCTCTAATTTCATTCTGAGCTCCTTATTATGAGCAGCCATATCTGTAGTATCTCTCTGCATCATATATGATATTCATAAGTTTGTTGCTTTTTTCTTCTTTTGCTCATTATGTAAGTGTACATAAATTGAATGTAACTAAAAATCCTAAAAGAGTAATGCTACATAGCTAGAAAAATTTGACAGAAATGAGCTAGAATTTGTTAAGATTCAAGAGTGGTTGTTGGATACGTTAGTGTTGGGGACTACTCATCTAAGAGTCAATAACAATGCCAACTCATTCTGATAAAAACTTTGGCAAAAAAATTCTGGCTATCTAGTATTTCCTATACTAAAAATTAAAATCAATGTCGACAGTGAATTAAACCAGTATTAAACTGTGTTTAATACTGTAAATAAATGCTATAAATATTGTGAATATTCTGTTTCCTATAGCTAGCAAAGTTACCATATTTAGATTAGCAGTTTCCTTTCTTTCCTCCTTGATTGTAGTTTCGGTCTGCTATACTCCTTCTATAAAAGGAGCCTTTTGTACCAATTGTAATGTGTATCAATGAAATACCTTTTACAAGCTAGTATCAGAGCAGTGCCACAACAGCATTGCCGACCCTAATCCTTGTCAGTATGATTGACGTATCCTCAACTACCCAGCCAGCTCTGAGTGATGAGCACAACACCACCACGTCCTCTATGGCAGGTCTTCCGAATCACAAGCCTGAGCAGAAAACGATGTTGGGGGACTCTCATTCTATTCATATCACAACCATTGACCTCAATAGGGTGAACAACCTCCGGTGGTCACAATCCGTGCGCATGTACATTTGGGACAGAGGCAAGATGGGATATTTGACTAGTGAGAAACACCAGCCAGACCTCACAGACTTGCAGTATGCTGTCTGGGATGCCGAGAACTCCATGGTCATGACTTGGCTGGTGAACTCCATGGAAGAAGACATCAGCTACAATTACATATGCTACCCTAGTGCCAAGGAGCTATGAGACAGTGTCACCGAAATGTATTCTGACCTGGGAAACAAGTCCCAGATTTACGAACTCACCTTAAAGCTGTAGGAATTCGGCAAGGAGGGAACAGTGTGACAAAGTACTTTCATGCTCTCAAACGGGTCTGGCAGGACCTAAACCTCTTCAATACATACGAGAGGAAGTCAACCAAGGACACCAAACACCACAAGCAGATGGTGGAAGAAGGCAGAATATTCTAGTTCCTTGCTAGCCTTGATGATGAACTCGATGAAGTCCGTGGCAAGATCATTGGCAAGTCTAGTCTCCCTTCACTTGGTGAGGTCTTTGCTGAGGTACGAAGGGAAGAAACCAGAAGGAGCATAATGATGGACAAAAATAGAATGGACACAGCCCCCACCAAGACTAGTGCCCTTGTTGTAGAAGCCGCAACCCACAAAAGTTCCACTAGCCAGAGGAGAATTGAAGAACTTGCACGTGTGTGGTGTGATTACTGCAATCGACCCCGACACACCCGAGAAAATTGTTGGAAAAATCCATGGGAGACCAGCACACTTGAAGGGCAGCAAGCCTGGTTCTGGTCCTAAGCCTCACCAAGCACCTCCCACAGCCCATGAAGCTGAGAATAGCTCCCTTAGCAAGGATCAACTTGAACAGCTCTCAAGGCTATTAAAAACTAGTTCCTCTTCTAGTACCCCTAGTGGTTCTCTTGCACAAACAGGTAATTTTAGCATTCCTAGTTCCTTCACTTGCACCTCTCAGTCGCCTGTACCATGAATCATTTATTCAGGTGCATCCGATCATATGACCAGCCTTCCTTCTCTGTTTACAACCTATTTCCCTTGTTTTGGAAGTGAAAAAATTCAAATTGCAGATGTAGTTTTTAACCGATTGCCAGTAAAGGCAATATAACCCTATCCAAGATCATTGACCTAAAATCTGTCCTACATGCTCCCAAACTATCCTGCAATCTTCTATCTGTAAGTAAAATCTGCAAAGACTTTAATTGCCATGTAAAATTCTCATATTCTTATTGTTTGTTTCAGGACCAGACTTCGGGGAAGATGATTGGCAATGCTAAGATGATAGATGGACTCTACTACTTCGATGATGACTCTGAGAATAAAATA
This sequence comes from Ormosia semicastrata, assembly GCA_029884595.1. Lineage (NCBI taxonomy): Eukaryota > Viridiplantae > Streptophyta > Magnoliopsida > Fabales > Fabaceae > Ormosia > Ormosia semicastrata. The sequence continues at coordinate 12,435,603 of JAQQTO010000041.1, forward strand.
GCTCAAGGCCTTAGTGGTATAAGATCTCAACATGTACAGGACCAAATAATGCTCTGGCATAGTAGGATAGGACACCCTAGTTTCTAGTACCTTAAACATTTGTTTCCAAGTTTATTTAAAAATGTTGATTGCTCCTCTTTTGAATGTGAAAGTTGTGTTCTTACAAAAAGGCATCACATCTCTTATCCCTCACAACTTTATCATGCATCCAAACCTTTTCACCTAATCCACAATGATGTATGGGGTCCTTCAAAAGTCACAATACAATTTGGAAAAAGATGGTTTATAAGTTTTATACATGATCACACACGGTTGTGTTGAACCCCAATTTGACACAAAAATAAATATTTTTCGAACTGACAATGACATTGAATATTTTAATAAAACCCTGAGGGATTTTCTCATAACAAAAGGCATTCAACATCAATCTACATGCCCTAATACTCCTCTATAGAGTGGTATTGCTGAACAAAAGAATAAACATTTATTTGAAGTAGCCAGAGTCATTATGTTTGAAAGAAATGTTCCCAAATACTTGTGGGGGAAAGCTCTCCTGACAGCAGCATACCTAATAAACAGGATGCCTACACGTGTGCTATAACACTCCTTTGGACAGCTTTAAAATGATTTTCCCAACATGTAGACTGCATGCTAATTTTCCCTTAAAGGTTTTCGGCTATACTGCTTTTATGCATTTATCCCTTATCTCTCGATCTAAACTTGATCCCAAGGTTGAAAAATGCATTTCATTGGATATGCTCCAAATCAAAGAGGGTATAAATGTTTTAATCCCCGAACAAAAAAACTGCATGTCAGTATGGATGTTACCTTCTTGGAACATCAATCCTTTTTTCAAAAAAATTCTCTTCAGGGGGAGAGAAACAGTGAAGATATTTTTTTTGCATGAACCATTACCTAACCCTATTTTACACACTAGAACCAAAGTGGTTGAACCAAAAGGTGAAATTGATAAGGAGGAACAGGGGCCAAACTTGGGTGGTCTTCAAACAGGAAAAGAAATACCACAGTCGAATAAGGAGCTACAACTTTATACTCGGAGAAATCAACAACGGAGCAGAGACCAACCTATCATCCCCACACAAGACCAACTGAACCTCCCAGAAAGTGGTCCAACAAAGGACTCCTCAAACCTTCCAAGTAACACAAAACTCTCTAATTTAAATTCAGACCTACCTATAGCCCGTAGGAAAGGTGTAAGAACCTGCACTAAGAAAGGACCCAAAGCCAGTACAAGTCATCCCATTTCCAAATATGTTTCCTACAAAAACCTTTCTCAAAATCATTGAGCCTTCACCTCTAAAATTACAAATCTGTTTGCGCCTAGAAACATCGAGGAAGCACTAGAAGATCCAAACTGAAAATTAGCAGTCTTAGAAGAGATGAATGCTCTTGAGAAAAATGAGACTTGGAAAATTGTTGACCTGCCACATGATAAAAGAATAGCAGGATGTAAGTGGGTCTTCACCATTAAATGCAAGGTAGATGGAAGTGTAAAGAGGTAGAAAGCTAGGTTGGTGGCAAACGGGTTCACTCAAACCTATAGGATAGATTATCATGAGACCTTTGCTCCAGTAGCTAAGCTTAACACCATTCAGATTCTACTATCACTTGTTATTAACTTCAATTGGCGGGCCCCTGCACCAATTGGATGTAAAAAATGCCTTCCTAAATGAGGATTTGGAAGAAGAATTTTTTATGAGTCTTCCCCCAGGATTTGAAGGGAACCCTGGAAGAAATAAGGTGTGCCGGCTAAAGAAATCCCTATATGGACTAAAACAATCTCCAAAGGCATGGTTCAAGCGTTTTGGAGCAGTTGTGAAACATCTTGGCTACACTCAAAGCCAAGCTGATCACACTCTATTCTATAAGCAATTGGTAGATGACAAAATTGCAATTCTAATTGTGTATGTATATGATATTATTTTGACAAGTGGTGATGATGGTGAGCTCACAAACTTGAAGGAGAAATTTACCAGTGTTCGAAATCAAGGAGCTTGGTCCGTTGATATACTTCCTTGGAATTGAGTTTGCCAGGTCCAAAGAAGGTATATTTGTTAATCAATGGAAATATACTTTGGATCTACTGAAAGAAACAAGCTTGCTGGGGTGTAAAGCCGCCAAGATGCCCATTGAGCCCAACACCAAACTGCAACCAGCCAAAGCCAGAGATGTGGTAGACAAAAAAGGTATCAACGACTGGTTGAGAGACTAATCTATTTATCCCATACCCGTCCGAACATAGCATTTGTTGTGAGCATGGTACGTCAGTTTATACATTCGCCAGGACCTAAACACTTTGAGGCAGTGAATAAGATCCTACGGTTTTTGAAGGGATCACCAGGCAGAGAACTTCTTTACAAAAGATGAGGTCACCTACAAGTAGAAGCCTACACTGATGCAAATTGGGCCAATAGTGTTATTGATAGAAGGTCAAAATCAGGTTATTGCACTTTCGTTGGAGGGAACCTTGTTAGTTAGAGAAGCAAGAAGCAAAATGTAGTAGCAAGAAGTAGTGCAGAAGCTAAATTCAGATCAATGGCCCACGGAATATGCGAAGTGTTGTGGGTTGAAAAACTTCTAAAGGAGACATAATCCTCCACCAATAAAACTATATTGTGATAACAAGTTAGCAATCTCCATCATCCATAATCCAATCTTACATGACAAAACAAAGCATGTGAAAGTTGATAAACACTTCATTAAGGAGAAAATAGAAAGTGGACAGATCTGCGTTACATAGTTCCCACAACTGAGCAATTCGCAGACATCCTAACTAAAGGACTACCTAAGAAGAACTTTGACAACATAGCAAACTTGAGGGGGAGTGTCGACAGTGTATTAAACTAGTATTAAATTGTGTTTAATACTATAAATAAATGTTGTAAATACTATGAATATTTTGTTTCCTATAGCTAGCAAAGTTACCATATTTAGATCAGTAGTTTTGGTAGTTTCCTCTCTTTCCTCCTTGATTGTAGTTTTCGGTCTGCTATACTCCTTTTATAAAAGGAGCCTTTCGTACCAATTGTAAAGTGTATCAATGAAATATCTTTTACAAGTATCAACATAATTATTTCTTCTTTTAATAAGTCACATGCAAAAGCATCAATTAAGTTTTGAATCTACAATCTCTCACTCAAGTCTTGCTCATAAAACAGACCTGGATAGTGGTGAAAGCCAATAGAACCAAGGGGACCTTGTAGTGTTGGATGCCTGGATAATTACCACTTCTATATTTCATAGTCACTATTTTAATAAATTGTAAGTTACTTTCCTTTAGTGCTATGGTATTAATTTAGAACACGACATTGCCTCATTTTTTTATCAGAAGAAATCCATAAGAGACAAGGATAAGATATCCTATTAGAGAAAAAAGAAAACAAAACCACATCAATTGAGAAATGCATGCCAATCTCTCTCAATATCCAATGAAGAAAGCCCTCTAAAAAATCACTAGCCAAACACCACTAAGAAGTTAAGAAGACCATTATATCCCATAGTAGTGGTGTGGTAACTATATGGAATTATCCTTGAGAATTATGACATCTCTCTCCAAGAAAAGGAACCAAATCATTGTGTTCAGAACTGCGTTCTGAGAGTTACCTGAGAAGGTAAAAGGTACTCCGATGCTCAAGTCAGTAGGTGAGCAAGAAGGGTAATGTGTCTAATTGGGAATTAGGTCATCTTACCTTTGTCTTCTTGCTGAGTACCTTTATATACAAGTGTTTTAGGATGTGAAAAATCTGAGCATTTAGTGCGCATTAAGGCTATCCCGCCAATCGTGGAAATCGTTACCCATTGTCAAGATTTCCCCCTTTACGCGGGGCATGATCAGGTTTGATTTCAGTCAAGGAGGTTATGCCTTGCACACAGGCTGCTTCACACATAATAACGTAAGGTGCCAGCCTGGCGGGTCGGGTTGCTCCAGATTCTTGGGCCAGAAACCCAGTCCAGAACAGTTGCCCCCATCTTGGCGCTTATTAGATGAGACAGGTAAGTGTCAAGATACAAGTTCAACTGGAGCACACGGTGCGTAATGGACAAAGGGATTCGAGTCATAGTGCCAATGCCGAATCTCACGATGTTCTCTCAAATGGCCGAGGTCTGTGATGGTTGTCATAGTAAAATCTCGGGGTACATGAGTAAGACTGGGATTCGGGTTGGATTGCTCTACTCACATCATCATTCCACTATCTGGGGTAAATAGTTGGTTGCCCGCATGCAGTTTGTGGGGTCTACGTTGCATAATCCAATTTTGGACCGAGATCCGAGGTGTTGTTTTACCGCGAGGTCTTGCTGAAGGTTTGGTATTCAGCTTAGGTGTCCTTCTGAGGTGCCATGCGTCGCTTCAGTTTCGAACGTTCTGAACATTGTCCTTTCAGTTGCCTTTGTTCAAAAATGGTACAACATATGGTTAAAGAGCAGTGGGTGCCTTCGTTTGGGGTTCGTAACGTCATGATGAGTCGCTTTTAAATTTCGAAAAGAGGGCGTCATGATGAGGCGCTTCAAACGAAATAGTGTATCTGCATCAAAAAGGCATATCCGTCCCCATTAATGGCAGCGATTTGGGGGTGACTTTCCACATCTATAAATAGGAGTGGAGTTGAGTCACTCCCATTCTTTGCTCAAACCTGCACTCCAACTTTCTTTCTCCAGTGACTTTAGGCAATTTTCAGCGTCTTTTGCGGCGGTTATAGGTGGTTCAAGGCCTCTCTAGAATTTTCTTCACTGTTCAGAGCCTCTCTTTTCTTCCAAACTAAAGGTACCCCTCATTTCACCCTTTCCTTTTTTGCCATTTTGTTTATTTATTTGGAGAAAAATGTAGGGGAGTAAGGAAACAATGCAAAACAGTGGCCCGTCAGTGGAGGTTCTAAGTCTTCCGTTATCCCCACCGTTGCAGGCTCGACGGAGACTTCAGGTCCACGGTGGGGATTCTGATGAGGGTCCTAGTTCCTCAGCCAGAGTGAGGATCCTGGAAGCACTCCGGAAGGCAGATCGGGCCAGAGAATAGGCAAGGCATGGGCCAGCCCATCCGCTCTCTAAGCTTCTAGAGGCATTAGGAGATTTGAGTGATTCTTCTGAATCTAATTTAAGTGTGTCCTCTGTAGGTATGGCGCAAACCCGAAGGGCTACACTTGTGGAGCGGGGAGGGTTATTCCTGCGGAGAAGAAGTTTGTCTTCCCCCGAGATGCCGACTCATACCAATGGGTAGACTGGGAGGTTTTGGGCACCCCTTCCGATGTGAGGACTGCAGAAGATGTTCTTCAAAAGCAACAGTATTGTAGCTAACCATAGGGGGATTCAGAGACCGAGAGTTTGCAATCCGGCACCGGTCGAAGGAAGAGAGGGTGTGCTTAACCCGTACAGCGGGTGAGCACTTCATGTACATGTATGAGGCTCTCTTCACCCATATCAAGGTGCGATTTCCATTCACCAAGTTCGAGATAGGGCGCCGACTCAACTCCATCCGAATGCTTGGGGATTTGTCTAAACATTCGAGCTTATGTGTCAGGTCTTTGAATGGCCGTATTCGGTCAAATCTTTCTTCTACCTCTTTTCTCGGTTGACGACCTCGGGAAGTAACCAAACCAAGGAATGGGTCATGTTGCAGGCACAGAACGAGCATGTCGTTTTCTAACCCTACTAGGAGTCCTTCAAAAAATTTAAAAAGAACTTCTTTAGGGTAGAAAGGCTTCGGGGATGACACTTTTTTGGTCACCCCGAAAGGTGGCACGTGCCTTTATCTATACTAGTTCAAAGCTGGTTGGGGGCGGAATAACAGAGTTAAAGACTCCGTTCTCCGAGATCTCTCCTCCTGAGGCTTGGTTCCTGGACTTTTTGATTAATTGGACCAGGGAAAAGGGGGTCATCTCTTATAAGGATGTCTTGGATGAGCCCATCGATTCTGTCAAGGCCATGCTAGGTATCTCATCCTACATATTCTCCCTCTGCAGTTATCTTATTGCACGAATTTATTCAAGTGTTGTAACACTTTTTCCTTCTTTTTGCTTGCAAAGAGCATGGCTCCACCTTCCAGACTTCGACGCTTGGCTGAGAAATTGGCAGCCAAGAGTGGTGAGGCGCCATGATCTTGGGCCTCAGCATCTGGTCAAGAGGTGACTGTTGTTGTCCCCATACCTTTGAGTAGCGTGGTCCCTGCTCCTGCGGCCGTGGTGGTTCCCAAGGTAATTCCCAAGGTGCTTTCTCTTCCGCCCACTGAGGTTCAAGATATTGGGACCAATTCTCCTGTCTAGCCTTTGCGACCCCGGAAGAGGCGGGCTGAAAGCAGCACGGATTCGAGAAGGAAGAGACTGGTCCCTAAGAGCATCCCAAAGTATCCTGAAGTGTTTGAGGCCCCCATTGGTCCAGAGTCTAAGGGTGTTCTGCACAGGTCTCCGCTGGTATCAGCGTGGAATCGGGCAGCCGATCCTTCCGCCTTTTATCGATGATGCCTTATTTAGTCAGACCGAGGCCGAGGCGTTACTTCACCTCAACATGTCGGAGCTCTTCCGTAGGGCCCAACTTGGGAATTTGCGCCTTGCCTCATTCCTTCGATTCATGGAGAAGGCTTGGGATTTTGTCCGGGATGTCATCAGCTTAAAGGGGGAGCTCAATACCCTTCGAGGTGTAAAGCAGAAACTTGAGCTAGATCTTGCTGAGAAGGATAGGCTGCTTGCCCAGGCCGCCATGAAGGTAACCCAGAAGGATGAGCACCTGGCCCAAGCTAATAGAGAGCTCAAGTCATGTGGCTCCAAGTTAGACAGACTCTAGGCTGAGACTACCCGCCTTACAACGTAAGCTGCCGAGGTCTCCTCCCTCTAGGCTCAAGTTATTGTGATGGAGTCACTCCGAGTCAAAGCTGCTGAGGCTGACGAGCTTCAAGCTTAACTTGGTGAGGCAACAACTCAGGAGGATGAATTGAAAAAAACCTAACCTTGACCGAGTCTGCTCTCGTTGATGCCCAAGTCCAGTGTGAGCTTCTGAAGGGAGAACTTAACCAAACAGTAGATGATTAGTCAAAGTCCATGGAGGAAACGTTTGAAAACACTTTTAGCCAACTCCACCTTCTTAACCCCGGTCTTAACAAGAAGGGGATCGGTGCACTGAAGGAAGTCCGAGATGGCCACATCGTGGACATGGTCGTTTTAGAGGCTGCCCCAAATGACCAAGCAAATCGCAAGGTGGAAGGTGGAGAAGGGATCGGGGCAGTACCGGAAGTTGGACGGGAAGAGACCAGGGCGGTCATGGCCGAGGTAGTGTAGACTGAGGTGGTACGAGCTGAGGCAAAGCAGTCCAATGGGGCGGTGGAAACCACGAAAGATCAAAGCGCCACCTTTTGATGCCCAAGTTTTTGTTTTTCTGCTCCCTGGGTGGGGTTTTATTCATGTACTTGGGCAAGTCCCGACCTTGGGCATTATTTAATTTCCATACTTTGTATTTCTTTCCGGTTGATGTTTGCTTCCCTTTTATTGGGATGAGTCCAACGCTCAATCTCAGTGCCGCTTTTATACTTGTTGAAATTTTTGCCTTTGCAACATCGAGATGGGTTGACACACAATATCGATGTTAATTTTACACTTGAGCAATTTTGCTCATGTAATTCACCGAGCAGGTCCAACGCTCGATCTCGATGGCAAGACTTCGGATCTGATGTCCTTTTGGCAGCCTTTACTTTGCGGTTTGTAGCAGTCTTTGCTTGTTTGGAAACCGTTGCTTTCAATTTATTGAGAATTAAGACTACTTTAAAAATGGTAGCAGTTTTCTGCTCTATTTCCCAATTGCCCGCTGTCCTAGTGGCCAATCGCAGGGAAAGAACAATTAATCGTAGCTTCAAACGTGTAGCCAGTTCACCTTCTTAAGAGCCAGTTAGAACACAATATTCCCTCTATAAATGACGAATGTTTGCAGTAAGGTTGTCACTTGTTCCTTTCTCTCGTTTTCTAGATATGACTGAAAGTGGGTCTTTTCCAGAGAATGCCTCCCACCCTCTCCTTGAGTGTGTTGAGGGTCACGTCTCCTTCCAAAACCATCTCCTTTTTTCCCCTGCATATTCTTATAGTGGAATGAATGGCTTTGAGTACAATGTCAAATGAGCATGAGCCGCTGCATCGCCGCCTGAGTGTAGTGAAAAACAAGCAAGGGTTCCCACATTTTTGTGAACGGGTGTGGGTAAAGAAGCTAGTTCACATGAGTAGGATGTGTTTTGGAAGGCACACTTACAGGTAAATCAATGGAAATAGTTGACACCATAATTAGGAGGATGATTAATTTTATGTGCCTACAAGAAACCAAGTGGGTTGGAGAAAAGGCAAAGGAACTGGACACTTCGGGTTTTAAGCTTTGGTACACCAACAAGATAAAATCTAGAAATGGGGTAGGCATAATAGTAGATAAGAATTAGAAGAATAATGTTGTGGATGTGAGAAGGCTCGGAGATAGAATCATAGCTTTGAAGTTTGTTGTCGAACAGAAAACTGTTAATGTTATCAGTGCGTATGCTCCCCAAGTAGGGTTAGATGAGCACTACAAGATAAAATTTTAGGAGGATTTAAAATGTTTAGTTCAGGGAATACCATTAGGAGAGAAGATTTTTCTAAGAGGGGACCTAAATGGTCATGTGGGGAGCGAATCTAGGGGATATGAGGGTTTGCATGGGGGGTATGGTCTAAGAGTAGCTAATGCAGAGGACAAAACAATTCTAGATTTTTCGGTAGCTTTTGATTTTACAATTGCTAAAACTTTTTTTAAGAAGCGAGAAAAGCATCTTATCACATATAGAAGCGAGAGTTCTTGCTCTCAAATTGATTTTTTTCTAATAAGAAAATCTGATAGAAAGCTTTGCATGGATTGCAAAGTCATCCCTGGACAGAGCTTGACTACCCAACACAGGGTTTTGGTTATGGATGTACGGGTTAAGATGAGAGTAAAGAGAAATTGTCAAGACAAAGTCCCAGGGATCAAATGGTAGCAACTAAAGGGAGGAAAACAAATGCTCTTTCAGAGGAGGATTATGGAGGAAGAGATTTGGGAGGTACAAGGGAGTGTTAATGATATGTGGGACGAGATGGCTAAAGGGATTATAAAGGTAGCAAAAGAGACACTCGATGAATCAAAAGGCTTTGGACCCAAGGATAAAGAATCTTGGTAGTGGGACGCAAGTGTACAAGATAAGGTTAAGGTTAAAATGGAATGTTATAAAGCTTGGCAAGTGTGTAAAAACGATAAAAATTGGGAAAAATATAAGGCGGCGAGCGAGGCGAAAGATAAAGCGTTCAATGAGTTATATCAATCTTTGGGCATCAAAGACGGAGAAAAGAATATTTCCAAGCTTGCTAAAAGTAAAGAAAGGAAGACAAGAGACTTGGATCAAGTAAAATGCATTAAGGATGAAAAGAGAAAAGTCTTGGTTACGGAACAAGATATCAAGAATCGATGGAAGAGTTTTCACAAGTTATTTAATGAGGGACATGTGACATTAAGAGACTCAAATATTCTAAACATTAGAGAGTAGAACCAAAATAAAACCTTTTATCGTAAAATTCTGAAGTTTGAGATAAAAAAAGCATTGAAGATGATGAATAATGAAAAAACGGTTGGACCGGATAATATACCTATTGAGGTATAAAAGTGCCTAGGAGATAAAGGTGCTGGCTCACAAAGCTGTTTAACGAGATAATGAGGTCTAAGAAAATGTCAAATGAATGAAGGAGAAGCACTTTAATCCCTATTTATAAGAACAAAGGAGATATACACAACTATGCAAATTACAGAAGGATTAAGCTCATAAGTCATACCATGATGTTATGGGAAAGAGTAATTGAACGAAAATTAAGAAAAGAAACTCATATTTCAGAGAATCAATTTGGTTTTATGCCTGAGAAGTCAACCATGGAAGCAATCTACCTTCTACGAAGATTAATGGAGAGGTATCATAGGAAGCAAAAAGACCTACACATGGTTTTCATTGATCTGGAAAAAGCCTACGATAGGGTACCGCGAGAGGTCTTGTGGAAGACTCTGAAGAAGAAAGGAGTTTGTATCGCCTACACTCGAGCAATCCAAGATATGTATGATGGGGCTAAAACTAGTGTGAGAACACATGGTAGGATGACAGAAGATTTTCCTATAACTATAGGACTGCACCAAGAGTCAACTTTGAGTCCTTATCTTTTTATCTTGGTCTTGGATGTGCTTACTGTACATATCTAAGAACTGGTGCCACAATGCATGTTTTTTGCATATGATATAGTCTTAGTTGAAGAGTTGAGAGAGGAAACAAATGGAAAGTTAGAGCCATGGAGACGAGCTTTGGAAGAACATGCCTTCCGTCTAAGCAGGAGTAAGACGGAGTATTTGGAATGCAAGTTCAATAAGAAGTGTGCCAATACTAGCTTGGCGGTGAAAACTGGAGACCATACCATACCATACCACAAGTCACACGGTTTAGGTATCTTAGATCTTCATACAAAATGACGAAGAGATAGAGAGAGATGTAAACCATAAGATTCAATCTGGATGGATGAAATGAAAGAGTGATTCAGGAGTTATTTGTGATAGAAAAGTGTCTCTCAAGCTTAAAAGTAAATTTTACCGCACAGCTATAAGACCTGCGATGTTATATAGTACTGAATATTGGGCGATAAAAAGCTGGTAAGAGCATAAGATCAGTGTCACTAAGATGATGATGTTGCGCTAGATGTGTGGCCATACAAGTCAAGATAGGATTAGGAATGAATGCATTAGAGAGAAAATAAGAGTAGCACCTATTGTGGAAAAGATGGGAAAATCTCGCTTTAGGTGGTTTGGACATGTAAGGAGAAGACTCTTAGAAGCCCTTGTAAGAAGAGTAGACCAGGTGGAAGATAGTCCAATAGCTAGAGGTAGAGGGAGACCAAGAAAGACTATAAGGTGAAACGATTAAAAAATATTTAGATTTGTATGAAATTTCTAAAGACTTAGTTTAAGACAGGGCACAATAGCGTCATTTGATCCATGTAGCCGACCCCGCCTAGTGGGAAAAAACTTGGTTGTTGTTGTTGTTGTTGTTGTTGTTGTTGTTGTTGTTGTTGTTGTTGTTGTTGTTGTTGTATATTCTTCTAGTGGAGGCCTTTCTTTTCAGGCGTAATGGCTCAGTGGGGGCCAAGTAACTTCTAGCTTGGTCAACGCGCCTCTCAGCAACAGGCCCTTTTTCCCAAGTATACGCAGCAACGGGGCAAGGTCCTTCTTCTACTGGAAACGTTCACAACTTCTGTTATAGTTCCTGTGAGGCATAGAGAGGTTTCACCAACCTTCCCCCTTTGCTCCCCTGATTGTCGCCATGTCGTGGGTGCGTAAGGGTGTTTAGGAAGTGTAGGGTGACGAAGCCTTCTCCTTAAGTTGATCAATAGGAAAAGACAAGCGCGTGAGTCTTGAGGAAGCATTGAAGTGGTCGTAGTCAACGCTTGACCATCATCGTTCACTGACCAGGCTACCTTCTTAGCTTCCTTCAAAAGGGCAGTCGTGCACCAGAACAGTTTATAGGCTCCTTTTGTAAAAATGATGATGTTTGGAATGTGAATAATAATAATAAACCTAAACTTTGGATGTTTTACTTTCTGTTGTAGTTGTTTTTGTAGCTCCGAGGTTGGTCCAACGCCAAATCTCGATATTCACTTTGTCCTTAGCAATCAGCTTGTGCAGTCCCGACATGGGTCCAACGTCAGATCTCAGTATTTGCTCGCTAAACAAACACTCGCTTCACCTGTTCAAGATGAGTGCGAAACTCGATCTCGGCAGTCAGGTCCATTTGGTTTGACAAACACTCACTTCACTTGACCGAGATGAGTGCGAAACTCGATCTCGGAGGTCGAGTTCGTTTAAAGTGACGCGATAGCCTCATGGTATAGGGTTCACTATCCCAGGCTACGGTCAATTATGCTTAACCTCTGTAAACTATGGTGGGTTTATGAGTTAAGTTGCAACTCAAAAGGGCACGGGTGAAAACCCTTGAATGCACTACTTGACCTCGGAGGGTGTTCAAGTGAATTCCCCAATTTGGCCGTTGGAATAGTTGATCCCTTCGGACCTTGTATTTCTCGGACCTCGCCAAGGTGTGATAACCTTGAGGGTTGCGTCAGGAGAGTACTCGTGGACTCTAGGTCGCGGCCAAAGTACTGGCTTGGATGATGGGCCAAGATACCCAGGGACCCAAGGTATTGGCATTAGATGAGACAACAGTTGGAAAAACAGTTGATTCATTGATATCCAAGGATTTTTACGCTGAGGAAGTAACAATTATAAGACATTACATGATTGTCCGGGTCACTTCAGCGTGATGGCGGTTACCCTCCTAGTCATCATCCCGGCGTTGTGCCTGACTTGATTTTGGGCGTTTCCCCGAGGTGAACGTGGATCAAGATTGTCATTCCTAGCCGGAGAACATCTTTGGTAAGGAGGAGATGGACTCCGAAGGCTATAACTCTGCTTCATGTAATGCCCTCCCTTTTGATCGTTGTTCCAGGTTTGGCGCAGATATCGACCCAAACGTCCATCTCGGATGAGGGACTCGATGACATCATGGAGGTTGGTACAATCTTCCGTGCTGTAACCACGGCTGTTGTACCAAGCGCAGTGTTTGGACTTGTCCTTCGACTTCTTTATGGGAGAGGTCTATGCACGTCCAGAAGCTCATTGTTCATAACCTCTTGGTAAATCTGAGCCTGAGGTGTATTGAGGGGAGTTTAGTTTTTGTACTTCCCCTTGAGAGCTGGCCTCGAATTCTGGCCTTGCTAGTTTGATTGTTCACCGGACTTGGGCTTAGCCTCCTCTTTCTCGAGGTGCTTCCTTGCCCGGAGAACATCTTCAACATTGATGTATTTATCAGTACGAACACGAAACTCGTCCATGGTCTTGGACTCTTTCTTTGCCAGCTAGAAGGAGAATTGTCCTGGTCGGAGTCCTTCTCTAATGTAGAACAACCCAAGTCTCTCATCCCAGTCACGGACATTGACAGTCTCCTTATTGAACTGAGATATGAAATCTCGGAGAGACTCCTTCTTCCCTTGCCTGATCTAGGAGAGGCATGAAATGGATTTAGGCTGCACTTTGCTGGTGGTGAAGTGCAGCAAAAATCTCGAAGATAGGCTGCCCCAGTTATCCACGGACCTCGGAGCTAGGGTGGTGAACCATCTCAAGGCGGCTATCTTTAAAGATAGGGGGAAAGCACGGCACATGAGAGAGTCATCGCCCCTAGCAAACAAGAGTGCAAAAATGTAGGCATCCAAGTGTTCCCGAGGGTCCGTCGTCCCGTCATAGACTTCAATGTTGGCAGGATACTTGAAGCGCCTGGGTATCTCGTAAGCCATCAGTCTGTCTGAAAAGGGTTGGTTTTGCGAAGTCGTATTCCCTGCTCTGTGTTCCTGCTCCCTTGAAGGGGCAGACTCAACATTATGACTGGGACCTGTGATCCTCGAGTTCTTTGGATGGCGGTCGTCATGCTGGTGTCAGTCTCTTTTTGTTTTCCCGATTTTCCCTTAGGGATCGATTTTCACCTTCATGGTCCTAGCTAGCAGCTCTCACCAAGTTATGGATCATTTTGTCTTGTCGCTGAATTCACTCATCTTGAAGTCTAACCAGAGAGAGCAGCTCTGCTCTGGATAGCTCCTGATGGTCAACTCCAGCCAAGCAGAACTAAGCTTCGTTCTCAACACGGTCACCAAGGTGTTGCAGCGCCAACATTCGCGGTCCAATATCCTCTGAAGGTGCCCTTTGCAGACCGAGACGTTGCCTCGCCAGAACTCTCGTGGGAGGGGAGAGATTCTCTCCTGTGAAAGAAGTCTCCTGCCTGTCCTGCCTGGGTTTCGGTTGGGCAACGGCTGATCTCAAGACTGGCTCATCAGCAACAGGGATGGAAACTGGACGGCAATTTGCGGACGGTGGGTTATGCGCAGCAGAAACGCGATTTGAGTTGGCTGAGGTTTGCCTCCTTGTATTCACCGTGATGATGGCTATTTTTAGAGTCTTGAAGGTGGTGGTGGGAGTAGAAATTTATCACAGACAACGCCAATGTTCAGAACTAAGTTTTGAAGGTTACCTGAGAAGGTAAAAGATGGTGGTATCCTCTGTAGGCGCAGCGACAGCAACGTTAGAGCGAGGGGGTGGGTACCTGCAAAAGGCACTCTGACGCTCAAGTCAGTAGGTGCACAAGGAGGGTAATGGTGTCTAATTGGGAATTAGGCCATGTTGGAATCCACCGTCCAAAGGTTCATGGACTGCCATTAAGAGTTTAGGAAATAGCTATTGTATTTAATTAAGTTCATGTATTCTCTGGTTCATGAACTTAGGAAATGTTTATACCTTAGGGAATAGGTGCCTCATTTATTTGTCTTGTAATTATCTGTTGTATTTAATTCTTCTAGTGTATAAATACAATACCACTATGCTGTGTGTCTATAAGACATGCAAATCAGAAAATACTTGTTTTTGTTCCTCCTTTCAATTGGCCATCTTACCTTTGTCTTCTTGCTGAGTACCTTTACATATGATTGTTTTAGGATGTGGAATATCCGAGCATTTAGTGCGCATTAAGGCTGTCCCCCCAATCGTGGAAACCGTTACCCATTGTCATGATTTCCCCCTTTTACGCGAGGCATGATCAGAGCTTATTTCTGCCGAGGAGATTATGCCTTGCACATAAGCGACTTCACGCACACAATAACATAGGGTGCTAGCCTGGCGGGTCGGGTTGCTCTAAATTCCTGGGCTCAGAACCTGGTCCAGAACACATTGCATATGTAGCACACCATCAAAGGAACTTTCCACCTTTACTTTCTCACAAAACAACAAAAATGGCATATGAGAAATTTCTCCGAACTCAACACACAAATTCAGTTTTCCCCAAATACACTAAAAAGTCTGCACCCCCAAAAAGTCTTATTATTGTACACTATAAAGCCAGATGCACATAAATCCTAACTACAAGATATTGTGATTAATTTATGAAGCAATCATGTCATACACGCGTGTCTTGATACATATGTCATTGGTAACTTCCAGTCCAAACAGTTGGTACATAAATATGGTTATATTTTTGGAAACATGGCACTCCGCA
Source organism: Ormosia semicastrata (assembly GCA_029884595.1). Lineage (NCBI taxonomy): Eukaryota > Viridiplantae > Streptophyta > Magnoliopsida > Fabales > Fabaceae > Ormosia > Ormosia semicastrata. Next base: position 12,450,712 of record JAQQTO010000041.1, read on the forward strand.
CCTTGGCCTTAACCCTTAATCAGAGTAGTACAAGGAGAGGATTGCCACCAGATACAAGAGCTGACAACAAAACATACCTACTTCAACAACAACAACAATGAAACCTTATCCCACTAAGTAAGGTTGGCTACATGTATCAGTTGATGCCATGGGGCAGTATCAAAAACCAAATCTTCATAACGACCTAGCATAAGCACAATTGCATTGTCGATCCAAGTAAAACGAGATTCGATAAAGTTTTAGTTTGCTGACTGCCTAACAAAAACCCTCCTCTTTTATCCGGGCTTGAAACCAGCTATGTAAAGTTTGACAAAAATAAGCACAAAGGCAGAGTTCACAAAACTGACATACTTGTTCAGAGCAAAATCATTTTGATCATGTAGAAAGAAGGCCAGATGTTTAATGACAATAGTAGATGAGAAAACTAAGGACATAGGATGCAACAAGGGAGTTTGATTCTATAATCATGCATTACCCACCCCAGTCCACTCTTACCACTTGCGCTAAAAGCCCAAGTGCATTTTTGCACAGATGTTAACTGTAAAAAATGTCATCTCATCTATACTTATATTTCTCCCACACAATCAAATTCTTTTCTCTAAATGCTATGCATATGTTTTGATGACCAACTTCTTCTTTTCTTTCAACTTTACCAGGTTTGTTATGGAATCCATGTTATGTTATATACATTGGGCATGCAAGGGTTTCACTTTCATCAACATGCAATCTACTAAAGAACATGTACAGATAGATAAACATGGTTAAAAGGCTTCAAATTATACCTGGTATCAGATGACTAGTTTTAAACCTTTCTATATCTTTCGTAGTTCATTATACAACACCCACCATTGAATTATGAGTTATGACTTCTCATATGACTGAAACATATGCATCAAGAGCCATTTCATGCTTATCATAATCAAAATGAAGTCAATAATTTGTTTCAGATATAACAGTCACAGGTTTAATGGTTCACATCATCCAATCAGGTGGAAATTTGGCCAAAAGCATGCCCCATCTGATAGAACACTAATTTTTTGCCTAAACAAAAGATACAATATAAGGACTGGTTTGAGACAATATTTTCAGATAGACATCAAGCAATGGGTATTCAGTATTGAGTTCAACAGTGTGGTTATTTGGTCCCTTATCAGATAAGAGATTTGTGTAATAAGAGCAAAATGCAAGGATAAATTTACATAACCCACCTCTCTTATTTTGTAAATTTACTTAAACATCCCTTCAGGAAGGAGATTTATGAAAATTTATACGAAAGCTCAGAGGAGGATGGTGTTGGTTTCAAAGGGAGCTTTGTGTAGGTGCTTTTATCTTTAAAAGGAGTTAGGTGTAAATTTTCAAAATATAAGGGATGTTTGTGTAATAAGAACAAAATACAACGGATGTGATAGAAAGTAATTTAATCTAATCATTTCCAAATAACTGAGAAACAGCTAAAACTTATGACTTCTGTTCATCAAACGAAATGAAAAATGTTTACAAACTACAACACTTAAGTTTATCTAAAGCTATATAAATGCAAAATGAAATGGAAAGGACATACCTGAAGAATGGTAAGCTGTGCAGAGAGGTTAGTTGCTTCAGTCTGAAGCGTCTGCACCCTCTTCTCCAGCTCACTTGTATAACGAATTTTCCTCTCCTTTGATCGAGCTGCAGATTGCCTGTTAGCAAGAATCCTACATACACACAACAACGTTCCAAACCAATATCAGTGCATCAAAGCACGATTGCTTCCCCAGTTTCCCACAATCCAAAATCCTTTTATATTTTTTTATTTTTTATTTTGAAAAAAAAAACTATCATAAAGCACCATAATTCATCACCGCAACAACTCTATACCAGAAATTTTTTTTAAAAAAAAGTATTTAAAATTATCCGTTACAAAATAAAAAACATACATAAAAATTAAATCAAATTTATGACAAGAGCAGAGTCACAAACACAAATTCAATTTAAATGCACTCAAAATTATTTCTTTAAAACAAAAAAAAAATCCTTAAAAGAAGGAAAACATTAAAAAAGAAAAAGTGAAGTAGCAAGAGGTAAAAGAAGGAGCTTGAGATGATGTTGATGAAGAACCTCTTAGCTCTCTTGGGATCAATAAGAGCAAGCTCAGCGAGCTTATCAGGTGCCACAGCCTTCTTCACAAAGTCCATGGATGAGTCAGCCTCAAACGACGTCGTTGAAGACCCATCCATCGAATTGCTGTGCCGGTGATGCCCCACCCTCCTCTCGCCCGCGGCCTTCCCGCCAAATTTCTCGTCGCCGGCGCCGGCAAACCCGAGGCCGTCGAAGAAGTCGGAGTCCACGGACAAGCTCCGGAGGTGGCCGACGGCGGCACTCGTAGGCCTTGGCCTCGCGCTCTGCCCGCTGGAATCATCCGAGTCGATGGTCATCGGGACGGAGGCGCCCGCACCGGAGACCCCGCCTGCGGCGGCGGGGGAGGGGAGCGGGAGGGTGGAGATGTCGAGGTCGGAGGGGTCGAAGAGGAGGAGGTCGTCGAAGTTGGCGGCGATGCGGAAGGAGGTGTCCGAGTGGGACCTGCGGTGGTGGGACCCACGCTCCGGCATCCGTTCTATGTCCACCGTCGCCGGCGGCTTTCCGATGAACTTCGGGTCCATAAAAATATAAAAAAATAAAAATCTCTTCTGGGTCTGTGTGGTGAATGGAAGAGTGTTGGGATGAGTGAGAGAAGAATGTGAAGAGGGAGAGACAGGAGGAACACCAATTTTCAGGTGGTGGTTGTGAGAGTTATCCAAGACACAAGTAACAGCAACTACTACTACAATAAACAATTTGACTTTAGCTACAAAAAGTTGAGGTAAGCGTTTTAGAGTCAGTGGGTTAAAGAGCAAGCATTATTAAGAGTTTGATTAGATTAGATTAGATTAGATGTGATGTGATGTGATGTAATGGCAATGGGCAATAGCAATGGCAACGTTAGTTTTCTTTTTCTCACTCTTTTTTGTGGAGAAAATAAAAGGCACTTTAGCTAGTAGATGAAAAATATACTTTCACACATAAATCTAGAAAACTCATTACAGATTTTTCTACGAGTCCTTAGATGTTATTTTGTTCTACGCACGCCTTTTCCGTACTCTTGCAGTTAAAATTTATAAAAAAAAATTATATGTATAATTATTTATAAAAAAAATTAATTTAATTTTTTGTATGTTAATTTGAGTGTATATAAATATTATTAATTAAAATTTATAAATTTTTTTATATAACTAAATAACAAGTAATTAATCACATATTTTTTTATTTTTTACAATAAATTAACTATTAATGATAGAATGAAGTATCATACTCCACAAAAAGTGTAGAATTCTTTTCTTTGAAAGATTTATATGAGTTTTATTTTAGAATCTGTAATTAATTTATAAAAGATAAAATAAGAACAACTATCAATGCTAAATATATACCTGTAAAGGGAAATGATTTTTATTTAACTTAAATATCTCTATCGTATGTTTATTATATATTTATGTAAAAAAATATTAAATTAAATTATATATTATTATAACTTTTTTATATGATATAAAATAAATTTATGAGAGAATTAAATAAAAATTAAAATATTTTGATTAGACAAATAATGTTTCAGACTTGTAAAACCCATATTGAGATCAAAGTATGCATGAGATTGGTTCACTGATTCTTTAGTTGGTTTGGTTTTAAAAAAGAAAAACAAAAAAAACCCTGACTAGAATAAAAAAAATGAAAAAGAAAAAGCAAATTACATAATCATTCAGATATCTTGATTTGATAGAAAATTAGTTGTTGTTTTTTTTAGTTTTTCCTGAGTTCAAATTAGTTGGTTTTCTCAATTTTTATTTAGTTTACTGAATTTTGATCAAGTAGGACAAAAAAAATTAGCTTCTTGTTACTAGCAAGTGATCTATATCAGTAGAACTGGTAAAATGGGCCAACCCACCTCGACTTCCTAATCTGCCTCAACCCGTTAAAATGTGAGATAGGGTGAGTTAGCCTGTTTTAAGAAATGAGTTGGAAGAACTAACCCACATCGCTTTAAGGCGGGTTGACGGGTTGACCCGTATAAAAGATAAAATGAAAAAAAAATAGATAAGTTGACGAGTCAATCAGCTTAACCCTCCTAAAAAATAAAAAAAAATTATATAAAAAATTAATAAATACTATAAATAAATAATAAATAATAATGATAAAAAATTACAAATCACATATCTAAAAAATTATTTTTAAAATAATCTAATTAAATATTTAAACATAAATTATATAACATCAAAAAAATTTTATTTATAGTATTACTTATTTTTTTTTTAAAGAAAAAGTAACTCACGTAGGGTCAACTCGTCATCACTACCTCACTTAACCTGCGGGTTAAGCGAGGCGGGTTATGCAGATTGAAAAAATAATATGGGTTTAATTCTTGACCCAACTCGTAAAAAAATAATAGGTTAATGGATTAACTCAATAGGTTAAATTCGTTTTGCCAGCTCTGTTTATATGACTCACTCAAACTATCAAGTTTTCAAAATAATTCACTTATTCAATTTTTTCTTTTAATGTCTGTGACTCACTATTCTTATAGTGTTTAATTAACCTCCTAAAAAAGTATGAGAGATAAGATATGAGATAAGAAAGAAAGATGAAATAAAAATTATTTAAGGGGATTCAAATTTTACTATTATGATAAACTTTGGTATGAACTTGCCAAGGTGTAGTTTTACATCTAATTTTAATATAAATGGTTGTTTAATCGTTAAGAAACCAATAAAGTGCATGGTTATTTAAAGGAAAAATGCAATTTAGGTAACGAATGAATACCTTGCAAAAAAGAGTTTGCTTGCCAAGTAGTTTCTCATTCCATTTACAAAAAGTACAAGGTAAGGGGTAAGTATGATTGCCATGCTCTATTTAAAAAAAAAAAAACATTGAACAAAATAAATTTTAAGTTTTGTTTTTTATCTAATTTTTTAAATTTTAAAGTAGATAAAGTAAATGTTTAGAAATAATCATGATGTCTTAATCACAGAAAAATAATAATAATGATGTTTTAATTACTTTAGTTAGGATACTATTTAGAGAAAACCGTTGATATTATATTATAATTTACTTCACTTAATAGAATGAGATAAAGGATAAAGGCAACGTTTTTAGCATAATATTATATATATATATATATATATATATATATATATATATATTGAATAATAGTAAGATGAATTTTTATTATAAGAAGGTGAGAAGAATAAATTTTGATCATATAATTATATATAGATGATCAAGATTAAAAGTTGCTTAAAGGTTATGTGACCGCTTAAAAAAGTCATATACATTTATTTTTTAATCTTGACCATTTATAAAAAATTCAATGATCAAAATTCACTCCTCTCACCTCTTACAATAAATACTCTTCTTACTATATATATATATATATATAGGTGTTGTAAGAAAAGAACTAAATATAGACAATTAATATAGGAAGTTGAGATATGTGTATCATATATCATTATATCTTGAGATAATAATAATAATAATAATAATAATAATAACAAAATATAAATACACATCAAGTATCTTATAAAAGAGAAATGTTATATTAGGAAAAAATAATTGACAGTATTTTAATCAGAATTTGCTTAAGATTTAAGGATGATTGTTGACTTGTTGAATAAGTCAACGTTTGTAGGGATCATTCATTTATCTTAAAGTCAATAAAAATGTTAACTCATTCTTGCAAAAATTTTGACAAACACTTCATGACAATCGAATATTTTTTCTTACAAACGAGTGCACTCAAAACAATATTATCAATACTTTTTCAAAGCCTTATCAAAACACTAATGCTCATTCCAAATTCTAACATTAAAGATTCTATATTTCAAAATTTCTAATCCTCTTAAAACCATAACAACAAACTCTAAACCATGGGATGTATAATTATCATACAAATACAACATATCTTATCAATAATATTAATCATTCCTTTTCAATGTAGGATCTCTAAATCAAAGAGGAAAAAGAAATCATACCAATTTAGCTTATGGACATAAAAGAAAAGAATTGAACCATTTTATCTTCAACATAAAAGAGTATGAACATAGAAAGGTAGAGTTATTAAAGTGAGCTATGAATCATGAGTTAACTTACTCAATCCACTAAAATATTGGGTTTGTTTAAAATAAAGTCAACCTATGTTAAGAGTGTGTCATTTCTACCCAACTATTTTGGCCCATCATGTGCTTAGTTAACTCGGGCTAGTCTTGTTGATTCACTTGAAGCATTAAAGCATGATTCATACATTCAGCAATGGAAGGACACACACACATCAAAGCATGGTTCATACATTTAGCAATGGAAGGACACGCACACATACAATGAGAAAGAAAGAGATAAAAAGATGAAAGAAGAGTAAAGCATGGTTCATACATTCAGCAATGGAAAGGAGGGTAACGTTCAATAAAAGAGTAGGGTGGGGTCTTTAATAAATTTAGTTAGTATCTTCAAGGGACTGTGGTTCATTTGGTCATTGTCCTCACGTGGCTTTTTTTTATTTTTAAAATAAATCAAATGTCATAATGAACTTTTAGAATTTCCAATGACACATGCGTCAACATTAATAATACGCAGTAGTAGATGAGTAAGTGCATGGCTTGTTTGTCAATTGAAACCATTCAGAATGTTGGACCATCCAATGGTCAAACTGGTGACCAGGTCCCTTTGCTACTTCGACATCTAATCTGGTTTGTACAATTATAATAAATCCTATTATCTCAAAAATTAGTCCTACGAGCACACGCACAAAGAAAGAGAGAGATGGTCAAACAGACAAAGAAAGGAAAGAAAAATAAATCATGGTTCATACATTTAGCAATGGAAGGGATGGTAACATTTAGAAAAATAGTAAGGTAAGGTCTTTAAAAAATTTAGTCAATCTCTTCAAAAGGATGTGATCCATTTGGTAATTGTCTTCTACTTTTGAGAAATGCTAACAATACACTCTTTTGGACATTCCTTTTAACACTTGTTTTACTATTTTTCTAAAAATATGTGTTGCTAGTATCTCTCTCCTAATAATCCTTTTAAGTGTATGAAGTGAACCAATAGTAAAGCAAGTTATGAAAGAAGTCTCTAAAAAAGTGTATTACTAGCATTCCTCGTATTTTTTTCTTTTTTCAATAAATCAAATAGCTACTGTCATTATGACTTTGTAGAATTCCCAATGACACATATGACAATATTAATAATATGTAGTAGTAGATAAATAAGTGCTTGGCTTGTTTGTCAAACCGAAACCGTTCAGACTAATGGATTGTCTAGTGGTCAAACTGGTGACCAAGTCCCTTCGCTACATCGACATTTAATAGGGTTTTATAACTATGAGAAATCCTATTATCCTAAGAATTAGTCCTAAGAGCCAATTTGGTAGAGAGAGAAAGAAGAAAGAGACAAACAAATAGACAAAGAGAGGAAAGAAAAGTAAAGCATGGTTCACACATTCAACAGTGGAAAAGAAGGTAACGTTTAGGGAAAGAGTAGGGTGGGGTCTTTAATAAATTTAGTTAGTATATTCAAGTGACTTTTTTATCTTTTAATAAAATCAAACGACTACTGTCATTATGACTTTTCAGAATTCCCAATGACAATGTGACAATACTAATAATATGCAGTAATAGGTGAGTAAGTGCTTGGTTTATTTGTCAAACTGGAATTGTTCAGATTGCTTGATTGTCTAGTGTTCAAATTGGTGACCAAGTCCCTTCGCTGCATCGACATCTAATATGAGTTTCACAACTATGAGAAATCTTATTATCCTAAAAATTAGTCTTAAGAGCGAGTTTGGTATACTCTTAAAAATGACTATGAAATTTGAATGGATAAATTTTTAATATAATTTCTTTATATAAATCTCATTACGAAATTCTTCACCACTATTTTGTGATACACAAAGCTGACCATAAAATGGTAAAATTTGTCGAATAAAATTGATTGACGAAAATATCTATTGATCGATTATGGCTGGAGATATACTAAACCATTTTTTGAAACAGGAGTGAAATGCTCATGAAAAGCAAAATATCAGTATGTAAATTCATCAATTAAATATTATACTAAAAATAAAACATTAAACTATTTATTATGATATCTTTACATACCTTTTGAAGCGTGTATCTTGCATCGTTGATGAATGTCACAGAACACCGAGTTAAGCTCTTCTCTTCCTGCTCCTTTTATTGTAGAAAGCAGCTTTTGATAGAATAGTATGTATGTTGTCAGAGAAAGAATGAGTTGAAGAGGGGGTCTAGCCTCAATAAATACCATAACCCTAATTTTCACCCATCATGGGCCTTATATTACTAAGCCCTATGTCATAAGGTAGCATACTCATATTGGGCCCAAAGCCCAATAGACAAGTGATTTTCAACCTATTACAAGTATATCACTCATATTGAGCTTCGAGAATAATCAAACTATACATTCAACTAGATTTTAGTAAACAAATATAAAATCAATAGCAACCCAAGCCAAGAATTCCAACACTTCCCTACTTGAGAACATTGATTTTGATTTATATAATTTAAAATTTAATTTAAAAATGACGCTCGTGTTGAATATCAATTGTGGCCACTTAAAAAAGACACAGTTTGATTATAATCACATAAGAAAAACACATTGAAAACCAACAATACAGCCAATTAAAAACCATAAGCATTGATATGCTACAATCAGTCTAACTTAACCAATAAAGCTGTGTTTTGTGTACCTAATAATATACGATAATATAGTATAAGACAATAGAAGAATGTCTGATAATATAAATAAACTGATAAAATCTTATACTATCAAATATTTGGTGCATATAGTATAAGTAACTTGATAGTATATGTAACTTTCTACTCTGACCATATTACTTTTCACCTTCCTCACCACTGTAAAACCCAAACCGTGACCCATTTCCTCTCCTTAGCCCCAAGCCCTCCACGAAACCACCGCCGTTGACCACAACTCCCCTTAACCACCAGATCCGCGAGCAACCACTGTTGGCCACAGCTCCCCTTAACCACCAGATCCGCGAGCAACCACCGTTGGCCACAGCTCCAGATCCGTGAGCCACCACAACCACCACAGCGACCCATTTCCTCCCCTCAACCACCAGATCTGCAAGCCACCACTGTTGGCCACAACTCCAGCAAGTTAAGCCATCGTTTGTCGTCGAGCTAACCATTGAAGCCGTCGTCGAGTCCCTTTCCCAGAATTACTGCACCTCACCTCTGTTTCTGCATACCAAAGTTCACAACCCCCTCTTTTCCTATTTCGTTCCTCGGTTTCAGAGATAAAGGCTTCTGTTTTTTTTTTTTTAAAACAAGAAAAATATGAAGAAGGAGTTTATCTCCTTACTGGTGTGTTGTAGATCTAGTTGGAGGTCTCTAATATATCTTCGATCTAGTTTATCTAGTTGTAGAGCCAGCCATCGGAGCCACCACTGCACATTTTTGAGGTTGCTGGCGATTAGTGGTCTGGGTTCTTGGCAGAGAATGAGAGGCTTGGACTGAGAAGGATAAAGTTGAGGGATATGGTGAGAAGAGATATTCTATCAGGTCTAATCAGGAGGTGGGGGAGAGAATAGAATAATCAAGTCAGAAGAGGATAAACAAGTTTGACCTAATTTGACTATACTATTAAGTTAAACCACTAAACACCTGACATGTCCACCAAACGTAGCCTAATTACATAATTGGTGGCCTTATTTGCCTGACCAAAACATAGGTATGTAATGTAAATACACTTTATAATCATGTTTTATGTGAACTTTTTAATGTTATTGTGTTTGAGTCCTGCGCATGTTTTTCGATGAAAACACAACTGAAATCCCCAAAAGGAACCATTAAACATGTTTACCAAAAAATATCATTTTCATAAAGAAAACTTAAATATATTAAGATATAATTAAATAAACACACTACGTAATAATAATTAATATTACAACAATAACATAACCAATCCATTAATCATTGGCATATATATGATAAATTTGTTAAATGACAATTACAAAAGTTCAATGAAATAAATAACTAAAGTTGGAAATTACAAACAAAACTCACACAAATCAATTACATAAAAAGATTTAAAAATACAAGTATGTTTGTAATCTGAAAAAAATAGAAAATCATTTTATTTATAAATTAAAATTGTGTTTGGAATATTAAAAAAAGAAATTATTTTATTTTATATTATGAATATTATTATTTTTTATTTAGAAATCCTATCAAATATAGTAAGATTTGATTTTGTTTTAAATAAATAAACTACTTTACTTTTATTAACTTTTTAATTTTACTTCTCATAAAGAGTAAAAATATAAAACAATATAATGATATTAAATTAATTTCATTTTTAACGAGTTCTAAATATAATATTAATTTTTAAATCTATTCAAATCTTATTTTTTTCTAAATATAAAATTTAATTTTTAAATCAAATCAAATTAAATTATTTTTAATTTTAGTTAATTCAAAATATAACCTATATTTTTAAAATATTTCATAAATACAATGTACCTAAATTCCTTTGTTGGGGGATTTGCAAGCAAATCCTCGATTTTAATTTGCTCCACTAGAATCTTCTCATTCTCAACCATTTCTTTGATCATATCAAAAATGTTTTCTTTGTTAAGAAGGTTAGAGAATTATTATCTTACTACATAAACCTCTAGAGATGAAATCCACAATTCTAAGCCTATAAATAAAATTTCTCAAACATATATCATGAGAACTAGCCACATTAATATTGGGGCCATTTTGGGGAGTTCAAAACACTAACTAGATCTATTTCAATGGATTTACAATACATTGAGGAAGTCACTTATGTTTGTACTATAAATTGTAAATCTATTGGTGGTGTTTTATATTTTGTTACATTTATTGATGATCACTCTAGAATAGTGTGAACTTTTGCTTTGAAATCTAAAGACCATGTACTTAATGTCTTCAAGCACTTCTATGCAAGTATTGAAATAGAAAAGCGAAGGAAGCTTAAATGTGTCAGAGTAGATAATGGTGGTAAATACAGGGGTCCGTTTGAAGAGTATTGCAGAGAATATAGGATCAAGCTTGAGAAAACGATTCCAAAGATGCCTCAGTATAATGGAGTTGTAGAAAGAATGAACTGTATCGTTAATGACAGAATCAAATATATGCTCTCTTATTGGTACAACAAAACTACTTATGATCACTGTGTTTGTTAAAAAAATTATCTGATGGTGATTTTATTATTCTCTTACTATATGTGGATGACATGTTCATTGTTGGTCATAATACCAAGAAAATTGAGAATCTAAAGAAGGTGTTAAGCAAGTATTTTGTAGTGAAGGCCTTGGGTTTTGCAAAACAAATCCTTGACATGAGAATTACTCGTGGTAGGAAGAATAGGAAATTATGGTTATCTCAACAAAGGTACATTAAGAAGGTATTAGAGATGTTCAACATAGGTAATTCCAAACCTGTTAGTACTCCACTTGAAAGTCATTTCAAGTTGAGTCACAACAATGTCATAATGAGAAAGACAAAGAAGAGATGAATAAGGTTCCTTATGCATTCGCAGTTGGTAGCTTGATGTATGTCATGGTATGCACAAGGCTAGATATTGCTCATGTTGTTGGTGTTGTAATCCTGGTAAAGAATATTGGCAAGCAGTGAAGTGTATCCTTAAGTATCTTAGAGGTACTTCCAGAGTTTGTCTATGCTTTGGGAGTGGTCAACTTGTATTAGATGGCTACACACATGCAGACTTGATTCTAGGAAATCTACTTCTGAGTACTTGATGACTTTTGCAGGAGGAGCGATGTTACAATCTAAACTACATAAATGTGTTACTTTGTCTACCACAGAGGCTAAGTATATTGTTATTACTGAAGCTTCTAAAAAACTCTTGTGGACGCAGAAATTCTTACAAGAGTTGGGTCTCAAGCAAGAGAAGTTTGTATTATTTTGTGACAGTCAGAGTGCCATCCATCTCAGCAAGAACCCGACTTTTCATTCGAGGTCAAAACACATAGAGCTACAGTATCATTGGATACGGGAAATACTAGAGATGAAGTTGTTTTCACTTGATAAGATCTATACATATGCCAATAGTTCAGATATAATGACTAAGAGTTTGCCTATGACAAAGTTAATTTCTTCTAGAAAGAAAACAAGCTTGGTTAAGCAACACATCTCCACTTGAGTTGAGAGGGGAAAATCTGTTAGGTGAGTCCCTACTAAGTGGGGCCCACATTTATTTTAAAAAAAGAAACAAAAAAAGCATTTTGAAATGGCTTAAAAGTAAGGGTATCAAAATAGGTCGAGCCTAATAGCTCAATAAAATGGACAGGCTCAATAAAAAAAATTTGATGCAAAATTAAAATTTGGCCTAAATGAGCCAACCTAATTTTGGTCTGGCCCGACGCAGACTGACCCACCCATAAGCCAGATACTTAATTTTAACTAAGTTATTATTGTGTAATTTATATGATATATAAAGATTTTATTCTTATTTTTTAATGTAAATTAATATTTTTTTCATAAAAAAGAATTTTATTTGATGTTTGATGTGATTTAAACTATACAAAAGAAAACAAAATATTAAAACATAAGGATATTTTTTTAAAGTGTTGAAAACTAAAGAAAAAATAAAAAAAGGATGATGCGGGCCGGCCTAATCCAAGCTGCATCCCGCATAGGATTAGGCTAAGCCATGAATTTACCAACCCGCAATGTTCCTAGCCCAGCTTGGCATGACCCAAAATTCCATTGGCCTAAATGGGCCAAACCGACCTATTTTGACATCCCTACTTAAAAGTAAACTACAAAAAATCTACAATGAGAGAGTGAAAAGAATGAAAAAGATAGAAACAAAGAGAAGGAGAACAACAAAGGAGAGGAAGAAGAAATAAGTTTGGTCTCTTTGAGCTCAACATTAAATAAGTAAACTCTTACCATTTCTCATGAAATTTTTGTATGTTGTTCCTGGTGTTGAAAGCTACACTTTGGTATATTTTGTTTGTTGTATCACCTTCTTTTTTGGTAGATATGTGATACCTACTTTTGTGTAGTTTCTATCTTGTTGTTTGGTTGATCCACCTATTTGATGATGTATTGTTGATTATGGTATTTTCTAGTGCTACTAGGAGGATTAATTTGTATACGAATTGATTTATTAGTGAAAATTTTTGTTGTACTTGGTTTCATGATTTTTCCCCTTACATTGAGCGGTTTTTCATATTAAAATCGTGGTTTTTTTTATATTTATTTTTTCTGTCATTATCATTATTGAAATAACTTATTTTGTATGGTTAGTATTTTACTGTAAGAAATACTTGTAGTATCCATTTATTTATACAAATAGGGAAAAATATTTTGCTTGCACTTGATTCAATTTTCTCTAACACTTATAATAGCATCCATTTGAAGATCTCTCTTAAGAAACTGAATTTTGTTCAGTTTAAAAAGAGGAACATCTTCAGCTTTACAATTTATATATATCAAACATTTTCCTATGTATTTCAATGCCTTTAACAAAAAAAACCTCCCTAAAATTTGTTCTATGTATTTGTGAATTTGACCAGGTTTGTTTTTCTTAGTACCATATTTTTCCTTGAAATTTTTTCTTAAAAATTTTCTTTTGGTGAGCCATGATAATCGCCAAATTCACACTCCCAACAACCTTTTTCTTCTTAAACATAATGGTATTCTCAACTGAATCCTCCTTATGGGAAATTATAATGGAGAACAATTCGTTTATTGTAGTAAAAGGATTTTAGATTTTATTTAATAGCCTTTTTTGGTCAAGTTTTTGGTATTGGACCTGAAACCTAGTAAGTTCATAAAAAATTTAACTTCAAACAACTTCCTTGTGAATTTTAATCTAAACCTGTAAGATAATACGCAAGTCTTAACAAATAAAATTGTTTAGTATCATTACGTAAACTGTATTTTATTTCAGCATCTTCTTTTTAAAAAAAAGTTTTAAATTTAAATGCTCAGATTTTATTAAAAAAATATAGCAATAAATAAAAAGTGTAGTTATGTTATTATAAAATTATTTATTTGAGATTAAAAATTTAAAATAAAATATGAATTAAAAATTAGTCATCATAGTAAAATAATTATACTTTTTCAGACAAAAAATAATAATTATACTTTTATAATTTTATATTTTTAAGCAATAATTATTTTTAGAAAAAAGATAGAAGTGAAGAATCAAAGCCTAAGGTAACTAGTTCGATGCCTAACTTTAATGTTTTTAATGTTGCCTTAATTCTTTCTTTTTGTCTTTGTTCATGTGTCTTCATGAGTTGCGTTTTTGTGGGACATTTCCTAGTTCCTATTTCAATATTTTATTATTTATCAGAAACCCAATTATTTAGGGTCAGATTTGACTCGGAAACAAACGCACACGTTGGCCATTCGCATGAGTCATGTTTCCTAGCTAGTTCATTTCCTCCAAATGCAAGTCAGACATGTTGCTTATCTTTTTTTTAATTGTATGATAAGGGTATATTAAACTCAGTTTAAATCCAGCAAAAAAAAAAAACTCAGTTTCAATAATAAAGAACATTTTTTTTAGAGAATCTCAAAGATGCACTCTCAATTTGTTACCTATTGTTTTAAGAATTTCTTTTTCACATAGGCCTTTTTTATAAAAAAAATAGTATTTATTTATAAGTTAAAGTTATATGCATCATTAACATAAAGAATTTTATATTAATATCTATTAATATTTTGACATTTGTATTTTTATTTTAATTATTAAGAGAAAAAGATAGTAAATATATTGATTTGTAGTAAATATATTGATTTGTCAACACTAATATTACACTAATAATACATACTAATTAAAATTTTTATTTATATTTAATTTTAAGTTCATTAAATTATTTATAAATTCTCTTTTTTACGAAAAGTGATAATACTAAGTAAAATAAATTTACACGGTCAAATCACAAATTTAATGTTATTATAAACTTGGGCCTCTACATGCCTCATCGGGCTTTTTTTTAAAGTAGAGTCGAGCCTCTAAAATTTGGTACATGTTTCGATGGCCATTTTCAACAAAACCTCTTTATTCATAAACAAAAACAGAATATGGTAAAAAAAAAAACCGAATTATTAATTCCAGAATGACTGATTAAATTGATACAATTGAATGCGTGATGAAAAAGTCTTGAATTCAATATTTGCGGTTTGCCATTTATTTGATATAAGTCCTGTGTATATTATTATAAATTATCACTGAAACTTGTGATATATTCTGATTTTAAAATAGAATAATTTTTTTATAAAAATAAGTTTTAAAATTATATAATTCGAATTATCTAAAATAACTGACATAATAAAACATAAAGTAGTAATTATTGATAACAAATCAAATAAGTTTATTTATATGTATATATATTTTTTGTATAAATTTATTAGTATCTAAAAATTACATTAGGCCCAACTAATTTAGAATTAAATCAAGTCGGACCACAAAATTTATTTTTACGTATGTATATGTGTTAGCAGCTAATTTACTTATACTTTTCAATCATGACTTTAAAATTATAATTTAACCTTTATAAATAAAGGTTAGCATTTGAGTTTAAAAGAGAGTCTTAAATTGAACTACCTTGCCTTGCAAAGGTTTTCAAAATTTGGCCAGCCTGATAACCCATTCTGAACAAGTTGAAATGTATTTAGGATTTAGAAATTAAATCTAGTGTTTTTTGAGTTGAGTTTGAGTCATATTTTAGGTCTCAATCCAACATTACATAATATTTTTACACACTTTTTTAAAAAAATTAATGATAAATAATAAATTTTTTTATTTAAATTAATATTTTTTACATAACATGATAATATATTTATGTTAATATAATTGTTTCAAAATATATATTGTAAAACATTCCTTAAGTTTTAGTTTCATATTTTAAAAATTTTATGGCTTAATTATGCATAATGTCTAGACTTGCATAATTTGTCTAAATATTGGGTCGACTTGGTCCTGAACTCGATCATTAGTCTGTTTATGATCAGACCATGTCTAGGTTATCATCTGATCAATTTGTGTTCTAAATTGGGTATTAGGTCCACGGATCTGGAGCAATCCGTCTCGCCAGAATAGAACCTAGACATTACTGAGCATTCATAACTACTTATTTGCAAGGTGCAACTCCCTCAAGGGATACGAATGCTAATCACATCCCACATAAATAGAGATTAAGACATAGGCAGTCTTCCAGATCTTATTCAACAACATTCAATTCGCATTAAATGCTCAGATTCTCAACGCTCTAACATGCTTATACATATACCCTGCAAGGTCTCAAATGTATGGATCCAATCTCTAATCATATACACTACCTTCTTTACACATAAATTAACTTGAGCTTCAGAGTGATTTTTGTAGGTACCTACCCCTTCACACCATTGTTGTCGCTGTTGTGACATAGAGGAATCTACCATCATTTAACTTTTTAAGTAACGCTCTGAATCCAGTTTAGAACATTGGCGCCGTCTGTGGGAAATGATAAATCTCTACTCCCAACACCACATTCAATACTCCCACCACCACCACTATCATGGTTAACACGAGGACGAGACAAACCTCAACTAACTAGAATCGCGCTTCTGCTGCGCGCAACTCACCTTTTTCAAATTGTCGCCCAGCATCTATCCCTGCCGCTTATGAGCCACTTCTAGAACCAGTCGTAGCTTAACCGGAACCCAAGCAAGACGAGTTAGAGACTTCTTCCATCGGATAAAATCTCCTGCATCCTTCCCCACAAGTTCCGGTGAGGCAACGTCTAGGTCCTCTAAGAGCTCCTTCTAGGGATGCTGAACAGCGGGTGTCAGTGCTGCAACGCCTTAGAGACCAAGTGGAGAATAAAGCTCAGTCCCACCGGGCTAAGACAAATCACTAGAAGCTATCCAAAGTAGAATTGCTTTCTCTAGTTAGACTTTAGGATGAGAGAATTCATTGTCAAGATGAAAGAATTCATAACCTAGAGAGAGCTGCTAACCAAGATAATGAAGTTGAAAACTGGTCTCCTAGAAGGAATCATAAAAATAGAAGAGACTGACTTCAAGAGATGACCGTCATCCAAAGAACTCTAGGATCGCAAATCCTGGTCATAATGTTGAACCTATCCATGTAAGAGAGCAGGAACACGAAATAAGGAACATGGTTTCACAAAACTGGCCCTTCTCTAATAGACTGATGGCTTACAAAATCCCTAGGCACTTAAAGTATTCTACCAATATTGAAGCCTATGATGGGACCACGGACCCTCAGAAACACTTGGATGTCTATCTTTCTGAACTTTTATTTACTGGAGGTGATGACTCTCTCATATGCCATGTTTTCTCCCTGTCTTTAAAGAAAGCCCCCTTGAGATGGTTCACCACCTTAACTCCGAGGTTCATAAACAATTGGGGGAGCTTATCCTTGAGATTTTTGTTGCACTTCACCACTAGTAAAGTGCAGCCTAAATCCATTTCATGCCTTTCACAGATTAAGCAAGGGAAGAAGGAGTCTCTCTAAGACTTTATATCCCAATTCAACAAGGAGATTATGAACATATAAAACTGAGATGAAAGGCTCGGATTGTACTACATCATATAAGGGCTCCGAACAGGACCATTTTCCTTTTCACTAGCAAAGAAGGAGCCCAAAAACATGGACAAGTTTCGTGCTCGTGCTGAAAAATACATCAACGCTGAAGATATTCTCTAAGCATCTTGAGAAAGAAGATGTTAAGCCCAAGTCAGAGGAGTAACCAAACCAACAGAGGCAAAATTCAAAGCAACATTTCAAGGGAAAATACGACAACTATACTCCCCTCAATACACCTTGGACTCAAATCTATTAGAAGGCCATAAACACTGAGCTTCGGAATGTGCAGAGACCTCCCCTTTTGAAGAAACACTCGCAAAGGGACACATTCAAGCACTGCTTGTGGCATGATAGCCATGGTCACAACATGGAGGATTGTACCAGCCTTCAAAATGCCATTGAATCTCTCTTTCGGGATGGGCGTTTGGGTCGGTATGTGCGCCAAACTCGGAACAACAATCAGAGGAGAGGTCATTATAGGAAACATAGTTATAGCCCCCGAAGTCTCTCTCTTCCCTACCAAAAAAGACGTTCTCTAGCTAAGAATAAGAACTCTGACCCATGTTCACCTCAGGTGAACACCCATAATCAAGATAAGACACAACCCTGGAATAACAACCATGAGGATAATCTTCATTGCGCCGAAGTGATCCGGACAATATTGTAATGCTTTTTAATTATTACTTCTATGTAAAAAGCATCCTTTGATATCAATAAACTAGTTATTTTTCCAATGGTTGTTTTACCTAAGCCAGTATCTCAGTCGTGACTTTCAGTCCATGAGTACTTTAGCCCGACATCATCTAAGCTAGTACCTTGGTCGTGACTTTGAGTCCACGAGTACTTTGACTCAATGTCATCTAAGTCAATACTTCGACTGTGACTTTAAGTACATGAGTACTTCATCCTGACACAACCCACAAGGTTACCACACCTTGGCGAGGTCCGAGGAGTACAAAGTCTGAAGAGAATCAACTAGTCTGATATCTATGCATGATGGCCAGACAGAGGAATTCACTTGACTATTGACTGGGGTCAAGGAGTGCATTCAAGAGTTTTCACTCGTACCCTAATGAGTTTGACCTTAACCCATAAACCTACCAAGTTTGTAGAGGTTAATCATATTTTTACATGATAGCAAGACAAAAGAATCCACTTGACTAGTGACCGAGTTCAAGGAGCACATTCAAAGGTTTTCACCTGTATCCTTATGACCTGACCTTAACCCATAAACTGACCAGGTTTACAGAGGTTAAGCATAGCCGACCGTAGCCCGATATCGTGGACTCCACACCAAGAGGGTTCCGTGTCACTTATTCCACAATTTCAAATCAAACTAACCAAAAAGGTTGAACATAGTCACAACATTACACCTAACCCATAAATCGAACAAAGGTTTTAACGTGGTTATGCATTGTAGACTGTCGTTCAGGATGGTGAACATCACTATGAAAGGCTTCCATGTCATTTAAACCTAAGGTTCAACTAGATGGCAACTATCTTAAATGAACTCGACGTGAAAGGGGTTTATTTAAAAGAGAAGAACAAAAAAAGGGAGGAGACATTTTTTCACTTCTGTTCATGAACCAAGTCATCTTCCATTTTTCACCACCTCATCACCAAAAATAGCACCTTCACTTCCGCCTCACTGAGATCGAGTATTAGACTCATCTTGGCTAAGCAAAATGAGTGTTCATTAAAAGCCACCGAGATCAAGCAAGACATGGAGTAGTAAGCCAACTTTACAAGACAACGAAAAATAGAATATTCAAAAAAGCAAATTCATTCTTATTCACATTCTAAACATCATTAACTTTATAAGAAGAACCTATAAGCTACTCTCGTGCAAGAGTGTCCACTTAAAAGAAGCTAAGAAGGTAATCTAGTGAGATGATGATGATGATCAAGCACTGTCCACGACTACCTCAATGGTTCCTCAAGATGCAAGCACCAATATCCTCCTTCTTGATCAACACGAGGAGAAGGCTTCACAACCCTTCCCTTGCGCACCCCTGCACACCTAAGGCATGGTGAGCACCTTCGGTGACAATCAGGAGAGTAGAGGAGGGAGAGCGATGAAACCCCTCCACGCCTCGTAAGAATTATGACAGAAGTTATGAGCCTTTCCAGTAAAGTAGGATCTTGTTCTGCTGCTGCATACGCTTAGAAAGAAAGACTTCTGCTACTCGAAGGCCTGTTGACAAGTCACATAGAGCAGTTACTTGGCCCTCACCAAGCCATTACGCCTAAAGAGAAATGCTTCTACTAGAAAAATATGCAGAAAAAAGGGAACACCTTTAAGAATTTGGGAAAGAAATGAAAGATGATTTTAGAAAGGGACATGACTCTTAACACGTTCACAAGAAGCAAAAAAGGGGGCCACCCTTTGGAAAAGACTTAGTCTCAAACATAGCTAGAAAACGAAAGAAAGGAACAAGTGATAACCCCACTACAAAACATTTCCTATTTATAAAAGGAGTAATGCGCTCTGATCGGCTCCCAAAAAGGTGAAGCGGCTACATATTTAAAGCCACGTTTATTTGTTTCTCCCCTGTGATTGGCTACAAGAGTAGCAGATAGTTGAGAAATAGAGTAGAAGACTGCTATTGCATTAAAGCAACTTTAATTCCCAATAAATTCAAAACAATAGTTCTCAAGCATGCATAGACTGCTTGAGGACGTTAGATCCTAAGAGTAATAAAGTCGCTACCCTCCTTCAAGTAACAATCAACAAAGAGACTACGGAGGAACGTGGTGGACATTGACTTACGAATATCGAACCACGGACCCTAACAGGGACGTAAACCCTTAAATGCTTCAACAATCTAAAGTCTTGCCACCGAGATTGAGCATTGGACCTATATTGGATCTACAAAGGCTAAATTTTGACCAAGTATGAAAAAGGCATTGAGATTGAGCATTGGACACTCATCTCGGTGAAAGAAAGAAGAAGTCAATATGAAGAAAATGTAGTGTTAAAATTAAAAAAAATATATCCGAGGTCGGGACTTGTTTAAATATAGTAATAAAGCCCTATGTAAGGAGCAAGGAAATGAAAAAATTGGGTGTCAAAAAGTGGAGTTTGAACCTTCTAGAGTCACTGCCGCCTTAGACTGCACCACCTTGGTCTGCGCCACTTCGACCACTATGACCCTAGCCTCTTCTCGTCCAACCTTTGGTGTAGCTTTTGTCCCTCCTCTGGCATCCACCAATCAGTCCACTTGATTATTTGGGGCAGCCACGAGAATAATAGCATCTACAATTTAGCCATCCCCAACCTCCCTCAGTGCACTGATCCCCTCTTCATTAAGACAGGGGTTAAGTAGGCAGAGTTAGTTAAGAGCATTCTTGAACGACTCTACTACGGACCTCAACTAGTCATCTACCATTTGTGAAATTTCTTCATTTAGTTTGGTCTCGGTCTGGCTCAGAAACTCACATTGGACAAAGACAACGACAAGGATGGACTTAATAGAGCTCAGGTTCTTTTTCAACGTGTTTTCCTAAGTCGTTGCTTCGCTAAGTTAAACTTGAAGTGTGTCAGCCTTAATTGCCTTAGCTAGGAGCGAATCCACCTTAGCAACTTAAGCCAGAGGATAAGTGACCTCAGCAACATCTGCAGTGAGGCAGGTGACCTCAGCTCAGAGCTTACCAACCTCGGAGTAGTACAACTAAGCTCTTTGACAACCTAAGCTAGTTGTCCATCATTCTGGGCAGCCCCTGTGGCAGCCTGGGCTAGCTGCCCATCCTTTTGGGCAATTTCTAGCTCAAGTTTTTACTTTTCACCCCGAAGGGTGTTAAGCTCGCTCTTCAAGCTAGAAGCCTCTAGGACAGACTCTCAAGTCTTCTTCTTAAATTGAAGGAAAGAGACGATGCACAAACTCTGAAGTTGGGCCTCATGGAAGAGCTCAATCATGTCGTGCTTAATCAATACGTCGGTCTCGACAGGACTCAACAAGGCACCATCAATGAAGTTGGTAAGATTAGCTCCCCTAGTCCATCCCGATCCATATGGAAAGTGGAGTAGAGCACCCTCAAACCCCAGACCGGTTAGGACCTCGAAGACCTCGAGCTCCCCTGGGATGCCCTTAATAGCTGGCCTCTTCCTCCTTGATCTATGCTGCTTTCAGCCTGCCTCTTCCGGGGTTACAACGACGGAGTAGGAGAACTGTTCCTAGCATCTCGAACCTTGGTGTTTATGGGAGGTGGGGGGACCACCTTGGTCGTGGGCAGAGGGACTGTACTACTAAAAGGTGGATGAACAACAAGAGTCACCTTTGAAGGAGTTGTCGGGGCCCAAGATCCAGACGCCCCACCACTCTTGGCTGCCAACTTCTGAGCTAGGCACTGAAGTCCGATATGTGGAGCCATGCTTTCTGCAAAAGAAAGAAAAATGTTACAACACTTAGAAAAATATTAAGTGTAAAATAAACATTAAATGCAAGAAGAAATGTGCAAGATGAGATACCTAGCAAGGCCTTTATAGAATCGACGGACTCATCCAAGATATCCTTGCAACATATGACCCCCTTTTCTTTAGTCTAGTCAATCAGGAAGCACAGGACCTCAACCTCAGGAAGAGTGATCTCGAAGATTGGAGTCTCTATCTCTTGATTCCTCTACTCCCAACTAGCTTGGGTCTACTATAAATAGAGGTGTGGTTAGCCCTTCGGGGTGACGAAAAAAGGTGTCAACCCTAGAGCCCATTTTATCCTATAAAAGTCCATTTTGAAATTCTTAAAAGACTATTAATAGGGCTTGAAAACTTTGTGCCCACTCTGCGCTCGCAGTGTGACCTACCCCTTGGGTTGGTTGTTCTCTAAGGTTGAAAGCTGGGAGAAAAAGAAGAAGAAATAGTTGACCGAGCAAGGTCACTCAAAGACTCGGCACACAAGCTTGAATGCTCAGACAAATCCTTAAGCATTCTGGATGAAGTTGAGTAGGTGTCACTCGCAAGTGATTGAGGACACCTATCTCGAACTAGGTGAATGTCAGTCGTACCCTGATATGAATAAAGAGAGTGTCAAACATATACATGAAGTGCCCATCCTCCGTACGGATCGAGCACACCATTTTTTTTCCTTTAATGGGTGTCCAATTACAAATTCCTGATCTCTAAGCCCGTCCACAGTAAGTTGTAAATATTGTTGTTTTTAGTGGGTATCCCTAGCCGTCTTTACCTTGGAAGGGATGCCTAGAACCTCTCGGTCTACCCACTGATATAAGTTTGTATCCCTTGGAAAGACGAGTCCTTCTGCTCTGCTGGTGTAACTCCCCGGGTTCGTGCTATACCTATAGAGGACGCACCCGTCTTAGACTCTGAAGAATCACTCAAATCTCTTAGTGCCATTATAAGTTCAGACAGCGGACTGGCTGGCCTACGCCTTGCTAGCTTTCTGGCTTAACCCACCCTTCGAAATGCCTCCAAGACCCTCATCCTAGCCGAGGAGGCTGGACCCTCATCAGAATCCCCATTGTGGGCTTGAAGCCTCGGTCTTGGATGAGGTGGTAGGGACAAAGGAGGACTAAGAACCTCCACTAACGGACCACTATTTTGCACTGTCTCCTCACTCCTTGATATTTCCCCCATTAAATGTTCATAGAGAAAAGAGTGAAAATGAGGAATACCTTGAGTTTTGGAGAATGAAAGAAACTTTAAACAGTGAAGAGAGTGCAGAAGATGCTTTAAATCACCAACAACCACCATGAGAGTTTGTCAAAAATCACCTAGGTCGCCAAAGGAAGAAATCTGAAGTGCAAAAGTAGGCCAAAGGTGGGAATGGTTAAACCCTACTCCTATTTATAAGGGTGGAAAGATCATCCCAATCGCTGTCATCAATGAGGGCAGATACGCCTTTATGTTTAAAGCACCTCATTATAACACATTCTTTTTGAAATTTTGAAATGACTAATCATGACGTTATGAACCCAAAAAGACGACTACCATTGTTCTTCAACCACATTGCGTATTATTTCTAAACAAAGGCAACCAAAAGGACAATGCCTAAAATGTTCAAAATTAAAATGATGCGTGACGTCTTAGAATAACACTGAAGCTGGATCACGGACCCTCAACAAGATACCATGGTAAAACAACACCACTTATCTCGGTCTAAAAACCAAACTACACATAACACGAACCCCACAAACTACACATGGGGGCAACCTACTTCCTACCTCGGGCAACAGTATAATGACTTAAGAAGAATGGTCCATCACATATCCTGACCTCACTCATTAACCTCGAGGGCACACTATGGTATATCACGAACCTCGACCCTATGGAAAAATATCGTGAGATAAGACATTTACATAATGACTCGGATCCCTTTGTCAATCGTGTGCTGTGTGCTCATATTAAACTCATATCTTGACACTTAGTTGTCTCATCTAAGCGCCAAACTAGGGACAACTGTTCTAGATTGGGTATGAGGTCCACGAATATGGAGCAACTCGGCCCGCTAGAATAGAACTCAGAAATTACCGTGCGTTCATAATGGCCTATTTGCTAGGCGCAACTCCCTCAAGGGATACAAATGCTAATCACATTTTACATAAATAGGGATTAAAACACAGGGAATAACAGTCCTTTGAATATTATTTAACAGCATTCAATTCGCACTGAATACCTAGATTCTCAATGCCCTAACATGCTCATACATATACCCTACAAGGTCTCAAAAGTATGGATCAAATCTCCAATCATATACATTACCCTCTTTGCATATAAACTGACTTAAGCGTCAGAATGCCTTTTGTAGGTACTCACTCCCTCGCACCATTGTTACTGCTATTGTGCCACGGAGGAATCCACCATCATTTACCTTTTCAGGTAACGCTCTGAATCCAGTTCAAAATAGTTTAGTTCAAAATATAAATCTAATCCAATCAAATCTAAATCATTTTGGAGTAGATCAATTTTTTGATTTTTTTTTTTTGTAATTTTTTAAATACATAAATTCATCAAATCCATCAAAATATGGATATCTAAATTCATTAAAATACATCAAATACAAGTTTAGACTAATTCATTAAAATAAAACAAATTTAAGTTCAAATTAATTAATCAAAATACAAATCTAAATTCTAAATACATATCCAAATTAATTGTTAATCTTACAATACATGTTCAAATCCAAGAGGACCAAGAGGACTAAGAGAGTGAATTAAGCTTGCCTTGGGGTATAGTAAGAAAGTTATAAATAAGTATAGGTAACATATAGGAATTTCATAGGTAAAATATAATTTTTGAAAAAATATACAGATTTTCTGTTTAGTTTGGATTGGATTGGTTTTCAAATTTGGAGCCAAAATTTGATCCAATCTAATTAATTTTTTTTTGAATTCTCAATTTTTCAATTCATTTGGTTTTCGATTTTGATTAGATTGGTTTGATTTTGAAAAATCATATCCTTCTTTTAGCATTTTATTATATAAAAATAATTTTTTATACAATCTTGTTTGTGGTGAATTTTTTTTTCAAAGTGAAGACTATTTCACTTTTGATTCAAGATCTAATGTATGGGAGTGAATTGACTCTTCTCGGGATTCTCAAATATCTAGTAATTGGTAAGATTCTGATGTCAAAGTGTTAAATAATCGTTGACCAGTCAAAACATCAAATGAAAAGAAAATGGACATGAGAAATTTCACAAGAAGATTGAGTGCGTTAATGGAAATAATGTGTCAAAATAAACTTATTGTAAGTAAATTGGTGAAAAGGAAATGTCGAAAGTCAACTTATTGAAAGTAAACTTGATAGAAATGTAAATGGCAAAGTAAAGAAATGTCAAAAGTAAACTGACATGAAAGTAAATGGCAGAATGTAAACGACAGAAATGTAAATGCCAAAAATATCAATGTCAATGCATAAGTGAAATGCTGACAAAAACATGTTAAGAGTTTTTTGTGTGTGTGCATGAAGATTAAACATGAAAATAACATGAAAACATGCATGAACATTGAAGAACAACGTAAATGCATAAAGTAAACACAAGGAAAGTGAAAATTTGCATTAAGTTGGAAAAAACATTAAAAGGACTTGTAAAGATGCAAAGTAAAGAGAATTTAACCTTAAGTGTAAATCCAACAACAACATTGAACAAGAAATTAAAGAATGAGCAAGTAAGAACTCAAAAGAACATGTATGAACTTGAAAGAATTGAAATTATATTAACTAGAATGTAAATGATCCATGAAATTACAAAGATGCTGAAACATAGAGAGACATGTGAATTGAAAGTGGCAGTCATACTTGACTATAACCCTTCAATCCATTAATCCATGGGCGTCGCTTTGCGAACTTAGAAACTATAAGAAGTATAGGGTATTTGCAAGCAAATGGACTAGCCTAGATAACTTCGTTCTAGCCCTTATTTATAGGTAACAAGCCTCTAGATTTGGCACTTAAATTTTGAACTATATAACCCTAAGATGCTTCCACTTAGCAATTATGCAAATTTTCACATGTGCTTATTATTTACATGGCTTTCCCACTATGTACAAAGTGGAAACTGTTCCAGATCATACGTGGTTTCTCTCTCCGTTTTGTAACTTCCATTTTCTCCATTAAACCATGTTCTTTGTGCACTCGCAACAAATATTTTTGGTAATTGCCCACTTTCAGTCTTGGGGCCTGCTACAAACTTGATACTAGCTTGCTAACTGCTTATCATTGAACATAGACTTCAATGTTGATAGACCTTCACTTGCATTACTTCGATAATTGCTTGTGATTGATTCTGGAGCTCTATGAGTTGGTTGTGTTGTTCTTTTGTCGAATTTGCTTGTCCACTTGCGTGAGTATGATTTTCCAAGTACTTGGTTCTTGTTAAATCCTTCTACTTGTTAACTAGGTCTTCTTTGAACCTTATGATCTTGGCTAATCACCATTTGATAGAGTATCGTTGATGTCGACCGACTACTTTGTTAATCATTTCTTTTGGAATTTTATTTTTTTACGCGGTGTGTTTTTGCCTGCTTGTAGCCTTTTCAAAATGGTTAATTTTGACTCCTAACAAATCTAAACAAAAATATTATTTTAAAATTATTTTTTAATTAATATATTCATACGTAAAAATAGTTTTATCATAATTTATTTAAATTAAAAATAATTATACATATAATTGATTATTGATTTTTTTTCACAACTAATATAAATACACGCTAAGGTGGAAATAGATCCATTCAAGCAATTGGTTCATCGAGTTACCGGTTTCATGCTAAAAGACCTATCAAGATTTTAAAAATAAAAAATAAAAATAAATTGAGTTAACTAAGTTTATGCTTGTTGCTTGGCCCGAATTGTACAATTGATGTTATAACTTATAAGTAGAGCTTTACCTTATGGTTGTGTTTTCAATACAACAACTAAAAGATAGGTTTGATGACATGTAATTTGAGTACATATAATTTTTTTTTTGGCTTTGTCATAATTAATTGTATGAAAAATTTTATAAATTTTAATTGGTAATATTTATACATACATTCTGATCTATACATAAAAAATTTAAATCAATTTTTTCTCATAAATAATGATACATACAGAATATTTATAAATTTTAATTAATAATATTTATATACATCTAGATCTACATATAGACTCAGTCAAATCATTCTTATATATATATATATATATATATATATATATATAAAATAATAATAATAATACATATAAATTTTTTTATAAATTTTAATTGATAATATTTATATAAATCTAAATTTACTTATTATCCCAGTTAAATAAAAAAAGACAAAAGTACAAAAAAAAAAAATTATAAGACCGGTGATTCACAGGAAAATGGTACCATGTTGTAGGTGCCTTATAATATGCACCTTCCATGACAAGTTGCAGCATGCTCCTTGATTTGTAGCCTTTGTTCTAGCTTAAAAACTCATCAACGACAAGAATAAATGATTGCTAACTGAGAGAACAAGTTTATTGAAAATTACAAATGTGGTATTATGAAATCATCACACCTATATTAAACAATCTTTTCTGCCATGAACGGCGGCAACAACAGTAGCCACCGCCATCGCCAAAGCACCACCTTCATCTTCCTCAACTAATGTGGAGATTGATTGAGGTGGCGGGGTCAAAGGCGTTGTCTTCCTCATGAAGACGTTGGATGCAATAGAATCTGTTGCCATGGCTTTGTTGGTCTGCGATGGATAGAGGTTTCATGGTGGTGGTTTCTGAGGAAGTGAATCGGCAAAGATTCTGGATCTGAAGCCAAAGCAGAGTCTTCAACGGGATTGAGCTTCTAGATCTGACGAAAATGAGGCGGTGACCTTAGCAAAGTTGTTCATATGTAGAGTATGGTTGTCGTCTTCAAACTAAACAACAGTTCGGTTCAACCCTCGCATTGTGCTTCTAGAATTACACAAAGATCGGCATCTTTGCCGGCAGAATCAGAGGTTGAGGAGCCATCAACCTCGCCGCCACCGACTTATGCTATTCCATGGACTCCGATGAAGCACAAACCACCAAGTCAACGATGGCTTGTCTCGCTGCTGGTTTCAAGCGCTTGTTGCTCTTCCTCTGAAAGCTCTCCTCGAACAGTGGGCCACGGTGGTGAGGCGAGCTTCCAATTCTTAGTCCTCTAAAGCTTCCAAACGCTCGTTCAACGATGACTGCCATGTTTAGTCCTCTAAAGCTTCTAGTTCTTCCTAACAATCCACTCTAATCAACCCCAAAACATGTTTCGATTCCTTCCATCCCTGCAAAATTGAATATCCCAAAAGATTTTCCCAACCCACAAAAGTTTTTTGGATCAAAATATCAATGCTCTCAAACTTGCTTCTTATTCCCTCACAACAATCATAAAGGTTTACACTGGAAATTGTTGTAATTTTGGGACTATTTTTCAACTACCAATAAACTGGTATAAAAGCACTTTTCCTTTTAACTGCAGTTCTGCTATTATTTTCATAATAATGTATTCACATATTTTTACACTCTTTTTAATATTATTTATCATATTTATTTATTTTTATTAATTCCTTTCACTTAGTTATAATTACCCATAAAAGTTGTGAAAAGTGATGTTGGACTTCTTTTTTGTTCTAACTGTGGATGAATTCAGCATGTGCACCATGCACTATAACTTATAAGGGTGCATAGTAACATCGCCTTATGTTATATGTTAAACGCCTCCTCCCGTGATAGTTAGTCATGTTCCAATTGTGTGCTATAATTGTCCATAGCTAAATTGTTAATGTATTTCTTATTTGTTTTATCTTTGTTTTAGCAGTTTTCTTTTTCTTTGATTTAAATATTTTTGCTGTTTTTCAGTTGGCTCGAATGTCAAATTTAACATTCATCTTTCATTTTTTTTTGGAGGGTCATGATAGATTAATTTGTATTCATTAAAAGGCCACAACACAAATAGCGGTAGTGCAAGAAAACCCAATTAAAGCAGCCCAAAAAAACCAAAACTTTGTCTGACCTTTTGGGCTCATTTGGTGGTGCAACTCTTAGTAGGGCACATAACCTAAATTTTTTATTTACCGACAAACAAAAAGGAAAAGAAAACAAATTCTTAGGGGTAGAGTTGTAATGATAAAAAAAAATGATTAAAAAAAAAGGAGGGGATACAGTTGCATCAATGAACTACCGCATTCAAGAATTGGCATAACAACGATGGTAATATTTAATTAAGAACCAATTTTAAGTATTTAACACATAATTAATATTTTAAAAAATTTGTATCCTTTCTTTTTTTTTTTTCTTAAAAACACATGAGGAACATTATATTATGAGAGAAAAATACACAAATGTTGGATTAATGGAACCATGCATAGGCAACGATAAATCTTATATAGAAAATATTGTATAATTTTTCCCCATAAAATGACAGTATCTTATTTTTAAAGAAAATAAAAGGACCCAAATCCTATTTTAAACAACACTCACACTATTTTTTACTTGAACTGTATTTAAGTTCAGTTACTAATTTTATTTTTTGTAATTAGTTATGATATGATAAACTTTAATAATAAATAGTTAATTCAATTGATAATTAAGTATAATAATAATTGATAATCTCAAACATAAGTGACTGATTTATTTGGTTAATGAAAAATGAAGTTAGTTAATCAAAACTAAATATTGTTAATGCTGGAAATAATATTGAGACAACTTCAAATACCAATCGTATAATTTGTTTTGGATGCAAAGTTCTTGAAGTTCTTGTGAACCCAACAAACTAATAAAGAAAAAATATATAGGATATGTGTAAAGCTTATGTCATAGGCAAGCTTCAAGCTTTGGATTGTGAAAGCGTGAAATTCAATTTTGCCTTCCACCCTTACGATTAAAATTTGCACCAGCCCAAAAATCATCATACAACAGCTAATTTGAGGAAATTAATATTGTAATTATTCTTTTTTAATTATTATTGTCTTGATTATATGAGAGAAGATTGACATACTATATATACAACTAATTTTGCCACTCGTGCATTGCACAGACAATTTTTTTAAAATAAATTGAAGCAATTTTGTTTAAAAAGAAACATTTGTAGGTAAGAGAAACTAACGAAAAAACAAAAAAACAAATCCAAGTACACAAATATTAAAACCAAAAAAAGGCATCTAAATTGGGGGGGGGGGGGAAGGCATATAAAAAACTCTAAGATCCTCTATATCTAATATGATAACATGAGCAAAGAAAGGCGTCTAAATTGGGGAAAAAATTTTCTTCAGTGATACTGAATAGTTTTCATGTGGAGGATGTTGTTTATGAAGTCATCAGCTTCATGAGGAGCTAAGATAATTTTATCTTTAGGATTCTATCTGTGATTCTTGTTGAATCCATGCCACCCCCGACCAATGTAATAGGCATTCCGCTTGACAATGTGTTTGCAAACATATGCAGGATATCCAGCCACTTGTAAAGTAACGTTTCTCCTTTGATTTTTCAGATCCTATTTGACAAATTGCACTGAGAGGTGTTACAAAATTAGGAAAAAAAAACAAGTGTCCAAACATGTCATAACTTAAATTTTATGATTACAATTTGTTTTATAGAAAGACTGTAAAAACATTTAATCAAGAACTTACCAACTTGCTCCCTGTGGCCATGTAGTTTGTTAAAGTAATCTCGCACATAAATTCTTCGGGATCCGATTCATAACCATAATCAATTTATGCATGGTTGGCCATATTGTTAACCTAAAAGCAATTGAAAGGGTCAATAAGCAATTATAATGAAACAATTCATGAAACCTTGTTAGAAGATGATACTTTGACACAGTGTTGACTAAGTACCTTACCTGAAAAACAGAGAGTGATGGAAATAGTGAATGAGGGATTTAAGTGCATTAATATGCTTTTAAAAAGGAGACGAATAAAAGTGAAATAATAGGTAATTGATTGTAATATGATATAATATAATTATAATTAATTGATGCAAATTGTTAAACAAATATACAATTTGCAAATATTCCTTGCCAGTGCTGGTAGAGATGTATATATATATATATAAAATCATATATTATCTTAATGCATAGCAGAAGAATGAAAGTGAAATAATATGTAATTGATTTTAATATGATATAATATAATTAATGGATGCAAATTGTTAAACAAATATATAATTTGCAAATATTACTTTCCAGTACTGGTAGATATTTTTTAATAATCATGTATTATTCTAATGCTTAGGAGACAAATGAAAGTGAAATAATAGTTAATTGATTCTAATATAATATAATATAATTATAATTAATTGATACAAATTGTTAAACAAACATACAATTTGCAAATATTACTTGCCAATACTATTAGATATTTTTTTAAAATAATCTTATATTATCCTATTTCTATACAATTTGCAAATATACTTTTTTTTTTTAATTATCGTTTGTATCATTTTCGTATCAATTTGATTTTTTCACACGACTTTTATAAGTATAGCTATTGTGTATACTTTTATGAATAAAATTACCACAAATAGATGGAATCAAAACAACCAAAAATATATAGAGAATAATAATTTTATACAATTTAATATATGTGCTTAATATAAAGAGAATAATAACTATTGGGTGGGCGTGGTTCAGAGTTGTGGTGGTGGGCGGCTTCATGGTGGTGAGTGAGGTTGACGACGAGGTAGTGGTGGTTGGTTCGGGTTCAAGTTCAGGTTTAAGTGTTGAGTTGTTTGGTATAGTGGGGATCGATGGTGGCAGTGAAGATTTGATCTTCTCCTCTAAATGTGTGTATCTTTAGGTCTTTGTTTATGAGTATTCCTTTTGCATTGTGTGTATCTTTAACCTCAATCCCCTTTTATTCGCATGTAATTTTCATATTTGAAGCTTCAAGCTTAGTCATTCTGAAATGAATTTATATTTACCAATTTTTTTTATTTCCATAAATATGAGAAAGATGAAATTAGAAAGCTAAAACCTAATTTTAATTTAGAGTTATTTGATTTTTTTATTAATTTATTTATTATATATATTTTTTTTTTGTAAATGTGACATTGGTCACATCAATTTATACATGGAAAAAAATATTACATGATCAGATGACACATGACGAAAATTTAACATTACTATTTGTCACATGTCATTAAGTCAAACCATGTATTTATTGACAAAGAAGACAAATAACATCTTTTCAAATCATGTATCTTTATTTTCTATATTATATTAATTACTTTCTTTCTTACTTTCACTTATCTATACTAAGTTATTATCATTTTAGTTGTTGATATCTAAACTATATGCATATTTTGTAATGTTGGCACATTTGTTATATCTTGCTTCACTATAACACTTTGACCCTAGAACTTTGGTTTATGTTTGTTGAGCATTATTTTTTGGTAATTTCATTATGAAAGAGAGGATTTTGGTTGTTCATGAATATGCTATGCTTTATCATTATAATTGCTAGTGTTATATTATTGCTGGCATTTCTTGGATTTCCTTATCATGTTTTGGACAGATCATTAATTGCTATTAGCATTTTAACCCTATGTGGCATGTTTTTTTTTCCCATACACCTATAACTCGACATTTGACACTCAGCTTAACGATTACCAAGTAGGGAGATGGGGACCAGTGTTTCTTTTTTGGGACTGAGCTACATAGCCTTTCTTAGTCCAATGTCAATCATAATGGCACGTAAAGTTACGATGAATAATTTTGTTATATCATCTTGAAATATTTTTTTAATAATATTTTTAATACTTAATTGAGATAATATTAAATGAAAAAAAAAGTGTTTTCAATGTCTTGAAAATATAAAAAATATTCAATTAATGTTTTTTGTATTTAGTAAGTAAGAAGATTAACATAATTATTTAAAAAATTTAGATTTATTCAAAATTTAAAATTTTAATTAGCAAATATTAATTAGAAGTTATAACTTATACACTTCGACACTCGATATGCTCAGCTCATCAATTATCGAGTAGAGAGTTGTAAACTGGTATATCCTACTCGACCCAAATCCAATAGCTCATGTGTGACTAATTATTTAAGATCATAGAGATGTCACTTTTCATATAAGCACACATTTAGAGATATCTCAAGTTAATTCACTTTTTTTTGCCTTTATTCTTTTCTTCTTTTTAATTTTAAGACAAACTTAAGTGTTAAAGTATTTTTTACAAATACCCCACCCCACTTCCAACCAAAGATCACCATTGATGCGAAACCATTCAACGACCTCAAGCTATATCAAACCATCCACCCAGTATCATATAAGAATTGCTGATTTTGTAATTACAGTATGCGCATGGTGGATAATAATATCTTAAATATCTTAAATCACTGGCTTTATTTCATATGAATTATTTTAAGAAAAAAGTACGAATAACGTAACATTATTCTTTTAGCCTCAGCCTTTTTTACGGGACTCACAACAATAATTAATATCAACCATTTTTTTTTAATAGATCCCACAACAATTAATTTCTCCTCATCCACCAAAAAATATAGTTGACTTATGTTATTCATAACACTTTTCTAGTTAAATGCATACATAAATAAATATTATGAACCAAAACATACATTAACGTAAAGGCATATAAATATAAAAATACATGAATACTAAATGATTTAAATGATATGCATATCAAATTTAGTTAATTTTCCAAGAATTATAACTTTTTGGTTGAATCCGTTACTGGTAATCTTCATTCCCTTTTATCCCAACTTTGAATCAGGGCACTTTTCTTTTTTCTCCTATAATTGGAATCAATTTTTGACTCAGCGTGGAATGCACTAAAATTCAATCCAGCAGACAAGGTACAAAACGTTGGCCTATCTAACACTGCCACTCTACGTACAGATATGCCTATGTGTCGGGTTATAAGGGTTGACCAGGAGATGGGTTTACCAAGGCTTGATTAATGATTGAAATAGAATCGGACTAATTGATATTTACATAAATTTATAAATTTAAATATTATGTATAATTAAATAATAAAATTTTAAAAGTAAAATATTAAAAAGAAAATATATTTTATGATATACATTTTAAAATAAATAATATTAATGAAAATATATAATCATGTTTTATAAAAATTATTAATTTAAATAAAAAAGTTTAATTATTTATAATTAATTGTCTAAAAATATAAATTTTTTAAAATAATGATATTAGACCAAATAATTAAATCAATTCAAAGTAAAATCTGAATCAAACTTAAAAATATATAAAATTTATTTTATAAAATTCAAATTTATCTTACTTAATTTTAAGGTGAACGGTTTAGAGTAATGTTATATTTTTTATAAGTTTTTTTAATAATTTTTTTAATATTAAATAAAAAAATAAATATATTTAATGTATTAAAAATATAAAAAAATATTTAATATTTTTTATTTAATAATTAAAAAGATTAATAAAAAAATTGGGTAAGGGATAAACCATTTGGACGGTTTAATAGGCCCTATCTGCTCTTGAATAGCGTAGGTTCCAACAAAATGTTAGGGAATTCAGTTTGGTCAACTCTAGACAAGATAAGACACCTGGTTGCTTACCATTTGCTACAGTTATTGGACTCATTTCATATGAGAGTAATTTTTAAGTAAACATAATATATTATAAATACTTAAATTATTATTTAATATATATAATATAATAAAATTATTATAAAATTATATTAATTTTTAATAATATTTATATATATATATAATAATAATTTAAATATTTAAAAAATAACATAATAAACCGTGTGCAAGAATTTCTCGACAATGTGATACACTAATAATAAACAAAAGCTTTTACCGATTTCACCATCATATGTTTAGGGTACCCCCGCCCGCAATTGTAAGTCTGTAGCCTAATTAAGGGGCAGACATATGAGTCAACACTAGTCAATGTCTTCTACCCTTCTACTACAATGTAAAAAAGAGAAAAAAAGAAAAAAGAAGATAAAAGACGAAAATGAGGAAAATGTTTTTAACTAAATGTTTGTATGTACTTGTACCAAAAAAAAAGAAGAAGATGTTTCTATGTACTCTTGAAAACAAATGTGCAAAAATGTTAATTGTAAAGATTTAGAGTTATTATCCAATAAATAAGTAGCTGTTAGTTAACAATTATATGAATAATTTAAATTTAATTAATTTAAAAATACAATTATACCAATAATAATTTTAATTGATTAGTTATACAATTATGTGAAATCATCTTTAACTCTTGATATTGGTTTTCATATAAAATTATACATATATTTAATTAATTTTCTATTTTGTAATCTATTCATCAAAGTGATTTTTGATTACAAAATCATTGAGATAGTTTATATGAAATATTTTTAACAATATATAAAAATCAAGTTATTTGTGTAAAATAATAATCTCTACTGTGTGCAGGTGTACTGAAAATAAGACAAAATATTTTACAAACTATAAACTGGATTAAAAAATCAAGTGAAATTTTGTAACAAAAACTAATAATAATCAAGTGAAATCCATCTTTCACTATCATAGGATCTTTTTCTTTTTTCGTTTTGAGCCTTTCTTATCTAACTTTTGGTTCTTTAAAGAGTTGGACAAATATGGTAGGATTCTTCGTTTGTGATGTTCATGCATTTCTTTGACCACCCAAAAAACAGATGTAGTACTCTTTGGCTGTTAAATAATGCAATGCAATTGTCATTAGGGTCCTGACATTCTTGAAAGCTTCATTCACTTTTCTTTTTCTTTTAGGATTTTATTCATCTACAATTTTTAAACAACTACAGAAATCTCAACCTTACAAAATATTTTATTCTATTGCAAAATAGAAATTGTAGATATAGTTCAATAAATGTGAACAACAATACAAGAACTATATTTCTTATATATATATTTTTTAATTTGCAGAAGATCCTAATCTTTCTTTTTGGATTTTTCTAACAGTGTCTCAAGAACACTAATTAAGAAATATTTAATACTCTCTATTACGTATTTCTATTTACTTAAGAAAAATAATAAATATTTTTGTTTGAGTTTTTAATATATTAAAAAATGTTTTAAAAATCACCGTCATATTCTCTTTATTTGAACTTGACCACACATTATCTTTAATCGAGCATTTCCCTTTAATTTTTTCTAACTTTTTATTTTGCCTTTAAAAGTGTTGGAATATGATAGGACTCCTTATCATGCTTACGCCATTTATTTGACCAAATAGATAATATAATGGAATTCTTGGGGTGGTTAATAAACTATTTTCTTTATTTGTTTATAAAAAAAATCACTTCTTTATTCATTTTTATGCATGTATAATTTATTGTCTGATTTAATGAAAATATGTAAAATACAATGCCATTTCTACTAAAGTATACCTTAACATTTTACGGTACCTAGCTATTTTCATTTGTTTTAAGTTTTAACAGTAATTTTTCAGGTATGATTAATTTTGACATTGCAGTTCAATGTGATATAGATATGTTGCATCACAGCTACCTATTTCCATAACACGATCGATTTTCATTAACACCAAATATTGTCTCCAAAACATACATGTTATTTATACATGCATATACATATATATTTGATATTTCTTTAATATAGTTTCTGGTTTTTTAATGTTACTTTTATTCTTTCGAAGATGGCTTTAGATAATTGAATAATGCTCAAAAGAATAAAAATGTCACTTGGGCTTAATTAGCTCAACTAGTTATAGTGAATAGGGATTTTGGTATAATATATGTACTAAAGAAAAGATATCAGTGTAAACTATTCTACGTAAATATTTTAAAATAAATAAAAATATTACTTTTAGAATTATGTGAGAAAATCATAATGAATCGAGCCAACTTACCCATTTGATAAAATTTCATGAGCTTCTTGCCTTAACTAATTAAGCCAATAACTTATTAAAGAGTTGGTCTAGTGGTTAAGGAGGTGTATACTGTGCTTTAAAATATAAATTTTGGATCAATGCCTAGGAGAATTAACTGATTCTTCTAAATGCATCAGGGCAATGTGAAGCATACGCCCTTAAGATAATTCAAGGAGAAACTTAATTTCAATTGATGAAAAAGTTTACCTGATGATACCATTATTGTAAAAAAGCAAAAATATTCACAAGCTTATAATTAATGTTTTAAAAACCAAACTAATTAGAGATTAAACCAGTGAAACTTTTAAATCATGATTATTTAATTAGTTTAACCGATTAATTTTATGATTGAATCATAATTGAGTCATAATTAAACTAGATAATGTTTAAATTAAAACATAGTCAGTTCACAGTCTAGTCAGTTTAACCATCCGGTATAACCCAACTTTTAAAACATTGCTTATAATCTTCTTAAATATCTTTATTTATTTATTTCATTTAAAACAAGTCCTTTGTGAATAAAAAAAAAGTTTTGAATAACTGTTTTTAAATAGATATACTACAAAATAAAGAGCTAGTTTTTTTTTCCTCAAGAATATCTTCCACCCAATAGATAAGAGACTAATATCTCAAAATATGATAAAATATTTAAATAAAAATTCTTTCTAACAATATTATTTTCATTTTCATATATATATATATATATGAATCTTAAGATCAAACCCAATACTATATATTTAAGAAACCTAAACCTCTTTTATTCAAACTAATACATATTTTTATAAAGAGCTAGCTAGCTATAGAGTATAGATTCAATCACTGGTTCTTTGTTAATGCAAAATGACAAGAGATAATAACAATTAAATATTGTCTACCTATTTTTTTTAATACATGTCTTAATTAATTGTCGAATATTTGTTAATTATTATTTATACTTTAATTTTTAGATATTTATTATACAAAATAACAAATAATAAGTATTTAATAAATCACCAAAATCAAAGCCCGAGACAAAAGGCTTATATATATATATATATGTGTGTATCCTTTTTTAGTACTACAAGCATGTTTGAATTATAGTTTGCATCACTCAAACTCCATTTCAGGGTGTGCAAATTGAGTTTTATCCATGAAGAATATGTTTGGAAAAATTATGATTGGATTGTGTTGAACATGATTTTAGATCTCAAACCATAATTTGAGTAGAAATGAAAAAAAAAAGGTTGCTTTTCCGTTAAGCCAAACTATGGTTTTCAAACTATAATACAAACATGCTCCACAGCTTTCTCTTTGGTGAAGGCTATGGTGCACCCTTCTCACTTTGGATGTACCATATACTTTATTTTTTATCTGTTGTTACAGGTTTTTTTTTTGTTACAAGTTTTGTTTTTTCTACAGATTGGTTTTTTTCAGTCAACCACCACTGCCGGTGGTGAAACTGTTCACCGATGTG
Organism: Ormosia semicastrata; assembly: GCA_029884595.1. Taxonomy (NCBI): domain Eukaryota; kingdom Viridiplantae; phylum Streptophyta; class Magnoliopsida; order Fabales; family Fabaceae; genus Ormosia; species Ormosia semicastrata. The sequence goes on from JAQQTO010000041.1 coordinate 12,489,086, forward strand.
AACAGTACTTCCGGCATGAATAGTACTTATTTTTTGACATGAACAATGATTTTTTCGGCATGAACAATAATTTTTTCGACATGAATGGTGATTTTTTGGCATGCACAATATTTTTTCGGCGTGAACAATAATTTTCGACATGTGAACAATGATTAATATTTACTTTTTAAAATTACACAACTGTGTAAATAATATCAGTTAAAATTATATCAGTCTTTATAAATTTTCATAAATAACTGTGCATACTGAAATTTTTTTCCTATAACTATAACTGTTGAAAAATCTTATAAATTTTAACTGACAATATTTATACTGATTATACAACTTAAAAAAAATTAGAGGTAATCGATTTTCTTAAAACTATAATTGTATTTGTTGAAAAATCTTATAAATTTTAACTCGATAATATTTATATAATTATATAATTTAAAAAAAAAATTAAAGGTGATCGACAAGCAATATACAAGAACCTACTAACTGGAGATAGTGATAGTAGTATATAAAAAAATATAAAATTAAAAAAAACTTTAAAAAAATCTACTAAATAAATTTTTTGTAATTAATTCAAATCATTAATTTATTTTATAAATAAATTAATAATTTAAATTAGATAATATATCATACACCCTTGTTTAGAGGTGTATATTTAACTCACCCTTTCTCTTTCATCGTTGCATTTTGCATACTCAAACTCCTCACATTTAGCATCTTTTGACTTTATACACTCTACCCAATCTTCTGATCTCATACCCTCCACCAGATCTTCTAATCTTATACACCCTACTTGACCTATTTGACCTCACACACTCCATCCAACTTATCCGGCCATATTCACCTAACCTGCTTTACCTAATCTAAACCAACCGCATCACTTGCGTCTAGGCCCAACGCTCACAAGCCTAACTGTAGAATATCATCTCATAGTAGAACGAATACGTGTCGTTATAAGATATGTGGACTCAATAATAAAACATCTCATTCTAATCGTGGCAACCATGAGGAGGAGGGGCACTATCCACCCCATAAAAGTATCACCTTTAACCCTATATATAATAGTAGTCTCATAATTTCTCTAGTATGTTCTTTCTTCACCCTTTTTTCTTTTATTCACCTATTCCTAAGTCTAATTTGAGCCTTGGAGTAACTTCGTAAATACACTCCCACAGTTTCCTACGGCCAAGAAACCTCCCTCCGACGCCGAATCAGCACTAGTGTCCAGGTCCACCACCGCGTGACGAGAACACATGCCATATGTTAATGGATGTCATTATTCTAGTAGAACCACCTTTGCTTCTGGAGACTTACTTTAATATTAATATTATAGGGCTTTAATTAATGAGACAAAGTGTGTGGTCCTTCTTGAATTCTCCCCCTCATCCACCAAGCAAGTTGGTGACCAAAATAATGGAAGTATGTTGGAGGGCAAAAACAACGAAAACTATGGTTTCTGTCTCTGATTGGAGGAGATATTGCACGTTGGTGGTGTTCGTGTGGGATGCACACTCCCTTCCATTATTTAAATTATCTAATTTCCCCACTCTTGCTTTTCTCACAGCGCTTAGTGCTTTCCTCTTCAGCAATCCATTCTAGCATAGCTCGAGTCTTTTATTTTTCTTCATGTACCTCAGTTTCTCAAGTAAAATTAGATTATGATGGGCAATTAAAATAATTAAACCATTAAACCAGGTAATCAAGTCAGAAGATATGAGTAGAAAATTTGACTTGCAATTAGGTAACAAGTAATAATCATTGTGAGGACATATATATAACAAGAAATATTTAATTTTAATCCAATTTCAGTACAATATCATTCAAATAAATATTTCATATCAATATGACAATAACTTTATAAAATGTCAAACTCTTTTTTCATGATTTGTGTATACATAATTAGATGATAGTGTAATTTAATTATTATTATTTAATCAAAGATAGTGAAATTTATTATTAAGAATGGAATACAAAACAAGTTCTAAGATATGAAATCATGGGTCAAACAAATTTCAACAAACCTAGAAGGATGACTCAAATGCACCTTTGGTGCACCACTTACCAAAGGAAATGTGTTGTGCATATAACTAACAAACATAAATTTTCCTTATCTCACCCATGTACAACCACTTAGCCTGTTGAACAACTCACTACCCTCAATAGATTTACCAAGATAGCACAAATTTTAAAGACAAAAGTTTTCAAATTGCAAATTGCATGCACGGATGTCTCTTATTGGCACAGGGCATTTCGTCAAAGCTGACTTTTATTGCCTCGAGTTCTTCTGGCACATTCTCTTCTGAGGTACATGACCTTGTTGTTGTCGTCATTGTCATCACCGTCGCTATCATCATCATCATTGCAATTGACGTCATTGTTGTCGTCAACTGGCAATAACACTTGAGATGAGGTCGCCATGGCCACAGGGGGTGCTAGATCCAGCAAAGAAGACATTGTTCCAGCTATAGAACAATTGAAAACAATAGCACAAGGACAACACTTGATATATATGGTCAAGGGAATCGGATGAGACCACCAAGCATCACCATAGACGAACACCTAAGGCCATAACTAGAAGCTCTTCATCGATCAGGAGATGGCAAACCCTAGTGGTTGTAGCGAAACGAATCACCAATGGAGAGGGCAAACAAGCTAAGTGTTGGTGTGGGATAGAAGCTAGCGTTGAGAACAACCTAGAGTTGCTCCCAAAGGAGATTCAAATGGCACCTATGTGGAGAGGCTTCAGAAAGGAGGCAATTGGGAACTCCAGTGGCTAACCCTAGCGGAGAAAAAGTTTTTTTTTTTTGGCCAATAGTGTAACTTAATTATATCAAATTTAAACTCTTACAATAAATATAATTGATATACATCAAGTTGGAATTAATCACTAATCATCAACTCTTAGTGCTTCAAAATATGATTGAGTTCATTCTCGGTTATCAACAAAATATTTTCAACTGAAACAGTAAGAGTCAGTTGAAAAGTGATTACTCATTAATTACTTTTTGAATATTGCTAATCAGTTTAATAGTTAATCGTTTTTATACTAAAAAATATTTTACTACTATTCTTTTCTTGTAACATTTCTTTTTATGTTTTTCTTGAAGTAGACTGCCACTTAATGGGCGTGCATGCTTGATTATGAATGATGAGTCTAGTGTTAAGCTGATGAAGCCCAAATGCTTAGTTACAGTGTTACACAGATATCCATTCAATTTATTATGTGATTTGATATGAAAATTTACGTTTCAAATTTCAGTTGTGGTTGCTGAAATTCTACGCAAATGAGGACAAATGCAATTGTTGTGGATTCAAAAGTCAAAACAGAAGCAAAACGCCGTAACGGTGACTAAAATTGTAGCAAGAATGATATTTTTACCATAAATAGTACATATACTTCTTTTTACACCTCTCTTAATACCATTGATTATATCACTTTTTTTCTATCACTTTCTCCCACTTAATCACTACCATCCACAAAATGTGTGAATAGTGGTGTTTTTGAAAAAATGATGTATAAGCATCATTTTCCAAATTATAGTTGCATATCATAATTTAGAAGTTAAAACCTTCTGAAAATTTTTATTATTTGCATGCTAGTGTGTGTCAAGTGGTTGGTATCATAGTAAGCTCTATTGTGTGTTGTCACAATCAAATTGGAGTAGAGCAGACCTTTATCTCTAACTGTTTTTTGCTTTCAACTAAATTTTTTTCTTTTGAACTGTTTCATTCCAGGGAATGCAGCTATATTTTAACGGGTAGTAATTAGTATGAACAATATGTAGTTTCTTAATTTTAAATTCTATAAATCTATTCTTTTCTTAAATCTTAAGAAATCATATATGCTTGGTTAGAGCTGCATTTGTTAACTTATTGAAATGTATGGTTTTAGCAAGTCTAACATGTGAAACCTCATAGATTAGTAGCTCCACACATGACTCACATTCCCTAATAGCTTAAGCAGCAATCCTATCAGAGATATATAATATAATATATATATATATGTATGTATGTATGTATGTACATTGGGTGTAATTTTAACCTGGAATTACATTTAAGTATTTAACTAAATTATGTGCTATAGCAAGCATGTTACACTCCCAAATTCATGTGCTTATGATTTACAGCTTTCAACCGACCCACACATCCTATTAGGAATAAAAACTGCCATTACATTCAACTTAACCTCAGAATCACATGACTTTCCTCAGTTTCCAAATGTAACACGAGACTCTCTGTGCCAGTCCCTGTATTGTAAGTGAAGGAAAACAAGATGCCTCAATATGAAATACTTTCCCCCCTTATTTTCGCATGAAAAGAACAAGCCGTTACATATGGGTTATCAATACCTTTGTCCTTGTTTGAGTCATGCCATATTTATGACTCACGAGCTGCCTTCAGGTCAGGTGTAACTGCCTTAAATTTGTATCCCATTTGGATCACTTTTTTAAGGTTAAAATAGATGATGTATGGTGGTCTTTACTCTCTACTATTCATTATTTCATTCTCATTATCATATACTATAATATATGTACTTGCCAAAACCTTTAATTTTTTGGCTTCTATTCAATTCAAACTTTACTTTGTTTTCTTCATCCTCCCACCTTAATCAATCCCCTTATCCTTAATTCCTTAATTTAATTGCTTCTGGGATTCAGTGATATACTATTGGTTGGAGAAGCTTTTTATCTGATCAACAGTCTCCTCGTATATGATTTGGAACTTTATAAAAGAGGTGCTCTTCTTTTTTATGAACAAAAGCAGTGATATTACATTTCATGAATATTTTTCTACCACTTGATTAGAATTGTCTGCTGAATATACTGTTGTTAAGATCTTCATTAACATTAATTAGGTGGGTGACACTGGTCTCAACAACTTAGGAAACAGTATCTCTGTCTTCTTTACCAACTTTCAGATGCTTTTAATTCTGAAAAATAACATCATATCTGCTCATCTTCAAGATTTCCTCTAAATGCACTCCTAAGGATTGCTTTATACTGTTTTGGTTTGTTAATTTTTTCCTCTAATAAATTGCATACCCCAAGTTTTAATAGAGATCGAATATAGTAAGATAGATGTACATATAAAGTATAATCAAAACAACTGGTAACCTCTCTTTCTCATATTTCATCATGTTCAGAGACTCAGTCTACTAAATTTTTAAGTCCAAAGGCTCAATAATTTGCAAAACACAAAGCTTAGTTGCAGCAAGTATCTCTCAAAGTACATTTGGAGTATCTCTCAAAGTACATTTGGTCCCATATATCCTTTTACCATGTTACTATTTGAGTAAAACTTTACCTTCAATCATTCCCTTCTTTTTCATACATTCTTTAATGAGGCAAAATTTACTTTACTTTAAAACCCAAAACAAATTTCTTTATAACACTTGGTGAATATAAAATCTTTTGTCTTCTATATATTTAGTGGGCTTGACCCACTTTTGCCTCCAAAATAGGCGGTTTTCATCCATAAATACCCTTCTTGGTAGCGTGTGTCCTCCACACTTTCTCCATACACCCTCTTCTTCTTCATCATCATCATCCTCTATTGATTATCTTTTCCTCAAGTGCCTTACTCTTTCTCATGGCATCTAATCAGACATCCCTCAACCAAGCCAAATTTGTCCTTCCAAAAAATGACCTTGAGCAACAAGCAACAACTCTAGAGATTGAAACCAAGGACTTCGACTACTCAAAAAGATCTCAATGGCTACGTGCTGCTGTCTTGGGAGCCAATGATGGGTTGGTCTCAACAGCATCCCTGATGATGGGTGTGGGAGCAGTCAAGCAAGACATTAAGGCCATGATCTTATCTGGGTTTGCAGGGTTGGTGGCTGGGGCTTGTAGCATGGCCATAGGGGAGTTTGTGTCTGTGTACTCACAGTTGGACATAGAGGTTGCTCAAATGAAGAGAGAGAAGGAAAGGGGGAGTGGTAGAGGTAGAGAACTGGAAGATACTGAAGAAGAGAATGAAAGTTTGCCAAACCCTTTACAAGCAGCAGCAGCTTCAGCTTTAGCCTTTTCTGTTGGTGCAATGGTGCCATTGCTTGCAGCCTCCTTTATAAGGGAATATAAGGTAAGGCTTGGAGTGATTGTAGCTGCAGTGAGCTTTGCTTTGGTGATCTTTGGTTGGTTAGGGGCAGTGTTGGGTAAGGCTCCAATTTTAAGGTCTGCTGTAAGGGTATTGGTTGGGGGTTGGATGGCCATGGCCATTACTTTTGGGCTAACCAAGTTGATTGGGTCAAGCGGGCTTTAGTTCCCTCTGTAAAGTGTGTTTTGCATGTATGTCATGCTAATTATGCAACAATATGAACTATCTTCCTTCTCTTCTTGAAGGCCCCCCAAATTTTTCTTTTAATAGAAATGATGAAGACATGAGTTGAAGAAAGTTGTCTTGGTAATTAGCATAAAAAGAGGGTAAGGCAGTGTTTCAAAGCCTTTTGTAATTTGTATACATGCAGTGCTCTTTATGTATGATATTTGATAAAGCTTGGAGTTTTTCTTTGATAAATTGTGGGGCAGGTGAGATATAATCATATTTGAATCAGAGAACTATGATGTTAATAGATAGAGAAAATTGCACTCAAAGATAAAAACCATGTTTACTTTGTAATATAAGGGTTAAAAAACAAAGTGATGGCATCTATCAAAAAATGAAAGTGATGGCCCATTTCTAGCAACATAACAGAATTCAGAAGATTTTTGGGCTCATTGGTTATTTATAAAAGATTTGTGATGGACTCACTACGAGATTATCGCAGCCCTACTCACAGAGCTCATCAAAAAAGGGAAAGTTCCCATGGGACCAACATGCAAAACTTGCTTTTGAAACTTGAAGAGAGCAATGAGCAGAACACCTGTCTTGGCCTTGGCCATATTGAATTTCCTTGCATAGTGATAGAGCCGTGAAGTTGTTTGCTTCTATTTGGTTGGTTTTGATTTGTATTAAGTTCAAAATAATAAACTTGTGATTTAGGATATGTGATGAGCTTAAAATAAACCGCTATGTAGCTCTCTTTAGCAATTTTTTTTTTTAAAAAAAATCTTTGTCCAATTGCTCTCTTTAGGTTTTGCTGTTATGTTGGTAATGAGCATCTTATGCTACTTGCGAATGGGCCAGCCATTATTTAGGCAGGGGTTTACCAATTTTATGCATAAGCAAGTTTTGTTTTCCATTTTCATAACAAAATTCTCTCATGTTATTGAAGAAGAAGAGAGAATCCAACTCGTTGAAATCCTATTAGATTTCATACACAAGATTATTTGAGATTTTTTAACTAATCAAACATTTTTTTCTTATAATTTATTGGAGGCTAAAAGAAACACGTAGCTTAATTCTAATCTATTAAATTTCATTTCTAAGAAATTTTGAAACTTTGAAATTTTATACTCAATTATTTTGAAATTTTTTTAACTAAGCAAACATTTTTTTTCTTATAATTAATTGGAGGCTAAACGAAACATGTAGCTTAATTCTATCTATTAAATTTCATTTCTAAGAAATTTTGAAACTTTGAAATTTTATACTCAACCATTTGGCATAGGACACTAATTAAACGAACAGTCTAAAGAATATCACAAAAACGAAGAATTGCTATCTACTCGCATTTTTTAGTTATTGAATTTATAAACAATAAGATTCTCAAGGTGGAATTTACTTAAATTAATGAAACTTTGTGATTTATTGGATATAACTTCAAATAGCAATCACTATCGAAATTGAGATGTCACTACATGATAACGTCATCAATAATGTACTGATAATTGGACTGGTCTTCAAATCGGTAAGTACGAAAGTTTAAGATTTAGAAATGAAACCGTGGTCGAATAGGTGTAAAACTGGAGTTTATACATATCTAAACATTTTATAAATATATAATGTTATGTACAAAAATGTGACATACATAAATTATATATAAGTAAAATCATGAAAAATATCTCTAACATGATTAAATTAATTCATGAGGTAAATAATAAGTCAATAATAAATATATATCTCAATTATATAAATATATCTTACACCATAAAATATGAAAACAAATACAATATATAAAAACATAGAGGGTGCAAGAGAGCAAACTAAAGGATAAAGACAGAAAGGGTGTCTCACTAACTATCCATGGACCTTATTCTATACCCATTAAAATTCGAAAGAAGGTGGGTCAATCTCTTGCACATGTAAGAAATTCAACTACAGCGAAAAAGCCTTTTGTTTGGAGTTATTGCAACTTGGGTGTTTGTTTGAATATTAAGGATGAGCTCTAAAGTTTATATTATGACATTAATTTTGTGAAGAGTATAGAATTCGAGAATGTTGTGGTAAATATTAATTTGGAAGTGGCTGTGAATTTCACATTGAAACGGTGTCTGACGATCCATAATTGTGTTTCACTTGTTCAAAAGACTTGAGTTTTGGTCCATGAAAATTGAGTGATAACCCATAATTGTGTTTCATTTGTTCAAAAGATTTGAGTTTTGGTCCATGAAGATTGAGTGATATATACTGTTAGCTTATTCACTTAGAAAAAATAATACGTGTGTGGATTTTCTTGACAAGTTAAATTATTCGAGTTCATTCACTTATACTGTTATGAATGTTCATCCTTAACTTCTTATTAACCTCCTCTGACAAGATTTTGTAAGAGTGTCTCATCCTCAATTATGTGTAGTTTTATTTTCTTTTTGGGCCAATAGGCCCCATTGATGATAAAAAAAAAATACAATATAAGAAGTAATTGAATGAAGAATAATAAACAATCAATATTGCATTAGTAGTTGAAGTGTTGAACTCTTTCATCTTAAAGTGATGCTATTAATTACTACGAGATTTTTCTTACAAAATTTACAATTTATTGATAACTGACCAATCACGATAAGCATGACTATACATAGGTGATAAAAGATAAAAGATATTTTCTAATATAACTCTAATAGGTGGATTCGTATAATTTTCTTTTAGTATCATTTAATATTTGGACAAAACTTACCTTGTGTTTAAATATTTTTTTATTAATGAAACTGAACAAAATAGATGATGATGGATCAAAAAGAAAAAGGAAAAGAATGAAACATAGTTATCATTCTCTTTGTTTAAAAGTTTTATTAATGAAATGAAATGGAACTTCATTACCCATATGTTCCTCCATTTCACCTCAATTTTGGAGGGAAGAAAAGTTGAGCATTTGAAGGAAAGATGAGGAAAATAATTTTTCACGTGTTTCATTTCATTCCCATGTATTTTAAAACTTTCAAATAAGAGAAGTTATTTTCCTTTTCTTCATTTCCTTTCCGTTCTCCTCATTACCTATCATCCAAATATAGTGTTAGGTTCATTTTCTTATATTCATTATATCTATTTTACCAATCAAATTATGATATGTGTATGTTTTTATAAAAAAAAAGAGTAAGAGAGAGAATATTAATACATAAGAAAGAAAATATTAATACACATATATCATAATTTAATTTATGAAATAAATATAATAGATATAAAGAAACGAATCTAAATTTTGTACTTAGCATTTTCCTTCATCATATTTAAAGAAGGCAAGTTCGATTTTGGCTTTTGAATTTTAAAACTTCTTCATATTTAAATGTAGCATTACACGAAAAAGACATTTGTATACCAAATTTTATATATCATTTTTACATCAGTAATTAGTATGTAAATAATTAGCAAATGATGTGTATTATGTGGCAATAGGTATAGTTGTCAACGATGTTGCAATTTTTGAATTAAGTTAACAAGTCCAACCTGTAAAATCGTACTTGATTCATACAAGTTGATGAGTTCATCAATTTCCACTTGAGATCTTTACTTAACAAGTTTGGGTATTTGATCAGACCAATTCCCAATTAACCCTGTCTAATCGACCGATCCTGTCCATTTTTAGAAACTATGGTCTCCACTTCCTTGTTACTTGCATATAACTTCAAATTAACCATTTACATATGTCATATGTTTTATTGTTTGCGTTCTATATGTTAAAGCCCAATAAAATCAAATTCTATATAGTGAACAAACTAATATTTAGGCAGCATTGGGAGATTATATTGCCTTATGACCAGTGAACCAATGACTCATTTACAAATTCCTTAATGTAGTTGGGCTTAATTGAAAATATCTAACTGAAAATCAAATACTTGTTATATGAATTCTCATGGTCAGTGTAGTATAGGGGTAAAAAATTCATGAATCAATTTTGTTAATAAAATTGTGTTGAAAACTTATCCACAAGTTTTTCCGTTGCAGCTCACCAAGTTCGACTGGTATCTCCAGAAGCAACCACGGGATCCTTCAGCCACCCAACTCAAACAGCAACTCAAGAACAAGCTCAACTGGTAGTCAACGGAAAAGAAAGCAAAAAGCATTCTGTAAAGCCTTAAAGGGAAAAAAAAAAGAAAGAAAAGGGCACTGTTGAAATTGCACCGCATTTGAAAATAAAATTTGTATTACAGTGCTAACTAAGTTGTAGTTGTCTTTAAGATTGAATGTCGGAAGTTAAATCCACTACGAGATCATATGCATGTCATCCCCACACAAGCTGCACGTGATGTGTCATTATTTATTCTCTGTACCCTGTCATAAATCATTTGATGGAAAATTTTTCTGGATTTGTACCATGGAGGTCAAAAAGCCACCATGACCATTACTCAAAACCCTGTTTCTATAACCAAATGATGGGCAGGAAACACACTGAACAAATACATAAATGGCGAAAAATTAAAGTGCCTCAACTACAAGTGGAAAATTTTTGTACGTAGAAAAGGTCATATAAATCAACAGGGTTCCTTTTTTTGTTGCACCAAATGTTGACTTAGTTTATTTAGTAGTTAGTTAAATTTCAGTTAGTTAATTAGACAATTATAGTTAGTTAACATAGTTAGATAAGTTAAAATCATATATATATATATATATATAATTGTTAAGATTGTACTGAAAGTTTAAGTTAGTTACAATTTTTATTTATTTTTTTTTTTTTTTCAGTATCAAACTTCTTTTTTTTATCAAGTTTCTGCTTCAACTTATTACTTTAACTTTCATCAAGTTTTAGTTATATTTTCATCAAGTTTTTTTTTTGATTTCTTGTTATCTTTGATTTCGATTCATTATTATCTTCGATTTTGATCTTTCAATTCTTCTACTTCTGTTATGATATCAGTTTTTATCATTACTTCTATTTTTGCTAAACTCTGATTTTTTTCTCTCACAATCATGGAGAACTCAGTTAATCCTTTGTTAGATCATGCTAGTCCTTACTTTTTGCATCCAAATAAGAATCTTGTGAGCATGTTGGTTTCCACTCCTCCTTCGAGTATCAACTATCATTCTTGGTCATGTCAAATGAAAATGGCTCTTCAAGCCAAAAACAAATTTGGTTTTGTATATGGATCACTTCCAATGCCTGATGCAGCTGATGCATTGTTCTTACCCTGGGAAAGATGTAACATAATAGTGATTTTTTGGCTCACTCGATCTTTATCTTAAGATATTATGCACAGTTAGATGTCAGTTAGATTCCTCCTTCAAAATTAAAGATCTGGGGATACTCAAGTATTTTTTAGGTCTCGAAATAGCCCAAAACAACATTGGCATCTCATTATATCAAAGAAAATATGTAGTTGAGCTCATACAAGATGCAAGTTTATTGGCTTGCAAACCTATTTCAACTCTATGCTTTCTGATGTTAAACTACAAAAGGATGATAGGCAGTCTTATGAAGACATCTCTGCTTGTAGAAGATTAATTGAATTATATCTGACCACAACCGGACCATACATTACCTATGTAGTGCATAATCTCAATCAGTTTTTATCCAAGCTTATGACTTCACACTACAATACTGCTCTGCGAATTCTCAAATATGTCAAAGCTTCACCTAGCAAGGGCCTATTTTTTCCTAGAACCTCTTCTCTTCAACTCAAAGGTTTCTCATATTATGATTGGGCAGCATGTCCTAACATCCGCAAATCAGTCACAGTTTATTGCATTTATCTTGTGGATTCTCTTATCTCATGGAAATCTAAGAAACAAGTCACGATTTCTAAATCATCTTCTGAGGCAGAATACCGGGCCTTGGCTACAACAACTTGCGAAGTACAATGACTTATCTATCTCTTACAAGATTTCTAGGTTCCCTTCATTCAACCTTCATTGATATATTGTGACAATCAGTCAACTGTACACATAGCTGCTAGTTCTATATTTCATGAAAGAACAAAGTATACCGAGATAGATTGTCATATTGTCAGAGAAAAAGTCCAAGTAAGGGTTGTGCATCTTTTGTCAATTACATCAGTATCTCAATTTGCTGATCTTTGCACCAAAGCCCTTTCTCCTATACTTTTTGATTTTCTCAGTTCCAAGCTAGGTTAGATATACATTCTCCAGCTTGCGGAAGCTGTTGAGTTAGTTTATTTAGTAGTTAGTTAGTTAAATGTTAGTTAGTTAGTTAGACAATTATAGTTAGTTAACACATAGATATAGTTAGTTAACATAGTTAGGTAAGTTAAAATCTCATGTATATAAAGGTGTTTAGATTGTACTAAAAGTTCAAGTTAATTACAATTTTCATTTTTTTCTCTTCTTTTTCGTATCAAGTTTTTGCTTCTTTCATCAAGTTTATGTTTTAACTTGTTACTTCAGCTTTCATCAAACTTTGGTTCTGTTTTCATCAAGCTTTTTTTTAATTTCTTGTTATCTTCGATTTTGATTCTTTGCTATATTCGATTTCGATCTTTCGATTCTTATGCTTTTGTTACTAAATAAGTACTCCCAAAATTTTTGCCTTTCATTGGTGAACAATTGCAAGTTAGAACAATTTGTCAGCTTCAGCTGCAACATGTCTATCAAAGTGTACTGAGTCATAAAAAAAAGGTATACCACAAATATATATACACCTAGTAATAAATCACGAAATTCAGGCCTTTCGCCAGTTTCCATTTTCTCCCCTTTTTTCAACTTGAGCTTCCCAGCTGACACTGCAGGGCAGCATCTCTTGCAAAAGAAACTTAAAAGTTACTTTGTCTCTCCTTCACATACATAGCCGTCTATCTAAATCATTGCACCATCTTTATGAGTCTGATGGTGTATCCAACACATCCTGACACAAAACCTTCATGTTTTTGTATAAACTGAACATTTCACTTAAACCACGTTTTCTGAAAAGAATACTTGGTTGGCAACACATCAGGTCTCCTCATTGTATCTTGAAAACATCTTTCAATTTCACAACCAGCCTCCACTCACCCTTAGTCAGATCAGCCTGAATAAACCAAAAGTGCAACTATATGAGACTGTTCAACAAAATTCATAAAAACGTTGACCTTGAGCTCAATATTAATAACTTATCTGATAATTAGTTTTAATCACATCAATAGATCTCTGTGTGATATGGCTTACAAGTTCATCATTAGCATCGAAATGCCTTCCATACATTTTTTGTTGCTCCTCAAGATTGCTGCCAACAAACTGTAAAGCTAACAGTAAGACCGACCCTAAAAGTTCTCAATAACAAGGGTAAAAATGACCTTATGTACATGGTCTGTATAGATTTAAGAATCATTGGTACTTCAAACTGGTAGACCTAACCGTTCTAACACTAATACTGGTACAATACTTGTACACCAAAATGGTGGAAAATATTTATTAGTATGTTATATCCTTATTGCACCAGATACGATACTAGTTACATAGGTATGGATGAAGACATTTTCTATCAGTAAATAAACCAATAAACAATTTAACAGATATTAATCATATATTTTCTTTGTCAATGTGCGACCTTGTGCAACTCCAAGGTATCACGGCATCAAATTTCCTACTTGTAAAGTAAATGGTGGCTTTTTTAATCCATATTTCAAATTCCAACTTTCTGACAAGTCCATTATAAAGAATCTATTTCAGTTCAAGCACGTACCTTAATGGACACTTTCTGCCCCTTCTTCGCATAATCAACAGGTTTTTTGTTATTTTCAGCGGAGGCAAGACGACCAATATCAGTGAATTCCCTTGAAGGAATACAAATTGGAGTTCCAACCTGTCAAGCATACACTATCAGATGCAAATTCAAAGAAAACAAAACATATAATTTTTCCACACACAACAGATTTCACAACTTGACCCTTATTAAGACCGTCACCCAAAAAATTAAGGTGGGTCTTTTATGGGTTGGGGAAGGGGGTTTTGATCACATTAACATTAACACTGATAACAGTGGGGTTCACTTAGACCGCTCTGAAAAATAATGATACACAAGGCATGATATATGCACAAGCATACATACTATGGGTGAAATCATCTGAACCTAGTAAGCAAGCATCAAATAAACACAGAAAGAAAGTAAAATAGTAAATTATAAAAGATGAAAGCAAAACCAAATACAGAATGAAAATAAAAAGAACCAGCTGATAAATTATGTAGCTTGATGATCTGAATGAAGCACTGATAGGCACCAGATCAGAATCACACACAAAACACAGAAACTGAGATATGTATCTCCTCGTCTGAGTTGATATCAAGATGGTATCACATCAGTAGGGTCTGATATGTGTATACAAGTATGAAAAATAGCAGAAAATGAAAAGAATACACACTGATAACCAAGGCATTCGAGAGGCCGGGTTCTCTCCCAAATTCCCTTACTCACTGCTTTCTTACCTTCTCTCTCTTCCCTCCTTTTCCACCTTGCTTTCCATGTGAACCAGCATTACAGATTTTCTTCCAATTCCCTCTCTCCACCTTACTTCCCACGTGGTCCATCGTAAGGAGTGCCTAACAAGCGAACTTACCTCCCTTCATATCACTTTTGTATCGTGTTAATTTTTTTTCATATGATTAAAAATAAAAGATAGAGATAAATACAAAAGTAAGTATTTATTAATAAGACTCAATTATAATTTATAAATTTTTTTTTATAACTTTTATCTTTATCTCTCTTTTTTATTTAATCACATAAAAAGAAAAAATGACATAGGGTAAATACAAGTAACTAATTAGCACACTTTTCATGGCTCTACATTTAGTTTATATGCAGTTACATCTAGTCTATATATCTGATAACTCCTCCATCTCATGTTTGCCTTGGAGCTTTTGACAGACAATTCGAATAGTTCAAGACCTGCCCCCAGCTTAAAAGCTCCATATTGTAATTGTCTAAAGCCGAAAAAAACTACGTTTAGATTTAAGTTTTTACAGTCTTCACTGTGTGATCAACAGAGTAAGGCTATGCGTGTTTGAGTGGGTGAAAAACATAGGATGGTAGAAAATAAAGAGGAGAGCGAAATGGAGTGGGAAAGGTTTTAATTTTAACTCATTGTTGCATGGTAGGGAGTAAACAGTCACTTTCTCCTCACTTTCATTCTATAGGACGGGCCAAAATTCGTGAGTGTAAATGAGTTGCACTCCAGTTTCAATCTTCACATATTTTTGTTGTACCAAGCAAAATGTGAGTGATTTCATTCCAAAATTTCCACCTCCTCATTTTCAAGCTCCTCAGACAAGCGTATCCTAAAAAAAATCTAGGGACAAAGAAATATAACTTCTAATTCCCTTGTCAAATATAGATTCAAAACAAATACAACTGATGGATTTAATACAGAAAAAGCACCTTATGTTGAGACAACTGCTATTCCACATAGACATTGAAGCATTATAAAAAAATATTCCCCTAAATAAATATTTATACCTTTGCAATGCCTTCAAGGATATCAACTCCCAAAATAATTGGATCCTTCTTGTTGAAAATGCAATTTGGTAAGATTTTCATAACACATGGGAAGACTGCCTCATCAGCAGCTTCTCTCTTTTTCTCCTCCTTAATGTCGTCAATATAGGCCTTAAACTGGTCAAACAGATGAGAAATGACATCAGCAATAAAAATTTTCACACCCAGTTCATCTGCAAGCTCCCTAGCCTCAGGAGTGACTTTGACATCAAATGCCAATATAGTGGCATACTCTTTTCTTTTTTCAAGCATTACACTGGCCTTATTTACATCTTTTTTATGGACAGGGCCTATGCTTATATTTCTAACAGGAATATTCACTTCTGATGTTTTCAAAAACTCCAGCAAAGCTTCCAACGAGCCAAGAGTAGACGCCCGTACACGAATTCCCTTACCACTCCTGTCAATCTGGCTCACAACTGACTGCACATCTTCCATAGTTGCTTCTTTAACCTCTTCTAAATCATCATAAGGCCTCACCACATATAAACCAGTTCCGGCAATAGCATGTTCAAGCCCCTGACATAAAACAGAACTGAAACAATACTAAATCTCTACACATTCATAAACATAAGAATTAGTAAAGCCACTATAAGCATAAAAATGACATGAAAAAAAAAAGTCAGATCAATATCAGCATGAAGTACCTGGGCAATGATCTTTATACCCATTGCCGCCTTGATTTCTTTGTGATGCTGATATGTTCCCTGAGATTAGACCACCATTACTTAATTGTAAAACATACTAAATAATACACACCCTTCAAACATAAAGCACATGCAGAGGCCTCTCCCTTAGGCCGGATGGAATTCAGTGTCAAAGAATATATTACAGCAAGCAAAACATAATAACATGCAAACACATAAGTGAGTAGGTCAAAATCTCTCATTTACACATAAGCTGGAAAGTGATGTAGCGAGGTTCTAATTTTTGCATCAAGGGACACAGCGGACAACATGAAAACAAAATCGCCAAAAGAGATAACCATACCTTAACACGGAGTTCCTTCATTGGATGAGGTGTCAATAAAGCTCGAATTGTGGTAAATATTGGCCCCTATAGCAGAAATTTTATTAGTCAAAAGGGGTTGAGCAAGTAGTAATAGATGATGGTGATACTAACAGAGTTGATAAACTTGCCAGCATTCTGCAGACAACTATTTGATCTCCTTCACGTAGAACATCATTAACCGAAACAACATCAATAGTAGTTCCATGGCCTTCAACAACCTTGACCACCAAAACAGTACACTGGTTGCCAAAATCAAAGAACAATCAGGTCTCGGCAGTCAAGCCAAGTCAAAGCATTCAACCAGCTTTAAAATTATGCAAAAATAAAGTGAACCTGCACTTCTTCAATATACGTAAGTTTATCAGCCATTATTTTCTGGGTCCATTGAATCAACAGTAATAACAAATCTGGAATTCCTTGGCCACTGTAACATCCAAGACTCAAAATATGAATACAACACCCATGTGAGAAGTATTAAGCAGGTTATACAGTCCCAGGAACCAATAAAAACGATGGTTTTCCCCCTAAGGCACTGCTATTTTTCCATCCAGCATTGCTAGTATGATAGTATCCAGAATGTATGGGGATGTATTCTCACTTTTCATACACCCACCCATTTTGAAACATCTGAAACAATTTTGATAATTTTGAAACACACTAAGCAGTCTGAAACCACCAAAACTTTTGAGTTTGTTAAATTTTGATAGTTCTCTATTTAAAATTACATGTAAATAATTTAATATACATAATCAAAGCAATATCCTTTTTTTTTAAAAGAAAATTATTTCCCCATTACAGACGTAATACACTGATATACACCCATAGTTGTGACTCCTAGTTTTCCCCATTTGGAATGTATTAAATGTAAATTGTTCTCACAACAGACAAATAAAAAAGAAACATCTTTTACAACCTGAGTGAGGTTCGTATTAAACTCGCTTTGCACATCCTCAGACTGCTGCTCCATTGCCTTAACAACTGGGGAATTTTGACATGCTTTCCACTTGTACAGCCTGTCAACCTACAATGTTGCAAGAACAGTGTGACAGAACTGAGCATCAACCATAAGAACATAAAGGAAGCAATACCTCATAGAAGTGTAAGACAAAAATATTCACCTTATTCAGTGCAACAATGAATTCTGTTTTCCTCATTTTCAGAAGATTGAGTGATTCTATCGTTTGTCGCTTTAAGCCATGCATAATGTCAAAAACCAAAATTGCAATATCACATAGACCTGAACCCCGTGACCTTAAGTTAGTAAATGATTCATGGCCAGGGGTATCAATAACCAAAATTGGAGTATGTTCTCAGCAGGAAAGTATGTTGCACCAATCTGCTGCGTGATATGACCAGCCTCACCCTCCTGACAGAAATTTTGTAATTGTCACCAAAACTGTTCCATTACAATTTTTTGCTTTTTTCAGTTTCTATTTCTATATATCAGTATAAGTACATAGACATTCTTTTGATGCTAATTAAAGTAAGGGTACCAAGAACAGCACTTAAATATTTAGAACTCTGAAGAGGTTGCAGAAATTCCAAGGATTGTTACAATAGGGAACACCACAACGCCAAACTTGTCATTTCCAATCATCAAAGAGAAATTCTAGTATGCTTAGGATAATAATAAAAGGCAAAAGTATCAATTAAATGCAAATCTTACCAGCATTATGAGTAGGTACATCATTTTTCATCTCCTTTTTGACAATTGGTTCAGGCTCAGAGTCAGCCTCTTCATCAGCATATGCGCTTTTGGCATTAAGATTAACATCATCCCAGCTCTTTGCATCCCATTCAACCTCCACGTCATCTTCTTCCACACCATCCTCATGAAGTTCAACTTTGTCCTCCAACTGCATCAACTCCTCATGTACAAAAACCAAATAATAAAATATAAATTATATATATATATATATATATTACTCAGCAGAAAACAAAATAAAAAACGAAAATGAAAAAAAAACTACACAAAGAATAAATTAATTGTTAGTTTAATTTAAAATAATTTAAAAATATTAATTAGAATGAATTTAATTTTATTGAGATGAAATTTAAATGAATAATTCATCCAATCAAATATTTTTATAAATAATAATTTCTATAATAATAAAATTAAATAGCATAAAATTATTATTGATATGTTTAATTATAATTTATTTGCAAAACTAAATAAAAATCTTCAAAAAAATATGGTGACCAAAAAGTCAAAAAAGATATATTCATTATTGTTAATTGCTAGATAAATATTTTCTTGACGCCAAAATATAATAACGGTCGTTATTGCTAAAGAAAAAACTTAGTACATAAAGGAGTAATAATAATAATAATAATAATAATAATAATAATAATAATAATAATAATAATAATAATAATAATATAGAAAATGAATATACATAACTTAAAAATTTATCATATGTTATTCCAATCAACAACAATATGCTTTACTTTTTTATATGTGATATCTAAAATGGTTAATTTTTTGTCACATATCATTTGATTTAATAATTTTTGGCCATATGTGATCTGATGTGCCAACTTGAAACATATGTTTCAAAAAATGATACATGTATAAAAACTAAATAATAAAATTCAAAAAATTCAAAAAATCAAAGTACATTAAAAGAAAAGAAGAAGCAAAAGTATGTTTAAAATGTATAAAAAATGTTTAGAGTTCTTATTTAATGTCTTTAAATGTTTTTATCATCAATTAATTAATATAATATAAAAAAAAAAGATATATGGCTTCAAATTTTGCCGCATGTGTTTCTGAGCTAGCAAAACATTTTCTAATTTTATGCCATGTGTCAAATAATCATCTTATTTGTATGTTATTTTCTTTTTTTTTCTTTTTTATTTTCAATACAACTCTTAGATGTTTGTATATGTGGATAACACATATACAAATACTAAAAATTTAATAAGTTAAAAAATGATATAAACTTCTTAAAAAATAAATAACATTGAAAATTACAAAAACAAAAAAAGAACAAAAAATACAAATAGAATAGAGCAAATAAAAAATAAACAAGTAGAAAATGAAAATTTATATTAACTTTTTTTTTTTTTTTGGATTTTATAAGATTTTCTCTCACTTTTTAAATTTTAATACTATATTTACTTAAGGTACAAGAGCTTTCATTCTTCACAAGTGTTTTTTTAGTTCTAGATTACTTATCACTTGATTTACTCTTTTTGGGTTACATGTACATAAATTCAATTAATTTATATGTAATCAATCAATCATTCATCAACCAATCAATATAATATAATAATATATAAAAGGAAGATATACAGCCTAGAATTCTGTCATGTGTCACTCTTAGCTGACAAAACATGCTCTAATTTTTCGTCATGTGTCAAATAGTTCTCTTATTTGCATGACATATGTTTTTTTATTTTTTTTCGCAATACAACACTGACATTTCTGCTTACGTAGATAATACATATTTAAACATTAAAAACCCAATAAACTAGATTGTTGATGTAAACTCCTTAAAAAAAATAATACTAAAAATTACATAACTGATGAAAGAACAAAAAATACAAATGGAATGAAAACAAAAGACAAAAATTAAACAAACATAAAATAAAAATTTACTTAAACATTTTTTTGTTTGGTTTTATAAGATTTTATCATACATTTTAGTTCTTAGACCATACTTGCTTAGGGTACAGGAGTTTCTTTTCCCCACAAGTGTGTTTTCGATTTAGCTCTATATTTATTTTTATCATTCAATTCTTAATTTACTATACACGAATACAAAATCTAGTTGGTTGCAATAAGTGAAATGATATATGTATATGAATTAATATTTTTATTCATAAATAAAGGATTTATAATTTTGGTTAAATTACAATATAACATAAATAAATTTAAAATTGTATTTTACAAGTTTTCATCAATATTTTTAAAATCGGGCCAGTTATTGAACTGGTAAAGATCTTGATTTATAGTTAATTAGTTTGACCATAATCGAATTGATGATAATTATTTATATATATATATATATAATATTATATAAAATATTAAGTAATAAACTAATATATTAATATCTCATATTATGTTACTCAATGTTTCAAAATTTTACATTCTACAATGAATAGAAACATACATGCATACACATATAAAAATTAAGAGAAGGACACACCATAATTGTTTGACCCGAGCTTGGTTGGTCGGACCGGGAAACTAGTAACCCAACTTCTACGCCGGTTTGATTCTTGTTCATTATGGGTTTTGGTAATAAATCGGTCAAATTCGAGTGACTTATTGACCTGTCTAAACCGAGTTGACTCAACTTTGTAAATAAATAAAAGTTTAAAATGTCCATATGTAGAATTTGAATTGAACTTGGTACATAAAATACCATGTTGGACATTCATTTAATTTTAATCACTACGTATTCCGGTAGCTTCTATGTGGAATGCAACATAGCAATTGTCAACAGCAAAACAAAGATATACTTGGCCGATTTCTTTGCACAGTACTCCCTTAGTTTTAAAATATTTATCGCTTTAAAAAAAATTAATTTCAATTTATTTATTGCATCTGAAAGTCACATAGATTAGTTGATGTGGGCATATAATGAGATAAAGAGGAGAATGAAATTTCTAATAATTCCTACAAGAGATGAAATTTCTAATAATTCCTACAAGAGCAATCTACCCATTGTAAGGAAAAATCCTAATGCAGAAATTTCTTTCTGACTTTGCTCTGGTTATTCGGATGAACATACTCTAATTATATAATAATTGAGTGGCACAATGGGCAGCCAAGCATAATTGCCAACGGTGACAGACATGACAACAAGAATAACCCAGAAGAAACAGACAATGCAAATGCAAGACCTCGAAAATATGAACATTGGTAATATATGGCAGCATTTTTCAGACAATCATGCAGATCCTGCTTTAGATGTTTGTCATTAGAACTGATAAAACAAGAATGCAGGTCATCATCAGTAAACAGAGTTTATGTTCCACAGCAGCAGGCATGATGATATTATTATAAATATAAATATTCAATTTTCTCTTTTAAACTGTCAAGCACGGTAAATAATATAATAATACAACAATTTCAAAAGCAACAGCAGATTTCACGTTTATTAATAACCCCCCAAAGAACTAAATCTTTTCTAATCGATGACAAGAGTACATTTAAATGGATTTTACAAGTTGGCTTGACAATAAATATAACAGCTCTCTTCCTTGTAACCTTTTGACTGACATGACAAAATCGAAGAGAATGTCAGATACATTACTCCACATTATAAAACGGCTATTATGCACATATTGGAGAAAATTTGGATACTTGACCCCCATTTATGTGCCTTGAAGTACAACATCAAAGTAAAACATGAAAACTTAATCTCTCCTCTGGTATAGCTGAACCGATTTTTTTTCCCCTTTTACACCCACAAAACCACAACAAAATGACTCATCGTAAATCCCTCATAGGCTCATACTATACTAGGAGCATCCCCTGACCAGCTGCAGAAAGCACGGGGCCAGCGTGTCCTTATGCAGTCTACCAAAGGTGCATGCTGAGAAGGCTCAGGTTTAGATACTTCAGTGTCCTTCCCAGAAGATTCAGTTGCACTAGAAGCAGAGGAAACTGCCACATCTGCCATAAACTCCTCAGGCGTCCACCTTGGGGGAACTGAAACTCTCAATTTTGTGAGCCGGGGTCTTTGTAGTGGAGTTTCACCCCTAGAATTTACTTGACTGCCATTCAAATCTGATTTAGCTATCCCATTAAAATGGTAAAGATCAAAGACCTTCTTACCCATCAATCCTGATGAATCCTTCAAACCTCCCGAGCTCTTGTCTAGATCCAAAATGACTTGCCAGAACTCACTCCATACAATGAAGCCTGTACTGCAAAGGTGCTCAAGCTTTTCTTGTGGAAGTCTGACATTTGTTTCTCTGAGAACTTGATGGAACCCTTCCACACTAATGAAACCACCACCTCCACTCTGATCTTGAGCATCAAAAGCTTTGCGAATCTGCGATTCCCTTTCTTCCAGTTCATTCTCGTTTTGAACACTGGTGTCTAGAGCAAACAGTACTGTGTAGTGGGATTCACTCCCAACAACCCATATAGGCCACTTTGGGCATTTCAGATACTGACCAACCTTGCAGAAATTCAGAGATTCTAGCAGCGTGAGAAAGCCAACTTCTACATATTGGGATATACCTTTCAGAAACATTCCTCCACCGAAATCCATCCTCCCATCAAACACATTAGGGACAGCCTGCCCACAGAGCAGCAAGTTTACAATTTCCTGCAACACAATATTCACCAAAAGCAAAACCTCAAATATGTTCTAGCAGAGAATTTAAAAAGGGCAGCAGTTAAAAGGATATCGGCATTTTTAAATTATCTGTCAGTATATACCTGGGAGGCATGCCCAAAAGGAGCAGTAACCAGAGGTAGGCTGGGATCATCCCTGTCAGTTTGAACCAAGTCCTAGATGAAAGCAAAATATTGCATGCATTAACATGAGCAATTTTTAAAAACATAATAACAACCAATACAAATTCACAGTTATTGTTTTGAATTAATGACACTTAATTGGGCATTGTATTCCCCAACATGTAAGGAGTATAGGAAGTGACAGACCCATATTTTATTTAAAAGTAAAAGAAATTCAACTCAAATGTTTATTAAAAGCATAGAGACTTGAAACTTAGGCTCCATTGCTATACACAGCTTTGGACAAACAAAGCCTTCCTCACAACATCAGCTCAAAATTTAGAACAGATTAGGATATGGACATACAAATTCTGGATTTAGCTTCATTCTAAAGCTCACAAGCTACAAAAACATACAACTGGTAGGAAATATGTACACAGACTGACTCCTTTTCAAATTGATAAAACACAAAATTTTAAGCACAATCAAAAGGCAAATAAGAAATGAAAACCATAAGTAACAAAGTCTGCCCTCATCAGCATGGAGAATGATAAGCTCAGTGGTCAATGCATTCTATGTAAAGATTGAAATTGGGACTTCCATGTTCAGACAGACCACAATCTCCTCACTGCAACCCTCTGTTTTCTATTGCTTGTTTGTTTGTTTGTTGTTGTTGTATTTTAACTCAAACAAGTTTAACATAGGTTATAAAACTGTTGCAAGACACAGGACTGACAGGAGGAACAATAAAATGTAAGCTAAAGAGGAAAGAAATATTGTCTTCCCGTTTCTTTTACTTTTCCAGTTCCAGAGGTGTTTTGGCAATTTTCCTAGAGATACTGATCAGAGGTTGTAATTAGACATATATTTTATGTTGTTTTAATTCATTTACGGCGGAGTTATTATGTTGGATCATGAGTCTTATGATATTATTAGGAAGATCTAAATCCTTATAAACTTTAGATGAATCCTTATAGACTAAGTAGCTTAATTGCTAGCCGAACTAATTATTTATCCCAACCGGAAAAGTCATGGCTTAAAGCCTGCAGGAAAAGAGGAATAATGTAGATAACCAAAAAGCAGAAAAGAATGAAATACAAACTGCTATTGTCTTTAAATTCTTTGAATTGCCCATTCTTAAAATGGACATAATTCTTCTCTTTTACATCAATACTCCTATAGGAGAAATTAAAATGTAGAAATGCAATCAGACCGAATAATCTAGTTAGCCAAGTCATCTGGTGAAATTCTTTTTTTTTTTTTGGGTGCAAAACATCTGATGAAATTCTAATATTCAGGCAAAAAGAAATTCAAACTTATGCATACTCAGTCACAAACTTAGTTCATACTTTGTAGGTAGAATGCCTAATATATTTTCAGAAAAACAAAAGGAAAGAAATAGAGAAAGAATAAAGATGCTGAGCGTCTCATATTTAAAAAGACACAGTGAACTCTTAAGACTGGCAATGGCAATTAGAAAAGCATACCAGTCCCCGAGAAAGTAAAGCAGAGATCAGGAAAAGCAATGCCCCCATACGACTTTGGAATAAGGGAATCATTGCTTGAAGCCTCTTCAATGCACTTGCTTGCGATGTGTATGTTTCTACTCTAAGAACTTTTTGCAGATCCAAGGCTGATTCAATCGAAAGACCTTCAAGTGCTTTTGCAATAACCTATTCATTGGACAAGACTTGGCTCAGCAAATAAGAATATTAAAGCAGAACCACAGAAGAAGACTGCAATAACAAGATAGGAATTTCAATTCCATCTATTGCCAACAAGATGTTGCACAAATCACCAGTATCAATAGAACATTCAAGCTACCTCATCTTTTGAAATTTCATTAGAATGCTGAATACCATTCCCTAGAATGCTCAAAGTTGCAATCACAGCCCTTTCATTACTTCCACACATAAATAATATTTCACCCATGCTTCTTACAAGGGCACTGCCAAAAAATCACAAAAGTATTAATAAAAATAAGTCATGAGGAAAGCATATGAGTAACCATGAAAAATACACCTGCCAACATTAGAGAGCTATGAAGCATACAGAAGGACATGTGATATGTATAACCAATGCTCAATCATAGTGGTGAACAGATGAAAATGAAATAGAAGGAAAACAAAACTTATTTGGACACATGATAGTGACTGAAAATTATAGGTAGATATCTATTGGAGACTAGCTCCTTCACTTAGAGGTAGACCTCTGTAATTACAGAATTTCTAGGAAAAATTTCAGAAACAGAAAATAAAAGATAATAATGGAAGCTCTGCAGGAGCACAGAGACGTCCCCACCCTTTCCAATTTCTCTCCCAAATCACTCAACTTCTGCCTAAGTCCTTCACTCTGCTCCCTACCCATTTATATCCCACCTTCTAGTGGTGATACCACAATCATTTATTTCTGACTGTTACAAACTCTTCATTTGTCATTATTTATTCCTACACATTTATTCTGGACTTTTAACAATCTTTTCATTTATCTTTTTAATCTGTTGTGAGGGCAGTGGCAGTCCCTCCAATTCCCCCAATTCCAACCTTATGCCAATTCTGCTCATTCAGCCCATTTGAGTGCAGCCCACGTTTCTTCTTCGTAGCATAAACTAGGGCTAGGGGCTTATCAACACACCATAGGCAAATCTGTGTTTGATGCTTGTTAGACAGGCCAATGCACCAGCTGTTAACCATTTCATCGCTTCATAGTTACAGTAAAGGAGATTTACAATTTAGGAATTTTCGGTAAAAAATATTAATAATTAAGGAACAGTTAATGAGAAGAGTGGTTCATTAAGTAAATAAATGGCTTGTTTGGTTAATTGTATCTAAACTGAAAATATTTTTTCCAAGAATTCCCAAATCATAATTCATCCTAATATAATTAGGGATGAAGAGCTTCAAGGATGCTCACAAAAGGCATTGGACCAAGAAGGAGCATAAGGAAAAGAGAACCTTCCTATGATTGTGTTGTTATTCCTACAAACTATATTGTGTCAATAACCAATTATAAGGAACACATAATTAACATGTTTCCATAATAGTACTTTAGCAAAGACATTTAGTCAAACAGATGCATGACAAGAAAAATACATGATGAATAGAGTAGGTCCTGAGTCAACTTAATGTTGTTGATCGAATAACTACTCCTTAAATGAAATAGAATTGATTAACAAAGGAATCCAAGTATAGATTGAAAATGATTTAAGTAGACAAATAAAATGCTATTAAAGGAAGCCTAAATTATGTCACATAGACAGAAAGGGCATCTAGTTGAATCAAAAGCACAACAATGAGCAATCAATGTTCATGTTCATGATCACAAGAAAAAAAACATAATGTTGGAGGCAGAAGAAATTGATAAGATTAAGTACAAATCACAAGAACTGAAACTCTATAATTAATGTATTTACCTAACTAAATACAAATGATGAAATCACTGGTCAGGAAAAAGTTAATCACCTTACTTTTACACCTGCAGTGAGTGAAGAAAAAATATTTGATGGAATGGATTGACTTTTAAACGATGTGCTCAAACCCAGGTTCTGAGGCATGGTTAATACGTCTTTCAACTCATCACGAAAGAAAATAATGTATTTGAGTACAAATGCCTGCAAAATTAAAGGGAAAACAGAAGCAACATCAACATAAAACAAAAATATGCTTCTGGAACTTATACTGAGTATCAGTTGAAGAAATAAATGAAATGGAAGAAAAACATGATCACAAATGCACACGTCTCAATACATGCTCACACACAAACAAACATGTTATAATAACAACAACAACTAAAGCCTTTTTCCACTAAGTGGGGTTGGCTATAAAGATTTGACAGAGTTTTACGTTGGCTATCGATTACCTAACACAACTCTCCTTTTTTATCCAAACTTGGGACTGGCTATGTAAAGATTTGCAACAAAGCACAACATAGGCAAAAAACAAGCATACTACAAAATAATATT
Organism: Ormosia semicastrata; assembly: GCA_029884595.1. Taxonomy (NCBI): domain Eukaryota; kingdom Viridiplantae; phylum Streptophyta; class Magnoliopsida; order Fabales; family Fabaceae; genus Ormosia; species Ormosia semicastrata. The sequence goes on from JAQQTO010000041.1 coordinate 12,516,197, forward strand.
ATTTTATTCACTGGATCAACATATTCAACATCACTATAGCAAAAAGGTCAAAACAATGAATGAACAAAACAAGACATAATTAAATCCATTTGACTTCACTAGTTCACCTACAATATATGCATGGAAAAACATGGAAAAAAGACCTGAAATACAATATTTACTGCACTGCCAATGGAAACTATTTTATACTCAAGATAAACAACATCAAATTATCCACAGATCCCCTCCCCTCCCCCCCAAAAAAAACAGCCAACATAAGGAAAGGAGGTCGGATGTGATTGATAACATTTTTATACACACACACACAAATACTATACATACATATATACATATTTGCAATAAATCTATTGCCTAGAACCTCACAACAGTAGGAGCCTCGTGAATTGAGCCACCCTTTAATAAAAGTATTGCCTCCCCCTTTATGGACATTACAATATTATACTGTTGACATTAAAGACTGGTCCATTTCCCCAATCTGTCATTCAATTTTTATAATTGAAGGGCTAAACTACTTGAAGCAAATTACACATATGCAATGAAGGGTTTTCTTCTTAATTGAATCAACCGAAATTTCAGTTAGTTCAGTAATCCTATAAGTCTATATAACACAAAACTGAAGATATCTTAGAGACAGTAGGCCACTTATTTTTGCACAGTATTTTCCTTTGAAACAACCTTTTCAGGATTATCCAAGAGCAGTAGGTCTATCCCTCTACTCTAGAGCAATTTTAGTTGGTTCAATATAAAGATCTTGGCAAAAACAAGGAGGCTAAGATTCTATGGCAGTATGCAGTTCATGCAGTCCTTCGGTGTGTGTGGTTAGAAAGGAATGCTCGTATCTTTTTTTGCCCCAAATTTTGATCTGCGATAGATTCACACTTTTTAAATTCTCTGTGGTGTTCTGCTCATGGCTGCTTCAAGGGTTTTGCTATCTCATATTTGCAGAGATATGGGGGCATACTTAGTTTCATACCCTGCTTTTCTTGGCATTTTTGTTCAATGTAATCTTTTCTATTTAATGAAATTTCTTCTTCTATCAAAAAAAAGAGAAGGAAAGAAATATACAATAAAAATCAAATATGAAAAGAGCAATGCCCATCATAATCTGCGCTACCAAACTTCAAACTTATAAGCTGTAAGTTCTAATCTAATAATCTCATCATTTGGATGTATCACAATGGTATACAGTTTCAGGGTTCCAGAATGCTCCAAAAACAAATAGAGACTCTGAAATCAAGCAATCCCATTAAAATCGCAGCATTCTCAGATTTTTTAGACTTTTAGTGAGATAAAAGTTTGCATACTTCTCAGATACTTGTTGATACCATCTTTATAATATTAAACATTTATACTTCAGGAAATAAATGACTGGGTCTTTAATGAGACTGACTACCAATGACAATTTGGAGCATTAGTTGTTTAGATTTCAGAATTATATTATACGTCAAAACAAAATTTAATGTACATACCACTGGATCTTAAATAAAAGATTAAGCTTTTAGTAAACAAAAGATTGGATGTCAAAACAAAAATCAAGAGTTACAAACATTCTAAAAGTTCAAAAGCACAGCTGAAAAATGGGACCATTACTTGTATAGCTGCCAAAACGCCACATGGCCCACCTTCATGCTGCACTAGGCCCATGGATGTTTCTGGATCAGAGCTAAACCTATAGGAAAGTTTTCATAGCATTAGCAATAAAAAGCAAGTATAAACCTATTAAAATTTAGAAGTATAAAAAACAAATAATTCAAAACCCTTCTAGAAAAGGATGACAAGTGCAAAAACATTACATGCAGAAGAAGAGCTAAAGACATGTGTTTATGACTTCAAAAGTATTATTTTCTCACACACTGAAATTAATCTATTTATAAATTATACTCCACAGGAGTAAGGCTTTATACATTTGACCTTTCCCAGACCCCATAATGGTAGGAGTCTCGTGCACTGGGCCACTTTTTTATTATATAAATTATGCTCCACAAGTTGGTAAGATGTACAGAAACAGCTGTTGCTAAATAAGGAAGAGTTGGACATCTGTTACTGGAAAAGATACAAAGTTTATGCTAAACAGTGTTATTGGCTGCTAGGCAAGGCAGGAGCTAGCACCTAAGATTGCCTGAGTCACCTCAAAATGGAAGAAGTGGCTTTGATGTGCAACCAGAGGCGCCTACCTCATCAGTCTCATGAATTTTCGCCAAAAATGACTTAATCACTCTTAACCAATTAGGCATCAAAAAGGAAGGGGAAGAATAGCCAATTGGCCTGTCTGGGGGAAAATAAAGACAGAAAGCAAAGAGGAAAAAATGAGGATTTTATGGATTTGTGTGTTGCTTCCATGCATCAGTTTAAGGAGGCTGAAGATCTTAAACTTCTAGGCAAAACTAGCAGTTCCTTCTTGGACAGATAGTGCCCAAAGACTCATTGAGGTGAGTTTCTCATAAGTTTTCAATTTATTCACACATTTCTCTTTCGTTGTTCTCTCATCTTAGACATAATACAGATTATGTTCCTTTTTTCCTTGTACAAACTGAGACCAACTCATAGAAACTCAACTTTTTACACATACTAGTAGTATACTTTCACCATTTCCGGTCTCGGCCTCTTAGAGTTAATTTGGTTGTCTTCCACTCAGATTTAGAGTTAGACGACATAGAAGGCCAGAAATCAGCATGCTCCAACAATAAGAGAGATTCTTATTAGAAGTACAATCACTTAAAGAACCCAAAGGATAGGCATGTTGTCTGTAATAAGACAAAAATAGGGGGTATCAATCATGCAAAACAGTATCAAAGATGCCAGGCAGTGTGAATCACTGTGAACATAGCTTGCAGTTTTCTTGAGGAGAATTACTAGTTTAGATTCAGATTTATAGGATTTGCACTTTGCAGTCTTATTGTTTTATCTTTTATGTTATGTTACTTACGTCTCAGTAGTACTTTGCTTGTCAAGACTTTAATGCTTCTTCGGAGATTTCTATAATGCTAAAATTTGCAATGAGTTTAATGATTCTTTTGCATTGAATTTTATTATTGTATTCTATTTCTTATGCATCTTTTCCTTTTAATCTGGCTGCTTCACCTTTAAGAGGTGGGTATTAAAAATATTAAAAACAGCACACTTACAAAGGATCTTAAAAATCTTCCTAGAACCAAAGCCTCTAAAAAGGACAGACAAAAATTATTCCAAAGAGGCTGGATAAATCCACTGTCCCTCAAGGATGTCAGAAAGCTGATTTCAAAGCCACCTAGCAACCTCACAAGGTAAACAAAAATGAACTTTTGTATCTAAACTTCATCTCAACTACAAAAGTTTTGTAATTCAACATTCGCAAATTTGCACTCATGACACTCTTATCCAAATTACAAATTTAATACTTAGGTCAAGATGTGAAGACCACTTAGCAACTTGTTGGATCGGTGGAATGAAATGAAGTGGAAAACCAAAGAGAAAACAATTTATTGCCACGTTGATATGGCTTATGAGTAAGGAAAGAAAAGAAACCAAGGAAATGACGTAAAGAAAGGAAACCAAGGGAATGGTGTAGTCCTTAAGGATCGTGTTTTCTTCAATTCTTGCTTTTTTCAGATTTTGGTAGAAAGCAAATGAAAAGGGAAAGGTTTCTTGAATTCTTTTTACATGGATTAAAAGACGCCATTGGGCTCTATCAAAAACCAATTTTTTGAACTCTTTTCATATTAATGATAAAAAGGCACAACCCGATTATAAAAAATAAGAGAATTAAAATAAAAGAACTTAAACATTGCCAATCTCATTCTTTTCAACTAGTATAACTCTTAGATGTTGAACTCTTAAGCCCCTGCCACCTCCATAATTCCAAGAGGTCAAAGCACACCAAGTAAGCCTATCTCATCATTATATATTATCAATGAACATATGTAATTTGTGAATATATTACTTGTATCTAATATGCTGCTAAGAAAAAGTTCATGATTTATTGTGCCTAAATCCATAATAACATTGTCCTATGTGTCCTGAAATGTCACCAAGGCATTTGGGGCTCATGGTGGGCCTCTCCTTTCCTTACTGCACTCACTAAGAGTGGTTATATTTGTACATAGGAAGTTCCGCCCTTTCCACATCAGTAAGAGCACTTGTGCATGGACACATATACACTAACTTCATGTCCTGACATCTCACCATATCATTTTAGGCCCACAGTGGATTCCCCTTCCCATACTGCCCACATTGACTGCGGGCAGATTTGTACATAGGAAATTCTACCCTTCCCCATTGGCCCAAAATCAAACCCATGATAACATTAAAAGATGCATACTTTCACAGTTTTACCTTTACTCCATTCCTATTAAGTCTTTTCATATTTATTCTTTGAATGATTACCAAGACTCAAAGTGTTCGGTCAAGATTTATGAAACCTTCCATATGCTTCAAATACCTGGAGAATACATTATTTTAAACATAAATAACGCCAAAGTTTCTTTTTCTTTTCTTGTAATATGTTGCACTTGCATTTGTCTGTCAGAAAAATGGTATAAACATCAATCAATCAATCAATCAATCAATATAAATGAATTTCATTTCCTTTTCCTGTGTTTAGCTTCACAAAACAAGATGCACTGGTTTCCTTTCCCTTCTTTCACGAAAATACACAAACAAAGGAACAGTTATCTTCTTTGTTCCATTCCTTAATGATTATTATCTTCTTTGTTTTGCTGTTCCATTCTGCTCCATTCAATTATGTTCACAGACACAAAACATTTGAAACAATAATCAAAATAAAACAAAATGAAGAATTCGAATTTTGAATGCCAGGATAACCAGGTTTGCTATATAACACTAGAGATGGCAGAGCATCTAAGTCATGGGCTTTTTTGTGATTGTATAAGTAACAATTCAGACGGAGCTCACTCCCCACTCACAAATAAACAAGGAATATATGCATAGCCTGATTCAGAACAACCAAACAACATCATTTTCAAAAATCAACCAGGAAAACACATTATGTCATAGCCAGATTAACTCACACTCCAATCAACATCCAAACAAGGAACAACATCCACACAGCCAGACAATATTAACAACAGAAGTTGCACATGCAGGAATCGGCATTACAACACTCAATATAATCTACAAAACGTAAAGAGGACTGCCACTGTTGATAGAGATAACAAGAGAAGACTCTCAACTTCAAGAATTCATTAAAACTACATGCAGCAGAGGATTCAATACATCAAAATGTCAAAACATCAAGCTTTCCTCAGCCAAATGACCATCTCAAAAATGACTTCCTCACATAATTTTAAACTGAAATGATATTTTAATCTTTATAAATATATCTCATTCAACATAAACCCTGATTCAAATTATGTGTACGATTAAGTTCTTCAATTATTCAAACTCATTTCACATTAGTCCTTATCATTTTAAATCATTGACTAAATTGTGACCGAGTTACATTTTCAGTAACCAAAATGACAATTATTAACTACATAACTTTTCACATCGAAGTAACATGTAACAAAATATCAACAACCAAAATTAATAATCGAATTTCACCAGACAAATAATAATAAGTTAATAACAAAATGGAAAATGCAAGTTCCAAACAAATAACCATAACCCCAAGCAACCAAAAACGGAGAAGAATACCTTATTCCCTGATTGCTCCACTGCGCAAGAATCCCCTTTGAGACCTCACTGCCAAACACCATAACAAACAATTCATTCGCATCTTCCACACACAGCTCCTTACTCATCAACCTCTCACCCTCCTCCTCTCTCTTCCCAACCTCACCGCGGCCCCTCCCGCCTTTACCTGCCGTCGGCGAATGGCTCCTCCCCGTCGCCGTTGCCGCCATCATCCGTTTTTCGGCAGCCGCGGCCATGAGCTCCCGCTGCATCCGCCTGCTCTTGGCCTCCGGCGACTCCTCCGTCGACCCCGAGACCACCCCGCCTGCGACGGCGTCCCTAGGCTTGCTCCGCTTCGGCTCCGGTGGCGCGTGCTGCATGCTCATCCGAATCGCCATTTGCAAATCCTCGTCTTCGCGATCCGCCATTGCCAACACCGAAAACAACTTCGAAATCCCCAATCGAACGAAAAACCCTAACGATCGAAATCGAAGGGTTTTATCACTCTTCAGGGTTTGTGGAAAAACTGCAATTGGGGTTCGGATGGTGCGAATCGGAATTAAAGCCCCGGGGAGGGGCAATTATGGAAACCGATTTATGAGGGAGCGAGAAATGGAACTTGGCGGTGCTCGGCTTCACCGGTCGCCGGTGGCGGGGAACGAGTGGGGCGAAACGGTGTCGTGTGAGGCGAATCCGCGGTGGTGCATTTTTGTAGAGGGAATTCGTGGTGAATTGACTATGTGGACCCTGAGTTAAAAGGTACGGCGCAGTGGTGAAAATAAGTGAATTAAGGAAGAGGATGAGGGTGTTTTGGAGAATTCAGCGTTGTCAGTTTTGCAGATTTTGTGTTTGCTGCTACCGGAGATTATTTTTTTTCCATTAATGCAGAGGAAAGCGTTTCTCTTTTTCCGTTTAAGGAAATTTAAAATACGATTTTAATTACAGTGTTAAGTCTTTTGTTTTGTTTTGTTTTGTTTGTATCATCCAAATTTGAGTTTTATTTTTTTAAGATTTTTAATTGTTGAATAGTTTTTAAATGATAGGATTAAGTTTCCTTTTAATAACTTTGTGTTGAATCATTTTTATGGTTTTTTAAAATTATAACAAAAAAATTATTGACAGATATTTTAAATTTAAAAATAATTAATTAATTACTTAATTAGCATATTTAGAAATGAATTGATGAATAATTATTAATTGATTCAATGAAATACTCAAATCATTAATTATTCTTTTAAAATTTAAATATTTACTAAATTAATAAATAATCTTACATAATTTTCCTATAGAATATTATTATGTCATAAAAATCTAATATTATATATTTAATATTAGCTAAATACTAGCCCATTTGGTTGAAATAATTGTTATTAAAAAAAATTGATGCGTGTTTGAAAATAATATTTTAAAAGTAAGCTTAAAAGAATTGTTGTCTGGATTGTTTATACAAGGATGGCAAAAGTATCGGCACTCGTAGATATTCGTAGTGATTATCTCCGACGGAGTGAGAGAGATATCTCATTTAATAAATGGGAGCACAAGTAAATATTATATTATTTGTCTCGCATATACATATGAACTCGATGATATATATATATATATATATTTACTATTTTATATATTATACTTTTTTATTTTGAGATAAGATAAAAAATTATATTTTTTATTATTTTACAATGGATTTTTTTAATGAATATATATTATTTTTTAATAATTATTTATATAAATTAATTATTATAAAATATAAATAAATTTGATATTATATGTGTGATATTTTTTTAATTTTATTATAATTTTAAATTATTAAAAGATATTATTTTATATGATGTTAAAGTTTATATTATTTAAATTTTTTATTTTATTTTTAAAATTTTATTTAAAATTATTAGATACCCATAAATATTCATCTCTCGTGTAAGTATCATAACTTAATACATGTAACAAAGATGAAAGTAGATAGAGGAAGCACTACCCGTTAGTTGCCATTCCTAAGTTTACATATAAAATTACTAAAAATGACATTAAAGTTAATGTGCTTCGAATTTTTAATTAATATATGTTATACTTTTTAGTAAAAGTTAAGTGAAAAAATGTTAACAATATATTTTTTTTGATATTTTTTAATATTTATTTTATTATTAATTTATTTCATACACTTAAAAAATTTATTAAAAAATATTATCAACACTTATTTTTAAATTAATAATAAAATAAATATTAAAAAAATTCAAAAATATGTTGCTGATATTTCTTGAGCTATTTTATTACTCAATGTGATACTGCTTGAAGCAAAAGCTTGAAATAGTTGCTGCCACAGGAATTGATTTTACCTGCCACAAACTCACGTTCATTTATAGGAAAAGCAAACCAAACATGTTAGCTACTGTGTAAATCAATTTTAACCAACGCAAACAGCGTTTTGGAGCATGTAAAATCTAAAAGAAACACAAACAGATAGCAAGATTTTGGTTTTGCTATGTATCTATCGTCATTTTAATATGAGAGTAATTCCTGTTTGAAGTAATGAAGGTGTCCCATATCAAAATTTAATAATATCAATTTTAAAACTATTGACGTAAGACAACTTCAATTTAAATTAGTAAAGCTAAAATTAAACTTTGTTAAAACTAAGGTTTTAATGGAATTAAGGTTTTGAGTTTTATAATTTCAATTCAATCATTATTTAAATAAGTTTTGAATCCAAAAGTTTAAATTTTTTGGGTTATAAAAAAAACCAGAAATAAGATTTATGCAACGTGAAACCTTTGTTTTATTATCTTTTATATATAAAAAATAAATACTCTAGTGTTGCCTTAAAGGTTGCCTTAGGGTTTTAATTTCCTTCTTAAACTTAGGGCATTTTAAGTAATTTATTTTTAGATACTTTCAACTTAATTGCTTTGAAACTTTTAACAATTTAGTTTTCACTAATTTTGTATTAATTGCATTCTATTTTCTATGAATAACTCTTAATTATTTAAAGAATTTTGTTAATAAATAATTTTATGACACTTATTAAGAAAGCTAAAATAGAAATTTTTAAATGAAAATAAGATAAATAATAAAGCTTTTCAAATTTCAATGCATTCAATGCCTTGTTAGCAAAACCTTTCTTTTAATAGTCTCACTATTTATAGCTTGGTTTAAATATTATTCATGTATTAATTATTTTATATTTCCCATGAATTGCTCTTAATTATCTTTGATACTCTTTCAATACTTATAAGTCTGATTTATCTATAATAATAATAATAATCCATATCTATAACCTATCTATATATATAATATAATTTAATAATAATGATGATAATAATAATAATATATACAAAGCAAAATCATCTTCAAGAATAATAAAAAAAAAAAGATGCAATCCTTAAGTTAGTATAATTATTTCATGTATACTTTCAAAATTTAATCTTGAGATTTATTGAAAACTTTTTTTCATATTTGTAGTTACACCATGAGTACATTTTGAAAGTTCATAACGGTGTTTTAATTTGAAAAGAGATGTAATGTGGCTGGTTGAGACGTAGTTTAAAGTTTGGTTCATCTGATGTTGAATTATCTTGCAAATAATTACCGGATATTATTATTGGTAAATGGGAATTCAAAAGGATAAGTTAACAAGGAAAATTTGAAAGTCTATAGGTGGTAGAATCATTTAAAATATATATGCTTCTCTTATGCGAAATATTTATTTTTTCTCAAGTAAAAAGATTTCTAGAGAGATTAAAAGTTGTTACTTTTAAAAAATAAGAACCAATGTTACTAATTCACTATCGTGGTCCTTTTTTATTTTGGCTCTAACTTTTACTATTGTGTTGCTTAGGTTTAATTATCTCGTGTTAGTTGTTGACTGACTCCTCATTCCTGTTTAATGGCTTCAACTCTTATTAGGTGATGACTGTTGCAGCTGATCCAACTTAGAGGTTCAAAATTTCTGATATCTTCAACTGCTAATATTCTTGCCCATGATTCAGTGATGGTTACCTCTCAAAAAAAAATGCTGGAATATAGAATGAGAATATTTTGGGTTTTTCTTAGAACCATATTTCCTAAATTTTTAAATTTTTTTCATAAGTCTAGTTTTGTTTAGTTAGTTTATGATTCTTCAATCTATCAACTTCATTGGTACAGTTATTGGCATTGCCATGTCAAAGAAGGCAACCATGCTTCCTTTGAAAATGGAATTGGGACGAAAAGTTGCCTGCATTGTTATTGAGGATGCTAACCTGGATTTGGATGCTACAAACATTATATATAAAAAAAAAAAAAGGCTTTCAATACAAGAAAATGACGTATCTGACTACGCAATTCTTTGGGAGAAGTTGGAGATGGAATTTCACCATTCATTATATGCATTTGATTTGTTTGACAACTATAATTTTTTACTGAATAATTTTTAGAAACTAAGTTTGGTTATTCAATGTTATAGTAAGTAAATTATTAGCTGTTTATTTACGTTGGCTATTCAATTTGGCTATTCAATTTTGGTAACATTGAATAACCAACTAAGTAAATTATTTACGTAACATTTAACTTATATAAAAGTTATGATGTATTACTATATATATAGAAAATATTAGAGATAATGTTATTTATTATGCTTAATTACATACAATATAAAAACTTTTAATTTGATAAACCTTAGAATGTATAACAATTGTTGATGGAGTCTTTCGTTTATGTATTTAAATTAATAATTAATAATCATCTTTGTTATTAGGTATCCACGCTTTGGAGGTATGAGATTTTATAACTATTTGGTGGGATATTTTTATAATTAAAAACAGCTAAAAGAGTAACATATGAAAGCTTATTTTGTTGATTGAAGTTGATCATGTTTTCATACCATTATTATTATAGCTAATTCTATAAAGCTAATCAATATACATTAATAAATTATTGACTTCTAGTTTGAACAAACCATGTTTTTTTATAATTGATTACTTAGTAAATTTTGTATCAAACTCTGGTTCTCAGTGGAAGTACTGAATGTAAGATTTAATTTTATTAGTCTCAAATATTATGAGTAATGAAGTACTAAAAAATCTTAATTGATAGTTAAATTATTTATTTTACATATGAAAAACTTTGATATTAATATATTTTAGTCCTATATTGATTAGTTTTACTGATGGTTCTTTTTTTTTTAGATCTGTACATATGTTTAAATTGAAATTTTCATAGTTAATTATGTTCATATCTTTAACTCAAGTATTTATCTAGAAAACTCTATAAAATTTTAATGAAATATATCGATTATGCATTTGGTTGCAATAATCCTTTTTTTAGGTTGTTTATGCTTTGAAGGTAAAAATAAAATAAAGTGGACAACAAATGACCTTCAATATTACCATAATAATTAATGACATTATTTATTATATATAGAATTTTGGTTGATGTTACTTTGCTATAATTATTGTTCACTCTATTATCTAATTGTTACTTTTTTTTAGTATATATCTAATTGTTATTTTACTACTTTATCAAATTTACAATTTCGATAATGTACATTATAAAATTGCTATATTTTTTATTACTTATATTTAAATGTGTTCATAATGACTTTATGATAAATATATAAATATATATATATATATATATTGAATATGACCACAACTAATGCATAATTTTTTTAAAAAATAATGTACAATTTAATTAAAATTCTTATCATCATAAATTAAAAATATATGTCATGTAATGCACGGGTAAAAATATTAATTTTGCTTGAATTTGCTGTTAACTCAGCCAACTTTGCGGTAGTTTCAAGGGTGGGAATTATCACCCACGGGATGCCTATGGCTGGTTGATAATGCTTGGTCTTGGATTTGGAAAACGGGGACAGTTTTAGGGGTCAAGCAATTGTTGTACTTTCCTTGGATTTTATATAAATTTTTAACATATATTTAATATTTTTAATATGTAAAAAAATAGTCCTTCTTATAAGTGAAAAATCATTTTCAGTTATAAAAATTATCAAAATTAAGTTTAAAAATAAGATAAAAGATGATTTTTAACTAATTATTTAATCACTTATATTAATAAAAAAAATATCAAAAAGTTTAACATGAATTTAATAATTAATAAATTTTATAATATGAAAGAGTATGATGCTCAATTTTAATAAATGCATAATCTATTTAAATTTTAAATTTATAATTTTTTTAAATATCTTGATTCTTTATTTTTATAATTTTAATTTTCTCGTTTGTTGATTATTAAATCCGTACTATCGGAAACTAGCCATCCTCAGAAAATGAAATGCTTCGATTTTTGTATCTCTGGGCTCTGGCTGTAATATGGAGTCTGAACGGATTCTACATTTACTTCATGACTGTAGTTTTAGCCGTGATATCTGGCTTATTTGGAGCTTGTTCTCAGTGGCATACCGATTTCTTTGGCTACGATTTATAGAATGGATTTCCAGCAAGCCATGGTGGATGACAAGGTTTTCAACTTTGGTTGGAGATGAATAATCAGATTTTTAATCAGGTGAAAGAATGAAAAGGAAAAGATGCGAAGAGAAAAATATAGAGAGAGAAAAAAATTGATGTGATGTGATGTGATGCGCAAGAATAGAGGCCGTGATGGTAAAAGGATGCGTGTTGTGTCACAGCCCAGCAGGGCGAAAGCTAGAGGGTGCGTGGCACGAAAGAGTGAAGAAAAATTACTAGAGGGGGTTTATAATTAAGTGTGTTTAAATTATAATTTATAAATTAGAGTTTGAATTAATTTAATTTTGTAAAGTTGATTTTGATTAAAAAGAGATTTGTAATATCATGATTTATATTTAAATTTTTTATTTTAAATATGATTTTGATAAAATAAATGTTAATTAGATAATGTTAATCAAAATTACGTTTGAATATGTAATTATTGAAAATGATATAAATTTCATATTACAACATTAATATTACCTACCTTTTTATTTCATTTAATCATTTTTCAAATGAACTTAAACAATATATATATATAGCTAATATAAAATTAAAATTAAAAAAAAATAGCAACAAAATGCATAAATTATACTTATAAAAAATTATAATTAAATTTAAATACACATAAAAAAATATAATTAAATTAAAAATTTTAAAATTCAAGTCAAGTCAAGAAGATGTGAAATTCAAATTTAGTGTCATATCCATAATACTAGACAAAATAAAGTGAATTTGAAGATGTATAATTTCAAATAGAATAAGATTGGAATCATTGGAGAGTTAAGAGAAATACCTACAACTTTAATGATGATCACTTTTCTTAATTCTATCGACTTGACTATGTAAACTTTAATAGAAGTTTGAGTCAAATTGATGAACTGACATCTTGACTTTGAGACATTATTTTGATCATAACAAACTAAAGCTAAAGATCTTGTTTTGGGGTAATTATGGTGGTATTGAAAAGTTAAAAATAAAGCTTTATAACTTTGATAAAGAGCCTAAAATCTAATTATGGGGTTTGGAGAGTCAAAAGATGCATGAAAGTAAGGAGAAAAGCATCAGAACCACGCATATGTGTGCTGCTTGACTCTAAGGTAGTATTTTGATCATAACTGGAGTTATAGATTTTTTTTAAGATGATTGTAGTAGTATTGGAAATCTAAGATAAAGTCCTACAACTTTAATGAAGAGTCCAAAGTTTAATTCTGAGATTTGGAAGGTCACAAGAGACATAGAAATAAGAAGAAAAGTATCAAAACCATGCATATGCATAGACAACCATGCATATGCATGATACTTGCGGTTGATAAGGAAGTTCTGGGCAAAGTAGACCACGCAATCATGCATATGTGTGGTTTACACCTTGTTTCTGGGGTTTTTTTAGTTTTAGGTTTTTCTTAATGGTTTACACCTGATGTTTTTTCTTGTTCTCTTTGTTCATTTTGTTATCTAATTATTGTATTTCTTGGATAAAGATTAAATAGTGATTAGTTAGTATTTAGCATAAAATTAGTGAGTAGAAATGAATTACAAGAGAATTCTCATCATCCCTCAAAGCTTTGAAGTACTTTGTTATTTAGTATATGTTTAGATTAGAGGTTGTAAACTTGATTTTGGATGAATTTAATTACAATAATTTTTAATAATTATTAAGTTATATGATATAATTATTTAAATATTATCAAAATAATATTTAATATTTAATATTAAATTATAAGGATATATTTGTCTATACACACACAAACAAATTTTCTTTCAACCGTAATATTGTTGCTTTTCCGTTTGAGTGGTTAAATTAAAGTTTACACTCAAACTTAATTTTAGAGAAAAATTGTCAAACATATTGGTACGACATTCAAAACACTTAGAAGAATAAAAACGTAATTCTAGAGTTGTAAAGGACAATCCAAACACACTTGAACTAGTTACCAAGCCAAACCTAACTTTAAATTGAATAATTTTTTGTATCAAACAATAAACTTGAACTTAATTGTTTAAAATTCTAAAATATCATAAATATCTTGCGGTGAAGATTCCAATTACAATCAAATTGTATAAAACGATTTACTGAAAAACTCTAGATGGAGTTTAACAAGAAAAAGTCAAGTGGACTCACTTAAATTTAGATGGAGTCATATATACAAATTGCATATATCCAATGTCTTGAACCTTGTGATCCAATATAATTGAAACCATCTCAATCATAAACCTAATCTTATGAAGCATCAATACTTCAAAATAATTATCGTATGAGTATTTGACACATATTATATTGAGTATTTTTTGGATATTATAAATACTTTTAGTCTATATTTTTAAATTTTTGTATCAATATAAGTAGAATATATTATAATAATTAAATAAATAATAATATTTTATTATGTTTATAATAACTAAAATTGACTTATGAAATATTAATGTCTTTAGTCTAATTTAATATTTATGTTACAATATATTAATTTTATATGTTATGTATTAACCCTATTGTGCTCTATAATTTTACTACATGTTCTTCTTAGTCACTATCATATTAAGTTCATTATAGTACATTAGCATATTGCCGATAAGTCCACATTTTAAATTTTTAAGATAAAATAAATAAATAATAATCAATATTTAAGTAAAATATAATATATTAGTTATTTTACTCATGTATTATACAGATTCTTCTAAATTCCATATCTATAATTTATTAATTTAATGTAAAAATATCTAGTATGTGTTTAATTTTTTTTTTACTTTTAAAAATTATAATTAAAATATTTTAAATAAAACCTTTGATTGAAGATTAATTCAAACATATTTTAAATATTATAAAGTATAATAAACAGATTTGAATTTAAATTTTAATAATTATATAGCTCAATTTTATTTTGTGTATTTGTGACAATATTTAATAGTATAAATAGGGTTTAAAAATGTTATTTTTTTTTTATAAAATTTAAGTATTTTTTATGACATGAAAAATTTATATAATTTTTATTCTTGTTTTTGTCATTTTATCATTTTACATAGTTTTTTTTTTGGGGTAAGTGGAGAAAAACCAAAAAGAAAGGAAAAAGCAGAACTACACCCTATGGAAGAAGATCACTCTAGCAGCATCAGCCAACAAAGGAAAATGGAGAGCTGAAGGCGGGGTGGTCCAGACATGAAAACCATCAGCATCCAATCTGCCTTTTTTGGCTAAGAAGTCAGCACACTATGGCCTGCCATGTATGAGACGCCCCAGCCATAGGAGTGCATTGAAAAATATTGCCATTACCAAGATATTTGCTACCCAATACTTGAACCCAGAATTTGTGGCCACTATGCAAAGTATCCTAGACTAACTTACCAAGTAAGGATGTATTAGTAGGTCTAGCCATACGGATGCCTAGCTCCCCATGCCTGCGAGGGCGAGAGACCATATCCCAGCTAATAAGATGGAGACCCCTTTTACTACATCACCTTTCCAAATAAATCGCCTAACCGGGGAGTCTATGTCATTACAAACAGACTAAGGAATTCACATGGTTTGCATGGTATAAATAGAAATAAAGGTAAGAACAGACTTAGCTAAAGTAATCCTGCCAGCCCTGTTCAGTAACCTCCCCTTTCAAGCAGCGAGTCTAGTCCGAAGCTTTTCAATAATGAAATTAAACTGGCTCTTCCTAGCTTTACCATGAAAAATAGGAAATCCCATATACTTACCCAAAATCGCCAGTAAAGCGAATAGGTGAAATACCCTTAAACTTATCCTTTTTTGCATTAAAGACCCCTTTAGAAGCCACGGCTTTGGACTAATCAATATTGATTTTAAGACCCGAAGCAAGGCAAAAATCATGAAGAATAGAGTTCATCAACCGGACCTGGAAAGCTTTTGCTTTCTTGAATAGAAGAACATCATCTGCAAAGAACAAATGAGAGATGCATAGGCCGCCCCTATAAATTTTCACAGCTTTCCAAACTCCCATTTCAACATTTTTATGGATAGCAAGCAACAATTTCTCCATGCAAAGAACGAAAAGATAAGGAGAGGATTCCCTTGCCTCAAACCTCTCATGGGCTAGAAGCAGGGGAGCTTCTCACAGTTCCGAAGCATAGTAAAATTTGAGGAACTGACACAGTGCATAATGAGAGATACACAGAGAGGAGAAAAGCCAAAATCAAGAAGAGTGCAATTCAAGTACCTCCAATCAACTCTGTCATACGCCTTTTCTAAATCCAGTTTGAAGATAAGATCCCCTACCCATTGTTTAGACTTATGCATATGATGGATGACTTCCTGAGCAATGATGACATTATTAGAGGTACCTCTTCCAAGAATAAAGCTGCTCTGAAGGGGGCCAATTAACTCAGAGAGGTAAGGTCTCAACCTATTAACAAGAACCTTCGTAATGAGCTTATAAACAACATTACAGAGGGAAATAGGACAAAAGTCCTTGAAAGTTGAAGGGAAGTCCACTTTAGGAATAAGCACAATTAAAGTATCCGCAATCTTGGGGTCAAAAGGTCCAGTAGCAAAAGCTTCTCTGACCCGGTTCCAAACATCATTGCCAACAACATGCCAATACTGCTTAAAGAAATAAGGCTGAAAACCATCAGGACCCGGGGACTTGAGAGGTTTCATATATTTCAAAGCATCAAAGACCTCTTCTTTAGTAACAGGCTGAACAACAAAGGTGAGACTGAGCAATCATACTAAGCTGAGGACATTGAACATTCTCCAAAAGATGGGGTTGAACCTGCTCAGTGGCACAAAAAAGGTTTTTTTTTATAGAACTTTAGCACCTCTTCTTTCAGGATACTCTCATCAGAACACCGGAAAGGCTTATCACCTGGCTTTTTGAAAGGCAAGCCACAGCAGAGGAGAATCGGCAACTCCCAATCAACTCATTACTAATCCCAATTGATGAAAGTCACTTAAAATAAAACTCAAGGTAAATCATATCTTCAACTAATTTAATCAAATCTAATTTATTTCAACTTAAAAATATCAGTTATGCATACAATTGTCACAAAAATTTTACGATCATCAAACTCAAAATGTATGAATAATTAATATAGTTACGATGACATATACCTAATATCTCTAAATATCATAACTAAAATCTTTATCATAGAACACATTTCAACCACATACAATTCTCACAAGAGTTATCTTCAATAAAAAAATATCAAATAGAATTAGGATGTGATTCATAACAAGTATATGTGAAAAAAGTAATTGACACAAATCAAAATAAATATCTCACAAATAAAATAAATGAAAGAACATTGAGAAAACAAAACAAATATCGTTTTATGAAAATATGCCAAAAAAAGTTTTTACATCACACCCTTAGATTAGCTATATACATTGAAAGAACCATATAATTTCTCAAAATCAAATAGACTTTATTAAGTTTGTAATGCAGGTAATGAGAAAATATGAAGGTTAAAGTGTAATAATGAAAATCAAGAGTGTTTCAAAAATATTTTGAAGCTCACTTCTACATTAACATCTTTTTTCATTTCTTTAAATCACTTTATTTGGCTAATTCCCAATACCAACATTTTTTTCACTTTTTTTTTAATTTTTTCAAACTTCACATTTTTCTATATATATTTTTTTACTTTTCCAATTTTTTTTTCATTTTCACTTCATTTTTTTATATCAACATTTTTCATATCACCCCATATTGTAATCACAATACTTCTTTCTTAAAACACTTTGAAAAAGGGGTTAAGAAAGAAAGACTTAATAAACAATCTCAAAAGATTAACTAGCAGTAAAATGTGAAAGAACAAAGAAAATTATATTTCAAAGCTCAAAATAAAAAACATGACCTAATATCATCTCTTAAGAAAATACTTAACTCAATCAATTTCCATGACATTAAATTAAATGCAAGTGTAACATAAAATTTCTCTTTAGCAAAAAATAACAATAATGAAACGATCCAGTGAGAAAATAAAAAAATTGTGAGCACTAACAATAAACATTGAAAGGTCAAGAAGATACTTTCACAATAAAAATGAATAGCTCAAAAGTCACTAAGTAAAAATTGTATCTACAAGTTTTCATTAAGTTCTCTAATTATTTCAATTTTTTAATAATAAGATATGCATAAGTAGCTATGTGAATATTTGAAACAATTTGAGTAAGATGATAGGAAGAAAAAATTTTCACACAAAAGTGGTATAATGATAACATGACTGAATACTCAAATAACACTCACTCCCAATCAAAACCAAACATTGTTCTCAAAATTTCAAATTAAATCTAGACTTAAGAAATAATCATCAATATATATCAAAATAATTATTGGGATAACAAGAAGAAAAATTAATGGAGAAGAGTCACATACCTGAAATGCTTAACAATTACAAGGGAAGAAGAAAATAGGATAACTATATCCTGACAATTGTTAGCAATAAAAATAAATAACAAAAAGAAAAGAAAATGAAACAAAATAAACAAACAAGCAAACTATTTTTTTTATTTTTTTATTGGCTGTCATTATTTACATTTTCATACAAAGGCTTCGAACTCTAGGAGGCACTTAAGCCGGCTCAAAGAGTAAAGTGAAACTAACAACTAAAAGCTAATCTATCAAAAGAAAATGAAAGAAACTTAGATTGCCTTCCATATAGCGCTAAGTTGAAAGTCTTCAGCTATACTTGAGTTCTAAGCACTCTAAGTGTATGCTCTTATCTCAGGATCGTACTCTTTTAAATCTAACGACAACGAGCATCTCTCCAATATAAATCAAACAAAATATTAAACTGAAAAAGAATAAGAGCTGGAGCAATAGTACCCAGGAATCAAAAGTTTGAGCAGAATTAGTTTTCTCTAACATTTTCAACAAAAACTAAAAACAAAAAAACAAAAAACACTAAGACCAAACAAGTAAAATAAAATAAAATTAAAAGAAAAATAAAGTAAAATAAATAAAACTAAAAATTAAATAAATAAAAAATCCTAGAATAAAAATTAAAATAGGAAAAAATTAAATTAAAACAATCACTAAATTAACTCCTTGACAACGGTGTCAAAAAATTGATAGAGAATTTTTCAAGTAATAAAATTACTCTTTACTTGCAAGCGCACAAGATTTATGTAATATTTAGAATATATAAGGGTGTCATATCCACAGGAAGTGACAGGATTAACTAAAATTTAATATCTGCCTAAATTAATTTAAAAGAAAAAAGAAAAAAGTTTAATTTTATTTAATTAATCTAAAATTATAAATTACATGCTAAGCTAAAACTAAATTTAAATAATAAATCTAAGTAAAACGACTCAAATTAAAATGTAAAATCAATTAGGAAATAATTTTAGGATCTCGAAACCACCACTAACTATGCAAAGATGAATTTAACTTGAATGAGAATTAATCTTGTTCTATATAGTGTCTACAGTTACAAATTTTGATCACTATTAAAGATTATTAAAATCTAATTATTGACATAATTAATCTAAAATAACATGACATATTTAAATTATGACATAAACCTTTTAATATAGCATGAACTATTCAATCCTTATATCTCAAAAACAATGAATACTATTGCATAACTCACACCTAAGACCACAAAAATTAAGCATGTGATTAAAATATATCAATTTAAATTTATTAATTGACTACAAGATAATCAATAAAAATTAAATTGAATAACAATTAAAGATTAATAATCATCATCATTGTGCAATTATAGAACAAAGAAAAACATCTCAAACAAAGTTAAATAATCTAAAACAAAGATAGGATTTCATCTTAATCCTAGAAAATAAAATAAGCTATTTATGACAAGAGTATCAAATAGAAAGAAAGAAGAAAAATCCATAAGAGATGAAATAATTGTTATGCGTCGTTCTCCTTCTTCCTCCGCTTTGTGCGGTGCTACGCGCCTCTCTCTCCTATCGAGCCCCCATTCTCCTTGTCTATTAATAAGATATTTTATCTCATAGGAGTGTATCTTACACAAAATCTCTTTAATTGGTCTCTAAATAATAAAAAGATATTGATTTGATTTAGAAAACTAATTTTAGGAAACTTAATCTCATTTTATTGAAGGTTGTCAATTTTTTGTCTTTTTCTTTCTTTATTTTTCTTATCATTCAGATGACAAAATTAGCCTTCAAGATCAATGGAAGAGTTGTTACATTTTTTATTAACTTTCCAACAGCACAAGAATCGCATTTGTAACTCAATATATGGTCCAAATACAGCAACAAAATAAAAAAATATGAGTTGAATCCGAATTTGCAATAAATTTCTTTTTCTTTAAGAATCATTATCTAATATTCAATTACCATTATCTTCAAGTTTTCACATCTAATTAGGACTTTGAATGAGACATAAGATTTGGATAAAATTTCTTCAAAATTCTATCTTTGTTCTAAGTATATTTTGAAGCTCACATCTACACTTTCAACATTTTCTCCCTTATTTAAATCAATTTATTCTTTTAATCCCCAATACCAACATTTTTTTTCTTCACACTTTTGCTTAAGTTTTTCAAACTTCACATTTATCCTTTTTTTTTACTTTTCCAATTTTGTTTTTCATTGTCACTTCATTTTTTTAAAAAAATTTCTCATATTACCCCATCTTGCAATCACAATACTTCTTTCCTGAAACACTTTAGAAAATGATTAAGAAAGAAAGGCTTAACAAACAAACTCAAAGGGGTAACTAGTGGTAAAATATGAAAGAACAAAAAATATTATTTCAAAGCTCAAAATAAGAAATATGACCTAATATCATATCTTAAGAAAATATATAACTCAATCAATTTTCATGGCATCAAATTAAATGCAAGTGTAACATAAAACTTCTCTTTAGTTAAAAATAATAATAATGAAATGATCTAGTGAGAAAATAAATAAAAATTGCGAGCACTAACAATAAATATTGGATTATCAAGAAAAGACTCTCACAATAAAAACGAGACTTAAAACTCATTAGGTAAAAATAGTATCCATATGTTCTCATCAAGTTGTCTAATTATTTCAATTCTTCAACAATGAGATATGCATAAGTAGTTATGTGAATATTTGAAACAATTTGAGTATGATAGGAAAAAAAATTCACACAAAAGTGACATAATGATAACATGACTGAATACTCAAGTAACGTCCACCCCCAAATCAAAACCAAACATTGTTCTCAATGTTTCAAATTAAATCCAGATTTAAAAAATAATCACTAATATGCATTAAAATAATTATTGGGACAAAAAGAATAAAGAGTAATAGGAAAGAGTCACATATTTAAAATGCTTAACAATTACAAGAAAAGAAAAGAGGATAACTACACTCTGATAATTGTTAGCAATGAAAAGAAATAACAAAAAGAAAAGGAAAGGAAATAAAATAAACAAACAAACAAACTTTTTTTTTTGTATTTTTATATTTTATATTTTTTATTTTTTGTTGGCCGACATTATTTATATCCCCATATAACGACTCTGAACTCTGAGAGATACTTAAGTCAACTCAAACAATAAAATAAAGTTATCTAAAGATTTAAAGAAAATTCTACCTACAACTAGAGCCATTAAATCCAAATCAACTCAATGTAGTAAATGTTCATACCTCACTACTAATGGGGTAGCTTCAAGAAATGAAGAACAACAAAAAATTACATTAACACCAACTACATTATTTCTCGAGTCAAAAGCCTCCAACTCACTATGTGAAGGTATACTCTCTAAAGGTTTCTTAGACAAAATAGGCAGCATATAATCTCTTTAACTCTCTCATCAATCACATCTACAAAGGCACACTCAAATTCATCTTCCACAGTAGATTAACCAATAGGCTTGGCGATATTAAGTTTAATTCTCATATTCACAACTGAGACATCCATTACCTCAAACTTACAACTAATGTTAGCATCAGCAGTGACTAAGAAAAGCCTCCCCAAAATAATAGGAATTTCCTTTTTTGATAAGTGAAATGGTTCTATATCAAGCACTATGAAATCAACATGAAAGAATCCTGTATCAATTTTTACTAAGACATCATCAACTCTTCTTCAAGGGATCCTAACTGACCTATTAGGTAATTACAGAGAACAATTTGATGGCTGTAACTCACTCAAGCCTAACTCTTCATAAACAAAATATGACATCAGATTAACATTAGAACCTAGGTCTAAAAGTACTTTATCAATCCTATGATCACCAATATAATAAGAAATAGTAAGAATATCAGGATCTTTTAACTTTGGTGGTGTGTTAAAATGTAAAATTGAGCTTACCTATTCACTTAAGCAAACCTTCTTAGACATTAAAAAAACTAGGCTATTATTAATGAGCAGGTCGAATCCAAAATTGCCATAAAACCCATCAAACACCCTTACAATCAATGATATTTTTTTTGTAAAAAATAATAGTAAGGATAAGTTACTTTAATATTGTTGATTACGATCAAAAGATTCCTTCCAAGTAGATACTTACTCAAAGAATTTTCCCTACACAGAAGCTACTCACCTATATTTCTTGTGTTTGGAATCATGTAAAATTAAAAATGATTTGATTTGATTTAGAAATCAAATTTTATGTCTAGAATTTATTATAAAAGATGGTGTTTGAATGTTCTACCAAAAAATAATGGGATTTGAAATGATTTGGAAATTAGTTCTTATGCCTAAAAATCATTAAAAAGAAATTTATTTTATTTTATTTTATTATTTTATATCTTTACCCTTATAAGAGGCAAAATAAAAAAGTTAATAAGGGTAAAATAATTTATTTATTTAAATAATCAAATCAAACCATAATAAATTATACCATATTTGATAATATTTTTAAATCTAAACCAATGAAATTTATAAAATTATAAAAAAAATCATTTCTTTTTTTTTTAAGATTCTAAAACTGTTATAACGTGTCCAATGATATTTTTAAGGAGTTGACCGAGTAGTAGACGAGCATGTAATATGTAAGTAGGCGCACGATTAAATTCTAACTATGTTAATTTCTTATGAATCCCCTAGTTTTAGCTTAGATGACTTGTCTTTAACTAAATCAGAGATGTGAATTAGTCAATGTATGCGTAAATTGGCCTAAATAATATCTGATTACAATACAAAAAAGAAAAATGTTTGTATAAATCTGATTAATTTATGTTTTTTACCTTACAAGTGTTTGTACCTGTGCAATTTACGATTATATAAAATAATTGAAAATATGTTAAAAAGAGGGAAAAAATCATAAATATTTTAAAATATATAAATTGTTTATTTACAAATTAAATTAAAAATGCATTCATACTATTACTAATATGACACATCAATCTACTAATACTTACCGTTTAATTTCCTTTCTCCTCCCTCCTCAGGCTTTCTAGTAAGGATCCCTTAGACTTGATCAGAATGGAATATATGCTTGCAAATTCTTGGTAGGGGAATTCAACCCCCTCTCCCCCATTAAATTAGAACATTCACTTCTCTGTCTCCTTCCTTCCCTAGCTTCCTATTAAGGATCTATAGGTCCAACCCCAGCGCCAAAGTTTCCTCTGGAAGCCCAACGAGGTTAAGTACCCAAAATGAAAATCAAATATAACCTACTATCACAAAATTTAATTTTTAAAGAATGTAAACTGCTAAAAAATTCTTATTCTTCAACATTTTCTAATATTATCATTGAATAACTTAACCTACAACAATATAACAAAAGTTTTTGATAATTAAGAAAAGAATTATTTAATAATAAGAATATGCATATGTCTTATAATTAAGAAAACTAAAGTATAAAAAAATTATCCAATAACAAACATGCATATATATATATATATATATATATATATATATATATATATGAGACATATCTAGTGAGAAGAGTTTTTATTATGAGAGAGTGAGAGGAGTAAATCTTGACCATACAATCATATATGGATGGTCAAGATTAAAAGTTACTTGAAGGTTTTGTGACCACTTAAAAAAGTCACATGCATTTATGTTCTAATCTTGACCATTTATGAAAGATCCAATGATCAAGATTCATTCCTCTCACCTCTCACAATAAACACTCATCTCACCTGAGTAAGATCCTATATATATATATATATATGAGACATATCTCAGTGAGAAGATTTTTTATTATGAGAGAGTGAGAGGAGTAAATCTTGATCATACAACCATACATGGATGATCAAGATTAAAAATTACTTAAAAGTCATGTGATCACTTAAAAATGTCACATGCATTTATCTTCTAATTTTGACTATTCATGAAAGATCCAGTGGTCAAGATTCACTTCTCTCGCTTATCACAATAAGTACTTCTCTCGCCTCTTACAATAAACACTCCTCTCACCTAATACACTTCCTATATATATATATATAATCATATAAAGTTCTTAACCCCATGCAATATAAATATAAATAATCAATATGCACGGTTATTAATTTTGCATATTATTGAAAAATCAAAAATCAAAATAAGAATCAATACGCATGGAAAGAAAAATTCACTATATATATGCCAATAAATCATGGAGATAATAGCCTAATAAAAAAAAGAGCAGTGAAGAAAAATATACCGACTCAAAAGAGCTTCCCATCACTTTAAAAAACTATCAAAGAAAATAGTATACAATGTTAACCTTGACAGTCTAAATATTTGATCACCATATCATTCTTAGCTAATAGTACGTCAATGTTACACTTTGACCAAATATCTAGCTAGTTTGTCTCGTGATGATCGTGTTGATAACTCAGTTGGTAAGAATTTAGAATATGTATGGAGAATAATGGGGTTCAATCCCAGCAAATGTTCCCCATCTAATTTCCCTTCCTTTATCTCCACCCCTCCCCTGAACTCCATTAGGGGCCCATCTAAAAGCCTCATTAAGGAGCCTCTCTGGCAAGTCCACATGATAGGTCTTAGGCCTTACAAGAAAAAAAAAGTATCTAGCTAGTTTGATATTAACATGTCCAATGACATTACTAACATCTTTTATAATTTAACAAAGAATAGAAAAGACATGAATAAATGAGATGAGAAAGATGGAATATGAAGTTGACAAATGCACAAGAAAGGGGTTATAAATTGTGCATCCCAAGTTTTGGTATTCTCTACAAAATAGACTGAGCTTACTCAACCTCTCTCAAGTTGCTCACTTAGAGTTGACTAAAGTCACAACAAGCACACAATACAATTGAGTAGAGTTACTCACAACTCTGCTCAACTTGATAATGATATACAAATTTGATAAACTAGTTAATTACTTTAATGGATATGTTCTAGAAATGTTCTCTTGAGTTTAAAAACTGATTTCACCACATTAAGAAAGAATGTTGCAAAGATTCAAGAAACTCTTAACATGGATTCTTTATAAAACTCAGTTCCATAAGTTTTAATCCAAAAATTATGTTTACCTTTTGAAATTAGTTTCAACAAATATAAAACAACTTTATAACAATGTATATAGAAGAGATAATGGAAGGAGAAGCTCAACACCAAGATTTATCCTGGTTAATTCACCCCTAACCACTTGGGGCTACATCTAGTGTTGGGAATCGCAAATACATCACGCAGCGGAAAAATAAAATTCTAACCAAGGATATATGTGAAAAGACCATAATCCATGTTTTAAAATTTACCTCTTGAAGTGAGATGAAAATGCAAACGATGTGAATCATCGACACCGTAACAACGATGATGTCTCTGTGGTATCCATACGAACAGACTTATGAACGTCCAACATCCGCAAAAGGAGCCTTACATCTCTCACACAGTACTAGCTACGAAGAGAAGAGAAGAAACTTGTCACTTTCTCACTCTCTCTTTCTGTAGGTGCGACTAGGGTTATGTTATGTGTATTTAGTAGCCCCTTAGCAGTACTGTTTATAATAGTGACTGCCTTAAGTGAGTGTGAGCAATAACAAGGTAAGCTGTGTAATCCTAGACTCATCTGTTATGAGTCTGACCCACATTTAAATCCGAGTCAAACTTGGATCTATTACTCCAATTTAGTCTGCTCTATGTATGTGACCCTGCAGGTTCTCGTAACATTGGCAGTAATATTAAAATATCATTTTAATATTACAATCAATGAGCAATATCTAGCAACACATCGCTGCTACACAAGTAATGAGAATGTCAGTGATTTGATATAACCTTTCCGTGACCAATGTTTCCGTGTCGTTTAGTCCATTTGTAAAGATATCTAGATTGAACACAAGACATGGAATGCGTCACCCTTGTATAGTTCAATCTTTCGTTTCGTAATACTCGAGTAGACTTTGTAACAACAAATGACATCAATATCTCATATTAACTCATTTGAGTATAACCATGCATTTCGCAGTCTCACTCAATCAAGGGGCCCGAAGATATCGCTCCTGTTATGTAGGAGTGACAAATTCTATCTAGGTCACTCATATCCCTTTGCATGGTTTGCGGTATGTCCAATAACTAACTTTATAATTACCTTATTACAGATGACGTTTGATGACATTAAAACACATAACTCCTCATGTAGGAATCATAGTGATTTCAGGTCAAAGGACCATAGACACCATTATCACTATGAGAATCACTTATGACACTCACGTAACGATCTATATAGCGTTCTCATGGCGGGTCAGTCCAGTACATCATTACTCTAATATGTACCCATATGAAGACTTGATATCTTATATCCATGACCCGTGAGATGTGGTCATTAGTTTACACACATACTAGTCTCAATGCATTATTGTTGTCCTAATTAACAATAATACTTGATTAGGGATATTTAAAAATAGTGTTCTAATTTTATCCAATAGGATCACAAGATCAAGTCAACCACTTGATATCCTATGGCATCAAACTTACTATTCTAAGAACTTTATTATGTTTATCATAAATAACACAATAAAAGAAATGTCTTATATATTAAAGCATAGCATAATACAATATATATAAATACTGTCAAAATATATCGGCCTCTAGGACATACATCTACTCCCCAACTCCTCACTAGGATTTTTTTCACTATAACGAGTAGTCTTTGTACACCATAGCTGTTCCCAGCTTACACATGATTATTCTTTGTTTCTACAGCCACTCTTGGCTTCTTTACACTTTTTACAATGACTAGAACAACCCACTAGCTCACTAACACTCACCACTATGGGTCCAAGTGTTTGGGATAGATTGAAGGTTTGGTTACCTCTCGCAAATCACTCCAAGGGTGGATAAACCAAATACAACACAAGAGGAAAAGTGGGTAGTTCTTGAAAATCACTCAAAAAGTGCTTATACACAGTTTACACAACAAATGAAATACCTACAACTAGATATTTGCTGAGGTAGCACAAGTAGGTAACTAGAATTAGAGTTGAGTAGAGTGCAGTTCGTGATTCGCAATGTTAGATCAATCTCAACTCTTTTCACCTCTATTTTTCAAGTTTGAATCCTTATATAGGCTTAGAAAACTAGCCATTATGATTTTGGAGCTCTTGACATGCACTGGACACAAACTAGCTTCTATTAGCCATTATTTTGTCTTTTCTAAAATTTCTCCTGAACCTGAATTGAGTAGAGTGGTTTAGTGAGTTTGCTCATTTTCAGTTTTGCTCAATATTAACTCTGGTCAACTGATTTCATTTTTTATTGACTTAATTTCTCATACATAGATAATATTTCCATGTTGATTTGTTTGAGAAGCAATGCTCTTCTCGAAATCTTCAAATTTGATCTGGTCTTGTGAAAAATTCCGCCTTGAAGCTTGACTGGAGCAAGTTTCTTCCGATTATACTCATCTTCTATTCTGATTATCTTTAACTCTGCTCAACTAACTTCAACTCTTCTTAAATCATTTTCTTATGTGTAGATGATCTTTCCCTATTGCTTTCCATGAGAAAATATGCTCTTCCAGAACTCTTCATCTTTTGAAAAGGCCTTGTGAATTATTGAAACTTAATAGCTTGAGATGACCTTACTTCACTTGTAATTATGAATCTTTTGAAGTCTTAGTTCTTCTCTAGTTGATTTTATTATGCAAAGATGATTTGATCTTGTTGTTCCTCATGAGAAAAACTTGTTCTTATATTGTTCTTCACTCATTTGATGTGTTCTTATGAGTTATTCACACTTTATGGCTTGAATTGACCTTGTTCAACTACTAACTTCAAATATTGAAGCCTTGATCACTCTTTTCAAGTTTTTTGACTCATCTCATCACAATTGGTGATCAATCAGTCATCCACTTGATATATCTTTCTCTTATGTTGAGCAAAGGTCTACATATAAACACTTAATAGAAACTCACAAAAACCAAGTTAATGTACTCTAAGATGGTAAGAACAATAATGACATATTTTTAAATAGTTTATGTTCTAGACCATGATCCGGGATAGTAGTCCAATGGGTTAACCTGACACGCATCCAGCCAGAGTTCGCTTTTGACACCCCAATGAGAATTCACTTGTGGCACAATGTTTAGATCTCGGCACAATGCATGCCAGATCACAGCATTGGGTAGCAACAACATTATAGCGAGATTTATGCAGTGGATAAATCGCACGAGTATCTGTAACTACTAATCATGATATTGCACAATAATAACATCCATAACTGCCTTTAACTGCTTATAATTATAGTATCAACATTTCAATTTTATAGGAATCCTCTGTAACAATCAAGGGAACACATTTTCCTATTCACCCTCTATAAATATCAAGTTCAATCACTTTCAACATGTAATTATTACTCTTTTACTTAAAGCTTACTTATGTACAACTTGACTTAAACGCTATAATGCATTTACAGGTACCAACCACCCTATTTCAACACGTTCCACTATTGTCCAAAGAGAAAATCACCCATTTGTATCAACTCAGATAAGTCTTAATATCCACTACTAAATAGTTTATTAATTATCAAAGCTCAAATTAAGCACTCATCAAAGGTGTTTGGAATGCACGAGAAAGAAGTGAATAGGAAGAAAGAGAATAGGAAGAAAGAGAAAATACCTATTGACCGTATTAAACAATTGAATATTGAAAAGACCTATTGATCATATTAAACAATTAAGAGAAACAATGCATTATATTATTGATATCTGACATTTTGATTTTAATTAATTTCAAATTTCTAATTAATAACATATTCGATTCTTTAATTTCAATTAATTTCAAATTGCTGATTAATAAAATAATGAATTATTATAGATATTCAATTAATCCCAAATTGCTCATTGGTAAAATTATTATAGATATTATACAAAAAAAAGACGTCAATTAATTGTATTAATAGGTAAATTTAATTTAAATTATCATATACATTGATATAATGTCATGTGATTGGGTGATTGGGACACTGATTGGCATCAATGCGGTCAATAAAAAAATCGACGTAAATTAATTATATTAATAGATCAATGCATTAATTTTTTAAAATTTTGTTTTTAGTTAATTTTTTCATATAATTTGTACTTTTCAAATTTGAACTTTCCACCGACTTGCTATTAGAGGAAAACCTTTAAAAATAAAGGGTGGCTTACACGATAACACGTGTCCACGCCTTTATCGTTTGATCTATCACCTAACAAAAAAGAATAAAAGGGGAACAAACTTATTTGATTAGTCATTATTATTATCAATTGTAATTACGGTTATGGGCATTACTCATCATATGATTGCAATCAAATTTAATGGCAATTATAATTATTAATTAATTTATTTTGGTTAATTTATATTGGGTTAATTACAATAGTTATTGTTAAAATTAATAATAACTAATTAATGTATTATTTTAATTAATTAATTTTCAAATATTTATGTTTTTCAAATTTAAATTTTCAAAAACATTACTATTAGGGATGTCTGTGGTGGGTTGATTGGACAGATTCAACAGTGTTTTTTGACTCGATTTGCTCATTAGAATAGTATGTTGAGTTGGGTTGGGTTTGGTCAATGAGATTTTTTCACTTAATTTGACCTAATTCAACCCACTAAAAAGTGGGTTAGGTTTGGTCGAGCACGTGAGTCTGACATTTTTTTTAAAAAAAATTCTTAAAAAAAGTCAAAATACAAAATCTAACAAGTTAATATCTTAAGTCTCAATCTCAAACATTATAAGTCTCAATCTAATAAATTAATACCATAAGTTTCAATCTCAAACATGATAGGTCTTAAGCTAACAAATTAACACCATAAATCTCAACCGACCTTAAACATAATAAGTCTCAATCTCAAATAAACTAAACATCATAAGTCAATAAGTGCATAACAAATTAACAACTAACAAGTCTTACTAAGTCTAGAATAAACTAAACAAAGCTAATCATAACTCAAACAATAAATTAGTCTAACCAATCGAAATCAGTGTCATCATGCATATCATATGTAGTAACATAATCATTGACTTCACTTTCTGTTTTTCTATATACTTTTTTTATCATCTAAATGATCTATTGGAACGGCAACTAAACGACTTTTTACTAAAAAAAAAGTGGGTGAGACGAGTTTGTACGGGTTAGACGTGCTACCCGACCCACACATTATGGGTTGAAGTATTTTTCAACCTAACATAACCCGTAAACCTAACTCAATTCTCATTTTATGAGTTGAGTTGAGTGAAAACTTGTCAATTTGTGGGTTGACCTAACCCACTAGACACTCCTAATTACTATTAGTAGAAAGCTTTGAGAAAATGGATGGAAGTATCTTAAAAGGTGACATGTTGCATATAGGTTTCTCTAATAGGAGGTTTCAATTATATATTATATAATAGATAGATATAGATTCTATTATATATATATATATATATAAAAAGAATAACTATGTTCTATAAACAAATTTATGTAAGATAGCTTTATATAAATGAGTATAAGTAAAATACTTAGTTAAAATTATTTTGATAAAAAATATAAAATACAATAAAAGATATATCAAGTTGAAACAAAAATAAAAAACATCACGAAATTCACGAAGGCAAAAATTAATATGTATCTATTTGAATAGATATTACCATTCAAATAGATATAATTATTTAAAATAAAAAAACAACTCTTCAATAAATTGACTAATAAAATTTAAATATTTCCATAACTATATAACAAAACATATATATCATATAAGATAATAGGAAACAAAATTCTTATAACTTTGTTAATACTTAATAAAATTACCAAGGCCCTAGTGTTTTTTCTTCCTTTTAAGATGTTCTCTCTCCCTTTTATGGTGCTTTGGATTAATTCTTTATTGAGTATTTCTCTAATGGAAGGTTATCGCCTGTATCATTCAGAAGCAACCATATCTGTTTTCATTGTTTTTTTTCCTACTTTTGTAGTGTTTTTCAAATAAATTTATCCAAATTTTATGGATCTATAATCTTTTAGATAGATATGGAGATTTCTCAGATCTTCCTTTTGTTGTGGTAGGTTTAGAATTTTTAATTTTAATTATCTTAAATCATTTATATGTCTTGACTTTACAAAACAGTAAAAAATTTATATTTACTAAGATGATGTGAAACTTTTATCATACACTTTCAACTTGATCATCCAAGTAAACCAACCCAGTGTTTTTCATAATACATAAGAACTTAAGAAGTCAACTTTAGACCTCTAGAGGGTGGCGCGGTTTAAAAATAAAGTTGCACAATTAATTAATTAGTTATTATAGTCAGTAATATTTAAATCAATTTATACGTACATTGATTAATCCATTTATTAAATCTGATCAAAGATAAATTATTCACGCCACGCCACCGATAAATTCACAGAAATAATTCTTAAGGTTTGGGCTCAAAAAATTAATATAAGTGATATTCATACTATTCACTTATATGTATTCAAACTAGGCACGTATACCGCTAAATTAACTAGTTGCTTTCAAGAAGTAGTAGTACAATTATTGATGAAGAAAAATAATAATATGTACAAATGACTGTGGGCAGCAAGATCTGACTTTTGTACTGACTATAAAAAAAAAAAGAAAACCAATGCAAAATACAAGTAGAACATCGCCAGCGGAAACAATAAACCCATCTCCTCCATTTACGAAAAAAGAAAGTGAGAGAGTAAGTGGTAAAGATGTCTGGAGAAGCAGAGCGGATGGGCATAGAGGAAGAGATGGATACGCCAAACGCAAAGGAGAAGAACCTCAAGTTGAAAGAGCGAAAGGTATCATGGGCAAAGCTCCATTTTGTACTTATTTTCATATGTATTAGAAGTAAAGTTATAGATTATTAGTTAATTTTAGGTGAAGATTATACATATTTTTTTTTTCATAATAGATCTATTATTTTTTATTAAAATTATAAATACCGCGGCTTTTATTTAGTAAGTTTTTATTTTATCATAAAAAAAGATCAAAACCCATTTCGATTAAAACGTGAAAAACTAAAGCCAAGCAAATACAAATACCATGTGTTAGCCAATAGCCACTATACATTCTCATCTAACAGTATAATGTTGCAAGTACTCCCTGGTAGGGAGGGATTGAAAATAAGTATTGAGGGGATTAAAGCTTAATTATTAATAAAAAAAATTAATTAATTATATTTGCTTTAGTCATATCTTTCTTATATAAATGTATAATTCTATTAGTAATTAACGGTATATATTTTTTATTAAATAATATTTTATCTTATTATTTCGTTCACGTATTTTAAAAGATATGTACAAGTTTTAAAATTCTCATAATAATTATCACTAAATCGATCTAAGTTGATATTTTCATATTAAAATACTACTGTTGCATCCTTTCACATATTAAAATAAACCATAGATATGTTAGAACATCCCTTTTCTATTAAATTATAAACACCCTGCATCCTTTCACAGGTACCTAACCATATCACTTTTTATTTCCTAAGAACTTTTTCTTACAGTGAAAGTGGGCCCCACCGGCTCACAGCCGCAAAGGTTGATCCACACAGATAAACTAGTACTGAAAATCAGAATTGTTCATGGAGTACTGCTATTACTGACAAACTAGCTGACACAAACTATTTAGTGAACCGCCTCCTTGCTTCCGCGTAAGATTCTTGTTTAACAAGATATTCTTATTATTAATAATATATATATATATATATATATATTTTTACATTTTTTAATAATATTTATTATATTTATCTTTATTATTATTATTTTTCATTAAATCTGATACATTTAATAAAAATATTAACAATACACACGCGCCTAAATTCTAAATCTTAAAGGGGGAAGTATTTCCATTTCCTGAATATATTTTTGGACTTTGGAGTAAGATGTATCATTAAATAAGTGCCTCAAATTTGTGAATTATATGTCTCTCACTCAAACTTCATTTGCCTCTGCCTCTGCCTCCGCCGCAATGAGCAGCAAGCCGGAGAGCATTAGCAAAAGCCTGGGGAACAAGCAAGAGCCACCAAAGAAAGATCCAGCACCCAAGAAGGACGATGATAATAAGAAAAAGAAAATAACAATCCAATCCGCTCTTTCCATTTCCAATACTACTACTGATAAATGATTATCTGTCTCCGCCATTATCTTCTCCACTCTCCCTACTCCATCTGCTTGTTTCTATATCATCTTCCTTTCACCATCTTTTCTCCCATGGCCCCACCTTCTTCTGCCGCTAAATCTCCGATTATCAACTCCACCCAGCACCACCTCCCTCCGCCCGCCACTACCATTCTCGCTCCTCTCTCTTTCTCTCTCAACCATACCCATCTCCTTCACTCTCACTCCTCCTCTGCGTGTTTCTCTTCCTTCCCTTACCTTCCTTTTCCAGCTAATCTCTCTCTCCCTCATGTCCTCTCCTTCTTCAACGGTTCCATTCATTCCTCGGCGGACCTCCGCCGCTTCCCCCACCGCACCCCCGCCTCCTCGGCCCTGAGCTTCCTCCACTCCCACCACCCCACCTCCCGCGTGGGTCGGATGGCAGGGTTGCTCGTCAACCGCCACAAACCGATACCGATGAAGGGCCAATATCGCTCCTCCGATGACCATGTTTCCGACGGGATCAGGGTGGGCCCTCGACCCGTGGCCACCGCAACAGCGATGCAGTGCGGTGGCAGGAAACCCGACGACGCTGTTTTAGAGGAAGCAACAGCGACTTTAATGAGCCAGGATAACCGTGGTTGCACCATGGCCCTGGGGATGACCATTTTTGACCCCACGCTCTCTTCGCCGCCCAAGTCACTGCCTTCTGGGGAGGCGAATTTTCACATACCTCTGTTCACTCACCCCTCTCCAGAAAGAAAAGTACTCTTTGTACTATCTTTTTCTTTCACATTCACTTCTTTTTGTATGTATTAGATGAACTGAGATCCACTTGTTGAGCTGGGAATTTAATTTGTTTTGCAGATTGATGATGGTGGGCTTTGCTGTGGTAGTTTTGGAGCTCTAGAATCAATCAAAAACCGACATCTTGAGAATGTAAGTTTAGTTTTTTTTACTGTTATATACTCACGACTATATAACTATAGAACTTTAATTTATCATCAAACTATATTTGAAGGAACATAAATGTATAATGATTGACCAGTTGCAATTGCATGATTCTATATATGTGACAAGTGAAAATGATCCTGATACATTACTCAGCTTGAATGATTCCAATGAACAGGTCCTGGTCTGAACATCATCTTGATCTCACAGACCCACATGCTTCCTCTTCAAACATGTGAAGATTAGTAGTATAGATTATCTTTCATTAATCGTGATCTAAAGTGATCAAATTGAAGAGTTAAGCTGTTAAAAGGTCTATAGACTCTATACAAAACATGTGGTTCAAGTTCACAAAAAGCACTATTGCGAGGGGCATCTTCAGTATCCTAAGTAGGATTAGTCTCACACCATTTGAGCAAGGACAAACAAATAATATTGAACATTTATATAGATTTTCATGCAAGAAGCAGCTGAGTTGGAATTCGTCTTGTACTCGTCAACCTCCATAAGTTGTTGGGTTCAATTGATTCCGTCCATGACCAGGTTTCCGAGAGAACCTGGGTGACCACGGACACACTGTGGCTGTGATAGCGACGCAGCACGGTGGCCGGAAACTCAACGACGCCGTTTTGGAGAAGTGACCGTGGCTCCAACGAACGCCATGCTGGTACAGGATAACAGTAGTTGCACCCTGGGAAAGGCGGTTTCCAACCCACTCTCTCTTCGCTGGCCAAGTCGCCACCTTGGCCTTCTGGGGCGGTGAAACTTCACTTAGCTCGGTTCACTCGCGATGTACATGATCTACTAATATTTTTATCGGACTAATTTTTTAAATTATAATGTAACTCGATTAAGATCCGATAAATGACTATATTAGAATTACGTAATATCTAAATTTCTATAATAATTTACTTAATTATCAGTTGAACTCAATCCTAGTCTAGCTATTTCTCAGGTCATGATGGTTAGGATTTAAAAAATTAGCCTATTAAAATATTGGTTCAGAATATTCCGTTTCACATACCTATGTTCACTCACCCCTCTCGAGAAAGAAAATTACTTTGTCTATTATCTTTTTCTTTCACTTTCAGTTCTTTTTGTAAGTGTTGGATGAACTGAGATATATCAACTTGTTAAGCTGGGAATTTTATTTTGCAGATTAATGATGGTGGGCTTTGCTGTGGTAGTTTTGGAGCTGTAGAATCAACCAAAAACCAACATCTTGATAATGTAAGTTTAGTTTTTCTTCGTATTAGCTCCTTTTCCTTGAGAATGTAAGTTTAGTTTTTCTAAGTGGAGTAACGGTTGATAGACAAAATGGATTCTTTTGTCTATGAAAGGTTTAAATGAGAAGCTCAATGAAGGAAAATCGCATTCTATGTTCATGCTGCATCCCCAACATTACGTCTCTCTAGATGCCTACACAGCACTGGATTCAGCATATAAACTTCTGGGCAGTGATTTCTTGTCTCTAATTCTGAAATAGATGTAATAAGCCAGGTAGAAAGTTTTGACATGACATGAGCAGGGCCAGTGCTGCTGCATTTCTTTGTTACTTGCAGGTGCAATAACTCATCATCTCTTTAATTTTGAATCCTCGCTGATTGTATCTGTTGCAAACTTTTGGACGGGTAATGGGACTCTTTGTTATCTCTTCCCAGAAGTTCGAGACGGAGTTGGTTTGTTAAATGGGGTCTGCTTGTTTCATTTCATACCTTTCTTCTATCATGAAGTTCATCAAATGCTAATTAATGGATAAATCAAATGCTAATTAATGGATAAGTTAGCCTGTATTTGGAATTGTCGAGTTGAGAGTGAAGACTTTGAGTCTTACCGAAATCATAGTACCATAATTAGATGCACTAAGTCAATTAAGATTTAATATTTTTATTAATTTTTATAAAATTAATTATATAACATAATTATATATAAAAATACTCAATCATAATTGACTTGATATAAATAATTAAATACTTATGATTTAGACAAAAATTTCTATTGAGAATGAACCAAATGAATTTCTTCACCGTGTCATGGAAATAACACAGAAGGTTTGAAGTGTCCTAATCTATGGTTGTCATTTTTTATTATGTATTGAAAATTTTTTGATTACAGAATTATATTATGTTATTTTTATATATATTTACAAAAATTAAAAAAATAAAATAAAATTCTTTAAACTTATTTATTATAAAAATTATATTTTCTCTTTAATTTTTTATAAATATATATAAAAATAATATAATATAATTATGTATAATCAATAATTTTCTTATATAAAGATCCTATCAATTTCACCTGCCTGATGTCTAGAATTCCAGTACAGTGAATGTTGCAGGGATGCGAAAAGACCAATTGGGCCTCTATTTTATGCTAGTCAAGCACTTGATTTAATGACTTGTTTAAAAGCTAAAAAAATAGTTTATTTAAAATCAACTTGTTTGTAAAATGAATAAACAGTGATTATTCACTCTTAATTTAATACATTATGATTTTAACTTATATTACTAAATAATTTAAAAATTAATACACTTATACTTATTCATTCCATATTTAAATACAATATTGCTTTATTTTAATTGCCACACTTTAAGCTCGCCCATTTTATTTTATCGTTTTTTGACAAAAGCTCGCCCATTTTGTTAACAAATCGGGTCTTCCTATTTATTCACTTTATATTCAAACACATTGTAGCCTTATTTTAAAAGTCGATTCTTCAAGCTCGCCCATTTTACTAGGAAATGAGCCCTCCTATGCGTGTTGGAGATATTTGTCATTTGGTGTAAGGACATAATTTTTATATGTGTGAGTTTTAAGTTTTAAGTATGGATGACTCGCATTTAAAATATATTTACTTTTGAACTATATAATGTAATGATTGACTTGGATGTTTGAAGTTATTAAAAATATGTGTGATTTTGTTATTAAACTGTCTAAACTGTCACTTAAATAAGACATCTATTTAAGCTTGCGAGTTTAAATAATAGTATGTGTATTTTATCAATTCATTTAAATCTATTTTTTTACTCCATTTATTTATTTAACCCGTAAGTTAAGTGGGCTAGGCTGACCCGTTTCACATCCCTTATTGGTCGGTTCATTGGTCTCATTTTAATAACACAGACCTGGATTACTTGTGAATTTGAGGGTTGTGTCTGTTTTCGTGAAGGGCTGACCCGTTTGACATCCCTTCTTGTTTGGGGCTCATAGGGCATTTTAACAACACAAAGTCACTGACTGAATTATCACTTGTGAATTTGAGGCTTACATCTACATTCGTGAAGGGGAAGGCTACACCGAGTCACTGACCATGGAAGAGCACTTTCAGCTCGGTGTTAACTGCATAGTATATGGAGGATTATTGGCTTGTAGTAAATGTTTCTGATCACCGTTTCCATTTAACTTGTCATGCTGAAAATATTCTAGATCATAAATAGTATTTTCATGAAAATTTTTTGATAGATCATGTATGATACGTACCTTGTGAAATAATACGCATGCTTCGCTTAAAAGGAAACTGTGCTTTGAACATTGGAGTTTAAGGAAAATATGTTAGTAAACCCGTAAGTTGTAAAATACCAAAGATAATAGTTATATGGAAAACTTTTTTTTTAAAAAGTACCAAAAGAAATGCTATTTACGTAATTTGCTCCAACATAATTTCTCTTAATCGTTGATATAATACTCTTAAATAGATAATATTAAGTTAATTAAATAATTGTATACATTGAAAATGAAAATTTTGTGAGAGCAGCAATAGGCTATGCTGGGCATGGAGACAAAGCATGAAAATAGGAATGCAACTAGAATATAGAAAGCTTTGTTGCCTTCTGTACTGCTGAAAACACATCAAAAGTACTTTCGTATTCAGCCAAAAATGAAATCAGATGTACATACCTTTGATTAGTTGTCATTCATTAGATTAGGATTTTGTGTTGAGATTGCACCATTTACATGCAGACCTCGTTTTAGTGATGGTACGTACCTTTGTTTTAATCAATTTGTAAAGTGAAAAAGAGAATGGCAATATTAAGAAATAATTCATGAAAGAAATAAGAAATTGCCTACACAAAAGAATTGAGTAGAATAGAACATTCACATCAAAGGGTGTTCTAAATAAGACGAAGAGGGAAGTGCAATAAGAAGCCTGGCAGGCTGGCACTGAGCCACTGACAGAATGACTTCCATGTCTGAAGTTGTTCATAACTTCATACTGTACAACCGTCCAAGCAAAAAAAATATAATTGATTCTCGTCGGGTTACTGGAGTCTGGAGTACAATGAGAAGAAGACAAACTTCACCAGTTCACACCTAGAGCACAGCACGTCCCAAAGAATGTCTTGTCTCTGGTTTTCTACAAGAAAAGGTTTAAATTAATAATAATAAAAAATAATGTTCTCATATTATTTTTTATTTTATATTACTTTTTATCATAATTTTTAATAATTATAATTAAGTAAAAAAAGTGATAAAGAAAAAATGATATAATCAATGGTATATATAAAAAATAATATAAAAATATATAGTAAAAATATCACAATTGTAATAAAAATATGCCACAACAAATCAGCAATTCACTTCACTACTTCTCCAAAGAATATGCAAAGTGCAATGAGAGAAGATATTCACAAAAAAGAAACAAAAAAATTATACCATAGGGATCTAATATATAAGTGATCTTAACCAGAAACCACACAAAAACTTAACGATGATAATTTTTTATCTTACGAGTTTTTTTTCCATATGATTTGAGTGTTAGACTAATTTTTACTCGAGTTATTGACATTGTTCTTTTTCACAAGATATTGCAAAAGATTCTCAACGATTCAACCATTACGGTCAAGTTTATTTATCACTTTGAGTCATCCTTATTAATGTTTGTATAAATTAAAATTAATTGAAAAATACAAGACACACACAATTCTTTTTTTTTTATGAGAAGAAAAATTATTCATTAAAAAGAAAATCTAACAACACTTACAAATCAGAAAAGTTACATCAAATTCAAAAAGAATAAGAAACTAATACATTTTACGTACTGAACTAATCAATAATTTATAACTATGTTCCTTGTCCGAAGACTATTGATATCTAAGCATCTTTCATATCAGAAATCAATACAAAAAGTGATACAGTTTAAAGAGTATATTACGTCTTCTCTCAAAATAGATCTAAAAATCCCCTCCACCTACAAGACTATCAAGATAGGAACAATCACAAGGGAAATCAAAACACTAACAAAAGAGACAAAAAAAAAACCAAAATCATAAGATTTATCATTGAGAACAGTAGACATGAATAAATATACTCAATATTTAATAAATTTGAATCACTTATTACGAAAACAAAACAAAAAAGAGATGGTGAGACTGACACCAAAGAAGGAGAGCAACAATCCCCCACTCCTGCACACACATATAATTCTTTTACTTAAATGAGTTGACTTTATTATTGACTCTAAGATTGATGAGTGATTTCCATCACTTTAACTTAATCAACAACCATCCATAAATCTTGATAACTTTTCTAAATTATATTAAATGTTAAATTTTTTAGAGTGCTGCTATGCAGCCAGAATAAGTGCCCGAAATATTAATATAAATAACAAGCCACCTCACGTAAATAACCTATGAAGTAAGTAAGTAAGCTCGGTTAAATCTAAAGATTAACCGAGCTGGGGGACTGTGGACCGTACTGGCCCGATTGTCATCTGAGCACCTATGTCCCTGACTAATTGGGCCGACCTAATGCTTAGTAATATTCAGGTCCCATACCCGACCTACGAGAGCCCGATGTTTCGAATTATGAACCGTCAACGGTCATCGGATCTTGACTTGATGACTAACGTCTAAAAACGGCTCTATACCATTAAGACCAAGTATAATGTAGGTTAGAGATTCAAATGATCTTAAACGGTAGGGATCCGAGGGATAGTTCTTATATAAGCTAGCTCGGTTATTCAGGCCGGGCATGTTCTAATTCTCTTAGCCTTTTATTATATTGACTAAATTCTTCAAACTGATCGGTGGACCTGAGAGCTGACTCCACTGACATTCCGTTCAGGGAACTTCGGTGGATCTCCTTCTGACTACCTTGGGTTTCGGTCAGTATCCGGAACATTTGGTGCCCACCGTGGGGCTAGGGAAAACTTTTCCTACCTCACAAGCAACCAACTTCGTTGTCCGAAAAGTTCACTTCTTTGATTAGTTATGGCCACAAATGAGAACCATGCTGTCAATGGCGAGAATCAAGGTGATCTTCAGCCCGGTCCAATGGAGATGCTTATACAAGTAATAAGGAACATTAACAGCCGGATTGACCAGATTGATCGGATGAACAACAGAGAACAACATAGAGTAGAACCAGAGAGGGAGGTTGAAGGGTTACTTAATGAGGAAGTGGCGAGAGAATTTCATCAACGCTCGAGCCAGCCAAGAGTAACCGACCAGGAAGTTCGTTTGCAGATAAACCATAAGAATCACTCGCTCCCGGCTGCTGATCATCCATTTTCGGATTTTATAATGTCAATCAAACTCCCGGAAAGCTTCCGACTTCCGACGATGGAATTGTACGATGGAACGACCGATCTGCAGGAGCACCTTACAATGTTTAATTCCATGATGCTTCTGAATGGCGGGTCGGATCCGATTAAGTGTAGGGCTTTCTCGACAACTTTGAAGAAGTTGGCCTTACTTTGGTTTTCAAGCCTCGAAGCAGGTTCAATCTATGACTTTGTTGAATTGTCCATTAAATTCCTTAACCATTTTTCTACTAGCAAGACACATCAGAAGACTTCGGCAAGTCTGATCAACTTAAGACAGGGAAGAGATGAATCTCTTAAAGAATTTATGCGGAGATTCGGGGAGGAAGCAGTTCAGATTAAAGATCTAAACCCGGCTGTATCCTTGCATGCAATCATGGCAGGATTACGTCCGGGACCGTTTGCAGTTTCCTTGGCCAGAAAACCCCCTTTGGACCTTGATGATCTGTGAGGTAGATCTACAGGATACATAAACATGGAAGAGATAGCCCTTGCAAGAAAGCAGATGGAGTGGCAATTTTTCGATCTGGAAACGACAGGAAACAGGAGCAGCCCTCACATCTCCATTCGCCCGGTTTCGTTTGAAAAATTTCAAGGGGGCGATCCAATCAAAGAGGCAGAACCACAACACGCAATAATGACCAATCAGAAAGGTTTAATCGAGGTTCGAGGGAGACGTTCGGAAGAGTTTGATCTATCTTTGACAAATATACCCCTTTGAACACTCCTCAGGATTAGGTTTTGCGAGAAATATATAGCACTGGCTTGATTCAAATTCCGATGAATGCAGGAAAACAAAGGATCCCGTCAAATGTTGACAAGACCAAAAGATGTGAGTTTCATAAGGTATACGGACACTCAACAGAGGATTGCATTACATTGAAAGATAGAATCGAGCAACTCATCCGAGAAGGTCATCTCGGGAAGTACATATATCGGCGTAGAAGCCGTAGTAGAGAGGTAAAAGAGTCAAGAGACGGAAATCAATCCAGACCAAGGAGCCCGAGCTCGGGAGAAAAGAGCAAGACTGTCGTTGCTGTTTCGGACTCCCGGGATCATGTGATTAGAGGAGTGATCGACACCATAGCTGGAGGATTCGCTGGAGGAGGGAGTTCGAATTCATCTCGGAAAAGACACCTCCGAGCTGTCATGTCTGTAAGTCATCCTTCTCTGGTGCAATGTGAAGAGAGCCCGATGATCTCTTTTTCTAGTAAAGATTTCGTGGGTCTCGACGAAAACTTGGATGACCCAATGGTGATCTCCATCATCGCTGAAAATTTCCAGATTAGGAGGGTCTTGGTCGACCAGGGCAGCTCGGCAAATATACTTTATTTGTCAACTCTCCGTAAATTACAAATTCCAGAAACCGAGTTAAATCCTTTTGATGGGTGTCTGGTCGGTTTCTCAGGCGAGCAGGTAAATGTAAAAGGGTCTATTGAACTCCGAACGACTCTCGGAACAGGTACACTCTTGAAAACGATTCTTGTTAAATATTTGGTTATTGATTCTCATACTCCATACAATATTATTCTTGGAAGACCTTCTCTTAATTCTTTGGGAGCGGTGGTATCAACCCCGCATTTAACAATGAGGTTTCCCATTTCTAAAAACGAGATAGGTGTGGTTCATGTATATCAAAGAGAGGCAAGAATATGTTATAACGAACGTCTAAAGCCAAAACCAAAAGAGGTGGCCGACCGAGTTGAGTCGTCAGGCAAACCCTTGCACATTAATATGGCGAAATTAGACCCAAGGAGTGATGAGCAGGATCGACCTCAACCAATAGAAGATTTGTAAGTTATATCCTTAGAAACGAAACCGAATCAGGTAACTCGCATCGGTTCCAATCTTCCAGTCGATGTCAAGAATGAGTTGGAAAAGCTGTTGAAGGAAAACTCCCATGTGTTCGCTTGGACTGCAGCAGACTTACCAGGAATTGACCCAGAGGTAATTACTCATAAACTCTCAGTAAATCAAAAAATAAAGCTTGTTGCTCAGAAAAAGCGGAAGCTCGGAGCTGAAAGGCAGAAGGCTGCCGCTCAGGAGACCAAAAAGCTGTTAGAGGCGGGTTTCATAAGGGAGGTTGAGTATACCACGTGGTTGGCTAACGTGGTCATGGTCAAAAAGTCGACAGGGAAGTGGAGGATGTGCACGGATTTTACTGACCTGAACAAAGCTTGTCCGAAGGACTCCTACCCTCTGCCTAGCATAGATCGGTTGGTCGATGGTGCATCCGGTTATCAATTCCTTAGCTTCATGGATGCCTACTCAGGATATAACCAGATCGGGATGCATCGGGAAGACGAGGAGAAAACTATCTTTATCACCGAGTTCGGGAATTATTGTTACCGGGTTATGCCTTTTGGTCTGAAAAATGCCGGGGCGACCTATCAGAGGCTCATGAACAAAATATTTAAGGACCAAATCGGAAGAAACATCGAGGTATATGTTGATGATATGGTGGTAAAGACACCGGCCAGCGGTAACCACTGTTCAGATCTCCTAGAAATCTTTGCTCAATTAAGAAGGTACAACATGAAATTGAATCCAGAGAAATGTGTGTTCGGTGTTCAAGGTGGGAAATTCCTCAGCTTCCTCCTAACCAACAGAGGGATTGAGGCCAACTCGGACAAATGTAGAGCTATAATGGACATGAGGAGTCCCGCATCAATCAAGGAGGTCCAGAGACTAACGGGGAGAATCGCTACTTTGTCAAGATTTCTATCGAAATCAGCCGACCGAGCTATTCCATTTTTTCAGTGCCTAAAGAAACCGACTAATTTTCAATGGACCGAGGAATGCGAAAAGGCATTTGTAGAGTTGAAGCACTTCTTAACCACACCGCCAATCCTAACTAGACCCGAACAAGGTGATTCTTTATTGTTTTATATATCTGTCTTTGACAAAGCTTTGAGTTCGGTATTGATTAAGGAAGACAGAAATGATCAGCGTCCAGTCTACTTTGTGAGTCGAATGTTGCAAGGACCGGAAGTCAGATATCAAAGGATAGAAAAAATGGCATTGGCCCTCGTCGTAACAGCAAGGCGTCTTCGACAATATTTCCAAAGCCATCGAATAATTGTCATGACCTACCAACCTATTAAACAAGTTCTAAGAAAACCAGAGTTAGCAGGTCGTATGATCTCTTGGTCGGTCGAGCTATCGGAATTTGATATCCAATATCAACCCAGAGGGCCAATCAAGGCACAGGTATTATCTGATTTCCTGGTTGAACTATCCTCACCCTCTTCTCATGACCCAAATAATGACCTCTGGTATCTTTTTGTTGATGGAGCCTCGAATGTGAAAGGAAGCGGGGCAGGAATTATATTGGAAGGGCCTAATGAAATTCTGATCGAGCAATCGTTAAAGTTCAACTTCCGAACCAGTAATAATCAGGCAGAGTATGAAGCCCTCTTAGTGGGCTTTCCTTCTTCTTTGACGAGATGGGAGCAACCCGATCGATTGCAAAATCGAGACTCCCGGTGATGATTTGGGACAGTCGTGGGTGAATTCCAAACTAAAGATGCTCAGCTAACAAAATATTTACTGAAGGTACAGGATATTGTCAAGAAATTCGCAGAGTTTAAAATTGTGCACATTCCAAGAGACCAGAATGCACGTGCCGACTTATTATCCAAACTAGCTAGTACTAAGAGAGCCGGGAACAATAGATCAGTCATTCAGGAGGTGATAGACAGTCCGAGCATTGATGTAAAAGAATCTTTTGTCATAAACACCAACCCAAATTCTTGGATAGCCCCGATTATTAGATATCTGTAAAATAGTGACTTATCGACCGATAAATCAAAGGCTCAAAAGCTCAAAAAATTGGCAAGTTATTATGTCTTGATCGGTGAATATTTATTTAAAATGGGATTCACTTTACCTTTACTGAAATGCATTGAGCGAAGTCGGATTATGTCGGTAAT
Organism: Ormosia semicastrata; assembly: GCA_029884595.1. NCBI lineage: Eukaryota > Viridiplantae > Streptophyta > Magnoliopsida > Fabales > Fabaceae > Ormosia > Ormosia semicastrata. Next base: position 12,561,067 of record JAQQTO010000041.1, read on the forward strand.
GGAGGAAGTTCATGAAGGTGTTTGTGGCAGTCATAGTGGAGGATGTTCTTTGGCCGGGAAGGTTTTACATGCAGGATTATATTGGCCTACTATGAAGACCGATTGCTTGAAGTACGTTCAAAAATGTGAAAAATGCCAAAAATTTTCAAGTCTGCACAGGGCTCCGCCATAGGAACTTCATAACCTTGATACTCCATGACCATTCTGTAGATAGGGAATTGATTTGCTAGGTCCTTTACCAATCACAGCAGGGCAAGTGAAATACATTGTGGTGGCAATCGACTACTTTACGAAATGGATCGAGGCCGAGCCACTTTCCAGCATAACGTCAGAAAAGGTAAAAAGCTTTGTATGGAAAAATATTATATGCCGGTTTAGTTTACCATTTATTATTGTGTCTGATAATGGAACACAGTTCACTGACAAGAATTTTCAAGCATTTTGTCATAAGAATAGAATTAAGCAAGTTTTTACGTCGGTGGAGCACCCGCAGACCAATGGTTTGGCCGAAGCTGCAAACAAAATCATTCTGGCAGGACTCAAGAAGAGACTGGATCGTGCTAAGGGGCTTTGGCCAGAAGAATTACACAGTGTTCTGTGGGCATATCATACTACACCTCAATCCTCGACCCAAGAAACACCATTCCGACTCACGTATGAAGCCGACGCTATGATTCCGGTTGAAGTTGGTGAGCCGAGCTTCAGAAGGATGACATTTTCTGAAGAAACGAATGATGAACATAGGAAAACCGACCTTGATCTACTGGAAGAAGAGAGGGAAGTCGCCCACATTTGTGAAGAAGCAGTCAAAGCAAGGGTGGCAAGGAAGTACAATCGCAAGGTCAGATCGAGGACTTTTCAGCAGGGAGACTTGGTCTTGCGCAAGGTGGAAGACTGCGAAAGACCACAAGGTGAGGGGAAGATGTCGGCCAACTGGGAAGGGCCTTTTCGAATTATAGAAGTTGTTGGAGGAGGAGCTTACAGGATCGGGGAACTCACCGGAAAAATTCTTCCTAGGTCCTGGAACTCGGCCTCTTTAAGGAAATTTTTTAGTTAAAATCTCTTGTACTAAGGATGTTGTACTCTTTTTCCTTACCAGGATTTTTCCCACTAGGTTTTGCCTGGAAGGTTTTAACGAGGCACATCTTATCACTTTACTTAAATCAAAATATTTCTGTCTTTTAAAGTATTTTAGTTAAACATATTCATTCCGGCTTTTCAACCGATGCCGACCAAAGTCGATGCCAGCCAAAGCTGATGGAAAATTCTGGCTTTCAGCCGATGCCGACCAAAGTCGATGCCAGCCAAAGCTAATGGAAAATTCTAGCTTTTTATCCGATGCCGACCAAAGTCGATGCCAGCCAAAGCTGATGGAATTTTCTGATTTTCAGCCGATGCCGACCAAAGTCGATGCCAGCCAAAGCTGATTGAAAATTTTGACTTTTAGCCGATGCCAACCAAAGTTGATGCCAGCCAAAGCTGATAGAATTTTCTGGTTTTCAGCCGATGCCGACCAAAGTCGATGCCAGCCAAAGCTGACGACTCCTTTCATCAAGTTTGTTTGAGGTCGAAATCAGCATTTCAGACTGACCGAAAATTTGGTAGAGGTCGAAATTAAACGAAATGATGTCGAAATAGAATGACATAATGAAATGGTCGAGGTCGAAATAAAATGAAATCATATAGCATTATAAAGAGTAAAATGTTTCCAAATATATTTAAGGGCAAAATGTTCTTTACAGATCAGTTTGAAGGCTACAATAATTTTTGGCCTAAACAGAACAGCACATAAGTAAACTTAGAAGTTATTCATTCATCTTCATCTTCATCTTCTGGTGGATCAACAACTCGGCCGTCCTTTATAATCTTAAATGGACCAAGCTCGCCAAGCCGATCGTCAAATACTCCATCAGGGTTAAGGAGTTTTGCCTGCTCAAGACCAGACTCAAAACCGGCGATCCTCTGCTCGACCGCCTTTTCTTTTAAGCTTGTCAATTCGATCTTAAGGGCATCGCTTGATTTTAATGCTTCTATCAGAACTCGGTTAGCCTCCATTTTTTGTCTCTCTGCATTCTCTTTTGCTTTCTTCAAAATTGAAAGCTCTTCTTCGGCTTCTTCCTTTTCTTTCTTTAGTGAAGCAAGAGACATCTCAAGATTGTCGACATGAAGGATTTTTTGCCTTAAGACTTCATTTTCTTTCTTTAAGGTTGAGACCTCTTCCTGGTGAGCTCTTTGAGTTTTCTTCATTTCTGATCGGTAGAGTGAATTGAAAGAAGATAACTTCTTTTTTGAATCTTCCAGCTCATGTTCTACCGACCTGATTGCACTTGTTGCTCGAAGAAGTTGAACTTCAGTCCATCAGCATAGTCCAATCCCACCAACCTTATCCTTTCTCTCCTTGTCATTTGGCAGAGAAATCTGTGTCTCCAAGAAGGACTCGAAGGGGAAGGAAGATGCCCAGAGCGAAGGGCTATCTGCATTAGCATCGAAGTCATTCAGTGCCTCAAACGCACATTATTTTTCCTGATTCTCAGAGGAAGAGCCCTCACCTAGGGTTCGACGTTTTGAATAAGAAATTCTTGGAACTTCAGTCGCTTCATCACCTTCTGCCCGATTCCTTTTTCTGACCAAAGGTTCTGATGGGGTCTCGGGAGAGTCGGCAACTTGAATCGGAATTTCAGTTTTCTCTGCTTCGGAAGCCATTTTTTCTGCCTCGACCAAATCGGTTGGTAGTTCTTTCTTTTTTGCAAACTTCTTCAACTGTTTGAGTGAGATTCGGGGTGCTATCGACCCTAAAAGGTGGAACAAAAGGGTTAAAAGTCAGTTTACGTTAAAAGCTGAGTCAATAAACATCGGATTTAAAACTTACTCATTAATTTTACAATTTTGTCCGGATAATCCCCAAATTTGACAAATACACTGATATCCAAAACAGGACAATCTTCCAAGAAGTCGACTAAGTCCCGGTCAGTTGGCAAAAGGCTTCGGTATTCAATACTCATAATGGATTTCGGTTCTGTTCTCCAATAGAGAGGGAATTTCTCTATCCTAAGTCGGTCGGCATAAAAAGGTATGTCGTCGTAACGGGTCTTAACCCGGAAAAATTTACTTTTGAAGTTCTTATATGATGAGTCGAAGACTGAGAAAAGTTTTTTACGAGGGTGGCTATTGAGTGAAACCCAACCTCCCTTACCAACTCCTTTACACTGAAAAAAGAAAAAGAAAACTTCTATATGGGAATTCTATCAAGGAAGCTCATCAAAACTTTGAAAGCCTTTACAAAGGCCCAACTATTGGGATGAAGTTGGGTCGGAGCCACGTTTAGACGACCAAGTACCGAGCACTGGAAATCGGTAAAAGGAAGCTTTAAATTCAGGCGATTGAAAAAGGTTTCGTATATATACACCCAACCGACCTGGTCATCGCCATACGATGACATGAATACGAACTCATCTTCTCGGCACGGGAGGCAGATAAACCGACCTTCATCATCATCCTGGCTAAGTAAAAGACGTTGTTGGAGCACTTTAATGCTCTCGGCCATAGTGTAAATAGAAGGGAATTTGCTAACTGCTGGGTGAACCCAGTCATAGCTCGGCATCGACTCTTCTCCTGCCGATGTATTTTCTGGACGGTCGGACATCTTGGTTGGAAGGATTTCTCGACAAAAACCTTCTACTAAAGTCGAAAGGTAACACTGTATTAACCTATTTGGCTTGGAAAAGAAGGTGAAAAGTCTATCTGGCTTAGAGAAGAAGGAGAATAAACCTATTTGGTGACTAAAAACAAAATCCTAGTTACACCCTCCTGGTTACACACCTTTCGCTATCAAAAATGGGTATCAAAACAAAAGGAAAATCAAACTTGTATTTTAGAAATTACCTGGAATGAGCGAAGGAAAAGGCTGTGTGAAGAAAACGAAAATGCTCGCTTGTACAAGAATGAGGAAACTGTCTGGATTAAAAATGGGATGGAGAGGTTTACTGGCAGCGCGTAGAAATGAGAAAAGGAAAGGTCAAGAAGAAGAAATGGAGAAGTGAGTTAAAGAAGTGAATAAATGAAGGATAGTTTGGCAGGTTTTAAAATGATAAAATCGCTAAATCAAAAGATCAAGGAAAATGAAAAGTTTCAAGCAGGGCGGTTGGATATATCTAACGGTGATCTAATGGTGGAAGGTGAAGAATCGAAAACTTTTTAAAGTCTTTTATGGAGTCAGATGCATTAATAGGTGAAGTGACGTAACTAACGTTTGGTGAACAAAACCATGACACGTGGCAAGTTATATTCGAAATTCATATACAGAAAACGAAGCGCCTAGTCAGAAGAAAAATTTATGGTCTGGACTCATCCTCATCCAACCAATAAAAAGTAAGCTCGGTCAAATCTAAAGATTGACCTAGCTAAGGGGCTGTGGACCATACTGGCCCAATTATTGTCCGGATACTTACACACCCAGTTAAAAACCGTGTAGGCTGAACTCACATCCGACCTATGAAGTAAGTAAGTAAGCTCGGTTAAATCTAAAAATTAACCGAGCTGGGGGGCTATGGACCTTACTGGCCCGATTGTCATCTGAGCACCTATGTCCCTGACTAATTGGGCCGACCTAATACTTAGTAATATTCAGGTCCCATACCCGACCTACGAAAGCCCGAGGTTTTGAATTATGAACCGTCAACGGTCATCGGATCTTGACTTGATGACTAACGTCTATACCATTAAGACCAAGTATAACGTAAGTTAGAGATTCAAATGATCTTAAACGGTAGGGACCCGAGGGATAGTCCTTATATAAGCCAGCTCGGTTATCCAGGCTGGGCATGTTCCAATTCTCTTAGCCTTTTATTATATTGACTAAATTCTTCAAACTGATCGGTGGACCTGAGAGCTGACTCCACTGACATTCCGTTCAGGGAACTTCAGTGGATCTCCTTCTGACTACCTTGAGTTTCGGTCAGTATCCGGAACAATGGTGAATCTCGGGTGGCAAGATAGATTGGATATTGGATAAAGGAAAGAAAGGGAAACTATAAAAAAAATAAAAGTATATAATAGTGTGGAAATTCCACCTGGTTCAGGCTCTCGGAATTCTAGCAAATATTCGGGCTCAATAATATTTTTGAATTTTTTATAGCTGTGTAGTATTACTCAAATTAATATTATATTAATAAATTACTTCTATATATAAAATAAGTTATTCCCAAAACATATTGTTGAATTACAAGTTTGTATCATGCAGATTATATTTATACATTTCATATTAATTCAACATTATTTACCCTCAATTGCCTATTCACATTTTCCACTAATAACTCATAATTGCAATTTCTTAAATTACCCTCACTTTAATACTTTCTTTTATTAAGTTAAGTTTAAATTAAATATATTAATATTTGTCTATTCACATTTCACAATATTAGTTATTTATATTTTTACTTATGTATTCAAAAACTTACTTTTTATTTATATTATTTAAATTGCTTTCTTCTTTTTTTTTTGGTTAGCTTGTTAATTACAATTTTTTTTTTCATAATATTCCCTCACCCAATAAATAAAAGAGTAATCTTTTGAGATATAGTTATGTACTTCAATGGAGTCTTTTCACAACAATGTTTAAGGAACTCGATTCTTTTTCACTCAGACCAATACTCGTTGATGCTAATTACACATTTAAATTTTAATAAGTATATTCATTGTATTTTTTTCTCTTTATATCAAGAGCATGACACATAGCTATAATTATTTGATGACCTTGTGTTTTTAAACTTAGTAGAAGACATACTTCATTCTTTAAGATGTGGACTTTCACATTGTATTTAGAATTTTTTTTTCAGAATTGTCATACTTTGAAAAGAAAGAAGCACATTTTGTTATTGCAAATGATTAAGATTCCCCCCGGCTTTTTATGTTTCTGACTTTTCGGTACCAACTACAGTGTAACTTACGGAAGCGACTAAAACTAACTATATAGGATAATGGTATGGTTTTGAACAAGGTTTAGATAATTACATGTATGAAGTTAATACTTTCGTAGCACGGTAGTTATGATAGTGGTGCGAGAGGTAAGTACCTGTAAAAAATGTTTTAACACTTAAATTAGATTATACACAAGGTGAATGGAGTGTTTAGAATTAAATATATACCTTTGAGAATTTGTAAGATATTTATAAGAGTGTCTTTGATGTTAATAATCGTAATTTAATCTGAATTGAATGTTATTATTTAAGATATTTTTTTATTTTATCCAAAATCCTCTAGATGTATCTTAGTTTTGCATAATGACTTTTGTGGTGTCATATAAGTTCAGGTGCAAAAGTTTCTCTTTAATTATTCTTCTTTATAGCACATATCAGCATCTTATTGATTATATCACTTTTACTTTTAAATATTTATAATTAATATGTAATTTAGAAATTAATTTATCTCAAAGAAACAAATAATAATGCTACAAAATTAATAAAATTAAATATATTAAGATATAATAATACTTATTTTTATAAGAAAATATATGAAAAATTAAACTATTATCAAACCACAAACTGTCTCTATGAGCAGTCTCCAGAAGACAAAATACCTGGCAAGACATTTGGTAAGTTTGCGGGAGCCATGGATATTGCGGTGCCAAGTAAACTGAGCTCCAACAACCCCAAGAACAATGAGATTGCAAGATTCAACCATTTCTGTAAAAAGGTTGCTCTGAGAAATAGGAAAGAAGCCACCTCTAACCTCAGAAGGAAGTAAAATATCATTAAAGTCTCCCATTAGAACCCAAGGCACATGAATAGAAGAACGCAGATGTTTCAAGTGATCCCATAAGGCTCTACGCATGGTGGGAATAGAATTGGCATAAATGATAATGCACATCCACTCTTTACCAGCATGGCTAAACTTGATGGAAATAGCTTGAGCAAAAGAATCAAAGACATTAAGGGAGATACCATTAACATTTGAAAGCATCCCAATGCCACCTGCATGGCCCCTAGCCTCCACCATGTCAACAGCCTGATAACCCAACTTATCAAAAAACTGCTTGGCCTTAACAAATTGGATATGCGGCTCCAAAATACAAAAGAGAGAAGGACTATATCTCCTTGAAACCTCTTTGATGTGCCTCCTGCAAACCATGTTTGCTGCACCTCTAACATTCCACGTTAAAGTAGAAAAATCATTAAACTCTTTCATGATAAACATAAAAGATAGAAGAAAGAGACAAAGAAACTAAGAAAGCTCGCCTTTGATAGTCAACACTCATGTCAACCCATTTTCCACTATTACATGGTTGATGCTTACAAAATTCTTACGTAAAAATAGAGCATCGCAGTTAGGTGTATCAGACCAATCAAGATTTAGTATTTTTATAGATCTTTGTAAAATTAATTATGTGACACAAAAATTTATAAAAATATTAAGTCATGATTGACTTGATGCACCCAATTAGGTACTCCATACTTAATGGTGTAATTGATTGCATTTCAATGTAATCTTGCTTTTAATAATTTAATAATATAATATTATCCTCCTACTCAATCTTCTTATACATCTTTCTAATTATTAAATGAAAAAAATATTAAATATTTTTTATATTTTCAAGACATTAGGTATATTTATTTTTTTATTTAATATTTTTTATTTAATATTAGGAGGATTATTAAGAAGAACTTGTAGGAAAATATAACATTACTCTTACTTTTAATATTTCACACCCCCAACCTACCTTCGTAGCCACCGTCATCACTTGGTCACCCCGCCTTTGTTCCTTTGTGACGAAGAAGCTCGTTTTTTCCCCTGGGCACTCTTTGGCCTCTTCACTTTTTTTGGGGGGATCTCGGTCTGATGATGATGATGATGATGATGATGATGATGATAATGATGATGATGATGGTAAGAATAATAACAATAATAACAACAACAATAATAATAATAAGTAAATCTTTACTTTAATTCTTGAAATTGTATACACCGGTCACATTCATCCCTGACTTTAAAAGATTGATAACTTAATTCTTGAAACCTCAAAACATTAGTTACATTGGTCCCTACATCAGTTGTCGTCAGTTAAAATTGACGAAGGCGCACGTGTGACACATTAAGTGCCAACATGGATCCTACGTGGCAAACAACTCCCGCCTCCATCAGAAAATGACGTTGTTTTTAAAATAAAAAATAAAAAACTGAAACTGCTATACGACGTTGAAAGACCCATCTTCCTTCTAAACCTTTCCTCCCTTCTTTTTTATCTTCATGATCGTTACCGGAAGAGTAGATTTTTCTGCAAATCCAAAAATTCAAAAACCTTAACCCCTATTTCCTAAGTTGCTTGCTTGGTTGAGATGATAGATAGTGGAAACTAAACCCAAATCACATCACCACACTCCGAAGGAAGTTGGTCTAGGAATGCGGGTTTCAAACCTAATGCTCCTAATTACAGGGGAAGTAGGGGCAGGGGTTGCTATTGTGATATGAAAACGGTGGTTTGAACATCCAAAATAATGACAAATCCTAGAAGACCATTCTATGGGTGCCCAAAGTTCAAGGTAAAAGTAAGGAGTTGGGTTGGGTTATGAAAGGGGAAGCTTTTACTATTATTATACTCATTTTTTAATATGCTTGTTGTGTTATGTGTTGTAGAATGGTGACCACTATAGATATTTCTACTAGGTTGAGAATGGATCAGAGGATAGTGGAATTGGTAATGTAGGTGCTAATGAAGCTACTTATGAAGGTGCATATGAAGCTACTAATGCAGCTAGTATTGGGGCTACTACAAGTGAGAATGAAGATTGGAGAATGAATGTTGATTAAAAGATTGGTAGTTTAAGGCCGAAGTTAGGACCCTAAGATTTTGTGTAATTAGCCAGTGTATTATGATGTTGGTTTTGATCATAATGTGGGGATTAGTTTGTTTGGGGAAGTAGGCAATTGGGACAGTAATGTTAGTTTGTAATACTATGTAATTGACCACTTGGCCTTTAAAATGAAAGAATATGAGTTTTGATTATCATTTTTATTCAATTTGATTTAGAAGGAATTACATAAATAACTTAATATGAAATGAACACAATTAGAAGGAATCTAATCAAGTATATTTCATTGATCTTTCAATCGGTCTTACAAGTGTGGACATGAAGAACATTTACAAAAAAATGTTGCCTCAAAAGTATCAAAAGAGGCTTGTATAAGCATTATGACCATTTACAAAACAAAAGACCACTACTAACATCAACTTGTTTAAGAACACAATCCAAAAGCACATGCATCATATCAAAATAACCATTTATGTGTAGCTTCCAAAAAAACTTATACAGTTTCCAAAATAATCCATAAACCGATCAAGATAAACCTATACATCTTCCAAAAAAAGGACCTAATCCTATGTCCAAAACAAGGTCCAAATTCTATGCAACTTCACATTGTCATCATTTGTTAGTCTTTGGTAGAGCAAGCTTGAAACTAGGTGTAGGCATGAACCTGAAGAACCTTGATGTTGTTGCAGAACTTGCTGTAGCAATGATTTCTGCACTAGCATAGTGTTGTGGAGATGATGAACCATGTCTTACAATTAGAGCTTGAGCAGGTGTTGTAGTGTGGCAGATGGTGGTGGAACAGAAGTTGCAGTGGCTAAAAGTGGTGAAACTGAAATTGTAATTGGGGTAGTTGGTGGTGGAACTAAACTTGATGAGGCAGAGGGTGTTGGAATTGAAGTTGCAGCAATTAGTTTTGGTGGCCTTAAACTAGTTGGCCTCATAGGAGTTTAGCCCTTAAACTTGATGGTCTGGTAGTGAGTGGTTTGATAATTCTCTGCAACATATGATGCACCCAAGTCAGTGATAAATCAAATATATTATATTAACTATGTTAAAAAAAATAATGGTTTGGTTGTTACTGTTGGAGCATTTGGGACAATTAGGGCTTTATTTACAGCTTAAGCTTGAGTGGACTGTGGTTGAGAACACACTAGAGTCTGTGATAGGTCAATCTGATCTAGTATCACAGGGCCAATTGGTGCCCCAAGCTCAATTCCTTCTCAGTTGCTAAAACCTACAGGTGTAGGTCTGGGTGCCCAAATTAACGGCCACCTTAGGAGGGTGCCCATGCACCTCAAACTTGTTTCCATCATCATCACCTGTTAAGACATTATATATAAAGCAAATAAAAGTCAGAAATGTACAATTATGAGAACATAACATAATACATGCTATGGTTTCTATTACTTAACCACACAGGAGTTCATTTGTTAATCTCATTTTTCTCTTTCTCCAACCTACTCTTATGCTTAGGAGCTAAAGGCCCAGTATACCGTAACAACTTCATCTTAATTATCTGCATATTTGCCAAAAACTATTAAGGGGTTGTTAACCTTGCACATTTCCATATCATCCCCCTTATTTCATTATCCTTCCATTATTTTGTAAAATTATTCCAAAGATACCAAATGCAAAACCTATGATGCACTCCAAGCATCACCTCTTACATTGTTGGTATCAATCCCTGATAACACAAATAATTCATATCAGTCCCTATAACATACACAACTAATTCATTTTAGTCCATATAACTTACATAACTAATTCATTTTAGTCTCTATAATAAATAAAATGTATTCAAATTAGTCCTTGCGAACCAAATCACTTAACTTTTGCACATCTGATATGAAGTTTCATCCATGCTGTTTGTAGTCCGCCAAGTCCTCATGCAATAAGGTCAAGGACCATTTCCAAGTCTCTTTGTTCTCCACCCCCACAATAGCATATACTATGACAAAAATGTCAGTATTGGCATCTTGTCCCACAACAACCAATATTTCCCCCCATAATATCTTTTTAAGAAAGTCTCATCTAGGCCTATTAATGGCTTACACCCTGCCTTAAATCATCTTTTCATACCTTGAAGACATACATAAAATCTTTCAAACATAGGTGGGGAATGGGGAAAAGAGATAATATTGAACTTGACCGTAGAAACAGGGTTACCAAGTAAGGGGACCACAAATACTAAAAAGAGGAGACAAATGTTAGCCATGGCAACCATCACCCAAGAGGGGGTGAATTGGGTGATTATAAATTTTTAAAACAACTTTAAGAAATTGTGCATTTTGATATTTTCAATCAACACAAGCAGTGGAATAAGTTTAACAAGATACAATTATTGTAGATTACTCAAATACAACTTGGGCTATAAGATAAATCAAGCAAATAAGCTAGATATCAAATTCAACTCAAGCAAATATAATTAAGGCACAAATGTAAATGAGATAGAGTTGAGAGAAGCAAATATAATATTTATCTTAGTTCAGCTTCCAACCACTTGTTGCTTACATCCAGTCCCCAAGCTTAACTTGAGATTTTTTTCACTATCTCCTAGACTTCACGGGTGCTAGGAAAACATTTGTACAAACAAGAGCACTCCTCACACTTTGAGATACCTCACCCATGTGCTTGAGCCTCAAAATAAGGATACTTCACCCTTTACAACTTTAGAGGGATACCTCATCCTCTTTACAAACAAAGTATACCTCACCCTTTACTCTTTCAAGGGATACCTCACCTTCTTGTTTCTAGAGGGATACCTCACCCTCTTTACAACTAATGGATACCTCACCCTTGCTTTACAACTAAGGGATACCTCACCATTTCTTTACAGATTATACAGATATGTAGATGAATAGAAACTCTCTCAAAGAGTAGATAATACAACTTGAAGCTTATGGAATCAAAGAATCACAAACTTAGCTCAAGAACAGGGGTTTAGAGAAAATGATGATGAAACATAAATTTAATGCTCAAGTATGTTTTTCAGATTATTCTTCAACTTGTTTTTAATGCCCAACCACTTTCATTTATAGCCCAAATCAATTTAGAGTCATTGGTGGTTGTTAGAGGCATTAAATGCTCCAAAAGAGCCGTTGGGAAATGTTTTCTGCTATCCCAGATAACAGATTATTGGTTTTACCTAACAGATTATTTGTTTTATCAAGAAACACTGTAGCACGAAAATAACAGGTTATTTGGCACCCCTAATCGGTTAGGAACATTTAAAAACTAAGAGGGAACGTTCCCAACATGCAAATAACCTGTTATGGACTTTCCATAACAGTTTATTCACTTTAAAATATCAATTGGAATGTTTCTGCCAAGGTGAATAACCTGTTATGGATTTCAAATAATCTGTTATTTGAAATCACATAATCAGTTATTGTTCTTAGATAATCTGTTATACAAAACACCTAATCTGTTATTGGTTCACCAAGAAAACAAGATTTCTAAAGGATTTCATGACAAAACTTTCCCAAATCATTTTCAACATTTCTAAAAACATTTTCCACATACTTGAAGAGTATTTTCACAAGTATGAAACATGGTTTCCTTTTCATTCTTTCTAAAAACATTTTGTTCAAACTTGATTAACATAAAACATGATTTTGTAAATAGATCTAAGTTGAATGGAACATGAGCTAGTGTGATTCCTATTATCCTTAACATAATATTTAAGTCCTATAAGCTATACTTGAAGAACCTTGGGACTTGATCTTTGCACATCCATCACTTCTCTTGTTTGTTATCATTAAAACCATTGTCATTGCCAATGCTAATCACATTTTCCTTATTTTTTATGATGACAAACATACATTGAGAAAAATGTTAGTTCAAATAAACTGGAACTCACAAAAGGATAGAGACTTACTTCCCCTCCATTTTTCAAGAGGTGGTTGGATCAGAGATACACAGCTCCCCCTTAATTTTGGAATCCCAATACCATTGAAAAAAAATCATACATTGTTCTATTTTGTGTTCTGTTTCTTAATGTCATATATACCCCAAAACGTCTCCCCCTTTTGTCATGATCAAAAAGATATGCAAAAAGAGTGTTTGACAAAGAGAGAAGTAATATGTCCACAAAACCATTGCCATTCAACAAATATTCAAGAGTATTCCAGCAATACTATAATCAGATCAGAAGATATGCATACCAACAAACCAGTCATGGCAAAACATTATCTAAGTCATATACCAAAATATATCAAAGTCCCTGTGAGCTGAAATAATCGATTATGGAAAGGTGGTAATTGGTTAGGGTGAAGAAAAAAATAGATAAGTGGGTCTCAGTCAGCTACAATAATCGATTAGGACTTGTGCCTAATTCTTGGGTCCTTGAATGTTAGTATTAGGGCATTTAAGATCTTTAGGAACATATACCGTATTATTTTTCATATAAAAATTTCTTTTATAATTGCATAAATGATAAATATGTCCTAGATGACCACAAAAATTGTAAACAAGTGAATTCAATGATGGCTTGGTCCTTTGAAGATCATTTTTGAAAAACTTGAGCCTTTAGTTGTTATTACATTCTATGCTATTTTTGCCACAAACCTTACTTGAAATTTCATGTGGAGTAACATTAATTTCATTCTTATTAACAAACATGGATTTTAAGCAATTAGAATCATTAGCTTTGACAAATTCGAAATATAAGTCCTCAAACTGATTTTCTAAATCAATGCACTTTTCACAAGAAGTTGAGGTTTCACATTTCAAAGACATTTTCTCATCAAGAAAATCATATTCATTTTTCAAAATCTCAATTTCATTTTTAATGGAGGAAATGTTTTCCAAACAAGGTTTCTAAAGAATTTCATAACCAAACTTTCCCAAATCATTTTTAACCTTTCTAAAAACATTTTCCACATACTTGAAGAGTATTTTCACAAGTATGAAACATGGTTTTCTTTTCATCTTTTCTAAAAACATTTTACTCAAACTTGATCAACATAAAACATGATTTTGCAAATAGATCAAAGTTGAATGGAAACAAAACATGAGCTAGTGTGATTCCTATTATCCTTAACATAAGATCTAAGTCCTATAAGCTATATTTGAAGAACCTTGAGACTTGATCTTTGCACAACCATCATTTCTCTTGTTTGTTATCATCAAAATAATTGTCATTGTCAATGCTAATCACAACAAATGCATAGACCACAACACCAAAAAGGGAACATTTTCATTAGGGAGGCTTATCTTAACCTGGACTTCCAACCGCCTTGGTCTACAAGATATAAGTAAATGATAAATAACTAAAAGGTATGCACCACATACACACATAGCTACTATACAAATCAATAATAAGCAATCAGAGTGGCAGTAGATTGGCTAACAATTCCAGTGCAGAGTAAACAATAGCATGTCCTTGTTGACTATTTACATTTATACTTCCTATGAAAAGTTATTCAAAGATCTAGAACAAGGGAGGAAGATGTAGAGACCTTAATAGAGCTTCATCAAGCATGTCTTTTCTATTAGTCATTCTAATAAGCAAAACATTATTTAGTGACTCCACACCATTGATCTACAAACCAAGCAGATAGTCTCTCAGATTTACTGATGACTATTATAGGAAAATTATTACTTTTATTAAAAAAAACATTTAATACCTTCACTAACCTTAGTAAGAAGCTAGTTTACAATGTTATCAAGAACTCTAGTACCATATCAAGTTGAACCTTTTGACTGCACAATACATGAAGAGGAACATTGTGTGATTATATATAATATTAGACAATTCAATCACAATACAACTTTAAATTCAATGCTCGTGATTACTCAGAGAACTACATGCAATATTTTCAAGGCCCCAGATTGAAATGTCATCATGTTCCCAATGATCACATTTATGCACACGCTCAGAGAGAGCAAGATGACAATTTTTTTCCATAAGTACAACAAAACACAATTTGTACAAAAATGAATATTGACTGCAATAATGAAAGTTTAAGCTACAGGTAAAATATAAAGATTCCACCAGTTGAGGCTGACTCAACTGTTGCTTATTAACAGTAATCAACAAATTGACAATGGCAACACAATAGATGATTGATGTGGATCTAAAGTTAAGAAATCCAATACCTTACAAATAGCATCAATTTCATCAAAGATTATAACATGCAAATCACTTTCATCACCTAGAAAAATAGTGAACGAAAAAAGTGAATTAATAGAAATTTTAACTTAAGGTACATGCAATGTGTATATATCCATCACCTTGTGTTCTCTGTTCCTGTTCAGCATAAGCAAAAAGGTCCCTCACATTCTTTTCAGTTTCACCCACAAATTTGCTCAAAACTTCAGGGCCATTTGCAATCTAATACATGTCATAAATAAAAAAAAATTAAGATTCATCAACCACCACAAAAGATAATTACCAAACAATTCCTATATTCTTACACCATTTTTTCAACATCACTTTCAACACCTGATTAATGATATACAAATTCGTGGTTAATCACGTGTATTGATTGATTAATGAGTAAATTTAAACTTTAACTGCTAAACTATAGATTTACTCATTAACCAACTAATACATGTGATTAATCACGAATTTGTATATCATTAATCAGGTGTTAAAAATGGTGTTGAAAAAATGATAAAAGATGATATTTTTCCTTTCCAAATACCAACCTAAAGAAAGCAAAGTACACATTTTTCGTATTCCAACTTTAAAATTATTCAGACATATCAATTAGTTAAGGAATCTAAAACAAACCAAAAAGTTTAAACTATGTCGCAAAAATCTAGTAAGTATAGAACACATAAAAGAAGGGTGAGAATTGATAATGCGCCAAGATTTCGCACCAATTACATTTTGATTGAGAGCAAATTTCCTTGAATTTCGCAGTATACCGCACTAGATAGAGATCAATAATATTTGTGGGGTGGGTTAGGATTAATAATGTTTATCTACTTGCAATTGAAGGGAAATTAGGTGTTTCCCCCAAAACCCAAAACGCATCGTTTTGGTTAGTGTCTAGGATTAGTGTTGGAGTAAAACGATGTTGTTTTTTGATGGGAGGAGCTATTTACCACGTAGGATCTATGTTGACACTTAACGTATTATGTGTGCATCTCTGTCAAGTTTAATTTAATTGACGATAACTGATGCAAGGACCAACGTGATCAACATTTTGTAATTTCAAGAATTAAATTATCAATTTTTTAAAATTAAAGATGAATGTGATCGATACATATAATTTCAGAGATTAAAGTGAATATTTACTCTAATAATAATAGAATGGTAAGGTAGACAAATAAAAAATGGATTCTAAAAATTGCAGTTGCTCCTTTTTTAAAAAAAAAACTTTATTTTGTTCGGTAAAAACAAAGTTTTCTTTAATATATATAAAATTCAAATATCTATTCATTCCAATTTTTTGCTGGATGGGAGTAAAACAAATACTTTAAGTTATTATTAATTTGTACATTTGGCTTAAAGTAATCGTAAACGTTATTCGTCTAATAAAAATATTTTAATTTTCATCTAACTCACTCATAAATTCATTTTGTATCTTACAAAAAAATTATAATAATATATATCTAATTTGACATATTTTTTATATAAATCTATAAGTATAAATATGATGTGCTTTATTTTAATTGTACGAGAAACATTATCCTAAAAATAATCTTAAAAAAGATGTATTAAAAATACTATAAAATTATATTTTTATCTTTTTTTATACATAATTCACTTCCCAATCCAAAAGTCTCGAATCAGTGCTGTGGATTGCGCCACTACTATGCGTTACACTCCCAATTTGCGGTTTGACCCTCCGGATAGAACCCTCTAAGCAAAACTGGGACCAGAAGTGCGAGGAGTGGCTGCTGCGTCATCCTTCGTTCGCTGCTGGAGCACAAGAAAGGGTGGTGATGGTGACGGGGTCGCAGTCGTCGCTGTGCCGGGTCCCCATGGTCGATGACCTACTTCTGAGGTTCTTCAAGAACAAGGTTGATTGCTCTCACCTCCACAGTTACGATATCTTCTGCAACAACACCCTGCTGCATCTAAAGATGTTTAGTTACTGTTCCAAGTACCTGGTTGTTCGGTTTGCGTCTTTGCGATGATGGCCCACCCAGAGGCCAAGTGGATTTGGTGGGTTCAGTCGGACGCATTGTTCACCGACATGGAGTTTAAGCTCCCACTGGAGCTAGCGTTACAAGGATCACAACCTTGTTGTTCACGGCTGGGCCTACTTAATTCCCAAGATGCAGAGCTAGACTGGCCTTGAACCTCGACGTGTTCCTGATAAAGGGATGGTTGCCTCGGCGTGCAGATTCTTTTGAGAAGTTGGATAAAGTATGCTTCTTCCCTTGATATGGCTGCATAATTACATTGTGACAATGCCATTGGAGAAAGCCTCCAACGGCTCATCTTTCTTTTTTAAATTTGGGTTGACCTTAATTAACAAATAATATTTTAAAACATAACAGATGTTAGTATGTTTGGTTGGGATTATTTTTCTCAAGCAAGAGCTTTTTTTTTTTTACTAAAATATTTTTTATTGTTTATGATACGTTTGGTTAATTTTCCTATGCTTTTACATGAATTCAATGTATTATAATATATTTTTTTTATAAATTTGAAGTTTGAAATTTATGATTTTAAATTATAGATTATTTTAAGATTTTTGAGATATAAATATTATTTTATCTTTAATCAGATAATTGTTTTAATTATTTTATATTTTTTTAAATAATTTAATACATAAAAATAATTTTTTATATTATTTAAACAAAATATATTATTTTAAAATTATTTTTTAATTAATATATTTAAATATAAAATTAATTCTCTTATAATCAATTAATACAATAATTAATTATTAAAATAATTAAAAAATTTAAAATTAAACCAAATACACCCTAAATAGGGTGCAATGTAATATTGGGATAAGAATGGAGTTAATTATAATATTCCCAAATCTCAAAAGAAGTCCTTATTATCTACCTTTTATTTATTTTATACATAATATAATAATTTTATTAAATCTTAAAGTCTATTATTATTAATATGTTTTATCATGAATGTAGATTTTTTAAATAAACTTTAAGATAAGGTCAAATTTGAATGTTTTTATAAAACAAATAAAGTCAAAAAATAATAATAATAAACTCCTTACAAAGTAAAGGATGGGCTAAGGCCCAATATCCTACAAAAGGCCTTCCTGATTTAAGAGAAAAATTAGCTTAACTTAATTAATGGGAATAAGATGATTAGCAAGCTAATCCCGTAAATCCAAAATAGGAATAGATTATAAGATTTTGTCACTTGAAGAGTGATAGGAACAAAATTTTTAAGTAAGTGACATCCTGTCAAAATTTGTGAGATAATGATTAGGATTTTGTGTCTATTTCTTGTAACTTCGCATGAGAGGATCCCTTCCATCTAAAACCGTTTTGTTTGGCTCGAAAATCGGGAAGTAAATGCATGCATATGCTTTATACAAATTGAAACGAGAGATGAACGAAAATCGTTATCCACTGCAACAACCACGAGATCAGTCTTTCATTGTGCTCCCGCCACGTGTCGTCACTGGCAGCAGATAGCCCCTTCTTTTTCTCCTTCCTCCCCCATCACCCATACCTCGAACGCAGCACCCCTTGCTCTTATAGTCTTATTCTTATTTCTTAGTGGTCCCCCGCACTCTCTATATATGTTAAATTATTAATATATATATACGCACACATCGCTTGAATAGTTTGTTGCGTTTGGTTTCTTTAGAGTGAAGCTTAAAGTGGGTTGAACTCGAACTCCAAAATGGACCACAGTGCAGATGCACAACGCACGGACTTGATGACCATAACCCGGTTCGTGCTGAACGAGCAGTCCAAGCACCCGGATTCACGCGGTGATTTCACCATCTTGCTCAGTCACATTGTTCTCGGCTGCAAGTTCGTCTGCTCTGCTGTCAACAAGGTATATATTCATATGAAACTTTGATATATATTAACATTTGATAAATATATGATTATGACCTTTGTTTGATATGAATATTATATATGCAGGCTGGTCTTGCTAAGCTCATTGGACTTGCTGGAGAGACCAATGTTCAGGCAAGTCCTTCAATCATAAATCAATCTTACTATTCTCCTATACATTATTATTATTTTTATTTGGTGTCCATTTTATTTTATTTTTCCATTTGTTTCTTATTTGGATGAAGGGTGAAGAACAGAAGAAACTGGATGTCCTTTCCAATGAAGTTTTTATCAAGGCTTTGATAAGCAGTGGCCGAACAGTAAGTCATTTTGTGTGTGTCTCAAAGAACTGAGAGGTCTATTGGCTTTTAATTTGCTGATGGTATATATGATGTTTTAACAGTGCATCTTGGTGTCTGAAGAAGATGAAGAAGCAACATTCGTGGAGCCTTCTAAGCGTGGAAAGTTGTTCACTCTCTCTGTTGCCTACTAGTGTTAATTTGTTCCCCACACTCAAGCAAGTTTAGCTTTGATTTATTGAGTCTCAACAGTTAATATATATATTCGGTTCTGATGATGCAGGTATTGTGTTGTTTTTGATCCGCTGGATGGTTCCTCTAACATTGATTGTGGTGTTTCCATTGGCACAGTATGATCCCTCCTCAATCTTTCCTGCAATTACTTTTTTTTTTAATAGAGGGATTAATATTCCAGACTAAGTGGATATTGCGGTTGTGAATTGAGTATGTTGTAGATTTTTGGGATTTATGTGGTGAAAGATGACCATGAACCAAACTTACAAGATGTTTTGCAACCTGGGAAAAACATGTTGGCAGCTGGTTATTGTATGTATGGAAGCTCTTGCACGGTATACTAATAAACCCTTACCGGCTTATCCTTTTTTATGGCAGCTGGTTATTGTGTATGTATTTATGTCTATTTTAACCAATGATGTTATTATATTTTCTCTGTATGAATTTTTGTTTTGACTTGTTTTTTTTTTTTTTTTTTTTTTTTTTT
This sequence comes from Ormosia semicastrata, assembly GCA_029884595.1. NCBI lineage: Eukaryota > Viridiplantae > Streptophyta > Magnoliopsida > Fabales > Fabaceae > Ormosia > Ormosia semicastrata. Next base: position 12,580,836 of record JAQQTO010000041.1, read on the forward strand.
GGGATGAATAAACAACCTCAGTTTCTTTTTTTATTTTTTTTATTTTTTTATCTTTTTTTGGGTATTACATCTTAGGACTGAGAACTGAGAAGTCACGACTTTCCTTTGCCTTCATTTTTTAAAATTACAATGCCTAAAATTACTCCATTACAATTTGGGATCTAATGATTTTGCAGTTTGTGTTAAGCACTGGAACTGGTGTTAATGGTTTCACCCTTGACCCATCTCTTGGTGAGTTCATCCTAACTCACCCTGACATTAAGGTATTACTCTGCCCACTTATGAATCACTAATTATAAATTATCCTTCTCTCTGGAAATGCTTGCCTGGCTGCTCAGCTCTTACAAAAGTCATGAACTGCTTAATTTTCAATTTGTTCAAACTGAATCTGATTCAAGTTACTTCTCTTGCCCCTAAAATTTGCCCACAGAGCTGGCTTGGGCAGTGCTGGAAGATCTTAGGTCAAAGTCTTATCAATTTCAAATTAGATGGATGTGGCTTTACTAAGCCATATAAAGTAGCTAAGTTTATTTTGCATCATAGTTAAAATGACTGCTCAACCGCAGCCCTTCTTCTGAAGCAAATGTTTGATTGTATTTATTATTAACTATTTAGATTATTGAATAATTTCTATGTAGGAAGACATAAATATCTTTTTTTCTGAAAAATACTTTCCTGCTTAAAACCTTTGGAATTAGGAATCTAAGGCCACATCCATATTTTCTGCAAAATATCCTTAGATAACCTTGACTTTTTAAAATCACACCAGTATTCGTTGAGCACTTGAGCTCTGTTCTCTGTAATAAATTTTGCGTATTTTTCAATGAGGAGAAAGTTAGTGTATTATTATTAATTCATATAGAGTATAAGGACATGCATGATCTTTATTCACACCATCTGTGGCTTACTTGAGGCATGTGTCTACTGTTTGATGTGTGGTTCTTTGTGCAGATCCCAAAGAAAGGCAAGATTTATTCAGTGAATGAAGGAAATGCCAAGAACTGGGATGGTCCTACTGCCACGTATGTATGAATTCGGTAATGTTATAATGTTTTCAGGCACTATAGTGCAATTTTTGACAATCTTGTAATTTGTTCCTTCCTTCTGTTCAGTTATGTGGAGAGATGCAAGTTTCCAAAAGATGGTTCATCGCCAAAGTCTCTAAGATATATTGGAAGGTATCATGGATTCTCAACCCTTGAGGGAGTCTAATTTACTTACTGCCCTTGTTTTAGTCCTACTCATAGTTGATTCTGTCAATTGCCACCATGAAATTAATTCTTATCTTTTTACATGCCATCCATATTCTGTTGCTTTTTAAGATTTATTTTTTGCCTCTGCTTTATTTATGCGTGAATTGTTAGATGATTGAAGTAACACTGCATTGGTTACTTGCCTTTTATCACCTATGGTTCTATGAGTTGATCTGTGAAATATTTAATATGAACTCTGAGATAATTGCATCTTCCTTCTGCTTGAACTCCTTTTATTTTTAAATTCTTATTTCCTAACAGTTAATCTAAACGGCAACTTTAGCAGCCATACCAGAAGATATTATTTATCAACGAAAAAAACAGGTATAAAGAATAAAAAAGAATCAACTGAAGATTATCCTAAGTAATGGTTAGTTCTATAACAAAGCATGGCATATTATCATTTAGTGAAGAACAGATATTTCATTAAACATTTGTTACCATAGAATTCCTAGTTTTAGCAAAATCATTAATACTCTAGCAGTTAGAGTGCGTAGAGTTCTCTTTTTTTGGTTGAAAATTTTTTCGTTTCATTCAGCTTCTTGATTCTGATAATAATTGTTAATTGAAGCTGAACGGTGTACCCTTTTTACAGGTTGAAATGTTCGAGTCTATATAAGGGATGAATGATATAATAGAAGAATAAAAAGACATGTCATTTAATCCATAGCTGCAATTGTTAAATTGATAATTCAATTCGTTTGTTTACCAAAAAAAAAAAAAGATAATACGAGGCGTTCCGAAGAATCTGATGGATCAATAATTCAATAGTCATATATGCTCAGAACTTTATACCATGTTCTGGAAGCAATCAAATAACTGAGTTCCATAAAGGTTTTTGTGTGTGTGTGTGTGTGTGTGGGTGGGTGGGTGGGTGGGTGCATTCCTTAAAGGTTATTTGAATGAGTTCAATTGACCTTTTCCTTGCATTATCCTCATGAACTACTGCACTTGAATGTGGCCACTGAATGACTGAATCAAATGTTTAGTCGCCTTCTGCAAAAAAGTTCATTTAACGTCTTTTCCCAGTTTATGACATAACTGCACATTAACAGCATGGTAGCTGATGTTCATCGTACATTGCTTTATGGAGGTATCTTTTTGTACCCTGCTGATAAAAAGAGTCCAAATGGAAAACTTCGGTATGTCATGTTCAACCCCTGCATTATTTTTTTGAGGAGCATATCCAAGCTTGATATTCATTTTATGATGTCTGAATTTTTTAAAATTGGTAACTTAATTTAGCTTGTTTTTGTGTAGTGTACTGTATGAGGTGTTCCCAATGTCATTCTTGATGGAACAGGCAGGAGGACAGGCTTTCACTGGCAAGCAACCGGTAATTTACTGAAAATACAACAACAATAAAGCCTTTTTTCTATTAGCTGGAGTTAACTATATAGATTAAACGATGTGACTGTATTTTATCAAAAACAAAATCTTGAGCATTTTTTTTTTTTTGAGAAAAAAACTGCCCCTGGCAGCTTTGGTTTCTTCCTTTCCTTTTAAGAAGTTAGTTCTCTCCATTTGAGTTGGCTCAACTTGTTGAAGGGATCTAGATAATACTCTAAACTTTCCCTTCCACCGGAAGTCCCGCCTTGGGGATTCCAGGTATACCATTGACCCTTGATCGATAGTATTGGAGTAACCTATTCTAATTACCATTTTTTCTCAACAAAAAGAAAAAAAAAAAGGAAGAATAATTAGCTCTCACCCCTACATGTTCTTTAGCAAATGGAGATCACTTTAACTGTGTAATTTTGATTAGATTGTAAGGGCATTCTTTGCCAAAGAACTGATAAATCTTCTATGTTGACAGGCACTTGATTTGGTTCCAAAGAAGTTGCATGAGCGATCTCCCATATTCCTTGGTAGCTATGATGATGTTGAGGAAATCAAAGCTCTTTATGCTGCTGAGGGTCAACAGAAATGAACCAGAAAAGCATCCTTGTGTCTTTCGCTACTTACCAGCACTTGTTATCCAATTGTTAGACTAATATCTTGTCATGTAGATGTTAAGAAAACTTGTTAATGTGCTTATAGAATTTATTGATGGATAAACAAGATTTAGATTCAGTTAACATGTTACTGAAGAAGGATAACTACATACCTTTCCTCTAGTTATCAAAGTTAAATTCCATAGGCACTGAGGAATACTAGTTATTATAGGGATAAAATTACCAAATCTCATTATATTTCAAAATTAACTCAATGGTATTCCTAGCATATTTTTCCTGCGCATTTTACAACTAAAATTTCTTGTGGCACTAATGCCCATGAACCTTAGATTGCATGTTCAGACAATTGTGAACGGCTCCAAATTACCATCCTTATCTCATACAAGGCCGAACACTGTTTTTTGGAACAACGGATAAACACCCAAAGAAAAAGTTGTAATGAGTTGGGCATCCCGCTTATAGCTTGCAATTTCAACACAACTCAAATTTAAGAGTTCCACTATGCTTTGTAATATCAGTTTCCTATATCCTTCAAATCATGGATGGCAGTCTTAGAAACATGGCAAGCTTTAAAGGAATGACACCAAATTTACCTGTCCTCCCACTCTCCCAGCACATACACATCCTATTGTAACCAAAAGTGAAAAAGAAAGAAAGAAATGGCACCAAATCAAGAATCGTTGCTTGCTTATATGGAGCCACTTACATGTAAAGACAGGCTCCACACTGCCACCAAAAGCCTTGTCATGTACATGCCATGATTCTCATGCTCAAGAAAATAGAAAACTGACTGTTTAACAGAAATCACTAGCAAACATGCCAATTAAGGAACTATCTAATCATAAGCAATAAGATAACTATTTAAGAAGTTATACAATTTTATCAATAGTGACTCGTCATTAAAATGATTACACAGTTCATCAGTCCATATCATGCAGTCCTCAGTGGTGGGGAAACCAATATCACCCCATCTCCCCTAACAAACAGGAAAGGAACTGTCCGCCTTGTAGTCTGAAATCAGAAGAAAAACAAAAATCATCCAAGGATATCTTCTTCATAATAAATGTAGCATGCATTAATTGCATTCTGTTAGATAAGAGCAGTTTGATGGTTGATGCAGATTGGAGATTGTAAATATGCATCCAGTATTCCCTAGATATGAACAAAATCCCAAAGGTGTTCCTTTTCTTTTCAGGAGTGCATTACTGTTTGGGTAAGACAAAATTCTCCTTTTGCCAACAGAGAGTCAATCAAGCTAATAGCCCGCTCTAAACACATTTGTTAATATCCAATTTCAGAAATAACAAGACCAATTATGGGGACAAAACACAAGGCCAATTATCTAATATTCTAATTTAAAAAATACCCAGAAGTTGCTAGCTATTAACCATGCATATGTTCATGGATAAGCACTTCATTTGGGCTTAGTTATTTTCAAAAGATGGCCCCACAACCAAACATCATTCAGACAAACTTTCTCCTTTTAAGATACCTTTAACTTATAATCTATAACCATCTCTTCCTAAACATCAGTAGGTATTATTAGGTAATCATGGATGCTGCCCTCAGCAATGCATATTATTTATTAACAGCTGAATAATCAACAATGGTTCAAATTTTCCAGCAATCATTCAACGTTCTACCCTTTTTCTTTTTTGCTGATTACAACTTACCCTCACAATTTCTTCATATGTCTCATCATCGATTTCCACAGTAGTGACGATTTCTTCAACATCACCAAGAATCATATTAAGATGCTGATCATAGGCCTGCAAATTCATGTTGTAACCCAAGCATTAGGGGAAAAAAAATCAAGCCAATGAAATCTTAAAGATAAAAAAAACACCAAAGGCTTCTTTAGAAGAAGAGGAAAAGAGGGAACGGGAAGGAAGCAGATACAAATTTAAAAAAAAAAAAATCTCTCTTTACAAACTTTTATTCAGGCAGCCTATAATATAAACAATGTATATTTTCCATATATTACCATTTTAATAGGAAAGTTTGGGTGGTGTTTGGTTTGTTTTCTGCTTTCATTTTCAATTTATGTGTTTTCACTAATATTTACAAAAATGCCATCTTGTTTTCACTTTCTGTTTTCTTCTTATGTTTTATTTGATGTGAAAAGTTTGAAAACAGGAAACAAAGTAGCATTTTTATAAATATTAGTGAAAATACATCAACTGAAAATGAAACCGAAAAACAAACCAAACACCCTATCGAATAAACAGTATTATCCCTAGTTATTATAGGAAGAATTATTGGCTATAAGGCAAGTAAATCATTGAGTGGAAAGAAATGAAAGTGTTGCCCATGTACAAAGTTTGAATCCTTTAAAAACCAATGTAAGTGGAAGGATATGTTAATGCTAAGCAGATCCAAAATTAATTCTACTAAGAACCTTTTTTCCAATAGAAGTTCTACATAGGACTTCCAAACTCAATGTTTAATAGTAGCTTAAGTACAAAGTTTGGACATGTTTGACCCAGGCAGGTAACTCAGCACTTCTTAATGAAAGAATGTTTGCACTTTGCACAGAAGAAGGAAGAAGCAAGAAAAAGATGTTAATGGTAACTTCAATAAATTTATCATGTGTTAGATTAATTAAAAGCTGAAAATTTGAAAGTTTTAGTCATATAAATAATTAAGTAAATTAAATTAGTTACACATAGCAGTTGACAATGAGTTGCAACTCAGACAAGTGAGTGACTTGTATCAGGGAGATTGAACAATGACAGTTGCAATGTTTCAGACAAGTGAGTAACTTCAATGACATGTGTTGATTAATAAAAGCTGAAAATTTGAAAGGAGTAAATTAAATTAGAAGCTGCTTCAGACAGTTCAGGGAGATATAGAATTTGACATGGTGAAGGAAATTATTTGACTGAAATTATTTAACACATCACAAATGCATGCATCCCTTGTTTTCAAGTTTCATTCTGAAAGTTTTATCTCATCAGTCATCACCCATTTACTGATTTACCATAATAAACTGAAATCAGTAACAGTTCTGCTTCTATCAAACTAACAAGAAAAGGCCAATGGAAATGACTTGAAAGTTGTAAAAATCATTGTGAATTCTAGTTAGCTTCAAATAGGAAAGGAAACCCCTCAGTAAATTAAGTACAAGCTCGTGACAATCTTATAGAAATGCAAGAATAATAAATAAATAAATATGTGCATAAAAAACGCCTCCCCACCCACACACAATGCATCAGATCACAGTCCTTGCTGAAAACTTTAGTCGTAATCCTTAAGTAACCACAATCATTTCGATGTGTTACTCTCAGGTCACCAGTGAAATTTCATTTAGTATAAGACTACTTTGAAACCCCTAAGACTAAGAGTTCATATTACATAATTTTTTTTCCCAATCTTCAAATGGCACAAAACTCTTAGCCTACTAAAAATTACACACATATTACAAAGTTAACCCAAAATAATGATTTCTCATGCCATCTCTGTTGACTTTAAATTTTAGTTCTAAACACAGTCAAATTTTAATTTTAATTCAGCAACAAACAACAATTACTTCCACATACTGGGATTTGGAATCACAAAGATTTAATCCCCACAGGCAAGTAGCAAAACAACCCATTATTCTTACAGATATGATATCACTAAGGCAGGCAGATACAGTCCAGAAAGTAACAAACTTGCCAACTGTAAAGAACAACCCAGATTTCAACTATCTACAAACCAAATTAAAAATATTAAATTTCCCATCATAGAGCACTCAAAACACAATAGAAAACCCTATGCGTTACTGGGTAGTCACAAAAAGAGTGTATAAGTTAAAAGCAACCGAGAATCAGAAAAAATTATGAAGAAGAAGGTACATGAAGCTTGCCGCGAAGCTCTCTGTCAGAACGGAGCTTAACGTAGATACGCTCGTCGAGGCTGAGCCTAATGAGATCCAAAGGCTCCTTCACCGCGCTCTCTTCCTCTGTAGCCATTCTCGGACTCGGTTCACTCACTCGTTAACACTTTTTTTTTAGTTTCTCTTCCTTCAGCCTTCGTTTGCCACTGTTGTCTCTAGTTGAACTGAACTGAACTGAAGAGATATCATATTACTCTTTGGTTGGTCATAGAAACAAAGACCATTATGAAAGGGCCTGTCCCCATTGGCCCATATCATGTCACGCGTTTATCTAATGCTGTGTCAATCCATTAGTTTGGCTAATCCATAAACCTAATGGACCGTGGATTTCGGATCAAATGTTGGGTTTAGCATTACTTTTGTTTTTGTTAAAAAAAACAATAATTTGATTAATTATCAAATACATGTTTTTTTACCAATAAAATTAAGGTTTTCAAATAAGATCTTATATTCTCAATGATAGTATGAAAATTAATTTTTTTAAATGATTTACAAAAATCATGCATGCTTGTCATATGGAGAAGAGAGATACAAAGATGACATATAATGTGAGTAAAATAGGTCTTTTGTAGAGCCTCATATATTGAAGGTTTGAGATTAAAAGAGCATTTAATTGAGTAGAAAGAATAAGATATGGCCTAATGCATTTAACTTATAAAACTTATAGTGCGTCATTAATTAAATATTAAAAGTTAAAAGAGTATTTAATTGTGTAGTGAGATATTAAACGAAAAATATTTTATCCTCCTACTCAATTCTCCTGTTAATCTTTTTTATTACTAAATGAAGAAAGTATTGAATGTTTTTTATGTTCCTAAGATATTAGATGTATTTACTTTTTCATTTAATACTTTTTTCATTTAGTACTAGGAGGGTTATTAGGAAGAATTTGTAGAAGAATATAAAATTACTCATATTAAATTGGTGAATTTTGAACTTAAATTCAAGGGACTTGCTACAAAGCCCAAGGCTTTTTAACCTAACTCAACATGAAAGGTTAAAAAACGAAAGTAGATCCTATTTTAAGAGTGGAGTCAACCAAAACGAGACTCGTTCCATTATTAGTATTGAGTCAACTTCATGTAATCTACAAGAATGAATTAAGAATTTGGGAATAAATATCGAATATAGCACTAATTTTTTTAATATAAAAGTAAATTTGATTAATTATCAATATAATTTTTTTTACATCAACAATAAACTAAAACAAGAGTTTTTGATCCATTTGATGTGGTTTTTGAACAATATCTCATGTTATCAATGATAGCATGAAAATTATTTATATGTTTCAATGCAACATTGAATTTGCACAAATTGTGCCTAGTTGCCACGCGGAAGAGAGAGATTCAAAGATAAATTGTGATGTAGGTAAAATAAATCTTTTGTAGAACCTCATTAATTAAAGGTTGGAGATAGAAAGAGTATTTAATTAAGTAGAGAAAGAGTAAATAGTGGTATAATGCATTCAATTCATGGATTTTATAGAGCCTCGTTAACTAAATATTGGAAGCTGAAAGAGTGTTTAATTGTGAAGAGAGAGACTTAATAATGATCTTTTGCATTTAATTGAAGGTACTTACTACAAAGCTGGATGGTTGAGGCTTTCTAGCCTAAGCTCAACCCAAAATGTTAAAAAAAAAAGAGTGCATCCCACTTTATGGGTGGAGTCAATAAGAGTAGCACCCACTCCATTATTAATATATAGTCAACTTTACTTAACCCAAATGAATGGATCATGAATTTTAGATCAAATGTTGGGTATAGCATCCCACTTCATGGGTGGAGTTAAACAGAGTAGGACTCATTTCATTATTAATATATGGTCAACTTTATGTAACCCAAATGAATGAATCATGAATTTTAGATCAAATGTTGTATATAAATCTTTTTATATAAAAGTAAATTTGGTTAATTATCAATACAAAACATTTTGCGTCAAAAGTAAGAAAAAAAAATTAATTCATTTGAAATTGTAAAAATTGTGTATGGTTGTCATATAGAATAGGGAGGCTAGATGAGTTGTGATGTGGGTAAAACAAGTTATTGTAGAGCTCATTAATCGAAAATTGGAGTTTAAAAGAGCATTTACTTGTGTGGAGATAGTAGAATAAGTAGTGGTCTCATGCGTTTAATTCATAGAATTTATAGAGCATTATTAATTAAATATTAAAAATTGAAAAAAGTATTTGATTGTGTAGAGAGAGACTAAAGTGGTGATCTTTTGCATTTAAAAAATGTTAGTTTTACACTCTTAAAAAGGAGCATATTACTATTTATATCCTTTTTTAAAATTATGATTAAGTGGGAAAAAGTGATAAAAAAAATGTATGATTAATGATATGAAAAAAGATATAAAAAGTGATGTGAGAAAAAAATTGATAGAAAAATCAGAGTTGTTTACATTTATTTCAAGGGAGTTGCTAAAAATTCCTAGACTTTCAAACCCAACTCAACTTGTGAAAGGTTAAAAAAAAAAGAGTGGATCCTACTTTAAGGGTGGAGTCCACCAAATTGAGATCCATTCCATTATTAATATCTGGTCAACTTCAAGTAGCCCATAAGAAAGGATCATGAATTTTAGAATATATTTGGATATAGCATTATTTTTTTAATATAAAAAATAAATTTGGTTAATTATCAGATATGGTTTCAAACAATATCTCATGTTGTCAATGACAGCATGGAAATTATTTATATTTTAATATCAAATTGATAACTCCATGAAATGTAATTATGTGTGCCTTTTATATATGCTATATTAATAGCTTAATCCTTGTTGTTCTGCATATTTAAAAGGTTTTGGATTTATATTTGTCAAATTTCATCTTAATATCTTCCTATATAAATTGGTGTAAATCTTGTATATTATTCAAGTGATTAAGTGGATTTACAACTTTTATTAATTTGGTGATTTCTCTATTGTTGGAAGGATTCCAAGCAAGTGGATTTGTGGAAGACTTGGACCAAAATTGGAAGAGAAAGTCAAGTGTACATATTAGCAAGCGGCGGGAATGCACCACGCCACAACATAAACATGTCTGCACCATGGCGTGAGCTGCTGATATGCACACTTGGCTTTCTCTTCTAACATGTTTATGTCGCGGCAAACAACCTTCCACAGAGAAATCACTAAATTAATAAAAGTTACAAATCCACATAATCACTTGAATAATAGACAAGATTTACACCAATTCATATAGGAATATATCAAGATGAAATTTAACAAATATTAAAGACTCGAGGCTTAATAACAAGGACTAGGCTATCGATAAGGTGTACACGTAATTACCTAAATTGAATCATGCATACCAAAGGGATGGGTTATGATGTGGATAAAAACAAGACTTTTGTAGAGCCTCATTTACTGAAGATTGGATATTAAAAGAGCGTTTAATTATGTAGAGAGAAAATAAACAGTAGTCTCATGCATTTAATTCATGAAATTTATATAGCATCATTAATTAAATATTGGAAGTTAAAGAGTCATCATGTTGGGGGATAATAATTGGTGATTTTTTGCATTTAATTCAAGAGATTTGATAAAGAGCTTGAGACTTTCTAACCCAACTTAACCTTAAAGGTTTAAAAAAAGAAATCGATCTCATTTCATGTGTGGAGTCTAAAAATGGGAACTTAAGGTTGGAGATTATCTTCATGAAACCCATCATGGAGGAGGATTCAAATGGATCAAAGATTGGATATAGCATTAATTTTTTAATATATAAGTAAAATTTCTCTAATTTCTTCAAAATTTTTACATCAAAAGTTGTATCATGAACATGGTTTTTAATCCATGATATATTTTCAACAATATCTCATGTTGTCAATGAGTAGCATTAATTTATTAGGGATAACTTTGGATCCTTTTATGAATATTGTTGATTTTGTACTTTGTTGAGTTGATATACTACTTTGGATTCTCATATGTTTGGTTTAATTTGTTCAATCATATGGTTCTTAATGAACAAAACTAAACATCTATATCAACTCAAAAAGTACAAAATCAATGATGTTTTACATATTTGAAAGGATACAAAGTAATAACTCAACCCAAATACAATTGTATCCCACTTCATGGGTGGAGTCCACCAAAGTGGGACCCATTTCATTATTAATATTTAGTTAATTCATATGTTATGAATGATGGACCATAAAAGTTCGAATGCTAGAATAGTTAAGGGAAAATAAAAGTAGATTCATAATTAATGAATTTGATGCTCAAAAGTAAACAAAAACAAAAGAAAAAGTTTTTAATCCATTTAATATGGTTTTCAAACATTCTCATGTTGTCAATGATAACATGGAAATCATTAATCTATTTTAATGCAGTTAAATTAAAGTTTTAGCCTATACAATTTCTGCTTATTTTTAATTTAATCTTTATTTTGTTCAATTCAATTCTCATACTTACAAATTTTTTCAAAATAGTTCTTACTAACAAGTTCTCTTATAACACTATTAATTTAATCTTTACCATTTTTCAGAAAAAAGAAGCATCTAAAAGAGTACTTTTGAGCAAAGGAGCACCAACTTAGAAGAAATAAGCACTTATTATAATGAAATAATACTGACATTTTATGGGAAAAAAGGTCATCTAAAGGAGTACCTGTTAGACAAAAAAAACACTTGATGGGTTAGCTAAATGTAGGTGTTATAACAAAAACTAACGACGTGTACCATTTTTAAACGTTTGTAAGTGTATGAACTAATTTGGAAAGGAAAAAAACTATAAGGGCTAAATTGAAAATGAATTAAAAATACAGAGACCAAAATTTCAATTTAACCTTTTAACGCCATAGAATTTGTGCAAATTGTGCATGGTTGCCACATAGAAGAGGAAGGCTAAATGAGATGTGATGTGAGTAAAACAAGCCATTTGTAAATCCTCACTAATCAAAAGTTAGAGATTACAAGAACATTTTATTTTGTAGAGATAGAATAAATAGTGGTCTTATGCACTTAATTTATGGAATTTATAAAAGCCTAATTAATTAAAGGGAAAACTTAAAAAAAAACTCTTATACTATATGCAATGTGCACTTTGGTTATGTTTCTTTAAAAATGTACAAAATAGACTCGTTACTTTGTGAATTGTGCACTATGCTACAAAATGGTAACAAGCGTTTGTTTTTGGATGAAAATGCGCACATGCAAGTCTCAATTTTTTAGTGCCAAACGTGATCTTCTTCTTCCTCCTACCAAAGAAATCACCGGAAGTTTGAGCAACATTGAGCAAAGTTACGAGAAAAATCCACTTAATCATTTGAATAATATACAAGATTTACACCAATTCATATAGGAAGATATTAAGATAGAATTTGACAAATATAAGCTCAAAACTTTTTAAATATGCGGCAGAACAAGAACAAAATAATATGGACTAAGCATGGTGATTTGCAAGTGACTCGAGAGGGGAGAATCTGTCATGAGTAATATAGCACAAATAAAGGGCACACATAATTACATTTCATAGAGTTATCACAAATTGAGTTTGCATAAATCATGCATGGTTGCCACAAAGGGATGAGTTATGATGTGGATAAAAACAAACTTTTGTAGAGCTTCATTTACTGAAGATTGGATATTGAAAGAGCGTTTAATTATGTAGAGAAAATAAACAGTGGTCTCATGCATTTAATTCATGAAATTTATATAGCATCACTAATTAAATATTGGAAGTTAAAGAGTGATAATGTTGGGGGAGAATAATTGGATCAAAAGTTGGATATAGCATTAATTTTTTAATATATAAGTAAAATTTCTTAATTATCAATACAAAACTTTTTACATCAAAGTAAACCAAAATAAGAGTTTTTAATCCATTTGACGGCGTTTTCAAACAAAATCTCATGTTGTCAATGATAGCATGGAATTTTTTTTTTGGGTAATAAAACTATTATCTTTTTTTAAGCAACATTGAATTTGTGCAAATTGTGCATGATTTTCACGTGGAAGAGAAAGGCTCAAAAGATAAGTTGTGATGTAGGTAAAACAAGTCTTTTTCTGTATAGCCTCATTAATCGAAGATTGGGGATTGAAAGAGCATTTAATTGTGTAAAGGGAGAATAAGTATTGGTCTTATGCATTTAATTCATGAAATTTATAAAGCCTAATTAAATAAATATTAAAAGTTAAAAGAGTATTTGAGAGAGACTAAGTGGTAATCTTTTACATTTATTTGAAGGGGCTTACTACAAAGGTTAAAGAAGTTAATCTTATGTTTAGATTATTTATTTTTATTTCATGTTATGAATCATGAATTTTGGATCAGATGTTGGATATAGAATCAATTTTCTTTGATAAAAAAGTAAATGTGGTTCATTATAAATACAAAATTTTTACATTAAAAAATTTAAAAGGAAGTTTTTAACCAATTTGATGTGGTTTACAAGCAATGACTCATGTTGTCAATGATAACATGGAGATTATTTATCTTCTTTAATGCCACATTGAATTTGCGCAAATCATGCATGGTTGCCACGTGGCAAAGAGAGACAAAGACTCAATTTTGGATCAAAAACAAAAGTTAAATATTTTAAGAATAAATAGAAGAATGAGATGAGATGAAATGAGATGATGGAATTTGAAATAAAAATATTATTCCATGTGTTTAGATATTTTATATATTTTAAAATTTTCAAATGGAAAAAAGTTATTTTTATTTTTTCTAAATTATTTTTTTTCACTAATTTTTTCATTATAGTAAAATCTTAATTATCATAATAAATATATCTCATGTCCCTAAATTAAGAGAAGAAAATTAATAATTTTTTGTGAGATGGGATGGGATTTCAGCATAACTCAACCCAAATAGTTTTAAAAAGGTATTGTATACCATTACAGTCTGTAGAGTTTCATTAATTGAAGAATTGGAGAATGAAATTGCATTTAATTGTGTCTATAGAGAATAAGTAGTGTTATTATGCATTTAATTTGGGGGAGGCTAAGTGGTGAATCTTTTCCATTTAATAGGAGGGACTTGCCAAAGAGTCTAGGATTTCTAGCCTAACTCAACTAAAAAATTTAATAAAATGAGAAGATAAATGTTTTATCTTTTTATTCAATTTTTTATTAATTCTTCTTAATTATTAAATAAAAAATATTAAATATTTTTTATATTTTTAAAACATTAGATATATTTATTTTTTTATTTAATATTAAAAAAATTTTATTTAATATTAAAAAAAAATTATTCAAACGAGAAAAAAACATGGATTATAAAAAAATATGACATTACTCAAACGAGAATAAATGTCATTTCATGGATAGCCTACAGTGGAACTCACTTAAAAATGTAAATTTGGTTCATTACTAATACAAATCTTTTTACATCAAAAGTAAACTAATAAAAAGAGTTTTTAATCCATTTGATGTAATTTTCAAACAATATCTCATATTGTCAATAATAGCATGAAAATTATTTATCTTTTTTAAAGCCACATTAAATTTGCACAAATCGTGCATGGTTGCCATGTGGGAGAGAGAGAGACTTTGAGATGAGGTGTGATGTGCATAAATCAAGTAATTTGTAGAGCCTAAATAATTAAAATTAGAGGTTGAAAAGAGAATTTAATTGTATACAGAGAAAATCAATAATGGCCTCATAGGCTCTTTCATTTAATTAAGGGAATTTATAAAACCTCATTAATTACAAATTGGGGGTTCAAAGAGTATTTGATTATCTAGGGAGACTAATTGATAATCTTCTACATTTAATTCAAAAGACTTACTACAGAGCCTTAGGCTTTCTAACCCAACTCAAACCAAAAGGTAAAAAATAGGGAGTGAATTCCACATTGAACTAGAGCAAATCGTGCATGATTGCCATGTGGGAACAAATCAGGTAATTGGAGAACCTAAGTAATTGAAAGTTAGAGATTGAAAAAAGCATTTAATTCATAGAATCTATGGAGCCTGATTAATTAAAGATTATAAGTCAAAAGAATGTTTCATTGTTTAGAGAGATCAAGTGGTGATCTTCGATACTTGATTCAAGAGACTGCTATTGAAGCTTTCTCGCCCAACTCAGATTGAAGGGTTAAAAAAACAAAGAGTGAATCCTATTCTATAGGTGTTGTCCAGTAGAGTAAGGACCCACTCCATTGTTAGCATCAACATCAAAACATAAAATTCTAAATGCATACTTTATTTTTATTGTATCACCTTATCAGCCTCTCATATCCTGGGGAATTTGTTGGCTGAATTGGGTGAGAATTGCTTATGAGGGTGTCAAAACGGCCAGCCCGAGGCTGAACTGAGTTAGGATAGGATTGAACGTCCACACAACAACACATCAAAACATAATACTTCCACCACAGATCAACTACGCAAAGTTTAGTAACAAGTTAAAATGTATGTGACAATGCTTTGTCACGTCAATAATAGAGTTTTGCAACGACTCCAATTCATCATAAATCTTAAGAAGCACAAATTCGGACAGGAGACATGACAAACACAAATCGTTAAATTATAACTATATTGTGTTAAATTTAAAAAAAAAATTATAAAGATATGGAAGACTTAGCGATTTTACGATTAATATATATATATATATATAAAATTATAAAATTTAAAAAAAAATTATTCAATAATTATTAATATAATTTTTATAAACTTAAAGTAATTTGATCAATATCTATATATATATATTACAAAATTTATTTTTATAATTCATTAATATCATTTTAGTAAGTCTTGAAAATTTATAATAAAATATGTCATATGTGTCAATATTTACTATTTAGTAATTTCTAAAAAATATGGAGATATTTTTTGATAAAAATCTCCTAAATTAATTTCTTCTAATAATTAATTATACCATATAAGACATGCGTGCGCATCCAAAAAAATTAACTAGAGGGAATTGTGGTGTGAGATAAGTTTCAGTGACAACGAAGTGAACAGATTGATATCAACAGAGATAGAAAGAGCAGATAAAAATAGTAGTATGTGAAAAGATAAAACTTAAAATACTAATATGAAAAAATAATAACTTAAAACGTCAGTTATGTAATTAGATTTGAGTAGGTTACGAACTTACTAATTAGATGTTAGTCATGAAAACTAATTTTTTTAAAAATATTAACTAAACATATACAAGTCGTGTCCTAAACGTATCTAATTATATCTAAAATGTGTCTAAACAAAAAAAAAAATTAATACTCTTAATCAAACACATTTAAACACATAAGATACGTATGTCATACACGTACCTCCATATGTTAACCTCCATATGTTTAACATACAAACATACCTCAAAAATAACATGTCAATGCTCCATAACATGTTCATAACTTAAATTTTATATTATCTACATATTCATGATAGACATGTTACATATCTAATCCATCATCAAATTCAAATAAATATAAGCCAATGATAACGTGCCATATTAGAACACAACGGCGATGTTGTTGTTGTTAATGTGCCACATGCCTCAGCGCAAACTTGCCCCCAGTTTTTTACTAGTGTTTAAGGTTGAAACCACCATGGCCATAAAAAAATACCTAAAGATTAAAGTACTACCGGTAGGTAACTGATTTTGTTCATAAATTTGAAAGTATGAAAAGATGTCCACTATGAATCATTATCAAATGAATCTATAATAGAAATAAAATAAAATAAAAAGAGTTAAATTACTGAATCCATGGTAAACAACTAAATAATTACTCATCAAAATTCGATACACCCACTACAAGCCTCAACAAAACATAATTTAACCAAGTACTCTAAAATATTTAAGATTTTGTAAGTCCAATTCCTCAACCATAAGCTTCCATGCTTTACAAGGCGAGTGTATCTCCCTCATCATAATGGACTGCTTCCATGGCACCATTCACATCAGAATGATACTTTCTTTACATCACTGTGAGCATGAGAACTGCACATGGAATTAATAAACAGGTAAAAGCCACCCAGTTCCACTTAAAATTTGTGGGCGTGCAGAGGAAAGCGTCAATACAACATATTATCCATGCTGCCCTCAACCATCTTCTCCAAGTCTTCCTGGGACAATAGGGTTTTCCTACCAGTGCCACCAGTCTTATCATACGGTTGGGCCATTTTCCTGAGGAACTGCATCCAACAGATATGAAAATTGTCAATATGCAATCATACTATCAGATATTCATATCGCTAACATGCAACTCTAATTATGAATAATGCCAAGATATACAAAGCACGACATGAACTTACCATTTTTGTAACCTTGTTCCAACATCAACTAGTTTGTACATGTGCATACATGTGTGCATACAGACACACACACACACACACACACACACACACATATATATACACACATATACTGTGTTCTAGTGAAACTCTGAATTTTAGGTTTTTACAATATCATTCAATCAAGTGCACTGGAAAACTCCTCTCACCTCGATACACCTCTTATATATATATATATATATATATATATACTAGACTGCTGGAAAAAGACTGCTAATTCTAGGGTTTAATTGCTACTTCCAAACTCCTATTCTTGCCAATTTAGGACAATACACTTCTTTGGGGAAAACAGCACTATAATCAATCTGTTGGGAAATAACCAACAGAAAAAGAGGATAAGAAGAACTAGACATAAACCAAAAACAAGATGGCCTACATAGCATCCACAAGATTCAAGTATAATGTAGTATATGCAAGTGACTATACAAACTTCAAACTAAAGTTATGAGGACAGACCTCACGTGCTATATGCAAAGCCATGTCTGTGCTCAAGTTCAGGTGGGCATCACGTAAATGAGAAAGTATCCAACCAGGCAATTTGGAACGTTTGTCATGACGACTATACCTGCAGACAGTTATAACCAACAATGTATTTACTTCCAAAACTCTGTCGAAGAGAAAAATAAAGCAGAAGCCAAAACCATCAATGATGCAGACATCACAAGTAGGTATGCTCAGTACATCTTAGAGATTCACTTCATAGTGGGTATGTGCACCCAAAAAAAAAAAGATCTACTGGCATTGTACTCGAGCATCAGTGAAATAGGTGAGGCTACTATATTTGTGCAAATTTTCAAAGATTAAATTGGTTATTTCATATAATGTATAGAATCTGTAGCTATAATTATTGATAGTTATAGTAACATCTCCCTAATTTTTGTTGATTACACCTTCTGTTGATTATATTGGGTTTAGAATTGAACTTGCCACGGCCCTGAATAAAAATATTTCTTCATTTGCTTAAAAAACTGGATTCTAAAGCTTGTCAAGATTTTTTTCATTTCTCATTCATTATTAGAGATGGGCTGTAACTTCCAATCCATTTTGGACAAATTCCAAGAGTTACAAAGAGAGACTTCATTGTGCTTTGTCCCTTTTAAATCAAAAGTAGAAACTCGTAAACTTTCAGAGACTCAATGACACTCAAGTAATTCCTGAACTTCAATGTAGAAATACCTGCAGGAACCCTCCCATTTTCCCAAGATGAACTCCTGTGTTCAAGGAAGAAAAGGATGTAAGGATACTAACCTTTTGTCTGCAAAAATCATCATCCCATAATCAGCCTTTGAACGGATTACACGGCCCACACACTGAGCAGCTTGTCTCTGCTTAAGCAAAAATGATGTTACCTAGGATTCTAGTTTCACTAAGTTCAGATGATCAAATAATCAGCAGTAATTTTGAATCACAGAGAGAGAGAGAGAGTCTTACCAAGGCATCGAAAGTCAGAAAATCTCCTTCCTTAATTTGAAAAGTATCCCGTAGATATTCCAGGCGTGCAAGCAAAATCCTGAAAATTTAGTACTCTAATAAGTTCTGCAACTAGCAATTTAACCTCCATAATTTTGAAAAAAAGAAGAAAAAGAAAGAGAAACCCAATAGTTCTAAACCCTCATTTAGAAATTTAATCAAATGGGACTCACTTGCTCAATGTATATTGAAAAGGAACGCCAAACATGATTACTAGTCTGCCATAATGTCGATCAAAATCTATACCTTCAGCAACCTTTCCCCTGCAAACAAGTACACATATTCTTAAGCTCTGATGAACTAGATAGATAGGTAAAGTAGTAAACAATTACAGCACCTGGTAGCCCAATTAGTAAATGAGAGGAAAGAAATTATCTCTTTTATAAACAACAACATTACAATGATAATCTGCCTTAAGCCAGGAGGAGTTGCACGTGCTATTCTAATATCTAAAATCTGAACAATCTGATTGTTTTTATATGTGCATCAAGCAAGGGAACAGGTACGTATATGAGCATGGACATACACAAGCAAAAAGCTATTGATACATCAAAATTCAAATCTCAAGATACTATTTTAATGAACAAGTCAAGAAAAAGGAGCTTGAAAGAGAGATAAGGAATCAATTATCTCAATCACAGAACAGATGAAAGAGGTTCAGTTTAAAACCTTAGCAACACTGCAGGAAATCCTGTAAATGTTTGGCTTTGATATACAACAATTGACGTACAGCCACACAAAGATAAACCCTCTAATGATCTACTCCACTTCTCTTATCAGATTACGAGGTAGGAGGCAGAAATTGAGTTAACAACATCATCAAAACATTTGACAACAGAATATCCTATGCCTACAATGTCCTATAGGTCAGCTGGGGCTATATTTGCCATTCAATATATTAGCATAAGAAGTACCTATTTCCCTTTTATTTAAACAGAGAGTGTAATTTGATTAATCTAATCAAGTGTTGCAAAGTTTGAACACCCAGGGAATATGTTTCTGATATCTTACCTAGCAACAGAAAAAAAGATAGCACCTCTTCCACAATCACAAGCCTTGCGGTAATTGTCAAGAGCCAATGTGGTTTCTACTACATCCTGAGTCTCAATAAAGACAAGCTTATGCTGCATTATCTCCTGCCAAAGAGAAGCTTTTAGCACCACCAAATAATAAAACAGACATTACTAGTAAAAGGACTGTGAAAATCAAAGAATTTAACTAGTATACTCACCTTCAGAATTCCATTTTCATTCCAGCTATTGACTATCCCATCCATATATGAGTAACTGACAAAGAAACATACAATACCATCTGGAACAACTGAAGCCATCTCCAATAAGAGCCTTCCATAATTCCTTACTACACCCAGATCACTTCTCATATCAAATTTGGTACTGACTGGGAGCTGATCACTGAAACAACAAACCTATTAAACATTAAAAAGAAAACAAAAAGGGGGAAGCGAAAGAGGCCTTTTTAAGGAAATCAGAGATTGAAAATGTATTAAGAAGATCTTCTTTGAAATATGGAAGAGCAAATAATGGGAATACCTGCCACGGGTAAGAACCATAGGGCATATGCAATCTCTTGTTAAGGACATTGTAAAACTTCGACTGACAACAGGGTTGAAATTCAGAAGACGAGGGTACAGATCTATAGGGCTGAGTGTGCCAGATGTAATCACAACTGACTGAAATCGCTCAAAAACTGGCTTTATGGCAAGAGAAGCATCATGGCAACAAAGCTGAAATGTCATTGATGAAGAAAAATAAGAATAATTGATACATATAAGAATTAAATAAATCTCACATAACATAGAACTAATTTTAAGAAGGTTAAAACAGTAATAGAGCAAATGCATATCAGAAAAGCAATGCTAACCTGCAATACAGGATCAGGAATGTGTGGCATTCTCTCATCAAAAGGTTCAATTATAATGGAAAAACCACGAGCATATGTGCCCACAAGTGTAGCAAAATCACATATAGTTTGGATATGTAGGAACTCATCAGTATCTGTAATTTCCAATGTCATCATCAATGAATGCAGTCGGTCGTAACAGAACTTCAGTGTTTTTTGGTCAATTCCAGCATGGTTAAGAATAGAGGTAACAAAGCCTACAGGGCCTTCCTTCTCCACATTCTCTGTTTCCAAGCGCCCTTCAAGATATTGAACTAATCTACGTAAAACGTGAATAAAATGCTCAGCCCGGCGAATATTTCCAGGTACAGCCTCCTTTAGTATATCATCAGGCAAGGCTGGATTTGCGAGCCAGGCATCCGTAGCTATGTAAAGAAAAGAAGTTTTAGTTAGTGATGGCTGGGGCAGGGTAACATCAAGACATTAATAACAAGCTGACACACTACACACCAGACAGGTCTCCTCTTAGTGCCAAACCCTCGACAAGCCTGTTGTATTCAGCACGGAGTCTACCTGCATCAGTGGCCTTGAACCTTCCTAACAGTTCAAATGGTTACAAGAATCTGAATCAAATTTCAGCTATGGGAACAAATGGAAACTAAAACAATAATAACACAACATTGCAAAGGAAAGGCACTGGAATTTCAAGTGCCCCAAGGCAAAATTTGACCCTTTAAAATTCTTCAATTTTATGAATAAACTAAATAATGTAGGAGCAGGAAATTAATTTGCATATTGTAAAGAAGCTGCTACATTCAACAGAACCCCTAATACTTTTTGTTTTATTTTGCATCCTTCTTCCCTATTGAAGTTGTCATTGTCATAGTGAAATTGGAGCTACATAGCATGGGAGGAGAAAGATAGAAACAGTACATACTTGTCAATTTCCTGATGCATCCTATTGAGATTTCTTCTAGCACCTTCAATAGTCTGCCTCCTCACACTCACACTAAGTGCTTCAATACATACATTATCAATATTATGAGCCTCGTCAAATACAACAACAGACTCTTTCTGCATTTCCTTAGATATTATACCGGCCACCTTCGGATCAAGCAAATACTGATAGCTATACACCACCACATTAGCAAACTGCACCATATGCCGTGCCAAAAAGTAAGGACACCAACCCTTCTCCTTCCCAAATGCTCTCAAATCCTACAATCACAGACACATCCAGATTCAAACATTTTAGAAATTCTGGTAATTTTCAAAAAGCACTACCACGCAGAACATCAGAAAATGAACAAAATCAAAATTTTCAGTCAAACATGCTTAGAATTCGAACATTTTAAAATCAGGAAGCATCCTAAACTGATCAAAATTGAAATTTTCAGACAACCACGCTTTTATAATTCAAACATTTTAGAATCAGGGAACATCCTAAACTGATCAAAATAGAAACTTTTCAGACAACCACACTTAGAATCCGAATATTTCAAAATCAGGGAACATCCTAAACTGATCAAAATCGAATTTATCAGACGACCACACTTAAAATTGCAAATTTTCAGAATCGGGAACAACCAAAACTGATCAAAATTCAGTTTTTCAGTCAAACACGCCTAAAATTTCAAACATTTCAGAATAGAGAACATCCAAACCGATCAAAATCAAACATCTCAGTCAACCACACTTAAATTCCCGACATCTCAGAATCCAGCAACATCTTCAACCGATCAAAATCAAATTTTTCATCCACCCACACTTAACATTTCGAACATTTCCAAATCGAAAAACACCACAAACCGATCAGCTAAAAAAAGAAAAAAAATCAAATCTTTCAACTCCCAAAAAAATCAAATCAAACCTGCAACGTATAAACCCCAGGCGGCAAAACCGCAGCGGACCCCGCCCGCTCGTACTGCTCGAAGAACTCGCAAGTGGGCATGGAGGGGTTCTCGGCAGCAAGCGCCCTGACCCAAGAAGCAGTCAATTTACGGCAACCGGCATCGACCGAGTCGCGATTCTCGGCGGTGAGAACCCTCGCATTAACGCAGAGGTTCTTCCGGGACGACAACCCGAGGGCGAGGATCTTGGCGGCGGGGCCGAGGTGGCGGAGCTGGTAATCGTGGAGGAGCCTGAGTTCGGCGAGGGTTTTTTCCATCTCGTGAACGGTGCGGGTGCAGTAGAGGAGCTTGAGAGGGGAATTGGGTTTGGAGAGGACGTAGCTGGTGATGAGCGAGAGAAGGGCGATGGTCTTTCCTGTGCCAGTTGGCATCTCGAGGAGGCAGTGTCCTTTGGCGTCGAGGGCGCGCTTCAGGTCAAGCATGTAGGCGTATTGCTCTGGGTATATGTTGTCGTAGGGGAAGTACACTGTTATGTCCTCTATTTGGAACTTCATTGTTGATGATGAAATCAATGAATCAATGAGTGGTGTGTGAACAAGTAGAGCTGTATAGAGAGGAACAGAGAGAGCAGGGGTATTTGTTTGTTTTAGGGTTCATCAAGTTCTTTCTCCCCCACTTCTAAACCAGTACTCACTCACCTTCCATTGAAGAGTGTTAATAATCAATAATATTCAATAATATAGTATAAAGTTTTAGTATTACGACATTTGCTCGTAAGTTTTTCTTTTTTTGTGAGGTTTAATATAGGTGACAAAAAAATTGTAAAATAAATAAATAAATAAGTAGATGAACAAAATAATATTTTTATTTTTTAAATAAAACTTGACTTCAATCTTATTAAAGAGAGTCCTCTAATTTTTATCTAATTTATTGTTATGTATTTATTATTTATCTAATTTATTATTATGTATTATTTTTAATCTTATTTAATTAAATTAAAATAATAAAAAATATGATAAATGGATGGTTAAAAATTAAAATAATATAAATAAATAATTTATTAGAAATATTAACTAAGACATGTAAATATATTGAATTTAAGAATCCATCATAAATTAATAATTCGATGTAAATAATTTATAACTAATATTTTTAAGATACAACAGTTATATTTTATTAAATTTATACTTGAAATAATAAAAATATAAAAACAACTCATAAAATTACTCATGAAGAATAAATTAAAAATAAAATAAATATTATGTAAAATATGAAAGAGCTTTTAATGTGTTTCATAAAAAAACTAAGTGTTGATATTTATAGAAATGGTATTGGATTGCCCGCTCCTTCCTTATCAAATTGCAACATTAAACACCAAAAAGGATAAAAACAGGTAGAGATGGTAAAATTATCTGTATCTGTGGAGATCTGCGGGGACTATCCGCGATCGGATGGGGGATGGGTACCGGTTTAATAAATGGATGCGGGGTGGGGACTATAGTACCGTCCGATAGTGAAGGTACTCACAAACCCTCATTAAGATATTTTTTATCTAATATGTATCATATATTATTTTTCTTTTTTCTTTTTTACTTTGAGATGAGATGAAAATACATATCTTTTTATTATTTTGAAATGATTTTTTTATTGAATGAGTCCATAATGATAAAACTTGTTAAAAAAATATATACTATTTATGTAATAATTATTTATGTAAATTGATTATTACAAAATATAATTGAATTTAATTTGTTATTTATAATATTCTTTTAATTTTTTAATAATCTTAGATTGTTGAATAAAGTTATAGATATGGTGTTAAAATTTATTTTCTTTATATTTTTTATAATTTTTAAGATTTATTTTAAATTAAGATTGATGATATCCGGATACCTCCGCTTACCCGTGGAGATTATAAATACTTTGAAAGAAGAAACAATTCGCCCTTTATACCCCCCCGCCGTCCGCCCGTATTGTCATCCCTAGAAACGAGTGAACGAAGTTAACCACAAAAGTGACATTGAGAAAGATATGCACTGTAACAACATTTGGAAAAAGGTTAGCAATGTGTACCAAGTTTTTGGGAAAATAGCTTTAAGAAATTAAGAAAAAGATTAGCATATATTTTTTAAGAGTATATATATATAATTGATATTTTTAAAAATAATGTTAAATTTAATAAGAAAAAATAAGAAAAAGATAAATATAATAAATAATATTAAAAAATATAAATATATATTATTAATGATAAAAATATCACAACGAAAAAATTAACATGCAGCAACTGCAGCACCAATCAAGGACTAGGCAGTGCTCAACATGCAAATGATGAGATTGGATAATATTCAACGTGTAGTAAATAGATAGGAATAGCTAATATATCAAACGATTAAAAGGTGTGATTGGATATCAATATCCAACATACAAATAGTTGGTAGAGAAAAATATGGTCAAACCAAACATTGACTTTGAAACATATTATTTTATGATAATAAAAATACAATAATCTCACATATATTTTAAAGTTAAGAAAGGAAGTTTATGTGAGTTTAAGAATATAATGTATAAGTATTAGTGTATATTGGACTATGAATTAGTACATAGAGTAAATAAGATATGAGTCACAAAAATATTAGTGAGATTAGTACTTCTATGAACCTCACTCTACTAATAAATCAGTGATCTTATCATTCACACTAACTTCTCATCCAAAATTATTCAACGTAATTTTGCGCTAATAGGTCATGGGCGTGCCTAGTAGTTCATGAGTACTCTAGAGATATGCCACCATCTCATAGGAGCAGTCTTACTCCATACTCATATAGGTGATTTCATCAAGTGTATATTGCATTTAACACACCATCTATAAGGGATATGAAATTCATTAAAAGCTTTCAGCTTATCCTTTTATTTGATGAAGTCTAGCACTGTGAGTTTTCTGCAGAATTCTGCAAAAAATCAGTGGGCGTTGCGGCGTGAAGAGCTCACGCTGAGGCGTAAGACTAGTTTGGCTTCGAGTGTCGTGGCATGAAGAGGCTGTGTCGCGACGTAAGATGTATCACCTTGGCACCTAAGAGTAAGGCATCGCGACGTGAAAAGGGAGTGTCGCAACGTGATGGTCTGAAACTCACCAAGATGTTAATTTTGATGAATTGAGTTCCCTAGTTGTTACAATCCTTTGTTTATGCCTTTTAAAGAGTGTTGAGGCACTAGAGAGAGTATTTCTTAGAGAGAAAGACCTAATGGCGTACAAGGGAAGATAAACGAAAAGTTGTGCAATTCATTAAATATGGATAGTCATAGATTAAAGTTCAGCTTATGAGTGACAAAATGTTGCTTAGTTATCACTTGGGAAGTGATAAGAAAGTGAGAAACAAGTGTATATGCTAGATGGCAAAAGTTGAGTGCCATAGACCCTAGCTGGTAAGGGTGAATGTCATAGTGCGTGAAAGCTCTTAAAGAGTGAAATATAGTTAGTAATGCGAAGTTAGAAAGTGTACTAAGTCTAGTTGGCATTGGATAAGTGTCGTAGTGCATGAACTGCTCTCATAGAGAAGAGGTAGTCTTAGTAGTACAATATGAAGTTAGTATGGAGTTATGTGATAGTTATGTTAGAGTTAGGACATAACTCTGCATTTTCACATACTTCACTTTGCATATACTCACTATTCCTAGAGTTCAGAGAATGGAGGCATCCACTCAGTTTTCGGTGGCGATATCCACCTAATTAAGGTAGACTACTTGGTAGGCTACGGGGTAGGAGGTCATATGTTACGGTAACAGACTTCATTCCTACTAGGTAGTCTATAAGAGGTCACACGTTATCATGGTAGAATTCTTCTACACCTAGGGAGAATAGTTAAGTATCATGATACTACACCTACACTGCATACACTTTTCTTTGAGCATACATCATTTCATCACTACATTATTTATTATTTTTTTAGATTGGTTTTTGTGTTTGGTTTGTGTATGTTTTGTTATTACTTTGTGCCTTTGGTGAGAACTGTATAAGTGATTGTCTAGTAGATGATTCTAAATGATTGTATGGGCAGTTGTTTGTTATCATCGTGGTTTCGGTTAACAAATCAAAAGTATAGATTGCTTAGGAACGTTACATAGAGAGAGATGAAGTTTTGTAATGGTTCTTATGCAATGAGTTTTTAGTATGTTTATCAGTTTAAGATGAGTTTATTCATTTCGAATGTTTAGACGGCTAGTTTTGGTATAGTTATATTGAGAAAAGTGATTTCTCACCCTATTTGTTGCCATGTAAATCTAGGTGGGAGTTCATCCAAAGGCAAGAAAAAAAAGTATGAATACTACGATAATTTTTATGCTTAGTAGTTTAAAGCTTGTATTTATTTACGTGCTTTTAGTTTGTATAAAGTTTATATACACAACGAGCCCTTTTGTGGCAATATATATGTATATAACTTTTAGTTTTCCGCAAGGCTCTCCATTATTATTTGCTTAAATGATATGGATTGGTAATATATTAAGTTAGAAATAGCATAAATAATACTGTTTATCTTAGAGTATGCTTGATATACTAAGTTACCGTTATTAGGGTGTTACATTATGGTGTCAGAGCATTTCATCCTGTTGATCCAGGGTAAGAATTGACTAGGCTTAGACACATTTAGTATTTTTCAGCTAGTGTTATGCATTTCTTGTCTCATATGTTAGATGTGATGTTAGAATTGCATGAGTTGCCTTAGGTTGGTTTGCTATCAGCTACTATTACACAATTACATGATGTTGACACTGCAGCTCAATATTTATTATTTCTGTGTATACAGGAAACAATGACACCTCCTAAGCAAACTCGGAAGAATAGAAGCTCATTTGGTGAGAGCCCTACTTTGGCAGAAGCATCAATGGCAATGGTAACAACTATGAAGGAGCAAGTTGCTGTTGTTAGTAGGATTTTTGAGAGGATTGAAGCTGATTCATCTCAACAGCTAGTTTCTCCAGTGGCAGCTCAGGAGCAGTTAAGTGAAAGGGAGAACGAAGCGGGAAGTTCTCTAAAAAAGAAAAGGACAAGTGTTAAAGTTAGTGAGAGTGTTTCTTGGTCTCAGTTTCTACCCATTAAGGGAAAGCAAGTTCAAGTGGGAGAGTGGAACCAAAAGTGTACGAAGTACGGAAGCAAGCATGGTAATCAGAAGTTCACCATGGGAGAAAAAAGAAAATCAGAACAGATAGAGTTAAAGAAAGGTTAGTGCTCTAAGTGTGGAAGGCAGCATAGTGATAGACTTTGCCTAGCAAGGCAATCTGTATGCTACAAGTGTGGACAGCAAGGGCACTATGCTAAGGGATGTCCACAAAAGAAAGAGGTGCAGTTAGATACTAAGTCTACAGCTCCGGGTAGAGTTTGAGGCAATGTGACCTACGGGTTCAGGAGAAGGTAAGTGTATGATTTTGTTTCTTTAAAGTTTGGTTGAGCTTGTTTTAAATGTGAGTTGCATGTGACTTCTTGCATGATGTAAACCAAATTTTGAGGACAATTTTTAAAATGGAGGAGATAATGTAACATCCCGAAAAAATCATGTTAGGCTTGTATAAGGTTACATAGGTAGTCCAATACTTGTTTAACATGTTAGTAAAGTTTCATAACAAACTAAGTTAGAATAAGCACATTGTTGCAACTCAGAATATGGTAAATGACCTAAAAGGACTCTGAAAATAGCATAAACTGCTATATGAAAAGGAAATAAGTGTGAATAACTTGTTTCTAGGTTACAAATGAGTTAAGTAAATGTG
This sequence comes from Ormosia semicastrata, assembly GCA_029884595.1. NCBI lineage: Eukaryota > Viridiplantae > Streptophyta > Magnoliopsida > Fabales > Fabaceae > Ormosia > Ormosia semicastrata. Next base: position 12,609,097 of record JAQQTO010000041.1, read on the forward strand.
GTTAAAGTTTTAGGATAATCGGAGTTAATTTGGTATTTTTAGGCATATTGGTTATGTTTTTAATGCCGAATTGACCCCCGACAAATATGGAAAAATAGAGAAAAAGTGCAACATGATTTTTAACGAATCTTAGGATTTATTTTGAGTCTGTTTGAGGTTAGAAACCTTGATTCGGAGGAATCTAAGTGTTCATAATAGATTGAGATTTCCAGTACCACATTCGTGGTAATCCTTTAAGAAGCAAAGTGAGACTTCTTTTCCTCACTTCCACGGCTGAGAGCAAAATCTGAGAAGAGAAAGTGAGAAAATAAGGAAACCAAGAGAAGAAAAAAGGGAAAGAGGAGAGGAAAAAGAAGGAAATCAAAGAGGAAGCTCTAAGAGCAAGAGCAAGGCTTCAAGATCTTCATCCAAGCAAGAGATATGAGTGTTTTCTATCTTTATTTCTTCATCTTTTCTATGCTTTGGACTTAGGTCTTTAGATGGAGAAGTTGGGTTTTAAGGAGCGAAACCTAGTTTCTTTAGCTTGATTCTTGATTTCATTGATTGGAATTGATTGTTTCAACTTCATGAAAACAATATATATGGATTTATCCATATTTTGAGCTAGTTGGTTCTTGAGTTGGAACCTAGGTTTTTAAGGAATTAAGTGCGTGATTTTTGGTGTTTGATCCAAGTTTTGTGAACCAATAGGTTGCAATAGTGTTACAACATGTTTAGAAATTGTTGGTGGTGTTAGAAACTAAGTTTAGATGATTGGAACCTGAGATGGATTAATGGAACAATGCAGAACTGTGAGTTTTCTGTAGAATTCTATAGAAAAAGTGGGCACCGAGGCGTGAGACTAGTTTGGGTTCAAGTGCCGTTGCGTGAAGAGGTCGTGCCGCGGCGTAAGATGTATCACCTTGGCACCCTTGAGTAGGGCGCTGCAGCGTGAAAAGGGAGTGCTGCGGTGTGAGGGTCTGAAACTCACCAAGATGTTAATTTTGATGAGTTGAGTTCCCTAATTGTTAGAATTATTTGTTTATGCCTTTTTAAGAGTGTAGAGGCACTAGAGAATGTATTTCTTAGAGAGAAAGACCTAGTGGCATACTAGGGAAGATAAAGAAAAAGTTGTGCAATTCATTGAGTATGGATTGTCATAGATTAAAGTTCAGCTTATGAGTGACAAAGTGTTGCTTAGTTATTACTTAGGAAATGATGAGAAAGTGAGAAATAAGTGTACATGCTAGATGCCAAGAGTTGAGTGCCATAGACCCTAGCTGGTAAGGGTGAATGCCATAGTACGTGAAAGCTCTTAAAGAGTGAAATAGAGTTAGTAATACAAAGTTAGAAAGTGTACTAAGTGTAGTTGGCATTGGATAAGTGTCATAGTGCATGAACTGCTATTACAGAGAAGAGGTAGTCTTAGTAGTGCAAGATGGATTTAGTATAGAATTATGTGATAGTTATGTTAGAGTTAGGACATAACTCCGCATTTTCACACACTTCACTTTACATATACTTACTATTCCTAGAGTTCAGAGAGTGGAGGCATCCACTCAGTTTTCGGTGGAGATATCCACCCAATTAAGGTAGACTACTTGGTAGGCTATGGGGTAGAAGGTCATGTGTTGTGGTAACAGACTTCATCCCTACTGGGTAGGCTATAGGAGGTCACACGTTATCATGGTAGAATTCCTCTACACCCAGGGGGAATAGTTAAATATCACGATACTACACCTATACTGCATACACTTTTCTTTGAGCATACATCATTTTATCACTACATTATTTATTTGTTTAGATTGGTTTTTATGTTTGGTTTGTATATGTTTTGTTATTGCTTTGTACCTTCGGTGACAACTGTATAAGCAGTTGTCTAGTAAATAATTTTAAATGATTGTATGAGCAGTTATTTGTTATCATTGTGGTTTCAGTTAATAGATCAGAAGTATAGATTGCTTAGGAACGTTACATAGAGAGAGGAAGTTTTGTAATGGTTCTTATGCAATGAGTTTTTAGTATGTTTATTAGTTTAAGATGAGTTTATTCATTTCAAATGTTTCGACTATTAGTTTTAGTATACTTGTATTGAGAAAATTGATTTTTCACCCCATTTGTTGCCATATAAATCCAAGTGGGAGTTCATCCAAAAGCAAGAAGAAAAAGTATGAAAACTAAGATAATTTTTATGCTTAGTAATTTAAAGGTTGTATTTATTTATGTGCTTTTAGTTTGTATAAAATTTATGTATTCAATGAGCTATTTTGTAGTAATATGTATGCATATAACTTTTAGTTTTTCGCAAAGCTCTCCATTATTATTTGCTTAAATGATATGAATTAATATGATATTAAGTTTGAAGTAGCATAACTAATACTATTTATTCTAGAGTATGCTTGATATACTAGGTTACTAATATTATGGTGTTACATATGGTGTCCAAGCCTATTACCATTTAGACTAATGCTATGTTAGTACGATGCTTTATGGTATTAAATATTAAGCAGTAAAATGTTAATAAAAGTATAAGTTTAATATACATAGATGAAGATGTTACAATAGATAAATAGAGTACAAGATATGATAAATATTAAGAATAGGGGTGCACAACCTGACCCACCAACCCGCCAACCTAACCAACCCGACCCAACCACATATATCTGGGTTGGTTCGGGTAATCGGGTCAGTTCGGGTAAATTTTAACAAACTCGTTGGATATCGGTTCGGGTAACGGATTGGTGGCCTAACCCGATAACCCGACCCGATGACCCAATAAAACGACGTCGTTTTGCTTATATTCAAGTTTTTTTTTTCTTATAACCCGATTCGGTGACCCGATCAACCCGAACAACCCGATTAACCAACCCGAACCAACTCGATTCTAATTGGGTTGGTTCAGTTCAGGTTACTCAAATTTTTTTCCCTCTACCTGACCCGACCCGACCCGAACTCATATGATTGGTTTGGATTTTTTCTTCCCCAAACTCGACCCGATCCAACCTGTGATCACCCCTAATTAGGAATTGATGTATTAATGAGAAAGTCAATGTGTCAATTAATAGAGAAAATATGGTAAAATATTACTTAAGATAATTTGGTCATGTCAAATGAAAACCAACAGAAGACTTAAAAAGAAGAATTGACCAAATGGATTATAACTCGATAATTAGAGTTAAAGAGAAATAATAAAAAAATTCTAGTTGATACAATTAAAAAATATTTATATTTAAATAATTTTTTTCAAGAGTTGATTTTGGACTTTTATTGTTGTTGTTGTTTTGTTTGATTCGACCTTATTTGGTTTTTGACAAGGTGCGTGTACTATTGTGGAGAATAAGAATAGTTTTTTAGTAAATTTTTATTTTAGTTTCTGAAATTGTAAGCATTAATCATATTAATTTTTTATTTTAAGAATCAATCATATTAGTCTTTAAAATTGTAATTTATCAATCAAATTAGTTCTTAGTATTGATCATATTAGTCCTCACATAAAGATTAATTTATCTAACAAATTATAATTTTAAAGACTAATATAACTTATTCCTAAAGTCGGGAATTAATATGATTAATGCTTATAATTTTAAAAACTAAAATAATGATTTACTCATAGTTTTTCTACGATGGATGTTGGTGAGTACGAAAACAAAGGAAGGGAGCATTTTAATACATTGATTAGTAAAGAATTTAGAAGGCCAAAAAAAGGAGAAAAGGTGATTGTTGTTCAACCACTGTGACATTATAAGCTATAATCCCAATTATTTATATTATATTTTACATTATTTTTTATATTGATTAATAAAATATAAATTTATATTAATTATATATATAACTTGATTAATAGATGTTTTGTTAATTAATTAATACATATAATTTTTATTAATTAATCAATATATGTGATTATAGAAAAAATATTTTTTAAGTTTAAGAATAAATTTTAACGCACAACTATAAAACTCGTGATATTATATGATACTGAATGTTGGGCGATTAAAAGTCAGTAAGAGCATAAGATCAGTGTCACTGAGATGAGGATATTGCGTTGGATGTGCAGTCAAATAAGACAAGATATGATTAAGAATGAATGCATCACATAGAAAGTAGGGATCACATCTATTATGAAAAAGATGGGAGAATCTCGTCTTGGGTGGTTTAGACATGTAAGGAGAAGATCTTTAGAAACCTCTATAAGAAGAATAGATCAGGTAGAGGATAGTCCAATAGTTAGAGGTAAAGGGAGACCAAAAAAGATTATAAGTGAAACGATTAAAAAAGATTTAGATTTGTATGACATTTCTGAAGACTTAGTTTATGATAGGATATAATGACGTCGTTTGCAGGGACGGTCCTAGCTTTAGAGGAGTGGGGACACATGCCCCAACTCTATTTTGGAATTTTTCTTTGACATTATATAGGTATATATCTTTTTTATTCTTTTATATGTGTAATTTTTGCCTCTATATGCAGATAAATTAATAAATTTATGTCTTTTTTATTCTTTTATATGTGTAATTTTTGTCTTCATATACGAGATAAATTAGTAAATTCATAGTGATAAAAAGTAAAATTCATATAATATTATTGAATGATTATTTAGTTACATACATAGAGAGAGAAATGTTTGAAAGTATTAATAATGAAAAGATCATTTAGTATTTTTAAAATATGAAAACGCTACTTTGCCCCACTGCCTAAAATTCTTGAGTCTGTCACTGATCAGTTGATCCATGTAACTAACCTCACCTAGTGAGAAAAGACTTGATTATTGTTGTTGTAATCAATATATGTGGTTATTTATAAATTTATGTTTTATTAATTAATATTAAAAGTGATGTAAAAAAAAGTATGAGATAATTATTTTTATATGAGCTATGTAACAAAGACACGACATCCACTTCCATTTATCACACTCCTTTCAACACATTTTCTTCTATTAGTCCACATCATCTACTAAAATAATACTTAAACCTAATTATACGCTATTCAAAGTTGATTACATGCTAATCGAGCAAATTACATGTTAATCGAGATTAAATGTTATTTTAGTATATGACGTGATCCAATAAAAGAGAGTATTAAAAAGAGTGTGACAGATAATATATTCCTACTTCCTAGCATTATCCTTTTGTATCCGAGTTGTGTCTGTGTCAGATACCGACACGACACAGCGAGATCCATCCTACTCCCGTTTCTTTCTTTCTTTCTTTCTTTTTAAAAAAAAAATTCACAACTAACTTCTTGCAGGACAGTGGAGATACAGGGACAACAGGCACATCCATGGAAAGGACATGACAATGGCAAACGCTAGGAGACTTGAAAGTCCCCTTCTGAGCATAGCATCAGAAGCCCAAACCCACTAGCAAAACCACCACCGCACACGGCCAAGTCAGAAATATTTCTCTATTGCAAAAAATTTGAGGCCAATAAAGCCGTCTGTGACACAACCAAGAATCACCACTTTGTGACTCTGATCTGAGATGCCAATCGCCATACCAAGGTTGCACGAACAATGAATCTCACTTGGGGAAAATGGGTTGACTAATGTGGCAGCCTTTAGAAGCAAGGAGCTCCATGGAAGCTCTATGCCAAAGCTCCCTATGAAGCTTTGTTTCAGTCTTTCAGAGACGATCAGAAAAATGGGCTTTTTTACCAATATGCTATCAGTGGCAAACTTATTTACCAAATTGTCATCTTTTTTAAACTGCCACTATTTTTGCCATGTTAAATTTTTTTGTTGTTTTTCATTCCATGTAAACTATGCCAAAGGAGATGGCACTGCTAACTAGGATGAGCTAACACGGTTGGCGTATCCCACGTGGATACGCCAACAAGCATGACGTTTTTCACATGGCAACGCCATATGTGATGGTGTTTACACGTAGAAAACGCTACGTGTGTTGGCGTATCCACGTAGGATACGCCAAGCATGTTGGCGTTTCCCACATGGAGAAAAAAATAAAAAAAAATGTCACGTTGCATGTGTAGGACACTTAACCCATTCCACGTTGATCTGTTGAGAAATGACACCCAGAAACATATACAATTTATATGTTTACTAAAGAGTGCACAATAATATTGAAAGACATTAGTTTCAATTAGCTTTTTTATAGGTCAAATATTTACTTTTGATCTGTAAAGTAGTTGATGTGAGACTTTAGTGTTAGCAAGACAAAGCAACTAAGTAAGGCAACAAAGTACCTTTATTCGATGTGAGACTTTAGTGTTGGCAAGACAAAGCAACTAAGTAGCAACAAAGTATATTTATTCGATGTGGATCTTTAATGTTGACAAGGTAAAGCAACAAAGCAGCTAAGTAAATAAAATAGACTTTATCTTGAAAGAGAAAAACGAAAATGATAGAAACGTAAGGCAATTAGAGAGAAAGCTCAATTATACTCTGCTCCTCTTTTTAAGTTTTTAAATATTATGAAACAGTCATTCTCAAAGTTGTTGAATCAATATTACTTTTTATTAATTGTTAATTAGAATAATTAAATCTTTTTATTTACCATCATACGCTAATAATTTTTTTGCTGTTGTAACAAGCTATGTACATGTGACAATAAGACAAAAAAATTCATGTGTAACAATAATAGAATCTGAAAAGGAAATGTGCAGCACCAGTGTACCACTCTCATTTGCTTCCCTTCGCTTCTTTTGTATGCATAGCACATGATTTTATCTTTCTTTATTCTCCCCCTTTTCTCTCTTAAGATTTCTAAGTCTCTTTGGATCATCATTGGAGTTCTTGATTCTTATAGAACTTTTCCAATTAAATTTTCTTAGATTACATGGAAGCAAGCTCTCCATCGTCAAAGAAAAGGAAATTGACACGGGAATCAAGTAAATCCCTGAAAATTTTGCCATAGTGAAGAAAAGAGCTAATTGATGAATTCCTATGTATCTAAATAGGAATCTCGCTATTCGCTAATGCAGCTTCCTTAAGGAGCAATATTTAGTTGCTACGCCAAGGGATGATCTTAATTGAAAGGGTTGAATGAGGGAGTGAATGCAGACCTTGAAGTAAGCTCAAAATTCATGTTAAGAGATGGAAAATGACTCTTTTAATTGAATGCGAATAATCAAATAAAAGATTGATTTATACTTATAGCGAGGCAAAGTATCAATAAAAGCCTCAAATTTTAAAGAAACTCGATGTTGCTTATGTTGTTTCAATTTTTATATTTCTGTCGTTTGAGTTGATGGAGATTGAAAGCTCATAGTGCTTTCCAAGTTGCTTAGCTGCTTTATTACGTTGCCTTGCTATCACCAAAGTCCTACATCAAATAAAGGTACTTTATTGTATTACTTAGTTACTTTACCTTACCAACAAGTCTCATATCAAACAAAGACACTTTGTTGCCTTACTTAGTTATTTTGTCTTGACAAGACCAAAATCTCACATCGATTACTTTATATATCATAAGCAAATACTTGACCTATAAACAAGTTAATTGAAACTGATGTCTCTTAATATTATGATGCATTCTTTAGTAGACATATAAATTGTATGTGTCTCTAGGCACTATTTCTCAAGAGATCCACGTGGAATGGGTTAAGTATCATGCACATGTAACGTGATATTTTTTTAAAGTTTTTTCTCCACATGAGAAACGCCAACACGCTTGGCGTATCTTATGTGGAAACACCAACACGCGTAACATTTTTTATGTGTAAATGCCATCACTTGTGGCGTTGTCAAGTAGAAAACGTTATGTTTGTGGGCGTATCCACGTAAGTTGGCAGCTCCATCTCTTTGGCGTAGTCTACGTAAAATAATAAAAAAATTTAATGTAGCAAAAATAGTCATAATTTGAAAAAATTAATAATTTAATAAATAAGTTTGACACTAATGACATATTAGTAAAAAAATCAAGAAAAACGTGTTTATTACTTTTTTATTGTGGATTGTGGAACCATATCACTCATGGTGCTACGACATCTTACCCAGTACCCATAAAATGACAAAAAAAAGACCCATTCTATCAGCGTTATACCACTAAGTCCCAATAGTCTCAAAAGCCCATTCTACTCATAATGTCCAGTGCCTTGTGACCCAGTACCATTGCTTATTTTTGGATATGTCTATATTCTAGAAAAGACAGTCAAATTTTATGTTATAAATGAAATTTATAATCTAACATAGAGAGGAAATGATAGGCTAAAATATAGAAAAAATAATTTAAATAAAACTTGATCACGAAATCAAATAGTTCCTTAAAAAACTCAATTCCACTCGTAATGTTCATAGAAACCTTAACTAAGTCTTATATTTTTCTAATTTATAACTTAAATTTTAATATGAGCAAAGCATGATACAAGAGCTAGAAATATTGGATATGGATCTTCAACTTTTACTTAATAACAGGAGATGGTGATATTATAAGAGAGATAAATACAAATTAATTTTTGTATAAAATTAATGGGTCCTTATACAAGTAATTGTGGATCCTTCAACAATTAAAATTATATCATTCTCACCCATAAAAGATTACTCTCTAATTAATAAAAAAATGACAAAATTATACTTTTTGTCTCTTAATTTTATCTCAACTTTCATATTCATCTTTTAATTATATTTTGTTTCATTTTCGTTTCAATTCTTTCTAAAATTCACCAAATTTATCCTAAATACTGCATTGTTATAAAATACTAACGAATTTTGATGACTTTGCAACTTATGTGGCTATAAGTATATAATTGGCATCTAGATAGATTTTTTTTCAAAGCTTTCTTATAAAAACTAAACATCCCAAATTCTCAACTCATAAAACGATAGTTGTTTACATTTGTACATAGTGATATATCCTTTTCAAACTATCAAATTTGTCCCATTTGAAGAGAATACATTATTAATTGTGCACTTATAGCCATGTAAAATGCTATGTTAGTAAATCTTGTTAGTACCTTTAACGGCGTCGATGCTTTGAAAACATTTGGTAGGTCTTAAAAGATTTGGGATGAAAATTAAACAAAATATAGTGCTGATACAAAAATAAAACCCAAAGTATAATTAAAAGACGAAAAGTATAATTTTACCAAAATAAAAATAGAGAATCCAAATATAGTAATGTATACAACTTAGCCCAACAAGCTACCTTACACATTCTCAAGTACTCAACATGTTTAGAAATTAAAATATGATAATAGAATTTGTGTATTTCATATTCTATTATATGCGACATTTTATCATTTTTGTTGATTTGTTTTGCACACCCATCTCCAATAATAATTATTGTCAAATTAGAATATTGCAAAATGGCCACTTCAAATTATACGAGAGAAAGAATATATTAGTTAGACTTATGTTAGTTTCACATAATTTTCTTTCACATAATAATTACCACTATTTTTCTTTTCTTTTTCTTTTTTCATCAAAATCAATTATTCATCACTATTTTTGTAAAGTTATGTGAAGCAAAATTATGTAAAACTAATTAAACTGTACTGATAAGAGAACTAAGTGTGAAAACATCTTATCCTCCCTTCTTTAAGTTCGAGCGCTCATCCAAACTTTGAGCTTGGGAGTTGTAGATTGTACTAGTTAGGAATCAAAGCACTAGATCACCTTCATCCCATGCACTTGATCCGATGGCTTTCCTTGGGCTTATCGAAGCACTTACTCTCTAACCCGATAATTTGAAGTTTAGACCAATCACCTAACCAAGTTACCGGCTAAGAAAGCAAGACCTTCATATCTAGACAATAAGTTGTGTAAGGTATTTGAGATTCTGACCACACAGACATCCTGGCTCCATTTACACCTGTGAAGTTACCCATATTTAGGCCAGACATATTTCGCAAACCAAGTTCTAGAAAAAATCTACAAAACAAAATTGACAAATGTCAGCATTTGATATGTTAGAAGAATAATCATAGTTATAAAAACTAGATCAGACTGGTTGGTTAGACTAAAAAATCAATAACCCGGCCACCTAGCCAATCCGAGTGAAAGATCTGGTTGGATTTCCTACTACATCGGTCAAACCTGGATAAAAACTGGTTAATTCCTTGAAAACTGGTCAAATTTGAAAACTAGACATTCTTCATTTGAGTTTACGGACCAAGAAATCCAGATGCAGTACAGTAACTCAGGTATCATGAGCAGATATTTGGGAAGAAGGTTACTAACAAAAACAAAATAAAATGAAAGAATATGCCCCCTTAAATGTAAATGGTGACACTCATTTCAAACCCAACAACATGCAACCTTTGACTTGAGGCATCACAGATGAGTGCATAAAGGAAGATATAAATAGAAGAAAAAGTTATTACATGGAAGAAGAAGAGTAGAGGATCAAGAGAGAAGGAAGAATAGAAAAACACAACACCAGATATACTACTGAAATAAACAGTAACACTTTGGTTGCTTTTTGAAAGCCGTTGGAGTTTTGACAATTCTACCGATAGGTGAGAGAAGGCCTAATCAATAATGTTCTCATATTTAAAGATGACTTACGAGAGAGTTTAGGCATGTTTAACAATAAAATATTTTTATATTGCTTTTTATTATAACTTTTTGTTCCTAAAACTTTTAGGTACGTTCAGATAAGAGAATTGAAATTGAAATATAAAATTTTAATTGTAATTTTAACTTTTTTAGAATTAGAATTAGTCTATAATCTTAAATTTTATGTTTAGAGTTATTAAAAAATTAGGATAAAAAATATAATTATAAATTTAGTTATAATTTTATTATTTAAAGGTATGATATAAAATATTAACAAATTATTTATAAAATTAAAATTAATAAAAATATTCATACAATAATATTTTTCTAATATAATAGTCATATTTTTTCATAAAAGAAATTTTCCATGACTTTTTTAGAAAAAAGCAGTTATTATAATAATTTTTATATAAATATATAAATAATTTTCTATATAAATATAGAATATCAATAAATATGATTGTTTATAAATAAATGTGGAGAGAGAGAAAGTTTAATTTTTAAGTTATGAAATTGGTAATTCTTAAAGTATAGATTAGGAATTGAGAAAGACTTAACTTAATTATTTTTCAATTTCATGGATTTAGTTTATGGAATTCTAATTCTAATTATAAATCACATTCCAAACATAAAAATTAGAATTAAGAGACTCAATTTCAATTCTAAATTCTAATTTCATGTTCAATTTCAAGAGTCAAATGGATACTTAGAGTCTTATACTTTTCCTATTGCTTCTGTAGTATATTTTAGATTTACCATTTATGTATTTTTTTTCGATTGAACCATTGAATCAACGATCTGACTAGTGAATCGATGACCTAGACTTATGACTAAATGTAATACCCTAGCTCTGATACCAACTAATGTAACACCCTAACTAGGGCATCACATTTCTGATTTCCGACTCATAATCTAAAAATAAGTTCGCACAAAGTTTGAGTTATAAAAGATGGGTTTCAAAATTTCTTCTTTATTGTAACGTAAATTTACTGAAAATATTAGGTAATATTGAAAATCATATTTCAACTATTCATTATGCAATATTGACACCAATTAATATCACAATTTAAAGAGAAATATAAAATTAACAGACTTATTTTTTTTTTTTTTTTTTTTGATGGAAAGCCCCGTGACGGTCATACTTAATAGCACGATACATCACTGGAAACTTTAACATACTTATTCCTTTTTCGTCCATCTTGATGCATCGACATAATTCCTTTGTCAAAACGGCGACACCTTCGAGAGTCCCGAATGTCCACTCCTTATTGTTGTCACCAATCTGAGTATCCATTGAGGTTATGTCTAAGACAACTCGATCCTTCTATTATTTGATTTTAGATGGATCACGGTAGAAACAATATAACAAAGAGGTGAGATCACCTACACCAATATAACATGGCGGCGTTAAGAGATAACACAAACAAGACATATCATACAAATAGATCATACCATAATCATGCTATCGCATTAATCAACTATCATCATCTAATTATTTATCAGGTTCTATCATCATCCAAGTACTCAAAACAATCATAGCCAATAACCAATATTCCTCAATTAATATATCACAGATATAAATGCTCGATTTATGCATATGTACAAAGACTCGTTTATCAAAACGTTCCATGGAGGTTTTCACAATTTCGAGAAGGCTGCGTTAATTGTGAGCCCTTAGCATCCAAAGACAATCTCCCAATTGTTGAAAAGAATCGTGTTTTTAAAAGTATCGGATGCGAGAAAGCAATATTTAATGGTAAGTGAGCGGAGATCTAGTACCGTTGTCCCGATCGATCGGAGCGCTACTCGACGCTCAAGATCCATCATAGACCTCATCTATCAATTCTCATTCCCTCTTCAACCACAAGAGCCATAATAGCTATTCTATATTTTATATAATGCATGAATATATCGGTCTGCAAGTCCAATCGCAAAGTTCCAAATCTTTTCAATTTCATTTGTTCAATTTATATCATATGGGGAGGAGGAATACTTTTCCAATGCATGTATAATTAAATCCATTCACAGCATTTCTTTCCAATGCATATAAAATGCACCAAATCCCGACACCGTAGGAAACATGTCATTTTCTCATACAAGATATCCATACACTAGTTCGGGAGGAATTATATCATGTTATTGTTTTCATAGTTGGGGGTTTCGAGGTTTTCACAAAATGGACGTAACATTTCCATTATGTTTTCAAATTCCAAAAATATACACTTTCAAAATCAAACGTTTTGTTATATTTTCACAATGGGTTATCGTAACACTTTTGATACGTTTTCAAAATGTCGAGTCTTCTAGTTGACTTTTAAATCACGTATTAATTTTTCAATGAGTCGCGTAAAAATATACGGTGAATCGCATATTATTTTTTTCTGTTTCAAAATTGGGCGTATGTTTTCAATAATATTTTCAATAGTGTAAAATATTTAAACGCTTCCCAAATTATGGGAAAATTGTTATCTCATAACAATTTTCTACCATTTTTCATAATTACGTAAAAATATTCTATCATTATTTAATCACGTAGTGATTTTTCAATCATATTTCAAATCACGTAAAATATTTAAACTTACATAAAATATTTAAACGTAATTCAAATCATATAAAAATATTTTAACATATTTCAAATCGTGTAGAAATATTTTATGCATTTTAAATTATTTTTAAGATACGTAAATTATTTTTCACCATTTTACAATCATGTAAAATATTCCTCAATATTCCAAACATTATTTTGGACTTTCAAATAAGTCAATATCATTTTCAACACATTTTTAAGATACGTAAATAATTTTTTACCATAATTTATTACAAAAAAATATTTCTCAACCTTCAAAAATTCCATTTCATCTTTTCTCAAAATATTATGACTTTGTATTTCATTTTTCACATTTTCTTACTCAAGAAAATCTTTTTCCACGTTTCTTTACTCAAGAAATTCTTTTTCAGATATAATCCACAAAATTACTTTTCTATTGATATAAATCAATGTTTTAAATCTTAAAATTTCCAAACTTGAAAATAAGTTATACTTTAGTAAATTCTCAAATCACCATTATATTCTCTATTTTTCTCAAAACATTTCCAAACACAATCTTTTTCAAAATAAATTGAAGTTCCTTTACAAAAACTTAATTGCTCAGTGATTAAAGGGCTGATTCCCTTTTCAAATTCCTTGTATTAAATTGGACGTTTTCACTTTGAAAATCACTTTGTTCATAAAAATCAAGGCATTACAAGCCTTCAAAAACGGGACATGACTATTGAAATCATCAAATATTTTTCCTTTAAATTGATATTTTTTCAAATAAAATCATTAAAATTTTATTTTCGTGGGGCCAATGGATGGTTATAAAAACCAAACTCATTTGTTCAAATTCATTTTTACTTTCTTTACAATTCCTTTTTCACTTTCTTTGTAAATCCTTAAAATCAATGTTTGCCCATTTCATTCAAAACTCATATTTAGAAAAATACTTAGGATCTTTTTACATAAAATAAATCAATAAAAATTTCTCTAAAATCGTATTTTTGTTCTCTTAAAAAAAACAAACCATTTGTTTATTTTCCATACTCTTAAAATCATCCATTATCATTCTTCATGAAAATATTAATTTAAAGATACGTAAACCATTTGTTCTAAATTTATCAAAATCTTATAAATGACCATTGAAACCATGAATTATTTTTTTCTTTCTAACTTAAATAAATTCCAAAACCGTATGCATTCTTTTTGCAACACAAATCTTTTGTTTATTTTCTTTGCTTCTCAAATCATTCAATTTTATCATTCATAAAAATATAAATTTGTGAACACCTATTTTGAGGTGTCTTGATCGAAATTCTCATTATTTTAGGGATAAAAATTTAATTTCATTGTTCTTAAAAAAATTTCCACATTGACCCAAATCAAGGGCATCAAAACCGTAGCTCTTTCTTGGCCATTGGGACCAAGATTAGTTTTCTTTCCATCCACACATCATGGCATGCACATATATATATTTCATCATAAATATCACAAACATGTCATATACTCATAATGCATATTATAAGCATACTATTTTATAAAATCATGCAAAGCATATTAAGATAGACAAAAATAATCAAAGCATAAGAAAATAAATCAAAGCTCATAAACATACAATTAATTATTACATGACCATGGATTGGAATCCTCACATGGATTCACCATCCATCAAATATAAGACCATCTCTCACCACCATAATTGGTTGGTGAGATGGATCTCCCTCTTACCTTTTGAAGATCCTCAAAAACTCTTTGTTTTGCTTCTCTTTCCAAGTCCTTCACCACCAATGGCTTCTCAAATACAAAACAAAATACATAGAAATTAGTATACTAAGCTTGATTAAGAGGAACCATGGATCAAACATGGTTTAGATCATGAAAAAGAGAAAAGAAATGAAGTTTCCTTACACTTCACCTCAAAAATCCAATAAATTTGATCTTGAAGAAAGTCCATGAAGATGAATGTTTTAGAGAAAATCTCCAACATGAGAGTTGTTTAGAATATCATGTAGATTCAAGATCTATGGTTGGATGAAATTAAAAGAGATTGGATGGTGGTTTTGAGTGTCTTGACCGAATGGTTTCTCTTGAAGCACAAAGATGGAATTTTTAATTTTTGATAGAAACTTGAAGCTTGGATTTGAAGCTCAAGATGAATGATTTTGGAAAAACTCATAACTAGAGATGTTCTTAGAATGGTGTTTAGGTTTAGGAAATGATGTGAGTGAAAATTATAGGTGAGTAATGGTGCTTGTGGGTTGCTTCATTTGAATCATAAGGTGAGAAAAGGAAGAAAAATGGTTGTTTTGTGTTCTTGGAACTTTGAGAGAATTTGAGAGAATTTGATGAAGGTTTTTGGTGAAATAGAAAAATGAATATGGAGAGTGTAACCAAAGGTGCTGCTGCCATGGAGTGAAAGAATAGAGAGATATGAATTCATTTGGCATAATTGAAACAACATGATGCACAAAACCTTTGACTTGTTATCTTTTTCTTTGAGTGCATAAAAAGATATAAATAGAAGAAAACAGTCTCCTCCTTCCTAAGACTCCAAAATCGTCCCCCTTCATCATGCACTCAAAGTTGTCATAATTAAGCTAATTGATTAGTTAATTCATTAGATTAAGTTTACTAATCAATCTTAACTAATTTTCTAATACATAACTAATTAATTAAACATATTATTTCATATATTATAATCTCTAATTAAAATTAGGATATCTAATTAATAATTAGATTATAACAATTTAACATTTAATTTAGTTTACTTACTTGTTAATTAGGCCATTATTTGAAGAGTTTATTGATTAATAAAATGGTTTTTTACTTTTGATTTTTAGAAGACTAAATCTAACTTTGGATCCTTCTCCTTTAAATTCTAGCCATTAGATGTGTTCCAAAATAAATAAGAGAATTGCTCCTTAAAACTTTAAATTTAAGGGTTATAATTAGTCATAACCTTTTTAGAAGACCAAATTCCAGTCTGATTAATTCTTCAAATGGTCATAAATTTAGAGTTACTTTACAAAAACAAATCTACCCTTGATCAATTCTAAATTATGGTTGTAAATGGTCACTTTATATAATCAAATTTTATTGATTAAATCTAGGTATGATATAAAATATTAACAAGTTTATTTATAATTGATTAAATCAATTATTAAAATATTCTTTATTAAATTTATTTTTCGTTAATATAAATTATATTGGATATCAAAAAGAATGTTGATTTTCCAATATAATTTCTATTTTTATCTACTAAAAATCCCACGAAAGAATATATTATAATGTATTTTTATATACCCGATAAATTAAATAATTTTCAAATATAAATATAGAAATTTTCAATAAATATTTGTTTAGGTTTAGTAAGATCCAGAGAGAGAGAAAAAATTTAATTTTTTAAGCGTAGAAAAATTTTCACTTTGGTAATTCTTAAAGTATAGATTAGGACCCGAGAAAATTTCATAATCATTTTTAAAATCACAAAAATTAGAAAATGCACAAATATCAAATTATAAAATAATTACCTAACATAAAAATTAAATTAAGAAACTCAATTTCAATTCGAAAATTTTTATTTTTCCGACATGAAATAAATCATTTCAAAACGATCAAATATCTTGAGAATAAACAAAATAATTTTCCTAGATTCAGTAATTTTAGATTTACCATTTATGTATTTTTTTTCGATTGAACCATTGAATCAACGATCTGACTAGTGAATCGATGACCTAGACTTATGACCAAGTCAGGTACCAGTTCGATTTTAATAACTATGAGAATAATAGAATATCTATCCTTATCATATCAATCATGGGAAGCAGGTGCACTATGCACCCCCAAGGTATCACCTTCACCCTTTATATATAGTAATAGCCTCCGTATAATTTGGTAAATTTTAGTTTTAGCTTATACACCTTATTAGAGGTGGGCATATAGGCCGGCTTGGTCTGTGACGGACCAAGAATAAATGAGTCGAATCGAGTTGGTCTACAACTTAAATTGGTCAACAAAAAACTAGGCCTATTTTGCACCACTTTAACCTGTGGGTTCGCGGGCTGGCCCATGACCAGTTTTTTTCTTAAATGGCAAAAAACAACCCATAATGCTTATGGCAAATTTTTTGGGCCATATCATTTTGGGTCATTTAACATTTATAAGGTTAGAGGCTAGTATAAAAAAACATAATAGGTTTTATATATAAAAAAAGTTTTAAACGGGTTGGGGCCCAGCATGCAAACCTGCAGGTTAAATGGACTAGGCCTGTAGGCCTACGTTTAATTAAATGGGCCTACAAAATTCTTGGTTATAACCCACGCAAAATTGTGGATTAAATGGGACAGCTAACGAGCTTGGGCCCATTTACCCAACTCTACATCTTATACTCACCTTGTTCACCATAGTTGTACGAACTGACCCAGTCGGTCTTATTGAAAAACCCATGACTCTGCCTCTAGGCTAGTCTAACTGGAAAACCTGTGACTCGGCTTCTGGGGCGGTCCAGTTCATAGCCACAACAAGTTTTCTCACAAACGCAATCAAACCGAGTCGATTCACTCGGACTGGTTGACTCGAGTTGGATTGGGTTTCTATTTTTTTTAAATTATGTTTTAAAAATACAACTTTTAAGATTTAAACTTGGTACCTTAAAGACTCTTTTGATGAAATACATTTTGCATTAGACTACATGCTCCAGTTAAATAATGTTTTCAATTTTTTAATTTATATTATTATTTAACAAATTCTATTTAAAAATTGAAACAAGATAATTATTTTTCTTTGGGTGATTACATCATTAATACTTTTTAATATGATATTTTTTATGTAGTATTTTTTATATAAAATATTTTTCTATATAGTATTTTTTAAATATTTATTATTTATTCAGATTTTTCAGTTCAAACTCTTAATCCGCAGTTGGATCACTAACTTGTTGACTCGACTTTTTGACCAGGTCAACCTCCGATATAAGTTATGCAATTATGTTATTCACCCTAACTTAGATGTCAAACTATTTTTTGCAGATCCCTTTACGCCATCTCCGATTGAGAACCTGGCCTCCAATATGAATAAGGTAGCGAAAAAACACCTAAGTGTACAGGAGAAGATTATCACAAACCCATTTTGTTTGAATCTATGGATGAATTACTTTTTTTTTTATCTAACAATATCTATATACAGATCTAAGTATATATAAAAATTATTAATTAAAATATGTAATTTTTTTATATGTATAATTATTCATAAAAAAAGATAATTTAACTAAGTTTATGTATAAATCTAAATATTGTTAATTAAATTTAATATTTTAATTTTAATCATTAATTTATTTTAACAATAAATAAATAACTGACTTTGTGCTTTGTCCATCCACCATGTTAGAATTCTCAAATGCACAAGAGAAGAACATCCTGACCCCGTTTGTGTTAGGCAAAGTTAGTGCTCTAAGTCCATTATTTTGTGCCGCTATAATTTGCTTGAATAGTAATTTATTTTCTTTTCTTTTTCCATTTTTTTAATTAATGAATTTTTGAAAGTGACTTGACATGTGTTGCTTAGCTGAAATAAATAGGTTGAAGTTAATTAAGAGAGAAATTTATGTATAAATTTAGAGTAATTAATTTAGATACACTAGGCTAGTAAAATACTAGCATTTTTAATTCTTATTAAATAAATATAATGTCCATTAGTATATTATTTATGTGTTAATATTTTATTAACTTAATACATTAAAATTGAGTACATTCAATTTATATAAGAATATTTTCCGGTAAGTTTTAGCTTATTTAGTAAAATTTGCCTATATTGATGTAAAAGGTTTTAAGTTTGATTCTTATAGGTAATTGTCCATTGGTTGAAGTTATATAAATATTATGGTAAATATTCATTGAGGCATGTGACATATTATAATCTTGGAATGTTAAAAACCTTTTTCTTTAACTTTTTTAAAAAATATTTTTATATTATTTAAATATGAAACTAATCTTTTCAAAATCACAATAATATAGTCAAGTTGTCCACAAATATTATACTTCAAACCTTTATCTCACTGATAAGTACAATTTTAACCTTTTGTCCTCAACTTTTATTCAAAAAAAGGAAGGTCGAAATAATAATTAATTAAGTATGCCTGGTCTTCCGATTGTGTGGATTCGAAATTTAATATAGCACTTAAAAGAAATCAATTTCATGTGTGCCTTTAAGATCATTTAAGAAAAGATTTATTTTTATTAATACTTCTTCCTCACTGTGAAAAAAATAATAAATTACCTGCACAGGCCAACCTGATCTTTTCATACATTGAACCAGTTAAGCTTCTTCCCTTGTCATCCCAAGGACCTTGTATATATATGACAAGGTTACATAGTAACTTGCTCACAACAAATCCCACCTTTGTTTTGGGTGTTTCACTCGGTTTCTTCTTTTCCCCTCTTTTTTGGCGTGGCACTTTTCAGTTTTCACTACTTCTGAGTTGCACAGGATGTGTTTCATGTGATCTTCATCCCTGGATTCTCGCTTTGATTTCGAGAAAAGGTCCAATCTTGGCTTCTGGGGTGTGAGATTCTGTGCAGATTTTCATCAGATAAGTAGCTAAGCTTCCTCACTGATGAGCCTCTGAAGGGTTTTTTGTTGCTTTTGTTGTTATTTTTGTTGAACATTTCCTTTTTGTTTTGCTGCTGGGTGATTTTAGAATTGGGGGGGGGGGTCCCTCTGTGGGCTTGTGTGTGTGTGTTTTTTTTTTTTTTTTTTTGTGAGTTGGGAATATTGGTGTCTGAAGTGGTGTTTTGAAGAAGGGTTCTAGTCTGATTTGGGGGCTGTTTGCACTTGAAGATCTAGAGGGATAATATGTGGGGATTGAAAAAGGTGTTGGTGGATTGCATAGACATAGGTTTTGAATGATTTTAATCTGTAGGTTTGGTGAAAAGCATTTAAAAATGTGTATGAACTAGGATTTAAGGTGGAATGGGTTCATTGGTCTGATTTGGATTGTTTGTTTGTGAGAAGCAATGGAAGGGAATTTGTCACAGGGAGGTATGATTCAAAGTGGGGGTTCTTTTGGTGGTTTTGATTTGCCTGGATCAATGCGGGTTCCTCAAGCACAGCATCCACATTCCATGAACCAACATCAAACTCATCCTTGCCATGGGTCATCAGTGCATTCCTCAATTCATGAGGGTTTTCCTCTTACAATGGGAACCTTGCAGGACTGTGATCAGACTATGTCAATGACAGAGTTTAGTAAGGGAGATAGAAGCAAAAACTCAGCAAGTGACGAAGATGAGCCAAGCTTTACCGAGGACGGTGTTGATGGTCATCATGAAGCAGCTAGAGGGAAAAAGGGGTCACCTTGGCAGCGGGTGAAGTGGACTGATAAGATGGTGAGGCTTCTGATAACAGCTGTTTCTTACATAGGCGAGGATGCATCTTCTGATGGTGGTGGCGGAAGAAGAAAATTTGCAGTCCTACAGAAAAAGGGTAAGTGGAAATCTGTTTCCAAGGTCATGGCTGAAAGGGGTTATCATGTTTCACCTCAGCAGTGTGAGGATAAATTCAATGATCTTAATAAAAGGTATAAAAAGCTTAATGATATGCTTGGGAGGGGCACTTCTTGTCAGGTTGTTGAAAATCCTGCGCTGTTGGATGTAATAGATTATCTTTCTGAGAAAGAGAAGGAGGATGTTCGGAAAATATTAAGCTCAAAACACCTTTTTTATGAAGAGATGTGTTCTTACCATAATGGTAATAGATTGCATTTACCCCATGATCCTGCATTGCAACGTTCGCTGCAGTTAGCTCTCAGAAATAGAGATGATCATGATAATGATGATATCAGAAGGTCCCATCCTGATGATCATGATGAAGATGATCAAGATGTGGAAACCGAAGATCAAGACTTTGAAGAGAATTATGCTTCCCATGGAGATAGTAGAGGAACCTATGGATCATTAGGGGGAGCTATGAAGAAATTGAAACAAGGGCAAGGCCAAGAAGATGCTACTACTTTTGGGAATTCTTTAAATTGTCAGGAGTACAACAAAAGTTCATATCCCCATGGACAGATGGTCCAATCTGATGTGAATCAAGTTTTACCTGAAAGCATGAGAGCAGCTTGGTTACAACATAAGCAATGGATTGAATCTCGCTCACTTCAGTTAGAAGAACAGAAGCTACAAATTCAGGTTGAGATGTTGGAACTAGAGAAACAGAGATTCAAGTGGCAGAAGTTTAGTAAGAAAAAAGATCGGGAGTTGGAGAAGTTGAAGCTGGAGAATGAAAGAATGAAGCTTGAAAATGAACGTCTTGCTTTAGAGCTGAAGCAAAAGGAAATGGCCACTGGCTTTAACTAGGTTGGCAGTCTTGCAAGCTTTTTGACAATTACATTACATGCATGGTGCTCCTTTTTTTTTTTGGCTGTCTTTGGTAAGCTGTGGTTTGTTTAGCTGAAAATATACATTTTTGGTTGGGAATCTTAGGAAACAATTAACCAGCCTCCCCCTCCCCCGCCTTGTACTGTTTAGATTTAGGAATTTGACAATTCCAGCAGGTGGTGCACAAGAATTACTGATTAGGATGTACTGAACCTCTGTTGTCTAAATACTGGGTGGCTGGAGTCCCTTTTAATCTTTTATTTTGGAATATTAAATTTCTAATATTTTATGTTGTCTGCCCTGACATTTATCTAGCAGCTGTATATTTTTTATATTCCTGTTATTTAATATTTCAAATCATGAAATTATTGATATACTAAGCTTTATGCGGCCTTCGAACCTACAACATGTATTAGTATTAATTCTATTAAGCACTGCAGTCCAAATAAAAGACTTGACCTTAGAGGGAACTTTGGACTTCCAAAGGGGTTGATCAAGAACTAGAAGGAAAGTAGCTCTATTCAAATTCAAATAATGAGTAAGGAATTGGATAAAAAAATTTGCACGAAAACACCCCAGAAGGGTCAATAGACCTATTCCTTTTATCTGGGTTAGAAGACAAATGTACAAAGTCAAGGAGACACAAAAGAGACTCCAATTCAGAAAATTCCCAATCATTTGAGTTACGATTAAAAGTGGAAATTCCATGAAAAAAATAGAATCTTGAACACTATAACAATTGTGTAAAGAAGAAAGATGATAAAGACATGGGAAAGCATATCTAGAAGGGAAATCTCTTGCCCAACAGTCCTCCCAAAAGTTGACATGAGATCCGTTACCCATCTTAAAGGAAAGCAAAGACTTAAAGGTAGCATATCCATGTGAGATAAATTTCCATGGACTAAAATGAGAAGCTCAACCTAAAATGGGTGGATGCTATCTAGGCATCCCACCTATATTGATCTAAGCCACACTTTGGATGACCTGATGCCTAAAGGAATGAGTTTCTAAGTAAAACACCAAATCCATTTACTTGCTCGAGCAATGTTCTTAGATACCAAATTACCAAGACTCAAACCCTCTTCCTTCTTAGGATGACAATGTACCTCCCAACTCACGTGATGATCATGTCTCATATCTGTAACACCCAACCAAAGAGAATCCTTCATAATATTTTCTACTGTACGGGCAACTCTCACAGGATACGGAACAAAGATAAGTAGTAGAGAGGAATGTTGGAGAAACAAACCTGAATAAGGGTGATCCAACCTCGAAACATATGATAGTAAGGAAGCATTTTTGTTGATCAAGTAATTTTAATTTTACGCTAGATTTTCAAATTTTTTAGTGTTACATTAATATATATATATATATATATATATATATATATATATAGCTATTTCTGTGAAGTATATATTTTCTTTGGTCATTTAGCTTTATTAGCATTTAACTTCCATGCCTCACTCTTTCCTTTAATAGGGAGAGATTCTTTCTTGAAAAGCTCCTTTGGAAGTCCAAAGTTCTTTCTAAGGTCAGAACAGAGACTATGATTTATAATAATGATATATTGCAGATTCATAGACCTAAAATTGCTTTATCTCCTAATAGTTGTGTAATGTGTTTCTAATACAGAAAAGTTGTACAGTTACTTTTACATGCCCAGAAGCGAATTAGATTTGAGTAGGAGTCTTCGGTGTGTCTTCAGGGATTATAGCAATTTTTTATTAAGTTTAAAGGTTTTGGCAAGAGTAGGAGGATAAAGTTTTGTGGCATTGTGCATTATATGTTGTTCTTTGGGGTCTTTGGTTGGAGGGAAATGGTTAGATTTTACGGGAAAACTTTCGTCCCAGGACTTGCTATAGTGAAAAGCTGTTTTTATAGCTTCTCTGGTAGTCTGGTGTTTTGCATTTTCTTTCCCCAAAAGAATCTTCTTGGTAGATATGCAGAGAGATTGCAGAGCTCTTCTGTGTTATGCAAAGAGATTGTTTTGCCCTTTTGAGCTGCTGTTTTTCTTTGTTTGTTGCTTCTTCTGTTTTTTTAAGACGATTATTGATCCTCCACCTTTGTACTTCTTTAATCATTAAATAAATTCTTCATTTATTCCAAAAAATAAGTTTAGTGAAAACATAATTTGCCACAGTTCTTGCGTAGAATCAATCATGCATTTCTTCTATGATTTTTTTCCCCCCGAGGTTATTATTGTGTGAAGTATCAATATTGAGATTTTCAGAGTGCTGCTTATAAAGGAGCCATAATACTCTTTAGTGTCTTAATGTATTGAACATGATGGGTCCACTTCCTTGAAGCTAAGCTTTTGAGATGGCTGGTTCATGAACATACCATACTGGATTGGTTGTCTAGAATATATAATGTAGAAAACTCTAAGCCCAAACTGCTAGTCCACTGCAATGTGGTCCTTTTGGTTAGTTGGATCATGATTTGAGTGGATAAGCATACTCTAATACTGCATTCTTCTGCAATCTCTACATGTGGACACACGCCTAAGGTTTTCCTGTCTAAAGTCTTGTGTTTACTATCCTTGATTAATATCTTTGTCATGCTCATCTGGTTTAAATCCAGTTTTAGGCTTCTGTTTGAGTAAGCTTTTTCCTGTGATTTTAGAATATTAGTACTTAGTCAATTGTATTCATTTGATTGCTGTAAATTAGCTAGTGATTAGCTCCTTGATTGATATTTACTTATCTCCTTAATTGATTGATACTATAAACAATAGATCAGTGACTTAAGAATAAGAATTAGGAAATTAGGATTGACTGAATTGCTTGAGTAGAAATTACTCAGCAGGTGTGATTTATATATACATCAGAATTGCAGCTTACAAGGTAATTAATAAGATAGCTTACTCGATATGTACATGAATCTAATAAATTTTAGTATACATGAATCTGTACATTGACCTATGAATTTATTCATGAAACCTTATTAATGAATCTCGTTAATCTCAACATTTTCCCTCAAGCTGGTGCATATATGTCATAAGCATCCAGCTTGTTACATATGTATGTTGTCCTTGGACCTCGGAGTGACTTAGTGAACACATCCGCCAGCTGATCATTAGAATTCACAAATGATGTGATAATTTCTCCAGAGATAACCTTTTCACGAATAAAGTGACAATCAATCTCTATGTGCTTAGTCCGCTCATAGAAGACTGGATTAAAGGCAATGTGCAAAGCTGCTTGATTATCACAAATAAGATTCATAGACCCTATTTTACAAGACTTTAACTCAGAAAGAAGTTGCTTTAGCCATATAAGTTCTCATGTAATAAGAGCCATAGCTCGATACTTTGCTTCTGCACTCGATTTAGTAACAGCATCCTGCCCCACACCTCTTCCATGTAATGAGATTGCCTCTAACAAGAACACAATAACCTGAGGTTGATCGCCTATCACTTGGGCAACCAGCCCAATCTGCATCTATGTAGGCAATAATATCAGTATGACCTCTATTCTCATAGACCAACCGTTATCCCAGAAAGCCTTTAATATATCTCAAGATTCGAATTACTGCGTCCCAATGATTGTTACAGGGAGAGTTAAGAAATTGGCTCACAACACTAACAACAAAACAAATGTCTGGCCGGGTCATAGTAAGATAATTCAACTTTCCTACTAGTCTCCGATACCTTCTTGGATCTGAATAGGGCTCTCCCTGATCTTGCATAAGTTTAACATTAGGATCCATAGGAGTGTTAATCGGTTTACAATTTATCATTCCTGTTTCCTCCAAAATATCAAGAACATACTTCTTCTGAGATATAGCAATACTAGTGCTAGATTGAGCTACTTCAATTCCAAGGAAGTATCGTAACCATCCCAAATCTTTGGTTTGGAAATGTTAAAACAAGTGCTCCTTGAAGCGTTTGATGCCATCATGATCATCCCCTGTAATGACGATGTCATTTACATAAACAACAAGATAAGTGCACTGATTAGAGGGAGAATGTTTATAAAGCACAGAGTGATCTATTTCACTGCGGATTATGCCGAATTGTTTAAGGGCTTGACTAAATCTACTAAACCAAGCTCGAGAGCTCTGCTTGAGGCCGTGTAAGGCCTTATGTAACCTGTAAACATATCAATGTGACTCCCCCTGAGCAACAAACCCAAGAGGTTGCTCCATATAAACCTTGTTTTCTAAATCACCGTGAAGGAATGCATTTTTAATGTCCAACTGATGCAAAGGCTAGCGGTGCATGACTGCTATGGATAAGAATAAACGAACGGAGGCCATTTTTGCAACTGGGGAGAAAGTATCACCATAATCTAGCCCAAATACCTGAGTATAGCCTTTAGCGACTAAACGGGCTTTCAATCGATCAATCTGACCATCTGGGCCTACTTTGGTAGAAAACACCCAATGACAGTCAACAGTAGATTTTCCTGAAGAAGAGGGAACAAGTGTCCAAGTCTTATTGGATTCTAAAGCTGCCATGTCATCAATCATAGCTTGTCGCCATCCTGGATGAGAGAGTGCTTCTTAGACAGTTTTAGGAATAGAAACAAAGGAAAAAGCGGACACAAAGGCACAATGGGAAGGAGAGAAACAGTGATAACTTAAGAAATTATAAATTGGATGTGGGTTACGAGTAGACCGTGTACCTTTGCGAAGAGCTATAGGTAAATCAACAGGAGATGTAGGTGGATCCGGAGTAGGTTCAGAGATTGGAGCAGAAGATGAATCACCTGTCTCTTCAATGACAACTTCCTCCAATTGTGTTTGGCGAGGACGACGTTGATAAGTAATAAGAGGACGAGGAGTGGGAGACATAGATGGAGAAGAAGACCCTGACAAATCTGATACTGAAGAATCAGTAACAAGAGGAATAGGAAAATTGATGGGCAATACTTGGGAGACAGAATCTGGTGTCACCGATGTAGTGAAATAAGGTGTATCCTCAAAGATGGTGACATCGGCAGACATGTAGAAACGATGAGTAGAAGGAAAATAGCATCTATATCCTTTCTGTACACGAGAATAACCAAGAAAGATATACTTGACAGCATGAGCAAACAATTTATCAATACCTGGTGTGAGATCATGTACAAAGCAAGTAGAACCAAAAACACGTGGGGGAACTATGAAAAGTGGGTCCTGAGGAAACAAGGAATGAGGTACTTCGATATTCAAGGTAGAGGATGACATCCGATTTATCAAGAAACCAACATTGAGTACGACATCACTTCAAAATTTTAAAGGTGCATTGGCATGTAACAAAAGGGTACGAGCAGTTTCAATAATATGACGATATTTTCTTTCAGCAATACCATTTTGTTGTGGTGTATGTGGACAAGAGGATTGATGAATTATGCCATGAGAAGCCATAAAATGATTAAGGGGAGCAGAAAAGTATTCTTTTGCATTATCACTACGCAAGGTGCGAATAGGATGTCCAAATTGGGTTTGAATTTCATTGCAAAAGTTCTGAAAAATAGTACACAACTCTGAATGTTCCTTCATTAAAAAGCTCCAAGTACATCTTGAAAAGTCATCAATGAAAGTAACAAAGTACCTATAGCCTAAGATAGAATTGACTCGACTAGGACCCCAAATATTTGAATGGACAAGAGCAAAGGGAGAAGTTTCTTTACGATGAATTGAGCTTGGAAAGGAAGTTCGAATATGTTTACCAAGCTGACATGACTCACATTCCAGAGATTATAGGTGGGAAAGATGAGGGATCATTTTCTTTAGTTTATTTAGATTTGGATGACCCAGACGACGATGAAGGAGACTTGGTGAATCAGCAATGGTGCAAGCAATTGAAGATGGAGGCTGGAAATAGTAGAGGCCATGTGATTTAGATCCTGCGCCAATCGTCTGTCCCGTATTCTGGTCCTGTATAGAGAAAGAATTGACAGTAATGGTTATGGAACAATTAAGATTATGAGTGAGTTGATTAGCGAAAACTAGATTAAAAGGGCAACCAAGAATAAAGAGTACATAATTTAATGGCAAGGAGGGAAGAGGTGTGGCTTGACCAATGCCTTTGGCTTTTGCCTTGGAGCCATCGACAAGATGTAGTGTGAATTTTTGGGATGTGATATTTTTGAGAAAATAGAGGGCTTACTAGCTATGTGATCGGAAGCACCAGAATCCAAAATCCAGGATTCAACAGGCGAGGAGTGAGATAGACAAACCGTAGAATTACTAGTATGAACTACAACTGCTAAAGATGAATTCTGTTGTGTTGCCTTGAATTGAAGATATTCCTTATATTCAAAATCTGACAAAATATTCTGATTGTCACCTCCACTTTCATCCTGTTTTTCTAGACCCGAAGACTGAGAATAAGTCACATGAGTTGACTTCTCTGGAAATCCAATTAGGGAATAACATTTATCTTGAGTGTGCCCCATACATTTGCAGTAGGAGCATTGTGGACGATTACCAGAACCACGACCTCCTCGTCCACCTCGACCACGACCTCGGCCTCCACGACCTGCCATATTAGAAAGGAATGTAGATGACTCTAAACCTGGTGAGGAACCAGCTCCTGACACAGCCTTCAGAGAAGGAACACGCAGCAGACTACGTTGCATGCGGATGCTCTTCGGTACCCGTACGAATACTGGTACGAGTGCGAAATTTTTAAAAAAACTAGGGTGCAGATACGTCAACAACAACAACAACAACAACACGATCTTGGTACCGACGATGCATCTGACGGGTGCGAAATTTTTAAAAAACTAGTGCGGGTACAACAACAACAACAACAACAACAACAACAACAACAACAACAACAACAATCGATACAATAAAATATTATTACGTAACATAAAAATTAAAGCATACTAATTTTAACATAAAACATAAAAAGAAACTTACATCCCCTTCTTCTACTTTTTTACTTTACAATATAATCACATAAGCTTAGGGTACAATTATTTTTAACTATTTCAGTTACATATTTATAACTATTTTTTCCATGATCAATTATTAATAACAATATAAAATATATTTTTACATAATAAAACATTATAAACATTATAATATTAATATTTTAAAATCAATAATAATAATAATCGACACAATAAAATATTATTACGTAACATAAAAATTAAAGCATACTAATTTTAACATAAAACATAAAAAGAAACTTACATCCCCTTCTTCTACTTTTTTACTTTACAATATAATCACATAAGCTTAGGGTACAATTATTTTTAACTATTTCGGTTACATATTTATAACTATTTTTTCCATGATCAATTATTAATAACAATATAAAATATATTTTTTACATAATAAAACATTATAAACATTATAATATTAATATTTTAAAATCAAATATCTTATTAATGTCAAATAATTTATTAGTAAAATTTAAATAAATGAATAAATTAATTCATTTTAAAAAATTAATATTAAATTTTTATATATAGCAAATGTAAATGTAAATGAGTTTAAACCAAATGTCCTTTCCTATTTTCTCTCTCCCATTTCGTTTTCTGCGGGCCTCCTCGACCTTTTCGTTTTCTTCTTTCTCGCTATTTTCGTTTTCTCCGGCCACTGCCTTTTTCGATTTTCCTCTTTCTCTTCCTTTTCGTTTTCCTCTGCCTCTTCCTTCTTTCTATACAACACTTCATCTCCGGCAGACCATGGCGATGTGACGGATAGAGCCAAACGGTGGCTAGGAGCGAGACGAATGGAGGTGGTGACGGTGAGTGTTATCGGAAAAGCTTCATCGGAGGACTTTGCGCGAGGGAATGACCTAAAAGAAAGCAGCCATGGCGATGGCTCTGAGAGCCAAACAATGGCTAGGAGCGGACGAATGGAGGTGGTGACTACCAGGTGTCATCGGAAAAGCCTCGTCGGAGCTCTACGCAGTGGAAACGGACCAGGAAAACAGGAGATGCCGTGCGAACGGCAGCGATGCCACCCAAGCCGCACCGGGCCGTACCCACCGAACCGGAGCCGTATGTAAATTGAGACGCAACCAACGCGCACTAACGCTGCGTGCCGTACACGGTACGTGCCGACTGGTACTCCTCCCTGGGAGGAGTACCCATGCTTCAGAGGCAGCAGACGATCAATGAGATTTTTTGCTGTAGGGATATTGGGATATGTCAAAATTTGGTTTCGAACAGATTCAAAGTCTTTGTGAAGACCATGAAGGACAAACACCATGCATATATTATCGATCTTATTCTGGACATCATCTCCGGTCAGGGCCAACTTGACTTCATCAATGGTAGACTGAGCTTTATTCAAATACGCCGGGAGATCATGACCCGTCATTTGGAGTGTAGATAAATTGTGCACCACATCATAGAGGCGTTGGGCATCATTTGAATAAACACTTTGAGCCTTCTTCCATATTTCGTAGCATGTTCTATAGGTGTGAAAATGAACCATCAACTTCGGGTCAATGGACTGCCATAAGAGCGAAACTAGCTGATAATTAGCTCTCTTCCACTGGTCTCGTTCTGTAATATCGATATCTTCAGCCTTTTTGGTTAGATGGTCAGATTGACCTTTTCCCAAAAACCAAATCTCCACAGCAGCTTGCCAATCCATATAGTTTCTTCCATTGAGTTTTTCTGAAGTAATGGATGGATTACCAGAGAAAACAAAAGAGACAGGGGCCTTATTTGAGGGAGTAGAAGCACCAGAGGCAGCGTTCAAGGTTTTTGACATGGAAGCCATTGAAGAACAAACCAAGGTGAGATGAGGGAACAATAGACAGTGAGCAGCTTAGACAATGGACGCCCCAAAACAGACTGGGGAGGTGCCGACGAGCAGATTGGCACCAGTGGCAGGTCGGACGAACGTCAAGCCACGCGCCGGCGAGTTTTGATGAAGTTGAACGCACGTGAACGGACGAAATTGGACGGCGATTGGTGGGACGACCGATTGGAGGATTCTGGGGCTAGGGCCGATTTGCTGGGCTGGACGGTGGCCGAACGTCAGGACTTCTAGTGGTGGCTAGGGTTTACTGACTTTGAACTTAGGGTTTAAATCAAGCCCACAGGGTGTGGGCTCTGATACCAACTTAAGAATAAGAATTAGGAAATTAGGATTGATTGAATTGCTTGAGTAGAAATTACTCAGCAGGTGTGATTTATATATACATCCGAATTGCAGCTTACAAGGTACAATTTACAAGGTAATTAATAAGATAGCTTACTCCCTATGTACATGAATCTAATAAATTCTAGTATACATGAATCCGTACATGAACCTATGAATCTGGTCATGGAACCTTATTAATGAATCTCGTTAATCTCAACATAGTGCAAGCCTATGCACACTATTTCTCTCATATAATCTCTGTTTCAACATGGTATCAGAGAGCCTTTATGGCCAACTGTTGTTCAAGAGTTTGGTCCTTGTTGCCCCATTCTTTATAATCAAATTAAACTTCAGCACAAGGTAAAGTAGGCTTGTGCATTGTCACGCTTCAAGCCTAAAGGGCTCTTGCATGAGGGGCCATGTTAGAGATATAAAAACCATTCCTTGGCCTCCCATCAAACAGCTTAAACTTTTAGGAGAGTTGGTCCTTGATAGTCTTTTCATTTGGTGCTAGAAATAACAGTGGCATATTACTAACAATAATACTGATAATTTTGTTTGTAATTCGTAGTCTATTATGTGAGTATTACTAGCTGATAAGAGTGGAGGTATTTCAAAATATGCAATAACATTGTTTAATAAATTGCTTGTATTGGATTTAATAAGTGCATTTATGTAAATCTATGTATGTTGAGGCCAGATGAACTTGTAAATATTTAATAGAGACATATTTATCCTGTTAGTGTATTCCAATGATGCAAAATGCATTTAATATATTATGGAGGGTGTATTGAGTTCTGGTGTATACCAATAGCTTGCTTTGTCTTTTGGGGTAAATGCTCTGTGTTCAACTTATAGTGAATCAATTCAAATCCTTAATGGGATGGAAATTGTATGATTGGGAATTAAAATCTCACTTTCTTTATGCAGTAGATGAATTTTTTTCTCCTTCCTTTTCTTATATACCAGCAATGGCACCCTTGAGCAGGTACGTTAAAAAATTATTAAACAAATGTTTTAACACTTGATGCCATGATATACTTTACCTTTTAAATATTTAATTGAAATCATAGGATTTAAGGTGGGTGGATGAAATGGAGGAATGTTTTAGGTGTTATTTGTGATCAAAAGGTACTTATCAAGTTAAAATAAAAATTTTACCACACAGCCATAAGATCAGGGATGCTTTATGGTACTAAATATTGGGCAATAAAGTGCCAACAAGAGCATAAGATAATTGTGGTAGAGATAAGAATGTTGTGTTGGATGAGTGGGCATGTAAGAAAAGATAAGATTTGAAATGAATGTATTAGGGAAAAAGTATGAGTGGCACCTATTGAGGAAAAGATGGTAGAATTGCGAGTAAAATGGTTTGGACATATGAGAAGAAGACTGATAGAAGCCCCCGTTAGAAGTGTGTTGATCAGATGGAGGATAGCCCACTAATTAGAGGTAGAGGAAGATCAAGAAAAACTCTAAGTGAAATCATTAGAAAGGATTTAGAT
Source organism: Ormosia semicastrata (assembly GCA_029884595.1). Classification (NCBI taxonomy): domain Eukaryota; kingdom Viridiplantae; phylum Streptophyta; class Magnoliopsida; order Fabales; family Fabaceae; genus Ormosia; species Ormosia semicastrata. Next base: position 12,640,978 of record JAQQTO010000041.1, read on the forward strand.
CTGAATGGTCTCTTGGAAGATTGGGTTTTTTATAGAACACAATGACGTCGTTTGATCTATGTAGCCGACCTTGCCTAGTGGGAAAAGACTTTGGTTGTTGTTGTTGTCGTAAATATTTAATTTAAATGAAAACTGACTTAAAAAACTGTCATTTTTAAAGAAAATTACTTTAGAAAAAGAAGTTCCTTAAAGTAGGCAATGTGTGGGAAACAATTAAGACGGTTGAGAGTGGGGTTAGTTTTAGTAGAGGTATGTTAGGCACTAAAGTGTATGTTACAAGAAATAGAAAGGGTAACAGGGGAGTAGTAGCTTATACAGCCAACGAGGGAAATGTGAGGGGAGAGCTTCTTGGGGATCTGAATTGTAACCACCTGCACACGTGGCAGTTGGGTAGGAAGGCAAGGGAGGGAATCAGGTAAAATATAAGGGAGGGCAGGGAGAGAGAAGATCTAAGGAAGATTTGAGTAGAGGGTTGGGAAGGGAGGAAGTTGGCCCCTTAAAGTGCCTGCAGCATCTCTGTCATTTTTCTTCTTGTTCTTTCCTTTTCAGTGTTTATAGATCCATTTCTGGACTATTGTCACACTGATATCAGTACCAGGAAGCATATACAGAGAGTTAATTCAATAAAATCACAGTCCAGATTCCAGGTTTGCTTCTACTTATGAGAAAGCTACCACCACATTCAAAGTGGGGGAGGGGGGGGTGGAATATAGTGATTACAAATCTAGATGCTGACAAATATAGGGATGGGTATGGCTAGAAAGTATGATGTGATTAGATTTTCTACCTTGAAGTTCTTCCCAAAAATAGTAATATTGGCAAAGAGTATGGAGGTGGAAGAGGCTTGGATTACTTGGGTGACTTTTATAAATAAGAAGTGTGGAACAAATTGAGATGGAAGATGACAGTTTTCCTAAAAAACTAGCATAGTTGAAAGCTTGATTAGGGAGTTTGTAACTGCCAGTGATGAGGAGAAGACCATGTTTGACCAAATAGAAGAGGAAGTTGAGAAGCTTAGGGGTTCTGCTTCAAGGGCTATAATGGAGCAGAAATGTAGGGCTGTATTAGAGGAGCAACAAACATGAATTCAAGAAGCAATGGTGTCAAAGTACATAATATTACTCCGGGACTTTCTCTTGTTTGATCCAGGAGGGTTAGGATGGACTGTTTGGGTTGGGCAGAATTCTGGGAGTATGGGACTGCTACTCATTTTATTGGTACCACTAATGGCCTCCTTACAAGAAGCGTCAACAGAAATGTCCTACCAGCAACAGCAACTTATGCTGCAAACATCAGCAGAGAATTTTCAGATGCAACATCAAGTGATTGGTTTACAGTCTCAGATGATTTGGAACCCAGGAAGCACAGATACAGATACGGGCCATAGATACGACATGACACCTCGATATGTGGATTCAGCAAATCTTAGAAATTATAGGACAGCTAAGATACAATATATAACATTAACATGAAAACATAAGTCCTAAATTAAAATAAAGACATTAATGTCTCGTAAGTTAGCTTTAGTCCACATAGCACAATAAAATACTACATTTATCTAATCATTATGAGATTCCACTTGTATTGGTACAAAAATTCAAACACTAATTGAAAAATATAGGCTAGTAGAAGTAACCAAAAGTATCCAAGAAGTATCTGATATAATACATATCGGATACTAGTACGACAACCATTTTGAAGTATCGATGCTTTCCTAGTTTAGAACTCAAGATCTGTCCGACTGAAATCCTCTTTTCAAGGATTGCAACATATGGATCTACTAAGGCTCCCCTCAAATGGAAAGACTTCCCTAAGTTTGAAGGTTCTTGACTTCTTGGACATCTTTGGATTCCATCCAAGAACACTCTTGACACTCACCTCGAGGATGGGTGAATCTTTTTTTTTTTTAGGGGGCGGGGGTTGGAGTATTGTTCGGCATCCCATGCTTACTAAAGTGTATGTTAAGAGAAATAGAAAGGGTAGCAAGTGTAACACCCTGGAAAACATGTTAGGTTTGTATATAAATACAAAGGTAGCTTAATATTTACTTAACATGTCTATTTAATTTTATGGCTTTTTAAGTACGTTTAGTCACTTTGCTGTAACACTATGTGTAAAAAAAATAGTTGTTATTAGCCCAGAATTGGCTTAAAAATTGCTTAGTTAATGAAAATAAATGTGAAAAATTTGTTTCTAGGTCACAAATGTGTGGATGATCATATGAATAAAATTTGAGGTTAATCGGAAAGTTTGGTATTTTTAAGCATATTGAGTGTATGTTTTAATACTGGATTGACTAGTAGCAGATATAAAAAAATATGAAATTGGCAAAACAAGACTTTTGATGAATTTTAGGATTTGTTTTAATCTTTTTGGAAGTTAGGAAACTTGATTTGGTGAAATCTAAGTGTTCATAACAGATCAAGAGTTAAGCTAAATATCTCTAATTATCAAGTGCTCTACGTTTCCACCCTTTCTGCCTTGACTTTCGTTCCTTCTTATCTCTCTTTTTCAACCACTCTCTACGTCACTTTGGCAGCAAAAAGAAGAGAAGAAAAAAGAGGAGAAGAGGGAGCAAACGTGAAGAGAAAGAAGGAAGAAGAAAGGGAAAGTGGTGAAGAACTTTTGAGTTCATTCTTCTAAGACACTAGAGGTAGGGGAACTTGTTTTCTATAACCCTTTCTCTGTTTCTTCATCTGTATTCTTGGTGTAATTTGGTATGGATGAAAATGAGTTGAGGGTTAGTTGTGTTTTCATGCTTGTTCTTGGTTTTAAGCTTGAAGTTGCTTTGTTCTTAACTTGTTTGAGGCTTGGTTGATACTTAGGACATGTTTATGCCTTTGTTCTTCCATAAATTTGGAGTTTGAGGAATGGGTACGAAAATAGGGTTGCATGTTTGCATGTTGTTCTTACACTCTTCTCTCTTGTTCTTTATTCATTGAAAGAAAGGTTAGTTGTGGTGAGGAATGAGTTTTCCTTGATATTGTTAAGTTGTACTTTGTTGGATGGAGAGTTGTTTGTGTTTAAGTTGATCTTTAATGGTTGTTTTGGATTTTGGTTTTGGAGTTTATGAGGCTAGACCTTTGTTTTTCTGCTATAACTCAACAAATAACCGATTACCAACAGTGATAATCAGTTATATGGCTGAAGAAATAGCTTCTGGTAACGTGAATAACCAATTACCACAAGGTGATAATCGGTTATTCAGTGAAACAGAGACCTGGGCGCGAAAATAACCGATTACCACAGGGTGATAACTGGTTATTGAGTGTTTCCAGAGGGCGTTGAGGGCCATTTGTAAAGTCATAACCGATTAACCAATGAGGGTAATTAGTTATGGACTAAAAACCTGAGGTATTTAACAAGTGATAATCAGTTAGGAAGCAGCACTAATCGATTATCCTTTTATAAAACTTAAAGATTTGAGTTGTTATATGTTGCCAAACCTTGGTAGTTGCTTTGTAAACAATTGTTTTGGGTAAATGGAATCTTTTCTTGTTCAAGATGGTGAGTTATAAGGGTTAACACTAAATGCATGGAGTTGTTTTTAGTTTGTACACCTTGTAAGCTTGGGATATGATAAGATGTTATCTTATTATTGAAGGTTAGCCAATATTGGTTGTGTTTGTGATAGTTGATGGACATGATCCTCACATTTAGTGATAATCTATGATGGTGTGAAGTGGGACAACGCCTTCCCTATTATAGTAAGGAGCCGAGGATGGACTTCCTCTCCCTCATTATTTTGGCAATTGAAGCGGGATTTTTCCTTTTTGTCAGATGTTATCCTAAATGGAAGGTAGTAGAGGAGGGATTCCTTATTATCGGAGGTGATCCTGAATCTTGATAGCGTGAGGACGCGCAGCTCCCTCCCTGTTGTGGATTAGTTGAAGATGGTTATTTCTTCTTTATTCCTGGATTGCGTGAAGCGAAGATTTTCAGAGTAGTTGAGGCGAGTGATTCCCCACTACTTCTGATGACTTTGAGAATGGATTCCTTGTTATTGGAGAAGACTGCTGGAACTGAGTTCTAGTGTTTGTTCATGGTTTATGGAAGCGAATTCTATTGCTTTGTTCACGATTCATGCATATCATGATATTACCATGTAATTGGTTTCCCGTAAATGATATCATAACATTACTCATTACATACTTAGGTTATTGCATAGGCATGAGCACAAGACATAATTTGGCATAGCATAGCAATTATATGAGTGGTTGCTAATCGTAACATATTCATGTAGTGTAATTGTATGGGTAATTGCGTATCTCTGAGATGGAGATGATGATTTTGTGAGTGCGATAATTACTTGAAAACTGTTTGTGAAAATGAGTTTTTGTACAAACGTATAAAATGAAACTCTATTTCGAGAAGAGAAAGGACATTGTTTTGGCTTTTGTCACCTTTTTAGTTTATATATGTATGAGACTTGAATTTAGAATTGTGTTTTCTCTGAAATAACTGAAATGATTGTGATGACATGTTTTATAGTCTTAACTATTGAGAATTTATGATTCTCACCCCCCGTGTGTGTGTTTCCATAATAATTTCAGGAAAGGAGACTTATGGAAAGTGAAGTGCACACAGGAGCTTGAAGTACGTAGCTTAGTTATCTTTATGTTTCTTTTGAAAACATGTATCTTTTGTGCCTTGAGAGGCCTAGTTGTAAACTTTGTACATAGTATTTATGAGAAATATTGACATTATGTATATTATCTTTCGTTCATGGCTCATATTTTCTTATATAATGTTATGTTATATTAGAAATATTTTAGTAGTTAGTAACATGTCTAGACCTAATTACTGTGATATAATATAGATTATACTGTGGTTATTAAATTTGAGATGTTACAGCAGGAGATTAGTAGCCCATATAGGCAATAAGGAAAATGTGAGGGCGAGCATCTTGGGTATCTGAATTGTTACCATCTGCACATGGCAGGTGGGTAGGAAGGCAAGGTTGCTAGGGAGTGAATCGGGTAGAATATAAGGGAGGGCAGGGAGAGAGAAGAGGTAAGGAAGATTTGGGTAGAGGGTTGGTAAGGGAGGAAGCAAGCTCCTTGAAGTGCCTGCAGCATCTCTGTCATTTTCTTGTTCTTTACTTTTCAGTGTTTATAGATCCATTTCTGGACTGTTATCACACTGATATCAGTACCAGGAAGCATATACAGAGAGTTAATTCAATAAAATCACAGTTCTAATTCCAGTTTTCTATCACTGTGACTCAATGATATTTATTTATTTATTTTATTGAAGTGAGAGATCATCACAGGTGTTCCCTTTATAGTATTGATAGATTAATAGATAAAGATATAAACATCCTATTTTACTGCCTGATTTGGAGCTAACTGTTGTGGAACAGAATTTCGTTTTTTCCAATTGTTAAGATACATAATTTGGTCCTTCATGAATGAGTCCTTTTAGATCTGGAAAATATTTGACAATGTGGCATAGTCTCTGTCAGTGGTTCGGCATCATTTAGGCTCCAACCAATGTGAGGGAAAAGATGTTTATTTGTTTAGTAATAGATAAAGCTGTACTTTATTTTTTTTAATTTGGGTTGAAAAGTCTGCAAATGAGAGTCAGATATGTCATTTGCCTATATTATAAAGCAGATGTTGGGAACTGCTATGCATGGCTGCCTAGGCTTTCTTTTGCTTAGCCCGTTAAAGATTTGTGTTGTGATGAGCTAATAGCCGTTGGATCTTACTCACGTTTAAGAAAAAATGATGTCACCTTTGGAGTTAGAAGTCTGCATGTTGAGTGTTTTCTGTTTCTATTTGATAACTTAGGTTTGCAAGTAAACTATAGCTGATGGTTTTTGGAGTTCCCAAGTCTGACATATCGTGAGCCTATTTCTTTTCGTAATATCTTGGGTTCTATTTCTCTCTCTAACAGACACTCAGAGAAATGCTTGGCTGTTATTCCTATTGTCGCAATTGCTGCTGTTGGTCATTTCAGTAGTCAATGGAAACTTTTTCTCTGCATGAATTTGGTTTCCTCTTTGCGTTTGATAGCAACAGCAACGGCCTTCTACCTTCCATGCAAACTAAATTCCTTTCCTGTTCCTATAAGGAAATTTCTCTGCTCTATTGATAATATAGGCTCTATCATATGATGTTCCTAATCTATTGTTGTTAGATATATGAAAACCATTCATTTGCTTTGACCCAAAAGCTTTTGGGAAAGAGTTCATGACATGATATCAAAATTTCTATAATCAAGTGGTCTAAAAATCAATTTTTATTGTACCTATTCTTTTAAATAAAAAATGTTGAATTTCAGCACAAAGTAAGTGAGTCTAAGCATTGTCTATGTTTTAAGCTCAAAGAACTTTTGTGTGAGAAGACATATTAGATATATAAAAATCATTCATTTTTTGTCACCCAAAAGCAAGCTTAAGCTTTTCGGAGCGATGTTTAATGACAATTGTGTGAAGATATCATTTGTTTGTCTATCAAAATGGTAATCATTCTTACGGATTTGGCTCTACTTTGAGCAATGCCTTTGCTCATTTCTTATGTGGACATTGAAGCTTCCGTTTAGTTTCTGATACTGGTTGACATTAAATAAAGAAAGAAAGCCTCATTGGGAGACACAGTACAATAGGATGCATAGTTTTGCATATTGGGGAGGCATTGAGTTGAAAGTTATGTGGGTGGGATGAATTTTAGTTTCATACTGAGTAGAAGTTTTCTGAGTTCCTTATAGCCTATATGGTTAATTGCCGCATCATATTTTTATACTCCTCCCCCTCGCCCCGACATTTGGACTTGTGTAAGCTAATTTGCTGGTTATAGTATCCAATGCCTTGACTGTTGGTAGTGCAGTGTCCTGTATATTTGACTCAACCAGCGTATCTCAGACACTTACATTAAATACTTTTGGGGTTGCATATACCAAAACAAATACTTTAGGGTTGCAGTGTTTGTGAACACAACTACGATGACTTATCTAATACTTATTTTCTAATATATGCACAGTGAATTACCTATAATTAGTCTTAAAAGTGCAGCAATTAGTAAGGGCAAAAAGTGTCATAAACACTAATATTTTTATGGTGACTGCATATGCGTCTGCCTCCTTATTTTATCTAGAACATGTCTTACTATCTTGATAATTTCTGATATTTGTCCGGCTGCTTAATAGTTAATCTCCTGAATTATTTCTTGTTGCCCTTTATTCTGTTGACTAGCTACTTCTGGTAACAATCAATTGCTGAACTTTGTTGGTGCTAAAAATATGATTTTGAGTAATCATACTTGCACAAGCTTATATATTTTTCACATACTTTTATGTAACCCATTGAATAATAACCTAGTTCTAACTGTAACTCTGTTTGAATGATTCTGATTATGCATATACCTTACATAATTTATGCAAGTATCTTTCCAATATTATTTTTGCACTCACTAATTTCAAGGCCTTAGTTCTTGATCATTATTGTATAGTTTCTCACTGTAATAAAGATGGGCTCCTGTGGGCCTTTGGCCCTCCATTGAACCCAAAAAAAATAGATGGGCTCCTGTTGAGAATGCAATGTCGAACATCAGGCCAAGAAGTTGACACGAAAAAGCATTTTGTGTTTTTTAGAGCAGGTTTGGTATGTGAGGTCCAAAACAAAAAAAGAAGAGAGAGCGCGTTTGGTATGAGAAAGTGGATTTTACCAAATTGAAGAAATGAGATTCCAAATATGTTTAAGAGAATGCCATCGTTATTAAGTTTGGTTGTGTAACAAAATCACTTTTATTGCAATCAGGTACTGTTAGGGTTAAGTTGTACGTAATTCAACTAATTTATTTTTTCAGTTTAGTCAACGATAAATTATTTATACTAAAATAAAATATTTACAAAAATATTTTTTATGACTCGATTCTAAAAAATTAATGTAACTAAGACTTATGTGTGACTATATGTATATCTACACATCATATATTCATCTATTGTTAGGCCAACCCTTGGGGTTACTTTATTTTATTCTTATGGTTGGTTCATAGATTCAAGGAACGTGAAAATGTAATTAAATTATAGCTAAATTCTTTTTCGTAGCATGTATAAGACTCGTCAGTTATGTACCAACCATTCACTTTCCTTAGTAGATGAGGTATGGTGTTATTTTTTCACTTTCAATTTACTCATATTTTACACTTTCTTTGGTATTTTAATGGATAATTATTAAATTATGTTTTGAAATAATAACTTTAATTACACTCACCTTTTTCATTAAGTGTGAGAAAATCCTTTTTTTTTAAAAAGAGATTTTGTTCCGTTACTCATCCATTTTTCCCTCTAATTTCCAAAGTATGAACTCAGATAACTCAGATTTCTTTTTGTTGACCAATTTGATTAAAGTTTTGATTGAGTCATTACATCAATCATTGTTAGATATAATTGTTCTTTTGCAATAAAAACTAAAAAAATACCAAAATACATTCGATCCCACTTCCAAATTATGAATTCAGATTGCTCTTTTGCTGACTAACAACTTGCTTAAAATTTTGATTGATTAATATATTGACTTATCATTGTAGCAATAATTGATAGATATGGTTGTTATTTTGCAATAAAACTAAAAAATTATCAAAATACACTTTATCCCAGTTCCAAAGTATGAACTCAGATTTATTTTTTGTTGACTAGTTCTCTTAAAATTGATTGAAAAATATTATTTATCATTATATCAAGCATTGTTCGATATGGTTGCTCTTTAACAAACAATAAAACTAAGGGTAACGATAGATGCACAGTATTTTTTTACAGCAATGACTTAAATTATTGAGTCAAATTCATTTTTTCTAGAGATGTTAGAGGTGTCTCGAACAACTAAACCTGTCACGAGTCACTTGTATATGTGATGAGGTGAGTTGACCCATTTTAATTAGCCTATTAAGTATATTGCAAAGATACAAAATGGGTCAACTCGTCTTACTTGGAGTAGGTTAATGGGTTAACCTGTTTAACAATGAAAAAAAAGAGAGAAAGCAAGTAAGTTAGTGGGTTAAACCCCATGGGTTAACATGTTAACCTGCATAACCTAAACTCAGTCATCACTTAACAACTTAAAAAATATAAATTTGACTCAACGGGCCAACTCGCCACAATCCACCCCAACTCTAATAATTAATTTTGTAGGTACAATTTCTTTGAGAGTAGGTTGAATAGTGAGTTTAAAGTGATGTCAATTAGGATTTATATAGGTTCTATAAAAGTAAATTAAACAAATTTTATAAGAACTAATTGATTTATGCATTATTGGTATTTTTGTGATTATAAAGCGATAAAGATAACTTCCAATGCAATTGTCTAGAATTTTGGAGAAAAGACTCAATTGAGAATCACACCTACTGTGAGTGTTTCTACTTACTATACATTTATTTGGAACTTGTCAATTTTAAATTAATTTTGTTATTGAATTTTAAATATAGTAGAACCTTAGGAACTCCTAGGACAAGCACAGTTTTTTTTATAAGAAAACTCACTATTGATTTTATACATTATTCTGAGATGATAGTTTTTGTTATATTGAAATACTTTGATATTGGTTATAGATCAAATATGGCAAAGATTACGTATAAGGATTTTGTACAAATGATGGTACCTGCTATAGACATTGGCTTTCGGCTAATGATAGAAAATGTTATTGATACCTATTTTGCTCATGGAAAGAAGATTAAGTTTATTTGAGTAAGTTTTTTAATTTTAGAAAGTGTTCTCCATAAAATGAGTTTACCTGAATATATCTGATTTTATCTTTGTTTTGTATGAAATAAGTTTATTTTCATATATTAGATATTTATTTGCCCACTTGATATTTTATTTTCTTGAAAGACATTTTTTTTAAAATTATTTTCTTTGCAAAAAGACCTTGTTAGACTCTGTATCTAACAGTAGTGAATGTTAGCATTGGTATATCTAAAATTGGATTAGGCCTTAGCTAGCAAGGTATATGTTGATTTTGTGTGTAGGCCATCACACATGAGTTGGTTATGATTTTGAGCTAGACACTAATTATTTCAAGCCTTTGGGTTGTTAGATGGTTAGTTTACCCACGAGCTGTGTGCTCATCTTGTTTTAGTTTTGCCTAGTGGATTCTCTCACATGGAATGCTTTTTAAATGATTACACTTTATCGACTGATTGATTGAAAATTATTCTCCATTAACTTTTGTATTCTCAATTTGGATTTATGAAGATTTGACTTAAATTATTTATTTAAAAATTATTTTATTTATATATAAATATATGATTTGCTTATTTATTTGTAAAAGTCTCGTGCCCTACTTGTCTTATTTTTGTTATAGTAGGTAAAAATTGCTCACTGAATTTGTAGTTCACCTAAATTATAATTATGCTTTTCAGATAAGGGAAATGAGATAGCTTCTAGTTCTACTCTTCCAGTTTGATTGAGGGGTCTAGTTCCAAATTACTGGTGAGCCCAACATATTGTTCGTGTGGGCAGATTTAATAATTTATTTTATTTTGTTATCAACTTTGGTTTGAAAACATTGTGGATTATTGATCTTAGAGTTGCTCAATTATTTCTGCAAATAAGATTTCAGATAGATAGTAGAGTTTTAATTGATATTTGGATAAATTATAATTATTGAATTTGGTTAATTTTGAATTTTAAAGTATGGTATTTTTGATATCGAACTATGTTTTAAGGTCATGTGGTGGCCATTGTTATTGTTCTATACTATGTGCAAGAATTGCAGGATTGAAGACTTGTATGACTTGGGCTAGCCTATGGTTTGCCTTTGTTACACGCCGGTTATGGACCCTGAGTTTGGGTTATGAAAAAGTTGAAATCATAAATTGGGTTTATCGTTGTGGATAATGGAGCAAGTGTCCTTTGATAGAATTTCAATTGTGGTTATGTACTCGGGCATACTCACAAATCACAATTGAGATGCTATTAGAGGCCTATTAGGAAGTCTACCTTTGTTTTCAAAAGTTTTGAGTCGCATGTTTCCTTAATGGTAAAAGTTATCTTGTTGCATTTTAACGTATTGATTGTCTTTTCTAGGTGAATATACCACCTAGAACTTGTGCTATTGGTAGATGAACAACAAAAAATGAGAGCCTAGTTGGTGAGCCTGTTAGGTAATCATCTCAGGCTACTTGAGGCCGCCGTAGAGGTGATGGATCAACTAGACTACCTAGGAATGTAGTCATTAAGACTAAAAATGTGTCCCCTACTATGAAATAATGCTGGTAGGAGCAATTCAAAATATAGAGAAGTTGACTCAGATGATGGATAACCAAGGAGGTCATGCTGATCAGCCTCTTGGCATTACAACTTCGATAAATCTAGGAAGATCACAACTCTGTACAGATGAGGGCATCAATGTGTCGCTTAAAGAATTTATGAAGCTAAACTCACCTTCTTTTGCAAGAGGTTTTGAGGATCTGTAAAATTTTCTAGATGGTGTAGAGAGGGTGTGTAGAGCTCTTGGTTGCTCAAGTCGAAGGGCTATAGAGCTGGTTGTATTAAAACTTGAAGATATGACACAAACTTGGTATGAGACCATGTTGAGGGGGAGACCAACAACATCTCCACCATTGACTTGGGATGAGTTCAAGACTCTATTCATGGAGCGTTTCTTCTTAGAGAGTGACAGGAATGACTGGAATTTCAGGAGTTAAAACAGACATCAGATATGACAGTGAGTGATTACAATCATCGCTTCACTCAACTCTTTCGTTATGCACCTCATCTTGTCCCTACTGAAAGGGATATGATCAAGAAATACGTGGATGGTCTAATGAAACCCTTGTATAGAATAGTGGTAGCACAAACCACATATTTTCTGACATATGCAACAACAATGAATTGTTGCAAGCGGATTGAAAAGAGAGAGATGAGGGATCACGAGACACAACAAAAATTCAAGAAGCCAAGACTGAAGGCTATCATAATGGGCAAGGTAATAGTAAGTCTATGAAAGGATCTAAGCCCCAAGGCCAGCTGAAAAACTTAAGACTGAACAAAGAAACCAACAAAGTACTGCATAATCCGGTCGTATTAGAGTCCCATGTAAGGCTTGTGGGAATTTTCATATTGGTCAGTGTCGCAAGGAGTCTAGTGCTTGTTTTAGGTGTGGAGAACTTGGCCATAAGAAGGGTAATTATCCCTAACTTCAGGGTGCTAGCTAGACAACACTAACACCAGCATTGCCGCCTCAGCCTATTACAGCTCAACCATTGAAACAGGTTCCTTCTCAAACAGGTAGGGGAAGTACAGGATAACCAAGAAGAGGTCAAGTTTGTGTTTTTGCTTTAACTCCACAAGATGCTCAAGCATTAAATGAGGTGGTTACAGGTATATTCTCTATATACTCATATGATGTATGCGTTCTGTTTGACCCTGACTCCATCGATTTACATATGTCCCTATATTTTGCTACTCCAATTGGTAAAGAACATGCACTGCTTGACTACTCATATTTTCTTGTGGCTATGTCGATGAGGGAATCTATTCTTGTTAAATATGTGTACAAATCATGTGAAATATTTATTGATGGTACTGAGTCATTAGCAGATTTGATTGGGTTAGACATGATAGACTTTAATGTAATCTTAGGCATAGATTGCTTAGCTTCTTATCATGCTACTGTGGATTATCATACAAAGGTAGTACAATTTGATATTCTAGGTAGACAAACATTTCATGTATAAGATCATAATAGCTTGACTCCTTTATAACTTAATTTCTGCCTTAGGAGTTAGGTGATTGTTGTGTTACCAAGTGGCCTCAAACTCAAGAGAGGAGGTGAATTGAGTTTATGAAATATTTTTGTAAATCTTTCGTAAAACGTTTGTTTATCAATTTTCGTTGAAGTGATTGGATAATTGAAGTGAATAGACAAATGAGATTGAATATTTTACTCACAAATTAAACAATCCAAGATGAATAACATTCAAGCAAGCATATAAAATAAATGCACAAATGTAAAGAGATATAGTTTACAGAATCAAACACAAGAATTTATCTTGGTTCAGCCACCCCTTGTGACCTACGTCCAGTCCTCAAGCAAACCACTCGAGATTTTTCATTAAATTTCAAGCTTGAACGGATGCTTGAAAACTTTTACAAATTGGAGCACTCAACAACACCTTGGGATACCTCACCCTTGTGCTTTGATCCTCAAAATAGGGATACCTCACCCTTTATAACCTTTGAGGGATACCTCACACTCTTTACACCTTTGAAGGATACCTCACTTTCTTTTCAATAAGGGATACCTCACTTTTTTTTACTAGAGGGATACCTTACCCTCTTTACAGAATAAAAAAAGTGTTTGAATGATAGAAACTCTCTCAAAGAGTAGATTGATATAAATTGAAGCTCTAATATGCCCCTTTTGAATATCTCAAGTTTTCTCACAAAAAACAGGGCAAAAACATTTTCAGAATTTGATTCTCGTATATAAGTGTTAGATTGATGTTCTGAATTGAAGGTTAGCTATTAATGAAGCCCCAAGGCAAGTATTTATAAGTTATTGAAAGAAAGGAGCCATTGGGAGCTTTAATGGGCAGCATTAAATGCTGATAAAATAGTCGTTGGACACTAACAGACCAGTGGTAATCGATTACACAATCTATGTAATCGATTACATGGCTATTCCAACGTGTTCTTGGCTTTCTAGGCATTTGGTAATCGATTATCAGCTTAGTGTAATTAATTACAAGGCCTCTGACTTGCGTGTAATCGATTACCATTTTTATGTAATCGATTACAAGGCTTCTTGAACATGTTCTTGCCTTTCTAGGCTCATTGTAATCGATTACCAGTTTGGTGTAATCGATTACAATACACATGTAATCGATTACAAGCCCTCTGTTTGCTATATAATCGATTATAAACATCTTGTAATCTATTACCTTGGCCTTTGAACACATTTTTCAAGTCCAATTGAGTATGTAAGCCATTTCTAACACTTAGATCATTGGATTAAACATAAATGCCTTCATGAATATTGAATCCAAGATTAAAAATAATATTTCTTGAAAAACATGTTTAACTTTGAATTTACAAGCTGATTTTGAAAACGATATTTGGAAAACCATTTGAGAATCATTGAGATACTTAAAGGGCATTTTACATTGATATTCTAAGACCTATAACCTATATCAAATATACCTCTTTTGATCTTGGTTTTCTTCTTTTGATCTTGATCATTTCTTTTTGATCCGGGTCTTCATCTTGCTTTTGTTAATCATCAAAAACATGTTTGATATGCTTCAAGACATAAGCATTCACATTCTCTCCCTTTTTGATGATGACAAAATAAACATAGAGAGAAGCATTTGTATTTGATTTATCAGAGATTTAAGTGCAACACTCCCCCATAAATTATGCATCAAGAGAGATATTATTTCATATGTAAAAGCTTAAAACTCCCCCGTTCTTATGCAAATCATGCAGGGTCACAACTCTCTATTCTCTCCCCCGTTTGACATTATCAAAAAGAAGACAAGCATTTTTATTTAAAAAAATGGACAGCATATCCGCATAATTTTATAAGCAGGGCAAGGATAGTCAAAGGATAAATGATATAAGCATGTAGCATTAATGGTATTCCTAGCAAGTATTAACATTATGTAGAAAGAAAAAAGAATTATGCAGCAGAATGACTTCATATAGCAAAACAGATTATGCAGCAGAACCACATTATTGTGTAGTCATAACAACGTATTATGCAGCAAGGCACCAAATTATGCAGCAAAAAGGTATATTATGCTGTAAAATAATATATAATGCATCAAGATAGCATATTATGCAGCAAAAACACCATATTATGCAGCAAATGACAAGTTATGACAGATTATGTAGCAAAATTATGCAACAAGAGTTTATATGCATGATTGATCCAAAAGGCCAAGTTCAAGGATATTTTTCATTAAGTATGCTATTTCAAACAAGAAGTAAACTTATCTTAGCATATGATCACATGTAGAGATATTTCCAAGATATAAGGCTAGATAAGTACAACTTTAAAGCAAGTTAAAGTATAAAACAAATCTCAAATTTACCAAAGGTTGTAAGTCCAAGCTTCTTGGAGACAAAGAAGAGAGCTTGAAGTATTTTCTGGTCTTGTGCTTGGAGCAGCCACTTTTAAGATTCCAAAGTCAGCTCTTGGCCTTCAAGCACACTTACAATACACTTTAATTTTTGTCTTTTTGTACCCAAATTTTCTTGGGTTCTTGTGTGTTAGTTTTTGGTAAAGTACCTTTGGGAATCCAAACCATTTTAGTTCCTAACTTATTATTGATATTCTTCCTTACATTACAAGTTGATGCACTATGCCCTTTCCTACCACAATGAAAGCATTTAATAAAGGGACTACTTGATTTAGTTGATGAAACAAAGAAATTCTTGAGAAACTTTTGTTAGTTATTGGGATTATATCCCAATCCAGCCTTTTGAAAAACGCATCTTTGGTTCCCAAGCAATATGTTCAAATTATCTCTTCCATAGGTAAATTTTGAAAGAATATTTTTTAAATCCTCAATCTCAATTTCAAATGCTTT
The DNA here is from genome assembly GCA_029884595.1 of Ormosia semicastrata. Lineage (NCBI taxonomy): Eukaryota > Viridiplantae > Streptophyta > Magnoliopsida > Fabales > Fabaceae > Ormosia > Ormosia semicastrata. The sequence continues at coordinate 12,656,511 of JAQQTO010000041.1, forward strand.
ACATGATGAGCAAGATGAAGGTGTAGATGCATTATCAAGTGATAAACATGTCATGCATGAAGAATTTGCATCAATAAGTCCAAGAGTTTCATTTTCTATTCTTAGTTCCTCAATTTCCTTGTTTAGTGTAGAGATTTTGTTTTCAAAAGAGGAAATTATTTTCTTAGATGATGAAACAAGTTTTGCAAGCCTCATAGATTCATTATGTAATTCTTCAAATGCATCTTATAATTCATCATAGGAAGGGGAATAATTTAATTTAGAATTTGAGGATGTTACCTCCATGTCATCTTCATCTTCCTCTTCTCCTCTAACCATGAAACATAGATTGGCTTTCTCATTGTCCGAGCTATCGGTTGAATCAATGTCATTATCATCCCAAGCTATGTAGGCTATTTTTTCTTTCTTCTCCATTGAGGATCTTTTGTGATATTTTTTCACTTTACTTTGATAGATTGGGCACTCTATTTTCATGTGACCCTATTCTCCACATTCATAGCATTTAGGAGTGGAAGAGGTTTCTTCCCCTTTGTGATAGACATTCTTTTGGGGAAAGGGAGGTCTTCTTTGAACTTCATTCTTCTTGAAGAATCTTCTAAATTTCTTTACTAGTAGAGCAAGATTCTCTTCATCTATTTCCAAGCTATCTCCATCATCTTTATCATCATCATCGTCATTAATCATGGAGGAAGTGGCCTTGAGAACTATTTCTTTTTTTTTTCTTGTCAAGCTCCTCATTTTGGTTAAGTCTATTTAATTCCAATTCATGTTCTTGGAGCTTGCCAAAAAGTGTGGCTAAAGTCATGGTTGAAAGATTTTTTTGACTCCGCAATAGCCGTCACTTTAGGTTGCCAATGTCTGCTTAAACATCTCAACACTTTGTTAATAAGATTTTTATTAGGAAAAATCTTTCCCAATGAAGCAAGATGATTTACAATATGTGTAAAATGTTTTTGTATTTTTTGAATACTTTCATTTTGACTCATTCTAAAAAGCTCATATTCATGAGTGAGAGTGTTTATTCTTGATCGTTTTACTTCACTTGTGCCCTCATGAGTCACTTGTAAAGTGTCCCACATTTCTTGGGCAGATTTACAATTTGAGATTCTAAAGAACTCATCATACCCCAATGATATAGTAATGATGTTTTTGACACTCAAATTATATTGGACCTTTTTCTTATCATCATTAATCCATTCACTTCTTGGTGTATTAACTCTTACACCATTAACAACTTGTGTGGGGATAAAGAGACCATTTTTAATAGCATCCTACACATCTAAGTCAATAGCTTCAATAAAAATTTTTATTTTTTCTTTCTAATAAGCATACTCATCCCCATTGAAAAAGGGAGGTCTATGATGTTCACATATTTAATGCATTAATAAGCCTTCATTTTTAGTCATTTACACTCTCCATGCACTTAATAAATTAAGTTTGGTTATGTTTTGTATGTTTTGAACTCAAAATAGATTTAATTGAATTTTTCAGCATGATTTACGTTTTACACTAATCCTGTATTTGGGTCATATCTTGGGCTGTAGGTGGATGTTTAAGGTGAATCTTATGTCATTTTAAAGATATCTACAATCTTCATGAAGACATCAAAGACTCAATCACATGTTTGGATGGCTCAAATTGGCATTGAATCAAGAACTAAAGTGTTGCTCTTGGCAGAATGACCTTTGTGTATTGTTCATTACACTGCTCGTAGTGAAAGTTGTAGAATAGGCTGAAATTTTGATAGTTGATAGTTAAGACTCAAATCTACAACTTTCATGTTGAACACTCTTCCCGATTCAGACTCCTTGGAGGTGATATTGGGCTTGGAAGTCAGAACAGAGGAGCTGCGACTGGGCCTGAGTAGTGTGCAGTAATTTGAACATATCTGGAGCTATAGAAATGATATTGGACTCAAACCAAGGCCATTTGAAAGCTAAGATCCAGACCTACAATCTTCGTGAAGACCACTTGGCTCAAAAATGACGAATGCAATGACTTCAGAGCTGCATGATTTCGGAGACAAAGAATCTCCAGAATTTTCTACTCACCAAAAGTCATTCAACATTTTCCACCTACTCCACCTACTCCACCAACCACCATGACTTAGCCCCCTTTGACATTTTGTACCTCTAACTCTCTATAAAAGGGAGGCTATGCAGATCATTGAAGTATGTAGAGCTTTTATGTAGAAGTGTTGTTATAATTAAAGTGTTAGTTTTTGATTTTGAAGATTTCTCTTCTTCTCTTTCTCTCCTCCTCTCTCTTTGTTATTTTCATTTTTGTATGGTTCTTGAAGGTTCTCCAATGGTGATGGCTATGGAGAGCTAAACTTCTTTAATCAATCCAAGAGATTGACAAGCTTGATGATTAATCTTGAGATCTTGTTTTAATTGCTATACGTTCATCTATTAATCTAGTTTCTCTTTCTCTTCTTCTCTTGTTTAAATTCTGATTTAATGCTTAATTTGATTGGGATTTACATATGTTAATTGCGTAATTATCATGTGCCAAGAGATGAATTCAGAGGCTAAATAATGCATCAAAGGTGTTTGATGAAATATTTAGCTTGGTTGGATCTTGGTTTTCAAGTTAATTTGGGTTTTGGATGGATGCTTAATTTGTCTAATCTTAATTAATTGAATTCTAGAAGCGTTTCTAGTAGAAGATCCATGGATTATTGAGAGGCGTCTTAATGTGATCTAAGACCAAGGATTTGGTTGATAGTTGAACAGATTTATAAAGATCAAGGATGGATTAAAATCAAGATTTGTTAATTCTCTTGGATTGATTGTTTTCTTAATCTTGTTTACTCATTTTAACTGTTCTTTGTTGTTTAATCTTGCAAAACTTTCCCCCCTATTTATTAACCTCTTAATCTGACTTCATAAAGAGTGATCTACGGGCTCGACCCGGTGTTACCTTATACTACAAGTAGTTTTGGTAAATCGGTTATAAATTGATTTAAATTTGGTAATCTCGACAAGTTGTCAAATTTTTGGCGCCGTTACCGGGGATCATTCTGATTTTGTTCAATCTTATTAAGAGTTTATTTAACTACTAATCTCTCACTAACCTTTATTTTGCTGTATTTTGGTGGATTTCAAAGGAAAACGGGTGATTACTGGTCATTTTACAAGAATTTCGTATTAACAGAAAATGTGCCCAGAATGAGCTGAAACTTGGTCAGTTGAAGGAAAACAGCCTAATAAACAAGACTCACAATTAATTGTGAGGTCACCCTGGTTTTTCCAAAATCCATCGTTTAGACCAGTTTTTCAATTTTTTAATATTTTTTATTACATTTTTTAGTTTCATTTTTGTGTAGTTTTCATGCTGTACAAGTCCTATAATTTTTAAAAATCATTTCATTAGTCAATTAGATTTATTTTGGTATATTTTTAGAGTTGTCTAGTGTATTTTACTTGTTTACTTATTTTATTTTATTTTTGTGTTTTGATTAATGCATGACTAGGTCTAATCCTGATATCTTGCTTGAATTTGATCCTGAGATTGATAGAACATTGCATAGGTTGATTAGAACTCGTAGGCTAAGTGAAAGAATTGAGTTTGAATTTAGTTGTGACATTGAATCTGAAACTGCACTTGAAATCTTAAGTGATTCTAAAATCATGGCCGATAATGAGCAAAATAGGACCCTTAAAGAACTTCTTTGCTCGATGTAACTTACGGTCTTTGTGCATTCAATATCCTAATCTTGATCTTGACTTCGAGTTAAAATCGGATTGATACACTTGTTGCCCAAGTTTCATGGTCTTACTGGTGAAGATCCCCATAAGCACTTAAAGGAGTTCCATGTGGTCCGTTCAACCATGAAGCCACATGGAATCTCTAAGGAGCATATCAAGTTGAGGGCATTCCCTTTCTCTCTTCTTGATGTAGCCAAGGATTGGGCGTTTCTACCTTTCACCAGGTTCTGTCACGAGTTGGGATGATATGAAGAAATTATTCTTGGAGAGGTTCTTCCTGCATCCAGCAGTTGCCATTAGAAAAGACATTTGTGGTATAAGGCAAATGATTTTGGTGAGACCTTGCATGAGTATTGGGAGAGATTCAAAAGCGTGTGTTCGAGTTATCCCCACCATCAAATTAGTGATCGCTCTTGATTTAATATTTCTATGAAGGCTTCTGTTTTAGATGGAGAAGTATGGTGGATGCCGCATCTGGAGGTGCATTGGTGGATAAAACCCCTACTGCAGCAAGAGATTTGATAACAAATATGGCAGCCAATGCTCAACAATTTGGCACAAGAGTCCTTACTTGAACCAGAGGAGTTAATGAAGTTCAATCGTCTCATGTAGATCAACAGAGAATGGAACATAGACTTGATGAATTGACTTCTTTGGTGAGGCAATTAGCAGTGGGACAACATGTACCAGGTTCTGTACAAGAGCCTGCAAGGGTGTGTGGCATTTGCTCTTGCTCATCTCATCCTACTGATGCATGTCCCACACTTCAGGATGGTGGTTCTGCGTTTCCAGAACAGTCAGTTGCAGCGGCTGACATTTTTCCTAGTAGACCTCAATATCAGCAGTCCCAGCAGCCAAGATATAATCCATTTTCTAATACTTATAACCCTGGTTGGAGGGACCATCCTAACTTGAGATATGGGAATGCTAAGCAACAACAACCCTAACAGCAGCACCAATTTAGATACCAAGCTGTAGGTCCTAGCAACAAATACCAACCACCTGCATTCAGACAACAACAAACTGTGCAGCCACCTGTGCAGTAGCCCCTCATGTTGCCAAGTCCAGCAACCACTCCATCCGAGCCATCATTAGAAGATTTGATGAAACAGATGGCTACAAATAATGTTCAGTTCCAACAAAATGTCAATGCCACTATTCAGAACCTGCAAACTCAGATTGGGCAGCTGGCCACCACTGTGAGTGAATTAAAAAGCCAAGGATCAAGTCAATTGCCTTCACAAACAGTTAGTAACCCAAGAGGCAATGTAAGTGTCATAACCTTGAGAAGTGGTAAAGAAATTGATGGTCCTAGTCTGCCACAACCAGAGCTCCCATTGCAGCAGCCAGAGATTGATCAGACACAACAAAATTCACATGAACTAGATGCCCCAGCCCAGAAGAAATGTGCAAAGAATTCAGACTTGAACATTCCACTACCCTTCCCAAACAGAGTGACACAATCTAAGCAGATAGCGCAAGCAGAAATGGAAAAGGAAGTCATGGAGACATTCAGGAAGGTGGAAATCAATATTCCCCTCCTAGATCCAATTAAGCAAATTCCCAAGTATGCCAAATTCCTCAAAGAGTTGCGTACTCATAAGAGAAGACTTAAGGGTACTGAAAAGGTCAGTATGGGCAGAAATGTTTCTGCGATGATTCAGCCAAGCATGCCAAAGAAATGCAAAGATCCTGGAACTTTCACAATCCCTTGCACTATAGGCAATTCTAGATTTGGCCATGCAATGCTAGATTTGGGTGCTTCTATCAATGTCATGCCTATGTCAGTGTATAAGTCTTTGAACATTGGCACTTTACAACCCACTGGTATAGTGATTCAGTTGGCAAACAGGACCACTGCTCATCCTGCAGAGTCTTTGGAAGATGTGTTAGTGCGGGTGAATGAGCTAATTTTCCCAGCGGACTTCTACATTCGGAAATGGAAGATGAGTCTTCAACAAATCATGCTCCATTGATTCTAGGAAGACCATTCCTCAAAGACAACCAAAACCAAGATAGATGTGCATCTTTGGCACCCTTTCTATGGAATTTGGTGAAGATGTGGTACGATTTAACATTTTTGATGCCATGAGACATCCCCTGAGGAGCATTCAGCTTTTTCATGTTGATGTGATTGAAATGTTGGTTGATGATACTTATCTTGATATAAGTCTTGAATTCCCACGATATTCTTGACTTTCGGATTATGTCACTTGTGATATATGTGTTAGTGTGATCTTGAATCATGTCTTTGCATGTCTTGAGATTTATGCGATTATGAGTGATGATGCAGGTGCTTATTTGATGATGCAAGATATGAAAATATGAGTCAAAATTATGTCGAATTTAATCTTTCATTGAGTTGCTTGTTTCAAATAGCTTTCGCTTCTCTATTGTGCATCCCCATCCTTAGAGCTAAAGACTTTGCCGGACCACCTTAAATATGCATATTTGGAAGATGGTGAGAAGTCGCCGATGATTGTCGCTAAGAATCTACAACCCGAACAAGAAGAAAAATTGTGCAGGTTTTGAGGCAAAGATAAGCGGGCCATCGGATGGACACTTGCGGACATTTCTCGGTATTAGTCCCTCCACATGTATGCATAGGATTTTATTGGAGGAAGGTACCAAGTCGTGAGGCAAAGCCCCAAAGGAGACTAAATCCCCGATTACTGGATGTGGTGAAGAAGGAAGTGACCAAGTTGTACCAAGTCTGGCATTATTTATCCTATATCGACAAGTAAATGGGTGAGCCCAGTGCAAGTGGTTCCAAAGAAATCTGGAGTCACAGTAATTACAAATCAGAACAATGAGCTCCTTCCCACAAGAATCCAGAACAGTTGGTGGGTGTGCATTGATTATAGGCGGCTTAACCAGGCCACTAGGAAAGATCATTTTCCATTGCCTTTCATTGATCAGATGTTGGAGAGGCGTCGGCAAGTCGCATTACTATTTCTTGGATGGATATTCGGGCTATTTTCAGATTCATATAGCCCCAGAAGACCAAGAGAATACCACTTTCACCTGCCCATTTGGAACATTTGCATACAGGAGAATGCCCTTTGGTCTGTGCAACGCTCCGAGAACCTTTCAAAGGTGTATGGTCAGTATCTTCTCTGAATTTTTAGAGAATTGCATGGATGTGTTTATGGATAATTTTACTGTCTATGGCTCTTCCTTTGATGCATGTTTGGATAGTTTGGATCGGGTTTTGCATAAGTGCATTGAAACTAACCTTGTCCTGAATTTTGAGAAATGTCATTTCATGGTAGAACAAGGTATAGTTTTAGGGCATGTAGTATCTAGCAAGGGTATTGAGGTAGATCCTGCAAAAATAGATGTCATTTCATGTCTATCTTACCCCACATGTGTGCGGGAGGTTCGTTCTTTTCTTGGTCATGCAGGTTTCTATCGTCGGTTCATAAAGGATTTTAGCAAAATTGTCCTTCCACTGTCCAACTTGCTACAAAAAGATGTAGAGTTTCACTTTGACCAGAGATGCAAGGATGCCTTCAATCACTTAAAGCAAGCATTGACCAGTGCACCTATCATCCAGTCACCAGATTGGACACTCCCATTTGAACTCATGTGTGATGCCTCTAATTGTGCATTGGGAGTCTGTCCTGCACAGAGAGTCGGCAAAGTACCTCATGTCATTTCCTATGCTTCGAGGACTTTAGATGCTGCACAAGCCAACTACACTACAACCGAAAAGGAACTTTTAGCAATTGTTTTTGCTTTAGATAAATTTCGATCATATTTGCTTGATTCTAAAGTGGTTGTATTTTCAGATCATGCAGCTTTAAAGTTTCTCCTGAAAAAGCCCAATGCAAAGCCTCGATTGATTAGATGGATGTTGTTTTTACAATAGTTTGATATTGATATCAGAGATAAGAGTGGAGCAGAGAACCTGGTGGCAGATCACTTGAGTCGGATTGAGAGAGAGGCAGATTCTTCTCCTATCCATGATGTCTTCCCTGATGAGCAGCTTTTCAAGATGCAAGGTAACATCCCTTGGTTTGCGATTTGGTTAATTTCTTGGTTGCTAGAGCACTACCGCACATTTCACTAAGGCACAGATTGACAAATTGAAAAGTGAGTCAAAATATTATGTGTGGGATGACCCTTATTTATGGAGATTTTGTAGTGACCAAGTCATTAGGAGATGTATTCCTGATCATGAGTTTGATTCTGTTCTTAGTTTTTGTCATGCACTTGCCTGTGGGGGACATTTTGGACCTACTCGTACAACTAGAAAAGTTTTGGACTCTGGATTATATTGGCCCACTCTATTTCGTGATACATATTTATTTTGTAAATCTTGTGAACAATGCCAGAGAACAAGGAATATTTCTCGTAGGAATGAGATGCCCTAACAACCTTTGTTGTTCTGTGAAATATTTGATGTTTGGGGTATTGATTTTATGGGTCCTTTTCCTGTGTCATTTCGTTTTGTTTACATTCTGCTTGCTGTGGATTATGTACCTAAATGGGTGGAGGCAAAAGCCACTCGGACTGATGATTCCAAGGTTGTTGTGGATTTTGTTAGATCACATATTTTCTGCAGGTTTGGAGTCCCAAAAGCCATCATTAGTGATCAGGGTTCGCATTGTTGTAATCGAAGCATGGAAGCCTTGATGAAAAAGTATGGAGTCTTGCATAGAGTTTCTACACCTTACCATCCCCGGACTAATGGGCAAGCCGAGGTTTCAACAGAGAGAGATCAAGCAAATACTTGAAAAAATTCAACCTAATGAGAAAGAAGCTGGAGCAAAAGGCTTGAGGATGCTTTATGGGCTTATAGGACCGCCTATAAGACTCGATTGGGATGTCTCCTTATCGGATTATTTTTGGCAAAGCATGCCACTTGCCAAAGTGAAAATTGAGCATCGTGCATTTTAGGCAAAGTAAAAGGTGTAACTTGGACCTAAATCAAGCGGGCATGGAGCGGAAAGCTGCAGTTGCAAGAATTGGAGGAGATCCGCTTGGAGGCTTATGAGAGTTCCAAACTTTATAAAGAGAATACCAAAGCCTTCCATGATAAGAAGATCATGAGAAAAACATTTAAGATTGGTCAAAAAGTTCTCCTCTATAACTCCTGCCTCAAACTCATGCCAGGAAAGCTCAGATCTAGGTGGCTTGGTCCATTTGTTGTTACTAAGATTTTTCCTTATGGTGCTGTGCAGGTTACAAGTGAGACTACTACAAAAGCTTTCACAGTCAATGGACATCGCCTCAAACCATTTTATGAAGGAGCTCAAGATGATATTTTGGAGGAGGTCCACTTGCAAGAAGTCGTCTACCCCACTTGATAAGTAAGATGCCGCCTCAATAGACACAAAAAAAAAGTTTTTGATTGAGGTACAAAAAAAAAAATTTATTGTGATGACCCATATTTGTTCAATTATTGTTCTGATCAAATTTTTTAGAGATTTGTACCCGACAATGAGGAAAGTAGTGTCATTGAATTTTGTCACTCGGACGCATGTGGAGGTCATTTTTCTTCTTCAACAACAACAATTGTGAAAATCTTGCAGTATGGATTTTATTGGTCTACTTTATGCAAGGTCTGTTACACCTTTTGTAAAAGCTGCGAAAATTGGTCAAAAAAGTTCTGCTTTGAGATTATCATCTGCACCTACTCCTTGGAAAATTGAGATCTAGGTGGCGCGGTTCTTTGGTTGTCAAACACGTGGGGCCGTAGATATTGAGGATCATAGGAATGGTAATGCGCTTAAAGTTAATGGCCAAAGACTCAATCATTCCTGGAAAACCAAGTTCTTGAGTTCTTTGTGTTACCGGTTAAGTGGCGGATACGGTACTCTGTGGCTCTCAAGTCGGTTTATTTTTCAGTTTCCCAAAATAACTGAACCCTTATTCTCCTTCAAAATGGATGTCATTCTTTCAAACTTGAGCAAATATTTTCCTTCTCTTCCTTAAAATGCTCTGAGAAAAATCTACAAAGTTCAATGGGAAAGATTGAGACTGTTAATGCACAAAGGTATGCCAGAAGATGTTCGCTGGATAATTGAAGCAAAGGTCCGATTAGCAGGTGAGTCCTCAATTTTATTTGACTCATTTATGCCCGGTCTTGGAAGAAGTTCATATTCTAAAAGGAGAAAAGCAAAAAGGTTACAAGTCTGTCACAAATGTGGACGATGGACCTATAACAAGCGATGTCGTACTTTGGGGATGGTTTCCGCAAATAGAGAAGATAAAATTTTCTTCATTAAGAATGGACTGAGTAAGGAGTCATTAGATGATATCTTATTGACTCTTGAGATGCATTCTTGTGAATTGGTGCATCGTGAAATTCTTAAATTGTGGAATCTCTTCAAGGATGAAAAAAAATGCTACAGTCTTGGGAATCTGACTCTAAAAGACCCTGTTTGCCAATTTAAAAGAAAATTGGATGGGAAGCTTATCCTCGACTCATAGAAGACGTTTAAGCCGTTACTTAACGTTAAACCAGAGAGGCGATGTGAGCCATATCCACAAATAATCATGACGTATCATCCTCTTCTTCTTCTTCATGTCATCTCAAAAACAAAAAACAAAAAAACAAAAAAAAAAAAAAAAAAAAAAAAAAAAAAAAAAAAAAAAAAGATTCTGTGTTTCTTCAATTCAACTTTTTTCGACAATCGTCAACCTACCCTTATAGGTGCATTTATTCCCCTTTCCATTCTTTTTCTTATTTAAACACTCCATTTTCTCCATTTTCCTTCAACTCAGAAACACTCAAAGAGAGGAAGAGTATAGAATGGGGCCTTCTATTCGTAACCTAAAAAATGTCTGTGTTTTTGTGGGTCGCATTATGGGAAGGGATTAGAGTTTGTAAACGCACTAGCACTCTTGGTCGATCACTTTCTTTGCGAGGAATATTCATCTTGTATATGGGGCGGTTGTCGTGGGTTAATGAAATTTGTCTCACTTTCTCGCTTTTATAGGAGGCGATCGGGTTTTAGGTGTTATTCCTAAACCTTTAGTGAAAATAACATCACCTTTGGAAAGACAATTGGAGAAGAAATTCGGAGTGTAACATCCATGCATGGACGAATGAAAACAATGATTGACAATTCGATGCCTTTCTTGTCTTACCTGGTGGTTTTGGTACTTTAGAAGAAATTTTTCAAATTATCTCTTGGGCTGAACTGAACATCCACCATAAACCCATTGGTTTGTTGAATGTTAATAATTTCTTTGATCTTTTGTTATTTTTTCTTGACAAAGTTGTGGAACAAAAATTTATCACTCCTTCGACAAGACAACTTCTTATCTCTGCCTCCACTATTGATGAGCTCATTGATAAATTGGAAGCTTTTGAGTATGTACCTGATAAGGTATTAGCTCAGATAGATTGGTCAACAGGAAGCAGCGAAGGAAGTAACAAGAAAAACAAGCCAGATTTGACACTTTCTCTTTAATCGGTTTGATTTTATTGTACTTTGTTTCTGTTTAAATTTGTGTCTGCTTTCTCAAACAGGTAATATCTTCTATCCTTTACTTATCTATATTTTAACATTGAGGACAATGTTGTGATCTAGTTGGGGGGGAAGGATAGTTGACCCAAAAAAAAAATTTGTTATTTTGTTTGGAAAGTATGATATGATTGTCATGGACTTATTAAACCAATTTTGATGGCAGAGTAAGGAGTAATTCTACTCTTGAGACGCATCTTAATTGGTGGCAGAGTAAGGAGTGTTTTTTTAGGTAGTAATTAATTAGTATTAAATTATGGAAGTACTTAAGTTTTATTATTTGATTTCTTTTTAGGGTCTGATGTGGCACTGACAGTGTGCTTCTTTTCCTGCTTGGCATTGATTCACTTCTTATCAGGTTGTGTTACTCTTTTCTATCTCTCTCTTTCACATTAAGGACAATGTTATATTAAGTGTGGGGAAGAGATTTTAGCATTTTTTTGTTTTGTTTTGTTGTTAAAAAAAAAACAAAAACAAAAAACAAAAAAAGGGTTCATTGCATGATTGAATAACTTTTCTTCCTTCTTGAACTGATATGCTTGGTGATGGATGATTGAATTGATGAATTGAGTTTGATGGATGCATATCTTGTGAGATTTTGAGCCTAATGGATGGATTCAACATTTATGTCATTCTCTTCTTTCTTGTGTGATTTTCACTCATGTTAATGATCACTCTAGAACTTGCTTTGATTCTTTTTGAAGCTACATTTCACTTGCATGCATGAACATGATTGAGGCCCTCTTTCTTAATTAGCTAGTTTAACCAAACAGTCAACCTTGCATATTTTCCCTTGCTTAACCCCTTTGAGCTTATTTGATTATTCTTTGTCTCGAACTCATTATGTTTCTTAAATGAAAAAAAAAATCATGTTCTTATTTAGTCTTAGGGAATAAGAGAACATTAGCTTTGTCATTGGATGAGTTCATGAACAAGTGTGGGGTGTGTATGCGAGAATGGTTGAAAAATGTATATATGATGTTCTTTTTGTAAAAAAAAAAAAAAAAAAAGAAATATATATATATATATATATATATATATATAAATTCAATATATATATATATATATATAAAAAGGGTCAACAAGGCAATAAAGGAATGAAAAATAATATGTAAAAGAAATTTGTATTAGATGAAGTTGGGATGAACTTTCATGATCGATAACTGAACTCAGCTTTCATGTTCTTTTATTCTCTTTGGTGTTTAACTTGTCATATCCATATTACCTTCTCCTTTACCTTGACCCCATTACAACCTTGAATAAAGTCCTCATGATTTGTGTGTGCATGTGTTCTGAGTAGTGGAGAAGTAGAAGATAAACAAGCTTATGGTAGTGCAATTTTCATGAGTTGAATTGAGTGTAATACCTACCTTTTAAATACTTGAGAGATTGAGAGTGAATTCTGTGAGGATCTATCATTCTTTACTCATGCTTTTCAATTGAAGTATCCTTGCATGTTGATTTAAGATGTGAAGATGTGTTACCTCATAAATGTTTTGATCACTTGAATTATTAATTGCTCTTCATTCTTAAATATTATTAGAAATTAAGTCTTTTCGAATGTTTAACTTTTGAGTCTGTTTCATTTTGTTTTTGTGTGTTTTGCCCAGGAGTGCAAAAAGCTAACTGTGGGAGAATTTGATGTTCACATATTTGATGCATTAATAAGCCTTCATTTTTAGTCATTTACATTCTCCATGCACTTAATAAATTAAGTTTGGTTATGTTTTGTATGTTTTGAACTCAAAATGGATTTAATTGAATTTTTCAGCATGATTTACGTTTTACACTAATCCTGTATTTGGGTCATATCTTGGGCTGTAGGTGGATGTTTAAGGTGAATCTTATGTCATTTTAAAGATATCTACAATCTTCATGAAGACATCAAAGACTCAATCACACGTTTGGATGGCTCAAATTGGCATTGAATCAAGAACTAAAGTGTTGCTCCTAGCAGAATGACCTTTGTGTATTGTTCATTACACTGCTCGTAGTGAAAGTTGTAGAATAGGCTAAAATTTTGATAGTTGATAGTTAAGACTCAAATCTACAACTTTCATGTTGAACACTCTTCCCGATTCAGACTCCTTGGAGGTGATATTGGGCTTGGAAGTCAGAACAGAGGAGCTGCGACTAGGCCTGAGCAGTGTGCAATAATTTGAATATATCTGGAGCTATAGAAATGATATTGGACTCAAACCAAGGCCATTTGAAAGCTAAGATCCAGACCTACAATCTTCGTGAAGACCACTTGGCTCAAAAATGACGAATGCAATGACTTCAGAGCTGCATGATTTCGGAGACAAAGAATCTCCAGAATTTTCTACTCACCAAAAGTCATTCAACATTTTCCACCTACTCCACCTACTCCACCTACTCCACCAACCACCATGACTCAGCCCCCTTTGACATTTTGTACCTCTAACTCTTTATAAAATGGAGGCTATGCAGATCATTGAAGTATGTAGAGCTTTTATGTAGAAGTGTTGTTATAATTAAAGTGTTAGTTTTTGATTTTGAAGATTTCTCTTCTTCTCTTTCTCTCCTCCTCTCTCTTTGTTATTTTCATTTTTGTATGGTTCTTGAAGGTTCTCCAATGGTGATGGCTATGGAGAGCTAAACTTCTTTAATCAATCCAAGAGATTGACAAGCTTGATGATTAATCTTGAGATCTTGTTTTAATTGCTATACGTTCATCTATTAATCAAGTTTCTCTTTCTCTTCTTCTCTTGTTTAAATTCTGATTTAATGCTTAATTTGATTGGGATTTACATATGTTAATTGCGTAATTATCATGTGCCAGGAGATGAATTCAGAGGCTAAATAATGCATCAAAGGTGTTTGATGAAATATTTAGCTTGGTTGGATCTTGGTTTTCAAGTTAATTTGGGTTTTGGATGAATGCTTAATTTGTCTAATCTTAATTAATTGAATTCTAGAAGCGTTTCTAGTAGAAGATCCATGGATTATTGAGAGGCTTCTTGATGTGATCTAAGACCAAGGATTTGGTTGATAGTTGAACGGATTTATAAAGATCAAGGATGGATTAAAATCAAGATTTGTTAATTCTCTTGGATTTATTGTTTTCTTAATCTTGTTTACTCATTTTAACTGTTCTTTGTTGTTTAATCTTGCAAAACTTTTCCCCCTATTTATTAACCTCTTAATCTGACTTCATAATTAGAGTGATCTACGGGTTCGACCCGGTGTTACCTTATACTACAAGTAGTTTTGGTAAATCGGTTATAAATTGATTTAAATTTGGTAATCTCGACAAGTTGTCAGTCTATAGATAGAAGAACTTTCTGAAAAAATCATTTGAGGAGGCCATCACTTTCTCTTGAAGCTGCTAAGTCCTTTACACAAGAGCCTAACTCTGATACCACTTGTTACCAAGTGGCCTCAAACTCAAGAAGGGGGGGTGAATTGAGTTTATGAAATATTTTCTCAAATCTTTCATAAAACGTTTATTTATCAATTTTCATTGAAGCTATTGGATAATTGAAGTGAATAGATAAATGAGATTGAATACTTCACTCACAAATTAAATAAGCCAAGATGAATAACATTCAAGCAAGCATATAAAATAAATACACAAATGTAAAGAGATAGGGTTGAAAGAATCAAACACAAGGATTTATCCTGGTTCAGCCACCCCTTGTGACCTACGTCCAGTCCTCTAGCAAACCACTCGAGATTTTTCACTAAACTTCAAGCTTGAATGGGTGCTTGAAAACTTTTACAGATTGGAGCACTCAACAATATATTGGGATACCTCACCATTGTGCTTTGAGCCTCAAAATAGGGATGCCTTACCCTTGACAACTTTTGATGGATACCTCACCCTCTTTACACCTTTGAAGGATATCTCACCTTTTTTTCAATAGTGGATACCTCACCCTTTTTCACTAGAGGGATACCTCACCTTCTTTACAGAATAAACATAGTGTTTGAATGATAGAAACTCTCTCAAAGAGTAGATTGATACAAATTGAAGCTCTAATATGCCCCTTTTGAATATCTCAAGTTTTCTCACAAAAAATAGGACAAAAACATTTTCAGAATTTGATTCTCGTATATAAGTGTTAGATTGATGTTCTGAATTGAAGGTTAGCCGTTAATGAAGCCCTAAGGCAAGTATTTATAAGTTATTGAAAGAAAAGGAGCCATTGGGAGCTTTAATGGGCAGCATTAAATGCTGATAAAATAGTCGTTGGGCACTGACAAACTAGTGGTAATCTATTACACAATCTCTGTAATCAATTACATGGTTGTTCCAACGTATTCTTGGCTTTCTGGGCACTTGGTAATCGATTACTAGCATGGTGTAATCGATTACAAGGCCTCTGACTTGCTTGTAATCGATTACCATTTCTATATAATCGATTACAAGGCTTCTTGAACATGTTCTTACCTTTCTGGGTTCATTATAATCGATTACAAGCTTGGTGTAATCGATTACAAGGCCTCTAACTTGCTTGTAATCAATTACAATGCACATGTAATCAATTACAAGGTCTCTGTTTGCTATGTAATCAATTATAAATATCTTGTAATCTATTACCTTGGCCTTTGAATATATTTTTCAAGTCCAATTGAGTATGTAAGTCATTTCTAACACCTAAATCATTAGATTGAACATAAATGCCTTCATGAATATTGAATCCAAGATTAAAAACAACATTTCTTGAAAAACATGTTTAATTTTGAATTTACAAGCTGATTTTGAAAATGATATTTGGAAAACCATTTAAGAATCATTGAGATACTTAAAGAGCATTTCACATTGATATTCTAAGACCTATAACTTATATCAAATATACCTCTTTTGATCTTGGTTTCTTCTTTTGATCTTGATCACTTCTTTTTGATCTTGGTCTTCATCTTGTTTTTGTTAATCATCAAAAACATGTTTGATATGCTTCAAGACATAAGCATTCACATGCTGAAGAAGGGATGTGAGGGATATTTAGGGACACCTTGTCACAACCAGATAGTTTAAAAAAAGTTCCAATAGTTTTTGAATTCCTTAACATATTTTTAGAAGAATTACTTAGCTTACCTCCAAATAGGGAGATTGAATTTTGTATTAATGTGATTCCAGATACTCAATCAATTTCTATACCTTTTTACCATATGGCACCTGTGGAATTGAAAGAATTGATGAATCAATTGCAAGACTTGTTAGATAAAGGTTTCATTCGTCCAAACACTTCTCCTTGAGGTGCTATTGTTCTTTTTGTTATAAAGAAAGATGGATCGATGCGACTATGTGTAGACTATAGACAGTTAAACAATATGACTATACATAACAAGTACCTTTACCTCACATTAATGACCTGTTTGATCAGTTGCAAGGTGCACAATACTTTTCTAAGATAGACCTTCGATCGGGTTATCACCAATTGAAGATAAGAAAGGAATGTATCCCTAAGATAGCATTCAGAACTCGTTATGGACACTATGAATTTCTAGTAATGTCCTTTGGTTTGACAAATGTCCTAGCAGTTTTCATGGATTTTATGAACAGGGTTTTCAAATCATTCCTTGATCAGTTTGTCATAGTGTTCATAGATGATATTTTGATATACTTTCAAAGTAAGGAAGAACATGAACAATACTTAAGAATAGTTTTATAAACCTTGAGAAACCATAAGCTCTATGCCAAATTCTTTATGTGTGAATTTTGGCTGGATAATGTAACCTTCCTTAGACATATCATATCCAAGGATGGTATAAAAGGGGATCCAAAGAAGGTGGAAGCAGTGGAACATTGGCCAAGGCCAACTTCAGCCACTAAAATTCGTAGCTTTTTGGATTTGGCTGGATACTATCGTCGTTTCATTAAGGATATCTCCAAGATAGCAGCTTTATTGACAATATTGACTCAAAAGCAAGTGAAGTTTTAATAATCAGATGAATTTAGAACAACTTTCAGAAGCTTAAGTCTTTTTTGACCTCTGCTCCGATGTTGGCTTTACCATCCAGGATGGATGGATACGCAGTGTTTTGTGATGCATCAAGAGTAGGTCTTAGCTATGTTTTTATGCAACATGGAAGAGTCATTGTCTATGCTTCTAGACAGTTGAAGAGACATGAACAAAACTACCCCACACGTGACTTGGAAATGGCAGTAGTAGTCTTTGCACTCAAGATTTAGAGGCATTATTTATATGGAGAGATATGTGAAATTTATACATATCATAAGAGTCTCAAATACATATTTGAGTAGAAGGATCTTAACCTCCGACAAAGGGGGTGGATGGAATTTCTTAAAGATTATAATTGCACCATCCTCTATTACCCTGGAAAGGCGAATGTAGTTGCAGATGCTTTGAGTAGTAAGTCTATGGGCAATTTAGCTTATATAACTAAGGTTATAAGATCAATAGTAAAAGAGTTTCAAGAAACAATAGATAATGGGGTACAGTTTGAAGCCATTGTTGTGATATTAGCAAGTGTACCAAATCACAAAAGTAATAAATGATGAGTAAGAGATCGTTCACACGAGGAATCAGTTTACCAAGTACCACTTCTTTAATATTAATACTATTTAGGCAACCAATAATTGTGATTCAAGATAATTAAAGACACAAAATTATAAAAGATAAAAACACATAAAAATGCATGAAATTAAAACACTAGGGATCTGACTTCACTTAATTCAATAATCTATCATAGACAATACAGTAACTTTGGGATCTTCATTTTAATTAATTTCTAGTCATTCAAGTAATAAACTTGATGTGTGAAATCCGCAAGTGTACGATTTCATCGTCAAGTAATAAAAAGATCGAATCCACAGGGACTATATCTATGAATACCAATTAATTAATTAATTCAATTAAATTAAAAAAATGGAAAATAAATGTTAAGTGATAAGAATGTAGTAACCAAGCTATTAAATAAATAAATATGAAAGTGCAAAGTTAAGAACAAAAATATCAAGTTGTTAAGAAATGTTTTTAGATTCAAGAAAGCTTCCAGGATTGGGGGTAACCACAATGACACAAAACAAATCTTAATTGACAACTCTTTTATTAAAATTGAAATTCAATTGAAGGTGAATTATCCTAAATTAGTTAATGTTCTTTCTCAAGAGATAAGAGCCGTGCCCAATTAAACCAATTCCTACTCTCGTGGTAATTGAATTTAAATTGAACTCATTACGCTTTGTGGTAATTCATTAAGTCCTCGAAAGGCAAAACCTACTCTCGTGATTTAAACCTTAAGTTCAATTCTTATGGTTTCAACACCTAGGTTCATCTCTCAATACATCCCTAAATGTCTATGGGATGCAAATATGTGGCCAGTAAATTCACATGAATAAGCGCAATAAGGATTGAATCAAAGAACATTCAAGATTAATAAAAAAGGGTAGAGTAAGTCAATTAATTATCATCAATGTACCAAAGGGCATTGCCCAATCCTAGAAACGAAAAAAAACTACTCAAACATGGAAAAGAAAAAACAAGAAAACATATTCAAGAACATCCAAACCCGTAGCCAAGGGAGAAGAGAGAAGAAAGATAAAGATCTAGAGCCTCCAAATGTGCCTCCTTCAAACAAAAAATTGGGACCCTAAAATTGTATTCAGAGCATATATAAATACCCCTAGGGTCTAACCTGGTCTAAGCCCATAAAAAGAAATAAAAACGAAATTAAAAACTGTCTCAGACTGCGATCCATGGCCGTGGGAAATTCCACAACCAGGCCGTGGATCTCTCTGGATGAGTGTATTCTGGACTCTTCTTGAATTCCATAGCTGTGGGAAATTCCACGGCCAGGCTGTGGAACTCTCTAGAAAATTATTTTTGTTTCTTCACGCAGCTGCTCAATCCATGACCATGGGAAATTCCACGGGCAGGCCGTGGATCTCTCTGGAATGAACCTTTAACTCCAATTTGTTATTCATAATGCTCCAACTTCAAACATGCAAGCTTTCCATCCATTTTAAGGTCGATTTAGCACAAATCCTGTACAACAACACCACAAACACCGCAGTTATCTGAACTAAAGAAAAAACAAATAAAAAGAGAAACTAAAATGCCTAAAAATGCATGCAAAATAAGAACAAAATATGATGTTGTTTCACACACATCAACCATGGATGTAGGACAATTGCTAGCTCATGTACGACTTTGTTCTACCTTAATGGATAGTATTAAGGCAGTACAAGGTCAAGATCCACATTTGGCAAGCATCGTTGAAGAGATTAAGAAAGGCAAGATTTTTTATTTTAATATTGATTTCGAAGGTATGTTGTAGTTTAGCTCTTGGTTATGTGTCCCAAATGCTAAGGATCTGAGAAAGAAAGTATTTGAAGCAGCTCATCAGAAGCAGTTCATTATTCCTCTTATACCATTAATCTTAGATCCTTGAAGATGTATCATGATTTGAAAGAACTTTACTAGTGGGAAGGAATGAAGAAAAATGTAGTAGAGTTGGTATCTAAATGTTTGGTGTGCCAACAAGTGAAGGTAGAGCATAAAAAACTAGCAAGGTTACTACAACAAATAGAAATACTTGAACAGAAGTGGGAGAGAATAACTATGGACTTTGTGACAGGTTTTCCTAATACCTTCAGAGGTATATGATTCGGTTTAGGTAATTGTTGATTGATTGACTAAGTCTGCACATTTCTTGCCAGTGAAAATTACTTATACAACAACTCAATATGCAAAGCTATACCTGGATGAGATAGTATCGTTGCATAGAGTTCCAATATTTATCATCTCTAATCGAGGTTTGTTGCCTATTTAGCTAGACTACGTAAGTGCACGTATCGACAAGTAATAAGAGTGAGTATTCAAGTATCGTTCCTATGAGGACTGTAATAAAATTATGTTAAATATTAACTAATTACTACTTAATCTCTATTTCAGGCAATTGAATTGATTTTAGTGATTAACTGATAGAACAAAATAATTTGACAATTTAAAAAAAAGGATGAAAATAAACAGAGAAGAAATAGTGATTTAGGAATCTAGGGTCTAACTTCACTTATTATTTTATTTGACTTCATGCAATCCTTTCATTACTCTTGATCATAATTTAGTTATGTTAGCCAATGTGTTTAAATATTTACAAACCTCTTTCGATGACCTTGTAAACCTATGGAACTTAATCAAAACACTATATTTCTATGTGAATTAACAAAATTCCATGCAATGAGAACAAACATCAAACACTTACTATGCATGACTAATATGTATATTTCTATCCTATTGACAAATCAACTCATCCATACAATTGAATTAAATTGAACATGCATTTTCTAATTCCATGGTTCAACATCCAAATCCCTATGTCTAGTTCAATAGATTCACTAACACAACACAAATAATGGTCAGTCAAATGTGCACATTAAGCTTAGAATTAGAAAATCATAACCAGAATTCTCACAAGAGCAGGAAAAGATTACAATCAATTTAAATTACATAATAAGATTCATTAGACCCAAGAAAAGGAAATTAAAACATCATTGTTACAAAGAGAGCAATTTTCAGAAATAGTAAAATAAACATCATAAAAAATAAAGAGAAGATGAAAAAAGAACTAGTATGCTTGCAGAACTCGTCCAGCTCCTCTCTCCGTCCCCCAAAACTCTTCGTCCAATTTTGTTCTGTTCCCCAAAAAATGTTCTCTATCTGTTCCATCCCCTTAAAAGCCTGTTTCCCATATTAAAAGAACATGGTGTCATTCGTAAAGGTGTGCCGCGACATAATTCCTATGGAAGACACAATACCTATGGATAAAAACATGACCTACCATATGAACTTGGAGTGTCGTGACATAAAATATATGGAAGTCGTGACACTTATGAATAAAAACACATCCTGAATGTTGGACCGTGCAACTGCGGCACAAAATTTATAGGTGCCATAACTTCTTATTCTCTAGTCTCTCAGTATTTGTAAGCTGCGAGTTGGGAGTTGTGGCACAATTTTATAGGAGCCGCAACCTCCCCTATATTCAAGAGATAATCTATATGTTTTCACTCATATTGCTCCCTGAAACACCCTCTTCTTTCTTTGCATGCTCTTAGAAGTAAGCAAAAATTAAATTAGTCAAATATTTATAGAAAACAAGATAAAAATCTAGGATCTAGCCTATGAGTGCATAAGAAAATGCTTGTATACTAACTCTATTTTATAGAGTTATCAAGGTCCATAATTCACTTCTCAGTTTTGGAGATCTTTCCAAACAACCTTTGGAACTCATTTAGATTTGAATATCACTTTCCATCCTCAGACTAATGGTTAGTCAAAAAGAACTATTCAAATCTTGGATGATATGTTTTGTGCTTGTGTTCTAGACCTTAGAGGGAGCTAGGATCAACATTTATTTTTAATGGAGTTTGCCTATAACAATAGTTACTAGTCTAGCTTCCAAATGTCACCTTTTGAGACGTTATATGGGAGATGTTATGGATCATCGATTGGTTGGTTTGAGGTTGATGAATTTAAACTCTTGGCTCCAAATCTAATTCAAGAAGCTAATGAGAAAGTTTGATTGATCCGTGATCGGTTAATTATAGCTCAGAGTTGACAGAAATCTTATTCAGACCATAAACGTCGTCCTTTGGAGTTTGGTGTGAGAGATCATGTGTTTTTACGTGTTTCTCCTATGAAAGGTATCTTAAGGTTCGACAAGAAGGGTAAATTAAACTCGAGGTTCATAGGACCATTTGAGGTTCTTGAAAGAGTTAAGTAAGTAGCTTATCGCTTAGCCCTTCCACCTGATCTTTCAGGAATTCACCTAGTTTTTTCATGTTTCAATGCTCTAAAAATACATATGTGGCCCTTCTCATATCATACAACATTAAACAGTTTAACTTGATGAATGCCTTAGTTACATGAAGTAATCAGTGGCCATAGTAGACAGATAAGTAAAATGTTTACACTTAAAGGATATTGTTTCAATCAAAGTTGTTTGGCTAGCACCGTTTGATGAAGAAACGACTTAAGAACCTGAAACAACTATGCGGGAGAAGTATCCATACTTGTTACAAGTATACTGTTAGTGGTCTATTAAAGTTTGAGGACAAATATTGTTTTAAGGGGGGAAGAATGTTACACACCATCTAAAAAAAAAGAAGCAAAGAGGGATGGGGCTAAGTTAGTAATGGAAAATTGGTAAATTTGTCAAGTCAATTTAAAGCTTTAAAACCTAATATCAGAGGCCTACGACCTCTGTTTCGTTAGCACCCTTCTCCCTTTTTTTTTTCTTCGTCTTCTTCCTCTACTTCCATTATTGTTTCATTTTCATTCCAATTATGAGTATTCTTTTTATCCGTTCTATTACCCTTTATGAGATTTTGTTGAAACTTTCAAGTGCTAATTTATTTTTTTTCTTCCTCTTGCACTTACTCTTGGGGTGATTTTCTTGGGTTAGGGATTGCGCTTGAGAAAAGTAGTAATTACTGCCACTCGTTGAAATTCATTTTTTGGCTCTTTAAGGTAAACTCATAACCCAAAAACTCTAGTAATTAATTTTGTAGGTAGAATTTCTTTGTGGGTAGGTTGGATAGTGAATTTAGAGTGATGCTAATTAGGATTTATTTAGGATCTATGAAAGTATATTAGGTAAATTTTATAGGATCCAATTGATTTATACATCATTGGTATTTTTGTGACTATAGAACGATACAGATAACCTCCAATGTGTAGAATATTGGGGAAAAGACCTAATTGAAAATCGACACATACTATGAGTGTATCTATTTATTATACGTTTATTTGGAACTTGTCAATTTTAAATTAATTTTGTTATTAGATTTTAAATATAGCAGAACCTTAGGGACTTTTAGGACAAGCATAATTTTTTTAAGAAAACTCACTAATTTTGTACATTGTTTTGAGATTATAGTTTTGGTTATATTAAAATGCTTTGATATTGGTTATGGATCAAATATGGCAAAGATTACGTATATGAGTTTTGTACCAATGATGGTAACTACTATAGACTTTAGCTTTGGGCCAATGATGGAAAATGTTTTTGATGTCAATTTTGCTCATGGAAAGAAGATTAAGTTTATTAGAGTGAGTTTTCTAATGTTAGAAAGTGTTCTCCATAAAATGAGTTTACTTGAATATATCTGATTTTATTTTATTTCCTATGAAATAAGTTTATTTTCATATATTAGATCTTTATTTGTCCACCTAATATTTTATTTTCTTGAAATACATATTTTTCTTAGAATTGTTTTCTTTAGGATAAGACCTTGCCAGACTCTGTATCCAACAGTAATGAATGTTAGCCTTTGTGCACCTTGGTTTGGATTAGGCCCTAGCTAGCACGGTATATGCTGACTATGTGTGTATGCTAATACACATGGGTTGGTTATGGTTTTGAGCTAGATGCTCATCAGTTCAAGCCTTTGGCATGTCAGGTGGTTAGTTTACCCACGAGTTGTGTACTCATCCTATTTTAGTTCTGCCTAGTGGATTCTCCTACATGGAATGCTTTTTAAATGGTTATACTTTATCTACTGATTGATTAAAAATTGTTTTTTATTAACATTTGCATTCTCAATTTGGATTTATGAAGATTTGACTTAAATTATTTATTTGAAAAAATTCTTTTTTTTATATATAAATATATGATTTTTTTATTTATTTGTAAAAGTCTCTTGCCCCACTTGTCTTATTTCTGTTGTAGTATGTAGAAATTAGTCATTGAGTTTGCAATTCAGTCAAATCATAATTATGTGTTTTAGATAAGGGAAAGGAGATAGGTTTCAATTCTACTCCTCTAGTCTGATTGGGGGGTCTAGTTCATAATTACTGGTGAGCTCAACATATTGTTCGTGTGGGCAAATTTAATAATTTATTTTATTTTGTTATCAACTTTGGTTTGAAAACATTGTGGATTATTGATCTTAGAGTTATTCTATTATTTTTGCAAGCAGTATTTTAGATAGACAATAAATTTTTAATTAATATTTGGGTAAATTACAATTAATGGATTTGATTAATTAATTATGAATGATGAAAGTATGATATTTTTTATATTGAACTATGTTTTAAGGTCATGTGACCATTGTTATTGTTCTATACTATCTGTAATAATTGCAGGATTGGAGACTTGTGTGACTCAGATTAACCTATAATTTGCCTTTGTTAATGGACCCCGAGTTTGGGTCATGACAATGTTAGCATTTTTTTAATCATTCATGTAGGCAAATCGTAGATGGGATTATTGTCATCATTGTTGTTAGACTCGGAGTGGACGGTTCGACCAATCTAACCATAAATTAGACACTTATCTAGTTATGATAAAGTCAAATTGAACTTATAGTCAAACCTCTTTAAACTAATTAAAACTCGGTTTAACAAGTCAATTCAATTTATTGAACTAATTAACCATTATTTTTTTAATAGAACTTAGTATTTTTTTCATAAATATTTTATATATTTAATATTGTTGCATGTGAATTATTTTTTATAATATCTAGTTCGAATAACTAGTGAAACCAATTGAACTTAAATTAGAAGTCTTGATGGTTTGATGTCCGATTCCGTTTTAATAATATTAATTGTCACTGAAAATTTAAGCCGAATCTACAAAACTAAACGGGTGCTTGCATAGAGTATTATCTTTAGAGGCATGTTTCCAAACTCAATTTAGTATTAAAAATGAAAGTTTTAATGCTAAAATTAATTTAGTAATGTTTATTTGCCAAGATTGAATCACTTCACTTGCAAGGTTTATGTTCAATTCTTACAACCAGCAATTTCCATTGGTAAGTGATCAATATGAGTACTATTGTATGAAATTTGTGATATGCTCTAACCTTAAAATGGAGTAGTATTCTCTCCTCTAAATTTTACTCCACCAAGTTTTTTTAATAATATTTATTTGATATATGTCTAATAAAAAAAACTTAAAAGAAAATTAAACTGTAAATGTATCAAAATTAAAGAACTGTCTTAAAAACTTAACGATACCTTAGGTACGTAAAAGCTCATTGGTCTTGAAGGCCAATGCATATCAAACTTTTAATGATAGTGTTTTTTATATCTAGTCATCCGACTATTATGTAGATGCCCAAGAATATTTTTATTTTATTTTATAAAAAGTATGCATGTAAACTTGAATGATATCACACATTCAAAAGTAAATGAATCTTACACTTGATTTTAAAAGCTCTCAGACTAATTTATCATGCTAAGTATTTTAATTGTTATTTTAGATGCACACATGACTTTTATGGAATTAATTAGCATAAACATTTCTTATACAATGATAGTGCCCAACATTGATTCCTTAATATGATTTCTCCTGTGTATTTACATATATGCTTCTCTACATGATTAATACTCAGTTTTTATCATTTCTTTTCTCATGAATCCATCTTTTTAACAACTTGAGACTCATTCTCACACTAAAACTTCTTCAATCTAAACCAATTCAAAGTCAAAGTGGGAGTCATCAAAATATATAAAAAAATGCATGGATATATTAATTAATTAATTAATAATATAAAACTCTAAGGTGGTGTCCTTTTATCCCTCTAATTGTTAACTAGAACTTTTTTTATATTCTTAATTTCCTTAGGTGTTTGTGATTTTTTTAATAAAAATATAATATATATATATATATTTTTTACAATTTCACCAATAAAAACTTAAAAAAAAAATAAAGTGACTAAAAATAAGATACATATTATATTTTTATTAAAAAATAAAATTATCAATACTTAAAAAACTTTACTTAAGTTTTATCCGTTCTTTAAAGGAACCCATAGGGATTAAGCTATTGAATATACCATTCTTTCAGAAGCTCAAATTGCCATATATAGTGTCCACCGAATTGTTCTCTTTTGCCCAAAACTGGAATTTGAACTTTCCCATTTGCTGTTATATATTTAATGTCACTGACGCCAGATAATTGGAATCAATGAAGCCATATGAAGACAATTCCCACCCTGTGAAACGCACCCTCTTCTCTAGTTATCAAAATGTGTGAAACAGTGAAATAGTGAATAAAAGAAACACAAAACACAAAAGAAGAAGAAGAAGAATTAAAAAAAAAAGGCATAGCAATGGCGGCACTAAAAGTTAGACGTGGCTGAAGAGCAGTGACACCTTTTGCTGCTTTTTTATCTCTTGTTTCAACTTTCAACTTTTATTAATTTTTTTTAGGCTTTTTTGTTTTATCCTCTATGAGCTCAAGACTTTAAAAACTGTTCATCTTTATCCCTGTTTGGCTCTGAGATTGATGGTTTATTTTCCTTTGTGGTCCGTTTGGATCATAAAGAAGAGATAGAGATAGATAGAGTGAGAGTGAGTTATGAAATCACTTACGTAGAGTCCATTGGCATTTGGCACAACAAGCTTATCCAATTATCCATTTGAGTCTTACATCGCAGAAGTGGATATGAGTGAAAATAAAATAAAAAGGTGGAAAAAGTTAAAATAAAAATTTAAATTATTAAATTAATTGAAGCAAAGAAAATGAAAAAGCCAAGAAGTGGACGTGAGAGGAATGTGTTCTTATGTTACGTGGTACTCTCCCTTTCTTCCCCCTATTGTAAGTTGTTGTTTATGGGCATATGGGCCCTCCACCCTTCCTTGCTCAATATGGGCTTTCTGAGTGCTTTCTTTCTTAGGGCCCACATTGGGGCCCATTTATTGTGGCCCTCTTTGTATAAATGTGGTTCTTGAATCCTGATTAGGGTTGGCAAAATGCCAATGGCATAGGTTTGGTAATTGTGGCTGTTATGGTTTATATATTAATTACCCATAACTAATAATAATGCTAAAAATTAGCCTTGTGATAGCTAAGGATTTTGTTTATTACCTTGTGGTGTGCGCACATGCTTCCATGTTCCAATGAATCTACGGTACAAGACTTGAAAGGAATTTTTTTGATGGTAGCTTATAAGTGAGAGCTGTAACAAGCATATAAGCAGATTATTATTGAAGACCAAATCTTTTGCACATGGTTATGATTGCTTACAATTTACTCTCCACTATCATATTTTCTGTAGTTGTTTACTCTGTAGTACAAGCTTTAAACTTGAACTAGATATATTATATGCCAAATGAAGCATTCTTAAAGGAATAACATAATGAAGAAAAAAGAACGAGAGAAAGGAGGTTGAACACTCCACGGAGGAAGCTTCTATACAAAACAATGCTATTAACTTAAGAAAAGAATTCTCAGAAAAAAAAAATGTCAATTAACCAAAAGATAACAGTTTTTGCTTAATATAGCGGCTCAAAACCCTTGAAGGATGAATCATTGTAAAGCTTATGATAAGGAAAAGGGAAAGAGGCAAGTGTCAAAAATTTGAGAAAAAGTTAAGAATAATTGTAGCATATTGTTTTAATCCATCATGCCTAGCTGCTCCAACTTGCAACAATAATTTGATCATAAAGAAAATGAAAGAAAATAAAAAGGAGCTAGGAAGATCAATCCTTTTTGTGTTGAAACCAAAATTCCCCTATTTCTTAATTACTTATTGGGATTGTGGTGTGTGTCATTTGTGAGATTTTTTAATTAACTTGGACAAGAATATAAGGAAAGGAATGGTATACAGAGAGAGAGAGAGAGAGAGAGAGGTAAGAGAAAAGAGAGGGGTAAGAGTAAGAAAAAAAAATGGGAGGTGAGGGGGGGACAAAAAAAGAATCAACTTGGTGGATTGCTTAGCTGGTGACAGAAAAATCTAAGGGTTAATCCACATGGTAGACAGAAGATGCAAGTGTACATTCACATCACATGCACACCCCATGTGAAGTAAACCTTTTGTCTACATGTAAAACTTTTTTTCATATGGGTCTTGTAAGTATAAAGTTATCCAGATCCACAATTTAATGAGTGCATACGTATATATATGTTTTCTTTAATTTCTTTTTTTTTTTTGTTCTACATCACAGCAACTGCAGAAATGACAACCTTTGCCCTTTTTCTTTTCCTATTTTCAGCAACTTCCTTGTCTGAAGGGTTGGTCAATGCCATCGGTTTTTTTGTACTTTCAAGGAAATTTTATTGCTAGAAACAAAAAATGAGGTGGGGTTTGTTTCTTCTTCATCCTCCTCATACCTTCAACTTCAAGCCTGTAATTTCTTTTTTTCCTTTTTACCTTGCGGTAGAACATGTTCTTCTCTGAAAAAGACAAACTGATGTAGACAGTAATCAATGAAACGTTATATAGATTCAAGCTCCACTACTCTCCGTTCGTATTATTCTGTTTCAAAGTTTCCCATGTAAGATTGCAATTTGCAAGTTGCAGCCCCCATTTGTGTACATGTATATCCCGTAAGGAATATAACTTACTTGGTCATACATGTATATCCTCTTATTGTAAAGTTTAAATCACGATCCAAATAAAAATCCTCTACATATAGTTTATTGTGGGATTTATATATCCTAATTATTAGATTCATTTTTAATGATATATAAATATATACTTGTGATGTAACGTACATAAATGACTATAAAATTAAAAGATTACTCATAAATTAGTATAAAACTATAGCTGTGTATTATTACCGTTAATTAGGTTTATTTAAATTATTAGATTTGTTGTATGTGAACATATTTTTTAAATAATAGATTATTTCTTAATGGATGCATATATAAAATTATAACGTATACCTCAATTTCTTAAATAATTTTTTTTAATATTTTCTCTGGGTAATTAATTAAGAGGGAAGTTCTTTAAAATTAAACAAGATACAAGGGAAGTAAGAAACAAAAAAAACCTCTTAAATCCTCCTTACGATACTTAAAATTTAGTTATTTCCAATCATTCAAATAGAAATTTCTTGTATATGCAATGACAAATCAAAGAATTAAGATTTACATATGTTTTTAGTCTTCAAAATATCACGATTTTTCAGTTTTGTTTCTCATTTTCAAAATTTTTTCATCGAGTCTCTAATTTTTTTTTTTCATATGATCCATATATTAGCTCGTCATTAAATGCATACATAATCTTGTGTCCTAAGACAAGGGATGATGTTTTTGCTGATGAACTATATGTGTTGCATAAAAAACACAATGTTATGTCAAATAACACGAGGGGGTCATGTCATATTCTGAAAGAGGACATGGGCATGCCTAACTTCACACGGCCACATGTCAAAAGACACAGGAGTCTTGTCCTCTTCTGTCTAGTACACTTCTAGGATCCTAAAATCACACGCCCCATGTCAAATGACACGAGGGTCGTGTCTTGTTCTGGAAGAGGAGATGGGTATGCTTAGCATCATAGGGCCCCATGTCAAAAGACATGATGAGTTGTGTCCTCTTTTGTCAAGCACACTTCTAGGACCCTAAAATCATACACCCCTTGTCAAAAGACATTGGAGGCGTGTAAATGTCATATATACACTTAACGATGATGTTAAACGGCGAGCTAACAGAGGGACCATATGAGAAAGAAATTTTTGTTGGAGGTTTTGATGGAAAAAATCTTTAAAATGAAGGACTAAATAGGAAAATCATGATATTTTGAGGGACTAAGTACATATTTAAACCAAAAATTAATATATACTATCAATTTTTTTTAACAAAGGAGGGCCAGTGGCCCATATACTATCGTTTCTATAGTTGAAATATGTGAAAGACATAGTGTGTGTTTGGTTTGGCGTTTGCCTCACCCAAACTCACGTTTAACCTGCTCCAACATGATTTTACCTTTTTGTAAACATCTTTGATTGTTTGTTTGAAACCAACATTAAACTCACTTTTGGTCTCTAACTCACATTTGTCCAAAAGCAAGATTTTCTTACTTTTGAGTTATAATTTTGTCAATTGGAGATTTTTATCTCTAACATTCATTTTGTCAAACTTATTTTTGAAACAAAAGTTCCCGAACACGTTACTGTAAACTCACTTTCAACCAAACTTAAGTTTACAAAATCAAGTTGAGTCAAACTTAAATTTACAAACTCTAATCAAAACATATACATAAAATATCATTAGTAACTGTGTATTCGCATATGAGTTTACATTAGACTAAGGTCTTTCTCGGTGCTTTTTTTTTGGATAAATATGAAAGATACAGGGCTCAAAAAACTCTTCAAAACAAAGAGAGCAAGAACATACAATAAACATGAGAGAGAAAAAAAACAAATTCATAAGATACAACAAAAATTACAAAAATCAAGAACAACACCAAGTAATCTGCTATTCTTCATAATTGGTTCCAAAATTTATCCAAGATGCTACTTTATGCTTAACTTTTCTTTTTTGGTGAGCAAAACGTAAGTCATTGAAACTCCTCTTGATATATTGAAGCTTGTTCTAATGGAAACACAGCTACCATGGAACGTTCTTATTATCACTCACTCAAGACAGTGCATGCAAAGAGTTAGAAGCAATCATAATCGGAGTATGTAATATCCAAGGTTTTTGAAGAGAAACTTCAAGAACAAAAATAATGGTCTGGAAATAAACTTTATTGACATCACAATAATCCACAAAATTAGCACATAAACACAAAATCTTTCCACATATGTCCTTAAGAACACCTCTAATAACTATATTTCCCATGTTACTCTTAAAGGAACCTTCTAAGTTCCATTTAAAGACACTCATAGGCAGAGGAGACCATCTAACAGTTTGTTATCTTGCTAAACTAGAGTGCTGCTAACTCCTTACTTCTTGCATATTAGACACCAACAATTTTGGAGAGAAAGATAAATCAGAACATCACATCTTAGTCTAATACCCAAATCTCATTTTAACTTGAGTGTAGATCTGCTCTCAATTTAGTTCAACTTTATCAAACATCATTCTGTTTCTAGATTATTAAATAGTCCATATAATAAAAAAAAATAAAGACAATCACATCCTTTTTTAAAATCCATTTAAACCAATATTCACTAACCAATCAAAGAAGATGCATGATTCCAGTGGATAGACCAATTAAAACCCCCCCAATCTAAATAGAAGCATCATAATCTCCAAGAGAGAACACATGTGAAAAAAAAGATTTTCAATACTTTCATTATCTAAACTGCAAAAAGGACACTTATCATTACCTTCCTAAATCAAATTGAACTTCCTAAGGTGATCTTTAGTGTTTATTCTTCCCAACATCACAAATCATACAAGTAATTCATCCATTGAAGGAACAAGGTCTTGCCAAACGTCTTTTGTACTGTTACTAGAAAGACACATCAAAACTAACATTTTGGCTTCACCAAACATGAAAGACTTAATCGAGAAAGAGCATTTAGATTCAAATTTTCAACAAAGCTTGTCATCTATATCTCTGTTAAAAGATGTTTGAGATAATAATTTATTCAACTCATTAAGTTATTGTAATTCTCAAACAAATAAGTAATGATTCTAAAGAAAGTTCCATCTCTAATTAATCACACCCATTTCATACCCCAATCTCCACAATTATCTTTTTTTTAAGCCTTAGAAATTTATCTTCAGGTTTTTGTCGGTGCTTCTCCACTTCGCCAAAAACTTGTCCTTTGATTGAATTTTGTCTCTTCATTTCACTATGTCCTTTGTTTTTCTGGTATGCATATTTAGTTAGGTACTGGTTTGCTTTTCAATATAATGGATTGATGAATATGCTTAATGTAGTCAACCTGTTCCATCACAACTTTGAAAAAAAAAAAATTTCTGGAATAAGCTGCCAATGCCATTGCATTATGTGATTGCATCTAATTATTTTATTGCACAGCATGCTGCTGCAGATTATGCATACCTTCCTCAGCCAATATAATATTGCAACTATACAATACAAATTGTATTTGTATGATGAGAGACTGAGAGAGGGAGGAAAGAGAAAATTACACTTGGGGTATCTGTTAGGCTGTAAAATACCAAAATAGTGGGCATAGTGGGTAGGGTATCTTCTCTCTCTCTCACTCTCTACAGCTAGGTTGAGAAGTTCTACAAGGCATATGTCCTATACAGCTAGAGAGGCGCTCTGCCAGCGAAGCAAAGGAGACATAGAACTAAACTGGTAAAAGCTAATTTCATGTTTTGTAAGACAAGCAATGTGCCTAAGCAAGTTATTGATGAGAGAAAAAAAATGAACAAAAATTTTAAAAGAAAAAGGTACGGCAAATGTTATGATGAGATGCCCACTTGTTTTTGTTCATAAGCTGCTCTCCTTTTATTCACAATTAATATTTGTCAATCAGATATTCCTTTTGTACATATTCAATGAACAAAAGAAAAGAGAGAGACAGAGGGCAATATATGTATACATATAAAAGAGTCTGAGACATATGCATGTATTTTTGTGTCTTACAATTTGAAGGAATATTAAAATGGTCTGTGGCATTTACTTTTCTGAATTTAAAACTGCTATAATTAAAGAAAGACATTTGGATTCATTTATTTTTTTAAAAAATGCAAGTTTATTTTTAAAATTCGAGTTCCATTTCAAATTATATGCCTAAATTCTTGAATTTTTTAAAATAATAACTGATTTCGATGTCATTTTCAATTAAAACTTCTAATTTTTTTTATTGCGATAAGTGATGTCAAAATTAATTTGCATGTATTTTGATTAATCTATTTTTTTAATTCGGTCAAAGACATGTTATCCACATTAGAATTACAAAATGTATAAGAATAATCATTGTTGTCTAACCTTAAATAATTAACATAACTATAATTTAAATATGTGACTGTACCCCTATTCACCCACAATATACTCATGTACCGCTATGTCAATCTTTAAAGTTAAAACTTGTAATTCTAATTAAATTATTATCCAACTTACCGGGATATATTGTCTCAAAATACCACCCATGAAAATAGAGAAAAATGCAGCCATAATAATAGATACAGGCAAGTTATAAGAAATATTTTTTACCTAAACTCTTTCGTGGTTGGTGATCTATATATGTTAGTAAGTGCTTTCAGATGCTATTCTTTTATTTATTTATTTATATATTTTCACAAATAATAGAATTATCCTTTTCTCCCCATTAAACAATAGCTACAAATATCCAAAATAAAGTATTTATTTATTTAGTAATATTTTTTTTTATTGCGATTAGGTGGTATTCAGGTCAACTTATACATACTTCAATTAATCTACTTTCTCTATCCAGTTAAAAGTAATTTATCCACACTAAGACTAGGAAATTCATAATGATAATCTAGTAATAGATTATAACTCCAAATTTCATATTCAAAGGTGAGAGAAGATTGTTAGATTATAAAATAATTGATGGTATAAATAGATTATGCAGATCTTAATCTCTTTCTTTTAAAGATTTAATTTATACACACTATTAGTATAAAAATTTTTTTATAGCATCAATTAATTATATATTGTTATGTCATTAAAAATGTTTTATTCTTATAATAATTAACTTAAGAGTCATATATATAGTAATATATGATTAATTGATGGTGTAAAAAACTTTACACTCATAGCATATCAAAATTAAACTATTTTTTAGCCTATTTATGAAATAAGCTATTATTTTATATTGGTAGTTGTTCAGCCTCTTAAGAAATTAGATTAGTCTTCTTATTACTTTCTAATCTTAAATACTAGTCACTTTTAAAATTTATTTTGTTCTAAATTACTTGTCATTGAGAATAAAAAAAAATTTATTGCTTATTTTTAATTTTGCCTTTATTTATTATTAACTCTATTAACAAATTTTTTCTTATATTAATTACTTCTTATCTTCATAGAGGCAATATTGTTAAATATTATTTTTTTTAAAAAATTAAGTGATTTAATTAATTTCTTAATTAGTAATTATAAATATTAAATAATTATTATTTAAAAATGGATGGAGTATATCAATTAGGTAGGCTTCATCAAGTCCAAAATTTAGGCTTCATCCAATCCAAAATTAAAAAATCTATGAAATACGAATACATTATTTTTGAGACGTGTCTATATGTCGGACACATATATGTGTCAGACACATGAAAACACGCGTACGACATACATGTCCTGCATGTCCAAATGTGCCTGATTAAAAAGATTATTTTTTTGACTTTGACACGTCTTGGACACGTTTCGAATATGTTTAGAACATGACTTGAACATGACCCGTTAATATTTTTTAAAAAAAAATTATTTTCTATTACTAACATCCAATTAGTAAACATGTAACTCACCTAAGCCCAATCACATGACTGACATCTCAAGTCACTATATTCTCATACTAATATTTTAAGTTTTATCTTTTCACACGCACTACTATTTTCATATGCTCATTCTACCTCTGCTCATACCAAACCATCCACCTCGTCATTCACTGAAACTTACCTCACACCACTATTTCTTCTAGTTAAATTTTTTATGCATATGTACTTATACATAATTAGTTATATTAAGATAAGTTTGTATAGGAGATTTTTTAAAAAATATCAATAAAAATTATACTCTATATTTTTTAAAAAAACTTATTAAGTAATAAATATTAACACATATGACATATATTAAGATATTATAAATCTTCAAGTTTATAAAAATAATATTAATAAATTATAATTTTTTTTAAAATTTTGTAATTATATATATACATAAACTAAGTTTTTAATTTATTTTTATATTAATATATATATATATATATCATATTCATATTTTATAATTTTTTAAATTTAATATATTTTTATATCTATATTCATATTATGTCTCATATCTATATCCATATACATATTCATGTCTGTGATTCATAAAAAAAAATATATAATAACTAAGAAAAGAAGGGATGCATGCCTGTTCCTATTCGATGTCGACCTAACTTACAGTTCCACCTCTCATCACCAATTTACCAAGATATACCCCCATATTGCCTCGTTCAACCCCCATTCTCTTGCCTCATTCCCTTTGACCGAAATACCCTTCGTACATGATTCCCACGAACTTTGTAAATTTAATCTGTATGCCTAATGGTAGTATAGGGCTCCAAATAAAAAGCCAATAATCCTTGATGATTTGTGCATTAAATGGCAAATTGATTGAGTGGGCCCCATATCATTGCATTTTTATATGTGCTTGCATTGTTTAAGACTCAATTATTGACTTACTAAATTGATCACAGATAAAGAAAAAAAATGTTATTCTCACATCAATTTCTATCTTATATTATTTTTTATCACATTTTTAATAATTATAATTAAATAAAATAATAATAAAAAAGTAATATAATTAATAATATAAAAAATAATATAAAAAATATGATAAATATATCAGAGTTGAAAAGAAAAGAAATGAAAAGTAAATACGTATATTTTTCCCAATTTTGCCTAAAAAAATAATTCGCCCATTATTAATTTATTATCTACTCTCGAAACCCTTAAGTTCATATAATATTTGTTTTTTCGATTATGCCTTTTATATCAAAAGCTATTTCCAATTCCCTTGACCAACGGAGTCTTTCATGGGTTTTATCCATCTATATTTTTTTTTTTAAATAAAGAATGTCTATGACCTAATACGGAGAGAAACATGTTAAGCTAAAACGTAAGTAAAATAGTTTAATTGAAATTCTATCTCACGTTCAAGCAGACTAAAAAAAAGATTGTGCATTTCAAAAAAATAAAAGGCCCACACCAATAAAATTGCATTTAAAAAAAGAGTTGTTTTACTCAACGCTCAACCTTTTTATACTAGCAGCTTAATTTTTTTAAAATAAAAAAAATTACCAGGCACATATCCTTGTGTTTTTCATCTAATAATCCAAAGGCTAGGTAAGAATACTTAGCGTGTAACTTACCATAGTAAATTCCTTTAAAAAATAATTAGAGCTGTAATTCAAATGGTATTTTTTGTTGAGTAATTGTACATGAAATAAAATAGCAAACCCGTGAAGTCTGTAGCGTGCCAAGCACTGTCCTCAAGGATTATTTTGGTATAGACGAAAATCTTCCAGGGTACAGCAGACTCTTCCTGTTTGACAGGGATCTAAGAACTGCAAGAGACTTTTAATAGTGAGTAACCCAGACGAAGAGGAAGAGAAAGTGTAGAAGTGTAGAAGAGAGAAGTAAAAAACGGGGTGACTGAAATCACAGTCTGTAATCAGAATTTATAGAAAGTAAAAAAGAGTCATTTAGAAAATATGACTGCTGGTAAAGTAACGTTGAAAAACGAATCTGATTATTGAAAACTAGTTGCACGTTTAGAAACTAATTATCTACTCGTTGAAAACTAACTGAAACGTTAGAAACTAACTATCTGCTTGTTGAAAATTAATTGAAACGTTAAAACAGATTTGCCCGTTGGGAAGACTAAGTCAAATACGACCAAGTCAGTTTTGACTTCTTCAAAAAAATCTTATTTTCCTGGTAAGCTCAAAAAATTAATTAAATATTTGATAAAAGATCTAAGCTTCATGATATCACGCGCAAGAAGGACAAATCGATGATTTATACTATCCATGAGCTTTTCAACCCAATCTTATGCGCGTTAGCCCACCACCTTATTTATTTCTTACAAAGCCCAAAACACAAGTTAAAATATAAACTCTTCAAAAAACTTACTTCCAACTAATGTGGAACTTATTCTTTTGAAAATACATATTTCACAACATTTTTAGCCTCACCAAAGTTGAAGGTTTAGAGTTTGATTCTCATCCCCCTAATATGGCAAAAGCTAATTCCCCTAATTATCTATTGATAAAAAAAAATCCCTTTCAAAAAATTAAATTACCCAAAATGCATTTACAACTAAAATATGATAAATCACATAAAACATTTTTTTGTAAAATGCTAACAAATGAATGATTTTGGTTTTAAATTAGTCTTTTTTTAAAAAAAATTAAAAAAAAAACTGAAACCCATGTATTGTGGAACTGTTGCATTCCACTTTTCTTCATTCGTGATACCTTTCACAAATTATAGTTCGTGCCAAATAGTAATATACTTGCAACTATTATTTTGGTATTAATTATAAGCAATATTATTATGGTACTAATTCTAAGCCAGTCTCCCAACTATCTATCGACAAAAAGAAAAAGTGGAAGGAGATTACTATTTGGCACGAGCTAGAATTCGTAAAAGTATCATGAATGAGTAAAAGTGGAATGCAATGGTAAAGTGGAATGCAATGGTTTCACAATACATGGGTTTCAGTTTTTTTAAATTTAAAAAACACAAAACGACACTAGTTTATAACTGAAATCATTCATTTGTGTGCATTTCACAAAAAATGTTTCATGTGATTCATCATCACTCTAGTTACAAATGCATTTTAGGTAATTTAATTTTTGGAAGGAGTTTTTCTTTTTCTTTTGTCGATAGATAGTTGGGAGACTGGCTTAGAATTAGCACCATAATAATATTGCTTAAAATTACCACTGCACAAAACCCTTACCTTATTAGTAAATAGGAGTCTAAAATAACAAACACTACTCTACACACACCCAAAATGGAAAAAGAAAAGAAATCAGTAATAATAGAAGGGGAAAAAAGGAGAAAAATCTTCAACATTCAACAATCTTATCACAATAACAAACCATTTTCAAGAGCAAGTGCCACGATCCGTAGGGGAGGGGGTTTAGAATTTAAAATTTGAAAAAGAAACGTAACGTTTGCATTGCATAGCATAGCGCTGGTGCCATAATTGTATATTGGTAGAAGCCATTGTCTTTGATATATAATATATGTATATGGGTCCATACATGAGCTTAGGTTTATGTAGTTTAAGTATCGTAAGATCCGTTCCGAAATGCTTGATTTTTGGATTAAATCTTTTGTAGATTGTTTTGCTTGCACTTACCCTATATTTTTTTTTCTGCATACATTTACTCTCAAACCTTTTATCTACACACACACACAAAAGTGTACATAAAAAACCATCTAATAAATTACACCACTTCCATTGGCTTTATAATGCCCAATTTTAGTTTCTTTTTAATGTGATGAGAAGAAAAATAAATTAAAATTCAAGTAAAGCAATATGGGTGGGATTGATCTTAAAATCAAGCAATTGCGTAACATATTTGGTACCACTTAAGATACTGTTCTTGGCCAATTTTCTCTCTCTGTCTCTCTCTCTCTCTCTCTCCCTCCCTCTATTGTTTTGGGTTTGACAATCCAATAATTTTCTCCATGGAATCCATCCGTGGTGGAGATAGTCATGGCCATCAAAATTTTGATGCCATTTATAACGGTAGGTCACAAATCCAACAGAATTGGCCACCATTTACTTCTGTTCATAAATGGCTTGGTCTAATAACATGACCTGCATCAAACTATTTTTGTACTTTATTTAACGCTGTTTTCTACATAGGATAAATTAATTTTTGGTGAAAATCTTATATAAAAAACCTATCTTTGAATCTTTTTTTATTCCTAATCTCAAGAAATGATAAATTAAATCTTAATAAGAAAATAAATTTGGTGATTTCAAAATTTTGATTAATACCATTTGCACTTTTTTTTCCCTTATTCACATATTTAGTTTCAAGCACTTATATGAGATTGGCCATAAAATAATTTGTGTGAATATCATTCTTTGAAGTTTCTTCTTTAAATTCTTTATGACAAGAGATATTTTTAACTGCCCATGTTTGTCAATTAAGGACAATTTGTCAAAATTGCAATGGTCACCATCAGGGTAGGACCCCAAAGGCCACATGTAGAGTATCAAACAGTACAGGGTTTCATTTCTTCTTCAAGTTAACAAACTTTACAAATTAGGGGCATTTTGGGCATTCGTGGGTCAACATTGTGAAAATAAAATAAAAACTAAAGCCTCTTAAATACAAGGGGACAAGCCCACACATCACTAACCTGCTAATCTAAATAAAAGCACACCATAGATTAAGCTTCAATGATTAAAGGTCAATGCAAGAACCATGTTTAGGGCCAGTTTGGTCATTTCAACTCAATGTGGCCAAACGCCACTGAAATCCAAAAAACCAAAAAAAATATCACCAAAGTAAGATAATAAATCTTTAATTTTATTAATTTATTAATAAAATTATTTTATATATCACAAAAATATTATAATTATATATATGATAATTTGACATATATTTTATATTAATATATAATATAAATACGATATATATATTTTGATATACATAAACATTTATAAAAAATAATCTTCATCTTTACTCTTAGAAAAGAAAAATAAATAAATAAACTTTGAAAAATAAAAGGAAAAGTAAAAAACGAAGAAAAAGAAAAAGCTGACCTACATGGGCCGGCCTTTAACTAAATTTAGCTGCACAGACAAAAACCGACTTATTATCTCTATCGTCTCTGTGTACAGCTGCTCAAAAATTTCTGCAAACTGTTTTTCTGGTAAGTGTGTTTAAGTCATTTGTTAAGTATTTGAAATAAGAACTTTTTTATAAAAAGTAAAGTATTTATTATATTAAAAATTTTTTATATTAAATTTTTTAATTTAAATTTCTTAACAATATTTTTAGAATACTTTTTAAAAATTTTAATTAATTATTATTATTTTTCTCTGTGCATAAATAATAAATAATTAATATTTGTATATATCTTTCTGTGCCACTTTATTATTACAGTGAGAGAAAACCCACCCAGGTGCATGAATTTACCTTACCCCCACCAGATGATACCTCTCTCTACCTTTAGAAATTTTTTGAAAAAATAAAAAATAAAAGAAAGGAAATGTTTATTGCTATTGTTATTATTGACATGAATGAATAAATTAAATAAAGAAAAATAAAGAAAGCAAATAACTTCTTGAGATTGCCAAGCAGATCCCACAACCCAAATAAATTAATAAATTCACCAAACACACACGTTCACACTTCATACATACATCTATCTATGATATGATAAAACCCAACAAAGAATTCACCACCCTTTTTTCTTCTCTCCTTTTTTTATTTTCCCACCATATATTTTTAATTTTTTTTATCTCTCCTCTGTAATTGCTTTGGTTCTGTGCTGTTTTTTGTAAGGAGCAAAGAGAGAGGGTGATAGATACATAGATAGATAGATACTTCAGAAGGAAACAGAGAGAGTCCTATGCTGGGGGACTCAGCTGTGTTGGGAACAGGAGGAGGAGGTAGCTCTGGAGATGCAGTGGCTGCTGTGGCAGCAGCAGCTGCTGCATCAGCAGCAGGAGCTGTGGTAGCAGGAGGAGGAGCACATGAAGGTGCTGACACGGTAGCCGGTAGTGGTGGTGGCGGTGGTGGTGGTGGAGGATCAAATTCAGGAGATGATGAAAGGGGTAGAGGGGAGGAGGGTGACCGGAGCTTTGGTGGCAACAGGTGGCCAAGGCAGGAGACTCTGGCTTTATTGAAGATACGGTCAGATATGGACGTGGCGTTTCGAGATGCCAGTGTTAAAGGTCCCTTGTGGGAAGAGGTGTCAAGGTAAGTCATTGAGTCTTTTTAATTTTGATTTTTTTTTTCTTTTGGGGTGTTTCTTGGTTTTTTTAGATGTTCACTTCAATTGAATGCCAGTTTGAGCTTCTGAGAGATCTGAAAATCCTCAATTCTGCTTCAAGTTTCGCCCAAGTTTTGTGGTGCTGTACTTTAATCTGTTGGGAATGTGTTTCACTTCAATTCTATCGTCTCGCTCTCTCTCTCTTTCTCTCTCTTTGCAGTCTATCATTTGGATTTGTTAATTTCCTTTTACAGTTCCTTTTTTATTTTATTTTTTCATTCTTAAATTCTGCCTCTCCCCCCCCCCCTTTTTTTTTTTTCTCTTGGAATTTAAACATAAACTGCTTATAAAAATAATTCAGATATATATAAAGCATGTATGACTTGGATGTGATTTGCTTTTCTGACATTCATTTTGATACATGTTCTATTTTCCAAGTAAGTTACCAACTTGAATTGGCTCCCCAAAAGCAAGATTTTCTTCCTCCCTTATTTCAGTTGCCCACTCTTTGTGGGAATTAAGGTAGATTATAAAATCTTCTCACTTGGGTTCATGTGTTTTCCATTTGAAACATTTCCGTTCACCAATTCATGGGATTTGTTATTAGAACTTAACTTGACTCCAATTTCACCAAGTTTGATATATTCTCCGCTCTCTCCCCTATCTTCAGCTCTTCAGTTACTTGCTTTCCCCTCCCCATTTCCATCCATTCTTTGGTACTTGAATTTCTCTAATATTTTGTTTTTTATTATCTTATGCTCCCAATGCTTCTTATCTTATGTTTTCTCACCTGAATTTGATGAGATAAGATAAATCCAGAAAGCATGTTTTTTTATTTGTCTTCTTTTTGGGCAATTTATTTATCAGGAAGCTGGCAGAGCATGGCTATCACAGAAATGCTAAGAAGTGCAAAGAGAAATTCGAGAACGTTTACAAGTACCACAAGAGAACCAAGGAAGGTCGAAGTGGCAAATCAGATGGCAAAACTTATCGGTTTTTTGATCAATTAGAAGCCCTTGAAGGAAACCACCCTGCAGCAACTCAATCCCCAACACCTTCAAAACCACCACAAACAGCACCACTACAAGCAACACCAGTATCAATAGTGGTAACAACTGCATCATTGCCACTTCCAACCACAGCAGCAACAACAACAACAACAACAACAACAGTGGCAATGCCTTCAGCGACTAACACCACTCCCAGTAGTGTTTCCCCCTCACATGCCACAACTGTTCCATCAACAACTACACTCCCTATGTCTATGCCTCAAGGCATTCTCAATACTACTACTACTACTACCCCGTCAATAAAACTCACAATCCCTACATATTTCCCACCATCAAACCCTACATATTTCCCACCATCATCAACAGCAAACCCTACTAGTAACCCTCCTCATACCATCACCCCTCCTTCTTTTCCCAACATCCCAACCGATCTCTTGTCTAACTCCAGTTCTTTCTCAACTTCCTCGGACGAGACATTGGAAGGAAGGCGCAAGCGGAAGAGGAAGTGGAAGGACTTTTTCGAGAGACTAATGAAGGAGGTGATCGAAAAGCAAGAGGAGCTGCAAAGGAGGTTCTTGGAAGCCATTGAGAAGCGAGAACACGAGCGAGCGGCTAGAGAAGAAGCATGGAGAATGCAAGAGATGCAAAGGATCAATAGGGAAAGGGAAATTCTGGCACAAGAAAGATCCATAGCTGCGGCTAAAGATGCAGCCGTGATGGCATTCTTGCAGAAGATAGCTGAACAACAAAATCTTGGGATGGCATTGAATAACATCACTGCTCCACAACAACATGCGTCACTAGCAACCACTCCAGCAACAGCATCAGCATCAGCACCACCACTAGTACCAGCACCAACACCAACACCACCAATAGTACCAACACCAACAGTGCAACAACCAACACCAGTTTCTCAGGCTGCGCCTGTGGCGCCAGCTCCACAAGTACAGCCTGTGGTGGCATTGGCCCCACAACATCAACAGCATCATCAGCATCATCAGGTGCAGCAGCAGCAACAAGTGACCAATATGGAAATCGTAAAAGCTGATAATTGTGAGAATTTGATGCCAGGAAGCTCTTCGAGGTGGCCAAAAGTGGAGGTTCAAGCACTGATAAAGCTGAGGACGAGCCTGGATGCCAAGTACCAGGAAAGTGGTCCAAAAGGGCCACTGTGGGAAGAGATCTCAACGTTGATGAGGAAGATCGGGTACAACAGGAGTGCCAAAAGGTGCAAAGAGAAATGGGAGAACATCAACAAGTATTTCAAGAAAGTGAAAGAAAGTAACAAGAAGAGGCCAGAAGATTCCAAGACTTGTCCTTATTTTCACCAGTTGGATGCTCTATACAAGGAGAGGAACAAGCTCGAGAGTCCCTTGAAGCCCGAGAGCATGATGGCGCCGCTCATGGTGCGGCCGGAGCAGCAGTGGCCTCCTCAGCAGGAGGCGTCGGCGCTGCCTCCAACAGGGCCGGAGGTGACCATGGAAGACGTGCAGAATGACCCCATGGACCGGCGGCACCATGAGGAGGAAGAGGATGATGATTATGATGATGAAGAGAAGGATGTTGGTGATGAAGATGAAGATGAAGATGATGAAGGAGGTGGTAATAACTATGAGATAGTGGCAAGCAAGCCAGCTTCAGTGGGTGCATCTGCTGAGTGAGAGGGCCAAATGCGGCAAAAGAAGCTGCATCAATCAGAGGGTGGGGGTGTAGCGTGGGTCAGCGAGGGTGCAGGGGTTGTCGGAAGGTGGCAGTGTGGGGGCAGTAACCGGTGGTGGTGGTGATAGCGGTGGTGGATGGTAATGGGGGTGGTGGGGTTGTGTTGAAGAACTTGAGCACGTACAGCAGAATGACACATGGGTATAGGGGTAGTATGGTGGGGAATATGGATTGGTGGTACTTGGTACTAGCATATAGTCAGTAAGATTATATGTTTTTTTACTTTACAAAAATGAATTATTTATTTTTTTGAGCTAAATAAATAAGTTGAGGAGGGAGAGGGGAATTTAAGATAGAGAAAGGTTCAGGCTTCAGAGGTTCCACAATAATGAATAAAGAAGAAGAGACCTTGATTAATGTTATTGTACTACTCTTTTATTTTATTTTTTTCTTCTTGTTTATGGTGGTGTAAATGGGAGAAAAGATTAATAGGGGGTTGTCTTTTTCTTTTCCTTTTCAGTTTTGTTACTCTTCAAATGCTGTCAGTGATCTTTTTTTTCTTCTTCTTTCATTGTTTTTTTTATCTTGTTTTGATGAATTAATTGTTCTTTTTTCCTATTTGCACAAACTCATTAGCCATTTGTCAGAACATACAAGAAGAGAGAAGAGAAGATGAGGGTTTGAGTGCTAATTCTGGGTGTAAAATATGAGATCAGAAAAATGGAAAGTTAAATTGTGGCGCATAAAAAATTGGGAAGCAAAACAAAACAGGTTGATAAGGGGAGCATAGAAAAACGAAGAAAAGGAGCTTAAATTGTAGGGACAGTGACCCAGCCCTTTGTAT
Source organism: Ormosia semicastrata (assembly GCA_029884595.1). Lineage (NCBI taxonomy): Eukaryota > Viridiplantae > Streptophyta > Magnoliopsida > Fabales > Fabaceae > Ormosia > Ormosia semicastrata. The sequence goes on from JAQQTO010000041.1 coordinate 12,700,489, forward strand.
TGTAACAGGGCCCTTCCCATAGCAGAAAATGCCAGCATCACACATGGAGTCATAAACCCTTGAAGGAGGGTCCACCAGGAGGAATCTTGTGAGTTGTGAGTTACCTCACTGAGAACAAACTAAAACACTAGCATACTGTAATTGTTTGCAGTGCACACAAGGAGATGTGCTTCTCTTCATGGTTGTCAGTACTGAGAAAGAGATGAAGGTTCATCATCATTATAATCTAATGGATCAGCTTTTTCTACTGTTAATATGGTTTTGTTAAGCTTTCAATTTCATCAACATCTAATGCTAATCATGTTTTTGAAAATGTACATATTAAAAGATTAAATAGTTGATGATTATGGTAATTTTATATATAGCTGGCCTAATTGTATCCCCAAAAAATAGGTTTAGAAAAGAAGTATATATTGGTTTATTTTAAAAGTGATTAATGGAATGACAGAGATATGTTATATATGCTTTTGGTATATGTACATCTCAGAGATGCTATAATGGACGAATTTTCATATGGAATAGTAGTACAGGTCAGTATTTTCCTTTGAACTTATAAGCACAATTATTTGGTGGGTATCCAACTCTGCTCTTTATATTCGTTAGTTTGGTTTTCTAATGCTTTAATTTTGTTTTTTGTTTTTTTACTTTTTCTTTGTTGAGTTTTACTGTGACCAATATAAATCATAACCTTCAATTACACGTGTTAATTAATCACATACAAATTCATTTGGTTAGTGGAATATCATATAGTTCATAGTTTTCCTTTTTTTTTTTTTAACAATTGGTCATGCAATTTTAAATTAACAACAGTGATTAAGTAATACCTTTCTTAAAATAATGATTTCAAAATTCAAACTTTTGATATTACAAATAAAATTTATTTGAAATTGAAATCTACTAGGACCAATCACTATTGAATTCCATAATTTTCTTTGAACTTATTATAAGTATATATAATGATTCATCCGTATCCAATTCTCTCTTTTATATTCTTATTTTAATTAGTTTAATATTTTTTAAATATTTTTATCTTTTTCCTGAATTATTAAATCTGTACTAATCAATGTAAGTTAAACCCTGCAATCCTATTCCTTTGCGTTAATCATCTACTAATCATTCAAAAGTATAGTTAATCGAATATTATAATATATAAATTGTATAAAACACATTTGTAGGTGTTCTTTTTGGGTATAAATAACATAAAGTAACATAAGTTTACAAAAATAAGTTACAAAGAAAAATAATAATATGTTTAGATTAGCTTATTTTAAATTTAAAAATAAAACTTATAATCAAAATGATAAGTGAAAACTTTTAGTTGAACTATTAAATCTTCAAATTATGTTATGTAAAAGTCTTAGATTCAATTCAAGCTAGTGGTATTTTATTAGTAAGTTATATTATTATAACGTTTGTATCACATTTTGTATCAGGTCAAATGTCTGTTTAACCGAAGTATGAAGTCATTTATTTTTTGTAAACCTGTCTCTCGAAAAGTGTTATTTCTCCTTTTTCTGTGAGAAAGATGTGAACCAAACAAGCACTAAGTAGTCGGTAAGACTTGCTATTTACTCATTATATTTAAGTTTATTATGTTATGCAAAAGTCTTAAATTCAATTTAAGCTGGTGGTATTTTATTAGTAGGTCATATTATTATAACGTTTGTTTAACATTTTGCATCGGATTAAACGTTGTTTGACCAAGGTATGAACTCATTTATTTTCTGTTAGAGTGTCTCAGAAAGTGTTAGTTCTCTTTTTTTGGTGAGAAGAATGTAAACCAAACAAGCACAAATGGTAGTTAAGACTTGCTATTTACTCATTATTTAAGTTTATTACTATCACACCTTGTAATCCCATGCTTAATCACTTACAAGTTCTGGGGGAAAAAAGGACACGCAATGAACAGCATTAGCAAGAAAAATCCCTCTTTCATGATATCAAAACAAAAGCTCCTCATGTTTCTCCTTTTGATGCTAATTAATAATTCAACTAATAAAAATACAACAAATGTATACATGAATCTATAATTAAATTTTACCTTAGAGAAAAAACAATGGAAAAAAGACAGAATATAAACTCTTACTGTATAGATTGTATCAACATATTTTAAAAGCAAAATTATGTCAAAATCACAAAGACAAGAACAAAAATTGACGAAAGAAGAAATTAGAGAAGATATTCAAAAGGGGAAGGTTTACAGGGGGCTTTTATATTCCAAATAATGCATTTGGCAGATGCCAATCTTGCTCATCATGGTGCATCAACTTTGACTTGTGTATGCCCTACAATTTTGTCCATTCTGATGAAAATGCTGCCTATTTGCGCGTTAAAGATGTGCCCCACAATATTGATTGCCATGCATTTACCACCTACGGATAGGAATAAATATTCTGTTACACAGCTACAGTTTGAGACATAAACGCTTCAGTTGCAGTACCCTGATTCATACAGACACATGCACGCGGAAAGTCTACGGAATCTAGTCCTTTCTTGGAGGCAAACACAACTGATGGTCAGAGAGCCCTCTCCAGTGTGTTAAGCTAATTAATTGCCATCAATCATTGTCCAAATCCATTGTATCTATGTAAGAAAGCTTGATGAGGCTAGGGAAACCATACATATGAGACTTCTTTTTGGTTGCAATTTCGTTCTAAATAAATAAATTTAAAAAATAAATAACTATGTTTTGATCTCATGATTAATGGATGAAGGGTGGCAAACATATTTAGTTCAAATTGTAATACTTAATCTTTTTCAGATGAGGAGATGTATTCGTATTCTTTAATTCTTTAATTGTGAGACTAATTCTAATTTGATTGTTGGCTTGGCCTTGATGATAAGACACTTCTAGTGGTTTTTGAACCATGTTCTGTAAGTAAAGTTTGTCCACTCACTTGGTTAACTAATCCACACCTAGTGGTTTGTAGTACTTTATTGTTCTTTCAATGTTTCCTCACGTTCATTGAATGTGAGAATAATCCTTCCTTGTGATACTAAAACTGTTTTTTTCAACAAATGCTTTTCTTATAGACTCAAATTCTTGACATTATAAAAATCCCTCAACCACTAAATTTAAACTTAATTATTTACCAACCAGGTCAGGTTGTAGTAGTTAAATCATTGTATAAAACATGAAAAAAAGTATTGACATATATTGTGAGGTAATTCATAATATATTTGAGCTCAACAGATTAATTAGTAGATTGAAGAAAAGAAAGGCTAAGTGGAGGGCTTTTGATTGAGAAAAATTTTAATTATATATTATTTTTACACTTATTTCTCCCACATTTGTATAAGTGACAGAATTACAACATACATAAGTAAAAAAAAAAAAAAAAAAAAGCGGTGAGGTTAATTATAATTAAATAATAAAACTATGCAAGTGTATAATAATATATATAAAAATATACGTGAATAGTAAATATATAAATATTTTTTGGTGCCTATTTTTTTTTTAGGATTTAATATCTAGAATTGTTAAATATTTTATTAGTTATTGATTTTTTTAGACATTTAATTTATTGTAAATTCAACATTCAATAAATAATTGACAATTTATCATAAGTACCAAATTCATCATAGTACCACACAAATTCCCTAAATATATAGCATTGTTATTTGATTCAACCTCGATTTTTCATCACACTTTTATCTTACATAATTTTTTACATTACTTTTTATACTATTTTGATCAATATTTACATATTAACATTTTTTCTTATATACTTAATTATAACTATTAAAATGTAATATAAAAAAGTGATGTAAGATATCATTTTCCTATTTGATTGATGATGAGCCATAAAAACTGAGTGAAGTGAATGCTCATATGTTGTAACTTGTAAGCAATAATCCGTGTAATTGTTAATGAATGACTCATTCATATCTATATATTATAAATAAAAGTAGTATTTATGAGGTTGATGAAATTTGAATTATATTTTTTTATGTTATTATATCGATCTATTTTTTATATGACTGTCATGTATTTTTATTTAATTTTATTTTCATTTATCCTCTCATATGCGCTTTTATTTTAGGAGAGAATTTCTTCTCCTTAACTTCTTAGTTATTTACTCAATATTAACTCTTCAATCAACTAAGATTTTTTCTCCTTAATTATCTTCAATTAAATTTTAAATTCTTTCATGCCATCATTTTTAATTCTAAATTATGATAGAATTTTATTTATTCATTTATATTTTTTCATTACTTTAAAAAATTAAAAAGTACAAATTCATAATATTTTACATGTGTATAACATGCTAAAAATTAAGTCTTTAATATATATTCTAAATACACATTAAAAATTTAAAAAATTCGGTGCAATGCCTGGACTCCTATCTAGTTAATTTATATTTCAGAGTTTGTATAAGTAGTTTATCTGAATTTTAAAATCAAAATCAAAATTAAAAAATAATGATTTTATTTGAATTTAATTAGTTTAGGAGGATTATGACATATTTATTACTTTAAAAACTTAGTTATTTTAAACTACTTGTAAAAATATTTTATAGGCTTAAAAAAATAAGAACTAATTAATTTAAAACTAAAATTTATTAGGTAAATTAGACATTTTAATTCCTTATCTTTATTTATTTTTCATTTGGTCCTCTATCTTTTACTTTTTTTTTAATTTGATTTCTTGCAAATCGTTTATCAATGCGGTCCTCTCGAGTCCCGTCACAATTCCGTCATCTACTTAACATAAATATTGTCGTGTCACTCATTGGTTATGTCACGTCATCATCATGTCATATCTATATTATTGCTATGTCAGTGACATATCATCACTATTAGTGACACGTCATCAATTTTGTTAGAGTTTGTAACAGAACTGTAATGGAGAACTACATTAATAGATAATTTGTAAACTAAAGGATCAAATTAAAAAAGATTTAAAAAATGAGACTAAATTGAAAAAAGAAATAAAGATAAGGGGTTCAAATGTCTATTTTAACTATTTATTATTAATTTCTTGATATTTTTAGATATGAGTTTATATATTTCACCTCGAGAAAGTTTGTTAAAAATAATTTCATTCTAGGTAGAGCCAAAAAATCTTAATGATCTATGAAATTTTATATGGGTGAATTGATTGAGGCTAGAGAAGGCTTAAACATTTATGAGAACTTGGATTCAAAAAGATGTTTCCTAAAGATGATGCATTTAGTATTTATTTGTATTAAAATGTATGGGGAAGACCCCTCCTATAAAGGATCTATTTTTAGATATAGGAATATTTTACTGTATTCATTTTGGTTTTCAGTTATAAATGTTGCTACATTCTACGTTCTTGTAAGAAGGTCACGGATGCCTTGCAAATCATATTAGGCACCGAGTCTAATAATTAGTTTTAGGATTCTCTTAATTTCTTGTATTTGCTTTTGATTGATGATGTTTTAGGCAAATAAATTAAGCTCTTAGCTTTCAGATTAAAAATATAATTTCATTGACTATAATATAAATTTTCCATTTTTAATTTTTACAAACAATATATAATTCTGTTAATAAACTAAGTTGTTTTCTTTACATAAAAATATTGGAATCTGATATTTGATTAAAAGCAATTTATCACTCTGGATGCTTGTGCCGTACACGTGGGGAGCAACAGTTTCAGAGTGGTAAACAACTATAATTTGAATACTAAAGTACAAGTGCAGGTTATTGTGGAGCAAATAAAGGATTCTACATTAGTGCAGAAGGAAAAGAGATTTATTCAATTGAGAACTGATCACTGGTACATATAATTGTTTATGTAATTTTAGATTAGAGTTGTGGTTAAATAAAATTCTTTTTAAAGTAGTAATTTTAAAATTTAAATTCTTGGTACTATGGATTTAGAATCTTATTATCAATGCATTACAGACTTAGGAAATAGTGATAAAATATATTGAGATTATTTATTGATATGTGGAAGTGTAAAATCCTTTATCTATTGATCTCGGGGTATTTATTGACAAAACTTATATGTAATTCTTCGTTATCTATGAAAATTGTTCACAAATATTATCAAATATAATTAATATCATGAATTATTTTATAATTTCTTTTTTTATTAGTTATTTTCACACTTTTTTATTGTGAAATTAATCTCCATTTAGACCTTAGATGATATGTCCTTGGCCACAAGGTATTGTCGGTGAAATTCAAATATCTAAGGAGAGATTCTAAAGTACTTTTAAGTGTAATATTCTTACAGGCTAAAATTTGATTTAATTTTTTTAATTAATCCAACCACAATACCACAATACCACACATATAATTATGCAATCCATATATATTACTATAAAAATTACATAAGAATTTCTCCTCATCATTCCATAATAATCAAATAATTTCATAAACCATGAAGCTCGAGCTACTAAAATGAAAACAATGCTCAAACATACCAATATTGATAGATATCCTTGACAGAATCACAATACTGCCATACAGATGACCAAAACCCAAATAGAAGTATTAAGCATCATATTGGTTGAATATAGAGTAAAGAGCTATTTTTAATGACTTGAGTAACCTTGCCTTCTCAAGCTAACTTTTGAGGTGAAATTAAACTCAATTATTTTAATATAGTATTAGAATTTATCTTGATTGAGTCACTCGTAAATATCTAATTATATCTAATCTTAAGTATAATATAATATATTAAGTTTTACATTAATTAAATATATATGAATAAAAAATTATTTATAATGATTTAGACAATCTTCTCTACTTGAACTAGTTTTGGGATAAAGTTAGACTTTCTTATTCTAATAAGTGAGAAGAAAGTTATAAAACTATCACTGCAGGAAATTACGCTAGCTTTCATTGATGCACAATGAATCTATATATGTCCTGTGCTTGATTTCAGAAGTTCATAGAGTGTGTTTGAAATATAAAAAAAAAAGAATAATTTGATTTATAAATTAAATTTAATTAAATTTTATATTTGAAATATTAAAAAATAAGAAATAATTTAATTTTTAAAATTTTATAGATTTTATTTTTTTTATTTTAAAAATTTTATCAAATTTAATAGAATTTAATAGAATTTGATTTAATTTGAAATGAATAGACTATTTTACCTTTAGTAACTACTTCTAACAACATTTAATAAAAGTTAAAATATAAAATAATAAAATTAAATTAAATTAATTTTTATTTTAATAAATTTTAAACATAAAATTTGATTTCTAAATTAATTTAATTATTTTTTTAAAATTTTAAACATAAAATTTGATTTATAAATTAAATTAAATTAATTCAAATCGAATTAAATCAAATCATTTCTTATTTTTATTCATATCAAATACAATGAAAATCCACGCGTTTACAGAAGGACACATGCCAGAAACATATACCAGAAAATCAGGCCATAGCTATATTGACCAGTGTTCTCACCGGAAACAACTAGAGCAGCACTGTACTGATCTCCCCCAACGAGTCAATCTAAATCCTATCATTGACAAAGAGAAACCTCTCGAGAAAATGATACTGCAGCTTCCCTCAACTCAGCATCTGAACCTATGAATGTCTGAAGATTTTCTCTTTTGTCGTCACATTTTAGGTCTTGGAGAAAACACATGGTGCACATACGCTGCCTCCTCTCTATGCTTTTTTTTTTTTTGGGTTTAATTTATTTGTGAATGTAATCATTGTCTTGTGAGATGCATATGCTGTATAGGTTGGACCAAATGAAAGTGCTGTCATCTGAAAAAGTGGGTGCGATTCATAGCAGAACAGAATATTAATGTTGTCAATGGTCCATGGGGATGCTCAAATTGAGCTTAGGATTTCAAAGAGGGTAGCTCATATTGCCTTTTCAATTTTATATTTTTATAATATTGTGTAGATGTCAAAAATCTTACAACCACATAAAATAGGGGCAAAGAAACATCAGAGATCCAGAGTCTTATGCGAATGCCGTCCACCTACTTTAGTTTTTTTTTTTTAAAATTTAAAGTTCGCAAGCAAAAATTAAACCAAAATTTGTTTGTCATACCTTTTCATCTTATCAATTGAGTCAATTCTCATTGGTTTATTTTTTATTTATTTTTACATATTCTAGTTTTAATTTTTATGTTGAAATTTGTCTGTATTTTGCATTATTTATTTTTGTTTTTCTCCATAATGACTGTTTTATTTTTTATAAAAACAGATGTTTTTATAATCAATATAATATCAATATAATTAGTATAATATAGAAAAAATAGGATTGAGAATATGCTAACTAACTTGGGTGATAAAGTCTTTTGCAAGTGATTGTAAGAACTTGGATTAAATCATGTTTTCACTCCCTTGACGTCATATGAGCAGAATGTTTAAGTGGGTCCTCTCCCTCCTCAAATGTAATGTGTATGTTCTTGGATAAAGGTATTGTATTATTAATTGAAATATGTAGAATTTTTCATATTATTTTTGGCAAAATAATAATAATAATAATAATAATAATAATAATAATAATAATAATAATAATATAATAATAATAATAATAATAATAATAGAGTTTGTAAAATTTTGTCAAGTAGTAGTCCTAGTTTGTGATATTAATGTCTAACCAAATTTTTGACATATGTCCTAATTTTCATGTACCATGGATCATGCACAATAAGTTATTGTAAAAAAATTTAAAAATTTAATTTTCATTATTATGTTATTACGAAAATTTAAAATTTAAATATTTATTAATAACTTATTTATAAAAAGAATTCATTGATATCTTATTACATAGTTAAATAATTTGTTTTTAATTCATTAAAAAATAAAATTTAAAACTTTGAATCTTCATTCACTTCAAGAAATCTGAATATTCATTAATATTTTTATGAAAAGAATTCATTAATAATTTATTATATAATTTAAATTTTATTTTTTTAATTTTTTAATAAATCTATACGTACGTGTGCTAATAATAATAATAATAATAATAATAATAATAATAATAATAATAATAATAATAGCAATGTGAGGAGACGAAAACTTAAAGTAAAAATGATTATTATAAGACGTTCAACCTCACACAAATTTCATTGAGAAAAAAATTGAGTATATGTGATTCAAATTTAATTAGTTATATTAGATTGCATTATAATATTGTAACCCTCTTCTCATGAAAACACCATGACTTAGGCTTGAATTTAGGGTTCCCTTGTTAGTATGTGATCTGTAATTTCACTATATATAATATGCAATCATTTTTATTTTAGTGACTTAAACCTTCAACCTTAATAGATGTTACCTATACTAACTAATAGAATGCTGAGGTTAAAATTGTATGGGGTTGTACAGAGTTGTGGAAGAAGTAAGTTCAACTTGTTTTAAGAGGAAGTTTGATGGATTGGATTTATGATAGATTCTTCCATCTTTTGAAAGATCTGGTAGAGTGGTGTGTAGTTCTATTATGGTTTATATGGCATGAAAGGATTCAAATAATTCATGGTGAGATTACTATTAGCAGCTGAATCTTTCTTAGTCTTGCTACAAAGCTGCCAAAAAGAAGTGTTTTGAGATCTCAATATCACTATCTCAAGCAAGAAATTGGAGCAAGTGGACCTCTCCACTAGGGATGGCACCCGCGCTCTTTATCCTTGCCTCTCCAATTTCTCTTGTCCTCACCCCCGATCTTCGCTTTGGGGAAAAAATTCTCTATGTCCATGTTTTTCATGAGAAAGCGAATACTTGCAGGGATCTCAATATTATTTTAAAAATTAAAAAAAAATTATATATATATATATATATATATATATATATATTTATATAAAATTGTAAACAATTTTAGTTTAAGTCAACAATATAAATAAATAAAACAACAAGTTATTACTAAGTAATATGTATTTACTTTTTCAAATTTTAAATAAAAATAAAAATAATATAGATAAAAATTACTAAAAAGAACACATTTGTAATACATATATATGATATAATCAATAATGATAATTTAATAATTTTTTGGTGATGGGGATCACACTGGGCATGAGATACAATCCCCATCCTTATTCCTGCATATTTGCCTTAAGGAGATTTTTATTCTCATCTCTGTTCCCGTAGGAAAAAATTCCCCAAATTCAAATCTCCAAATGAGATAGTCCTCGCGAATATTTTTAAATGCATGGAGATTTTGTCATACCTACCCTCTACCTTGGAATGCTGATGTAGCTATATTTTCAAAAGCGGGTAAAGGCGATAAAGGTATGGTAGTTAGAGGAAGTGGATCCCCTAGAGTTGGAAAATGTACCTTGTACAATTTAGGATCCAATGGTTGATATTTTGTAAATGATTTTTGTCTTTAATATTTTATTATAAAAATATTTTTTATGACTAAGATCCTCTACAATTACAAAAAAAAAAAAAATTACAGAGGATCTTAATTCGGTAGTTAGATGTTTTGATTGTAGTTTCTATGCAACAGCTTCAAAACCTTGCCTTGCTCTGTATCCCCCTCTCCCTCTAATCATGGAGGCTTAGGCATTAAGAGAGGCTATGATTCTAGCAGCAGAGCTCAGTTTTAGAGATGTCATCTTTGGAGGTGATTACGAGAGGATATAGCATGCTCTTTTGGATAGTAACCTAAATTTGTCAGAGCTTGATGCTTTCATTTAAGACATATCTTTGTTGAAAATGTTATTTTCATCTGTACCTTTCTTTTGTATATACGGCGTGGGAGCAAATTGTTGCTCATCAACTTGCGCATTAGTCTTTAGGACTTTATTATGTTGAGGTTTGGATAGATGCACCATCTCTTATCTCTACTTTTCTTTTTTATGACTTTTCTCATTGTTAGTGAAAGATTATATTTTTTGAAAACAAAAAAAAACTAATAGAATATACTAGTCGAAACATTCAAAGCCTCAAAGGAATAGCCGTTCCTAGGAGGAATACCACACAAACAATTATAATTAGTCCAAAAATATCCATAAACTTAGGTATATAACCAATTATGCTATTATTCTCAATCGCATTATCATAATCGTCATACATGAACATAAAACTAATTTGTGAAGTAATTTATATAATAATTGAAATGTGAAACACTGAATATGGGTATACTAATAACAATTTTAGTCTTTACTTTGTTCCGAAATATAAATTGGCTCATAACTTTAATTTTTCTTTCAAAAATAGGTAGATAGAGATTTCCTAGGAAAATCCTAACAAAGAACGACAGTAAAATACAGAAATAAATAAGTAGATCAGCAGAATCCCAAAAATCAATCACTACTAGATAACAAAAACTTATGAAGCACAACCATAAAACCCTATCCAATGTCACTTCCAAGAACCCGAGTTTTTTTTTCTGATTTTCTCTTTTGTTTTTTTTTTTTTTAATTTTCGATTACCTTCTGCAGTTTGGCTTACTCTTTCTCTCAATTCACAACGTACTCTCACAAACCGCATGATTACTTCCCCAGTCCCTTGAGGCCAGCGAAGAAGCTCACAGTTCTGAAAAGCTTCTCGTTCTGTCTCCTTATCTCCTCTTTGTTTTCCCATATTGCGATTAGAAATTTCTTTTGGACAGTGTTTTGGGCGACATTATGTAGGTGTTCTGCATTGTATGATCTTTTTTCTTCTCCTTTTGAGTGGCATAGCCCCCTTTTCCTAGTTTTGTACCTTACTTTTGTTACTCAGAGCAACAGTAATTCTTTGATTTCTTTGTCAGTTATGGCAATCATCCATGACTTGGAGGAAAGTTAAAAAAATAAGTAGAAGGAGAGCTGAGTTGTCAGTTATACTAATCTTATGGACTATGTTTGACGAAAACCTATGTGATTTTAGATTCCACTGAGACACTGAGTAATTAATAATTAATCATGTCTGGTTGGTCTGTGATATTAGAGGGAAGTAAATGGAAGCCTGCAGTTGGGAAATGGGAAGAAATCATTCTAACATTAACTTGCAAAACAATTCAAGTTAACAGGTGCACACCTAGAAATAATTCTCAAGTGGCATATAGTTGCTCCTCGTAAACCTCAAACTACTTGTGTTAAGTGGGGTGTTCATGATAGGCTGACACAAGTTCATATCTTTAGTTAGGCCTTATATGTGATCTTATTATTATAAATTAAATAATACAGGCGATAGTTTCAGTACTTAATTAATATGCAGGAGCTGGCTCGCTAATTGAAGAGGATTCGTATTGATCAAAGTAAGTCTAGCTCTTAAAGGAGAGATTTTTTGTGTATATCTGGTGTATATAGCTGTGTACAGTAAATCAATCAACAAGTAATATATCATAATTTTAAAGTATAAAATATTAATGTGATATAAAGATTTATGTAATAATTTAATATTAATTGGTGCAGTGCACACAATTTGTGTGCACTATATAGGTTTATACAAAATTTTTCTTTTAACATATATAACTCATAATTTTACACATATTAAATAATGATTTGATTTGAATACATTGTGAAAGTCCTTAGAATTTTACCTTAAGTGATTATTCTACTCAAAGAAGAAGACTCACAAGGAGTAGTGGACTCTTACCGAAATAAGTCTCTTAGAATCAATTTTTAAATTCAGTCGAACCGATAGAATCAATGTGACTGGAGCCTGAAATGGCCTAACTGCACATCTAAAGTCTATTATGCAGCAGTTTACTTAGGTAAAAGTAAAACCGAAGCCGAAATCATCCGATTCCCTAATACGATATAGGAAGGGAATATATATGGCTTTGTGCCCTGTGCTTAACACGACTAGAGCTAAGTGTTGGGGGAGAGGACAAAGGCTAGCTGGAGGCAGCGACAACGCGTGTGTAGGGAATGCAGTCGTAGACAATGGCTGCTGGCCACCTTATCCAAGGTTAGTGGGGTGTACGGGGTTATGGGTTTGCAGGGCTTGGATTTTGGATAAGGTGGTCCATATTGTGTTGGATCCGGTGCTTAGCATTAGGTTAAACCTAAGGCTTATAGTTTTTATAATCAAAGATAAGCATAACAGTTCAATCTGACTTTAATTTCATCTGAAATCTACGAAGGTAAGATGCTGACTCGCAATTAACAATTCTCCTCCCAACAGTTCATGTCTTTCTAAAAAAATGAATTTGTAATATTGGTTTTAATGACACTTGTTGAATCAAACTTTAATTACTGGGTCAAAAATTCTCTTAAAGTTTGTATGTAATTTTTTCTACTTAAACATATATAGTTCAATTTGACTCTTACTCTATCAGCCTTTGACAATGATGATCACTTATTCTCCTCTTTCTTTATGCAAAAGAATTAAACACCAAAGTTTGAGACGAATGCATACAAGAACTCTCTTCAATCTATTATGACTATCCTTACCGCCAGGTCTATCATTTTTATACATTCCAATCATGCCAGCTATTTGAGTCCACTTATTAGTTCCATACGCTCTAAATTGCTCTGCCGCTTTACGACTCACCCTAAAGCACGTTTCTTCACTCCCAGAAGAATTAAACTCATACGAATCCCTCCTCTATTTTCTTTTTACAAAGTGGGTCCTAACTCATGCAGTAAATCTGGTCCCACTAACCCTGCTTTCTATTATTAAGAAATACAAAACCTTCCACGTGAAGTCAACAAATTTTCTTAGTAAAATCTTTCAATTATGCAGCACCACTTTTCAGTAAATTTAGGTGTCTTTATCAACTATCACCACTCCATGTCTTCATTTTTTTTCCCTTGTCAATTGAATTTACTGTTTCTATATTTGATTGCCATAGTCCTATAAAGCAATCTATGTGACGTTGGGGCCAAGGCTTCAAAAGTTACCGACCATATATTTCTACCATTTCAAAGGTTTCAAACGTGCAAGTTGAACAGGAACAATATTAATGATTTTTCTTGGAGGCTTAATCAATGATATGGCTTAACTTGTGGTCATAACAATGCTTCAACAGATGATTAGATGTCAAGTGAGAAGGAATATTTGAAGGCTGAGTAGAGCCAATGGAGAGTTGACTCTTTTGTGTATGGGAATAGAAATAGATATTTTAGGCAGTGGTGACCGACAGCCCACAACTAGGGTGCCACAAAAGAAAACAACTACATATATATGTGGTAGATAATATATTCTCGGATCAGATCATATAAGGAGTAGTTGAAAATGAAAAAGTGGTGGGAAGTCTGTCTGTTCAAATGATTTTCCTTTTATTTTGTATAGGAAATGATTTTAGAAACAATTTGTAATCATCCTATGAATCTATGAGGGTTAGGGGGCAAATGCCATACTAAAAAGCCATGTGGACAGTACATAGCAAATAACTACAACAAAAATGCTAATTACACATCTCTTAGCCTTATATCTCTCACATATGTTTGGTCCAAATGTAATTAAAAAGTGAAAATTGTATAAATGTGAGGTGATTTGTGTGTATGTAGTATTGTTGTAACTACAAGCCACATATATTAACTTTAAGAGCTCAATCAGACTAATTAATTTAGGGCAATAGTCCTGGTGATCTTAATTAAGGTCTAAAATATAGAAGGACTTACAGTACAAGAGTTGAGTCTAGTTTTTGAATATAAGTTATCCTGATAGTAAAAATTTAAAAAATATATATAATTGATAACGAGTTATGTACAAAGTAAAAATATATTTGACATGCCAAGGGAATTCTTTTATGTTTATTTACATTATTATATTTTTAAAAGAAGAAGAGAAAGGCTAAAAATAACATATAGGGGACTATTAAAAAGAATTTAAGTTGTATAGAATTTCGAGCATATATGATACGTAATAAGCACAATCCAAACCTTACAAATAAAGTTAAGTTGTTGCTTTATATTATATTTTTAAATTAATTTTTATTTTTAAAAATTTGAAGAAAAAATTATCGTACTATATATATGATTAAATAAAGCAATTTTATAAAATACTTATATAGTTATATTATCCCTCTTACACATCTATAACTTATATGATGAATAGTAGAAGACCTTGTACAACTATTTTTTTTTCTAGGTACACTTTCATTCTAAAAGGGGATCAGGGTGTCGTGAGCTTTTATCATAGGTGAGAACAGCCTTGAATGGAATTTCAACTCTCTTTTAGGCTTGAAATGAAATGGGTATGATCCTCCTCACCAAAACTTGTCCAAGGATCGAACATACATTTTTTTCTTAAGGACGTTACACGCTTTCACTACGCCATCACCCATATGATTCGTACAACTATCTCAATTCATATTATCCTTAGATCACCACAAAATCTTAATGCTTTTTTTCTTTTTAAGTTTCATAGGAGGTGCAAATGCTGGGTATGGAAAGGGGAAAGGTGATTTGGTGAAAGATCGAACCTCCACATCAATATCACACCTTCCGTTGCAAGATTGTATCCCAGTTCAACATCTTTTAAAAAATAAAAAATAAAAAATAAAAAAACATAAACATATACAGGCTACTGATGAAAGTTGTTCCCTTTGCAGAACAGCCAGCAAAACATCATTGCATGCATATCTTTTGTGTAGTGTTTTACTACTTTCCCAGTTAACGTTACTACTTTTGTTCTTTGGTGTCCAACTGTCCGTGCAAATGCAAGAATATTGGTAGTGCATTTAACAATAAAGATTGTTCTGATGTTCAATTTTAATTTTCATTGAAGGCTCAAAAGCTAGGGGAATAATTTTAATCACATGTTTAAGTCACCTTTTTATGACCATGTTTAAGTTTGCGAACTCTCCTTATATGTATGTTTTTCCAGTCCTATGAATGCAATTTCCATTTTTTGGTAAAAAAAAAAAGATTAAGTAAATAAAAGAATTTTATTCTTATATTTCATAAATAATAACCTGCAGAACAAAAACAAACTATAAACAAGAATTACTACTAAAAGAGCAGTAAGGATCCAACTGTCAAACATTTTGATACTTTGACAAGAATTAATTTAACCTAAAAATCGAAGATGTTAGGTGTAGAATTAAAAATGATTTTATTTTACCTCTAACAGGATGAAAACATCTTTTTTAGAAAAGAAAGAGGGTATTATGTTGTGAGGAGAGACAATGACACATTAAACTAACGTTTTACGCAATTGAGAATATTTGTATACATAAAATAAAATTGCTTCATGAACAATTGGGGCTTAATCCTTAGTTAAGACCAAAGCCGCAATAACTTGGTTGACATCATTTTATGCGCAAGAGTTTTTGGAGGAGCATAAGAAAAGTGGTCTTATCCTTTTTATTGCTTTATTCAACTTCTCAAAAGGGTTTATAATAGAAACTTTTCAAATAAAAAGGAATCCACTTTAGTTGGTCCAGAATCTAATTAAATCATGTAATGATTCTTTTTCTTTTTTTCTAATCTTTCAACTACCTTCAACAGTTCTACCTATCTCCCACCATCATATTGACATCGATTGTATGTTTTGTTTTGTGTGTGTGTGTGTTTATTTTATTTTATTTTATTCTTTTTATTTTTTATTGTAGTGGTAGTTAAATAATATATTCTAGGAATGTGTTATTATTTGACTTAGTAAAATTATTTTCGCAGGTGTAATAAATTATGATTGAATATCACCTTAATTAAAGAGAACTGAGTTTAAAGAAAAATGTTGCCTCTTATTATATTATTTTTATATTGATAATAAATTTAAAATAAATTAGATATAGGATTATTTAAAAAATAATAATAATATAATGATCGATTTTTTTTTCGGTCTTTAAAAGTTTAGGAGGAGTAGATGTTACCTTATTTTAAGGTAAACATATGTCATAAGTCTCAGCAACGGCTTATAGTGATACTAATAATTGACCTGCCAAAAAAGGATCATCAATAGAATCAAACCTAAGACATTTGAGACAATGCTATTCGATTATGCTAGTTGATCCAACCTTCATTACCAATCATATGCTAATATATTGTTAAAAGAATTTCATCACTATAATTTCAAATACATAAAAACCAAAAACAGAATTCTTTGAATGATGCTATAATACATAATTAACTGAATATAAACATTTCACTTATAATATATCAAAATTAAATCATATATAATTGTTTATGATCAATCGGCAACAAGATTCTCTCCTATTTCGAATGCTATATAATGTGCTTGTCAAGAAGTGTTTTTTTAATTTTTTTTAGAAGTATTTAGGTTATATTGTAGTATGTTTGGATGAATTTTTAAAAAAAAAACACAAAGCATTAAAAACATACAATTTATGCTTTTTTAAGCTACAATTTTGTGATTCTAAAAATATATATTTTTCTTAATATAAAACAAGTTGTTTAAACATAAGAAATATTTATCTAATTTTACATTTGTTCTGGACTGGATTACGGGTTTATAGAACTAGAGCAACTCGACTCGCTAAGCTAGCACTCGGATGTACAGCGCATACAGCAGCCCACACATTAGGCTTAATGACATGAACAAATCCTGATTATATTCCGTACAAACAGATGAATAAGGACAAATAGATAGCAATCTCCACGACCCTGTCACCACAGTAATCCTATCACCACGGTCCCAAGTAATAGCATTCGGCACATACTGAATGCTCAGACACCACATACTTTAAAATGCTCATATAAATACAGTAAGCAAGAGAGATAAGATATACCCTAACTTCATTACAAACTATTCTCCTTGTGCAGTTACTGACTTGAGCGTCAAAATGTCTTTTATAAGTACCCACTCCCTCCCTCCACCACTATACCTGTTGCGTCTTAGAGGAATCTATCATCTCCTACTTCTCCAAATAACTCTCAAAACTTAGTTTTAAACAAAATCAAAACATAAATATTTTTTAGAAGCCCATCTAAACCAGCCCAATAACCATGTGCTCAATATACAAAAGAAGTCTTGCATAAAGAATATGTATAAGCTCAAGAAGCTATTTGTTAGCTTAAGAATATGACTTTGATAACTATATATAGGGAATTGAATCCAATGAAACAGAAGAGAAATTCTTGGTTACATACAATTGTACTATATCATCTTTATATATATTTACAAAAAATTAGAGAAAAAAAATAATTTTTTATGATGAGTAAGTTTAGAGAGTCTCATTTTTTATTTTTTTTTTATTTTTTTGTGAGTATGTATAAAGATGATATGATACAATTGTGTGTAACCAAGAATCTCTCCCATAAAAAATGTTAGTTTATAAATAAGTCTTATGGAACTGGTCACCGAGGTGATGCCAAAGGTTTCATTACAACCAGCAGGGTAGCAGGACACCCACTGTTTATGGTCTTTGGTGTCTACGTACTGGACTACTAGAATGATAGCATAAATAAAGTTTCTTTCTCATACCTATTCAATTCTAATATAAATTAATTCAAATTCATGTGTGATATACGGGAGATACTAATAAAAAATGTTTTTTAAATGAAGGTAAGTCATATTAGTTAGATTTACTCTGTGGCTCCCATCCTTGAAAACTTAACTAAAAACTAAGTTGTTAACAATTAATATGGAGGTTTTTTGTTACTTTTTTATAGGTATAAGTACTCTTAATAATTAGTGTCTATTATTTAGTCACACGTTTTATTTAATTGAAATGTATGAATCAATTGATATTAGCGTAAGAAAAAATTATTCTTACATTATTAAATAATATTTTATTAGAAAACTTTATCACAAAATTTATTATTAGGTTAAAAGTTTATACTACATATAGATTATAGGCAAAAAGAATTCTTTAGTCCCTTAACTTACTTTTTATTTTTAATTTGATCCCATAATTTCTGTTTTTGTGTAAATTTGGTCTCTTAAATTAAGAATCATTAAACAAAGTGGTTCTCATTAGCGATTTCATTATCACAACCAGCATAACCTTCTTATATGATGGTACGCATAAAATATACTAAGAGTAAGTGTACTCTATCGCCAAGTAATATAAGACTTGAGTCTCAGTTATCGATCCCACAAGAAATAAATGATAATTACTAGATTCGCTAAACTCTTTATTATCTAGACAATTGAAAATATATGAAAAAATTCAAATTAAAAGCAGAAAACAAATAAAGAAAAACAATGAATAATTAAACAAAAAATAGATAATCAATGAGAGAGAGATTAGGGCGCAAGGTTCACTTGAATCCAATTATTCAGATTTTCTTTCATTTATGATGTAAGATAATTCTTTTATGAATATTCTCTTACCTGTTGTTGAATCCCAATGGTCATGGATGAAACAATATTTTATTCCTAAATTAAATCACCTATTTGGTTATTTAGTTGAATTAATTAGGAATGCATTAAACTTTAATTCGAGAGATGAATCAACATACTTGTTAATTCCATTGGTAGAAAAAATTGATATTTGGTCATTCACTAATCTAATCCTAGGCTTACCATATAGATCCACTCATTGAATGCGGATGGTCACCATTCAAACAATGAATTAACATATGTCAAAAGTGATCAAGTTATGACAAGAATGCAAGTAATATGATAAACCCTAAAGAAATTACCTTAATCAAATTAGAAATCAAACCTAAATAATTAGGAAAACAAGATCCCCCATAGCTCTATCTATAGGTTTAGCTACTCATGTTTAATACAAGCAAACTCATATCAAGATACAAATCCATGGAAAGAAAACCCAAAGAAAGGGAAAAACTAGAAAGAAATGGAAATCAAAACCCCTTTAATGAAGATTATGATCTTCAAGCCTTCAAAAATCGAATCCTCCTTTAAAGCCGTCTTCCATGATTTGCTACCGCAAAACAACTCTCTCAGGATTAGGGATTTTCTATGTAATATGTTCCGTTTCTGTTACTCTCTATTAAATTTGGCGTAACTTTTCCCATTTATTAAAATTCACGTGCTCTGTTACGCAACCAGCGCCTAGGCGTGATAAATGTCTAATATGCATACCTTTATAGGTGTACATTGAAGTTGTTTATCTTTCTTTTAAGACTTGAGAGGTCGTTTTAGTCCATGTTTCATGTGTTTTATTGAGTCTTTAAGAATATTTTCTTAATTGATGTTTTTAGATTAGTTAATGATGTTTTGATGTGTTTTATGTAGTTTGGGTGCAAGCCATTGAAGTCCATTGAAGCCTAACTGGAAGCTGAAGCTCAAGTCCACATATGAAAGCCAGCGCTTAGCCCCAAGGTTGTGGAGTTTAGCTTGAAGAATCCAGAAGATTGACTGATGCGTGATGCATTTCAGTACATGTCGCGCTTAGCGCCAGTAATCTAGCGCTTAGCGCAACTACTTATGTTGCAACAGCAGAGTCAATTAATTCTCGCTCAGCGTGAATAATGCTGTGCTAAGCGCTAATGCTTCTGGAAGCAATCCTAAAATTAGGATATTGCACAGAATGAAAGAGGGAATTCAATTGGTTTTTGGAGGTGGCTGGAAACGAAGAGAGAAAGCTGGGAAAAAGGAAGAGCATCCATGGAGTTTTCATCATCTCTCATCCCCATTTCTTTTTATTTTATCACCTTGATCATGTCTAGCTAATCATCCACTTGTTGGGGTTAGATGTATCTATTTTTGAATCTCTTATGTATTTGATTTGATCATTCAATATATTTCTCTACTTCTTTATGAGTGCTTAATTTCTATGCTTAATGCTTGTTGTGGCTTGATTATCCATGGCTTGATGTTTGATTTGGTAAACAATTGGAAAGTTGATGCTAGGTCTATATCTGAAATTAATCACCTAATAGGTCTTGAATCTAGGAATAGGTCTTGATTTATTAGTAATCTTTTAATCCTTAACCTTAATGCAAATTCACTTCTTAAGTCACCTAAGGAATTAGGACTTAATTAGGGGATTTAGACTCTTTTCATCTAAGGAATTAGGATTTGAGTAAATAGTGGATTGATTTTCATAATTGAAGTTAGAGATTATATTGTTTGTTATGTCATTGCATTTGGGAAAAGATTAGTGAGTCTAACCCCAACATTTCATCTTAATCGAATTCAATTTCATTTGTGCTCACCAAGTGTTTGAGAAAATTACAAAAAGACTTTATTCTTTTAATTTTTGATTTCATCATTTATTGTTTGAGCTCCTTTCTTTCCAAACTCATCGTTTAGATAATGATTGTTGTGTTATGTGCTAGTATTTGTCATAATCCTCGTTGGGAACTACAACCCACTCATCTCTTTATTACTTGCATGACTTGGTATACTTGCCAAAGTCCTCTTAACAAGTTTTTGGCGCCATTGCCGGGGATCGGTGTTTCAATATTAGCATAACCATTTCAGTTACTAATCTAGACACAAATTTATTTTTCTGTTCTATTATTTTTGCTTTTGATAATCTCATTGTGTGCTAATTAATTTTTCTAGCTTGTGTTGTTTATGCTAGGTAAAACTCCGGCCGATCAACTTCTTTGCGATCCGGAAGTAGAGAAAACAGCTAGGAAGAATAGGGGTCAGACAAGGAAGAACAAGTTATTAGCCAAGACTACACAACAACAACAGCAAGAAGCTCCATCTTCTCCTTTGGTCCAACAAGTAGAGGAAGAGATGGCTGGCAATGGTGATAGAGCTCGGAGGACACTTGGGGATTATGCCAACACCAATGCAAACTAGCATACCTCTAGCATAGTACCTCCTTCGGTCACTGCCAACAATTTTGAGATCAAGCCTGCTCTCTTGAACATTATGTAGCAAAATCAGTTTGCAGGGATGGAAAAGGAAGATCCAAATACTTATATCTCAAATTTCATTGAATTATGTGATACGGTGAAGATCAATGGTGCCACTGAGGATGCAATTCGCTTAAGGTTGTTCCCTTTCTCTCTTAGAGATAGAGCTAGAGCTTGCCTCCAATCTCAACCAAGAGGGAGCATTGCTACATGGGATGACTTAGAAACCAAGTTTCTAGCAAGATTCTTTCCTGCATCCAAATTTGTGAAGACACGGAGTGATATCACAAACTATGTTCAACAAGAGGGAGAGACTCTTCATGACACATGGGAGAGGTTTAAAGAATTACTCATAAGATGCCCAAATCATGGGTTTGATGATCTTATCCAAATGCAAACATTTTGCAATGGACTGAGACCGTCAACCAAGCTTATGTTGGATGCCTCAGTTGGAGGTTCTATGAACACCAAGACACCAGAGGAAGCATTGAGATTGATAGAAGCTATGACATCTAATGATTACTTGATGCACTATGATCGAGGCACCAACTCAAAAAGGGGAGTGTTGGAGTTGGATTCGAAAGATGCTATTTTGGCTCAAAATAAGTTGTTGACTCAGTAACTTGAGGCCATTAACAAGCAACTTATGCAGCTTCCACAACAAATTCAAGCCATGTAAGGCACCAATATGCCGTAACAACAAGTAATGAAATGTGATTTTTGTGGAGGTGATCATGACAATGGAAATTGTGAGGCTACCCCCAATTCTTTTGAGGAAGCCAATTATATGGGGAACTATGGGAGGCAAGGAAACTATCCTTATTCCAACACCTACAATCAAGGGTGGAGGAATCACTCGAACTTTGGGTGGAAACAAGATGTTGGGTCACCAAGTAAACCTCCAACCACATAACCACCTCAGGACCAGACTTCTGCTTTGGAAAACACTCTCAATCAATTCATGCAAATGTCTATGTCCAACCAGAAAAACACAGATGCTTCCATCAAGAACTTGGAGATTCAAGTTGGACAAATTGCAAAGCAATTGGCAGAACAATCAGGAGGGAGTTTTTCAGGTAACACTCAAACCAATCCCAAAGAGCATTGTAAAGCTATTACATTGAGGAGTGGTAAAATCCTTGAGAATGTTTGTTGTGAGCCTTTGAATGAAAAAGAGAGAGATATTGAAAAAAATGAGTCAAGTGATAAAACAAAAAGTAAGACAAATGAGAAAAATGGCAAAGAGATTGAGAGGGAAGAAACTGAAAAAGAAAATTAAAAGAGAGAAAAGTTAGTGGATGAAGATTCTATATTGAGGAAGAGCAAAAGTCAACTTTTGAAAGACGGAGGTGCACCTCAAGAGATTCCATCATATGTTAAAGTGTCATACCTGCAACCAACCAAGAAAAAAGAGAAAGAAGAACAATTTGCTCGCTTTCTTGACATATTCAAGCGGTTGCAAATCAACATTCCTTTTGCTGAGGCCCTTGAGCAAATGCCAATATATGCCAAGTTCATGAAGGAACTTCTCATAAAGAAGAGAAGGTTTAAAGAGGATGAGACCGTTGCCTGATGCGTGAAATCCGCAAGTGTACGGTTTCGTCGTCAAGTAATAAAAGATCGAATCCACAGGGACTGTGTGTATGAATACCAATTAATTAATTAACTTAATTAAATTAAGCAAGAGAAAATATGATTGTTGATTGATAAGAACTTAGTAACAAAATAATTAAATAAAAATTAAGAAAACATAATTTAGAATAAAAACAGCAAGTTATCAAGAATGGGATTTTCAGAATTAAGAAAGCTTCCAAGATTGGGATACCACAATGATACAAGATAAATCCTAATTGACAACCCTTTTATTAAATCTGAAATTCAATTGAAGGTGAATTACCCTAAATTAGTTAATGTTATTTCTCAAGATACAAGATCCGTGCCCAATTAAACCAATTCCTACTCTCGTGGTAATTGAATTTAAATTGAACCCATTACGCTTTGTGGTAATTCATTGAATCCTCGAAAGGCTAAAACTACTCTCGTGATTTAGACCTTAAGTTCAATTCTTATGGTTCCAACACTTAGGTTCACCTCTCAGTACGTCCCTAAATGCCTATGAGATGCAAATAAGTGGCCAGCAAATTCACATGAATAAGAGCAATAAGAATTGAATCAAAGAACATTCAAGATCAATAAAAGAGAAACAACGTCAATTATTCATTATCAAAGTATCAAAGGGCATTGCCCAATCCTAGAAACAAGGAAACTACTCAGACATAGAGAAGAAGGAATCAGAAAACATTGTTTAAGAACATCCAAACCCGTAATTCAAGAGAGAAGAGGGAAGAAAGATCAAGAACAAAAGCCAAAGCCTCCAATGTGCCTCTCCCCAAAACCAAGATTAGAACTACATTGTATTCAGAACCCCCTTTTATAAGTCTAGGGTTTTAATTGGCTAAAAAGTCCCCAAAAGAAATAAAAAGAAAAACATAAAAAACTGCTGCGCACTGCGATCCACGGGCCGTGGATGGTTCCACGGCCAGGCCGTGGATGTCTCTGCCAAAAAGCCAATTCTGCAACATTTGAGTTCCACGGCCGTGGTTCTCCCTAGAATTTCTCTTTTGCTTCTTTAAGTTGCCTCTCGATCCATGGCCGTGGTTTGATCCACGGGCAGGCCGTGGATCCCTCTGGAATGACCTTTTTGCACCTTTATTGCTATCCATTAAGCTCTAACTTCAATCATACAAGCTTTCCATTTAATCCAAGGCCAATTCAACATCAATCCTGCACAAGAACACCAAAAACACCGCAGTTATCCGAACTAAGAGAAAAACAAACCAAAAGGGAAAACACAATGCCTAAAATACTCAAGAATGCATGCAAAACAAGAACAAAACATGATGTTGTTTCACACACATCATTGCCTTGACGGAAGAATGTAGTGCAATCCTTCAAAGGAAGCTGCCTCCAAAACTTAAAGACCCTGGAAGCTTTACAATTCCTTACACAATTGGAAGCATTTCTATTGGTAAGGCTTTATGTGATTTGGGGGCAAGTATCAATTTGATGTCACTCTCAATCTTGAACAAACTTGGTGGTGGTGAAGTGAAACCAACAAGGATGGCACTATAACTTGCGGATAGATCAATCAAGCGACCTTATGGCATCATGAAAGATGTTCTTGTGAAGGTTGATAAGTTCATCTTCTCGGCAGATTTTGTGATCTTAGACATGGAAGAGGATGTTGAAGTACCTCTTATCTTGGGGAGACCATTTTTAGCAACTGGCCAGGCTTTATTTGATGTGCAACAAGGGCAGCTTATATTGAGAGTGTAAGATGAAAAAGTGACTTTTAATGTTTTTGAAGCAATGCAACACCCGAATGATAAGGAAACTTCTTATTTGGTAGATTTGATTGATACTACAGTTGCAGAATCTATTCAACACAATACTCCAACTACACCTCTTGAAAGAGTGATTGTGAATGCTATTGAGAATCATGGTAAGGTAGATGATGAAATCATTGAGGAATGCTTGTAGTATCTAGAAGCAAATCAAGCAAAAAGTGCTATCAGTAAGATGAAAGAAGAGCTGAGGAATGACAAGGTGGAGGAATGACAAGGTGGAGGAAAAAGTAAAACTAGAGTTGAAACCCTTGCCATCTCACTTGAAATATGCTTTTCTTGACAATCAAGATGCAAATCCAGTGATAATCAGCAGTTCTTTATCAAAACTTGAAGAAGAGAAACTTGTAAGGGTACTTCGAGAGCACCAAGTTGCAATTGGATGGACTATTTCTGATTTAAAAGGAATAAGTCCAGCTTTTTGTATGCATAATATCAAACTCGAGGAGGAATTCAAGCCAGTGGTGCAGCCACAAAAAAGGCTAAATCCCATAATGAAAGAGGTAGTGAGAAAGGAGGTGCTGAAACTCCTTGAAGCCAGAATGATTTATCCCATTTCAGATAGTGCTTGGGTGAGTCCGGTTCAGGTTGTCCCTAAAAAGGAAGGTATGACTGTGGTGATGAATGACAAGAATGAATTAATTCCCACTAGAACAGTCACTGGTTGGTGTATGTGCATCAACTATCGGAGGCTCAACCAAGCTACCCGGAATGATCATTTTCATCTTCCATTCATGGACCAGATGCTTGAGAGATTATCCGGACAAGCCTATTACTGCTTCCTTGATGACTATTTCCGGTTATAATCAAATTACAGTCAATCCTGAAGACCAAGAAAAGACAGCATTTACCTGTCCCTATGGAGTTTTTGCATACAGACGGATGTCTTTCGGTCTTTGCAATGCTCCCACTACTTTTCAAAGGTGTATACTTTCTATCTTTGTTGATATGATCAAAAAATATATAGAGGTCTTTATGGATGATTTCTCTGTTTTTGGTACTTCATTTGATCATTGTTTGTCTAACCTCACTAATGTTATTAGAAGATGCATGGAAACCTATTTAGTCTTAAATTGAGAGAAATGTCATTTCATGGTGCAGGAAGGCATTGTACTTGGCCACAAGATTTCAGCCAGCGGTATGGAGGTAGATCAGGCTAAGATTGAAGTGATAGCAAAGTTACCTCCACCATTGAATGTGAAGGGCGTGAGAAGTTTTCTAGGCCATGCTGGTTTCTACAGAAGATTCATCAAAGATTTTTCAAAAATTACAAAGTCATTGTGCAATCTTCTCATTAAGAGTTCTTCTTTTGATTTTGATAATGAGTGCTTGCATGCTTTTAATTGTTTGAAGGACAAATTGATTTCTGCTCCTGTTATTGTAGCCCCTGATTGGGAGTTACCGTTTGAACTCATATGTGATGCAAGTGACTATGCAGTAGGAGTTGTATTAGGGCAAAGAAGGGATAAAATTTTTCATGCAATTTATTATGCAAGCAAGGTCCTTAATGAGAATCAAATTCATTATGCTACAACTGAAAAGGAATTGCTTGCCATAGTATTTGCCTTGGAGAAATTTCGTTCCTATTTGATTGGATCTAAGATTACTGTGTTCACTGATCATGTAGCAATTAACTATTTGCTAACTAAGGGAGAATCAAAACCTAGACTGATTAGGTGGATTTTATTGGTGCAGGAATTTGATCTTGAAATTAAAGACAAGAAGGGAAGCGAAAATGTAGTGGCAGACCATCTTTCAAGGCTAGTGAATGAGGAAATCACAGCCAAAGAACAAGAGCTTAGGGATGAATTTCTAGATGAAGCACTATTGATGGTGCAAGAGAGACCGTGGTTTGCTGACATGGCCAACTTTAAAGCAGCAAATGTAATCCCAGAGCATTTTTCTTAGCAACAAAAGAAGAAGTTCTTCAAGGATACTAATCATTATCTTTGGGATGACCCGTTCCTCTTCAAGTTTGGACCAGATGGATTGTTGAGAATATGTGTCACGAAGGAGGAGGCTAAGGACATCATGTGGCATTATCATAACTCCCCTTATGGTGGCCATTACAATGGAGAGAGAACTGCTACAAAAATTCTTCAATTTGGGTTCTTTTGGCCCACAATCTTCAAGGACTCTCACACTCATGTGAAGAGTTATGATAAATGCCAAAGGACTGGCAATATCACTAAGAGTGATGAAATGCCCCTTCAAAATATTTTGGAAGTTGAAGTGTTTGATTGCTGGGGTATTGATTTCATGGGTCCACTCCTACCATCCTTTTCGAATCAATTCATATTGCTGGATGTGGACTATGTGTCAAAATGGGTGGAGGCTGTTGCGACTCCGAAGAATGATGCACAGACTGTGGTCAAGTTCATCAAGGAGAATATATTTGCTAGGTTTGGTGTGCCACGGGTTCTTATAAGTGATGGAGGTTCCAATTTTTGCAACTCACAGCTCCAAAATATCTTGGCAAAGTATGATGTAAGACATAAGGTGACATCTCCATATCACCCGCAAACCAATGGACAAGCGGAGGTTTCTAACAGAGAAATCAAGCGGATCTTAGAAAAAACTGTGGCCACTTCAAGAAAAGATTGGGCTAAGGAGCTTGATGATGTGTTGTGGGCCTACTGGACTGCTTATAAAATCTCATTAGGGTTGTCTCCATTTAAAATGGTTTATGGCAAAGCTTGCCACTTACCAGTGGAGTTGGAGCATAGAGCCTTTTGGGCATTGAAGTTTTTAAATTTTGATGCCTCTTTGGCAAGTGAAAAAAGAGTCCAACAGCTGCATGAATTGGAGGAAATGCGCCTCAATGCGTATGAAAATGCAGTGATCTACAAGCAGAGAGTGAAGACCTACCATGATAAGCACATTATCCGAGAAAGCATTCCGGCTGGACAACGGGTTCTTTTATTCAATTCAAGGCTGAGATTATTTCCGGGTAAATTGAAGTCTAAGTGGTCTGGACCATTTATTGTTAAAGAGGTTCTTTCTCATGGAGCTGTGGAAGTAGAGGATCCTTCCTCCCAGAGGAGTTTCAAAGTCAATGGTCAGTGGCTCAAAGTCTATTTGGGTGGTAACTTGGAGCGATCAACTACAACTGTGCATCTCCGTGACCCTTGAAGGCCGTTCGTTAAGCTAGTGCCGTTAAAGAAGCGCTTACTGGGAGGCAACCTAGGATTTCTATCCCTTTTGTGTTATTTTGGTTATTTAGATAGGTTGTTTTATTTTAGTTTTGCATGCTTTCTCTAAGTGCTTTCATGATTGAATTACCATGTTAAAGTGTTATTTTAGGGTTTTGGGTGAGTTTAATGGAAATATATGGATTTGGGGGGTTATTCTGATGTTTCTGATATACTGCTGTTTTTGCATGTGGCGCTCAGCGCTAGAATAGGGGGCTTAGCGCCACTCACGAGTTGGAATAAGTTAGCTCTCTGATGCACTGGGGCTTAGCTCCATTTTCTTGCGCTTAGCCCTATTTCTCAGTGTTTTTTCTGCTAAACTAGCACTCAGCGCCAGAATAGGGGGCTTAGCGCCACTCACGAGCTGGAATCAGTCAGCTCTCTGATTCTCTGAGGCTTAGCCCCATTTGAAGGCGCTTAGCGATATTTCTCAGTGTTCTGTCTGTTGCACTTGCGCTCAGCACCATTTAATTGGGCTTAGCGCCACTTGCGAACCAAAATTAAGCCATTCTCTGATTCTCTGGGGCTTAGCCCCCATTTTAAGGCGCTTAGCGCTATTTCTCAGTAGCTTGGCTGAAGCTTTGAGGCTTAGCCTCAAACATGTGGAGCTTAGCGCCACATATCCGGCTTAAAATAATAATAATAATAAAATATATATATATATATCAAAAAATAATAATAATATAAAAAAATATATAATAATAAAAATAATAATAATAAAAGAAAATAATATATATATATAAATAAATAAAATCCTAATAGCGGCGCTAAGCGTTGATTTTCATTGCGCTAAGCGGCCGAGCCCTCGTACAGAGGGGTGTCAGCCTCCTGGAACTTTCTACTTCCCCATTTCCCATTTCCTTTCCCACCGCCCCCTTCGTTTCTCCCTCTCCTCTTCCCAAACTTCCATTTCTTTCATCTCCACATCTCCAAATCTCCACATCTCCACATCTCCATCTCTCTTTCTTTCTCCACCCCTTTCTTTCTTCTTCATTTTCGTCCTCACACCCACATCCTCACACCTACTTCCATTTTCACTTCCACCCCCACCCGCCATCACTCCTCTGCGTTCTCATTCACGTCCAGGTATTCTTTTTTTTTTTCTTTCTTTTATTTCATTTTCTTTTATTTTATTTTATTTTT
Source organism: Ormosia semicastrata (assembly GCA_029884595.1). Taxonomy (NCBI): domain Eukaryota; kingdom Viridiplantae; phylum Streptophyta; class Magnoliopsida; order Fabales; family Fabaceae; genus Ormosia; species Ormosia semicastrata. The sequence continues at coordinate 12,729,736 of JAQQTO010000041.1, forward strand.
TTATTTTTGTTATTTGATTCAAACCGTGTTCTCTCGCCTATTGCTTGGAACCTGGCACTTTCATTAGACTTGTTGGGGTTACGTTTTTCCTATGGATTTGGGGTTTAGGGCTTTTATCTGTATTTATGATACTGATCTGTTGATTTGATGTTTTTGGCATTTCTGTGTATGAGTAGCACTGTTTATCACATTTGATTTCTTATCTGTGATTATTTGTGCGAATGCTTCTCTGATGATTTGGGATTTTGGAAATTATGCCTATGGGGAGCAAGGGTTTGACTGTTTACATATGTGTACTTGGCTCTATAGGTTGCTTAGATCATTTGAGCAAGGATTTGTGCATGGTTATACTTCTAGCATTTGTGATTGACGCATTTGTGACTTGCATTTTCCCCTGTATATTTGAAGCATTTGCATCTGGGATTTTGTGGTGTTCTGTGTTTCTAGATTTTCCAAGTGGTACAGCGCTGAGCATAGCTAATTGATTGTTTCAGTCATGGCTCCACCTTCAAAGCTTACCTCCAAGAAAAGAAAACGATCTTCCTCTTATGATGCTGACAGGTTTCTATCTCTCGAGCACCAACAGAGGTATAAGGACATTGAGAATAGGAACCTTCTGACTGAGCGAAAAGTTATCCTTGCTGCTGGTGAATATGAGGAATTTCAAACTGAGTTGAGGAGGCGCGGTTGGCTCAAGCTGTCCACTTACCCTGAATCAGCTAATGTGGCCATTGTACGGGAGTTCTATGCCAATGCCATTACTGTGGAGGAAGGTTTCCCACAGCACAGGAGTTATGTACGTGGCAAGGCCATTATCTTTAATGCACAAGCAATAAATCAGTTTTTGGGCACTCTCACTCCTTGGGCCCCATTGGATTGTGGATACACTGATTGGAAGAATTGGAACAAGGACTACCAATAGGTTTTAGACACTGTTTGTAAGCATGGGACTGAGTATGTCACTAGTAGATCAGGGCAAAGGCAGAAAATCCTCAGAGGTGATTTAACTCAGCTGGCCTAAATTTGGATGACGTTCTTGCATTCTAACATTTCACCATGCTCCCATACTTCTGATATCATTGAAAGAAGATCTCTCATGCTCTATGCCATCATGGCTGGTTTGACCATGGACTTGGGGGAGATAATTTCTTTTGAGATTTAGAAGGCTGCTGATACTGTGGGAGTTAGCCAACTTGGTCATCTATCTCTGATTACTGAACTATGTAGAGCTGTTGGTGTTGATGTATCTCAAGGTGCCAAGATTAAGCCCAAGCTCCTAATTACTGCCAAGTTCATTCAGAAAAATTGTATGGGCAGTGATGCACTTGCTTCGTCTGGACCGACTCCTCCTACACCCAGATCACTCTCTACACGTGTAGATGCATTGGAATCATCCCATAGCTTGCTTCACAGCAAGCTAGATGATCTTCACCAATCAGACATGATGATGTGGAAAATGATGCATGACTTATCTGCGCATTTGCCCAGTCCACCTGAGGGGTCATTCCACTTTCCATCTGCTAGTGAGGTGGATTCCTATGTTGCGTGACCAGAACATCCTGGGGACCAGGATGCTTTTCAAGAGAGGGATGGGCTAGCAGATGAGGAGGATGAAGAGGAGTAGAGCTTGAAGAATTTTGATTTGATTTTTCTTAATCTGATTTTGAGAATAATTGTTAATGTTTTGCTGTGAAGACTTTGTGACTTTGTCATCATTTTATTGTGTAGACCTGATTATTTTGTTTAGATTTTGTTATTCTATGTTTGGACATCATTATGGTTAAAACTTTGTTCATTTAAATTTTTGTTTGTGTTTATTGAATTTTTATGTGTTGTTTGGTGTTTTAGTTATGATAAAATAATTCAGTGTGTTGGTTGAGTTAAAAAAAATGTTTGAGTGTGATTTTAATTGATTCATTTTCATTCATGGATTTTGATAGGATGCCACCTAAAAGGATCACACTGAATCCAGTTCATTATATGAACAAAGACATGGTGAAAGAAGGTCTTGAAATTGCAAGAACTAATCCAAATCAGAATTGGACTTTGGAGGGTCAGGAAATTGATGATGATTACAAAGAATTCTTGCAACCACTGATGGACTTGTGCAAAAAGGAGAAGGAGCGGGTGTATCCTCCTCAAGAGGTGGAAGAAGAAAAGCAAAACTTCCCAAGTGCAGAAAGAGGAAAAAGAAGACACAAAGAAAGGGAAGAAAGAGAAGGCGTGCAAGAAAAAGATTGGATAGGGTTCCTCTAGGAACCCTTGAGCTAAATTTCTCTTTACTTTGCTTGAATTTAATTTTGAATGAATAAATGTTACCATGTTCTTTTTGTTATTTTTGTCAAAGTGTCTTGTGTTTATGTGATGTTTTAAAAAAAAAATTTGAGATTATCACTCTTAGCAATTTCATTGTAGTACATTTCTTCCATGTTGTTTCTCTTCCATTGAAGTTGTCATTTGTGGTTGCTGTGCTTCTGTGATTTTGTTTTCATAAGGATATCATAGTTTTGATGTTTGGTTTGAACTCTTGTAACTAATGACTATGGCAAGGAAATCAGAAAAATTCAATAGAAATATTTAGCTTTACCTGTGTGAGTTCTTTGGGCCTTTGATGATAAATTCTTTATGAGTGACACCGTTGGAACTTATACTCTTGATTTTGCTTGAATCTGATTTGAATTCAAAATTTACTTGCATGTCATAGAAATGATCAGGGCACTTCTTTTCTAGTAGCCATTTTGACTAAAAAGCTTACCTAAAATTTTTTATCTTTTGTGATACCCCATTGAGCTGAAAGACAATGATTAATTTTTATGGATAACCCATATGCCAAAAAAATGAAAAACAATGTTCTACCTACACCTTTTTGGATAAGAGAGCATTTTCTTGTATTTGGGTTTAACATAAGTTTGGGGGAGTAAAAAAAAGAAAAAAAAGAAAAGGTGAAAAAAAGAAAAGAAAAGAAAAGAAAAGAAAATAATAATAAAAAATGGCAAAGAAGAAATTCAATAAAAAAATGATGCAGATATAAAAGTGATATAAAAAAAAAGAAAAAAAATAAGTAAATAAATAGAATGTCAAAGAAGAAATTCTCTTATTCTCTTTGGTGATTAGCCTGCTTATCCTTTATCACTTTTCTTTTGGCCTAACCAAGTTACATCCCAAGTAAAGACCCTTGTGACTATGCATGCATGTGAATTATGTAAGGAGAATTAAGATGAAAAGCAAAATTGAAGTTGTAGGGTTTTAATGTGTGGTTTTGAGAGGAACACACACTCTATACACTAGAGTGATTGAGGGAAACAACTACATCTTGTGAGGAGCTGAGTTTCCATTGTTTTGACTGTATTACTGATGCCATGATTATCGCTCTTTCAAGAGTGAAATAACTGTACATTTTTGCTATGACTTCTTCTGTGTGAGTAAATTCTGGATGCAAGTTCGCTATAGATGGAATCTTCTTTGTGAGTTTCTCATCAGTGGAGTTTATATTACTTTGTCTTGTTGAGTTATGATGGATCTCATTTCCTTTGAATTTTGTTCATTTGTTAGTTAACTTGTGTGTTGAGTTGTTTTTCTTTATTTTTGGGTTTACTTTTGCTTGGGGACAAGCAAAGTCTTAAGTTTGGGGGAATTTGATAAATGTCTAATATGCATACCTTTATAGGTGTACATTGAGGTTGTTTATCTTTCTTTTAAGACTTGAGAGGTCGTTTTAGTCCATGTTTTATGTGTTTTGTTGAGTCTTTAAGAATATTTTCTTAATTGATGTTTTTAGATTAGTTAATGATGTTTTGATGTGTTTTATGTAGTTTGGGTGCAAGCCATTGAAGTCCATTGAAGCCATTGAAGCCCAACTGGAAGCTGAAGCTCAAGTCCACATATAGAAGCCAGTGCTTAGCCCCAAGGTTGTGGCGCTTAGCCTGAAGAAGCCAGAAGATTGACTGATGCGTGATGCATTTCAGTACATGTCGCGCTTAGCGCTAGTAATCTAGCGCTTAGCGCAACTACTTATGTTGCAACAGCAGAGTCAATTAATTCTCGCTCAGTGTGAATAATGCTGCGCTAAGCGCTAATGCGTCTGGAAGCAATCCTAAAATTAGGATATTGCGCAGAATGAAAGAGGGAATTCAATTGGTTTTTGGAGGTGGCTGGAAACGAAGAGAGAAAGCTGGGAAAAAGGAAGAGCATCCATGGAGTTTTCATCATCTCTCATCCCCATTTCTTTTTATTTTATCACCTTGATCATGTCTAGCTAATCATCCACTTGTTGGGGTTAGATGTATCTATTTCTGAATCTCTTATGTATTTAATTTGATCATTCAATATATTTCTCTACTTCTTTATGAGTGCTTAATTTCTATGCTTAATGCTTGTTGTGGCTTGATTATCCATGGCTTGATGTTTGATTTGGTAAACAATTGGAAAGTTGGGTAGGTCTAGATTTGAAATTAATCACCTAATAGGTCTTGAATCTAGGAATGGGTCTTGATTTATTAGTAATCTTTTAATCCTTAACCTTAATGCAAATTCACCTCATCGTTTAGATAGTGATTGTTGTGTTATGTGCTAGTATTTGTCACGATCCTCGTTGGGAATGACAACCCACTCATCTCTTTATTACTTGCATAACTTGGTATACTTGCCAAAGTCCTCTTAACAAGGCGCTCAGTTCTGAACGCTTGGGCGCTCAGCCACTTAAACTAGAATGTGCTGCTACCTCCTGCGCACTCAGGCGCTCCTCACCCAGCGTTCTGGCGCTGGGATACTAAATCAACACTGCTGCATACGCTTTGGGCACTTAAGCGCTCCAACACCAACGCTCAAGCGCTGTACGCTGATGAAAATTCCACTTTTTCTTGCTCCTTTAAATGTCCAATCTTCTCAAGGTGTAATTACCTAACAAAAAACACACAAATACTTAATAAAAACACAATCAAACAATACTAAAATATAACAAAACTTACAAACAAAATTCAATAAAAATAAGTAAAAAAAATATGAAAAACCAAGGAATTGAACCGTAAAAATATGACATGTTGACGGTTCATCAACTCTCCCACACTTGAGCTTTGCTTGTCCTTAAGCAAAGAATAGGAATAAAAAATAAGATCAAACTCAACATCAAGAAACATGAATCAAAGGAAAATTTCACAATTTAAAAATAAAGTTCAGCAATCAAATCCAATCAAGCAAGATCATTTAACACTTAAACAATTAGAGGCTTGAGTCTAGCTTGCAACTGTTCTCTTCACCAAATATCTGAGATCACTTATCTTTACATTGCTCAAGTGTTTAAAGGATAAAGAGATCACTCAAATTTCTCTTGAAAAATGCAATACCATAGGATTGCTTATCAATCTCATCTCCACTTTCAAGTTCACATACAACACAAGAATCAAAAGGACATTCTTTTGGTTGTAACGAGGCCAATGGTATAATGAAAGGTAGGAAGAAGATAAATAAGGGTAAAGAATGCTCATGGATAAATCAATACAAAACAAAATCAGGCTGAAAAGATGACAAATAGAATATAATGTACAAAGATATAATAAATTCTCACTTTCAACCCAATATTCTCATTATTCTTCACTAACAATTCTTTTCTTCTTTCTTTTTCCATTTTCTCTCTCTCTTTTTTCTTTTTTTTTCATACTTTTTTTCATTTTTTTCATTTTTAACCTTTGAAAACAATAACAACCTTTTATGACTTCTCAATTAACACATCAATTGTTCCAAAGAATTCAACATGATTATTCAATTGGATATTCAAAGAAATTAATTTCATGCTCAAATGGGATAACTAAGGGATTATTTAATCAATGCAACTCTGGAAGTCAAAAAAGAGTTAAGCCTAATTACTTTAATCATATTCAAGTCTGTATGTAAATCATTAAAGCCTCAACAAGATATCAAAACAAGTTCTAACACACATCAATCAAGAAAAAACTCACTCCAGAAGAAAAATAGGATTTTGTTTATGAAAAATCCAATTATTAAGGTTTAAAACTCACCTTTTAGCTAAGTTGATAAAGAGAACAAAAGCAAGCAGACATGACTAAATTCCAAATAAGATGTTAAATTTCACTTTACTTCATTGAAAAAGATTGCTTCACGCATTATCAGCTCATAATCAATGGAATCCCCTTTAAAACATATCTCTATCAACTCAAAATAAATCAAGACATCAACATACAATTTCAGTTTATTTACTAGCAATATTCAAGTGTTCAAATTTTTTTTCTTATTTTTTTTGACATAAATTTTAAAAGTATCGACCCACACTTAAGATAAACATTGTCCTCAATGTAGAAGAAAAAGAAATAAAGGGGTAAAAAAAGAACAACACAACCTGATAAATAGTGACATAATGTCCGGCATAGAAGAAGCACAAGAGTCAGTGCAACAACAAAATTTGAAAAATCTCAAAACACATGAGTAGCATCTAAAAAAAAAACAAAAATAACAAAAATAACGAAAACAATGAAAATAAGATATATAAAGAAGAAACACAGGTTGCTTCCTGTGAAGCGCTTGTTTAACGTCATTAGCTTGACGTTGCCTTTTTTAGATAAATCAAGGTGGCTTAAAGCAAGAGAAATAGGAAGACGCCTTCTTCTTTTCAAAGCAGTGCCTCCTTCCTTCGTCCATGACCTTGGAATTGCTTCCATCAACATTCTGAACTTGACAAGAGCTTGGTTGTCCCAATTGCGCCTTAACTCCGCTAGGCCATGGTGGGTTCGATTGATCAACAGATGAAGGACCAATTTGTAAAGGAGCATGGATCATAGGAGGACCTTTATCTGTTTCAACAGCTTGAGTTTTCGAAAGATCAACATCAACATTATATGATGGTGGGGGTCTTTGATAGCTAAGGTTTCCTGCTTCTTAGCTTGAACAATATTGATAGGGGCATGGAGATTTGACATTAGGGAAGATTTAGCCTCCCTAAAGATATTGATGGTCACAAAATCTCCATCCACTCTCAAGATGAACTCACCCCGAGGTACATCAATCACAGCTCTTGAAGTAGCCAAAAATAGTCTTCCAAGAATGAGAGGAATATCATCATCCTCTTCCATATCTAGCACCACAAAATCAACTGGGAATATGAATTTGTCCACATTCACCAAAATATCCTCCACCACACCACGCGGGTAAGTGATGGATCTATCAGCCAACTGTAGTGAAATGTTGGTGGGCTTCGATTCCTGCATTCTCAATTTCTTAAAAACAGAGAAAGACATCAAATTAATACTAGCACCCAAATCATATAATGCCTTCTCAAAATAAGAGTTACCAATAGTGCAAAGAAGAGTAAAACTCCTTGGATCCTTCAATTTTATGGGTAACTTCTTTGAGAGAATAGCAGAGCACTCCTCAGTTAGACATATTGTCTCAAATTCCTCATGTTTGCGTTTCTTTGTAAGTATTTCCTTCAAAAACTTTGCATACTTGGGCATTTGAGAGATGACTTCAACAAACGAAATGTTAATTTGTAATTTTTGGAATATCTCCAAGAATTTAGAAAATTACTGATCTGACTGATTATTCTTGAGGTTCTGAGGGAATGGGATCTTGGCATATGGTGATGGTTCATATACTGCGCTCTTCTCACGATCCTTCTTCACTCTCTGCCACTTTGGCTCTTTCTTCTTAACCTTTCCTTTATTGATATCTTGAATTGAGACATCTTCAGTAAAGACATCATTTTTTTTGTCTCAATTTTTGATGAACTAGATGCTTCAGTTGCCTTCTCATCTTCATGCACTGACTGAACAATAGTATCTCTAAGCTCTGACATTTTCTTCTTCTGGAGGACTCCCTAAGTTCCTTACCACTTCTCAGCGTAATTGCATGGACCTGTTCCTTTGGATTAATCTCAGTAGTACTAGGCAATGTCCCTGGTGCCCTTGCTGTCATCAATATAGTCAACTAACTAATTTGAGTTTCCATGTTCTTCGTTCTAGCATTAGAATTCTGCATGTATTTCATTACCAAATCTTCAAAGCTTGGCTTCTCTGCAGGTGCTTGGAAACCTAGAGGTGGTTGTGGTGCTCTCTACTGATTTTGCTGATAACCATGTTGGTTTCCCCATTTGAAATTCAGGTAGTCCCTCCAACCAAGATTGTACGTATTTCAATACGGATTATACTGCTACCGGTTGGAATTACAAACAAAATTTATTCCTTCAGGCTCGAGGGCGAATGGACTACCAACTTGGCAATTTAAACTTGTATGACCCTATCCTCCACATGCCTCACAAATGATTAGTGAGACTGCACTATTTGTCACCATCAGAGTCTCAACTTTCTTTGTCAAAGCTTCCAATTGACTCAGAATAACTGTAGAAGAATTAACAACATGTACACCTGCTTGTTTCTTAGAAGCTTGGCGCTCATTTTACCATTGATAACTATTTAATGTCATTTCTTCAATTAATGCTTGACTCTCAGTAGATGTTTTCCTCCATATTGTACCTCCCGCAGCAGCATCAATGAGTGAATGATTTGTGATGATCACATATTTGATACATTAATAAGCCTTCATTTTTAGTCATTTACACTCTCCATGTACTTAATTGATTGATTTTGATTATGTTTTGTAAGTTTGGACTCAAATTGGACTTAATTGAATTTTTCAGCATAATTTATGTCTTACGTTACTTCTGTATTTGGGCTATATCTTGGGATGTAGGTGGTCAAATGAGGTGAATCTAATGGAATTTTAAAGATAAGAGAGAGCTCTATAACTTTTATGAAGACTTCAAAGGCCCAATCACACGAGTAGATAACTCAAATTGGGGTTGAAGTAAGAACCAGAGTGCTTTTCCTGACAGCTTAACCTATGTGTACTGTTCATCACAATTTTCGGGCTAGAGGTTGTCAAATGGGCTGAAATTTGGATGCTGAATAGTTAAGACCCATATCTACAACTTTTATGTTGAATACTTTTTCAGAATCGGACTCTTTGAAGGTGATATTGGGCTTGGAAGTCAGAATAGAGGAGCTGTGACTGGGCCTGGGCAGTGTGCAGTAATTTGAACGTATCTGGAGTTACAGAAATGATATTAAACTCAAACCAAAGCTATTTGAAAGCTAAGATCCAGGCCTACAACTTTTATGAAGACACTTGATTCAAAAATGACGAATGCAATGACTTTAGAGCTGCATGATTTCAGAGACAAGGAATCTCCATAATTTTTCACTCACCAAAAGTCATTTGGCATTTTCCACTCATCCACCCACTAATGACTCAGCCCCCTTGTCATTTTGTATCTCTAATCATCTATAAAAAAAGGCCTTGGCAGATCATTGAGGGTGTTAGGTGTTAGTTACCAAAATGATGTCATTTTGTTACTAAGTTTTCTTGTAGTAATTTTCCTTTGTTTTAAATTAAAGTCAAGTTCTTCTTCTTCTTCTTCTCTCTTTCTTTCTTCTTATCTATGAGTAACTAAGTTTCATTTTACTTGGGTGAAAGGGTGAAGCTCTTGGTAATAAAGTAAGGTTAGATTTATTCTTCTCTTGTGCTTAAATGATTTATATTTTCTAGTAACCATTATACGTATTATAATTTGTTTCTTATAATTTAGAAACCATTTTTGTAAATAGGAGTTCTTGATTTGTTGTAAATAAATTATTGGCACAATGAATGCTTTAATCCATTTATAAGTAGTGGTAATATTTTTAGGAAACATAATATAATTACGTATATTATTTTAAATGGACTTTTAATGTTGTATTTTCTGATTTGAACCTCCATGTTGCGAGGATTTTAATTGAGTTATAAAAGAAATTAATATTACCTTTACTTTATTTACCAAGAGTGGATCTTTTAACCCAAGTAAATAGTTTTTAACATAGTAACAAAATATTTACTTCACCTTAATTAATCTTCAACAATTCCCTGTGGATCGACCTCGGACTCCCGAGAAATTTATTACTTGAAACAACCTGCACTTGGGTTCGCAAAGCAACAATTAATCCCGCATCAAGTTTGTAGACTTGTTTGAAACTAAAAATTGTGCATCAAGTTTTTGGCGCCGTTGCCGGGGACCTGATTTAAAGACTGAATTTCTGGTGTAAAAATTTTGTATATATACTAACATACTAACTAGTGGGGGAACCTCTCCCTTTTTAATTTATGTGCATACTAACTTGTGGGGGAACCTCTCCCTAATTTTTCTATAATCTTTAATCATTAATGAAATAATCTTTCTTCTTCTCTCTCTCTCATTTGGAGCAAAAAATTGGCTTGCCGATTCTCCGCTTTTCATATTTTAAATTTACTTTCTGCACTTTATTTTCTCGTATTTTAATTTCTATACTGATTGGGGTAATTCTCCTTTTTTTGTACATATTAACTTAATGGGGTAACTCTCCTTTTTTTGTACTTTATTTTTTGTATTTATTTTTTGTCATTTTTTTTGTTATTTATTTTTGTCATTTTTTTTTGTTTACTAACTTACTAACTCTCTTACTAACTATCTAACTTTTTACTTTTTCTGCTTCTAATATTTTAATTTATCTGTATACTAACTTTTTAATTTTTATGCTTTTTAACTTATTTGGTGGTTGGTTTATACCATACCTTTGTTAATATTTATTTACTAAGTGTTAATATATATTTGATGGTTGATTTATACCACACCTTTATTAATATTTAATGGACGATTTATACTGCTAACTTGTACATTTTATTTTATACTGTAAGTTACTTGTTTATGCTTAATTGGTATCGTGATTTAAATTTAGTCGTTTGATTAGAGTTAATCCAGGTACTATACATATTGATTTGTTTGAATCACAATCACACACATTAAGCACAATGGCTGAAAACGAAAGTGTGCATGATGAACATGAAAATCAACCGTTGCGAACCATGCGTGAGTATTTGTAACCATCTTGAAATTCTAGTCCATCATGTTTTATCTTTCCACTCAATGCCAATAATTTTAGATTCAAGCCAGGTATGATTTCTTTACTTCCTAATTTTCATGGTTTAGAATCTGAAAGCTTATATTTACATCTAAAAGAATTTGAGGAAGTATGTACTGCTTTTCATGATCAAACTTGCACTGAAGAGGTTGTTAAGCTTAAATTATTTCATTTTTCTTTGAAAGATAAAGCAAAAACTTGGCTTAACACTTTGAAACCAAGATTAATTGGCACATGGCAAGAAATGCAATGTGAGTTTTTGAAGAAATTTTTTTCAACACATAAAACCAATGCTTTGAAAAGACAAATCCAAATTTTTTTCCAAAATTCAAATGAAGCATATTTTCAAAGTTGGGAACGTTTTAAAGATTTGTTGAATTCTTGCCCACATCATGGTTTTGAAAAATGACGCACTATAAGCTTCTTTTATGAAGGGTTAACACCCGAAACCAAACAACTTGTGGAAACAATGTGCAATGGTGAGTTTTTTGATAAAGAATCTGAAGAAGCTTTAGACTATTTAGACCATTTGGCTGAAATGGTACTAATCCTTCTGAAAATTCAATTAGATCTAACCTTGCAAATGCTAGTAAAGGAAAATATCACCTTAGTCAAGAAGAAGATCTAAATGCAAAGTTTGCCAGTTTGGCTAGAAAGATTGAAGCCATGGAATCAAGGAAAGTAAAAGAAATTAAATCTGTGCAAAATGAAGAAATTTGTAGCATTTGTGATGAATTAGGACACTCAACAAATGAATGTCCAAAACTTCCTGTTTTTAAAGAAGTTGTGCATGAGTAAGTAAATGCAATGAATAATTTTAAAAAGTCATTCACTTCTTTTTTTTCAGATACATACAATCTGGGATGGAGAAATCACCCGAACTTCAGTTGGAGGACCAACAATCAGGTACAATTCATGCAACCACCACCTCCTCAGGTACAACAGGGTTCTCAAAATTTTCAAAGAAATGCACCTTTTGTCCCACCATACAAGAATAACCTTGAAGAAACATTGCATGCATACATAGAAAAGCAAGATGTCATTATTAATCAAAACACTCAAGCCATGATTGACATAAAAGACACTCTTGCTAAACTTTCTTCTGCACTCACCATTCACGAGAAAGAAAAATTTCCTTCTCAACCTCAACTAAATCCCAAGGGTCAATATAGTCTAAATGATGGTAATTCAGAAAACCAACAAATAGATCAAGTCAAGTCAGTGATAACCTTTAGAAATGGAAAGGTTGTTGAAGAAAGTAAGGAGATAAAGAGCCAAGTATCCAAAGTGATGAACTCCTTGAGTGTGAATGAGCTAGAGGATGTGGAAAAGAATCAAGATAGTAATGATGCAGAGCTACCCAAGGAACCTGAGGTGACAAAAAGTCTTGTTAAGTTAGAAAATGATGACGAGGGCCACCAGACATATATGATTGACTCAATCATGGATAGGGGAGTTTCTACAACCCATGATTTTGATTCCCTTGAGAATTTTCTTGTCAATTTTGAGTTTGATTCTATCAGTAATCCCTCTGATGTAGTTGATATTTCTATTTTTTTTTATAAAACTCAGGATCATGACACTCAGGCATGGCAACCAAAGTTTAAGGAGTTTCCTAAGAAAGATTGGAACATTGCTGATAAAAAAGGTGTTCGTCCCTTGGTCTGTTCTTATAAAATTAATTTAGAAGAAGGTAAATGGTCAGCGATTAAGGCCATAACTTGAGTTGAAGGATCCAGATATAGCAGAGACTTTGGTAGACGATCCTGTCTACCAAAGTTGAGGTAAGTTTTTAGTATTTCGTATTTTTATTGAGTCGGCTTAAGTTCCTTCCAAATTTTGGAGCCTTTGTATGGGGATGTAAATAGTGTCGGCCAACTAAAAAAAATATAAAACAAAAGAACCCAAAAAAAAATGTTTGCATGCTTGTTTATTTCATTTTATTTCATTTTTTTTGTCATTACTAACTATTGTCAAGATGTAGTTATTCTCTTCTCATCTAAGCATTTCGGGTATGTGACTTCTCCCCATTACTTTATTTAATTTTGTCCCAATAATTTCTTTGATGTATATTGACGATTATTTCTTCAATCTGGATTTAATTGTTAACATTGAGGACAATGTTGTGATCTGGTTGGAGGGAAGGACAGTTGTGTAAAAAAACCAAAAAAAAAAAATAGGAAGTGTGTGTATTAATATGTTTATTGTGTTTATATGTTTGTCAGTAACTTACTAAACCACTTAAGGATGGCAGAGTAAGGAGTAAATTTTACTCTTGAGACGCATCTTAGTTGAGGTAGTAACTAGTTTGTGTGGAAGTAGCAATTCAAATTCAGAAAAATTTGCATAATTGAGTAAATTGTCTTCTTTCTTAAAATTCACATGCTTGGTTATGGATGTTGAATTGGTGGACTAAGAATGATAGAATTATGCCTTGTGAGATTTTGAGCCTATTGATGAATGAATTGAACATTTATACCATTCTTTTCTTTCTTGTGTGAATTTTACTCATGAAATTATTACTCTAGAATTTGCTTTGATTCTTTTTGAGACTACATTTTCATATGCATACATAAATATGATTGAGGCATTTTTCTTGAAATAGCTACTTTAATCAAATAGCCAGCCTTGTTTAGCAGCATGTTATCTCAATATGATATCAAGCACTCTTATGACTTCTTGGAAATTCTCTGATTCCTACTAACATAAAGTATTAGAAATGACCTATTTACCATTGCTTAACTCCTTTGAGCTTATTTGACTATTCTTTATTTCGAACTCATTATGTGCCTTAAATGAAAAACCATGTTCTTACTTGACCTTAGGGAATAAGAGAACATTAGTTTTGTCATTCGATGAGTTCTTGAACAAGTGTGGGGGTGTGTGTGCAGAATGGTTAAAAAAATGTATATATGATGTTCTTTTTGTAAAAAAATAATCAAAAATTAAAAAAAATCAATAAAAAAAATGAAAAAAGAAGAGGGTCAACAAGGTAATAAAGGAAAGAAAAAGAATATGTAAAGGGAATTTGTATCAGGTCGAGTTGGGATTAACTTTCATACTTGTTAATTGAACTCATCTCTCATGCTCTTTTATTCTCTGGTATTTAACTTGTCATATCCATATTACCTCATCCTTTACCTTGACCTCATTACAACCTTGAATAAAGTCCTCATGATTTGTGTATGCATGTGTTCTGAGTAGTGGAGAAGTAGAAGATAAGCAAGCTTATGGTAGTGCAATTTTCATGGGTTGAATTGAGTGAAATACTTACCTTTTAAACACTTGAGGGATTGAGAGTGAATCTTGTGAAAATCTATCATTTTTACTCATGTTTTTCAATTGAAATATCATTGCTTGTTGATTTGAGAAGTGAAGATATGTTACCTCATGAATGTTTTGATTACTTGAATGATTGATTGCTCTTCATTTTTAAATATTATTAGAAATTGAGTCTTTTAGAGTGTTTAGCTTTTGAGTCTGTTTCGTTTTGTTTTTAGTTTTGGTCTTGTGTTTTGCCTAGGAGTGCAAAAAGTTAAGTGTGAGAGAATTTAATGATCACATATTTGATACATTAATAAGCCTTCATTTTTAGTCATTTACACTCTCCATGTACTTAATTGATTGATTTTGATTATGTTTTGTAAGTTTGGACTCAAATTGGACTTAATTGAATTTTTCAGCATAATTTATGTCTTACGTTACTTTTGTATTTGGGCTATATATTGGGATGTAGGTGGTCAAATGAGGTGAATATGATGGCATTTTAAAGATAAGAGAGAGCTCTATAACTTTTATGAAGACCTCAAAGGCTCAATCACACGAGTAAATAATTCAAATTGGGGTTGAACCAAGAACTAGAGTGCTTTTCCTGACAGCTTAACCTATGTGTACTATTCATCATAGTTTTCGGGATAGCGGTTGTCAAATGGGCTGAAATTTGGATGTTGAATAGTTAAGACCCATATCTACAACTTTTATGTTGAACACTTTTCCAGAATCGGACTCCTTAAAGGTGATATTGGGCTTGGAAGTTAGAACAGAGGAGTTGTGACTGGGCCTGGGCAGTGTACAGTAATTTGAACGTATCTAGAGTTACAGAAATGATATTGGACTCAAACTAAAGCCATTTGAAAGCTAAGATCCAGGTCTACAACTTTTATGAAGACCACTTGGTTAAAAAATGACGAATGCAATGACTTCAGAGCTGCATGATTTCAGAGACAAGGAATCTCCATAATTTTTCACTCACCAAAAGTCATTTGGCATTTTCCACTCATCCACCCACTAATGACTCAGCCCCCTTGTCATTTTGTATCTCTAATCATCTATAAAAGGAGGCCTTGGCAGATCATTGAGGGTGTTAGGTGTTAGTTACCAAAATGATGTCATTTTGTTACTAAGTTTTCTTGTAGTAATTTTCCTTTGTTCTAAATTAAAGTCATGTTCTTCTTCTTCTTCTTCTCTCTTTCTTTCTTCTTATCTATGAGTAACTAAGTTTCATTTTACTTGGGTGAAAGGGTGAAGCTCTTAGTAATAAAGTAAGGTTAGATTTATTCTTCTTTTGTGCTTAAATGATTTATATTTTCTAGTAAACATTATATGTATTATAATTTGTTTCTTATAATTTAGAAACCATTTTTGTAAAGAGGAGTTCTTGATTTGTTGTAGACAAATTATTAGCACAATGAATGCTTTAACCCATTTATAAGTGGTGGTAATATTTTTAGGAAACATAATATAATTACGTATATTATTTTAAATGAACTTTTAATGTTGTATTTTCCAATTGAAACTTCCATGTTGCGAGGATTTTAATTGAGTTATAAAAGAAATTAATCTTATTTTTACTTTATTTACCAAGAGTGGATCTTTTAACTCAAGTAAATAATTTTTACCATATTAACAAAATATTTACTTCACCTTAATTAATCTTCAACAATTTCCTGTGGATCGACCTCGGACTCCCGAGAAATTTATTACTTGAGACAACCTGCACTTGGGTTCGCAAAGCAACAATTAATCCCGCATCAAGTTTGCAGACTTGTTTGAAACTAAAAATTGTGCATCAATTTGCAGGTGACAAACCATTGCAAAAAGTCTGAACCTGCTTCCATATGGGGAATCCATGATGTGGACATCTCCTCAACAACTCTTGAAAGCGCTCCCAAGCTTTATAAAGAGTGTCCATTTCAAACTGCACAAAAGAAGATATATCATTCCTTAACTTAGCAAATTTAGAAAGAGAAAAATACGTAGCCAAAAACTGTTGTGTCAATTGATCCCATGTAGTGATGGAACCCCTCGGAAGTGACGTTAACCATTGACTCGCTCTATCCCTAAGAGAGAAAGGAAAGAGTTGCAATCAGATTATATCATCTGTCACCCCATTGTACTTGATAGTATCACACAACTGCAAGAACCTGGCCAAATGCTTACTTGGATCATCCGAAGGCAATCCATCAAACTCAACTGAATTCTAAATCATGGAGATCAATGCTAGTTTGATCTCAAAATTATTAGCCGCCAAGCATCTTATAATACTCCCTCTATACCCTTCAGCAGTGGGCATAGAGTACTCAAGCATGGTTCGCTTTGCTGGGGTAGCTCTTTCTTCACGGTTTACCTCAATAACTGGTTCTCTCTTCATCCTGTTTATATCTTCTGTCACAGCTGCAATAAAAGATTGCTTCTTTAACCCGCGAGCTATTTTCTCAATTTCTGGATCAAAAGCCAAATCAGGAAACTGAGATCGAGTAAGCATAAACAAGAAATATGAAGTGACAAATTAATTAAAAATAAAATAAAATAAAATAAGAAATAAAAAAATAAAAGGGCATCTAAATTAACTAGAGATTTCCACTTCTAATATTACCAAACTTACTCCCCAACAATAGTGCTAAAAACTTGGTACGCGTAAAATACACTAAGAGCAAGTGCACTCTATCGCCAAGTAATATAGGACTTGAGTCCCAGTTATCGATCCCACGAGAAATAAATGATAATTACTAGATTCGCTAAACTCTTTGTTATCTAGACAATTGAAAGTGTATGAAGAAATTCAAATTCAAAGCAGAAAATAAATAAAGAAAAACAATGAACGATCAAACAAAAAATAGATAATCAATGAGAGAGAGACTGGGGCTCAAGGTTCACTGGAATCCAATTATTTAGATTTTCTTTCATTTATGATGTAAGATAATTCTTTTGCCAATATTCTCTTACCTGCTATTGAATCTCAATGGTCATGGATGAAACAATATTCTATTCCTAAATTAAATCACTTATTTGGTCACTTAGTTGAATTAATTAGGAATTCATTAAACTTCAATTCGAGAGATGAATCAATATTCCTATCAATTTCATTGATAGGAAAAATTGATGTTTGGTCATTCACCAATCTAATCCTAGGCTTACCATATAGATCCACTCATTGAATACGGATGGTCACCGGTCAAACAATAAATTAACACATGCCAAAAGTGATCAAGTTATGACAAGAATACAAGTAATATGATAAATCCTAAAAAAATTACCTTAATCAAATTAGAAATCAAACTCAAATAATTAGGAAAACAAGATCCCCCATAATCCTAGCTATGAGTTTAACTACTCATGTTCAATACAAACAAACTCATATCAAGATACAAACTCATGGAAAGAAAACCCAAAGAAAGGGGAAAACTAGAAAGAAAGAGAAATCAAACCCCTTTAATAGAGATTATGATCTTCATGCCTTCAAGAATCAAATCCTCCTTCGAAGCCGTCTTCCAAGATCTGCTACTGCAAAACAACTCTCTCAGGATTAGGGATTTTCTATGTAATGTGTTCCATGTCTGTCTCTCTTTGTTGAATTTGGCGTAACTTTTTACATTTATTGAAATTCACGTGCTCTGTTATGCAACTAGTGCCTAGGCACTCAATTCTGAATGCTTGGGTGCTCAGCCACTTAAACCAGAATGCGCTGCTACCTCCTGCGCGCTCAAGCGCTCCTCACCCAGCGCTTAGGCACTTGGACACTAAATCAATACTGCTGCATATGCTTTGGGCACTCAAGCGCTCCAACACCAGCGCTCAAGCGCTGTACGCTGATGAAAATTCTACTTTTTCTTGCTCCTTTGAACGTCCAATCTTTTCGAGGTGTAATTACCTGACAAAAAACACATAAAACACTTAATAAAAACATAATCAAATAATACTAAAATATAATAAAACTTATGAATAAAATTCAATAAAAATAAGTAAAAAGAATATGAAAAACTAAGGAATTGAACCGTAAAATTATGATATGTTGACGGTTCATCATATGGCACACATAACATTGATGTAGCGCAACTATGACCATTAAGAGACCAAAATGAAAACAGAAAACAAGTTAAGGAATCAAAGTATTCTTTTTATCCCAAAATATTATCCTTGCTTTCCCTCCCTTCCCCAATTGATTTTAGCAATTAGGACTTTTGTTTTCTTACTTGATGAACTAACAAAAATTTATATTTTTATGGTTCAAAATCTTGAATTTTCATCATCTTTTAATTTTTTTGATTTAATTTTATTCTTAAATTTTATTATGTTTTTATTATTTTAATTGTGTTCTTATTATATGTTTTTATGTATTTTTTATAGGTAAATACACATGGAAAGTGACTGGACGCTTAAAGAAGTAAGAAATCAAAGAAACAAACTTTCAGGATAAATCATTAGATTTTGTGCAAAAATAAGAAATTCCTGAAGATAAATATTTGAAGAATTCTTATTCTATTCTTAGATGCTAATTAGAGTTTTAATTGGATACAAAATCTTAATCAAGGATTAGATTGAAGATTGGATAAGGATTCTCAAAGAGATTTGATTTGGAACAAAATTTGGATTCTCGCACTATCCTGACCATCCCTCATTAATTGAGTCATATCTTAGGCTACAGAGATCAGATCAATCCACCATTTATGGCAATGAAAAGCTAACAGAAAATCCTACAACCTTTCTGTTGAGATCGATGGCAAATTAGGCCATCTGGAGGGTGAGAAAAATCATGCAAGTTAGATATGAAAAGTTATCAGCTTTTCTATAAAAGGGAAAAAATGAGTTTAGCAAAAGGGTTCTCTTTTTACATATTCTTACACACTTAGACAGAACGCAGCGGCCATCAAGAAGCATAAACCCTAATGTGGTGTGCGTGCAATTGGGCTTGAAGATTAGAGATTTTCTTCAACATTTCCACCTTTTTACAATGGAGTTTGTCATATTCTTCCCTTTGTGTTCTTCTTTTTTCATGTGTAACTAATTTTCCTTTATTAGGGGGATGATGAATCTTGGTCTTTGATAATGTAACTTCTTTTATGGGTTTAATTTATGTTTATATTTCATGATTTATGTGTTTATCTCTATTCTTAATGTTTTTCTAAACCTAATCAATTTGGGAATGATCTTTTGGGTTGATGTATGATTTGAAAAGTTTTGTATGAACCTAGAACATGTGATAAGCACCATAATTTTTGCAATCGCTAGGAATAGACATTGTGGGTTATGTGGTCTTTCTTTTGATTCCCTCATTTTTTATAATGTCTTTCTATTTGAGGTTAGATTAAGAGATTAGTTAATTTCAAACAATGTAAGAAGATTAATATACTAAGAGATTCAATATTAATTAATTTTGAAAATTGACCATAAATCATTGAAATAGAGCATAGTTAAACTAATATTTGAATATGCATTTAAAGAGTTTAAGTGAAGGCTGAACCCTAATGCTTTAACATCATTGTTTTTCACCCTTTGATTTATTGTTTGCTTACTTATATTTTTTTTATTGAATTTGTAACAGCTCTCTTTTCGATAGCTTGAAGTGTTGATTTGGCGAACTTAGTAATTGATAACTTAATATTCGTGGGAACAATACTTTAATCACTCTTTATTACTTTTGTCGATTTTGTGAACTTGCCAATATCCACAACAAGTTTTTGACGCCATTGCCGGAGATTATTATTTTTAATATTGAATAGTAGTTGAAGAGACACTAATTTAGGCACTTAATTTTTTTATTTAATTTTGTGTTTTTTTTATTTAATTTTTTTTAATTTGTGTCTTTTTATTCACTCGTGTTTTTGTTTGTTTGTTTTTAGTAGCTGTTTATTTTTATTTTTATTTTTATTTTCTTTTCTTCACTCTAGTTTTCCTGTTTGTTTGTTTATGCAATGTTCTGTGGAGTCAGAAGAATTACTTTCTGATTCAGAGATAGAGAGAACAACTACGACAAATAGGAAAACAACTAAAGAAAGGAAGAAACTTGAAGAAGCAGAAGAAAAGATGGCGGAAGTAGTTATAACTGCAGAGTGAAGACGCACGTTGGGTGACTATATTACTTCATCTGCTGAAAATGTTTCAACCAGTATAATGCGCCTTGCTATTCAAGTCAATAACTTTGAGATTAAACCAGCACTTCTACAGCTAGTACAACAAAATCAGTTTAGGGGAGGTCAGGCAGTAGATCCAAACTTGCACATTATAAATTTCTTGCAGCTCTGCGATACTATTAAGTATAATGGCGTAACTGATGATGCCATTAGATTACGGTTGTTCCCATTTTCTCTAAGAGACAAAGCAAAGAGTTAGCTACAAGCCCAGCCACAAGGGAGCATCTCTACTTGGGAGAATCCGGTTAGTAAATTCTTGACTCAGTATTTTCCTCCGTCAATGTTTGTGAAGATAAGGAGTGAGATTGCTTGCTTTACCCAAAATCAAGGAGAATCTCTCTATGAAGCATGGCAAAGATTTAAGGAGCTATTAAGGAGATGTCCTCACCATGCATTTGAGGTTTGGCAGTAGGTGCAAGTTTTCTATAATGGTTTAAATCATCCTACTAGGGCTATGGTATATGCAGGTGGATCTTTAAATACTAAAACTCCTGAAGAGGCTCAAGAACTATTTGAGACCATGGCGACCAATGAATATCAGATGCCTAGTGGGAGAGTAGTAGTCAAACAAGGAGTTATGGAGCTTGGTACTCTTGAAGCCTTACTTGCCCAAAACAAAAGTATTTCTCAACAGTTAGCCAACCTCACCAAACGAGTTGAGAATATGCAGGTGAATTCAATGAACCACCAAGTGTTAATTTGTGACTTCTGTGGAGGCAATCATGCTAATGGTGGATGTAAGGCAAGCAAATCTGATTTCATTTCTCTAAAATAGGTCAATTATATGGGAAATCCTTCCAGACCCCAAGGTATTCCATTTTCAAATACATATAATTCAGGGTGGAGGAATCATCCCAATTTTTCTTAGAGCAATCAAAAGGTGCCATTAGATCCTCAACCATAGAAGAAGTCTCCTCTTGAGATTGCACTTGAGAAACTTTCTATACAAACCTCTGCTTTTGTGCAATAAACTTCTATTTTATATAGGAAACAAAGGCAAATTTTCAGAATCAATGAGCTGTTATTTGGAATTCAGAGAATCAAGTAGGGCAGATAGCGAAACAGCTTCAAGAGATACCTCCAAGCACCTTTCCAAGTGATATTGTAGTCAATCCAAAGGAGCAATGTCATGCAATTACACTGAGAAGTGACAATACTTTGGAAGGACAAGTTAAAGGAGCATCTGATTCATCAGGAATTGAAAAAACTGATGTTCCTGTTGCGGATGCCTCAACTCAAGAGTGCTGTAATGAAGAAGTTAAAGAGGAGCAACCAAAGTAGCCGAGGAAAAAGAAGGAACGTGAGCAGAATATGGAAATTGACCATTCTATATATGCTAGACTCCCATTTCTTCAAAGGTTAAAGAAGGAGAACCAAGAGAGACAATTCTCAAAATTCTTAGATGTCTTTAAAAAGCTACAGATTAACATTCTCTTTGCTGAAGCACTTGAACAGATGCCCTCTTATGCAAAGTTGATGAAGGATTTGCTCTTAAAGAATAGGAAACTCAAGGAAAATGAGACTGTGATACTTACTAAAGAGTGCAGTGCTATAATTCAGAGGAAACTGCCACCTAAATTGAAAGATCCAGGTAGTTTTACCATTCTTTGCACTCTTGGTAAGCTAACTATTGAGAACGCTCTATATGACTTAGGGGCTAACATCAATTTAATGCCATTTTCAATTCTCCTCAAGCTTGGGATTGATAAAGTGAAGCCAACTACAATGTCTCTTCAATTAGCTAATCGGTCAATCAAACATCCATATGGTATAGTTGAAGATTTATTAGTAAAGGTGAACAAATATATTTTCCCAGCTGATTTTGTAATTTTAGACATGGATGAGGATGCTGATATTCCTCTGATTCTTGGAAGACCGTTCTTAGCTACTTCAGGAGCATTAATTGATGTACCTAGAGGAGAGCTCATTTTGAGGGTAGATGGTGATCAGGTGGCTATTAATGTTTTTTGATAAATCTGCATTGACATCAGATCTCTATGCCCCTATCAAATACATTCAAGATAAGCCTCTACAAGATTTGGCTAGCGAGAGTCCTTTATCATCAATCAATACTGATCTTCCCATTTCCAAGATTATTGATGAAAAAGAGAAAGGTCCTCATGTCTCTAAGATTGCTAAAAAAGAAAAAGATTCTTCTAGTTCTTAGAGTTTAGTGCAAGTTAATCTAAATTCTTCTAATAAGATGAAACCTAGCACTTTACCTATTAATAAATTGAAAATCCTATGGCCTAGTGGAGTTTTTGATGCCAAGACACATTTGGGACAACCAGTTCCAACTGGAGTTCAGAATATGTTTGGAGAGGATTCCAAAGGCAATGACCAAGTATAGAGGCAAAGATTTGATAAAAAAAAAGGTGTCATTGTGTTTTTCTTGCTTCAAGCCACCATAATAAAAAAAGGCAACGTCGAGCTAATAATGTTAAACAAGCGCTTTTTAGGAGGTAACCTAAATTTTCTCTCTTTTCTCTTTTTCTTTTATTTTTATTTTTATTTTGTTATTTCTTATTTTTTTTTTGTTTTGTTTTGAAGGTAATGATGAGTCGGCTTAGGTGCCTCCCTGAGTTTGGAGCCTTTGTAAGGGGATGTATATAGTTGTCGACCACCAAAAAGATTTTTCTTCTTTTTCCTTTAGCTTTTAATTTCTGCATTTATTTATTTTGTTCTTTTTTATTATCATCACCCTATTGTATTTTGAGTCATTAACTATGCATGTCGGTGTGTTAAATTGAATATCCAATTAATGTTTGAATTGTGGATTAATTTATTTTCTTGGCATATCACGTGAAAATCCATGAGTTATGTTTATCTCTATTGTTTCAATTGTATATGAATGTATTTCCCATCTTAATGTTTAATAGATCTTAGAATTTAATTGCATGTCAAGCTTAGAGAAAGTTATGGGATTGCATGTGTGTGGATGATTTGCATCTAGAAGTTGTTTGATTATCTTTTGAGGCGAAATCCTAGGCAATGTATGATTAAGGAAATGATAAGGGTCTTCTTTGGACCGTTTGAGCCTTTCAAGCCAACCTGTGAAAACATTATATCCCTAGCTCCCTTTTGCGGCCTTGTTATTGTTTGGCCTTTATTTCTTTTCTTTACCCACATTATCCTTTTTCCATACCCATAAAAAAAAAAATTTCCTCTCTTACATAACATTTGTTGAGTGCATATTTTGTATTATTTTATTATTCAAGTTTTTGTTATTTTTTGTGCATAGAGTATTTTTGGAGCTAAAAAAAATTTAAAAAAAATTCAAAAAAAAAAAGAAAAGAAAGTTCACCCTAAGTATTATAAAGAAATAAGTTTGGGGGTGAAGCTGAAAAAGAATGACAAAGAAAAAAAATGAATAATATGTTGTTTCTTATGTTCCGCTCTGCACTTATTCTATATTTTGTGGCTTGAATTTTAAAATTTGCATGATTTTGTACATCAACTTTTGCTTTCATTATCCTTTTTTTCTTTCTTAGCCCTCACCCTTGGCCTTACATTACAAGCTTTGTAAAGTTCCTTTTGATTCTTGGTTGTGTGTTGTTTACATTAGTGGAGAGAAAGATGAAGAATAACCCTATATGGATGTAGGTTTGATGTACATTTGTAGTTTTATGAACCTATCTGAACTTGTATTTTATGAGAAGATTGAGTCTTTCATTCATGTTTTTGGGAAGTCATTTATACATGAGAGTTGCATGTGAAAGACGATATGATAAATGGATTGTGCATATATAACACGTTGAAATTAGATTGTGAAAACAATTTCTGAGGATATGAATGATTTTTAATACTTGCTATTGCCATGTTTGAATATGTGTGTTTTTGTTAGTTTTTGTTTGTTAAGTTTTTTTTTGTTTTTTTTTTCTTTTTGCTTGAGGACAAGCAAAAGCTTAAGTTTGAGGGAGTGGTGAATTTATAAAAATTCATATTTTTACGGTTCAAAATCTTGGGTTTTCATCATCTTTTAATCTTTTTGATTTAGTTTTGTTCTTAAATTTTATTATATTTTTATTATTTTAATTATGTTCTTATTATGTGTTTTTATGTGTTTTTGATAGGTAAACACACATGGAAAGAGACTGGACGCTTAAAGAAGCAAAAAATCAAAGAAACAAGCTTTCAGGATAAGTCATCAAATTTTGTGAAAAAAATAAGAAATTCCTAAAAATAAATATTTGAAGAATTCTTATCCTATTCTTAGATGCTAATTAGATTTTTAATTGGATATAAAATCTTAAATAAGGATTAGATTGAATATTAGATAAGGGTTCTCAAAGAGATTTGATTTGGAGCAAAATTTAGATTCCCGCACTATCCTAATTATCTCTCATTAATTGAGCCATATCTTGGGCTATAAAGATTAGATCGACGCACTGTTTGCGACATTGAAAAGCTAACAGAAAATCCTACAACTTCTCTGTTGAGATCAAGGGCAAATTCAGTCATCTGGATGGAAAGAAAAATCATGCAAGTTAGATACGAAAAGTTGTCAGCTTTTCTATAAAAGGGAAAAAAACGAGCTTAGCAAAAAGGCTCTCTTTTTACACACTCTTACACACTTGGAAAAAACACAGTAGCCGTTAAGAGGTACAAACCTTAATGTGGTGTGAGCGTAATTAGGCTTGAAAATTAGGGATTTTCTTCAATCTTTGTACCTTTCTACAATGGAGTTTGTCATATTCTTCCATTTGTATTCTTCTTTTTTCATGTGTAACTAATTTTCCTTTATTAGGGGGATGATAGATCTTGGTCTTTGATGATATAACTTCTTTTATGTGTTTAATTTATATTTATATTTCATGATTTACGTGTTTATCTTTATTCTTAATGCTTTTCTAAACTTGATCAATTTGAAAATGATCTTTTGGGTTGATGCATGATTTGAAAAGTTTTGTATGAACCTAGAACATGTGATAAGCACTATAATTTCTACAATCGCTATGAATAGACGTTGTGAGTTATGTGGTCTTTTTTTTATTCCCTCGTTCTTGATAATGTCTTTCTATTTAGGGTTAGACTAAGAGATTAGTTAATTTTAAACAGTGTAAGATGATTAATATATCAAGGGATTGGATATTAATTAATTTTGGGAATTGACCATAAATCATTGAAATAGAGCATAGTTAAACCAATATTTGAATGTGCATTTAAAGAGTTCAAGTGAAGTCTGAACCCTAACGCTTTAACATCATTATTTTTCACCCTTTGATTTATTGTTTGATTACTTATATTTTTTTTATTAAATTTATAACAACCCTCTTTTCGATAGCTTGAATAGTATCGATTTGGAAAACTTAGTAATTGATAACTTAATCCTCACAGGAACAATACTTTATTCACTCTTTATTACTTTTATTTATTTGGTGCACTTGTCAATATCCACAACAAGTTTTTGGTGCCATTACCAAGGATTATTATTTTTAATATTAAATTATAGTTGAAGAGATACTAATTTTGGCACTTATTTTTCTTATTTAATTTTGTGTTTTTTTCTGTATTTAATTTTTTTTAATTTGTGTCTTTTTATTTACTCTTATTTTTCTTTGTTTGTTTTTAGCAACCGTTTATTTTTCTTTTTCTTTTCTTTTCTTCACTCTAGTTTATCTGTTTGTTTGTTTATGCAAGATTCTGTGGAATCAGAAGAATTACTTTTTGATCCAGAGATAGAGAGAACAACTACAGCAAATAGGAAAGTAGCTAGAGAAAGGAAGAAACTTGAAGGAGCAGAAGAAAAGATGGCGGAAGTAGTTATAACTGCAGAGTGAAGACACACATTGGGTGACTATGCTACTCCATCTACTGAAAATGTTTCAACCAATATAGTGCACCCTGCTATTCAGGCCAATAATTTTGAGATTAAACCAACACTTCTATATTTGGTCAGTGCAATGTAATCATTGGGGAGGTCGATGAAGATCCAAACTTGCACATTACAAATTTCTTGCAGCTTTGCGATACTATTAAGTATAATGGCGTAACTGATAATACCATTAGATTATGGCTATTCTCATTTTCTCTAAGAGACAAAGCAAAGAGTTGGCTACCAGCCCAGCCACAAGGGAGCATCTCTACTTGGGAAGATCTGGTTGGCAAATTCTTGACTTGGTATTTTCCTTCATCAATGTTTGTAAATATAAGGAGTGAGATTGCTTGCTTTACTCAAAATCAAAGAGAATCTCTCTATGAAGCATAAGAAAGATTTAAAGAGCTATTAAGGAGATGTCCTCACCATACATTTGAGTATTGACAGCAGGTGTAAATTTTCTATAATGGTTTAAATCATCCTACCAGGGGCTATGGTAGATGCATCTGCAAGTGGATCTTTAAATACTAAAACTCTTGAAGAGACTCAAGAACTATTTGAGACCATGGTGACCAATGAATATCAGATGCCTAGTGGGAGAGCAGTAGTCAAATAAGGAGTTATGAAGCTTGGTACTCTTGAAGCCTTACTTGCCCAAAACAAAAGTATTTCTCAGCTGTTAGCCAACCTCACCAAACGAGTTGAGAATATGCAGGTGAATTCAATGAACCACCAAGTGTTAATTTGTGACTTCTGTGGAGGCAATCATGCTAATGGTGGATGTGAGGCAAGCAAATCTGGTTTCATTTCTCTAGAACAGGTCAATTATATGGGAAATCCTTCCAGACCCCAAGGTATTCCATTTTCAAATACATATAATTCAGGGTAGAGGAATCATCCCAATTTTTCTTGGAGCAATCAAATGGTGCCATTAAATCCTCAACCAGATAAGAAGTCTCCTCTTGAGATTGCACTTGAGAAACTTTCCATACAGACCTCTGCTTTTATGTAACAGACTTCTACTTTTATGTAGGAAACAAAGGCAAATTTTCAGAATCAAGGAGCTGTTATTTCGAATTTAGAGAATCAAGTAGGGCAGATAGTGAAACAGCTTCAAGAGAGACCTCCAGACACATTTTCATGTGATACTGTAGTCAATCCAAAGGAGCAATGTCGAGCAATTACACTGAGAAGTGACAAGACTTTGGAAGGACAAGTGAAAGAAGTATCTGATTCATCAGGAATTGAAAAAATTGATGTTCCTGTTGTGGATGTCTCAACTTAAGAGTGTTGTAATGAAGAAGCCAAAGAGGAGCAACCAAAGTGGCGAAGGAAAAAGAAGGAATGTGAGTAGAATATGGCAATTGACCATTATTTGTATGCTAGACTCCCATTTCCTCAAAGGTTAAAGAAGGAGAACTAAGAGAGGCAATTCTCAAAATTCTTAGATGTTTTTAAAAAGCTACAGATTAACATTCTCTTTGCTGAAGCACTTGAACAGATGCCCTATTATGCAAAATTCATGAAGGATTTGCTCTTAAAGAATAGGAACCTTAAGGAAAATGAGACTGTGACACTTACTGAAGAGTGCAGTGCTATAATTCAGAGGAAACTGCCACCTAAATTGAACGATCCAGGTAGTTTAACCATTCCTTGCACTCTTGGTAAGCTGACTATTGAGAAAGCTCTATGTGGCTTAGGGACTATAACATCAATTTAATGTCATTGTCAATTCTCTACAAGCTTGGGATTGATAAAGTGAAGCCAACTACAATGTCTCTTCAATTAGCTAATCGGTCAATCAAACATTCATATGGTATAGTTAAAGATTTATTAGTAAAGGTATACAAATTAATTTTCCCAACTGATTTTGTAATTCTAGATATCGATGAGGATGCTAAAATTCCTCTGATTCTTGGAAGATCGTTCTTAGCTACTTCAGGAGTATTAATTGATGTACCTAGAGGAAAGCTCATTTTGAGGGTGGATGGTGATCAGGTGACTATTAACGTTTTTGATAAATCTGCATTGATATCAGATCTCTATGCCCCTGTCAAATGCATTCAAGATAAGCCTCTACAGGATTTGGTTAGTAAGAGCCATTCATCATCAATCAATGCTGATCTTCCCATTTCCAAGATTATTGATAAAAAAGAGAAAGATCCTCCTGTCTCCAAGATTGCTGAAAAATAAAAAGACTCTTCCAGTTCTCAGAGTTTAGTGCAAGTTAATCTGAATTCTTCTAACAATATGAAACCTGACACTTTACCTATTGATAAATTGAAAATCCCATGGCCTGGTGGAGTTTTTGATGCCAAGGCACACTTGGGACAACTAGTTCCAACTGGAGTTCAGAAGATTTTTAGAGAGGATTCCAAAGGCAGTGGCCAAGTATGGAGGCAAAGATTTGATAAAAAAGAGGTGTCATCGTGTTTCTCTTGCTTCAAGCCACTATAATAATAAAAAAGGCAACATCGAACTAATGATGTTAAACAATCACTTTTTGGGAGGCAACCTAAATTTTCTATCTTTTTCTCTTTTATTTTTATTTTTGTTTTATTTTGTTATTTCTTATTTTTTTTGTTTTTGTTTTGAAGGTAATGATAAGTCGGCTTAGGTGCCTCCGTGAGTTTGGAGCCTTTGTCGGGGGATGTATATAGCTGTCGGCCACCAAAAAGAATTTTTTTCTCTTTCCTTTAGCTTTTAATTTCTGCATTTAATTATTTGTTCTTTTTATCATCATCACCTTATTGTATTTTGAGTCATTAATTGTGTATGCTGGTGTGTTGAATTGAATATACAATGAATGTTTAGATTGTGGATTGATTTATTTTCTTGGGATATCACGTGAGAATCCATGAGTTATGTTTATCTCTATTGTTTCAATTGTGTATGGATGTATTTCCCACCTTTATGTTTGATAGATCTTGAAATTTAATTACATGTCAAGCTTAGAGAAAGTTAAGGGATTGTATGTGTGTGGATGATTTGCATCTAGAAGTTGTTTGATTCTCTTTTGAGGCGAAATCTTAGACAATGCATGATCAAGAAAATGATAAGGGCCTTCTTTGAACCGTTTGAGCCTTTCAAGCCAACCTGTGAAAACAGTATATCCCTAAGTCCCTTTTGCAGCTTTGTTATTGTTTGGCCTTTATTTCTTTTCTTTACCCATATTTTTCTTTTTTCATACCCATAAAAAAAAAATTTCCTCTCTTACATAACCTTTGTTGAGTGCATATTTTGTATTATTTTATTATTCAAGTTTTTGTTATTTTTTGTGCATGGAGTATTTATGAAGCTAAAAAAAATTTAAAAAAATTTAAAAAAAAAGAAAAAGAGAAAATTCACCCAAAGTATTATAAAGAATAAGTTTGGGGGTGAAGTTGTTGAAAAAGAATGACAAAAAAAAAAAAAAAGAATCATATGTTGTTTTTTATGCTCCATTTTGCACTTATTTTATCTTCTGTGGCTTGAATTTTGAAATTTGCATGATTTTGTATCTCAACTTTTGCTTTCATTATCCTTTCATTTCTTTCTTAACTCTTCTCACCATTGGCCCTACATTATAAGGTTTGTAAAGTTCCTTTTGATCATTGGTTGTGTGCTGTTTACATTAGTGGAGAGAAAGATAAAGAACAACCCTATATGGATGTGGGTTTGATGTGCATTTGCAGTTTTATAAATCTATCTAAGCTTGTACTTTATCAAAAGATTGTGTCTTTCATTCATGTTTTTGGGAAGTCATTTATGTATAAGAGTTGCATGTGAGAGATGATGTGATAAATGGATTGTGCTTGTATGACACTTTAAAATTAGATTGTGAAAGCAATTTATGATGATATGATTGATTTTCAATACTTGGTATTACAATGTTTAAATATGTGTTTTTTTAGTTTTTTTTTTTGTTTAGTTTTTTTTAGTTTTTTTTTCTTTTTGCTTTAGGACAAGTAAAAGCTTAAGTTTGGGAAGTGATGAACTTACAAAAATTTATATTTTTATGGTTCAAAATCTTAGATTTTTATCATCTTTTAATCTTTTTTATTTAATTTTGTTCTTAAATTTTATTATGTTTTTATTATTTTAATTGTATTCTTATTATATTTTTTTATGTGTTTTTGAAAGGTAAATACACATGGAAAGAGACTAGACGCTTAAAGAAACAAGAAATCAAAGAAACAAGTTTTCAGGATAAATCTTCAGATTTTGTACAAAAATAAGAAATTCTTGAAGATAAATGTTTGAAGAATTCTTATCTTATTCTTAGATGCTAATTAGAGTTTTAATTGGATGCAAAATCTTAAACAAAGATTAGATTGAAGATTGGATAAGGATTCTCAAAGAGATTTGATTTGGAATAAAATTCAGATTCTTGCACTATCCTGATCATCCCTCATTAATTGTGTCATATCTTGGGTTACAAATATCAGATCGATGCACTATTTATGGCATTGAAAAGCTAACAGAAAATCCTACAACTTCTCTGTTGAGATCGATGGCAAATTAGGTCATCTAGAGGGTGAGAAAAATCATGCAAGTCAGATATGAAAAACTGCCAGCTTTTCTATAAAAAGGGAAAAACAAGTTTAGCAAAATGGCTCTCTTTTTACACATTTGGACAGAACGCAGCAGCCGTCAAGAGACACCAACCCTAATGTGGTGTAGGCGCAATTAGGCTTGAAGATTAGAGATTTTCTTCAACCTTTTCACCTTTCTACAATAGAGTTTGTCATATTCTTCCCTTTGTGTTATTCTTTTTTCATGTGTAACTAATTTTCCTTTGTTAGGGGGATGATGGATCTTGGTCTTTGATGATGTAACTTCTTTTATAGGTTTAATTTATGTTTATATTTCATGATTTACGTGTTTATCTCTATTCTTAATGCTTTTTTAAACCTGATCAATTTGAGAATGATCTTTTAAGTTGATGTATAATTTGAGAAGATTTGCATGAACCTAGAACATGTGATAAGTACCATAATTTCTGCAATCACTAGGAATAGACGTTGTGGGTAGGGATGGCAAAACTCCCCGCCAGACAAGGATCCCCGCAGGGACTGCCCCGAATGGGGCCCCGAATGCGGGGTTTTTTTCCCCACAAGGATGGGGATAGGGAGAAAAATTTCCCCATAGCATATTCGGGGACGGGGACGGAGACCATACTCCCCACCCCGCGGGGTCCCCGTCCCTCGTTAAATTCCTAATTTTTTTTGTAATATATATATATTACATAAATAAATAAATATATTTTAATAATTGTATATTATATTAATTTTTATATTTATTTAAAATTAAAAATATTAAAATAATTTATTTAATATTTTTCTTATTTTTTTTTAAATTTTTTCTTATAGCAGGGAATCCCCGCAGATACCCGTGGGGATCCGGGGAACGGGGATAAGGGGAAAATTTTTCCCGCGGCGGGGAACGGGGTCGGGGATGGGGAGAGAGTTGGGGTGCGGGGACGGGGAGCGGGGAGGTACTCCCCGCCCCCGCCCCGCGCGGGTGCCATCCCTAGTTGTGGGTTATGTGGTCTTTCCTTTGATTCCCTAGCTCGTTCTTGATAATGCATTTCTATTTGGGGTTAAACTAAGAGATTAATTAATTCCAAACAGTATAAGAGGATTAATATACCAAGGGATTGGGTATTAATTAATTTTGAGAATTAATCATAAATCATTGAAATAGAGCATAATTAAACCAATATTTGAATGTGTATTTAAAGAGTTTAAGTGAAGTATGAACTCTAACACTTTAACATTATTTTTTCATCCTTTGATTTAATGTTTGCTTACTTATATTTTTTTATTGAATTTGTAACAACTCTCTTTTCGATAGCTTAAATAGTGTCGATTTGGCGAACTTAGTAATTGATAACTTAATCCTCGTAGGAACGATACTTTATTCACTCTTTATTACTTTTGTCAATTTAGTGCACTTGCCAATAGCCACAACATTACTTTCCCTCCCTCCTCCAACAAAAGTAAGGGCTTACCCTTTGCTTCACCAAAGTACCCTTTTAAGCAATGGTTATAGAAATAGGAGAAATAGATGGTTGGGTGACTTGGCTATATGAATGTGAGGCATGCTAGGCTCCGACACTTGGGTTATTGGCGGTGTGTATACAGTGGTTCATGGTGAGTTTGCAATGAAAATGGTATTCTATGTAGTTCAATGGTGGTTGTTTGGGATGCAAGGCTTGTTGTGTTTGTAGCGGTGCAAGGAGTGGTAGGGGTTGAGGTAGTGGCCATTTGGTTTACTAGCTATTTCATTTGGGTGAGGAGAAACATGGCTTGAATATTTGGATATCTGGTGCTAGTGGTTTTTAGCATGATGCTGGCTTATGTAATGTCTTTGCTACTATGTGATATTAGTGTGAAGAGGATGAAGCAGGGGTTGCAAGAATTAGTGTGTTTGAGTATGCGGTGCTGGGTTTCAAGTTTGTTATGTAGGTTGGTGGTAGTCTTGATTCATAATTCGTTGACAATTTGATTGGTTATTTCTGGTGGTTGAATGATGTTTGTGTTTAGGGATTCGATCCTGGATTCTTAAGAATTTGATTGGAGATGTGTGTGTCAATTCATGATTGATTAGGCTTTTTAATTTTCGGTGTTGAATGTGGGTTGTCGGGTGAATGGGAGAGGGAGGAAAAGCAAGGTAATATATTTGGGGAAAAAAGGGTACTTTAATCCCTTATTTCTATTTTCATTTTAGTCCTTTAACGATTATAATAGAGTCCCATTATCACCTTTTGTGCCACATTCGAAGGTTGTATTAGTTGTGGTAACAAAATCATTAACGAAGACCACATTATTTAACGATTCTCAATTTAAGAAACCAAGTTGACAAAAAAAGTTGTGGGACCAAATCAAAAACAAAAAAATAAGGGACCATAGTATCCTTTTTACCTAGATTTTACCTGTAAAAAGATTCACATTAATCCAAAGTTATTTATTACTTCATTGATATACATAAAAATTAACGTAATGTATATTTTGAAATATATAAGTTTGTTGGGCAAGTATATCAAATATTATACTAGTATCAATTGATCTTTTTTCACACACACACACACATATATATATATATATATATATATATATATATATATATATATATATAAAATACAATAATGTAACGATCTAAATTAAAAAGTAAACATTGGTATGGTAATTTACAGCTAACAAAACAAATTAATCATTTCTTATTAATTATATTGTTCTTCACGTTGATCTTCCTTATCGTGAGGTACAGTTGAGTTCATTATTTATGTCTCAAGGCTAGAAGTGTTATAGTACTCATCTTCATTTAAACTCTAATCATAATGTACTAAAAATATAGAAAAAGCAATACTATTAGGATTTTTACTAAACAATGCAAATTTTAATTAGGTTGTAGAGGGTTGATAACGATGAACATGTACGGGGTAAAATGAGAGATAATGTTTAGCTTCTTATATTATTTTCAACATTATTTCACCCTTTAAGCAAAATAGTATTATATGGAAAATATAAAATAAAAAAATTTATCATTCATACAAGCTTACATTATTCAAAGTGTCCACTAAATATTTTATAAGACAATATTATAATATATCTTATTCACGGTGTCAAAGTATCCCTATAGCATTCATTTAAATTGATTAATCTCAAGCTATTTGCAGAGGATATTTTCAAAGAGAGAAATAAGACCTAGAGGTCAAATGTACTGGTTCCAAATAATACCTATACATTTAGCTTCGACAATTTTCGTTTCTTTCACTATCACAAGAGCTTTGTCAAATTGGGGTAGCTCCAAAAATTCTGGGATTAATCACTTTTTGGAAAAAGTCAAATTAACACTGGATATGTTGCCACTTGGGATGCATCAGAGGTTGAAAAGGATGTGCATCATTAAACTTTGATTTCAAGGAAATAGATTAACTTTGAAGTTAGTTATATACATTTAAACTATCAATTTTTGAAAGATGGTGCAATTTTAATACAATAATATAAGGAATAATTGACCAAACGAAGATAGATAAGCACGCGCATGCCTTTGAGAGCATTAATTAAAAGAAAAGATAATAAAAACTTGTTTGACATAAATACATATACATACAACAAATTGGACAAGATTAAAAGAAGCAGCATCAAGCCCAAAATTAGATGCTCTTTGAGAGCTATTAAGGTATAATTTATACAGATATTTGTGGTCCAACTATGCTATGATCTACACCAACGGACCAAACTGAGGTCTGTCTTGGTTCTCTTTGGCAGAATGTGATAATCACTTTACAAAACTAGAGAAAACAGTGTCCCTGTCATTAACTTTAGCTATTATCATTAGTCACTAAGTAATCTTTTTCATTGGTCACAAGATCGTGGTTTTGTCAAGTAATGGGTGTATTTCAAAGAATAATAAAATAGAATGTGATTACTTTTGGGAGATGGGGTATTTAAACTAATCTAGACTTTGGGATACATCTATGGGTTATTAGCTGAAGTAAGCAAGGGTTGTGTTTAATAAAGTATGTCTTAGCTGAAAAAGACGTGTTATTAGAGTATTTTTATAATGAAGAAATATATATATGCGCTGTTGTGAACTAGGTATGAAAGCAATTGCTAAATTTCATGAGCTTGCTTATTAAGGGGGGTAAAATCTTGTTTCATGTCTAACAATCCAATAACATTTGCAAGAAAGTCATCTTTTAAAATAAAATTCACCCAATGACGTAAATGGGCTTTGATGGATTGATTGGATCAATTCAGCCCATTTTTTCATTGGTGGTCAGTGCCCATCGACCCAGAATGGGCACCCTTTATTTGACTGACAAGAGTCCAAACTGAGATAAAATTACATGTTTTATTTTTCAACACCTTATTTTTTATTATTAAAAATAGAAAAATGCAATCCGGGTGATGGCGTCGCATCATGTTGTGTCCTCAAGAAAAGAATGTGTATTTGATCTGAGTTACGTCCATACCCATATCACTCCAGGCCTAAAAAGGGATTAAGATCGCGGTGTGAGATCGTGCTTATCTATAATATAGATTCGATGTAACCCTAATCCGTGTTTAGTATTGACTTAAATATAAATCTAATAAAGCAAAGGCTTTAAGTCCCTAATTCTTAAGGTTCTATAATTTTATAATAATATAATTAATTATATATGCAAATTAACTGAAGGCATATATTTTTACTCTCTATGTGCATATTTTATGTATTAATTTGAACCATTTCCAATTTTTTTTTTTTTGCATTGATTGATGTACATAACAGAATTTTGTCTATGTTGAGCTTTGTTGCAAATTCTTACATAGTCAATCTTAAGTCCGAATAAAAGAGGAGGGTTGTGTTAAGTAGTCGACAGCCAACGTAAAACGTTGTCGAATTCTTATGACATGAATAAACAATGTGATTGTGTTAATGCTAGGTCGTTGCCCCTAAGCAACGTGTTGTATGGCTCGAGTACAATGTCAAATGAGTAAGAGCCGTTGCATTACCACCTGGGTGTAGTGAAAGCAAGGGTTCTCACATTTTCGTGAACGAGTGTGAGTAAAGAAGCTAGTTCACAAGAGTGAGATGTGTTTTGGAACTTGAAATATAGACACACTTACAGGTAAATCAATGAAAATAGTAAACACTATGATTAAGAGGATGATTAATTTTATGAGCCTATAAGAAACTAAGTGAGTTGGAGAAAAGGCAAAGGAACTCGACACTTTGAGTTTTAAGCTTTGCTACACTAGTAAGGTAAAATCTAGAAATGGGGTAGGAATAATAGTATATAAGAATTGGAAGAATAATGTTGTGGATGTAAGAAGGCTCGGAGATAGGATTATAGCACTGAAGTTTGTTGTGGAACAGGAGACTTTTAATGTTATCAGTGCGTATGCACCCCAAGTAAGGTTAGACGAGCACTACAAGATAAAATTTTGGGAGGATTTAGAAGGTTTAATTCAAGGAATACCATTAGGAGAGAAGGTTTTTCTAGAATGGGACCTAAATAGTCATGTGGAGACAAAATCTAGGGGTATAAGGGTTTGCATGGGGGTTATGGTCTAGGAGTAGTTAATGTAGAGGGCAAAGCAATTCTAGATTTTTTGGTAGCGTTTGATTTTATAATAGCTAACACTTGTTTTAGGAAGCGGGAAGAGCATTTTATTACATACAAAAGCGGGGGTTCTTGCTCTTAAATTGATTTTTTTTTCTAATAAGAAAATTTGATAGAAATCTTTGCATGGATTGCAAAGTCATCCCTAGAGAGAGCTTGACTACCCAACATAGGGTTTTGGTTATGGATGTACGAGTTACGATGAGAGTAAGGAGAAATTATCGAGACAGAGTCCCAAGGATCAAGTGGTGGCAACTAAAGGGAGGAAAACAAATACTCTTTCAAAGGAGGATTATGGAGGAAAAGATTTGGAAAGTACAAGGGAGTGCTAATGATATGTGGGACGAGATGACTAAAGGGATTAAGAAGATAACAAAAGAGAAACTCGGTGAATCAAAAGACTTTGCACCTAAGTATAAAGAATCTTGGTGGTGGGACACAAGTGTATAAGATAAGGTTAATGTTAAAAGCGAATGCTATAAAGTTTGGCACGTGTGTAAAAACGATGAAAATTGGAAAAAATATAATCAGCTAAAAAAGATACTAAGAAGGCGATGAGCGAGGTGAAAACTAAAGCGTTCAATGAGTTATATCAATCTTTGGGCACCAAAGACAGAGAAAGGAATATTTACAAACTTGCTAAAAGTAGGAAAAGGAAGACAATAGACTTGGATCAAGTGAAATACATTAAGGATGAAGTGGGTAAAGTCTTGGTTACGGAACAAGACATCAAGGATCGATGGAAGAGTTATTTTCACAAGTTATTTAATAAGGGACATGAGATATTAGGGGACTTGGACATTCTAAACACTAGAGAGGAGGACAAAAATAAAACTTTTTTATCATAGAATTCGAGAATTTGAAGTAAAAGAAGACATAAGAGGATGGATAATGGAAAAGCGGTCGGACTAGATAATATACCTATTGAGGTATGGAAGTACCTAGGAGAGAAAGGTATAAGCTGACTCACAAAATTATTTAACGAGATAATGATGTCTAAGAAAATACCAAATGAATGGAGGAGAAACATTTTAATCCCTATTTATAAGAATAAGAGAGATATACAAAACTGTGCAAATTACAGAGGGATTAAGCTCATGAGTCATACCATGAAGTTATGGGAAAGAGTAATTGAACGGAGATTAAGACAAGAGACTCATATTTCAGAGAATCAATTTGGTTTTATGCCTGTGAGGTCAACTGTGGAAGCAATCTATTTTCTACAAAGATTGATGGAGAGGTATCGGAAGAAGCAAAAAGACCTACACATGATTTTCATTGACTTGGAAAAAGCCTATGATAGGGTATCGAGAGAGGTCTTGTGGAAGGCTCTGGAGAATAAAGAAGTTTGTATTGCTTATATTCGAGCAATCCAAGATATGTATGATGGGGCTTAAACTAGTGTGAGAACATAGGGTTGGGTCACAGAAGATTTCCCTATAACTATAGGACTACACCAAGGGTCAACTTTGAGTCCATATCTTTTTACCTTAGTCTTGGATGTGCTTACTGTGCATATCTAAGAGTCGGTGCTATAATGCATGCTTTTTGCAGATGATATAGTCTTAGTTGGAGAGTCGAGAGATGAAACAAATGGGAAGTTGGAGCTATGGAGACGAGCTTTGGAAGAACATGACTTCCGTCTAAACAGAAGTAAGACGGAGTATATGGAATGTAAGTTCAGAAAGAAACATGCTAATGCTAACTTAGCAGTGAAAATTGGAGACCATATTATACTATAAGTCACACAGTTTAGGTATCTTGAATCTATCATACAAAATGACAGAGAGATAGAGGGAGATGTAAACCATAGGATTCAAGCTGGATGGATGAAATGGAGGACTGCTTAAGAAGTTATTTGTGATAGAAAAGTGCCTCTCAAACTTAAGGGTAAATTTTACCGCACAGCTATAAGGCCCGCGATGCTGTATGGTACTGAATGTTGGGTAATAAAAAGCCAGCAAGAACATAAGATCAGTTTCGCGGAGATGAGGATGTTGTGATAGATGTGTGGCCATACAAGACAAGATAGAATTAGGAATGAATACATTAGAGAAAAAGTAGGAGTAACACCTATTGTGAAAAAGATGAGAGAATCATGCCTTAGGTGATTTGGACATGTAAGGAGAAGACCCTTAGAAGCTCCACTACAAGAAAAATCATGATTTGTGAAGGATAAATCCGCCGCAAATCACATAAAATCCGCCGCAAATGATCTTTTTGCGGCAGATTCGTGCCCATCGCAAAAACTGTCGTTGCCATTTTATTTGCGACGGATTTTAATTTCCACCGCAAATTTGAGGCGGATTATGCCGCCGCAAATTCACCGCAAAATTTCTCCGGCATGATGCTGGAAACGTTACTAGAATGCCGGTAATTTGCGACAGATTTATCCACTGGTAATTTGCGGCGGATTTTATCCACCGATAATTTGTGGTGGATTTTATCGGCCGGTAATTTGCGGCGGTAATTTGGGACAAATTTTATCCACCAGTAATTTACGACAGATTAATTTGTGACGGATTTATCCGCTGGTAATTTGCGGCAGATTTTATCCGCCGGTAATTTGCGGTGAATTTTGGGGCGAAATTGCATTCGTCATGCGTCATTTTGCGGTGGATTTTGCGGTAGATTTTTCCGCCGCAAATTTTTGAATATGTTTAATAATAAAAAATAATTGTTCAAAATCCATAATTATATTATTAATTCATACAACACTTAGATTTTAATTTCAACCTGCCAATGCATTCAAAACAACACTCAAACATCAATTTTAACTTGTTAATGCATTTAAGCAATCCATAAAACAAACATAATCCATACAAAGTTTCGTCAAATACAAAGTTTAACAAGAACTATCATAATCCTCAAACATCAATTTCAATCCATATGATCATTATCATTGTCATCTTCATGATCATCTTCAGTATCCTCATTGTCTTCTTCTATTGGTGGTTGTTGTTGGCTTGGCTGAGTGCCAGCGGCTTGCAAATATGATTTCATCATATTACCTAGCATTTGTTGTTGTTGAAATTGGTATTGTTCAAATCGCATTCTCCACTCCGCCTCACGTTGTTGGTCACGTTGTTGGCTTCGTTGCTCCATTTGTTGTTGAATCTCCTGAACCCGATCCAACATCTCCTGCTGCAACTGCTCCTTCACCTGATTAACGTATATAAATACAAATTCATTAATCATTCCATAAATAAATTATTTAACCTAAAATACGAAAAATGGAATGATTGAGTACATCCATCAATATTCTAAAAACCAATTAATAAAAAAATATTACAACTATTACTTAACTTGATTAATAACGTGTTCAGGAACTTGACTCGATCCAGGCCTTGAGAAGGATGATTCTTCATGGTCATAGATAGATGCTTGAGAACCAAGACCATAAACACGCCCCTTTTTTACCCCACCAACAGTCTGAATCCAAAGCTCACGACTGGTCAGTTGTGTACCAGATGCCCCTTCTTCATTGGAGCACTGAGAAGATTGTTCAGATTCCTTTGCTTTGAATTCCTCTTAAAGATAGAAATAAAAAAACTGTTATGGCTATTATTATAAGATGAGTTAATAGTAAAATAAAAAATTCTAAGTTAAGAAATACTAACATATATATCCTGAGCCTTTGTAGAAACCCATGCAGTACGGTCTTTTTTCCTCAAATGTACGTGACGAAAGGTTTCATCAACTGTAGGCTCTCTACCCCAAGCCTTAGCCTGTAATAATGAGAAAATAAGTTAATAACAAAATAATAAAAAATATTACTAAACATCTGACGATAATAGTTACCAATTTTTGCGCATGGGTGCTGGTAGAAATGCAACCACCTATGTGCAAGCATCCACCAGTGTCAGAAGCACGATTCATCTTTGCTTGCTGACATTTCTCCTTATACACGCTACTAGCCCAGTGCCTGCATAAGTCTTCCTATATGCCTTCTCCAATCCAAAAAGGCCTTTCATTTAAGTTGCATGCCTGCCCTAGTAAACCTAATAGTCTCTTCGAACTACGACTATTATATGCCTTTCGCATATGGTTATGATGCTGAGGCATCCACCAAACATAACCCTTCAAAAATATGTTGTAAATATCAGGACAGTTAAAAATTTTTGCACTATTATAAGATAAATAAACATAATTAAATAGATAAAAAATGATACATACTTGAAACTCTCGAAACCATATTTCTCTAGTATCCTTGGGTATTTCTCCCCAAGATGTCCAAGGTTGATTATACCTAGATCGTATAATCTTTGTTATGGCATCAGCAGCAGGTTTAGATGGCAGAAACCTACGATACAATTTAAAAAAGGAAATGTAAATATTCTCAATAAAAAAAATTTAAATGCGCATAACTATAAATAAATAACAAGTAATTGTACACATACCAAAAATCACCATCGGGCTCAACAAATGTCTTGTTGCTTTGATTTGTTGCAGAAATGGGAATTTTAGAATCACGAGTAGCCGGCG
Organism: Ormosia semicastrata; assembly: GCA_029884595.1. Lineage (NCBI taxonomy): Eukaryota > Viridiplantae > Streptophyta > Magnoliopsida > Fabales > Fabaceae > Ormosia > Ormosia semicastrata. The sequence continues at coordinate 12,770,479 of JAQQTO010000041.1, forward strand.
ACTGACGTGTACCCGGTGACTCACGGGTACCCGGTGACGGGCCAATAGTAGGTGACCTAGAATCATACGATGTACCATGTAGTGAATGTGAAGTATGTGACAGACGATGTGATCCAGGTGTGGGTATCATAATGTACTTAGAAGATGATGGCTGAACCAAACCTGTAGTGGGTAATATTCACTATAAAAAAAATGATTAATAGCGGCGGTTAAAAAATATATTTAGTGGCGGTTTAAACTGTCGCAAATAAAATTAACGGCAGTTGCAAAACCACCGCGGATACAGGCGTCCTTAAACCTTGTCGCGGCGGTTTCAGGAAACCGCTGGAATAACTGCCACAATTATCTTTTTGCTGCGGTTTTCGCAGCGGTTATGATTGCGGCGGTTTTATTACATTTAGCGGCGATCCTTAACCGCTGCAAAAATATTCGTATTTCATTATTATTTATTTAAAGAGGCAGTTTCCAAACCGCCGCTAAAATTGCATAAAATAATACTTTTTTTGCAACCGCCGCTATTATTTTTATTTTAAATTAATTTAATTTTTCAACTTTGTTGACATGTCAATTTTAATACATTTCAACCTGTTTTATATTACAATCAGTTAGCATATTCAAATGAAATTATAAAACAATTAAACTTTAAACAAATATATTAATTTGTCAACACAAATTTAAATAAATATTTGAAGTGATGATTCAACACACAAATAAACAAACTAAAATCTAGTACAGACAAAATAAACAAACTAAAATTCATTACAAACAAAATAATATCTGAAGAATAAAATAGTAGCAAATCATTTTTCTATCATGAATCATTCATTTTTCACTCCGATTAGAATTATGTTCAATTTGAGCATCATGACTTGCTGAGGAAGACGGTCTAGCTCCTGGTGAAATTGGCCCACTTCCTTCATCCGAAGCCTGAAAATATAAACAAATTATGAGCTGTATGCATTCGATAAAAGTATCATGAATTTTAAAACAAACACACCATGAGCATCCTAATAAAGCACAAAGGAGAATAACCCAGTTACATGATCTATACGTATGGTCTAAAGAAGAAGATACTGACAGATTAGGTCTCAAGATATCATTATCTTTCATTTATTGTAATTAATGAAAAATCAAAATCAAAATACTGATCTCACTCTCTAAGAGCTATTTTTCACATTCAATTTGAAATACCATTAACAAATCCTATTCAATTAAAACAAGTATTATAAAGCAATTACTAAAATATAAACTCTCAAAATAAATAAATTCATCTCATGTGACACAGCAGATAGAAAATGATAATCAACATTATGCTGAGTACAAGTTAAATCAAAACTTATCAGGGAAGAAAATCAGATCAAGAACTTTAAGCATATTGAAGTGAATTGCATAAAAAGAATTTGGTAACGAGTACTAATCGCAATAGAAGGAAACACAGTGATAATGTTGGAATTTAAACACAATGAGTAGTACTATAGCATCCAAATCCAAACAAAGAACTAAAAAGAATCAAAGGACAGAAAAAGGAATTGGAAGCCAACTTCACGTTTTACAATGATATCATGAAATTTGAAATACATACCATTATATCAACTATAGCAGCCAACTCAGGCGGCAAATCCCTTCCTTGTTGGAGCAAAAATCTTGTTATAGCACCTTCAAATGCTTGTCGTCTCAATCTCTCAGTTTCCACCACTGATTCAAGCTTCTGCACCTTCAATTTCTCAAGTTCTAACTCCAACTTCATCTCATCCACCTTTGTTTGAATTGGTGGAGTTAAAGATATTCCACTAAACTGATGAGCTGTGTGGCCAAATATTTGAGTAACAGATGGCCCAAAACCCACACCCCGAACTCGGCCAGAGTGCTCCTTCCCTAGAACCCGAGCAAGTGAATCATCTTGAGAAATTTGTTGTGATGAGCCATCTTGACACTCAATATCCATAATTTTCTCCTGCAAACATGTAAGATTTCAGCTATTAAAGTTTAAATTTATACGTTTGGTAAGATATTAATAAAAAACTAAGCAACATCAATTTCTTAAATTACTTACACCAATAATTTTGGCCTCATCATTGACATAAGAGCCGTCTTTTCGCTTGTGTACTATAGTCCACATCTCTCCTCTACCAATGCGGCTCCTACGTTGTCGTTCCTATATCATTATTACCACAATCATATACTAAAAATTAAATAAGATAAAACATCAAATATAAAGAATCAAAGAGTTTCAATATTAATCACCTCTTCAGCTTTTCTCCTAGGTATGCTTTTTGAACCACCAGTGTGTGTATACAATTGCTTCTTCCGATTTTCAGCATTCTTTTTGCATATCTCCTGTGTTTGTATTAACAACAATACAATCATGAACTAATCTGATCATTTTATATTAAATGACCATGTTTATTTTGGATATGTTACCTGTGTTTTCCTATCTTTACGATATTCAATAAACCATGTCCAATGGTCAGGATCAATTCCACTTGGGCGTCTTGCAACATTTTCCTCCAAAGTCAATGTTTGATCATAAAATTGACGAAATAGATTATGTCTGGTATCTTTCCACTTCTTTCCAATATTTTTCATGATATATCCCTTCAACCGACTGTCCTCTATATGAAATTTTTTCTGCAAAAGAAAAGATATTAGTAACTAAGTCATATAGATCATAAAATACAAATATATAATTTATGTGTACCTTTATAATATCATCATACACTTTCTCCTTATATGTACCCGGAACCTTACGCCAAGAGACATAACACATGGGAAACTTAGAATAATCAGATCCTAAATCTCCCAAGAAGCCACCCAAAAGCCCACCTGCATCATCTATGGGTTGACCAAGCTCATTGCATGTGATTATAACCTTTTTACCTGTAGGGAGTGACCAAATATCTTGCACCTTCAATCGTCCTTCTTTGATGGTGCTATCTTCATCTAAAACAAGAATTGTAATATTTAAAATATATATAGTCATTAAGCAAATAAAAATACAAGAGCTATGATTCTTACCAATAACATTGACGATCCAATAGCTGTTATTCTTACGACTACTAGTAACTGTCTCACCAGATGTAGGAATAAGATCATCCTCAGACTCATCAAACGAGCCAGTATACTCATGCTCAAGCTCAGGCTCATATGAATGAGTGGATGGCATAAAACAGGCATCTGAGGATGGCCCAGAATGGGCACTACCATCTGAGTGTGGCCTAGAGCGAGCTCCAACATGAGTCGGTGGCCTAGAATGAGCTCCGCTATGAGTCGATGGTACAGAATGAGGTCTACTATGAGTAGGTGGTACAGATTGAGCTCCACTATGATTCGGTGGCAAAAAATGGGCATTGCCATCTGATGGTGGCACAAAACTAGCTCCACTACGAGTTGGGGCAATAGAATGGGCCCTGCTATGAGTCGGTGGCATAGAACGTGCCTCATCTAAATTATCACTTGAGTTCTCTGTAATAGGTGGTGTAGCCTTGAAGCGTTTAGTCCTAGGCATTGCTACAACTCTGTAACCAAGTTAGACTTTGAAAGAAATAAAATATTATCAAAACAATAGTCAATAAGCATATTCAAAGAAATATTGTTAACCAATAGTCAATAAACAATATAAATATAAAATTGATATCTATTATAAAACATATGCAATTCAATGTTATGAAATTAAAAATAACCAAGTACATAAACACCTAACTATAATAAATAAAAATTAAACAAAATCCTCAGTCGCATCGATATTGTCAACATTAGCATTTATTAGAGGTTCATCTTCTATATCATCCCTTGTCAATTGTAAATCTTGATTGCCATCTTGAAACCACCTATCCAAATCTTGTTGCGGAGAAGGAACAATATCATAAAGTAACTCTTCATCTTTGTCTTCTCCCATGTCATACAAGTCTCTTGGTTTTAGATGGACAACAACACTCCATTCTTTTTCCATTTCATCATCAACATAATATACAAGTTGGGCCTCTGATGCCAATATATACGGCTCATGATCTTCTCGATCACCAAGATGTATCAAACGAGAAAAATTAATACAAGTAAAGCCTAACTTATCTTTTTTTATGCCTCTATCAGTAGTGGTATTAGCCCATTGACATTTGAACAAGGTAACTGTGAATTGACCATTGTAGTTCAACTCAATTATATCCACCAATTTTCCGTAATACAAAACACCTCCAATCGTCATATTGTTGTCACGGTTGCTTGCATAACTTCTAGTATCAAATGTACCAAACACTCCACTATTTTGAGTTTTCAACCCATGCTCTCGTCTTAGAGTTCTGAATTTAAATCCATTCACATTGTATGCACTAAATCGTTTGGCTTGGTCAAGTGGTCCAAGTGCAAGCCACATAATTTCATTTGAATGTTCGTTGACTTCATTCATAATCTAACATCAAGAATGAACCATATTAGTTACATGCTTGATTAAACCTCTAAATAGGAAAAAAGATGATAACATAACTTCCACTTACTCGCTTTTGAAACCAACCAGCAAATTCTTTGTGTACAACTTTATCTATTTCAGATTGTAACCGTGTACGACTCCTTAACCTTCTTTTTGTCTCTGTCCTAAATTCCCTATATGTAGAAAATAATTTAACACAATATAGAGTATAATTTTTGAATTGTAATAAGATTTGTGTAAATTTTTATGATTTACTTACTGGAGGAATGGGTCTACTGCTGCGCAATTAACTAACACATGACGATGTGCTTGTAGCTTCTCCATTGATGTCAATTTAAAATATGAAAAGCCCCCTACTGGTCTACCAACTTTTGGGAACATAGTGTCCCTTTCATGATATTCCACATCATCAGGTTGATCATCAACACGCATTGGCCGATTGATTCTTGTCTCAACATCTTCCAAATATCTTGAACAAAAGGTCAAAATTTCATCGGCCAAATAACCTTCAGCAATAGAGCCTTCTGGTTGTGCCTTATTACGCACATAAGACTTCAAACGCCCTAAGTACCTTTATGATCAAAAGATTATTGATTCAGGTAATGCAGTTTATTTAGCTAAAGAAAGTGAATAAAGAATTTAGTATATTAAGTTTACCTTTCTATAGGATACATCCATCGATAATGCACCGGGCCACCACGTTTCACTTCATCAATTAAATGAACAACTAAGTGAACCATTACTGTGAAAAAAGATGGAGGGAATATCATTTCCAAATGACACAAAGTGATAATGATTTGATTTTGGAGGTTATCAAGATCCTCAGGATTCAACACTTTACCACATAATTGTCGAAAGAACGAACAAAAATCAATTAAAACTGCAGACACTAAGCTAGGCATCGTATTCCTCAATGATATTGGTAGTAGTTGTTCCATGAGAATATGAGAATCATGACTTTTCAACCCAAACAACTTACGTTGCTTCAAATCAACACATCTAGAAATGTTACTTGAGTAACCATCTGGAACAACTACATTCTTCAAAGTCCTAAGAAATATATCCTTTTGTGCATTTGACATAGTAAAAATAGCAGGAGGATATTTTCCATTCTCATATGGCCAAAGATCAGATCTTATGCCCATTGATTGTAGGTCTTTTCGGGCATTAAGGTGATCTTTTGACTTCCCACTTTCATTAAGCAAAGTGTATATTACATTGTCACACACATTTTTTTCAATATGCATTACATCAAGATTGTGACGCAATGAGTTAAACTCCCAATATGGAAGTTCAAAGAATATACTCTTCTTTCTCCAATGTGAATCACCTCCTTGGGTATTTTGTTGCCCACGTCCTCTTTTCCCTCTAACTTCAACCTCTGGTTTCTTTCCAAATAAAACTCTAATATTCTCAACTTGTCTTAAAATGTCTGAGCTTGATAAGTGTATAGGTGGATTTCTTTTGTCAACCTTACCATCAAATCGGACCTTGTCCAATCTAAACCTGTGACCAGCATTTAGAAAACGACGATGGCCCATAAAGCACCACTTTCTACTATGATGAAGTCGACAAGGTTCAACATCAGTGTTGCATATGGGACAAGCAAGCTTACTATATGTGTTCCACCCAGATAAGGTCCCATATCCTGGAAAATCACTAATTGTCCACATCAATGCTGCTCGCATTTTAAAAGTTTCATTTGATGAAGCATCAAATGTTTTGACACCATCCCACAACTTCTTCAGCTCATCGATCAAAGGTTGTAAGTAAACATCAATGTCATTCCCTGGCATTCGCTTACTGGAATGATCATTGAGAGAATGAAGGAAGTTTGTTTCATGCATTTCCAAGGAGGGGTGTTGTATGGAATGAGAACCACAGGCCAAATGCTATAATTAGTGCTCATGTTTCCGAAAGGATTGAACCCATCACTAGCTAAGGCAAGGCGAACATTACGTGCATCCAAAGAAAAGTCAGGAAATGTGGAGTCAAATATTTTCCATGCCTCAGCGTCTCTTGGATGCCTTAATAAGCCATCTTTATTATGATCAACATTATGCCATCTCATATCAGCAGATGTCTTACTAGACATGAATAATCTTTGCAATCGTGGTATCAGAGGGAAATAACAAAGCACCTTTGCAGGTTGTGATTTTTTGTTTTTATCAACCTCAGGCTCATTAGAAGAATTTTTCTTAGTCTTTGGCTTCCATCTAGATGTACCGCATCGCTTGCATTCTTGTCTCATTTTATCTGATCCCCTATATAACATGCAATCATTTGGACATGCGTGTATCTTCTTATAACTAAGACCAAGTTTTTTTATGGTTTTCTTGGCCTCATATAATGATTCGGGGATCTTTGCATGCTCAAAAGCATCATGCAATAACTCTATTATCATTGACATTGCCTTGTCACTCATCCCACAAATGCATTTAATGTGATATAATTTCACTAAAAAAGACAATTTAGAGTACTTTGAGCATCCTTCATAAAGTTCTTGTTCCCCGTCTCTAACCAACTCATAAAACTCTTTAGTTTTATCACTTAGACCATCATGTAAATGTGGTATCCTTCCTTCACCTTCATTCAGTGGTCCATGCGGTGTGGAATGTTCTTCGTCAGCATGTTGTCTAGAGAAGTTGAAAGCATCATGAATTATGTCTTGCATTGGATCTTCACGAGCTTCAATATGTTGCATTTCATGTCTACAACAAGAAGTTTCTCCTACATCTCTCTCACCATGTAATAACCAAACAGTGTAACCTACTGGAAAAGGTCTTAAAAGTAAGTGATCGTACACCTCTTCTCTAGTTTGAAATAGCCTAAACCCACAGTGAGAACAAGGACACTTTATCCTATTATCAGATGACGCATTAGCAAATGCAAAGTCTAAAAATTTCAGTAGCCCTTCCATATATTCGGGTGTAGTTCGTGGCTTTAAAATCCAACTTTTATCCATCTCTAAAAATAAGATGAGATATTAAAAATAATTAAAGGCATGCCAGATTGGGGACTTCAAAATGAAAACTAAAGAACTCTAAAGAAGATTTTTCTTACCTTATCCTTCAATTCACGACAACAAAAAAGAGACTAAAAATGAGATAGTCGTTGCTGAGAGAGGGAAGCAACCTGCAAGATTAAAGCCACATATAAATGATGGATAAAGATATTGATAATTTAATCTCATAATGCACACTCAAAACTATCAAACAAGATTTGATGAATTTAGTAAAAAATAAAATAAATTCATTTTTAATATATAATAAATTAAAATATTATGTAGAATCATAATCATAATTATATTAATTTTAATTATATATAAATATATAGATAATTAAGATATTATATATATATATATATATATATATATATATATATATATATATATATGTATATATATATATATATATATATATATATATATATATATATATATATATAGCACGTGTAATGTGAGTGAGGAGAGAATCTTGTATATGTATAGTTACATATGTAACACGTAACATTTAAGTACATCCAATTAAAAAGTAAAAACTAATAAGTCTGGCCTCCACTATATATATATATATATAGCACTTGTACTGTGAGTGAGGAGAGAATCTTGTATATGTATAGTTATATATGTAACACGTAAGATTTAAGTACATCCAATTAAAAAGTAAAAACTTAATAAGTCTGGCCTCCACCAAAAGATTCTGACCCACTCTCTCACTCTCAGATGTAACCTTCTATTAGGAGACATTACTAGCTTAGACGTTACTAGCTTGGCTTCAACAGCATAGGTTAGCCAATAGTGCGTTAGTCACTTCATTTATTTGGCTTGAACCTCCATATTAAACCTTCGTTTATTTATTTGACCGAACCTTCTTTCAATTTTTTAATGTTGAGTATATTTTGTCTTTAACCCATTACAAAAAAGCACTCAATCAAGCTTAACTGAATAAAAACACCATCAATTCATTAAAATTGGGAAGAAAAATACAAAACTGATCTAGAGTGTTTGATTTTTAACACCTCTGCAGGACAAACTGGTCTTGGCTCACATAATCTATTTATGGTGCAGTTATGTTGGGTAACTAGCAAAATTGATGGGCTGTTTTGAATCCCAGTTAATTGTTCTATTTTCATGTAAATAAGGCTGAAATTTTGAAGAGTAAGTTGATGGGGCTTTTAATTACAAGGAAGAACAAGACCTGGATACAACTTTGAAGAGGTGAGTATATAATTGGCATTTAGCATATCCAAAACTTTAAGTTATCTAATAGAAAAAAAATCAACTTTATTTATCCTAATAAACAGTCATTGATCTTCCAGAAGATCATGAAATAAACTTTGCTCAACAAAACATATACACTCTGTTTCTAAACCAGAGGGCTATTTTTCCAACTTTGTTTCTGAATGCTAAATATGTACACTCTTATATTGTGCTATAAATTGTTAATAGGTACTTCCCTGAAGGCATTGACATTGACTTTGACAATGTTGGGGGAGATTATATATGCTACACTAGTGATTGGTGGCTTCAATACCATGGCCATGATAGCATGCCACAATAAAAAAATTTCCTATTTTACCTTTTGCTTTCCCACTATAGCCTATTCACATCCATAATAAAAGATAAGACAATAGAATCAATACACATCCTCTGCCTTTTGGCAAAATCATTATGGCACTACAACAGCTTGAGGCACCAACAGAAGTGCATGCGTCCCACCTTTCCAATTTGGGAAATATTGGGCTAATTTATGTATTTTGGAAAAAGTAAACAAATTATGAGAATACATTGTATGCACTATTTAAGTTTCTATATTTTCCTAATTTTAGGAGATAAGGTTGTCTGATGCTATAATGTCTGTGGTGTTATAGTTATAATATAGTAGCATAATATGGTAGAAATGAGCTGAGCTAAGCTCGATCACACTTTCCTCAGATTATGGCTCAACTCAAGTTTGATGAAAGTCATTTTTTTAGGCTTAAGCTCTGGTAAGCTGCTTATCTCAAGTCTCAACTCAATAAGCACAAGTTAATGAACCAAAGAGACAAAACAGAAAAGTGAAGGGGCAGACAGAGATCACAAGATGACAAAACCAACATCTACTCTCATAGTTTAACAAAATCTACAAAGAACTATGACTTCCATCACATACACTGACACACTTGTAGAAGACCATCTGTAAACCCCTTTTTATTAATCTCAGCTGCAACCAAGCAATAAAGTAAGATCACCATAAACATGAATACAGTTATGGACTTACCACATTTTTATCGACCAAAATCCTCTGATATTCACTTTACACTTAATATCTTGAAAATCATTTTACACTTAATATAAAACAAATCCTAAAGCATCACAAAATACTAAGGAAAAAATAGCTTGTCATTAATAGATAACGTGCAACAGCTATAGTAATACAACATTTGAACCCTTGTTTTTATGCTCTAATACTATTTTTTTTCATCAAAAAGATTTTTTGTAATCAAATAGAAATATCAAGTATATACTGAAAACAATAAAAAAGGTGAAATATTTTGAACAAGAAGGCGAAATATCAAAAGAACAATAAAAAAGGAAAAAAATAAAAAACTGAAATATCAAGTATATACCGGTAAGGAAAGTGAGAGTTGGGTGTTCCAATTTGAAGGTATCAAGTATAGCCAGAATACTGACTTTAAGAATCAGAGAGCATTGCGCAACTTGGTCCTTTAAATCCCATTTCTGCCTTCAAATCCCATTTCCGCCTCACCGAAATTCCCTTTAAAATTTCCTAATTCTGATTAATCAACAATACACGATTCGAGAGAGAAAATAATAGTAAGAGAAATAAAGGCAAGAAAAGCAAGCTAATAAATAGTAGGACCTTGTGTGGTGGCGCTGCTGCACCGTATTGAGAGGGAAAGGAAGATGTTAGGGTAGAGACATTGTTGCTGCTACTGGTATGTTGTGGAGTTGGTGTTTTGAGATCACCGTATTGAGAGGGAAAAGGAGATGTTTGGGTAGAGAATGAGAGGGAATGGTGAGAGGTTAGGGCAGATCAGAATGAGAGGTAAAGAGAAAAAGAAGAGGGAAAGAAATTTCAAGAAAAAGAAAACGATGGGCAAAATTTTTTTAAGTATAAACCGCCTCTAAACACTGTAAAACCGCCACAAATTTTATTTTTTATTTTTTTGAGTATTAAACCGCCCCTAAACAATATTAAACTGCCACAAAATTTATAATTTAGTGGCAGTTAATAAAACCGTAGTGTAAATCATCGGGAATTGTGGCAGTTTAAAAAATCGCCACAAATAAACCGCCGCTATTTGTTAATTTTTTAGTAGTGATTGGATCTGGGGGTGGAGATGATCCTGATGTTTGCCCCCTAGGTGGCCTCCCTATATTGATCCTAAGACGTCGAGGTTGTTCCTTCTCCTTCTCCTTCCCTTTTCCCTTGTCACCTCGTGATGATGACATCTACACAAATAATAAAAATATAATGTAAATAAATTCCAAACACAACACAATAATTAATGTATAACTAGTAACTACAACATATTAATATAATTCTATACTCACATTTATGAGGAAACATTGTCCTCATCACTATTTGTTTCATATTCATGATTGGAAGATGTTTCATCATCGTCGTCATTAAAACTTTGCTCATCTTCATCATTTTCATCCTGTCTACTAGAACCAACATCTTGAACTATATCAAAAACCACATTAGTGTCTTGCAAATGATCAATGAGATCCACATCAACAATTGGATCCACAGGAGTCATAGTATCATCTTGAAATGCAATTTCTTGAGCACTTTCAATTTCAACTCGACCTCTTGCCTTAGTCTTTATTACCACCCACCATTGGACCTTATCCTTTTTCTTTCCAGGGAAAGGAACGTAATACACTTGTCTCACAGAGGAAGCAAGGATAAAAGGATCAAACCTCTCGTATCGTCTAGTGTGTCGAACCTCGACAATCTTATAATCTTTGTGAACTCTTGTACCTCTATTAATCATAGGATCAAACCATTCACATTTAAAAAGAACAACTTTTTTTTTTGGTTCCCTAGGATATTCTAACTCAACCACATCTTTTAGTATTCCATAATAATCATTTTCATTTTCACCATTAATTGAGCCTTTAACACACACGCCACTATTGATTGTTTTCTTCCCATCTGACCAAGCATCTGTGTGAAATTTATATCCATTGACAAAATATATTGGCCAAGATGTCACACATCTACTAGGCCCCCATGCCAAATCATGCAAGTAAGAATTATTCACCATATTTTGTGGATTGTGAACCTAGAAAAAAATATAGTTTATGTTAATGATCTAAATCATATATAATGATTGGGATCAACAATTTAGTAATGTTTAAATACTTACATAACTTTTGATCCACTCTATAAAATCTGCATTTATTCTTTCATTTGAATGTTCCTCAGGAATGTTGAAATATTGTAAAAAAACACTGAAAAATTAAAAGTTTATGATTTGATTGTTAGTTAGTAATACATTTGAAATTTAAACTTAACTTATTAGTACCACTTACTTGAGGTATGGTTCAACGTCTTCACAATTTAGCAAGATGTGCAATGTCGCAGATTTCATCTCAGCATCATTTAGCCATTGTATTTTTGATGTTCCATAACCTCGGCCAGGTTGATTAAAAATTGACAAAGTCGATTCCATTGACATATTTTCATCTGTATAATCATTTCGTCCAACTCTAGTTCTCATTAACTTAACATGAGGCTCAAAGTAAAATGAACAGAAATGAGATATCTCTTGAATCAAATAAGCTTCACAAATAGAACCTTCAACCCGAGCTTTGTTCTTAACTGTTTTCTTTATCTTGTTTAAGTACCTTTCGAACGGATACATCCATCTGTATTGAACTGGCCCACCTACTCTTGCTTCATGAGGTAAATGGACTAGTAAATGTTCCATGGAATCAAAGAAACCCGGTGGAAATATCCTTTCCAATTTACACAAAATCACCGGAATGTTCTGTTCCATTTGAAGCATGTCTTTTTCCGTCAAAGTCGTTGAGCACAAGTCTCTAAAAAATTGACTCAATTCAGTCAATGGCTTCCAAATTTGATCTGGCAACAAAGAAAAAGCAATTGGAAGTAAACTCTCCATAAACACGTGACAATCATGACTCTTCATCCCAGACAATCGTAATTGATTCATGTCCACACATCTGGCTAAGTTTGAAGCATAACCATCTGACATTTTTAAATGTTGCACCCATTCACAAACAATTTTCTTTTGCTCTTTTGTAAAAGTATAATTAGCCTTTGGTTTCATGATCTTACCATTTGGAAAATCAATAAGCTCCAATTCTGGTCGTTGACAATATTCTTTTAAGTTCATTCTTGCCTTGATATTATCCTTTGTTTTGCCCTTAACATCCATAACAGGTGTTGAATATGTTATCAAAGACATTTTTCTCAATATGCATGACATCTAAATTATGTCTAATTAAATTATCCTTCCAATAGGGTAACTCCCAAAATATGCTCTGCTTAGTCCAATTATGATAAACACCATACCCATGGTGTTTGCACGACTGCATTTCAGTTATTTTACTAAAGACACTAACAATCTCACTTAATTCATGTCCAAATAATCTTGGTGGAGGCAAATCACCACAGTTTTCTTCTTAAATGCATTTTTGTTTCTTCTAAACATGTGATCAACATGCAAGAATTGACGATGACAGTCAAACCACAAATTTTTTCCCCCATGTTTCAAAGTGAATGCCTTTGTTTGATCCATGCAATATGGACATGCTAATTTACCAGCAGTCATCCATCCAGACAACATTCCATATGCTGGAAAGTCATTTATTGTCCACATCAATGCCGCTCTCATCATAAAATTTTGTTTGCTTGACACGTCATAAGTTAAAACACCCGCCCATAAAATTTTCAGTTCATTGATTAATGGTTGTAAATAAACATCAATCTTGCTCTTGGGATTGTTAGGGCCGGGAATAATGCATGTTAGGAACATGTATGGGCGATCATACACATTTTTGGAGGCAGATTATATGGAGTGACTATCACAGCCAACAAGAATAAGGAGAAGCCAGATTGATTGATTGTATGGAGTGAAACCATCAAAGACACACAAACCAAGCCTAACATTTCTAGGATCAATTACAAATTCAGGATATGTCCTATTAAAATGCTTCCATGCTTCACCATCGGATGGGTGAGACATCTCCCCCAACTTCCTATTATTTTCAGCATGCCATCCCATGTGTGCAGATGAACTCATAGAGGAATACAACCTCTTCAGCCTAAGAATAAGAGGTAAATAATGCATTCTTTTCACCGAAATTTCATTGTTATTTCCATTACTGGTTTTACGAAGTTCTTATCTTTCAGCACCACAAAACTTGCATTGTCTGGCATTGTCATAGTATAACATACAACCATTTACACAACAATTTATTTTTCTTGAAGCAAGCCCAAGTTTAGAAACCAATTTTTTTGTTCTATAGTAATTCAGAGGAATTCGTGACCCTGGAGGAGCAACCTCTTTTAATATCTCCATAAATGAATCAAAGCACGCATGCGTTACATTATAATCAGATTTGAGGCTTAACATTCAAACTGCCAAGGATAACTCAGAATGAGTTTCGCAGCCAGGCCATAATGGTTGACTTGAAGCATTTAATAGATCATAAAACTCTTTGGCCTCTGGATGTGGAGGCTCCTCAACACTCCGTTGAAAACGACTCCTAAAATCCCCAAATTCTGTTCCAGCCGCATCACAAACCATATTTTGATATCTATCAACCACGTCTTCCTCCTCTAATATAGGACTACTAGCAGTGTTTACATCAAAGTTTATATCTACACTAATTGGATCAGGCTCTTCCTCTCCATGATCTGTCCAATACCAATACCTAGGTTTGAATCCTTTTTTATACAAATGAACTTTCACAATCTCAGGTTTCAACAATTTTCCACTATAACACATCAAACATGGACACCTAATTGTTCCTTCACTTAAGCAATGAGAAGATCGACATGCATAATTCACAAACTCTTCAACTCCACATACAAAATCTTGTGTAAGTCCTCTACGACCCAAATGAGTCCTATTATACATCCATCTACGATTTTCTGGAACTACTATTTTCTGCAATTATAATTTTACACTTAAATTAAAATACAAAAATGCAAAATGCACAACATATGTTGCATAATTAATACATTTTAAAATTATACTTGTATAAATATTTCAATGCAAACAACTATTATCTCCAAAATCTTAAAATCTCTTGACATGGTATGACCCTATCCCATTCAAGAAGAAACCTTTTCAGCACTTGATTGATAGTACTCTTAAAAATCACACATCATATACTTGACGAAATTTCGACAGCATTTCCTATTGGTCTCCAAGTGCACGACTAGAAAGTGGTGACATCTACCACAATCAAGTGTGCACCCAGAGAACAAAAGGATATGTTGCACAACAAAATTTCATCAAGTATATGGTATGAAATTTAATGAGTAACTATAATCAAGTGAAGTAAAAGTTTCTTCCTAAATTGTCCAAATTGGACAATTCAAGATTCAATACAATGAGCACTTCCTTCAAAAAGTACGTGTGCTCACTAATATTGAATCTCAAACGGGAAACTAAGGCTTTGCTTGGTAATACGATTTACCACATGCATCAAATATATTACAAAGATAACAATACCAGGCACAGTCACAGTATATTGCAATAATCAAATTCAAATTGATCATAGAGATAAATTTTTGAAACCCAGTCGTTACCATGTGATCAAATTCTAAATCTCTATTTCACAATCTACAAATCACTCATCTTTTTCAGCAAATAAATCATTGGTTCAAACACTAAACCAATTAACAGAGCAATCAATTAACAGTGGGGTACCTACTTGGTAGGTGGGCGAACTGGTGGAGGCGTGGAGCGGTGGTGGCGGCCGGTCGTCGCAGTGCTGGCGGGGTCGGGGGTCGCGAGAGCGGCGGTGCGGCGCGGTTGGGGGGTCGCGGGTTGCAGTGCGCGGGTCGATTTGTCGCTGTAGCGGGTCGGTGGGTCGCGGGGGCTGGTACCGCCGGTCGCGGGTGGCAGTGCGGGGTCAGTGGGTCACTGCCGACGGCACGGGTCGGTGAGTCGCTGCCGACGACACCGGAACGGGTGGAGGTAAGCGGGTGGCGGTGTGCGGGTCGCGGCTCGAGGGTGAGGCGCGGGTGGCGGTGGCTCGCGAGGGTCGCGGGTCGCCGGTTAAGGTGGCTCACGCGTGTCAGTGGTCGACGGTCGGTGGCGGCGGGCAGTGAAGGTCCTGGTCGGTTGAGAGAGTGGAGGAGCTGAAGGAAAAATCTATGGATTCGGAAAAATGAAAATGGAAGAGGAAGATAGGAGGTAGATCTAATTTTTGCGGCAGATTTTTTGTGGCGGATTTTTTCACCGCAAATTTGAATTTTAAATTGCAGCAGATTTGGCGGTGGATTTATCCGCCACAAATTATTTTCACGAATTTTTAAATTCGTTATAATTTTTGCGGTAAATTTTTCACCACAAATTTGATTTTTAAATTGCGGCAGACTTTAATCCGCCACAAATTATTTTCTCAAATTTTTAATTAGTTTTATATTTGCGGTGGAAAAATTTACCGCAAAATTTATGTTAAATTGCGGCTTATTTTTTGCGGTGAAATTCATCCATCATAATTTATTATTTTATAATTTGTGGCGGATTCATCCACCGCAAAATTTTTAAATTTTTTTTAAATTTTTTATTACGTTTGCAGCGGATATTTCCGCCGCAAAACTTTTTTTTCCAATTGCTACAGCCTTTCTCGGTGGAAATTATTGCCAAAAAAATTTGCGGTGGTTAATCCGTCGTAAAAATCTGCCGCAAAAATTATCCGCCACAAAATCCGCCTCTAATTGAGATGGATCATAATCCGCCGCAACGCCTTTCGCAATTGCGACGGATACGAATCCGCCGCAAAAAATTCACCGCAAATTTCCTATTTTCTTATAGTGCTCTGTAAGAAGAGTAGATCAGGTGGATGATAGCCCAATATTTAGAGGTAGATGAAGACCAAGAAAGATCATAGGTAAAACGATTAAAAAAGATTTACATTTGAATGACATTTTCTGAAGACATGATTTATGATAGGGTACAATGACATCGTTTAATCTATGTAGCCGACCCCACCTAATGAAAAAATGCTTAGTTGTTGTTTGTTTGTATAATTAATTATATTAAAAATAAAAAATAAAATAATTAATAAAATATTTACTTTTTCTCATTTATTAGATTAATTGTGGAATAATTTTTTGCTTTTATTATTTCCATATCTTTATTAATTATCAACTACTTATCTTATCTTCATTGAAAACATATATAAGTTAAGATAATTAATAAAATAATATTATTCTCTCACTTCACTAATTAAGTGCATTACACATTTATATTTCTGTTACTTATGGATTCTCACAATGCTAATAATTCTCAATCATTTTTCTTATTTTTAATTAAGTAACCACAATATGTATTTATTGAACACCAAGTAATTTTTTCTTATTATATATAAACTAGTTATTTTTTTTTAAAGTTATAATATTCACTTTTGAATTTTTCCTTTCTTCTTTGCTTTGACATTTTAGTTTTCTTAATTTTAATATCCTCTAAAGAATACTTTGAAAAAAATATTAGAAAAAAATTGAATCACAAAAGATTGAAAGAACAAAACTTTAATATTTTTTTTTATTTTAATCAAGGTCACTAGAAAGGCCTCAATTTTGTATTTAGCTTTAGGCCTCTACGATAAAGCCGCTCCTTGTCCGTTTTTGGAATGATCTTAACAAAATAAAAAAGAGAAAACCACATGCATGTTCACGTATATATATTTATTTCTGTAGCATCATGTTATTAACATTCCCCAATTAGATTGAGATTTTAATAAAATGAGATACCCCACGTCACCATGTTGAGATTTTGGACGGTGACAACTTTTGAAGTTGTTTTGCTTTGGCCTAACAGTTACCTTGGACTAGTTGGACTTATTTTGCCAATCAAACACTTGATTGTTTGAGAACAAGGACACCAAGCATTTTAATTGGTACCACATCTATGGATGATACACTACAAGAATTATGAGGATTAATCACGGAAATTTACCATGATTAATTAGCTATAGAAAAATTTTCATACCAAAAAGAAGGGGGGGATTTTAGCAGGTAAACAGTGACAGGCTAGTTGCGAAATTTTTATTACCCAAACCAATTAGCAAGGAATTATTCTCTCATTGAATATTTTTAAAGTAATTATACTAGAACGACTTCCAGTATAATCATTATTAGCAATACTAGAATGAGGGACTAGCGAAGATTTTTTCTCGCTATACTAGAACAACTTCCAGTATGTTAATTATCAACACTCTCTTCTTGAAGCAAATCTTCATAATTTAAGGATTCAACTACATGAGATCAGCCTTCACATTCTCCTTTAGCAGTTTTAGACTCTTTTAAGTCTTTTCTCAACTTGGACAACAAGACGATGTGCCATTAATTTCTCTTCATATTTGCACCTTATACTATAGTACTATCTTTTTGTAGACTTTTTATCATTGACTACTACATCCACGGGAATTGTTCATTCCTCTTTGAGATCTTTCCACGACTAACACTTTTACACTAAACTCAAGATTCGTGCTCACCTTTGTTGCTCTCTTGGCTATAAAACAGAACACAAAGGTTACTATTGTTGAGATCTCATCTCTCTGCGTATCTGTATCTCTTGTCACGTCATCTTTTTGGAACACATCATATTCTCTTCCTTGTCTAAGTTCAAGTCTATCCCTTTCACTTTGACTCCTCTCTTTACTAACCCCTCTATTGATCATTTTTTCTAGTGAAATAGATGCGTGTTCTTTTAGTGAGCTTACAGAAACTTCCGATGTTCCAACCACACTAGACGAGACAATTCTAGACGTTGATCCTGCACACCTGAGCCTGCACCTTCTCCTCCTTCTGAGTGCCTAACTAGAGTAAGAACTCAACTTGCATATATCGATTATTATCATTATTTTTCTACCATGCTTCACTTTCATAAACATTAGTCCTATCAAAAAGTCTCCACTAATTATCATTAAGAGCAAGCTATATATGCAGGAAAAATTAAAAGCTTTAGAGAATAATAATACTTGAGAACTTGTTGATCTTCCTTCTAACAAGACACTTATAAGATGTAGATGGGTGTACAAGATCAAGGCTTGTTTTGATGATTCTATTGAGCGTTACATAGCTTGTTTGGTTGCTAAGGGATTTACTCAAGAGTATGATATTGATTATGAAAAAACCTTTGCACCTATTACTTGCATCACTTCAGTTTGCACTCTTCTTGCCATTGTAGCTACACAAAAATGAATTCTTAATCAGATGGATGTGAAACATATTTTTCTCAAAAGTGATTTGGAAGAAGCAGTTTACATGCGTCCACTCTCTGGCTACACTTGTCAAACAAACAAGGTTTGTCATCTTCGGAAGACTTTATATGGCCTCAAACAAGCACCCTAAGCATGGTTTGCCAAATTCTATAACATTGTCAATCAGCTTGGATTTTCCTCCAGTGCTCATGATTCTGCTCTCTTTATTTGCAAGACTGATCAAGGTGCTATTATGTTGCTCTTATATGTTGATGATATGATTATTACTAGTGATAACACTGCTAGTATTGTTGTACTTAAATAGTCCTTGGGTAAAATTTTTTATATGAAAGATATTGGATCATTAAGTTATTTCCTAGGACTTGAGGTACTTTCTTTCAATGATGACCTATTTCTATCTCAGATTAAGTATGCTTTGATCTCATTTCTCGGGTTGGACTTACAGATAGCAAAACTAAGCATACTCCACTTGAACCAAATGCTTGATTTACTCCACTAGATGGCACTTTGCTAGATGACCCGACCTTACACCACCAGTAAGTCAACAACATGGTCTATCTTATATTACTAGACCTGATATCTCCTATGATGTTCATTCAGTAAGTCAGTCCATGGCTGCACTGCGTACCACCCACTATGTTGTTGTTCTTCGGATTATCCAATACATCAAGGGTACATTATTTCATTGTCCTCATTTCTCAATTGACTCTCCTTTGGTTTCTACATGTTTATTCAGATGCTAATTAGGGTGGTGACTGATAAACACAATTTTTATGCATTAGTTAACCCTCATATTTAGTCTATTATACCTTTTATATGTTTAATTTATTGATCTTGACCATATTTTATAAGTTTAGGTTCAAATTGGGATTAATTGTATTTTTCAGCATTATTGAGAATTTTACACCATTTCTGTATTTTGAGTATAACTTGAGTTCTAGTGTGTCAGATTGGACCTGGAAGTCGGAACAGAGATGCTGTAGCTAGAACCTGGACAACGAGCAAAAATTAGGTCATAACTTGGGTTGTAGGAGTTATATGAAGCTAAAGCCGATGCCATTGAAAAGATGAGACCCATATTTTTAACTCTTATGAAGACCACTTATCAAAACTATGAAATTTTAATGGTGTTCTCACCCTTTGAAGTCAGCTAACGAGTTTAGAAAGTTGTTAATAATATTCTAGGCATATTTATCTCATCCTAAACCCAAATTAGGCAAATTAGGTGTCCAATTAAAATTAAGAGGAAAAGGATTAACCTAAGCTAAGGAAAAACTTAGATTTTTAATTTTAGAAATATTTGTTTAAGTAGCAGCAGCAACCACAAATCTAAGCCTAATTTTCTCTTAGTTGCTCTTACTTGCACTTTCTTTCTTCCTCTCCCTTCTCTCTAATTTTCTTTTTTTTTCTGTTTTTCTTCCCTTCCATCCATGGAAGGTTAGACCTTTTAATCAATCCTAGGGATTGATAATCTTGATGTTTAACTCTGAGATCTTGTTTTGATTATTTTACATTTAATTATTAATTAATATTCTCTTTACTTTTTAATCATGTTTCTCTTTACTTGTTAATTAAGTTTCTCTTTAACTTGTTAATCAAGTTTCTCTTTTACCTATTTGATTTTGTTAAATCTGGATTGAATATCTTAATTTGATTTGGATTTTGATGTGATAATTGCATAATTACCACATGTTTAATAAGGATTACAGAAACTAAGCAATGCATCAAAGGTCTTTGAAGGATTGTTCAGCTTGGTTGAATTCTAGGTTTTAGGTTAACTTAGGATTAGATGAGTGCTTAATTCATTTAATCTTGATTAATTAAATTCTAGATACTTATCTAGTGGATAATCCATTTATCATCTTAGGACTTTTTTATGTGATCTAAGGCCAAGAAATTGGTTAGTAATTGAATGGATTCTTAGTGATCAAGGATGAATTAAACTCAAGATTAGTTGATTTTCTTGGAGTGGTTGTTTACTTAATTTTGTTTATAATTTTTAATTGCTTTCTATTAATTAATTTTGCAACCATTTTCTCTCTTGTTAATCTCTTAATTTGATTGCCTAATTAGAGTGATCCAATAGCTCGACCCGGTTGTGCCTTACACTACAAGTATTTTGGTGAATCGGTTTATAAATTGAATAATTTGATAGTCTCGGCAGCTATCAGTGACTCCACTTATCATCGCTCCACTATTAGTTACTATATCTTCCTTTGTGATTCTCTTATTCCTTGGTGTAGCAAGAAACAAACATTGGCTGCTTGTTCTAGTACCAAAGCATAATATCATGTCCTAGCTTATACAACTTCTGAGATACTTTGAATTTGTTACAGCCTTTACCTATTGCTCTTTATTGTGATAACTGAAACGCTATTCAAATTGCACATAATGATGTCTTTCATAAGCACAGCAAATATATTGAGATTGATTGTCACTCATTCACCAATAAATCCTTCGTGGTACTCTTCGTCTCATTCAAATTGGGACTCTTGACCAGCTTGTTGATTTATTCACCAAAGCTTATCATTCTAGTTGATTCTGTGCTCTACTTTTCAAACTCAAGTTGATTCCCTCTACATTCACTTAAGTTTAAGAAAAATGCTAGCTTATAAGTAATTTTAGGAGCAACGGAGTAAATTTAAAAATTATATCAAAACTGTATCAATTATATTTAATTGTATTATTCAACCCTAAATATGTATAAATAGATACAAACACCCTTGTACAACACACATTTAGAAATACATTAAATCTTCTCTGTCTGTCTATATCTCTATGATTTTTAACAAGAATTATATCTAGGAGAGCGAATAAATGAGCAAGAAGGCAAAAATTTACTTGGAAGCAATATTAGAGAGTTGGAAATAACTCAAACCAAAGCACGACACCAAGTGGCATCAATTTTTTGAGAAATGTTTGATTTGGAGATTAATTTTACTTAAACCGTTTTGTCTTTAGTTTTCTTTCCCTCACCAAAACTTCATACCTCTTTTATTTATTCTTTAATTAGGGTGTTTTTCCATATATTGCTATAAGATTAGCCATTTAGATATTGTCACGATATTACTCAATTGTCAAATATACTAAATCATAAAAGTAATATAATGATGAGAGAGTATCGTCTCACAGAGATTATGTTGTCAAGTACCAAATTCACCAAATCAACACTATCTAGATTATAGGAAATTGAGATTAAAAAGAGTTCAAGGAAAAACAAGTAATTGAAAGAAAAGTAAAATAAGGTAAAAACATATAAATTAAAAATAGTAAGAGAGCACGATAACAAATTAAGGTGTAAACGAGTAATGGTAAAGATGCTAGGGATCCGGCTTCACTTAATTCAATAATTTATCATTGACAATAGAGTAGTTTTGGGGCCTTCATTCTAATTAATTTCTAATCATTCAATTAATGGGAAGAATCCCTTAATTAATTAAAACTCAATTCCTTAGCAAATTGATTCTCTTTAATTATCAAAGGTTAATTAATTCTTTGATCTAAACCCCCAACCCTTAAAGGCCCCTTAAAGGCATAACCTTCACTATGTGGATTCTCATCGAAAATACCACAATTATCCCACACAACCTATAATCTCCATTCTTATATGATTATAAACTGTATATGACACTTATTATTTATGGTCTAAGTCATATGTGCAAACATTCTGATTCTGCACACATCTCACTAGATCAATTTATGAAGGATGTCTAATTTATAAAAGCATTAAGAGCTATAATTAGCACTCAAATTGAATAGAAAAGAAATTCATTAAAAATCTAATCTTAATACATGTCAATTAAATTAAATTACATCTGCACTTTAGCAAGAACAGAGTTTAGCAACTCATGGCAAAAGAAACACAAAACAAATAAATGAGTAAAAGAAATATCATAAAGAAAATCCTAAAAGAGAAAGATCTTGGAAGTCTTTAATGGTGAACTCCTCTAAGCCTTCAAAGTGAATTCTTTGTCTCCGCTGTCACTGCCACTCTCCAAATCCTTAGCTTTACCCTTTATTTTATAATAAATTCAAAGAATTTAGGGTAAAATAAGTCAAGCTTTACTTTGCTGCTACTTGGGGTAAAAATCTCACATTAATGATGGCTTAATTAAGGAAAATTGTCAACATGAAATTTGTAAATCTCTTTCTTAACTTTCAAATGTCAGTGGAATTAAGTAAATCACATACTTATAGAGAAAGTTATCCTTAATTTATTGAGACAGGTTTGATAGCGATATCTTCCTTAATTAATCTTTGACCAAATCTCTTGTTTCCTATTTTTTGTTGAATCCATATAAATTAAGAAAAAAATATCTCACTCAAATTAAGAAACTCTTTAAGATACTTGGTCACCAAATAGAAATTACTTGCACTCTAATTAAGAATCTAACTTGATCCATAAAATCTATGAATGCTAGTTGACTTGGTCAAACTTCGTCAACTACTTTGCACATAATTTTTCACATTCTTAATGCATTAAGTAGGTTTCGATGTCTTCATGAAAGTTGTAAGAAATTTTCTTATCTTTTCATAGACACTAAGATTAGCTTAGCACGAGCTCTATAACAAAAGTTATGTTTAAAATACCACAAAAGTCCTTAAATTCTTACAAAATATAATAAAAACACATTTAATTCAATAAATCTAAAATTCACTTAATATCATAAATAAATGATATAATTCTTATCTTAAAATATTTAAATTTATGTTTGAACAAGTATAAAATATGAGTTTTATACACACATCACACGACTAAGAAATTCCTCCAATAATTATTTTTTTTGAAATTTAAACTTTAATCTTCTGTATACCTCCTTTATAATTAAAAAAAAAACTAAGTACAGTTTAGACGATGTGCAGTCAATTACCTTTAGCCACATAAATTATCTTAACTTGTTAAGAATAGAACGATCAAATACTATTTACTTATTTTATATATGTTCATTCATTTTTTTTATGATATAGTAATGGTAATAAAGTTTTAACTTATAATAATCTTGTACAAACTACTGATCAAGTCTCTCAACACTCACCCACTCCTAATAACTTATCTTCAGTACTAGCCCAATTCTAATGATTTACTTATTCTCTGTTCATTCATTGTGTATTGGTGATTAGCATTTTCAACCTCTCCATTAGTGATGAATAATGAACTAGTTGACCTAGAGAACATCAATATATATAATTGATGTGTACAAAAGTCAACAACACAGATGAACATAGAATATTGTAATGAAATGGCATAATTTTGTGCACATACGGGATTCGTGATGGTGGACCCGGCAGATGGTGGCTCTTGTAAAGTTGCCATTTTGTGTCATGTAACTAGAATTATCAAAATGAGTCAAATATAATGAATTAATTTAAATAATTTGAGAAAAATAGATAGATTAAATTAGTAAAATATTAATTTAAAATTAAAAATAATTTGAATTAGTCTAATTTAAATGGGCTGAATCTGAATGGACTAAACTAACCTAATTTGATAACATTACATAAGGATAAATTAGGCTAATAAAATATTAGAACGAAACTCATATAGTCCAATTTGTCCCGACTTAAAAATAGTTCGACCCGAGATGGCCTGATCCGAACGGGTCAAACCGACCTATTTTAACAGCTATACAAGTAGTTTCGAAAAAAGAGTAATATATATATATAAGGAATGTATTTGGTGAAAAAAATATTTATTGTGAGAGGTGAGAGAAGTGAATTTTGACCATTGGATCTTTCATAAATGATCAAGATTAGAAGATAAATGCATGTGATATTTTTAAGTGGTCACATGACCTTTAAGTAACTTTTAGTCTTGATCATCTATGTATGGTTGTATGGTCAAAATTTACTCCTCTCACCCTCTCACAATAAAAACTTCTCTCACTAAATATGTCACACACACACACACACACACACACACATATATATATATATATATATTACATAACCTAAAAATTACATAAATTTTCATATATATTACAATTTTCTTTTAAACTATTTTCCGTTACTTTAAACTACTTCCTTTTCATGAAACTCATCATTTTCTCTTAAGTAATAATATTTATACATTATTTTGTACACAATTTTTTATATTATTCTTTTAAATAATAAAATTAGTAAATTACACATCCTAACACATAATCTTTTTATTTTTTATTTCCTAAACACATAATATGTAAGTAAGGATATAATTATTTTAATGTATAAGTTACTTTTTTCTTCTAACAAAAAAAACATTTCTCTTCCCTCGATTACAATAAGCATCGACAATAGCTCTGTCTATTACAGCAATTGCACACGTCTGCGAGTGCTGACATCCGTCTTCATAAATCTTGTGGATTATGAATTCATTGCGGGAAAATTAGCAAAGTCTTCCTAGTCAATAACAATCTCACAACTAAAACTTCCAATAGCAGGAAAAAATGAAAGTACAACAGAGTGGATCTGTGAGAGCTCCACCACAACCCCCTAATGAACTATAGGAAAATTACAAGACTAGCTTGCATGTGCCTTATATCTTATTTTATTATCCTATGGGACCTCTTTCTCTCTCTCTCTCTCATCATCTCCATTTACACTTTACAAACACAAGAATGATATTTAGAGACAATTTTTATTACATCCTTCTAACATTATTTTTTTTATTTTGTAATAAAGCAAGATAAATATACTTTTCAATACATACTCTTTTCTTTTTTTTTAATCAAAACAAGTAAAACTGTAACAAAAAGTATAAAAGAAAATGTGCAACTTTCATTTCTCTTACAAATAATTTATCAGCCTGAAACGTGCACACTTCCACTATAGAGCTGCTTTGCTGGCCCATGTGACTGTTCTTTGTCTTAGATCTCTGAATCCAGTTCATGGCGGCCGGAATCTGACCCACAACCCCAATCATCACCTTTTAAGCTGGCCCATGCTCAGAAAAGTCTCTCAGATAGGGTTATGTTATGTGCAGCCACTGCCACAGATATATGCCCATGCTTTTATATGGGTCGATCGTCATGATTAAAGAATTGAATTGTCTAGTGGAGGTGTTTACTTCACAATTTTTTAAGTTTTTACTATTTAATTATAACAATTCTAATTTTTTCATTACATTTTTTTATATCATTTTTTACATTATTTTTTATATTATTAAGATTAATATTCACTACTTTTTTTTACTTAATCATAATTATTAAAAAATAATATAAAAAAATAGTGTAAAATCGCTATTTTTCTAATTATAATGAAACTTTATCTTTTGTGGTATTTCTTTAGTGACAAACAATATGCTATATGACCAATTTCTTTTCAGTAACATCTTATAATCCCAAAAATAAAAATAAAATTTGAAAGACTATTCTCCCAAGCTCCATTTAGAAACTTCTTTATCTTGTCTCATTCAACGGTGTCCACTGATGAAAGTTTATTTGTCGCAATCTCATAACGGCTAGCTCCTTCATCATCCACACTATCTCCATCTTCTTCTTCTTCAACATCATCATCTTCATCATCATCATCTTCTTCTACTTCTTTTTCTTGGTATTGACTTGCGTTATTCTCCTTTGCCATACCCTCTTCCAACGACTGCTGTTCATATTGAGGTGGAGGCCTCCATTGCTGCTCCGGTTGCACCATCAATGGTACCATCATCTCATTTGGCTTCAAATTAAGGAATAAACAAGTGCCAAAGCGGTTCTGGTATAGAGCTTCAAGCTCGTGATAATAGGGACATGTCTTACTATTCTCACGCCTTTGCTTGTTGCTTTCCTTCACTTTCTTGAAGTACTTGTTGATGTTCTCCCATTTCTCCTTGCACCTCTTTGCACTCCGGTTGTAACCAAGCCTCAGCATCCCAGCTGATATTTCCTCCCACAATGGAGCTTTTGGTCCATTCTCCTCATACTGAGCTTCAAGACTTGTCCTGAGCCTTATCAGAGCGTGAACTTCTGCCTTTGGCCACCTAGAAGAAGAGCTCATTGGAGTAGTAGCAGTAGTAGTAGTAGCACTATGACCATTATTCATTCTCTGGATTTCAAAATTGTTGTTTGCCACCAATGGTGGTGCCAGTGGCTGCTGTTGTTGATGATGATGTTGTGGCTCTACTTGTGATACTTGTGGTGGTGGCGGTGGTAGTGGTTGGAGGAAATTGCCACCTGCAGCTGGTTGTGTGGGATTTTGCTGGCCAGACAACTTCTGCAAGAATCCAATAACTGCTGCATCTTTTGCTGCTGCTGTTGACCGTTCTTGGACAAGGATCTCATGTTCCCTATTGATCCTCGTCATCTCTTGCATCCTCCACGCGTCTTGTTGCGCCACGTGTTCTCTCTCGCGTTTGTCTATGGCTTCCAAGAACTTCTTCTGCATTTCCTCCTGCTTGACCAGGACCTTCCTCGTGAGCCTCCTGAAGTAGTCCTTCCATTTTCTCTTCTTCCTGTACCTCTCTTCCAAGTCTTCGTCCGACGCGGTGGAAGAAGAGGTGGAGGTGGTTGAGAAAAGGTTCATGTTGGGCAAAGAATATGGGACATTGTTGTTGTTGGCTTGTGATGATGGATTTGTAGGTTTGGATGTGGTGGTGGTGGTGTTGGTGGTACCATTGGTTGGTGGTGGTGAAGGAGAAATGACTGTAGGGTTTGTGGATGGAAAAGTGGTGGTGATATAAGAGATAGCTGTACTACTATCACTAGGCCTTGTTGTTGTTGGCAATGTCACTGTGTTTGTTGTTGTTGACAAAACAGGTTGTGATTTTGGCGGGTAAGAGATTGTGAATTGGTTCTCAAGGGCTACTAATTGTTCAAAAAACCTGTAGGTTTTTCCTTCTGATTTTCCACTTCTGCTCTCTTTGGTTCTCTTGTGGTACTTGTACACGTTCTCAAATTTTTCCTTGCACTTCTTTGCGCTTCGGTGATATCCTAGCTCAGCTAGTTTCCTACGTGTTGTGCGTGTGTGTATATGTATATAGAGAGAGAAAGATAAAGATAACGATCAGATTTTAACATTATCTATTAGAAAAAGAGTTGAGAAAAAAGAAAAAAAGAGGGGAAAAAAAAGCTGCTGCTTTCACATAAACAAGGGTAAAATCTCAGACAAGGAAATGTACTCGCCTCACTGTACTAAATTAAAAATGGGAGGGGTGGTTCATACCTAAAAGAGTGTAATAAAATAAGACAAAAGCTAATAAAATGAAACGATGAAATCCAAGAAAGAAGAGAATCTCAACAAAATTATGAGCAAAGACAAGAAAAAACTCACACAGAATGATTCATTTCAGCCATGGGTATTGGGTCCATTTTATATATTGCTTTATCCTCAAAGGATTGCTTAGACTCATATGAAAATAAAATAAAATAAAAACTGAGTGAATTAATCTGAATTCTATGACATGGGTATTCTTATCTTATTTAGTACAAAATTTAAGTTCATAATATAATGAATTATTATCTCAGACTGGATCAAGATATTGATCGATTGCATAAGTTGATGAGGTGTGAAAAATAACTAGTTAATGGCTCAAATCACACAAGTTACATTGAAAGGAAATGAGTTTCCAAAACTGATTGAACTGGAAAATGAAAAGCAAATTCATAGATCTCCATGCATGATCTAGAAGAAGCTTCAATTTTTTAGTTTCTTCAAACCCAAAAAAAAGGGGGGAAGAAAGAAGAGAAAGATGAACTGACACAAAAAAAAACAAAATGAAAATAGATGAAGAGAGAGACAAAGAAAACAAGAGAGAGATGTATTGAATTTGAGTTAAATTATATTTATACCTTGAAACTTCTTCCCAAAGTGGACCTTTAAGACTTGAATCCCGAAAAACTGCATCCATATCCGACCTTATCTTCAAAAGAGCCAAAGTTTCTTGGCGGGGCCACCGGTTTCCTCCAAAGCTGATCTTATCTCCTTCATCTCCTCCTCCTCCTTCTTCCCTTTTCTTCTCTTCACCTGAATTTGCATCCACTTCCATCCCAATCATCTCACCACCGTTGACGCCTTCATGTGCCGCTGCCGTTGCTTCCCGCCGTGCTGCCGCCGCCGCCATCACGGGCTTGTTAGGGGAGGAGGTCTCCAACACACTTGAGTCTCCAAGCTGCATATAGCTATAGAGATGTCCCTATGCAATTACAGCTTGAGAAAAAAAGAATAATCAGAAAACAAGGGTGAATGCTCAAAGGGTTTTTATGCGCATGGGGTGCTTGGGGTTAATATATTTGTTTATTTTTTTGGGTGGGATCTCTCTGTCTATTTCACCATAGAAAAATAGGGAGAAAATAAAAAATAGACTTTAAATAAGATGAAGCAACTTTCTCTCTCTGTGTTGTAAACTATTGTTTCTTTATTTCAATATTAGGGTATGGAATCTTCAGTTATTTTTTTTTTCTTGTTGGATTGAAAAGGAAAGACAAGGAAGAGTCGCTTTGCCTCTCTTATGTGCGTGTCATAAGTAAGTGTTGAAAAATAAAAGCAAAAAAAAAATAAAGTATAATGTAGTCCATTTAAAGGAAAATAATGATAATTGGGAATAATAAAAATGGAAAAAAAATTATTTTATTATTTTATTTTATTTATGTGATATACATCAACGTTTATATTTTTATATCAAATAATATATATATATTTTTTATATATTATTTAATATTATTTATTATACATATTTTTTAATTATTTTTTTTATTTAATTACATCTATAAAAAATAATATAATTAATAATATACCCCTAAAAAAGAATGTAAAAATATCTTTTTTCGATATACATTTTAGAAAAAATTAACAGTTTAGTGGGAACAGCCTGCAGAAAGCGACGACGGAGATAATAAGTTGGTCCATTTGTCGGTCAGCTTTGCTTATTGGGTGGGTTTTGGACTTCAGTGGCCGTTTGGCAAATGGCGCTGCTTTGAAATTACTGAATTGACCCTTAGATGAATATCATTGACCTTTAGTTAATCATGAACTCAATCCCAAGAGAAGTTCTCAATAGTAATTCAGTGGTTATCATTAGGACCTTTTTCCATATTTATTCCCCAAAATGGCTATGAAATTGAAAATAACATCACTAAGCCTAAAATTTAAATATGGAATGATTTAATATTAAATATATTAATAGTATACAACTTTTTAATATTATCGTCTATTCATATGTTACAATATATCATTAAAATAAGTTTGATTATAATAAAAAATATGATAATATATAATTAAGTAAAAATGTATAAGAAATTTACACTAAAAAAATAGTTAAACCAAATATAAATCAACTCAAAACTATCTCACAGTTTTTATGATAAATTGAAAGAAATTTAGGTGATCGTGCAACCACTTGGGCAGGTTCATGTAGATCACCATGGTTTGACAAAGTTTGTTTGAAGTTTGGTTAAGAAAAATAATTTTAACCAAATTTCTTGATAATGATGAATTAGTGATACTTTGGTTAGATAGATATAAGTCACTTTGTAAAGACAAAGACCATTTATGAGAGGATGGAAGTAACCGGTGGCAAATTCAGTTAGCTTCGACCTAACATAATAAATAGAATGAATATTTTGATGGTTAATAATTTATGAAGTATAGATATGAACACACAATACTGATATGAATATAAAGAGATATTAAATTTAAAAAATTATAAGACATGAGATATGATATATATATATAAATAAATTAAAAATCTTAGTTTATGTATATATAATTATAAAATTTAAAAAAATTATAATTTATTAATATTATTTTTATAAATTTAAAAATTTATAATATTTTAATATATGTTAATATTATTTTTATATATTATTTTATTTTAAAAAAATATTAATAAATTATATTTAAATTATGTTATAAATATATTTAAATATATCTAAAACGTATCTAAATATATTTATGATATGTCTAAATATATTTAAAATATGTCTAAAATATATCTAAATTAAAAAAAAATTAATAAAACATATTCAAATATATAAAATACATATATCATTTATGCATTTTCATATATGAAATACAAACACATATCTAATAAGTGAACCGCCTCAAATACGATATTTCCGTCCTTCATAGCTAACAATCTTCTAGCGCTTCATGATTGGCCAATTATTTGAATTTTTATTAGGGACCATATTCAACGGTGTCTGTATTGAGGTGACTTGCCAATGAATATTACTATTATATAGAGTTATTGAGTCATTTTTTCCATTTTCTTTCTCAACGTAAATAAATAAATTTCCAATTATACGGAAATGATAAAGTTGGTTCTTATTTAACTTATTTCGTATTTTCTTGAATTCAAGAGCCCCATTAACTTGTAATGACCCCACAACGTGCTTCAACGTGGTGGACTTTATGAGCCAATAATATTATATATGGCTTTTACTGAAGAATATTACATGGCTTTTAGAATTTTGTACTGGGATCTTAAATAAAGACCGTTATAGGTTGTTATCTATTATGACTGGAGAGAAGCAAGGAATTTTACGTTGGGGAATATTAATTTAATTTTATTAGGAGATTAAATATTATTTATATAGATAAAATCTCAAAAAATTTAAAATATTTTCAAAGCTGTGGCTCCCATTAACCCTTTGGCCCCGTCCTTAATTCTTAGGAAAGGAAAAAATAGCATAAAAAGAAAAATTGAAAATTTGAAACCAAGTAATAGAGATTCAGAGAGAAAAACAATACACGTAATATATCTAGGGTAGCGCTAGCATTAACATTTTGCAAAAGCCAAGCTATATTAATTAACATTTTGGAAGCTCCTTTAAGAGAATATTCAAATTTTTAGGAGGTATAATATATTTTATTTTTAAAAAATTCTTGAAAGAACTGGAGATTTTCGAAATTAATTTGAAAAAATTTGAAAGACAATGACCTTGAAGACATTGAGAAATATAATGTAGTTATTCCTATAAATATATGATTTAAATATTTTTGTATGTATATAAATTAAGTTCTATATTATAATTATCAAACTTGTAATGTTAACTGTATAAAAAAAAATGTAATGTTAACTCAATTTAGATTACAGATGAGCCTCTCTCTCTCTCTCTCTCTCTCTCTCTCTCTCTCTCTCTCTCTCTCTCTCTCTCTCTCTCTCTCTACGTGGATGAGCCTCTCTTTTTTCTTAAACAAACTTTGGCTTTAGAGACTAGACCGAACTTGCACTGTTAATTTTTTGTTGAGACTCAAGTTTAATGACTATTTAATTAAAAGGTTTTTTTTAATAAATCCATAAATAAGAGCTCAATTATTGAACGCGATAACAAAGGGATCAAGCAAGATATAATGCAGGAGATTGGGAGTGGGACCCAAATAATTCATGACGTTAGAGCATTTATCACCATTAGTATATTTTCATTCTTGTTTCTTTATTTTTATTATTTTCTTTGAAGTTATTATTGATTATTGATATCACCATGATAAAATTGAATATGTTTATAGATATAATTTAAACAGTAAAGCTGAATCCTACGAAAATAATTCGTAGAACAACTCAACGACACACAAACACTGATATGTGAGGTAAGTATATTGCGTTTCGTCAAGTAAATTTTTTTGTCTTTATTATATTATAACCGTTAAAATAAATGAACAACTGTATTAGGCTATTCATGAACGGTTCCGTAGGAGATCGGTCGTGATAAATAGCATTGTTCTAATTTAAAAAACAGCAATGCTATATATCATCAATATGTTTTTGTGAAAATTAAAACTTGACTCTAACCTTTTTCTCAAACCTTTATTTTAATTTCTTTAATTATTCTTTATTTGTTACTTCTAAACCCACTTAATTTAGTTAACAGACAAATAAAAAATAATTAAAAAATTAAAAAAATTATTAGAATCAAGTTTTGTTCTTTCATAAAATCTCTACGAATAGGCATATTAACTTCTTTGTCCACTAAAACATTTTAAATGGAAATTTAATTTAAATTAAATGAAAAAAATCATGTCTCTAAATTAACACCTTTGTACTTGATTTCACGAAATGCATTTCGTGATAGGTATTTGGTTTTTTTATTTTTATTTTTAGTTGATATATTTTTATTATAAATTATAAAAATATTATATTATTTTCACTTTATTTTATGTTTTTTAAAATTTTTAAAAAAAAATAATAAAGATAATGAAGAAAATATTGTTTTTACTATTTCCTTTATAGAAACTTGAAAACAGGAAATAAAGTAAAAATAAAGTGATATTATTTTTGTAATTATTAATAAAAATATATTAATTGAAAATAAAAAAGAGAGCAAACCAAATACTTAGCATTTCTATTTAAAAAATGTTTAAGCTAGGAAAGGGTTTAAAATTCAAGTTGAAAAGGGATGTTGCCGAGAAGGGGGGGGGGGGGGGGGGGGGAAGAAGTAAGGTAGGTAAACATTAAAAAAAAAAAAAACCTATTGCAGTGTATATCGAATGATAGGTTAAATAATTGATAGTAAGAGAGAGAAATGAAGAAAGAGAATGTCATCAAATTTTCTTTGTGTATGTACATTTCGGTTGTGTCCGAAACATCATGTTTGCTGGTTTGTTTCATTTTGTCGACCCTAGCTCTCGTGTGCTTTGCTGGCCCAAACCTCAAAGTTTTAACAGTAAATACTGAAATAGAATACATGCCTTTGCCCCCTCTTTTCTCTCATAAATACGATGCCACTGATGATTTGCTTTTCAGCCCGAAGTTCTCATTTTTCTCCAGCTTTATTTTTTATTCAAAGTAATGTTATTATTTACCATGCTTTGTATAATGTGCATGCATATGGACAGAAAGGAAAATTGAGAACATATTAATTGATGGTAAGGAATCTAGTAAAGCTTACTAGCAGCCAAAAAGAAGAAGCTAATCATAGGAATGAACCCACCTGAAATAAGTAAGAATTTGGGTAGACAAATTTAAGTTTCAGTCGCATGTGATAACAACATCTATATCAAAATTTAAGTTCCACTCGTGTCAATGGGTTTGCATGAGTGGTTAAGTTCCTAGCTTTGAGCTTCGCTTTTTTAATGAGTGTGAGTTCAAGTCTCTTTAACGCTATTTAAATTATGTGTTGGTAGAAAATCCTCCCAAGGAAATCTCCTGACGTATAAAGGCTTATTGAGTTGTCTCATTTAAGAAAGTAGCTTATTGCAAGTATCCTGAAGTAATCCTCTAAATTGGACCTCTACCAACTCTTTAGAATCCAATGCATTTCAATGACGCTCTGCCAAGTAGTATTAAGGGTACCTCTCATTATTACCAATTTTCTAACGAATAAAATTTCACATGAACATAGATTTGTCTTTTAGCATACTTGATCTTGGGTTTGAAATGATTTTATATCTTGAGATCTTAAAACTAGTTTTGTTTGGTTTGTAACTAGTTATAGAAATTATGATAATTAAATGGAATGTAAAAAAAAAAAAGGAAATTATAATTATTAATAAATAATAAAGATGTCCTAATTTTTATTTTTTTATATTAACAAGTATTAAACAATTTTTTTATTGATGTTAAGTGATGTCCAGACTAAGCTACGCACATTTCGATCAACGGCTAATTCACTTCTCTAATTTGGTCTAATGGAGGTCATCACACCGAAACTAGAAGATTCATAAAAATATTTCTTACAATTTGCATAATTATTATAATAAGAATTTGAACATATTATTATGTACTTACCTACATATTATATATTTGCCCACTATTAAACTAACTCCTTTGAGATTAGTATTAATCAAAGTACTTAAACTATTACTAAAAAGTTTCAAATTCAAAATCGATCAGATAAAAAAATGTAAATTCTTGACCAATTAATCATAAAAGTTTTACATAAATATTGTGTTAATTAATTAAGTCAATCTAAAAGCTTAGGTACTATAATAGATAAAAAGAAATTGGTAATATTGCATTCAAATTATAATATAACTTCACAGCGTTATATCGAAAAAAATTATATTAAAATTGATTTGTATTCTTGTGCTTAACTTTTTTATCGCTATTCTTCTAGTCATTGTTGTCATACTACTTTATTTTTATTGCTGTCAAATTCACTAGTTATTTTCACTAAAACTTCTTATATTATTTTATAAAACATATTAGTTTGTATCATCAACGATGCTATAAAATATATCAAATACGTTATAGAATTCCATAATGTTGATTGATCTTATGAATAAATTAATCATATTTATTTAACTATGTAATTCCTGCCAAGTAATATAGACGAAACGAAAATTTAGAAAATAAATAGTTGAAGTTTGGGAATAAAATTTCTCATTTGTCTATTAACATCTGTGCTTAAATCTCTTTAGAATTTAGATAAGAGAAAAGCTACAGTCGCTAAGACCTTGTGTATATATTTATTTTCGACTTATGCGTTTCTATCATACATAAGGCCTATCCAAAATTAATGTTAGTATATTTACTATTATAAACCCGTGTTATGGGTACGACTCAAACATTTCAAACTATGAAGGTTGTAAGAGATTCTTACTAATTAAATTATTTGAAAAAAATATTCATGGAAAAAAAATACAAAATATGTAAAAAAATAAATATAATTGACATAAGTGATAGAATTTATTTAGTCTTAAATTTTTTTTTAAAAAAACTCATTCATGAGCTAAATAGATAAAAATTAAACTTCCGTGAAGCCTCTTCGTCATTTGATTCAACTTTTATATATTAGAATTACATAATAAATAATATATAAATCTTTTGGATTGGTCATACTTGTATCAATTTGTCTATTCTTTCATGTCAGTAGTATTATTTTGATACTAGGTCACTAATTTATTAAAGATAAATCTCACAACAAGCAAATATTAGGTTTCAAGTCAAAATCAAGAAAAATTCTTTAACCTTATAGACTGGTAGATGACTATGAACAAGCTACTATGTAAGTAAAATTTAGTTATTAGTTAAATAAATAATAATGCTATTAATTTTATTTGAAGACCTAGAAGGGGGTATTACAAAATACATTTGCCTTACATATACTGTTATACAGCTCATACATGAATCTCAATAATGTCAACCTGTGTTTGTGTCCATATGCCAAGCTAGAAAGAACTATATTAATTCATCTTTCCTGGCTGCTCCCCTTTATTGTAAAAATTAATAAGAAGATATTAGAAACGATTTGATATAACTACTTTTTTTAAAAAAAATAAATTGTGTTTATTATATAATAAAAGAATATATTATTTTTTGCTTATGAATATAGAGAAGATTTTAGTCAAAATCTTTTACTTTCTACTAAAAACAACTTTATTAGCCAATTAAGCTTACTTCCCCCCTTGAAAAGAAGTTATAATTTATAATCAACAATTTCTACCCTAATGAATCTCCATCTATCTGACGGAAAACTGGCATGAAACCCAGGCTGGCCAGTTACATGGCACACCAGAGGTGCATTTGATGTACCTTGCTGGCCCTCTTACAGTTACAGGTGTATTACATATAGACAAAGAATTGCTTAACATGGAGGGCATGTGAATGTAGCCTGCCAATCATATGTCAACCATGTGGTTTAGCCTTAACATTTATCTGGCTCTAGCTTACTCAACACCCCACCACCCAAACCCAGATGTTTATCTTCTTCTTTTTTTATCTTTTTAATTATTCTTGTCAATTTTCTAAATAGTTTATTAACATATTGGGGGGCGAATATTCTAATATAATTAATGAAGTAATTAATAGATTCCCATAGGAGCCCACGCGTCAGAGAATTTGCTGATCCAATCCCTTTCATGAGTGAGAATTATTATATAAGACTAATGGAGTAATGGTCAGGACCGATATATTTTAGTGAAGGAAATCCTTTGATTGTGACCCATTAACGAAGGATTACATAAACAAATGCATATATAACTGGCAGATATTTCCTTTTTTTTTTTTCGGGTGGATGTTAGGAGTAACTGCAGATATTTAAATCATATCATTTGGGGTGGAAACTTGTATAGGAGGAGAGTTAAATGGTCAAACACTCAAACCAAATGATTTTTTTTATTTAGGCTATCATTACATTTACGCTTTAACTTTTATATGTTTTACATTATCTATCAGTGATGAAAAATTTCTGTGCAAGAACACTTCTGAAGTAATTCTACGACGATGAGAAAGCTTGCTAACGATTTGCAATTAATTATTCTACTGTGGATTCTTTTTCACTTCAACTGTAATTGTTTAAGCATTTGAAGGATACAAGTTAAATCGAGGTAATTATATAGAGAAGATTAATTAGTTTTTCTTAAAATTTAATATAAAAAAGAGAGTTGAAATGATGATTCTTTCTAGTCTCATCTTATACTTGAGCACAGTAAGATTATCTAAGACTTCCCAACAAATAATTTATATTACTTGTTATTAGTTTACTTCTAATGACTTTTATTTGCATACTCCTCTAGTTACTTTGCATAATCTAATATTTTATTTATTTCAATTTCTTTATTATTTTTCCAATTTCATTCCTACAAATGGATGTAGCTTTTTTCTCTAAATTTATACCTTTTTCTTATATATTTATTTGTACACACACATATAAGAGCAATGTTGTGACTATTTTGTGACCGTTTGATTGTGAGAATAAACATTACTCCTCTATCTTGCTAAAATATAGAGGCACTAGTAGTTGTTGTGCACAATTGTAACCACAAGTGATGTGTACGCAATATTTTTTAAAGTGACACTTGATATACCTACAATGTTTTCTAGAATTTTCAAAAAAATATATTATGGAAAATATATTTGATTATTAAGCTTGATATATATGAGATTTGATATGATTATTTGTAAAATCCCCCATTTTCCACAACATGTGAATAATAAATCGATGTTCACGGCCATGAACCATGAAATTTCTAGTTCCTCGTCCTCGGATTGGTGACAACAATCTTGCCACTCTGTTACCACCATTGTTTTCACCTATGTTTGTTGGCTTGTCGAGAAGTTTTTATGGTGCCTCATGTTTTCTTAGAGTATTAGGTACCTCCTATTCAAAAAGAATAATCAAATGACACGTAGATTTTATATATAGAGGGATATAATAGGCTACCTAACTAGATTTAAAATAAGTATACACATTTTTTTTTAATATGAAGTTTGTCTTTAATCCTACACCACATATTTCAACTAGTTACTAAGGCTGCGGCAATTCTTTAGAATTTGAAAAAAAAACATATACAACCAAATTCTCGTTGCGATTTAGAACCCCTCCTTTTGCAATATATAGTAGATCTGCTATCATTCAATGTAAGTATATAATCCATTCATCTGGGGCAGTTGTCACCGAGGAATGCTACAATAGAAGTTAACGTGTTGATTTTGCAAAAGAAGCTTCAATATTAGCTTGGAATTTCATTGCCCGAAATGAAGTGTGTATAAATAACCATATCGTAATGGCATGCAACAATTATTAGTATTTGATAAGCAGCCATGACCTTTAACCCAAGCTGTGAAATCAAGATTTGAGTAAGAGAGAAGGGAAGATGAGGGAATACAACTCCAAATTGAGGTAGAAACAGGACTGGCCCCATAAAAGGGTCGTATAAGTGATCTCCATGGTCCCCCCCCCCCCCCTCTCTCTCTCTCTCAAAGAGGGTAACTAGAGGTAGGAGAGATTATTAAAACAAATTGGGCTAGCTGACAATCAGGTTTGTTCCAAGGGGTTTCTTTGCAAACTCCAAATAATTCATTAAGAACATGTGATGCAAAATGCAGTAGAAGTTTCTTTTTTCGGCTCATAAAAACAGGTTACTCGTTGCCAATTCTCACATAACAAGGGTTGAGATTAATTGTCAATGTTTGGACAGTCTACACTTGTGCATGTCAATAAAAATTTTGGAACCTCCATTAATTTTAAAGGCGGCACTACAGAATCCCTTTTAGAAAAATGAAATTCGTATAATATCATATTAGCAAATTAAACACGATAATAAGATTTACTTGGATGCTTAACTATTGCGTATCAAGTATAATAATCTTTTTTTGATTTTTTAAAATATCTCTTACTCAATAGGTAAAAAATTAATATCTCGAAGTACGTTTAGGTGTCTAAGCGAAAATATCTTCCAATAATATTATTTTCATACATATAAATCTCGAAATCGAATTCAAGATCAGATTATAATTAATTTGAAACATATTTAAATTTATACAATTTTACGTGTTATATATGAACTTCATTTTTAATACAATAATGATATTTACACACTATTTTTATTACACCTTTCTCACACTATTTTTTTTTTTTTTTGAGTAATAAAATAAGACAAACACAATTTCTAATGCATACTTTCTCTCTTTCTTTATAACAAAACAAGTAAAATTGTAACACAAGTGTAAGAAAAAAGGTGTGCAACGTTCATTTCTCATTTGAATATGCTGAATTCCCTTAAAGGAGGGAAGGAGTGATAGTTTAAAGTCTCAAATCCTGTGACCAGCATAAAATGCGAGTTTGAAACTGTTATCTTAATATTTTGGTGTTTGACCAAGTTTCCTCATAGATATTATTATAAATCTAAGTGAGAATTTATTTGAAACATTTAAATTTATACAATTTTACGTGCAACATATGAACTTATTTTTTAATACAATATTGATATTTACACACTATTTTTATTACACCTTTCTCATACTATTTTTTTTTTTAGTAACAAAATAAGACAAGCACAATTTCTAATGCATACTTTCTCTCTTTCTTTATAACAAAACAAGTAAAATTGTATCACAAGTGTAAGAAAAAAGGTGTGC
Organism: Ormosia semicastrata; assembly: GCA_029884595.1. Taxonomy (NCBI): domain Eukaryota; kingdom Viridiplantae; phylum Streptophyta; class Magnoliopsida; order Fabales; family Fabaceae; genus Ormosia; species Ormosia semicastrata. Next base: position 12,810,049 of record JAQQTO010000041.1, read on the forward strand.
AACGTTCATTTCTCATTTGAATATGCTAAATTCCCTTAAAGGAGGGAAGGAGTGATAGTTTAAAGTCTCAAATCCTGTGACCAGCATAAAATGCGAGTTTGAAACTGTTATCTTAATATTTTGGTGTTTGATCAAGTATCCTTATAAATATTATTATAAAACTAAATTTTGAAGGATTTAAACTTTAGTCTTACTTTTGAGAGCGCATTTCACTTACCATTGTACCAAATCCTTATTAATAATCTGTTATCTTAATTAAACATCTAGCAAATAATGGGATATTTTTAAAATGAATAAAATGTTATTGCAAATTACTCTAATTAGTTTATAGAATATTAAAGAGATATACCAGTCGCTTAAAAGCTATAGCTTAAGTGATATCAAATCTTTTTAAGAATGAGTTGAGTCATAGATCACACCTCTTTACCAAATTTCTTGTGTTAAAAAAATAATAATAATATTAAAAGAGTAGCCATCTTAATTCCAAAATTAAAGAGGACAAAGCAATCAATTATGAACTTTTTTTAATAGGAAAAAAGATACATTAGATAAATTAAAGTTTAGGATATAATCATACAACTAAGCTTACAACCCAATAAGATTAGGTTAATAGTGAGGGACATGGGTAATTTACATGAGATCATAAGTTCATGTCCCATTGCTTCCTATTATGAACTGAGATCAAGGGTAATATATCTGGTCTTAACAAGAGTGGTTGAAGATGGTAGTGCCTCCTAATGCAACGGCAGAGAAGGGGGTGGATGGTGTACCTACAAAGCAACTCTCAAATTAGGGTTTGTATTAAAAGGCTAGTATAATGGGGATTAAATGTACATTTGAGTAGCTAAACTCTGTAGGGTCTGTTTGGTACGAAAGATAAAATAAGATTTAATAGTATTAGACCTGATAGTATAAGGTCTTATAGTATAAGACCTGATAATATAAAGCCTAATACATAAGAATTGGAGATATCAGAATGTTTAGAATTATAATGGAAAAGTTTTTATAGAAGTTTATATATATATCAAAACTCAATCAAGTCTAATCCTACCTCTCAAAATTTGATTAAGTTATCCATTATTTTTAATGTATAAGAAGAGTTTAATGGATAAACTTATATAATATAATATTTGCACCAAACATCTGATAAGATCATAATATATTGTATTAGTTTATCCTATCGAGACTTAATACGACATGCCAAACAGGTCCTTATATTAATAATGCGAAGTTGCTTACTTGGGAAGCAATCTTCTATATTTTCAGTTTCCTTAAAAATAATATAAAAATATAATAAAATAAGAAAATAAATAGAATAAAATAGAAAAATAAATAAATAAAAATTAATAGAATAAAATAGAATAATTTGAATATTCCATTTGAATATTATATTCATATTATATTAATTTATATTAATATATTAGAATATATTGTAAATATTCTATAAATTCTATAAATATAATATATAGTAGATTATATAGGAATTTGATCCCTCTTTCCTTATTTGAGATGAGATTTTGTTACAGTCCTAAGGCCCTTCTAGAAGGTGGGCTTACTGGTAATTAGGCCGATGTAGACCTCAGTGGGCCTTGGAATCATTTGACTTGAGCCACGGCTTAGTGGGCCAAGATCCACCGGAATCTAGACCAAAAGACTTCTCCTAATTAAGATGGGATTATGTTATATTGCTCTAAGCCCCTTGTAGAAGGTGCGTTTATTGGTTATTGGGTGGATGTGGACCTCAGTGAGCCTTTGACACCAAATTCGGCTTGAGCCACGTGGATTCGGAATCCAGTCTAGAAAACTTCTATTGTACCAAAAAATGAAAAAACTTAGCGTAGACCTTTTTTAATAATAAAAGCTTATAGGAGGAGTGGTTGTCTTATTGGTTTGAGTATATGCCACAAGCATTAACAAGTGGTTTATAATGATACTTATAAATAACCTACTAATGAAAGCTCATAAAGCTCATAAGCAAGAATGAAACCTAAAACTTTTAGGTCGACGCTATTCGATCATGTCAATAAAGTTAACCCACATTTGTCATAATTAAGAGCTTGAGAAATTCTTAAGTAGTATCGGAACAAAAGATTTTTCTTGTTTTGTATAATTTAGTATGTGCTATATAAACTTTTATAGATAATCATTGTTTTTCACTTTAACTAAGTTTTTAATGTTATAAGTATAGCTAATATGATACACATTAAATAATAACTAATACACAATAAGAGAAATCTCTTGTTCTGATAATATATACAAATCTATCCTAAGAGCTTAGGGCATTGAAGATAACACGTTGCTTTAACCCTTTCCACTCCTTTAAAGGGGAAATTAAATTCAAAGCTCTTAATTACTGACAGATATTTATCAGTTGGATCGCTAATTAATACCTTCAGTTATGCGAATGCTATCACTTAGCTAGCAATAATTGATGCTTTTAAAATCTTCTAAATCAAAATGTTCGAGAATAGTGAAGCAGATAAATTTTCACGTTCAGATTTTAAGACAGGTGAGTATACTGTAAACATCAACATGGACAGGATATAATGAAGCCAGCCAATCAGAAAAGTTAGTTTACACAATTTTGTGGTCACAAAAAAAAACACAACTTTGTATTGTACTATATATATTCATTCATTCAATATTTCCTTTATATATATATATATATGCAAATTAAAGTTGTGAAATTATATACCGCCTGGAGAATAAAGCACTCAAAGGCGTGTCGGTCTAAGAAAGCAGAAAGTTAAAATATTCATATGGTGCACATGCGTTCTCTCTTCCATCCACCAACTGTCATAAACATGTGAATATACGCATGCAAACGTCTAGCTTGTAAATTTCACAAAACACAAAAAGCCTTGCATGTCATTTATTTGCACCTTCAATAGCACGCTTGTGCAGATGCCAAATTAATTATACACACAGATGGTTTTACGGCTTTTGATTATATTAATGCTACTAAGATACTATTGCTTTTCTAGCTAGTGTTTACATAATTTAAGGACCTCTCATGCTGTTGCTATTTTCTACCACTCACATAAATCACACAAGGGTCACATTCTCAGCTAGTGGAATTGGATGTTTATGAGTAGTAGATCAAGGGCCGTGTCAAACAATTAAAAGCTTGAAGGGACCATGTTACTATGCTTGGTTACCATTTGAAGGCAAACCAGGGGTAGGTCATAGCTAGCTAGGACCCATCCACATGATGAGCCTCTGGTGGATATTGCGGTGATGTGCCTCTTGAGCAGTCATATACCGGAGTTGCATCCCTACTTGAACATGTAGTTCTCGACTACCTTATTATGTGTGCCATAGTTAGGTCGTTTGCACACACACCCCACATATATTCACTCACAGGGATACGGAATTTAATGCTTTTATTTACATGTAACTTTATCATATAGCAGAAGAGAAAATGACAGTTACTATCTTTGCACTCTGTTTGCAATTCACTCCCATGAAATAAGTGCATATACATTAAATTTGCTTTAGGATAAGTGCTTTTATAACTTTAAAATTTAACATGATGAGAAAGTATAGAGTAAATTAAATCAACCCCTTATGAGATTTTTCCTAAATTGCACCTACTCACTCCTAATGTTTTAGAAATTAAACTGATTTTTTTGTCTTTAATTTCTTCCTTGTACAAAAGAATATAGAGAAAGTATATATATGGATCTGAAACTTCAAAAACATTTAAACAAGAGATATTAATAAAAAAAATTTAAACAAGAGATATTAATAAAAAAATTAAAATAAGAGAGGTCAATATATATATATATTTTTTGAAAACAATTAATAAGTTAGTGCAATTCAAAAAAAAAAATTGAGGAGTGAATGTAACTTTTTCTTTAAAAATAACTTTTTTTATATTATTTTATAAGATAAGCTATGTTCGATTTATATTTTTAATTATAGGATTATTTATAATGATTCTTTCGGGTTCCATATTCAAAGGTGTTAAGTATTTTTTAATAAACAAATATAAAAATAACCTGTATGTATTGATCCAATTGAAATGAATGCTGGTCCTTTAAATATATAGTTTTGAGTACAATCACGAGATTTATGTGTAAGAAATATTATTGAAAGAAGTTTTTGTTTAAATACATGACTATACTATTAGTTATTAGTCTCTTCTCATCGGATAGGAATATTCTGGAAAATATATATATATATATATATATATATATATATATATAAATAAGTATTAAATAAATGTTTATAAACTAAAAATAACTCTACTCAAATAGGGCTTGCCAAACGTTTGTTAGGGAAATTTCTTTTGGACAATGTTATTTACATAAGGAAAACACTCAGGAGCCCGGAACCTATATAAATTGACGGGTCTCCCACTTCTTTTTCTGACTTTTGAGGCTAATCTAATCTTGATTTTAGCCGGGGCAGTGTAGCAGAACTCTTTACATAAGACCAAAGTTTGCAATTGGCATAAATGCCTGCATATAAATTTAATGAAAAAAATAATAAATCGCACTAAAATATTGATTACACTTAAGTATAGACATTTATACTAATACTAGTGTGACTAATTGTAGACTTATCTACTATAAAATTTAGTGTGTATTTGAATTAGTTTACTTTATATTTAAAATATTTAAAATTTAAAATTTTTTGAAAGGATTTTTAAAAAATAAATGATTATTTCTTTTAAAATAAATTGAACCAAATATATTTTTAGCTTTAAAAAAAATGAAAGTAGGATCACTCCTTGTTTACATGGTTTCAAAGTATTCTGTTTTTTTTTTGGGGGGGGGCGCAAAAATAGATAGTTTGTATTGATTAGAAACAGAGTAACTTTACAAAATAATGGTTACTCTCACAAAAATAACAATGGGACAATCCCAATAGCACCTTCCAAACTTGAACGGCAACCAAATAGCAATAAGACGAATGAATGTGGGGATATCCTGATAAACCAAAAGTTAGGGGATGATTTTTTCAATGACACCAAGTAAATAGATAGGATGGGATTTGAACAGAGATTTGAGGTCAAATTCATGGTAAACTAAAATCACAAATAAATTATACACATATTAGACCAAGTAGGAAACAAGCATAACATGTTGAGAAAGTTTAGTCTTATAACAAGTGGACTTGGTTTGGTACCCTGACGGGGCTGAAGCCCAAATAGAAAAGGACTAAACCTACAAGAATGGGTCACAGGGATGGTCCAAACTCGAAGGAAGCTTGCAAATGCATCTTGAGCCCAAGAACCTTAAAGAGACTGCCATCTTGATCCAATCATTATCAGGGTAGGCCTAGTGCTGCAAATTCGAGGAAACTGGTTTTGACAAACTTGTATTTCAAGAGCTGCAACTTAGTTGTACCCAAAATATATATATAAAGAGCTGAAACTTAGATACTGTTTTCATTGAATTTTATTCCTTACTTAGAAATTTGAAATTTGTTATGCCTTCTTATTACGTAAAGTATACCATCAAAATTATATTAACATCTTATAAGTATTTGTTATCCGGGCTCCAAAGAAGTTATGGGCCTTAATATATTAACAATTGGGCACAATTGAATGCCCAATTAAAGCTCAATGGAGACTCTTGTCCGATCCAGAATTAAGAAACAAAAAAACAAAAAGCAAAAGGAGTATCTGACCTAAATAAGAAAAGAAAAGGAGTCTAGACAATTTCTTATTTATACTATATGAAAGGAATTTCTGTATTTAGTTTCAAATTTTATTTATAAAAAATTTCCAGTTTTATTACATTTATTATAATTAAAAATTATTGTAAATTAACTAAAAAGACCTACTACTTACACTTACTTTTCATATATATATATATATATATATATATATATAATTTAAAATGGTTTTATTTAATTTTTGCATTTAAGAAAGAGACATCCAGATCCCAACATTTCTCTCAAGAGCACTTCTGCTACATTCTTATGAGGGATCTCATACTTAAAAGCAGCTCTTGAAAAAGCTCACGCGAAAAGGCTATTGATTATATTGCATGTTACCTCGGAGATCTGGGACTATCTAAGAGAATCTTGTAAGGACCATATCGGATATTTATTAAAGCTGCTAGATTGAACTTTTGAGATTGCCTCGTCCATACTCCACATAGTATAATATATATGATATAACACATTAAAGCTGCATTTTCTCTACTTTGAACGAAACACCACATTATAATATATATGATAATATATCTTTTTTTTTCCTCTTTGGTATTTGAATTTAAATCTATAAATATGGTTTTGCATATTTCATTAAGCAAATGCTTAAAAAATAAATATAACTATCTTCTTCTCTGTTTCAAATATAAAAATGACGGGTTTTTGTTTTTGTATACTTAGAAATTAAGAAATAAAATTGTACAGTTCAAATTTCAATGAATAAAGAAATTTGGAATCAAACACTGTTTTCATGTACTTGATGCTGAGACTAAAATGCATATGCTGTAGAAAGCAAAATTTTTGTTTTAATTGTAGAAACCATTTTATTAAACACAAATATCTGTTCCAAACTTTCCCTGCCTTCTTAAGTGCCTGTCAGTTTGTTGGTTGCCCACTTGCTCTTTCTGGCTACTTGCCTGAAAGTGCTTATTAAAGGAGCAAGACAAACACATGCATGATTAGTTTCAGCCAGATCCATGGAAACTCTTTGAGATCGATTTTGCATTTCTAGATATTGTATACTATACATGGCATCTATACTAATTATTAATTCCCTGATCATAAAAAAAAATTATTGTTTCCTTGACTTTGTTGTTGTTGGCATTCGAATACTAAAGCCCTTTTCCCTATTGCTATACACTCAATGCGTGCGCATTAATCGTAGTTATAAAGCACTAGCTCATGTCAAGTAATTAGAGTGGATGGGAATTTTTTTTTTTTATATAAGCAAAGATATATTAAGATGAGTACAATGAGTACTTTAACTCGTATACAAAAATTTAATTGGTAGTAGAACTAATAACAAGTCCTAATACAGTCAATAGGAGATGTACACCAATCTGAGAAAGTACATCGAAAACTTTTCACCATTGTCATAAATTAAATTAGGACAAAGATCTAACTTTAACAATGTTCAAGACACCAATCAAATCAAAAGAACTTCCTTTAAACAAAATCTTATTACGCATCAACCAGATAGACCATGTAACAGCGTGTCAAAAATATGATGAAAATTTCTAAACTGCTTACTTCTTAAACAGCTAACATGTTAAAAATAATGAGCTTGACCATCATACAATAAGATCGCAGAAAAACTCAACTAAGCATAAATATGAGACCAAACCTGATAAGACGTCAAGTAGAAAAAGAACAAATGGTCAAAGTCTTCAACCTGCAGAAAATAGAAGACACAAGAAATCTCCTGTTGTTCATTTATGACCCCTCTCTAAAGTAAGTTTATAGGGAGTATGATGTGATTTAAGGAGTGGCGTGACAGAAATGTATGTTTCCTCCTTGGTTGGATAAATTAGGTACTAGTGAAGTCGGATGCATCCAAGAAAAGATACGAAGGCGTCCAACGCTAAGTTAATTAATTGGATACTCAAATCAATAAGAACATGCGCCATGTAAACGAGTTTAAATTAAGAGAGAGATAAAGTGAGGATCCCTAACTTAGTAAGATGAGTCTCCTGAGCAATGTTTTTTTTTTTGTGAGTTTTGTGAGGTTAAAGTTGTGTTAAGTATCACTTTTGCCTATTTATAGGTGTTGAAGGCCACGGCCTATAGAGGATATGGTGATCTACTATGACCAGTCGGGCTCATCTTCAATACTCATTCAAATGAGGAGTGCGTTGATGCACCAAGATTGGAAGCCATAGATTTAATAATTTAAAAATAAACAGTAAGGATGACTCATTTATAACTTAGTGAGGAGGTAATAATCAAAAAGTTATAAATTATAAACAGTCTCTAAAAAGAAGCATATTATTTTCAAACATTTTACAAACAATTATGATTTTGTTACATCATAAAAAATAAAATAATGTGAAAACATCATTTTTTCCCCAATAGCTCAAACTCGCCAGAATCTTGCCGGTATGAGCAGTCGCCTAACGAGTGTGTTGTTGAACAATTTGAACTCGTACAAATTTTTAGGTATATTATATTGTTTTTCTATTTTTCATTATTTCAGTTTGATATCTTTGAAATACGTAGAAATCAAATGGTTTTTCTATGGATTATTGGGTGTTTAATATGAAACAAGTTTGCTTTAAGCTTACCGTCGCCGTCAAATGTTTCTCACTAGCTCTCTTGGGCAACCTCGTGCTTGTGGAGGCAAAAGAGTTAAAATAGTCATTTTATACATGAGAGATTTTTTCTTATTTTTCATGATAGATTAGATTGGCTAACAATGCTCCAACTAAAATCACAGCCTTAATGGATCGAGTTTCTCCTCTGAATGTGGTAAACCAGTTAATAATCAAGGCATCAGCAAGGATTTGTCTGGCTTAAATTGCATTTAAAACAAAAGGGAAAGGATTAAAGTGCAATAAACTACAATATTTAGGTTAAATTATAAAAACTATGATGCCGGTTCTGACTTCTAACCTGTTATTACATGTCATTTTCATGGAGAATGGATGATCCAAACATTTTTATTAGCATTGTAGAAAGCTCCTGACCCATTTTTTATTAGCATCGTAGAAAGCTCAACCAGTCATGCGTATTCTCTTTTGTGTGGGTAGGGTGTGGATATGGGTGGAACCAATGAATTTCAGATATGTCTAGTATTTGTTTATAGTTAGAGTTGTTAAAATAGGTCGAATCCCATAGATAGATCTAAATAACCCAATAAAATGTATAGTTGAGCTAATAAAATGTGATCCCAAACTTAGTTTAGTTTGACTTAGTCCAATTCGATTTAACTCGACTCAAAATTAGGTCAACTTGTTGGCTCGACATTTAATTTATTTTTTGTTCTAACAACTTATCACTTAAAATCATATCATTATTTTCTATTTAAAAAATTAAAATACAATTAACAATTGTGCTATTTCCTTAATTTATTTGTTATTAGTCCAAAACTAAGTTGTCCAAATTTTTTATTTTTCATTGACTTAAATTTTTTAAAGATTAAGTTTTTTTTTCTTTTAAAAAAATGAATTAGCAAGCCACCTGCCTAACCTACAACTTGCAATGAATTGAGTTAAATTAACAAAATATTAATCAAAACATATTAGCCCGACCCAAAGTAACTTGACCTAAATGGATTAAGTTGACTTATTTTGATATCTCTACTCACAACTTTGGTATTTGGCAAGTCAATTGCTAAGGTGAACATTTGGGCCAAAAAATTATTCTTTATCTTGGAGGAAGAACTTTTGCTTCTTCCACAAAGATCTTAAGATAAGTTTGGATTAAATTATTTTTAGAAAAATAATCATTTATTTTTCATAAACTTGTTCAAGAAATATTTGATTATAAGCTATTTTAAATACAAAATAAACTAATAAAAAAACACACTTAGCTTTTAATTTTGAAAAAGAAAGAGGATAAAAACGGAATCAAAGAATAATATCCCTCCGGGAGAAAAAAGATTCTTGCTTTAAGAGGATGATAAAGTTATTTCTTTCGGAGACCAAGTACATTTTCATGTGAAATGACTATGTGTAAGTCTAATTAGAGGAATTATCTTGGCGTACCTGGATTACCATGTCTTGGCCACTAATGGAGTCTGAGTGATGAAAAATGAGAGAATCCTCACTTTAGTGTTGAAAATTATAAATATTGATCGTATTAGTTCTTAATTTAATAAAATTAATATATTAATTCTTAAATATGAAAAAATTAATTATATTAATTTCTCACATTAATATTTTTTAGTTAAATTGGTCTTTATAGATTATAATTTTAAAGACTAATATATTAATTTTTTTTAAGTTAAGAATTAATATAACCAATGTTAACAAATTTAAGGGTTAAAATGAGGATTCACTCCATGAAAAATACTCATATGTTTGTCGGCTTTTTTATATAAATAATGCGAATTTTATCTTTATTTCTTATATTATTGCAGTTGAGATTTTATTTCCTGAAATGCACTTATTTTTGGTAATGTTTGAAAGTTAGCTTGTCCAAAACCACTTTGTAACGTAATTTTTTATTTATATTAAACATTGAAAAAAATCGACTTCTCAACATGATATTTTGTTAATTTAAAAAAATAGTTTTTTTTACAGTATTTAAAAAAATAGTTAAAAAATCAGTTTTTCCCAACCAACTTTTAACACTACAAAAAATTTGATATTTAGTCACAGTCAATCGTTTAACCGTGATTTTTTACTGCAGCTAAACGATTAAGCAGCAGTTTCACAAGTCACTAAGCATATTGCCAAAAAAATGAAGAAAAAAAAAAAGTTTACGTTAGTAACATTATATATAAAAAAAATCACATTTCAAAAAATAAAGTTTAAAGTATGGTAACGTGAGAAATAAAAATGAAAATGACATTATCTATGTAAAAAAGCCATATTTTAAGAGAAGCAAGTGATTTCTCTGAATAGATTTCGCTGAATGATACTCGATATTTGAGGAGTGACGTGGGGCATCATTAAAAAAAAGGTTTGTTTAATGAGCCTAAGAGTATTTGTTAAAAAAAAATTAAAAATAGAAAATAATGAATAAAAAGTATAGTATTAAATATATTAAAAATTAAAAAAAATTACTCTTTATTTAAAATTTTAATTTTAATTTCTTAAGATATTTGTTAACAAAAATGTTATCCTAAATTTTTTTTTGCATTTCATCCAATTAATAATTAGAATAATTCTTAGTTAAATATGATATATTAAATTATTATTTAATATATATAAGATTCTGGAAATCATATTAAAAATATGATTTTTTTAATATTTTTATATAATTTTTTTAAAATTATTTATATATATATATCAAATAATTATTTAAATACTTTAAAAATAATATAATAGACAATACTTAACTAAAAATTTATGAAGGCCTTGAGCGTACAAAAGTGTGAACACTGGAATCTTTTGTCTCTACGTAGTTACTGTTTTTTTTTAGAGTAACGTTCAAAATTGTCTTTCCAATGTTCGTATTAATTAATTATTACGAATTAGTGAAGATATTCGTACTGTCCGATCCGTATACTTTGACGCAGATCTTGACTTCCAGTTTTAATTTACACTCACAAGCAATCTGCTTTGTGTGAAAATGGAAGCAATACTAACTTTCTATATTGTTCATGCTTCTTCAGACATAATTCATTTTCTTTTTATCCCTTTACTCTTCTTTTAAGATATATATATTTTATCCCTTTACTCTTATTATATATATATATAATTTATACTCACAAGCAATCTGCTTTGTGTGAAAATGGAAGCAATGCTAACTTTCTAAATTGTTCATGCTTCTTTTGACATAATTCATATTGTTCATGCTTCTTCTGACATAATTCATTTTCTTTTCATCCCTTTACTCTTCTTTTAAGATATACATATTTTATCCCTTTACTTATATATATATATATATATATATATATATATATATAATATATCTAATAAGAAAAATGTTTAGTGTGAAGGAGTGAGAATAGTGAATATTAACTATATAATCATATATGAATAATTAAGATTAAAAGTTACTTAAAAATTATGTGACTATATAAAAAAATCACATGCATTTATATTCTAATCTTGACCATTCATGTAAGATTCAATGGTCAATATTTATTCATCTCACTTCTAACAATAAATAGTGTATCTAGTGAGAAAAGTGTTTATTGTAAGAGATGAGAGAAGTAAATCTTAACTATTAAATCTTACATGAAAGGTCAAGATTAGAATATAAATGTATGTGAATTTTTTATGTGGTTACATAACTTTTAAATAATTTTTAATCTTGATCATCTATGTATGATTATATGATCAAAATTTATTCATCTTATCTTCTTGTAATAAAAATTTCTCTTACTAAATATATCATATATATATATATATATATAGAACATATTAGGTAAGAGGAATATTTATTGTAAGAGGTGAGAGATGAGTGAATCTTGACCATTGGATCTTATATGAATGGTCAAGATTAAAACAAAAATGCATATGACTTTTTTAAGTGGTTACATGATATTTAAGTAACTTTTAATCTTGACCATCTATGTATAGTTGTATGGTTAAGATTTATTTCTCTTACTCTCTCACAATAAAAATTTTCTCATTAAATATACCATTATATATATATATAGAGAGAGAGAGAGAGAGAGAGAAGCTTCAATGTCTCGGGCTTTATAATATAAAAAATCAAACCGTGCAAATCCATCCAAAGTACTGGTCCTTGTTTGAATAGCAGCTATCAACAAGAGAAAAGCTCATAATAGTGTTATGGTATATACACTCAAATAATTGATAGATGTTGATTGTCAATTTCATGGAGAATGTAGTGGTAGGGCTTTGGGGACACAAATGGATGCAACCGCTCTCAAGCAACAGCATCGCACTAAGAACACATGCTTAATTTTTTTTTAAAGAAGATGAGGTTTTGCTGTATTCAATGTAGATAATGGATCAACCTACATTTTGTAAGAATGTATATTATTGTCGCAACCGGGATCGCGATGGGACGACTGAAAAATATAAAAATAATAGAGTCACTACTAATATTTATTTAAATTGAGAAAACATTAGAAAAACTTTTTAATCAGAAAAATTGGTCTTTTGAAAATGAGTTTGGATTCGGGAGTCGATTACAGGTAGGGAATGTATTAGCACCTTACACTGCTCGTTCCATGAACGGTACCTTAAGTTAGTTATGCAAATTTTAATAATCTCAAATATATTTATTTTAACCCCTTTAAACAAAAGACTTTGTTATTATTTTTTTTATTTTTTTGAAAAGAAATAAAGAAACACCCAAATTGTGAAAATTTATTTTTTTGGGTTTGACAGAAATGGATTTCTGCTCCTACGTATCTCCTGGTGCAATGGAGAACTCAAAGTCACGTAGTTCTTTAAAAAATGATTGTGGGTTGATTGATTTTAATTAAGAAAGAAATTTTTGAAAAGGGATTTTGTTTGAAAACAAATCATTCTTGCACAGGGTTCAAGTTAGCACTGGGCTACTCAATAAACCTTTATGATCCAAACGACAATGAAGATAACATTCGTTATTCAATCATCATTGTTGGTCATTGCGTTAATTAAAATATTTTTTATTATTTTTTTATTTTCAGGAAATGCACAAAAACAAATAAGCAAACATAATTTTTCATGGTCCAAATAAATAATAATAAAAGCAAGACTAAATATAAACAACACTAATCAAACAACTTTAAACAAAATTTATTTTATTTTCAGATTTTTTCATCTTTTAATTATTATTTTTTTATTTTTTATTTTTCATTAATCACAAAATACAATATCAAACATACCACTAGATTAAAGAAACCCTATTAATCAAGAACTAATCCTAAGTAACACTAACAATTAATCTCAAAGTACATTTTTTTTATTTTGTTTTTTTATTTTATTTTATTTTTACCATTTTCATGTTTTTTTATCTTTTTTTTTTTTAAGGAATGGGCTGTTAGCCCATGTGCTTCAGCATCAACCCAAACAAAACAAAAAGAAAGAAAACAAAGAGAAAGAGGCAACAAAAGAGTAAAGGAGCAGAGAAAACTCCAGAACACACACCAGAGACGGTTGAGAGGGGGAAACTTCACGATCTTAACGGTGCGACAAAGGCAATGGCACGGCGGGGCTCGGATCTAGCTCACAGCATGGCGTGGTGTGGTGTGACTGAGACGCACAAAGGAGCCGCGGGTTTCGGGTTGCGAAACGGTGGCTCAATGAGTTCGGATCTGGTGGACGCGTGACGGCGAGACGGCAGGATCTGGTTCGGTTTGAGCAGCAGTTCGTCGATGGTGGTCTGAGGCGCGGGGTCGGCCTGGTGCGGTCCGGGATAGCGGCACGGGGTCGGCTTGGCTCTGTCCGAGGTAACGGGATGCAGGATCTGTGACATACAGGGGAGAGACGACGGTGGCTGCGTGGTAGCGCGCGGAGGGCGTCGTTCATGGTCAGGGTGTGGTGGACGGTGGGCTGCGCGCGGCCGGGTCCGAGTTTTACGGTTTGGTTTGGAGGAGGCAGTGGTGGTTTTGGATTTTGGATGGTTATGGTTGGTGGGTTGAGGGTCACGTGAATGGGGATTGGGAGTGGGTGAATAATGTTAGAGCACATGGTTGGGTGTTGTTCTGTTGGTTTAAGATGAGTTTTTTTTTTTTGTTTATTGTGTAGTTGTGTTTGTGAGGTTCGTGGTTAGTAGAAATCAAAGTATGAAAAGTGAATGTTTGGGGATGAAGGTGAGGAGAGGGGTTTGAGGTTGGTGATGGATGGGATTTCACAGTTTGGATGGAGGAATGAGTCACGTGGAAGTGGTGGCTTGGTGGTTATTCGTGGGGAGGATGTAGAGGCCAGGTGATTGGGCGAAGATGAAAGCTCTATAAAGTGTGAATATGGATTTGGTGGTCTCGGTTGGGGGGTGTTTTGGTTAGAAGAGGTGGTAGGGATGAAGATGGAAGAAGGTGGTTGAGGTGGTAGAGATGAAGATGGGAGGTGGTGATGGGTTCTTTGTGTTGTATGGAAGAATGGTGGCTACGGGTGGAGGTGTGGAAGGGGTTGTGGTTCTGTCAAAGTGAGGTGAGGTTAGACCGTGGCTTCTCGTGGTGGCTTTGGGGATTCTAGTTGGGTGATGAAGATGGTGGTTTGGTTGAAGATGAGTGGTTATGTATCTGGTAATGAAGGTAAAGATGAAGGTTTTTTGATGGCTTGACAATGGAGATGGCAGCAAAAACCTTCTCTGTGTGTTCTTCCTCCGTGTAAAATATGAATAGTTCCCCCCTTAGGCTCTCTGTGTTTTCTCTCTATATTGCCTAGCACCAAATTCACGAGGTAAAGAAATTGCCAGGTTGACCCAGCTTGGGTCTCACTCAGATTTCCTGTATCGTGCTTCATTCCTCTGCTTCATTTCTCTCTTCCTCCCAGCCCCTGCTGCATTCCTTTTTCATGCTTTTGATTCATCAAGACTGCAGGAAGGCTTTGAGCCTTGTGCCTAGAGCCAATTAGCAGAGAGCTAGAGTATGCTGAGGCTCCTACTGCGTAGCTCAAATTGAATAGCTGCTATGGCCATTATTTTTATTTTTATTTTTTTATTTTTTTTATTTTTTGTTTTCTCTTTTTTGTTTTCTTTTTATTATAAAAAAAGAAAAAAAAATTTAAATGAAATGTAATTAAATAAATCTGGAACAGAAAACAACATGTTCAAAACATTACAATTAGGCATCAATTAACACAAACATTAGTTCTTGATTAAGCAACAAAAATAAAATTTTATGGACAAAGTTAGGTATCAACATCTGCCCCCCTTTACTTTACATTTAACATAAATGGGAAGCAAAGGAATTGATTCAATTTTGTTCATAAAAATTTTATTTTCTACTTTTTCCATTTTTTGAAATACGTAAATTGATGCAGAATGCAACAGATATCAAAACAAGGGGTAAAAAGCTTGCAGAATCAGGTATCCGCTGAAGCTTGACAGAAAACTTTAAACAAAAGAGATACAAAGCTTGCAGAGTCGGGTATCTGTTGAAACTTGACAGAAAACCTAAAACAGAAAAGGCACAAAGCTTGCGGAGTTGGGTATCCGCTGAAGCTTGACAGAAAACTTAAAACAGAAAAGGCACAAAACTTGCGGAGTCGGGTATCCACTGAAGCTTGATAAGAAGCATAAAAGGCACAAAGCTTGCGGAGTTGAGTATCCACTAAAGCTTGATAGAAAACTTAAAACAAAAAAGGCACAAAGCTTGCGGAGTCGTATCCGCTGAAACTTGACAGGAAACTAAAAAGCAGAAAAGACACAAAGCTTGCGGAGTCGGGTATCCGCCGAAACTTGACAAAAGGGTAAAAAGGCACAAAGCTTGCGGAGTCGGGTATCCGCTGAAACTTGACAAAAAAAAAAGAAAAGACACAAAGCTTGCGGAGTCGGGTATCCGCTGAAGCTTGAAAACATAAAGGTAAAAAAGCTTGCGAAATCGGGTATCCGTTGAAACTTAACAGAAAAGGTAAAAAGCTTGCGGAGTCAGGTATCCGCTGAAACTTGACAGAAAAGGTAAAAAGCTTGCAGGGTAGGGTGCCTGCTGAAGCTTAACAGAAAAGGCAAAAAGCTTGCGGAGTCGGGTATCTACTGAAGCTTGACAGAAAAGGTAAAAAGCTTGTAGGGTAGGGTGCCCTCTTGAAGCTTAATGAAAGAAAAAAAAACTACTGAGTCAGTTATCCATTGAAGCTTGACAAAAAAGAAAAAAGCTACCGAGTCAGATTATCATTTGAAACTTGACAAGAAAAGGTAAAAAGCTTACTGGTCGGGTATCCACCGAAGCTTAACAGTAAAAGAAAAAAGCTTACTGGTCAGTTATCCATTGAAGCTACAGCAAAAGGGTAAAAGCTTACTGGTCGGGTATCCATTGAAGCTTAAGAAAAAGAAAAAAAGCTTACTGAGTCGTATCCATTGAAGCTTACGGGCTAAAAGGCAAAAAGCTTACTGGTCAGTTATCCATTGAAAGCTTAATGAAAAGAAAAAAGCTACTGGTCAGTATCATTTGAAGCTTACAAGCAAAAAGGTAAAAAGCTTACGGAGTCGGGTATCGGCGGAAGTTTAACAGAAAAGAAAAAAAAGCTTACGGAGTCGGGTATCCGTCGAAGCCTGACAGAAAATAAAAAAAAGCAGAAAGGTAAAAAGCTTACGGAGTCGGGTATCTGCTGAAGCCTGACAGAAAAGGTAAAAAAGCTTACAGGGTAGGGTGCCTGTCGAAGCTGGACAGAAAGATAAAAAGCTTGCAGGGTAGGGTACCCGTCGAAGCCAGACAAACAGGTAAACAGCTTGCGGGGTAGGGTGCTCGTCGAAGCTGGACAAAAACGTAAAGTGCTTGCGGGGTAGGGTGCCCGTCGAAGCGAGACAGAAAACTTAAAGGTAATGGGCACAAGGCCTTGACTTGCTGTGGAAGCGATGGGTACGAGGACCCGAAAACTAAAAAGCAATCGGTGCGGGGACCCAAAAACTAAAAGGCAATGGGTGCGACGACCCGGAAATTAAAACACAATGTGTTGACTTTGTAAATGCATGTGATGGTAGAGATGGTGCACGATGCAATGGATGCATGGTGATACAATGGAAGTGATGCTTGACGACAGTGCATATGATGCTAGAAATGATGCATGATGCAATGAATGATCTACTATAGGGATTCTCATGAACAAATTGAGTAAGCAAATTTTTGTTTTTTTGTTTTTTTTTTGTCCTTTTTTTGTTTTTTTGTGTTTTTTTTTGCACATCGGAGCTTTTGTTCCGCAACCCTTAAGGACTTTTCCCCACAGCAGGATCGCGATTGAACAGCAAAATCTGTTGATTGGCCTTATGATTTGTCTGGTCATCTTTTCTTTTCTCATCAACACTTAAAGGGCCTCGAGCCAGAAAACTTTATGCAATGGGCCTTAAGCCTAAAAACTCATGAAGTGGGCCTTGAGCCCAAGAATTTGTACAATGGGCCATGAGCCAAAGAAGTGAATGTACTTGAGGAACCCCCCCTTTTTTTGCCAAAGTTTTGAACCAAATGCTTCTTGGAAAACTTATATTCGAAGGGGATCATTGTCAATCTCATCTTGTTCAAATTTCCCTTCATTAGATATAACTTGTGTAGAAGCTTGGAACTTTCTTTTCCCAAAGGTTCTTATTTCCTCCGAACACACTTTAATTTGAATTATTCATTGGGGATGTCATTCCCTTCATCGATTGAAACTTTAGAGTTCCTTTGACTTGAGTTGTTCAGCAAGAGACTACCATTAGATGGTTCAATTGTACTATTATACTCATGTTCACCTAACCTGAAGCATCATGTACCAGAAATGCATGAATTCAAAAGTACAACAGGAAAGAGATTTACTACCTGAGTGACCTTTTTGACTGATTTTGGGAGTATGACTATACAAAGGACATTCACAAGTGGTGGAATAGTACAAAAGTCAAGAGGTTTTTTGTTTTGATTTTTTTGAATTTTTTTTTGCCCAGTTTGGATGTGATTGATCCTTACTTGACAACTGGACATCATGACCATTGTTTTATCAAGTATCTACAAAAATATGCCCCTGTGTAAGGTATCAAAAAAATGAATCTGACCCAAGGTATGCCATTTAAGAACACAGATGCCCAATGTAGGCCATTTGACAACAAAATTTGTCCCAGTGGGGAACTTGAGATTTTTTTTTCAGTGTAAGGTCAAATAAAACTAGGCAAATTGTCCCAGTTTAGAGCCGAATTGAATAGGATAGAGACTTGCCCCAATGTAGAGCCGAATTGAACCAAGATTTGCCCCAGTTTGGAGTTGAATTGCACAGGACAGAGACTCGCCCCAATGTAGAGCCAGATTGAATCAAAAAATTTGCCCCAGTAGAGGCCAAGTCGAGCTAAAGAAGAAAAAATTACCCTAATGTAAGTCTCCCCTTTTTTTCTTATCCTTTTTTTTTTTAGACCGCCCTTACGGGTTTTCAGCCTAACAAATTTGCTATTTTTTTTCATTTTTTTTAAAGAGCAAGGATTGCAAATTCAGCAGTGCATGAACTTTTTGTCTCAAAATTAAAGTTGATGAAAATGAAAACGACCTTTCATTGATCAGAATGGACTTTTTAAGACTTGTAATGTGGCCAAGGTTAGGGGTTATGAAAGGAAAGGTATAAGACTCGAACAAGTGTTTAAAGGTTAAGTGGGACCAAGGATCCTTGTTCAAACTTGAACTTTGTCAATTGCATTTGTACTTTCAAGCACACTTTTCTCTTGTTGTTCTCCCTCTTTTTTCATCATTGTTCAAACTTGAACTTTATCAAATTTTCTGCTTTTACTTTCCGCCCCTTTCACTTTTCTTCCTTTCCCTTTTTTATTGTGTTTCCAAATAATCACCTTGACAACCTTTATTTTATGTTTTTCTTTATTGTAGGGGTGATCCTTGTCCAGAGTTTATTGAAAGAAGCTTTTAAGTTCAAAATGGGATAACAATGGATAATGAAAAGATGAATTCTTGTGAGAGATAGAGAAAGATGGTCAATCTTCATTTCAAATTTTAATTGCCCATTTTCAAAAAAATTAATTTAGAGACAAAAGGATAATACACACCAAGTTATTATTTATTTGCTCCCTTTATTTTCTTTTTCTTTTTTCATTTATTTTATTTTTTTTGGGCAAAGAACACCTGCACACACAAGCTTCATGACCACAAATACTTTTCAGAATGAGAGTCCTATGGGATTCGAACCAAAAGAAAGCAAGTAAAGGGAAGAAAGAATGACAAAAAGATCTGGCAAGAACATGAGTGCCAAGAACATAGGAAAAAGAAACAAGGTAAACTGAGATCCACACAAATCCATCACATTAATGCTTCAAGCAAGTTTACATAAATTCAAAAACCTGAATGGTTTTAATGATTGAACAAGCATGGGGTCAGTACAATTAAACCATCATTTCATGGTAACAACTTAGTAAATAAATCAGAATTCTAGTCGCTCAAAATTTCCCAGTGCTGGAGGACTACAAGATATGGTTCATTCCCAACGGTTAGAAAAATGAATCACCACCTTGTTGAACTTTCTAAGATTGCCCCTGATCTACCATTGTAAGTATTCACCCCTATTACAGATGGACATGTGTAGAAATCTCTGACAATGCCTGGTGGATTACTGTTTAGATAACTGTTGTCATCCATGAGTTTTCCTGAAACCCCATTTAACTCATCTGACCTGAAGTCCAACCTTAGTCAGTTCAACATTTGTCTATACTTTCCTGCCCGTCATTCATTTGGTGCAGTCTTCCCTTTTTCATTCCCCTTTCAACCATTTCACCAATTATCACGATATCAGAAAAATTCGACGACACACTTCCAATCATATGATCATAGAAGGGCGCGTGCAGTGTATCAGTGAACATAGCAACCATCTCTTTTTCTGACAAATGGGGTTCTACTTGTGCAGCTATTTCCCTCCACCTCTGAGCATATTCCTTGAAGGTCTCAGCATCCTTCTTAGACATGTTTCGCAGTTGCATTCTATCTGGTGCCATGTCAATGTTGTATTTATACTGCTTTAGAAAGGCATCAGCTAAATCCTTAAAACTCCTTATATGGGCACGCTCAAGATGTGTGTACCAATTCAAAGCTGCCCCAGTTAAACTGTCTTGGAAGAAATGGATTAACAGTTTGTCATCGTGAGCTTGTGAAGCCATCTTGCGAATGTACATTGTCAAGTGATTCTTTGGGCAAGTAATCCCCTTATATTTATCAAAATCTGGGACCTTAAACTTTGGGGGAATGACAATGTCAGGGACAAGACGAAGATCAGTAGCATCCTTGAGGCCATAACAACCTGCTATTTCAATGACCCATAATCTCTCTTCCAAAGTTTCCCATCTCTCTTTGAACTGAGGATTTTCAACAAAAGAACTCAATGGGTATTTGAGGCATGAAAGTGGGGACAAAATGTTGCACTACTGGGGTTCCACTGGTACCTGGGTAATGAGCATATGGTTGGGTTATGCTCAATGAGTTTGAAGCAGGCACACCACTGTCAGGGGAATTAGTAACCCATGGTGCTATAAAGCTGGAAGGGAAGTCATATGGTGGGATGAAGAAAGGGAATGGGTGCTTGATAGCTACATAGAATGTAGTTATTTGTGTCCTATCCTTGTGCTTAAATGAATGCTATGTCCTTGTTTAATTGCATATTTGGAGGCTTTTGTACTTATGTTTGTCATATTCTGATTCTAAGCCTTTCTGATGTGTTAATATGCAAAACTGTGCTTAAATGATTATGGATTGAGTAGATTTATATATGTTACTGATTTGGTGTTTTCTCTATGTTAGGAGGGGCTCCAAACAAGGTTAAATATGAAGCAATTGAGCTTAAAGAGGAAGAGAAGCCAAAATTGGCATTCCAACAAGCAACGTCGCGGCGCAAGGCAGAGCACGCCGCGGCGCAAAGATGATTTTCAGCCTGGTCATACTTGGACCCGGGGCAATAGCGCCGCGGCGTGAAGAAGACAACGTTGCGGCGGTACTTAACCGACCCATTGGGCGCCGCGGCGCGCATATGTGGCCGCCGCGGCGTGGAGGCGGCTGCTGAGCCTATAAGTAGTTTTTCACGCGTTTTTCTCATACTTTTCATGTTTTCTCTCTGTTTTTCTGAGTTTTGGCCATTTGGCCATTTCTCTCTTTTTAGGTTTAGTTAGTTTTAGTCAGTTTAGGTTAGTTTTAGGTTAAATAGCTTGGCTAGATCTCCATTGCTGGTGGATTGGAGTCAAGGTGTAAAGGATTGAAGGAGGATTCAAGCTTCAGAGATAAATCAATGAGCTTCTTTCTCTCTTTTCCCTTTCTCTCTTCTCTTCCTTATCTTTTGTATAGCTAAGCTATGTTTTAGGAGTATTTTGGATCCTTAAATATATATTAATGATGTGTTTTTCTCTAAGTTTGTGTGGATGTTTGATTATGGTTCAATCATTATCTGTGCTTAATGCTTGTTCTTGGTTGGCCTCAATTGCATGATCCTAATATTGGCAAATGAACTAGACATAGGGATTTGTTAATATGGATATGGTGTGATTGATACATGTTCGGCGAGTTCAATTGGCTTGGATGAGCTGATTCGTTAATAGGATAGAAATATACCTATTGGCCATGTATAGTGTGTGATTGAGAATAGATCGTTCATGAGTGGATGTTGTGTTAGCTCTCAAGGAAACTTAGTGAGTTGGGCAATTGAAACCAAGGTTGATTGACCTAGACATAGGCTTCATTTGTGTTTATGAGGAGAATTGCATGTTATTGATAGATTTAGGGGGTGAAGGAGGATTTCCTGAAACCTAACCGCTTTTATGTTTATAGCTTATGTAGGTTAGATTAGTTTAGATTATTATTTTCCTATTTTTATGTCCTTGTCTAGAATTGATTAAGCTATTAGTTGGTAATCAGCTTTATAACAATATCCTCGTGGGAACGAACTTTTACTTCGTATCTGTATTACTTGTGCGACCCGTGCACTTGCGGTTAGCAAAAAGGGCAACACGTTTGCACCTTAACAAGTTTTTGGCGCCGTTGCCGGGGATATTTTGTTATAAATGGTTTGCCTGATTAGATTCTAATCTTGTCAATGCCTAACAAGTTTTTGGGTTGCCAGGGTTAGTTTTTATTATGCTAATATCAACAATGAGTTTGATTAGTTCTAATTCAAGTTGTATATATGTTGTATATAATCTATGTTTTGTTTATGTTTTGGTTTTAGTTTCAAATAAGAAGTCGAGTGATTTTATTCATACGAGGCCCTTGAAGGAAGTTGCAAATTCCTGGAAAGGATAACCCTTGGATCAAGTTCTTGAAGACTACTCATCCTTAGCACTTCAATTTTGGTGACAAAGTCCTGCTGGGACTATAACTCAGGCCCTTTGTGGGAGGGTACCCCATGTTTATGTTTCATTCCTGTTTTTACTTTATGCACAAATAGTTAGTATGTTATGTTTTGTATTTGTGTATTAATATGTTAATGTGTTTATGTTAGTTGTTAATGTGTTTTTGTTAGTTTGTTTGTGTATATAAGTGTTAGTATGTTAGTTTAGTAGTTTATAATTTTTGTTAGTTAGTATGTGTTAGTTGTGTTAGTTTTGTTTTTGTACATTTTAAGTGTTGTTTGTGTTAGTTTGTATATAGGTTAAGATGTTCATTAGGTTAGTTTTATGTTTTTGTTTAGTTTTTAAGTTTTAAGTTGTTTAAGGTTTGTATATATGTTATTATGTGGTTTTTGTGTTTTATTGCGTGTGTGTTGTACATTTCTGTAATTTGGCTTTTTGAACAAGTTTTGTTGCAGCTAGAGACCCATAAGAGCCAAACTCAGCAACAAAACTGTGTTTGCTGCTAAATTTAGCAGTTTGTGTAGCAACGCCGCGGCGTAGGGTAGTGAACGCCGCGGCGCAAAGGGCGTTTTCTGCATAATTATGCAGCTTTTTGAGAGCGCCGCGACCTACGCATAGGTGCGCCGCGGCGCTGAGCCCTGTTTTGTGTTTTTTGTTATTTTTCCCCTGTTTTTGCTATTTTTGCTTTTATTTTTGTTATTTTTTTATTTTTAAATATTTAGTAATGCTCAGTACTTGTCTCAGGTTCCCTATAGGCCATGTTCATTAATGATACATTTCATTTTAGGTTTGGGGGAGTATCTTTACATGTTTTGTTACCTTTGTGCTTAATGTTAACATGTATTGGTATTTTGAGTATGCAGTGTTTTAGTCAATATATTTTCATGATTATATTCTGTTTTGACTATCACTGATGTGCTGATAACCTGAATTTCAATTTTCACTTTATTATGCAAATGATGTTGTGTATGCTTGAACTTATAAAGTTGAATCCATTTGAATGCATGACATGTTGCAAGAATGCTGGTGTTGTTTTTGGTTGTTCATGATTTGAAAGGTTGTTATTTGCCCCCTTTTCAGTGAAACCTTATGTGATCTGATACATGTGAAACAATTTAGTTGCTTTTGATGCATGATTTACATCTCACTTAGATGCAAGTGTAACTTTGAAAATGATAAGAGTGCATATTTTGAGAATGTTTATGGATGTACATGTAGAGTTTTGATTATCCTAGAAATTATTTTTGAACTCTCTTGAGGCGAAATCCTAAGTTGTGCATGATTGAGGAAATGATTAGGGCATTGTTTGGACCGATTGAGCCTTAAAAAGCCTTACCTGATATGATGATATCCTTAGGTCCCTTTTTGAAGCCTTAAACAGTTTGGCCTTATTTGTTTTTCATAACCATTGTGTTCGTTCACCTGTTAGCCGTTCTAATGCATGTGAAAACATGTCATTTTCTTCCTACCCTTATTGTTTGTTGAGTATATAATGTATTATTTCTTGAAATGAGTCTGATGATTAGGGGTATGAATATTTAATTCAAAATGAGCCTGAAGGAACCTGATGTAAAACAAAGAAAAGAAAAAGCATTGCTTTGCAAAATTAGAAAAAAGAAAAGAAAGAGAAAATAAAAAGAAAAATGAAAATGAACAGAAAAGCAAAAGCTTAAGAAAAGTAAAGTTCGAAAAGCATCGGAAATGGTTCTGGCAAGTTTTCTGGATTCACTTTTGACTACCCTGCTAGTGTCAGTTTTTGACTCATGTCTTGAAATAGTATGTTATGTATCTCAATATTTGTATTGTATCTTTCCTGTTCATTTCTTTCGCCCATACCATTGGCCTTACAATATAAGCTGCTAAAGTCCCTTTTGATCCTCACTCTTGTGTGATTTACATTAGTGGAGAGAGAGTTGATTTACAATCTTGTGGATTCTGTGAATCATATGCATGTATGTTTGTAAACTATTCTGGATATGTATGACTTGATTAGGATAAGTTTATCTTGCATGTTTGTGATAAATGTGAATTGCATGGAGAGTTTTCTGGCTTGTTAGCATGTTTAGGGTTATATATGTGTGGAACTGTTTACGGGGCATTTGCACTTTTTGAGGATTGATGCAATGATTACACACTAGTATTTGTTTTTTTTATTGAAAATAAGAAGATTGAAATATATTTGCTGAATGAAAAATTGATTTTAATGTTTAAATGGTTTACTTAGTTCTATTTTGTTTTACTCGAGGACTAGCAAAATGTAGGTTTTGGGGTGTGATAGCTACATAGAATGTAGTTATTTGTGTCCTATCCTTGTGCTTAAATGAATGCTATGTCCTTGTTTAATTGTATATTTGGAGGCTTTTGTACTTATGTTTGTCATATTCTGATTCTAAGCCTTTCTGATGTGTTAATATGCAAAACTGTGCTTAAATGATTATGGATTGAGTAGATTTATATATGTTACTGATTTGGTATTTTCTCTATGTTAGGAGGGGCTCCAAACAAGGTTAAATATGGAGCAATTGAGCTTAAAGAGGAAGAGAAGCCAAAATTGACATTCCAGCAAGCAACGTCGCGGCGCAAGGCAGAGCACGCCGCGGCGCAAAGATGATTTTCAGCCTGGTCATACTTGGACCCGGGGCAATAGCGTCGCGGCGTGAAGAAGGCAACGTTGCGGCGGTACTTAACCGACCCATTGGGCGCTGCAGCGTGCATATGTGGCCGCCGCGGCGTGGAGGCGGCTGCTGAGCCTATAAGTAGTTTTTCACGCGTTTTTCTCATACTTTTCATGTTTTCTCTCTGTTTTTTCGAGTTTTGGCCATTTGGCCATTTCTCTCTTTTTAGGTTTAGTTAGTTTTAGTCAGTTTAGGTTAGTTTTAGTCAGTTTAGGTTAGTTTTAGGTTAGATAGCTTGGCTAGATCTCCATTGCTGGTGGATTAGAGTCAAGGTGTCAAGGATTGAAGGAGGATTCAAGCTTCAGAGACAAATCAATGAGCTTCTTTCTCTCTTTTCCCTTTCTCTCTTCTCTTCATTATCTTTTGTATAGCTAAGCTATGTTTTAGGAGTATTTTGGATCCTTAAATATATATTAATGATGTGTTTTTCTCTAAGTTTGTGTGGATGTTTGATTACGGTTCAATCATTATCTGTGTTTAATGCTTGTTCTTGGTTGGCCTCAATTGCATGATCCTAATATTGGCAAATGAACTAGACATAGGGATTTGTTAATATGGATATGGTGTGATTGATACATGTTCGGCGAGTTCAATTGGCTTGGATAAGCTGATTCGTTAATAGGATAGAAATATACCTATTGGCCATGTATAGTGTGTGATTGAGAATAGATCGTTCATGAGTGGATGTTGTGTTAGCTCTCAAGGAAACTTAGTGAGTTGGGCAATTGAAACCAGGGTTGATTGACCTAGACATAGGCTTTTGACTAATGAAGATTCTCAAGCTAACCTAATCAATGCATTTGTGTTTATGAGGAGAATTGCATGTTATTGATAGATTTAGGGGGTGAAGGAAGATTTCCTGAAACCTAACCGCTTTTATGTTTATAGCTTATGTAGGTTAGATTAGTTTAGATTATTATTTTCCTATTTTTATGTCCTTGTCTAGAATTGATTAAGCTATTGGTTGGTAATCAGCTTTATAACAATATCCTCGTGGGAATGAACTTTTACTTCGTATCTGTATTACTTGTGCGACCCGTGCACTTGCGGTTAGCAAAAAGGGCAACACGTTTGCACCTTAACAGTGCTGTATTGGCGGGGTTTCATTAGCATTCAGTCGAGTGACTTGAGTTTGGGTATTGTTCAGCAGGTTTGAATTTGGTGTCTCTGTTGACATGCTATTACCAGGGGGATTGGTGGTTAATGATGGTACATAGCTGGGAGGGAAGCCATATGGTAGGAAGGGTGACACTTGGATTTCCTGAGAACTGGTGACTGAAGGTTGAGTGGTGAGTGGCATCACAACTCCTTGAGGATTAAAGCCTTGGTATTGCAGAAGATTTGGAGAGAAACCAGGCAGGTGAAGAGGTGTGGCCGGATGTCCTTCGTTTGCCACTAAAGGATTCCTATTTGTGCTCCTTCTATTTTCCATAGACTGTAGCATCTCCATCATCTTGAACACTTGTTCTTTGAGCTGATTCACCTCATCCTTCAACTCTTGAATTTGATCTTTTTCATCTATGATCCTAGCCTGGGAACGGGTCCTGTAAGGGTATTGCAGAAGCTGCTCTCTTGCTATAGTGTCCCATTTTCTGTTCGAGGAAACATGATATGAATATGCAATTATCAACATTGACTGAACAGAATTGGCAACATGCATGCATGCAAAGTATTATGCAAATGAAATTTTTTATTTTTTTTATAAAAAGAATGCTATGAATGTCATGGTAATGCAAAATGATGTATCTTTTTTTTCTTTCCTTTTTTAGAGTTAGGAATGCGATGAAAATGCAAGATGATATTTTTTATGAGGATGTAATGCAAATGCAAGATAATGTATCTCTTTTTTTTATGCTAAGAATACTATGAAAATGCAAGATAATGTATATTTTTCTTTTGTTTTTGAATGCTATGAAAATACAGGATGATGTTTTTTTTTTTTGTTAGGAATGTTATGAAAATGCAAGATGATGTTTTTTGTTTTTTTTTTTAATGCTAAGAATGTTATGAAAATGTAAGATGATGTATATTTTTTATTTTTATTAGCAAGAATGAATGACATGAGAGATAGATGAATAATGAAAAAAAATGCTATGATGTATCATTTTTTGTTGAATTTTTTTTTTTTGCTGAAAAGAATGCAAAGATAGAGGACATGAGGAATAGACAGATAAAGAAAAAGAACGCTCCCTTTGTGTCCTAATCAGATGCAATCTAAGAAGCTGGATGACTCTAACTTTCGAAGTCATTATGTTCAACCTATCAATACAAGATTTTTCAGGACAGATCTGAACTTCTAAAAAAGTCATGGTCCCCAGATTGCCCCCATCTCAAAAGATAAGGACCCAATTCATGAATTAATCATAAGTAGGGATAAACCCTCTCAATATGATTAGTCCATGATACTGGTAACAATCTGAGTGGTGTCTCGACGAATGTCAAGTGAGCATAAAGCTCCTCAATAACAAAAGTCGAGACCCCTCCTACTCCTCGGGTTCGCACAGACTCGGGTATAGAGCCCAAAAAGTGTGTGAGGTAAGTGATAGTGACGTGTGTGAAGGAGCATACAAACCAGTACAAAAACTTAAAAGACAAAAATACTCCTAACCTACAAAACATATATACAACAACTAGCTAGCAATCGTCTACCCTAAGGTTTTAACAGTTAAGTACAAAGTATATATACAAGTCACAATATACATGGAATAATGCTATCAGATATTTACACAAAAGTACTAAACAAAATACATTTACAAACAAATAAGAAAACAAAAATAAAGACAAAGAAGGTAAAATAAATAAATAAAGTATTATTAAAAATTTGCACAACTAACAACAACAGGCCTGACTCTCAGAAAGTCCCCAGTGGAGTTGCCAGCTGTCGCAACCGGGATCGTGACGGGACGACCGAAAAATATAAAAACAATGGAGTCGCCACCAATGTTTATTTAAATTGAAAAAATATTAGAAAAACCATTTAATAAGGAAAACTGGTCTTTTGAAAATGAGTTTGGATTCGGGAGCCAATTACAGGTAGGGAAGGTATTAGCACCCTACACTGCCCGTTCCATGAACGGTACCTTAAGTTAGTTGTGTAAATTTTAATAATCTCAAATATATTTATTTTAACCCCTTTAAACAAAAGACTTTGTTATTATTATTATTTTTTTTTTGAAAAGAAATAAAATAAACAACTAAATTGTGAAAATTTATTTTTTTGGGCTTGACAGAAATGGATTTCTGCTCCTACGTATCTCCTGGTGTAATGGAGAACTCAAAGTCACGTAGTTCTTTAGAAAATGATTATGGGTTGATTGATTTTAATTAAGAAAGAAATTTTTGAAAAGGGATTTTGTTTGAAAACAAATCATTCTTGCACAGGGTTCAAGTTAGCACTGGACTACTCAATAAACCTTTATGATCCAAACGACAATGAAGATAACATTCGTTATTCAATCATCATCGTTGGTGATTGCGTTAATTAAAATATTTTTTTTTTTTTTTTATTTTCAGGAAATGCACAAAAACAAATAAGCAAACATAATTTTTCATGATCTAAATAAATAATAATAAAAGCAAGACTAAATATAAACAACACCAATTAAACAACTTTAAACAAAATTTATTTTATTTTAGATTTTTTCATCTTTTAATTATTATTATTATTATTTTTTTGTTTTTCATTAATCGCAAAATACAATATCAAACATACCACTAGATTAAAGAAACCCTATTAATCAAGAACTAATCCTAAGTAACACTAACAATTAATCTCAAAGTACTTTTTTTTATTTTGTTTTTTTATTTTATTTTATTTTTACCATTTTCATGTTTTTTTATCTTCTTTTTTTTAAGGAATGGGCTGTTAGCCCATGTGCTTTAGCATCAACGCAAACAAAACAAAAAGAAAGAAAACAAAGAGAAAGAGGCAATAAAAGAGTAAAGGAGCAGAGAAAACTCCAGAACACACACCAGAGACGGTTGGGAGGGGGAAACTTCACGATCTCAAAGGTGCGGCAAAGGCAATGGCGCGGCGGGGCTCGGATCTAGCTCGCAGCATGGCGTGGTGTGGTGTGACGGAGACGCACGAAGAAGCCGCGGGTTCCAGGTTGCGAAACGGTGGCTCAACG
The DNA here is from genome assembly GCA_029884595.1 of Ormosia semicastrata. Taxonomy (NCBI): domain Eukaryota; kingdom Viridiplantae; phylum Streptophyta; class Magnoliopsida; order Fabales; family Fabaceae; genus Ormosia; species Ormosia semicastrata. The sequence goes on from JAQQTO010000041.1 coordinate 12,839,312, forward strand.
AGTTCGGATCTGGTGGACGCTTGACGCCGAGACGACAGGATCTAGTTCAGTTTGAGCAGCGGTTCGTCGATGGTGGTCTGAGGCGCGGGGTCGGCCTGGTGCGGTCCGGGATAGCGGCGCGGGGTCGGCCTGGCGCGGTCCGAGGTAACGGGATGCAGGATCTGTGATGTACAGGGGAGAGAGGACGGTGGCTGCGTGGTAGCGCACGAAGGGGCGTCGTTCACGATCAGGGTGTGGTGGACGGTGGCTGCGTGGCTGGGTCTGAGTTTTCTGGTTTGGTTTGGAGGAGGCAGTGGTGGTTTTGGGTTTTGGATGGTTATGGTTGGTGGGTTTAGGGTCACGTGAATGGGGATTGGGAGTGGGTGAATGGTGTTAGAGCACACGGTTGAATCTTGTTCTGTTGGTTTAAGATGAGTTTTTTTGGTTTATTGTGTTGTTATGTTTGTGAGGTTTTGTGGTTAGTAGAAATCAAAGTATGAAAAGTGAATGTTTGGGGATGAAGGTGAGGAGAGGTGTTTGAGGTTGGTGATGGATGGGATTTCACAGTTTGGATGGAGGAATGAGTCACGTGGAAGTGGTGGCTTGGTGGTTATTCGTGGGGAGGATGTAGAGGCCAGGTGATTGGGCGAAGATGAAAGCTCTGTAAAGTGTGAATATGGATTTGGTGGTCTCGGTTGGGGGGTGTTTTGGTTAGAAGAGGTGGTAGGGATGAAGATGGAAGAAGGTGGTTGAGGTGGTAGAGATGAAAATGGGAGGTGGTGATGGGTTCTTTGTGTTGTATGGAAGAATGGTGGCTACGGGTGGAGGTGTGGAAGGGGTTGTGGTTCTGTCAAAGTGAGGTGAGGTTAGACCATGGCTTCTCATGGTGGCTTTGGGGATTCTAGTTGGGTGATGAAGATGGTGGTTTGGTTGAAGATGAGTGGTTATGTATCTGGTAATGAAGGTAAAGATGAAGGTTTTTTGATGGCTTGACAATGGAGATGGCAGCAAAAACCTTCTCTGTGTGTTCTTCCTCCGTGTAAAATATGAATAGTTCCCCCCCTTAGGCTCTCTGTGTTTGCTCTCTATATTGCCTAGCACCAAATTCACGAGGTAAAGAAATTGCCAGGTTGACCCAGCTTGGGTCTTACTCAGATTTCCTGTATCGTGCTTCATTCCTCTGCTCCATTTCTCTCTTCCTCCCAGCCCCTGCTGCATTCCTCTTTCATGCTTTTGATTCATCAAGACTGTAGGAAGGCTTTGAGCCTTGTGCCTAGAGCCAATTAGCAGAGAGCTAGAGTATGCTGAGGCTCCTGCTGCGTAGCTCAAATTGAATAGCTGCTATGGCCATTATTTTTATTTTTATTTTTTTATTTTTTTATTTTCTGTTTTCTCTTTTTTGTTTTCTTTTTATTATAAAAAAAAGAAAAGAAAAATTTAAATGAAATGCAATTAAATAAATCTGAAACAGAAAATAACATGTTCAAAACATTACAATTAGACATCAATTAACATAAACATTAGTTCTTGATTAAGCAACAAAAATAAAATTTTATCGACAAAATTAGATATCAACAATTATGACTAGTTGAAAGACTCGATTTTGCTTGTTTGATTCTTATTTTGATAAATGAATGAATGCAAGTCATCGATAGAACTGTTCTGATATATGCATTAAAAGAGACAATCTCATAATCTCATTTATACTAGATTAAAACTAAATTATTTTACTTTCTATTAGAAATTTAATGGACTAACAGGCTTTTTTCTTCTATTTTTCGTCATCAAATTTTTAGAGTTTAAACTTACACGTTGTTAGAATAAAATTTTTTACACTATTATTATTAACATATTATTCAAAAAGTTAGACTTTTTAATTAGTGATTGTGATAGTCAAATTTTTTAATAAGAATATTGTTAGTTGGACAATATTTAATATCCAGAATAAAAAAGGTAAAATTATTAAGGACACAAGCATATTTTTGTCTTTCAGTTGTGTTCGTATATTATTATAATCCAACTAGAAAATTGATGGCACTATTTTATTTATGTGTCAAATAACTATCAAAACACATGTCACGATAGTTTATACAATTTTCAGTGCTGGTAACATAGAAATCTCCCATTTTACATATAAAAAAATTCACACATTTCTGTATTATTATATTTACTTCAAAATTTGTGCATATTTTGATTAGCTTATTTTGTACTCAAAATATATATTTAAAATTTTACTGGAAGAGTTCCTCACAAAAAAAAATCTTACTAAGAGAACTTTTTCAAAAAATTGATTTCTTTTTCCTAAAAATTAATTGAAACCTAATATGCACTTACTCTATTAATCTCAGAGCACTACTCAAAAGTCTCCTATACTAATTCAACCGCTTTCCCAAACACTGTTACCCAAATGCTGTTCAAATTGTGTTTAGCCTAACTTAAGGGGTTGGCTCAATAGTTGAGAAATTGTGCTTTATGCCTTGACTATTAGGGCGCCGATGTGGGGTAAGCCCTTAATATCGCATCTTCAAAGGGCCATAAAGGGAAAAAAAAAAGGGATTTTGTTGAGCCCCACTCCCACATGATGCAGAAGATCTCTGAAAGGAAGCCAATTATTTTAGACCTGGTTCTGTTTCTTATATTGAAGTCCAAACTCTTAAGCTACTAGCATTGCTCCTTGCATGTGAGGAAATAAAGCCAATACCTGTCTCAGGCTTTTCTACCAGCACGTCAAAAACATCATTTTGATTATCATCCATCATTGAATACATTATGTCTGTACAGATTGTGAAGAGTCTAGTTAGAATTCTCCAATACATATGGAGAGAATGAGACACATAATATTCTTGACTTTCTTCATAAGCTATTTGAACTAAGGATATAATAAGGCAGAATATATTAATGTTATGTACCGATAAAAGTAATCTCTGTGGGGTCCAGTCCAAAGAAAAACTTGCAAATTTGGTGCAAGATTTCAAAGCAAAGTTTGAAATCAAGTGCATAATTGAAAATCACTTTCGGTGCACATAGTTTTGCACAAACCACTTTCAGTGCACAAGGTTTTGCACTCATTGTGCTTCTATAAATAAAAACAATTGAGAGGAAGGAAGGGCATAAGTTTAGATCCTCACAATCAAAAGAGGAAGAGAGTGAGAGAAAAATAGAGAGAGAGTCTCTTAGAGAGTTTCTTGAGAGAGAAAAATAGTGAGCCAATTTGTGAGAATTATATCCACAAATTGAAGATACAATATTATTGTATTTTGTATTCTCATTATTTTATAGTGGAGATTTAAGTGGCTTACAGGTCCCGTGGTTTTTCCCTTACTCACATTGAGAAGGTTTTCCACGCTAAAAATTTCTGTTGTTATTACAATTATTTTACGCTTCCGCATAGTGCCTATTTTTTGAGTTCACAGAGGAGGAAAATTATACAGGCATTTCCCAACAGTGGTATCAGAGCTCTCAGAGCTCTAGGATACTAAGTACTGGATCCATAAGAAAATTCTTAGTATGCTCTGTGGTTGCAGCATTGTCTGATCTTCCACATCAGAAAAGAATTATTCTCGTTGCTGGAAATAACGTGTGGTGGTGTGAAAGTGTTGTCTAGGAAAAGTTCTGGCTAAGAAAGATTTGGTATTTAAGTGTGTCCATTAGTGACTCACCTCTCTTTACTGGGAACCTACCTGCTGCACTATTTGCATACTACAGTTATTGTATACGGTACTATTTACCTGTACGGTACTATTCACGTATATTGTATTGGCCTGTGTAACTCAAAATGGAGGGAGCTGTCACTCATGATGGAGATATGTTCAAGCTAACTGCTGATAATTACTCCTATTGGAAGCCAATGATGGAAGACCACTTATATTGCAAAGATTTGCATGAGCCAATCACCCAGAAAGATAAATCGGAAGGGAAGACCGACAAAGAATGGGAGCTCCAGAATCGGAAAGTAGTAGCTATGATCCGAAAATATATTGACAGAAGTTTGTTCGAACATGTATCAACTTATACCAACGCGTATGATTTGTGGACAAAACTTGAATCCTTGATTCAAAAGAAGACGCCCAGGAATAAAGCCCACCTTGTTAGACGACTGGTGAAGTTGAAGTACTCGGACGGTCAGAACATGATCGAACATTTGAATACCTTTAAAGGTATTGTGAATCAACTGACGAAGACAGAAATGAAGATAGACGATGAGTTACAAACTCTTCTACTCCTCAGTTCTCTACCTAAGAGTTGGGATACTCTAGTTGTCACTCTCAGCAATTCTGCTCCAGAAGGAAAGCTTAGCATGGATTCTGTTACAGACATTTTGCTGAATGAAGAGTCAAGATGGAGAGAAAGGGGCGTGAACAACCAGTTTGAAGCCAATGTTGTTGACAACAGAGGAAGAAGTAAGAATCGTGAAAAAGGAGGTCGTGAAAAATCACAAGGTAGATCTAAATCTCGCACTAGACTAAGTTATTATTACTGTGGCAAACCAGGCCACATAAGGTCTGAGTGCAGATTCTTGAAGAGAGACCAACAAGCTGGAACAGTCCACCCTGATCAGATTAACCCAAAGAAGAAGAAGGAAGATAGAACAACTACTGCAGTAGCCTCGACTGATGAGAATATATTTCTTATCGGAGAGGAAAATAATCTGAATGTTGCATTTGATGACTGCAATTGGATAATTGACTCAGGAGCATCGTTCCACGTCACACCTCATGAAGATTTTTTCTCATCATACCAAAAAGGAGATTTTGGTACGGTAAAGATGGGCAACCACATCACAAGCAAGATTGTTGGTATTAGTGAAGTAACGATGATTACTGAGAATGGAAATAAGCTTGTGTTGAAGGAAGTAAGACATGTTCCAAAGATGCGTCTGAACCTTATCTCAGCAGGAAAGTTAGATGAAGTCGGAATGATAAACCAGTTTGGTGCCGGCAGATGGAAACTTAACCGAGGAAGCATGATTATTGCTCGCGACAGAAAGGAAGGCTCTCTGTATATTATGCAGGGAAAGATATGCAAGGGGGAGATGAATGTTGCTCAAGACGCAAGCAAGGAATTGTGGCACAAACGATTGGGTCATATGAGCGAGAAAGGTTTGAAGATTCTCGCAAAAGATCATCTTCCAAACATAAAAAGGCAACCACTTGAATCCTGTGAAGACTGCCTAGCAGGCAAACAACACAGAGTATCTTTCAAAAAATCAGATGATGTAAGAAGAAAAAGCAGATTCTAGATCTTGTTCGCTCAGATGTTTGCTCAACATCTGAAAGGTCCCTTGGCGGTGCCCAATACTTTGTTACCTTCATTGATGATCACTCTAGGAAGGTGTGGGTGTATCCATTGAAGACGAAAGATCAAGTTCTTCAAGCTTTCAAGGAATTCCATGCTTCTGTAGAACGAGCATCTGGAAGAAAGTTGAAATGCTTAAGAATTGATAATAGCGGAGAGTATAGAGGTCCCTTTGAGGATTATTGCACGACTCATGAGATAAGACATAAGAAAGTACCCCCCAAGACACCTCAGATGAATGGACTAGCTGAGAGAATGAACAGAACAATCACAGAGAAAGTCAGAAGCATGCTTTCTCATGCAAAACTCCCAAGGCATTCTGGGGTAAAGCAGTAAAAACTGCAGTTGATTTGATCAATTTGTCTCCTTGAAGACCTTTAAATGGAGAGATTCCAGAAGAAGTATGGTTTGGAAAGAAAGCCTCTTATGGTCTTTTGAAAGTCTTTGAGTGCATGACATTTGTCCACATTCCTAAAGATGAAAGAGCAAAGCTTGATGCAAAGATGAGGGAGTGCATATACTTTGGTTCACCAAGTGATGAACTTGGCTTCAGATTATGGGATCCTGTAAACAAGAAGATTGTTCGAAGCAGAGACGTGGTATTCTATGAAGATCAGATAATCCATGATATTCAGCAATCTAAGAAGTCAAAGACCATTGTGGTACACAATTTAGGGGGAGAAATTCCTCAAAGGAATGAGCAACCTGATCAGACAATACAACCTCATCAGATGGAGCAACCTGTTCAGACGGAACAACCTGACCAGACAGAACAAAGTCAGGCAATGCATGAAGAACAGATGGAGACTGATCAAGTAGAACAAGAACCTCAAGTGAGAAGATCAACGAGAGTCAAACAACCATCAAGAAGGTATTTATCAGATGATTATGTCACTCTCACTGATGAAGGAGAACCTCAAAGTTTCATAGAAGCCATTGAGACGAATGATAAAGAGAAATGGATGCAAGTCATGCAAGAAGAAATACAGTCCCTGAAAGAGAATCAGACGTATGACTGGTGAGATTACTAGATGACGAAAGGCATTGAAAAACAAGTGAGTATTCAAACTCAAGACTGAAGAGAACAACCCAAACCCCAGGTACAAAGCAAGGATTGTTGTGAAGGGGTGCAACCAGAAGAAAGGCATAGATTTTGAAGAAATCTTCTCACCAGTGGTGAAGATGACATCCATTAGAGCGATCCTTGGTCTAGCTGCAAAACTAGACTTGGAAATAGAACAGCTTGATGTTAAAACAGCATTCTTACATGGAGACTTAGAGGAAGAAATTTATATGGAGCAACCAGAAGGTTTCGAAGAACCAGGAAAAGAACACCTAGTGTGTCGTCTGAAGAAAAGCCTCTATGGTCTGAAGCAAGCTCCAAGACAATGGTACAAGAAGTTTGATCTTTTCATGACCCAACACAATTTTAAGAAGACCTCCGCAGACCATTGTGTGTTTGTGAAGAACTATGAGAATGGTGAATCCATCATACTACTGTTGTATGTTGATGATATGCTGATTGTTGGGAAAGATAAGATAAAGATAGCTGCTATCAAGAAGGCATTGAGCAAATCTTTTGCCATGAAAGATCTGAGTGCAGTAAAGAAGATTCTTGGAATGAAGATCATCAGAGATCGATCTAGAAGGATGTTGTGGATGTCACAAGAAGACTATATCAAGAAAGTTCTTGAAAGGTTCAACATGCATAATACCAAACCTTTGCATGTTCCATTATCTGGTCATCTCAAACTAAGTAAGATGCAATGTCTAGGAAATGACGTAGAAAAAGAAGAAATGAGCAAGGTGCCCTATTCTTCTATTGTTAGTAGTCTTATGTATGCAATAGTCTGTATAAGACCAGACATTGCTTATGCTGTAGGAGTTGTGAGTAGATTCCTATCAAATCCAGGAAAGGAGCATTGGAATGCTGTGAAATGGATACTAAGGTATCTGAGAGGAACTGTCAAAAGGTGCTTGTGCTTTGGCAATAGAAATCTAATGCTCACTGGGTATTCAGATGCAGATATGGCAGGAGATGTGGATTCAAGAAAGTCTACATCAGGATATCTGATTACTTTTGCAGGGGGAGCTATCTCATGGCAATCACGACTACAAAAGTGTATTGCTTTAAGCACCACAGAAACTGAATTTATCGCAATCACTGAAGGTTGCAAGGAGATCCTATGGATGAAGAAATTTCTACAAGAGTTAGGCCAGAATCAAGAAAGTTATGTTCTCTATTGCAATAGTCAAAGTGCAATACATCTTAGCAAGAACTCGACATTTCATTCAAGGTCGAAACACATCGACGTAAGGTATCATTGGATCCGTGATGTGTTGGAAAGTAAACTGCTGCAAATTGAGAAAATACATACCAAAGACAACGGGGCAGATATGATGACAAAAGCTCTACCTAAAGAGAAGTTAGAAGTCTGTAAAGAAGTTGCAGGCTTAGCATCAATCCCGAACTGATCCAAGGATATTTTCCCTTTTACTGGAGGGGGAGAATTGTGGGGTCCAGTCCAAAGAAAAACTTGCAGATTTGGTGCAAGATTTCAAAGCAAAGTTTGAAATCAAGTGCATAATTGAAAACCACATTCGGTGCACATGGTTTTGCACAAACCACTTTCAGTGCACACGGTTTTGCACTCATTGTGCTTCTATAAATAGAAGCAATTTAGAGGAAGGAAGGGCATGAGTTTAGATCCTCACAATTAAAAGAGGAAGAGAGTGAGAGAAAAATAGAGAGAGAGTCTCTTAGAGAGTTTCTTGAGAGAGAAAAATAGTGAGTCAATTTGTGAGAATTATATCCACAAATTGAAGATACAATATCATTGTATTTTGTATTCCCATTATTTTATAGTGGATATTTAAGTGGCCTACAGGTCCCGTGATTTTTTCCTTACTCACATTGAGAAGGTTTTTCACGTTAAAAATTTATGGTGTTATTACTCTTATTTACGCTTCCGCATGGTGCCTATTTTTGAGTTCATAGAAGAGGAAAATTATGCAAACATTTCTCAACAATCTCTAATATCATGCTAATTGACTAATTAACTCGACTACGTGCTTGTAGTCTAAGGGTCACATACTATGCTTTTGAGGGTTTATGCCTTTATCTTCCTTAAACATCTCCTCCCTTGCATGTTGGAGAAAGGGATAAAAAAGCCATGCAAACTAAATTGTGAATACAACTCTTAATTTGGAAGGGGGATTAGTAACATATACAGCCATGACCCTTAGCTCAAGTGACACCAAGTTCCTTAGAGAACTACTTGATATTGAATTGCAGTTAAGCCATTTTACCTGCAATTCAGCCTATACCTTTTATAGAACTCCTTTCTAATAAATAAATAAAGAAAAACATGCAAACTTAAATTGTTAACTGTATATAAAACATCATAATTGAAAAGCCTGAATATGAGATAACAGGTCGTTGGAAGTTGGGAACATTATCCAAACATTATTAAAGCACACATGTTTAAAATGTGATAGCTAGCAGCAGACACACACATGGAAGGAAATTCTTGTTTCAGCTAGAACATAATTAAGAGGATAGATTGCAACTGTTTGCAGGACAATCATTTTCTACTTCATTTATAAGGTATTTCACCATTTCAAAATTGAGAATTTCGCAATGCAGATAAAGAACATTAATGTGTTTATGGGTCTTTTTGCTGTCACCATAACTCATAATTTGAGCACATGGAAAATAGTTCCTCTTTTGTCGGACAGGCTTCTTTTTATGTATGTACCTCCCTTCAGTGCGGAAACTGTCTTAAGACTTGAGAGATGGGAGAAGGCTTTGGTGTTGGTGGTGGACCCTACGTCTCAAGCATGGGCTTGAATCACAAGAAGAGCTAAGCTTCCTCACCAGAAACTTGAAAAAGAAAGAGGAATATGTGAAGGTTAAACTGTTTGCATTGTTATTGTTATATATAATATAAAACTATTTCAATACTGTTTTCTTTCATCAGTTCAGTGACATGAAATGTACTACAGCATAGTAGAAACCATTTCAGTGTGTCTATCATATTCATGACAATTAATCTAGTTCTAAGAAATCATTTCGACAATGTTTTCATTCAGCTCATTGGATTTTATTTACGGGAGTTTGAATGGATTCTCCCTTATCTGATCACTGTTGCATCAGTATAGTTTGTAAATAAACATATCATAAATAGTAATAATGAAATTGTACTTAGGATGAGGATTATAAAGGTAATTGTGATTCATTCGAGACATTCTCTCTCTCTCTCTTCTGATATATGAATATTATATTGTTTGCTATCAGAATACTATGCATCAAGCACTATAATATATGAGGAACCTCGAGAGACAGTAAATTCGGTTCCCAATCAAATTCTAGACAATCGTGCACTACTGTAGATGGATTTCCACCACCGTACTTCACTAACTCTGTTCTCCTTTAAAGATACACAGAAAGTTAAGAATACATTTTTATTATATTTTTTAATATATATATATATTTTTATTAAAGTATGTCATATATTAAAGTATATATTTAATTTAATTTTAATTAATTTAATTATAATTAATTTAATTAATATGTAATTAAAATTAAATATATATTTTAATATGTGACATGACTTAATAAAATAGAATGTATTAAAAAATATAATAAAAAATATATTCTTAATACTCTTAAAAAGATATTTTGCTTACATGCCTTGATGGCATTGCAAATATTCATATTAAAAAACCAAAAAAAAAAATAGTGCGACAATATACAAGAAAGAAATATACAATTTTATATTTATTCAATTAAAAATAAAAAATTATTATTTGCACACCATTTTTTCATTGTACCATTCTTACCTCATTTCTTTTTTAATAATAAAATAAAAAATATGCATCTTAGTACATTATATCTTTTTCTTCCTACACAAGAAAAGTGTAAAAATAATGTAACAATTGTGATTTGTAAATAACAAAAGTTGATTAAAAGCTCTGTAGAAAGCATATAATGACAAGGAAATTAGAAATATAAACCATTGAGTATAGCTTATTATATACATATCATCTCACATTTACATAATTTTTATTATTTGATTACAGTTAATCTTACATTATTTTTTAGATACCTATATACTCTAATTTTATCACATAACTCATGTGAACTTATGTGTTTCTTAGAGATGTGTACGTAACATTTTTGTAACATGTTTGAATATGATATCATTCTAGGAAATTTATGCATCATTTTATTTTGACAATATTAATGAGAAAGAATATAATGAGAGAAGTTAGAGAAAGGAAAGTGGAGAGAGAGTTAAGTATCTTAGAAGATAGTTTGTAAAACTCGAAAGCACATCAACAATCCTGTGCAAAATTTAAATAGGTCAACATTTTTCTTTGAAGTTGGGAGCCCAATCTTTGGCTTCAAATCAAGTTTGGAAGTATCATAGTATACCTAATATCTACACCAATGAATTATGAGTAGAATGTTTATGTGTCTTTAAATTTATCAAGGTGCTTTCTTTGCTGGTATCCTTATGTTAATGAACGACAGAAACATCGTCTTTTTTGCTGCTGGTTCAGGTCAGTGTATCAGATACATGATCCTGCTAACAAAAGGTAGAACAGACACTGACCCCCATCACCATGAAATTTAACTCAACATGATTTTTTGATTCATAGCCTGCGTACATTTTTTAAGGCATCAGATCCTTTAATATTCCTTGTGAATCCCTTTTCTATCTAACTTTTTCTCTTTGATGGAAATTTTTGCACTGGCAGATTGAAAACGAGAGCTCAGAGGTTTAGTGCTTATCCACTCAACTATCCTAGTGCTGCCTGATGGTGTCAAAATTTGATGGGATAGATTGTCCTTGCCAAGTAACCTGTAATGCAACTCCTACTGGCATGCGGTGCGGGTCAGGGGAGGAAACCAAATTCACCACTCAATATCAAACATTTAGTATAATGGTAAGCACTAAAACTAAAATCTTTGGAAGGTATGTTTGTTAGCAATAGCATTTAAAATGAAATGTCAAAAAGGATTTCAATGTCAGAGAGAGGTAACCAATTACAATTCTTAAGCCTGACAGTTATATATGTTTCAAAATCCAAAAAAAAAAAAAATAGAAGAGTAAAACCATTTTTTAAGTCCCTCAACTTCAAACATACAAGTGTTATCAATTTTGTCCTCAGATAAATTTTATCAATTTCATCCCTCAAATTTAAAATCTTTGATCAATGTGGAATGTGGAATGACGCCGTTTCTTTACTATTACTAATAAAATAGGACTGGCACGTCAGTATAAACGGTCCACCTTAGCAACTTCCAATGATACTATCACCATGTGATGGATGGAATGAATACATTGTTGGAGAAATTCTTGCAAAACTTGGGAGTATTGCCCTACTCCATTAAGAATATAATACGTGGTACTAAATAGTCACACATTTTATTGTTAGATTGAAAATAAAATATTATCTAATTAAATTTAAATGATTACAAAATTGTTAAGAGCATTACTCTTATAATATCTAAGTATTTTTCACATTGTTGAGGATTTTATAAGTTTGAGAGAAGAAATTGATAAAATTTATCTAAGAAACAAAATTGATGAAGTGTATTTCTAATAGAAACTTTACTCAATAAAATCTATTTTAGAGTCTGAAATATGGACCTAATAACTTAAACTTTTGAGATGGTTGGTTATTGACACATTGAAGCCTCTTCAACCAAGTGGGAAGCTGTCAGCATTTGCTCCTTACCATTTCTCATTCTGTTTGATTAAACTTTCAGTAAAAAATATGGCGGGTCTGTTCAAGCTTTAAGTTTAAATAACTTATGCTTGAAGGCCATGTTAAAGAAAAAAACTCAATTATCAGTCTACACCTAACAACTAAACTGAATGATTGGTTCTTCGCACTATGTGTTTTAGTGCTTGCAAAAAGTTTCCTCTTAATTCAGCTATTTTGGTAGCATAACATCACATTTTGTCCTCTTATACAGTACCTTTGTTGCTGCCTCTGCCATACAAAGGTACAATCTAGCATGCGCTAAGTAGCCCTACTATGCCCTTCTAATGAAAATGATACTAGTGCCTAATGATTTAACTTTTCCATTAATTGGATGGGCCTAATTCGTGCCACTTTGATGTCAAGATATATAAAGCGATAAGCAAATAAAGGAAAGCATAAAGCCAATACCATATTAAGTTCAAAACTCTATATATTGGTCAAGTTTTCCTTGTTTGGAGGCCATTCAGAGTTGGCAAAGAGGTAGCACAAAATGAAGAGTTTGCTAGGCTGTATGGCGATCGTAGAGAAAAATAAGCCTTATGTTGCAATGCTCTTTATTCAGTTTGTATATGCTGGCATGGCTTTGTTGTCTAAGGCAGCAATTTCCAAGGGAATGAACCCTTATGTGTTTGTTGTTTATAGACAAGCCTTTGCATCACTTGCCTTATCTCCATTTGCTTTCTTTGACAGGTTCTCAAGAGTTATTTTGCATTCACAGTTCACACCCTCCCCCCTCACAAAATCCTTGCCACAAGTATGCTTAACAAATCTATTTGTCTGTTAATTTTGCAGTAAGCATGCTGCTCCCTTGTCATGCAACTTGTTGTGCAAATTGTTTCTAGTTTCCCTGGTTGGGTATGGACGTCTCTTTCTTGACCCCATTACTTGTTTAACACTGTTAATACAAATATTGAGTGAAAATTCTAAATTATACCCCCATATAGTGATATAATATTCTTACAAACTATTTTATATGTGCCTAAATGTATAGGTTAACAGCGAGTTCAAACCTTTACTATGTCTCAATCAACTATACCACTGCAACATTTGCTGCAGCCGCCACAAACACTGTTCCTGGCATTACTTTTATCATGGCTGTTTTAATTAGGTAAATGGGAAAAAACCATTTATCTGAAGCAAAATCAAGACTTGAAAATTCTAGTTTTGATTTAGTGAAAATGGTTTTGGAAATTTCAGGGTGGAACGCATTTCCATGAAACATAAGCATGGGCTGGCCAAGATTTTGGGTTCTATTGTAAGCCTTTCTGGGGCTATAACATTTGCTTTAGTCAAAGGACCTCCTCTCGACTTCATGAGGTGGCATCCAGAAAGTCAGAGGCATGCCTCTCACTCAGTAACAACGGTTCACTCCAAAGGGGATTGTATTAGAGGCACTCTTATGATGCTCTCAGGAAACACTGCTTGGTCCTTGTGGCTCGTTTTGCAGGTCTCGTTGCTCTGTCCCTCATATTAAAGGACAGGAGGATTCCATAATACTTGTATGGGGGTAACCCTGCCTCGATGATGTGACATAAAGTATAGTTAACTCAGTTACATAATTGAGTCATATAATTGAGTTAATCATATTTTATGTCACATCATTTAAGGATATGGTTACTTTCTAAGCGTACCATAGTGTTTTCATAAAGCATATAATGGATAATATGATTTTTTTTTAAAGAATTTGACTTGTTCTAAATTTTTTCACTAATATACTTGTCTCAGGGATTTATTGTAAAGCAATACCCAGCAAAATTTCGCCTCACTACTATACAATGCTTCTTTAGCCTCATACAGTCAGCTATTTTGGCTGTTGCAGTGGAGAGGAATCCTTCAGCATGGAGGCTTGGATGGGATATTCATCTTCTTTCTGTGGCCTACTGTGTATGTTTATAATCTAATGTTTGCATCCATAGCCTATAAAATAATCTTGAATAATAAGATTGATTAGAAATTACAAATGTTAAAATGTTAACAAACGTAGAATCCTAGTGAATAGGTAAAGGTACAAAAGTAGTAATAACATGTCTCTGCACATGAAAAATTGAGCTTAAAGAATATTAAAATTTGAACACTTGGTCAACAAAAGTCTGATATCATAAAAGAATTGAAAAAGTGGTGTTCTTTTTTACCTAAAAAAACATTGTGTTCTTTTATAGAAATTTGTTTGTCTGCAGTCTTGATGTCTCAAAGGGACCTTGAATTAGGATTGATCTTTTGCTTAGATCATGATGAACGTGGAATCTTGGACTGCTCTATACCCATTAAGTTATTCCTCCCAATGAATTTCCAAGTGCTCTATCTTTTTGAAATAGAGCTAAGTGGAAGTCTCTTTGGTCCAAATGTGGTTGCATTTCTCTTCTAGGGGATAGGGGAATGTCATAATCACAACACACTGTTTTTAATCATCTCATAGTCATTGTGACAGGAAAATGTTGCCCCCAGTCACATCATATAAAAACATCGTTGACATATGAGATCTCAATGGACCACGCTTCAATTACAACCAATTCTTGTTCAGCACAAAAGTTACAATCAATTCTTGTTTAGCAGAAGAAAAGATATACAACCAATTCTTTGAGTTATAGAATGTGTCTTAACAAAAACGATGAGATGATTATGATCTAAATTAGATATTTTCACACACTTCTCGCGCACTAATCTCATTGTATCCTATCTTCTATTTCATATACTTGTTGCCTTTGTTGTCTTTTTAACTTTGTGCTGTAATTCCAGATCTAAAATAAATAAAAAAATAAAAAGAAAAAAACTTTGTGCTGTAATTAAAATCTTTGTAACTTATTGCTCTCATCTTAAAGAGCTCACAAGCATGACGAAATCTTACCTTTTTTTAGGTGGCCTTTAACCTTTGTAGTCACTAACAATTTAGTGTCATTGGCAGGGTGTAATTGTAACAGGCATTTGTTATTGGCTGCAAGTCTGCACTATAGAGACTAAAGGCCCCGTTTTCACTGCAATGTTCACCCCTCTAGCACTTATAATCACGGCAACACTTTCAGTATTCTTGTGGAAAGAAACACTTTACTGGGGAAGGTTCACATTCTATTCTTTCAATTTCAAAAGATGCTATTATCAGGGGAAAAAATACATAGACACACATATAGTCACAAATGACTGTAAGACTATTGGATGGCCTATACACGCTTTTGTGACTTATGTGACACTACTCATGTTCAGAAAAAGAAATTTTATTTTATTTAGTTTAGTATATGATAAGAAAAATAACGAGGTTCATTGTTTTTTTTTTCCTTTGTCCTCGTTATGGCAGTATTGGTGGCACTATTTTGTTGGTGGTTGGACTCTATAGTGTATTGTGGGGGAAGAACAAGGAGAGTGTAAAAGGGGAAAACCGTGAAGTTGGACAAGCAAAAGAGGAAACCAGATTGGAGTGCATGATACAGCAGTGATTGATTAGACAAAATTAAGCAACGGATGTCTTCCCATATTGAACGCCCTTTTATGCATCTTTTCCAGTATCATGTGTATATGTTGTCAACTTTTAACCAGCTTTAGTATTACTTTTTCTCTTTTATTTTTCTTGTTTTTAGAGAACATTGGTAGATGTCTTTATTAAATGCGTATTTGGAATAATTGTAAAAATTTGATTATTTTAATAATTAATTATTATATAAAAACTTTTTATTATAATAGATTATAAGAAAAAAAATTTATATTTAAATATGTTAGTTGAAAAGTAATTTTAAATTAATTTATTTCGTTTAGATAATATAAAAAATTATTTTTATATATTAAATTATTAAAATAAATATAAAATAATTAAAAAATTATTTAATTAATTAAAAAATATTTAATTAAAAATAAAATAATATTTATATCTCACTGTTGAGAATAATCTCAACAACTTTTTTTAAAATAACTCAAATTTCAGATAGATTACTAACAATTATTTTCTGCCAGTAAAGGCTGTCGGTTTTTTCTATATTGATTGCCAAACAAGTTTTGGGAATGGGCAACAACTTTTTTGTTGAAAAAAAAAAGAAAGTCATACCGATCATGCTCTAAGACTCATGTTTTATTTTGATGTCGTATTTAATTGTTTTAAATTATCTTTCCAAAAATCACTCTCCAGAATCAAACAAAAATTATGGTCATTATGTTGGTATGGTTACTTCGTTAAACAAAAATAAGGTAACCAAAACTTAATAACATACAGATGAAAAAAAAACTTAATAACATCATTCTATATAATAGAATAATTAAATTCTTCAATGCAGTTATTCTATTATGAATATGATTATTTAAATAAATTAAAATAAAAATTTATGCATCACATCAGGCATCAAAATGAATAAATTTTAGAAAATAATATATTAACACAAAAAATAATTTTGAATTTTGGTTTGAAATCAATTTTGGTAATTTCAGTCATTTATTATCATCTCGTAACAAAAAATGTAAGAAATATATTATGGCAATAAGAATTTTCTATTGTTTTGTTTTTTTTTACTATGTCAATCAGAGTTAAGTTTGCTATATTATTACTTTAAAATTTAGATTAAATAATTTATCGATTAATATTTACATGAAATTTGGTTGTAAAAGCAATCATTGCACTTCATAAAAAAAAAAAATCCTTGCATATTATTCTTAATAATCCTTACTGTCTATTATGGAATAGTAAAATAGCAAATTGATGGGTTTATTTTGCTCGTATTGTTTCATCAGATGATGTGAAACCCAACTCTATATCTAGCGTTGTGTGCCCAGCCCAACACGTGTTTGGAATACATAATTGGGGAGGGGGGGAGAAAGCAAATAGAAGTGATGAATCTGCTGATGCCTGATGGTGGAAGAAAGAGAAACAAAGCAGAAAGAGAAAATAATTTTTGTTAAAAAGAAAAAGATGAAAAACGGTGGTCGAATTTAGGATGTGTCGTGGTGTTATGAGAGCAATATATAAATACTTTCTTATATTATTACCTAGTTTTATGTTAATAATATTATTTTAAAAGTTTGATGTTTCAAATAATTACTATCATATTTCAACTGTATATTGTGTTTTGCTTTTTGATGTGAGACGAACAAATTAGAGAGAAGGGATAGGTTGTGAGGATCGATCAAGTGTGCAGCACATAAGAGAAGGATATACATGCATGAAAATGTGAAGACTTAGGCTGCATTTGGTAGACAATATATAGAGAATTTGATAGTATTAATTAATATTATCATATTTTATCAAGTATTTAGTAATTTAACTTGATAGTATAATTAAATCAAGTCAAATTTTTTTATCCTATTATGACTTAATTATTTTATCTTCTTCTCTACTCCTTAATTAGATCTGATAGTATATCTTTTTTCACTTTATCTTTTAACTTCATCCCTATCAATACAAACCTCTTTTTGTGCCAAAAACTCCATCCCCACCACCTGAAATATCCATTGTCCCACCGTTCTTTAATTAAATTCAGAGTCTTTAATTAAATTGAATCAATTTTTTCCTCTTCGTTCAACCTTCCCATCGTAGCTCCTAGTAAACCCTCTTTCTTCGTGCTCTACAAATAATTTTTGTTCTCTCTTACAAATGACCCATCGTTTTTTGTTCTCCTCTACCTCTACACTTTGTAATCAAGCCAAGATTCAAAACCAATGCTCAATCATAGCAAGCTACTTAACACCAACCATTCTATGGTTAGAGGGGAGGTTGATGAATTCCTATAGGAGAGGAAGTTCTCATCTTGGTATTTCTTTGAAATAAATTTAAAAAAGGTTCACTGTACTTCCCATAACCACCACTGGACCACTACCAAACCACTATCGGACCACCGCCGAATCACTACCCAATTGGAACCCACACTAGCCACCCTTTTTCTACCATCCGCAACCCACACAGGAACACCAGTTGTTCTCCATCGCAAGCCATAGAGCCAGATCTGCGAGCCACCATCTCGTGTTGGAGCCGTCGTCCTTTGCCGCTCCCTTCCATTCGGGCCGCGCCACCATATGCCGTCGCCAGAGCTTCACGCCCCCTCTACCTTTGGTCGTTCATTCCTTTCTCTGTGTTTGTTTGAGGAGCACCAGTAGCTCTTTCATTTTTTGATTTGTTTCCATTCCTTTTTCTCTTTTTTTAATACCAGTTGCTTATTTTTGTTTTCATTTAAAATTTATTTCAAGTTGTTGTTGGGTTTATGTAGTTTGAGTTGGTCTCTATTTTACATTATAAAGGATAATATTGTTATTATAAATAATTTTGTATATAATTAGTTCTTTTATATGATAGTGATTAAATATTTGATAGTATAAGAGTTTATCGATCTTTTATATTATTAGTCTTTATCTTATTATTTTATACTTATCGATCTTATACTTATCATGTGTATTAAATACAAATTTAATGTGTAGATACTATTATTAGACAATTAGAATGGTATACGTAGTATATATTGAATTTAATTTTAATCCACAGTTACTATAAAACTTTTTGTAATATTATTTAATTATATATTGACAAACTATAAGAAAAATTTTATTTTTAAAATTTTTACTTAAATTTTTAATTTTATTAATAATGTATCAATACATTATTAAACTACAGTATAAAAAAATTTATACAAACGATGAACCGAAATTAAACTCACACCTATGATGTTTATTTTGTGCGGAGTTTTATGTATATATTACGGGATGAGCAATGAGTTAGAATTATTGAAAGATCATGATGTAGTATTGATATTGAGGTTGAATTAATTTATAGACATGTAAATATGTATCAAATCAAATTATTTACTGATATTTATCTGGATGAATATGCGTCTACCATGATTAAAAAAAAGATAAAGAAAAGATGCGTCTACCAACATAGTCATAAAAGTCATTATTAATCATTACTGTGTATTACAACAATAAGCAGAGTCACTAATTTCATTTCTTTTGGAGGTGGCTTTTTCAATTTGCAGAAATCAAGACAAACCGGAATGGGTTATACCAATTATACTATTGAGTGTTTGCAACTAAGTGCTTAATGGCTTTTGTTGAATTGTTGTATTAAGTCATTATTATATAATTATTAAGTGCTTCCAACTGTTAAACTTAATTAGTCCAGTTTTATGGCATAGATTCATTTGTCCTCCATAGTAAACTTGGGTACTCAACTCATTAATGGAAGAAGAAACCTACGACAGTTGGGAATGACGATATGTTCAAGAAAAGAGCCATAAGGACTGTATTACCTTCCCTGTAGCATTTCATTAATCGTTTAGGACATGGAATTCATAATGGGCTCCATTGTCTTTGACACAAATGGGTTTTCTATGCCACTATGTCGCATAATGGACTCTATAGTGTTAGCACAAAGGGCATCCTGTGTCACATGATTTCATTAGGTTTTAAAATCTCATTTAGTGGTGTAACATGAAATTATTTAGTTTCTCGAGTTCTACAACCTCAACTAGTGGAGTTCTACTTACGTATTAATTGTGGGGTAATGTTGAAAATGATCTCAGCTAATTTGGTAAGTTTCAGAACCTTATTTCGTGGAGTTTTGCTTAGTCGATACTACTGCTACGAATGATTGAGAAAATGAGAATAATCTTACTTTGATTCTTATACAATGTGGCTTGCATACATGATCAAAGAGAAGAACATAAAAATGATAGAATTTTGTATAACTGACTCACAACGAACTGTCATTAACGGATTCACTGATACCGAGAGTTAGTGTTCAGCATGAATTTGCACGATCTTCATTATTTGTATTAACTTGTGATGCCCCACAAGCTAGAGAGTGGATGTTGAAAACTTTCATCTTAGAATGCTGTGAAATCGAATTGTCTTAAGTGGGTTTGGTAAAGTCGATATTTGCTAACCGATCATGAGATGAAACTGGTAGCAAGTTAGACCGTATTGGGCCACTTGAGCCAAAACCATGTCTTACATCTTCCTGGTCGATCCAACCCACTACTTTACACTCTTATAGAGATTTCACTTCTACGTAAACACACATTTAGAGATACCTCAAATTAATTCTTTTTTTTTTCTTTTTTGGCTCTAAGATTCACTTAAGTATTGGAATGTTTTTACTAGTGTCTCCACCCCACCTCCAACCAATGGACCACCATCACCGACCACCACCGATTGATGCGTGTTCTGAAGTAGATTTAGAGGATACTTGTGATAAGTTCGTATGTGATAGACTCCTTCGATGCACGACTATTACCAAGCGTATTGAACTAAGGGGTGAGTATCTGCAAAGAGACTCCAACGCTCAAATCAGAATATGTACTAATTAGGTCAATATTACTTGATTTAGGTGACTTAATCTGACATTTATAGATATTGGATTGATATACTCTCTTGATGAAGAGATACATTCTCATTATAATTGCAGGAGAAAATATGTTCCTTATTTAGTTATAGAGAATCCCTATATTATCGTAACACTAGGATGGCAGTTGCAGTACAATTATCTCATAAGATTATGATGGACAATTAAGAGTTTTATCCATTGCGCAGATCTTGTGATAATACTATTATCATTCAAAATTAGGATCTCATGTTACTCAGCTGGAGGCGCGAAGCCTTTAACCTTTACCTGTATGTATGCTAGGCTGGACTACATATTGAGAGCCCAAGGCACGGTTCAGAACAGTTGCCCCCAGCTTGACGCTTAAAGGGAACAATTAAATGTCAAGATTCCAAATTTGAGGAGAACTCGTGGCGCTCAATAGACAAAAATCCATTTAGGCCAGGGTCCATTGTTATGGGGTACCTTCGGGGTTGGCTTTCGACATCATCCCGTCATTTGAGGTATATCTTTACCCGTGCGTGTAATTTCATAGGATTTTTTGACTTTTTCCACACTCCTTGACAGTATTGAGCTTTCTTAGGAAATTGTTGCCTTGGCTTTATCGGGAATTAAAAATCCATTAAAGGGGCATTAAATCCATGTTATTTCCCAACTACCCATTTACCTCTCTACCAATCAGAAATTAGGAATATTAAGGATGCAGTTTATCTTGTACGATCAGTTCACCTTTCGAGGGACCAATCAGAATGCTCCATTGTGTCTATAAAATAGAGAATGTTTGCATTTGGGCTAGCATTCTTTTTGCTGCATTCTTCTCTTCTTGCCAATGTGTTTTAGAGTATAACCTTCCATGGCTTTCTTCTCATTTTGTTCATATTCAAATAGGGTTTTGCCCCCTACGAAGATCATCTTCTTGCTTTTCCTAAAATCCATGAAGATGTTCTCTCTTTCGTTGCAAATAATTTTTTCCAATGGGGACTTTTCTTTCTCAACGTAGCAATGGTAGGGACTTTTCTTTCCCAGCGTACGAGGGATTATTTGAAATACGCTCTGCTGCTGGGAAAATCTATGACACCTGTCGTATTGGATGGTCCTCCTCGGAGAAATAAAGCCTACACTCCTTCTCCTTTCTAAGAACTTAGCAGGTGCTTCATTCTGAGCCTTGCTGGTTTTCAAATAAGCAGGGGGGTTGTTGAAGTAGCTCCGCAATTTGAGGCGATTTGGTGTGATCATGAAGCTGGTGGAATGATCTTCTTCATGAAAGATTGCACCCCGTCCAACAAAGGAAAGGAAAATGCCTATGCTCTTTCCTTATACATTCCATGTCTCAATATTTTCTTTTCCCTCTTTTCTAGATGTAAGATGATGTATGGAATGAGAATAAATTAATAAAATTCGTATATTATGAACTTTGCACGATGAGGTTGTAAGGATAACAATGCCCCCTAATCACTTAGCCTTTATAAATAGGGGTTTAGAGGTGTATTATTTCCATTTTACTGTTCCCAAACATCTTTCTGAGAATTCTGAGCAGCGATGAAGCGGGAGCTCTAGAGGATTCTCAATCATTTCCATCTTCAGTAATTCTGAGCTTTTCTCACACGATAATTCCCCTTCTTTTTCCTTCATTATTGTAATTGAGTAACTGAGCAGTTACGCGCTCCTTGCTGGAGTGCGTTTCTGCTTTTCTTTTTCACTAAGTAGATTTAAGACTTTCAACCCTCTTCACAAGGCCCTATCCTCTTGGAACACCATTTCTACCATTATAAACGTGGCAGATGTGTCCTTTTGAAGTTTCAGGCTTTAGAGGGAAAAAAGGTCGGCGTGTAGGTGTGGACCATTCTGTTCACCCTAAATCGTGTCTAAATCTTTGATTTGATTGATTCTGACAATTACTTACTGGCCTCTTTAGGTGTTCTTAAGATCTTTATGGCCAGAGGTAGAAGGGGAGCTAGAGCGCAAATACCAATTGCTGAGGCTCATGAACCGGCTGAAGAGGACCAAATCCTGATCCGGCATGGTCCGGGGCTACTATACCCGTGGGTAGGGGACGATGTCTGGGAGTGTTTGTCTGAGCTTTTTTCTGAAAACGAGCTCAAAAAAGTAGTACAATATTTGGAGCTGACAGAATGGAGAAACCGCGATAGAGAATTCCAGGTTCTATGCCTGGAGTGGAACGAAAGGGTTTACTCTTCTCGGGAGGCGGGTTCGCATTTTATGTTTCTCTATGAACCCTTCTTCATTAAATTGGGGCTTCGGTTACCCTTTACTGAGTTCCATATTGCAGTTATGCAGACTTTGCGCACGGCCCCTACCCAGATTCACCCTAATGGCTGGGGCTACATCATTGCTTTCGAAAGGTTTTGCCGAATAATGGGGTTACAGTATTCCACTGATACATTTTTCTATTTCTATACCCAGGTAAACCCCCAAGGGTTGGCTCACATTCGGTCAAGATCCGGTCATAAATCCTTTGATGTTTTCCAGGGTATTTTCAAAGGATTTAAGACTAGATTCTTTAAGCTAATGACAACAAAGAGATTTCATCCTTTTTTTCTCTGAAAGACGACAGGGAGCCAAAATTCCCATTATACTGGACTGAAGATGCTTGGTGTTTTTTCACTATGGTAATTGAAAAAGAAGAGAAAGACCTTACTCCAGATGAGGTCGACTGTGTTAAATTTATAACCTGGTATTCTGGAGAACGCGGGTTTATCAAAATCAAGGACGTCCTTCATACCCCTGGTGATGATCTTCTCTTTGTTTTGTTAGGTAGGAATTATGATATTATTACCTTTAACCTACCCCATAATTTTTGCGCTTTAAATTTCAATACTTCACAATTTTGCTTGTCTTACTTGCATCTTACTTTGTTGTCTTATTTCAGTAAATAACATGGCATCAGGACCTTCTCTTGTAGCTCTGCAAGCCTCGAGATCAAGGAGGAAAGGAGCAAGATCCACTAGTGCCCCCATTGCTATCGTTCCAGCATCCTTAAATCTGGGGTGTTGTTATTGAAGAGACCCCGGAAGAAATGGACTCTTTAACTCAGAGCCTTCAAGGGAGGAAAAGGAGGGCTATCAAGAGCTCTGCTAACTAGGGTACGGAAGGACCTTTGGAGAGTGGTAATGAAGAGCGGACGGACACTTTGCCTGTTATTTTAGGGCAGTCTGATGCTAGTCCATTTATAGATGGGTGATTACTGAGCAACGATGTAATGGGACATATTTCGGAATGGAATATGGCCCAAACCCTGGCCAACCTTCAAACTTCTGTACTTCAGACTGCCGCCGAAGTTTGCTATATTGAAAAGTCCATCGAAGCAACCGCTAGGAAGATGGCAGAAGAAAACAAGAAGAAAGATGAAGAGGCTGCCCGGAAGTTGACTGCGGCTCTTAAGCTGAATGAGGACACTCAAGCACATATTATCGAGCTGGAGGCAGCGTTGGCTTCCTTCAACCTGGCCAAGAAGGCACTTGAGGCAAAGGGTCTTTAAGTTGACAACACCTTCCAAGCTTGAATCACTCAATTGGAAAAAGATGTGGAGGAGCTAGACATCATTTAGGGAAATATTGGTGGAGAGCAACTCCAGAATGTCGTGGCCCAAATCCAACATTTCAACCCCTGTATCACTCTTGCCTTGGAGGAGCTCAATTCAGAAAAAGTCTTTCATAATGGTTAACTTGTTTGGGCAAGGGAGCTTACTCAAGTCGATTTTGTTGCCAACCAAGATGTTGCTCCGACTTCGATAGAAGGGGAAATTGACACTTAGATCTTTTTCTTTTTCTTCTTCCTTGCCCTCTACGTGGGGTTTTTTGTTTTTTTAAGGACAATTGCCCCGCATCTGGGGTTTT
Source organism: Ormosia semicastrata (assembly GCA_029884595.1). Taxonomy (NCBI): domain Eukaryota; kingdom Viridiplantae; phylum Streptophyta; class Magnoliopsida; order Fabales; family Fabaceae; genus Ormosia; species Ormosia semicastrata. The sequence continues at coordinate 12,863,504 of JAQQTO010000041.1, forward strand.
TAAATTAACTCTTTACTTTTGGTGAATGCTTTCCCTTGCTATTTTATTTTATTTTCACGGTCTGTTTTGGGTCCAAAGCCCAATATGGAATGTAGCAATTCCCTTACATGGACTTAGAAATTATTTACTCATTGGGGAAACCACGGTCCGGGATCCCACACTTGTAAGAATGAGCACATAGCATTTCACTTAACTTAGGTAAAAATGACGCCTTAGTCTATAGTCCAATGCTTATCATAACCAAACATTTTGAAATTTAAGACTTAGGCAAAAATAACACCTTAATCCATAATCCAAGGCCTATAATAACGAACATTTGGAATCTTAAGATTTAGGTAAATATAACACTTTAATTCATAATCCAATGATCATAATAACGAACATTTGGAATCTTAAGATTTAGGCAAATATGACACCTTAGTTAAGGGTTTATTGCCCAAAAAAATTTGGCGTGTATGGTCCCTTCTGCCTTAGGTATAATTATCAATTCACCTTACCCGGGGTCCTTTTGAGGTCCCACCTAGCTTAGGTATCGGTGAGGACCACGAATGTGGAATCCACACTGCCTCTTGATTACTCAACCTTTTGATAGTCAATGCCAAGTATCGAAGATGAGTATTGACCCTACCACATGATCTGGATTTACTAATGTGTCGCATATGTAAAATAAAGTTTGAATAAATTTGTTTTATTAATGATTTTGGGGGGACAAAGTCCGTACACAGTGTAGGATTCAACATAATGTGCAGATTAAACATTAGCTTTACTAAAAGACTAGGCCGTCAAGGGCACCAAACTGTAATATTTTCTAAGTTTATCTGCATTCTAATAATTCTTGATTGAGGTGCCCATTAGAGTCTCTAATGTGTAAGCTCTTTTACCAGTGCTGACAATAATACAGTAGGGGTCTTCCTAGTTAGGGGCTAATTTTTCTTGGGAGGCATTTTTTTCTTCGATATCCGCTCTTCTAAGTACTAAATCTCCTGGTTGGAACCTTTTAGGGACTACTTTTTAGCTATATCTGGTCGTTGTTCTTTATTTGAGGGCAACATCACGTATATGAGCCACGTGTCTTCTTTCTTCTATCAAATCTAGGTTTTCCTTGATCAAACCGGGGTTATTGTTCTCTGAAAATTACTGGTTGTACAAGCTTGGCTCACCTATCTCTACCATAAGCATGGCCTCGCACCCATATGTAAGCTTGAAGGGAGTTTCACCCATAGTAGAGTGGGGTGTGGTCCGGTAGGCTCAGAGAACATGATTAAGTTGCTCAGCCTAATTTCTCTTAGCTTCGTCCAATCATCTTTTAGTTTCACGTACAATAATCTTATTGGCTGCTTTGGTCTGTCCATTAGTTTTGGGGTTCTCCACGGAACTATAATGGTGCTTTATTTTTAAGCCTACTAGAAGCTCTTCAAAGCTCTTATCCTTAAATTGGGTTCTGTTGTCTGTTACAATGGACTCTGAAATTCCAAACCTGGTGATAATGTGGCGCTAAGTAAACTTTTGAATTCGTGATGAAGTGATCGCGGCCAAGGGTTCTACCCCAATCTACTTCGTAAAATAATCTATTGCAACCACCAAGTACTTTAATTGACCTGAGGCTTGGTGAAATAGGTCCAGGATGTCCATACCCCATCTGTAGAAAGGCCAAGGTACCAACATTGTAGTAACTTTTCCGAGGGAGCCTGGTAATGATCTGATTGACGCTGACACTTATCACATATTCGGACATGCATATAAAAGTCAGCTTCCAGCGTGGGCTAATAATATCCTACTCTTAATGCTTTTAGGGCTAAAACTTTGCCTCTTAAATAATGTTCGCAACTTCCTTCATGAATCTTGGCTAAGACATATTCAACTTCTTTTGGAGCGAGATTAAGAAAGGGGTAATGAGAAACCACGACGGTATAACCGCCCCACGTAGACGGTGTACCTTATAGCTGTCTTGACTAACTTAGAGGTTTCTTTGGGATCTGAGGGTACAGCCCCAATCTGCAAGTATTCCATGATAGGGGTGATCTAAGATGGCTCTTTTTCTTCTATTTGAAATACGACATGATCCATGATGGAAGGCTGAGAGAGGGTTTTTTGGATTACTGACCGGTTATTTTTGGGGCCCTTAGTACTAGCTAGCTTAGACAAAAGGTCTGCCCTGGAATTTTGTTCTCTCGAAATGTGCTAAACCTTTGTCTTTTCAAAGTTCTTAAAGAGCTCTTGTACTTTGACCAAGTATCTCTACGGGAGGGGCTCCTTAGCTTGATATTCACCTCGGATCTGGGAGGTCACAAGTTGGGAATCACTACAGAGTGTGATCTTGGTTGCCCCTATATCTTTGGACATTACCAGCCCAGTAATACATACCTCATATTCAGCCTGGTTGTTCGACGTTGGGAATTCGAACTTCAGGGAATGCTCTAATGTTAGTCCTTCTGAGTTTTCCAGGATTACCCTGGTACCACTTCCTTTGGGGTTAGAGGATCCGTCAATAAAGATGGCCCATGAAATTCTTTTTGGGTTGACAGGGTCTAATGTGAGTTCTGCTATGAAATCAGATAATACTTGGGCTTTTATTACTAGCCGTGGTTGATAAGTGATTCAAAATTCAGAGAGTTCAATTGACTAGGCAATCATTCTTCTGGCTAAATTTGTCTTGTTTAATACTTGACGGATGGGTTGATCCATTCTTACTACCATCGGGTGACATTGACAGTATTATCGCTGTCTTCTGACCGTGATGATTAGTGCAAAAGTAACCTTTTCAACTTTCAGGTAGCGAAGCTCAAGTCCCTGCAGGACCTTACTTACAAAGTAGACTGGTTTCTACCCTTCGATTGTCTCCCAAATTAACACAGAGTTCATTGTTTCCTCATGAACTAAGAGGTATAAGTAGAGCATCTCACCGGGTTCTGATTTTATCAAAATAGGAGGGGATGATAGCAAGTTCTTCAAGGATAAAAAGGCATCCTCACATTCCTGGGTCCATTCGAAACTCTTCTTCTTCTTTAGTAGCTTAAATAGAGGGAGATACTTGTGAGCTGCTTTGGCAAGGAATCTCGTGAGAGCTGCAATGTGACCTGTAAGCTATTGTACCTCCTTAACACTTTGAGGACTTCTCATGTTAAGTACCACCTAACATTTATCAGGATTAACCTTAATCTTGCGGTGGGTTAGTATAAAACCTAGGAATTTCCCGGCTTGGACCCCGAAATCACACTTCTCTGAGTTTAGCCTCATATTATACTTTCTGACCTAAGCAAATACTTTTTCAAGGTTTGTCGCATACAATCCACCTTGTGGGATTTTCACTATTATGTCATCTATATAAACCTCTAGCATCTTCCCCACTTGGTTCTCGAAGACTCTGTTCATCTTCCTTTAATAGGTGGCTTCTGCCTTTTTTAAACCGAAAGGCATAACCCTATAGCAGTAGCTCGCCCTGCCAATGATGAATGCGATTTTATCCTCATCTCCGAGATACATGGGAATTTGGTTGTACCCGGAATATACATCCATGAATGACAACCACCTAAAACCTGAGGAACTATCAACCAATTTATCCACATTGGGGAGTGGGTATAGATCCTTGGGACAAGCCTTATTTAGATCTGTATAGTCCACAGACATTCTCCACTTTTCATTGGATTTCTTGAACAGAACCACATTAGATAGTCATGTGGTATAGGAGATTTCTCTAATGAAGTTGCCGCTCAATAACTCCTTAATTTGTTCCTCAATGACCTGTTGTCTTTCTGGGCCGACCTTTCTTTTTTTCTGTACAACCGGCTTCACACCTTTTCTGATGGATAGGCGGTGACAGATGAAGCTGGGGTCGAGCCCCGGCATGTCAGAGGATGTCCAAGCAGAAAGATCTTTATTCTTCAGCAAGAGTTCTGTCAATTGTTGTTTTTCTTTTTCCTCTAAATGCGATCCAATCTTAGTGAACTGATCTGGCTTGGCTCCAAGTTAGAGAGATTGCAACTCACCCTCTGGCTGGGGCCTAGTACCACAGATTTCTTCTTTAATATCCAGTTCGGTCATAAGTATGTTGACTTGGTCCAGGACTGGGCCGGGGGTGGTAGATTTTCTATTTTTGGGAACTCTACAAATATTCAAGCTCTCATTGTAGCATTTCTTGGAGGCTACTTGATCTCCTTTAACAGTGACAACCTCATTGTTCTTGTTTGATAATTTCATCATAAGGTGAGTAGTGGAGACCATGACATCGAGAGCATTTAGAAAAGGATGACCTAAGATAATGTCGTAAGTCGAAGGGCAGTCCACGATCAAAAACCTTACTTTGACCGTCTTGAAGAATTTAGAAGATCCCAAGGTCAAGTGGGTTTCATAGTAACCTACCGGGATGATCTTCTCACTCATGAAACCTATCAGTTCCTCATAGTGAGGAGTCAAATCCGATGGTGGTAGTTTTAGCTTCTGATAGAGATCTAGAAACATAATATTTGTTGAGCTTCCTTGATCTATGAAAATTCGGCGGACCTCGGGATCAGATATTATTCCCGAGATGATGAGTAGGTCATTGTGTTCTAGGATAATTCCACCGTAGTCATCGTCCGAAAAAATGATGGAAAGCATTTTTCTTTCAGCAGTTTGCATTCTGGGTTTGAAATGGGATACACTAAACACCACCATCCTCAAGACTTTTTTTCGGGCTCTATTTGATTACCCTCCACCAGCGAAGCTATTTACAATAGTGTTAATTGTTCTGTTTGACTCAGAACGTCGATCACCGTTGTCATCGGTGAGAGCATCCTTGTTCCTATCCTACCTCTCATTGTTATCCCGATGAGTTGGAGTCCGTGATCTTCTCCTAAGACTTCGAATCCTTCTTCTGCGATGAAGGGATGGGCTTCGCTGTGGACTACGTTTGTCATCTCTGCGCTTGCCACGATGCTCTTCATTTTGGATCCAGAGGATATACTGTTGTAGTCATCCGGCCTTGATTAGAAATTTGATGGCATCACAGAGTTGATAGCAGTCTTTCGTGTCATGTCCATAACCTTTATGCCATGTGCAATGCTTAGAATGATCTTTCTACTTGTGTTTCTTAATGAGGGGTGATCTCCGTATTTTTTGAAACTTGGTTTGCATCACTTCCCTCAAGATTGTTTCTCGTGGGTTATTTAGTGAAGTATAAACGAAGTATCTAGCCCGGGGTGGACTATCTTTGGAAGATCGGGGTCGTGAGGAATTACAGTTAGGCTTCTGGTGAGAGGATTCACCTTTGTCCCACCTTCTCTAGTCCACCGTTGCTTCCTCTAGGTCCACGTACTTCTAGGATCGCCTCTGAAACTCACTCAGGTTCACTAGTTTCTTTTTTACCAAGGAAGCGAAGAACTCAGAACCAACCCAAAGACCACTTCTGGCATAATGAAAGGTTATTCTGTTATCAAAGTTTTTCACGTTAGTGTAAGCCGTCATGAAATACTTTACATAATCGCAGAGGGGCTCATCCTTCCCTTGGCGAAGCTTTGCCCGGGATTCAATAGATCTAGGTTATTCCTTGCTGGTAGTGTATTAGAGTAGAAAACGTTGTTTAAGATCCGGCTAATCAACCATAGACCTCCATGATAAGCTTGAGAACCATTTAAGGGATCCCTTCTTCTGGGAGAGAAGAAAAACACGATATAGCAACTCCATAGATCCTCTATGAAAACAGAGAGATTGCTCATAAGTGTTGATATGCTCCTGGGAATCCGTGGTTCCATCATAAATCTCTAAGTTTACTAAAAATTTAACGTGGTATTCCATAAGTTAATCAGAAAAAGAATGCTCTTTGAACTCGTGGTTCGGATTGTCATTCTGGATATTGATCACGGAAGCGTCGGCATGTGCCCTTCTTTGATTGTTCCCCGCGCTAAGACTGCCATCGTGACGGTAAGGTCTGGGACAGTTTTCGAGCATGGCCCGTTGCATGTCTTCCAACCTCTAATATTGTTCGTTCAGCATAGCCATATACTGTTGCTGCATGTCCTGAAACTAGCGTTGGGATGCCAGGGACTGATTCGCACCATCGCCAGTTTCATTATTAGGCATTTCCAAATGCTGATGAACCGAGATTCTACGATGTTGGGCATCAGGGTTGCCTCCTTATACTGGGATTCTAAGTCTATCTCTTACAGGAATACTACGTGGTGGATTTGGGCTTTCATCGGAAACCGAGGTGGTATGCCCATCGCGTTGGTTCTCTGCATTGAGTGTCTGATTTCTCGCAACGGAGGCTTCAGCAGCAAGCGGAGGGGCAGGAAGAGGAGGGCGCTGAGCGGCCTGGTCCTGCCTTTGGTTGGTGGAGGCCTGCCCGGCGTCTCTTCTTGAATTCTGTCTCGTGTTCGCCATGATTGGAGTGGGATTATAAGTTTCTCGTTTCCCACAGACAGCGTGTAATACCCTTAGTAACATGTTAGACTTATATATGATTACAAAAGGTAGCATATAACTTAATTAACATGTCAATGAAGTTTTGTGACAAGTTGAGTTCGTTTAGGCACTTAGTTGTAACACAGAAGTTGAAAAGTAACTTAAAATGACTCAGATAATGGCTTTAAAGGTAAAGTTGAGGGAGATAAACATAGAAGGTTTGTTTCTAGATCACAAATAAGTAAAACAAGATGTAGTTAAAGTTTCAAGAGAATCTGAGTTAGTTTGGTATTTTTAGGCATACTAGTTGTCTATTTAATACTGAATTGAATACCAGCTGATATGAAAAATCATGAAAATGGTGAAACAATAATTTAAATGAATCTTATGATTTATTCTAAAGTTGTTGGAAGCTGAAAAACTTGAATTAACATAATTCGAGTGTTATTAGCAGATAAGGAAATTTCAGTAAAATATCCTAAGGGACTTGATGGTCATTCTCTCATTTCTCTGTCACACATATAAGCAGCAGAAGCTGCAAAAACAGAACAAAATAGAGAAAGAAAGAAACAAAGGAAGAGAAGAGATAGAAGAAGAAGAAAAATGAGAAGAAGGAGAAGAAGACCAAGGGAAGATCAAGATTAAAGCATAGAGCTTGAAGATTGATTATCCAATCAAGAGGTAAAGGATTTCTATTCATAATTCTTCGCTTTCATTCTTATGAATAAGGTTTGGAGTTTTGAATGGAAATAGAGGTTTGAAGAGCCAAATCCATGTTCTTAGCTTAGTTCTTGATTCCAAGGATTAGGTTAGGATAGTTTTAACTTAGTAGGTGTAAGATGGTCATTTATGGCTCAAGATCAACCATTAGAGTTCATAGAGAAATAATTTGACAATGGTTAGAGTTATATGATTTTGGATCTAAATTTATGCCTAAGAGAATCCATAGGTTGTATAAGAGTTACAACAAGTTTAGGGGCCTAAATTAGTGCTAGAAACCATAAGGAAACCGATCTTAGATGATTAGAAGTTAAAATGAGAGTTTAGAACATATATAACAATCTACAAAAAATTTACAAAATTGCTGTCATGCAGAGAGTGCCCAGATGCCCTACACCGAGCGCCTAGACGCCCGTGTAACAGGGATGAATGTTCGTGTAGCAAGGCGCAGAGCGCTTAGAAGCTTGATGCACACTTTTTAGTTTCAAACAAGTTTACAAACTTGATGCGGGATTAATTGTTGCATTGCGAACCCAAGTGCAGGTTGTCTCAAGTAATAAATTTCTCGGGAGTCCGAGGTCGATCCACAGAGAATTGTTGAAGATTATTTAAGGTGAAGTAAATATTTTGTTATTATGATAAAAATTATTTACTTGGGTAAAAAGATCCACTTTTGGTAAATAAAGTAAAGGTAAGATTAATTCCTTTTATAACTCAATTAGAATCCTCGCAACATGGAGGTTCCAATCAGAAAATACAACGTTAAAAGTTCATTTAAAATAATATATGTATTTATATTATGTTTCCGAAAAATATTACTACCACTTATAAATGGGTTAAAGCATTCATTGTGCTAATATTTTGTTTACAACAAATCAAGAACTCCACTTTATAAGGAGAGTTTCTAACACCACCACTTGTAAATGGGTTAAAGTATTCATTGTGTCAATCTCTTGTCTACAACAAATCAAGAACTCTACTTTACAAGGAGTGTTTCTAAATTAATTGGAAACAAAATACAATACGTATAATGACCACTTGAAAATATATCATTTAAGCACAAGAAATAAATTAATCTAACATTATTTCATTACCAAGAGCTTCACTCCTTCACCCAAGTAAAATGAAACTTAGTTACTCATAGATAAGAAGAAAGAAAGAGAGAAAAAGAAGAAGAAGAACATGACTTTAATTTAAAACAAAAAAAAATTACTACAAGAAAATCTAGTAACAAACTAACATCATTTTGGTACTTAACACCTAACACCCTTCAATGATCTGCCAAGGACCCCTTTTATAGAGGATTAGAGATACAAAATGATAAGGAAGCTGAGTCATTAGTAGGTGGATGAGTGAAAAATGAGTGGAAAATGCCAAATGACTTTTGGTGAGTGGTAAATTATGGAGATTCATTGTCTCTGAAATCATGCAGCTCTGAAGTTATTGCATTCGTCATTTTTGAACCAAGTGGTCTTCATGAAAGTTGTAGGCCTGGATCTTAGTTTTCAAATGGTTTTGTTTGAGTTCAATATCATTTCTATAACTCCAAATACATTCAAATTACTGCACACTACCCAGGCCCAGTCATAGCTCATCTGTTCTGACTTGTAAGCCCAATATCACTCATTAGGACTCCAATTTTGGAAACGTGTTCAACATGAAAGTTGTAGATATAGGTCTCCGCTATTCAGCATCAAAATTTCAGCCCATTTGACAACCTCTAGCTCGAAAAAATGGCATGAACAGTGCATATAGGTCAAGCTGTCAGGAACAGCACTCTAGTTCTTGCTTCAACCCCAATTTGAGTTATCTACTCGTGTGATTGGGTCTTTGAAGTCTTCGTGAAAGTTATAGATCTCTTTCTTGTCTTTAAAATGCCATCAGATTCACCTCATTTGACCACTTACATCCCAAGATATAGCCCAAATACAGAAACAACATAAGACGTAAATTATGCTGAAAAATTCAATTAAGTCCAATTTGAGGCCAAACTTACAAAACATAATCAAAATCAATCAATTAAGTACATGGAGAGTGTAAATGACTAAAAATGAAGGCTTATTAATGAATCAAATATATGATCATCAACGCTTAGTGCAAAGCGTTTAGATGCTCAATGTCCAGGAAGTTCTTATGCACATCAGAGCGCAGAGCGCCTAGACGCTTAGTCCAGAGCGCTTAGGCGGGCGGCGCAAAAATAGCACAAGACTGTGTTTTGCCTAGTGAGTGCCCAAACGCTCAAGGAGAGAGCGCTTACGCCCCTATCACAGAATTCAACAAAGAGTTGTTTGTGATATTTTCAAGTTACTAGCTAGATGGAATAATTATATATATGTTTTCCTAAAATGTGTTAAGGCACAAATAAAGATATTTCAAGAGAGGAACTATCACCTAACAAGTATGAGAAAGTATGCCTTTGAGGATCCTAAAAGTGAAGCATTGCTCTAGGTAAAAGCATAGGCCTTAGGCAACCTAGTATTGCATTAGATATCACTCAAGATGTGATGATATAGTGCAATAGAGACAAGTATATTAGGATGGATTGTAGGGCTCGCTCTAGTAAGAATAAGGAAGGTATGAACCTTAGGATATCAAAGAGTAATGGATTACCTTTGGGAAGGTACCTAGAACCTTAAGCAACAAAGAGTTACAAGTAAGAACCACTTTGAGTTGGATTCACTTGAGTGGAGAAAAGGTTGTGTATTTTAGTTCCAAAGAGAGAATGTTATGTACTAAGTATCTAGTTTAATGGGACCTTGTGCATTGTAGAATACACACAAGGATGAATGTTGACTTGTAAGTTTTTCATATTCATTAAGTATGCAAAGTTATAGTGAAATGCTCATTTGTTCCCTTAAGCAAGGTTGAATGAGACATTAGCTAAGATAGGCTCTTTCACTTGAATGAGTTGAGTCTATAAGAATGTTCAGATGGTGTTTATGTGAAAGATAAACATAACACTACGCTTTTTACACACTAGTTAGTTAATCTAGTTTATATGTGAAAGTTATGAGAACCTTTGTGCAACCAAGAGTAATGGTTTGTCATAGGTGAGTATCTAACACTTCAGCAACATAGTGTTGCATAAGATTCACTTAAGAGTTATAAGTGATGAGGTTGTGTTTAAATATAAGTATGTATGTATGTAAATAAAAATGATCTAGTAGTATTGATCTTAGTAAGTATCCTTTGATGTGCACTCATAAAGGCCAAGAGAGATTGAAAAGTGTCTGATAGACTCAATTGAAGAAAGACATAACCCTGATATTTCATTAGTGTCGAGGCCAAATGAGACAAATAAGGGTCCATAAGGTTCTTCAGAATCAGGATTTAGACTGAACATCTCAGCATGCCAAGATATGTGTGATGTGAGGAGATACCTCTATTCACCATAGGATAATATACTGAATCAGTTCCTGATAATCTTCTTTGTTTTAAACATAAAATTCTGCATGTACTTCAAAACAAAGCATTGCACAAACATATCTTTAGAATCTTACTTGAGCGTAATATATTGCATATCATTTGCATTACATTTACAGACAGTTGTATGAGCATTGTTTGCTGCTGTTGGTATTTACAGCTGTATAGTCAATTGTTTATATTTAACGGTATATATGCTATTAGTTTTAGATTCCATTATACAGGTAGTGTGCAGTTATGAGGATTAGTGGAGGAAACTCCTATGTTAGTAGTTATATCAATTGTTATATTTGTTATACAATGTCATAGCTAACTGGTATTGGAATTATTTTTACTGTGAATTGTAATTCTCACCCTAGTTGTTCTTCCATGTAAATCCAGGTAAAAACCATGTTAAGGGAATGAAGATGAAGCATGAAGACTAGTATAATTTTTATATATTTTAGTAGACAAAGCTTATGTATAAGTTTATATTTGCTTTGTGTGTTTTAAGTAATATATATTATAATATGCCCTTATGTGGCAAGTATTGTATATATATGTATGAGTTTAAGTTTTTCGCATTTTCTCAAGGCTTTCTATAATTACTCAGTTGTGATTATGGATATATATTAGCATGTAATAAGTAGAAGTGACGTCTTTAGTACTGGTTATCTTTATATATCTCTGTATATTTAGGATATATCTAGATATTTGTATTAGGATGCTACACGACGTCAATGTTCTGAAATAGATTCAGAGGGTACCTATGATAGGCTCGTGTGTGATAGACTCCTTCGATGCATGACTGTTACCAAACGTATTGAACCAATGGGTGGGTACCTGCAAAGAGATTTCAACGCTCAAGCCAGGATATACACCAATTGGGTCAATATTACGAGAGAACTCGTACCTGATTTGGGTGACTTAGTCTGACATTTATAGAGGTTGGATTGATATGCTCTCTTGATGAAGAGATACATTTCCATTATAATTGCAAGAGAAAATATGTTCCTTATTTAGTTATAGAGAATCTCTATATTATCGTAACTCTAGGATGGCAGTTGTAGTGCAATTATCCCATAAGATCATATGATTGACAATTAAGAGTTTTATCCATTGCGCAGATCTTATAGTAATACCGTTATCATCCAAAATTGGGATCTCATGTTAAGCTAACTCAACTGGAGGCGCGACGCCTTGAACCTCTTCCTGTATGTATGTTGGGTTGGACTACATATTGAGAGCCCAAGGTACGGTCCAGAACAACGCAAAACTCTCCAATGTGATCAAGCTATTCTAAGGCCATATGCTCAAGTAAAGAACAGAGCACAAGTGAATTAATTTTTGTTAAAGTTATTCCCTAATTATATCACAATCAAGTTCAATATGGTGCATTCTCTTATAAAAAGTAAGATTGGCAGTAACATGGCGAGTAGATTGATTATCACAATATAATAGTTCAGGTTGCTTGAATGAGACCTGAAGATCTTGTAGTTTGATACGTTAGCCACTGTATTTCACAAATAGTGGCGTTTAAAGCTTGACATTCAGCTTCAGATAAAGACCATCATGTGTTATTTCTTTGACTATTAACAAATGAGAGAGCTATCAAACCATTATAACCTATAATTGATGTATGAGTGTCCATACCACTGGCCCAATCAAAATCACTAAAGACCTTTGCCCTATTTCATTTAGGTTAGTGGTAACGAGTTGAAATAATAAGCTATCATAAATTCAAACTTCCATTCTATAATTGTAAATTTGTAATAAAAAAGAATCTCCACTAGTCGTATATATGGATGCATAATTCACCTTCAGCTTATGAAGAATTGTTTTCGCACACTATTTTTTTCACACAAATCCTTACATCTTCTTATTTGGTAAAAATATATAAAAAATAATATATTAAAATATTTGTTTCTCTTTTTTTTAAATTAAAAAAGGTATAAGAATTGTGCAATAAAAATAATGTTCAATGATATTGTTGTATATTTAGTCCCTGCCTCGCCTCACTTCCACGCCCCATTCCCATCCGAATTTTCTTCCATCTAAACATATACCTAAACAAAATCATAAATCCAGTAAAAAAAATCATAAAAATATTAGATTTTTTTTGTCTGTAAAAAAAATATTAAAATTTGAATGAATGGTAGTGTATTGTATGGACCGCCTAAGTTCAATGCCCAACCTAGAAAACTAGTCTAGTCTCTCTGGGCCACACTAGAGCCCTTTCGACTTAAACCATTTTGTTTTGGGGCGTCTAAACGAAGGTTACTATGACACAACAATGATAATGGTGGTATCATGTCATAAATCCTACCAAATGGATAATGTTGTTAAATCTGCCTGACCCGTTGGTGGTTCCAAAGGTCGTAGCAAATTAATTCGGCATGAGTGCTTGAATTTATACTAATAAATTCTTCATAATAAACTTAATTTATAGTTTTTTCTGTGAGTAAATATTAGATAAAATTAAGTTTCACAAATTTTAAACTTATGTATTTGTGCAGCTACAATAACAAGAATATAGAAATTTAGAATTTAGAAATTAAATAAGACAAACTTCACGGTATTATACTATTATAAATTTAGTATTACTGTTAAGTTGAACGTATTGATTTTGAATGAACTTAATATATAATTCAATGATATAAAATGTAAAGCACCGAAATATTTAAGTAAGAGTATTACTTTATGTTTATTTTCTCCAAATGCTTTGGGTATCCTATGCTGCTCTTTGTTCTTGACGATAAGGCATGCTTTTACCAAATAAAATTCTGAGGAGCCACTACTCGATCTTATTCCTCCAATCGCCTGTTATTTAATATAACCGCATCTATGGATCTTGTAAAGGGAATTTCTATATTAGCTAAGCATGTTCAAAGCAAAAAATATATATATAATATTCTGAGGGAACAATATCATAATGACACACGTAGGGGTAAGTAAAGATACATGTAAGCTTTCAAGTAAAAAGGGGGGGGGGAGAGAGATATATATGCTCTTTGCCGTTAGTTATTACAATGATAACTTTAAAGTTCACACCAAAATATTTTATTTACGGCAAAATATTAAAATATGATTACTTACACCACTTAAATTTCGTTAAATGATTGAGATGAATAAGATTTTAAATAAAAATATATATATTCAGTTATAAATATAATTTGTTCATTAGTAAAAAAATAATTATTTGTTGTAAATTTAAATGAATCAAATTATATTTATAAGAAAAAATAAATTAAAGATCATATTAACTAGAAAAATTTAAATGCGAGTGTTTGGTGCATTATTAACTGAAAACCTTTATGATAAATGTGTGTTTCTGAATCTTTTCAAAGCAATTTGCTCTCAATTGTCTTCTCTTTTCACTCTTCAACTATGCATGGGTGAAGATATATCTTTTGTCCAACTTGATTATTCTCACATGCTTGATACATCAATAAAAGATATATGAAACACAACTATGAAAATAACATATATACAATCTTTTAATTCCCTCATTGGACCATACAAGGTCCCTTTAAATTAAGATAGGGCTGGTTGTCCTCTGAATTAACTTGATTATTTGAATTTTAAACCAATTGATCATAATGCTAATGCGCCTAAACTTAATGGTATGTATGATCTATTATATTAGATCTTAGGAATTTTATCTTTTATATAAGCACACACTAAAAGATATCTCAAATATACTCATTTTTTCTATTTATACTCTTATCTCTATTTTTACTATGAGATTGATTTGATCAAAATATCTTTTTATGTATCCCAACCCTAACTCTAATTGATAGACCCCATGGCCAACCGATTCTTTTTTGACGTTGTCAAGGAATCCCAAGATCACCCCTTAAGAATAAGCAATAACACTCACAAAGCAAAAATTATTTTTATGCAATGGACTTGGAGTTTGATTCCATTTTAATTTAGATAAAAAAGAGGGGGGAAATGTGATTGTGTTTGTTGCATAAATATAAAATAAAATAGTAGATCATGGTGATCCTAAAGCTTTAGAGTTAGATTTCATGTATTATTGGTCGTGTACAATAAGGTTTGCATATATTGGTAGGATTTTCCAAATCTAGTAGCTTAACAGCTATGTAAAAAGCAAGAGCAGATTAAGGATTCTAAGTGGGAATCAAATTATTATATAGAAGAAGAAGAACCTAAAAAAGTTAGTGCATTACAGGTTGGAAAAATAACTGTATAATGAACTAAGAAAGTAGGCGAGTTGCTAGAGTCATTCGTCCAATCTATTATGCAGGAGTCTATCATGGCCCAACAAGTTTGGGTATATGAGTAGACTCTCTATTTTTTTTATTAATATCTATATATAAATTTATGTGTATATAAAAATTACTTAAAATTTATAAATTTATTTTATTTACAATTATTTATAAAAAAATTATTTAATTAAATTTTTATATAAATTTAAATATTATTAATTAAAATTTATAAAAAATTAACTTTTTAATTTAAATTATTAATTTATTTTAATAATAAATTAATAATTCAAAGTGGCTAATCTATTCATAAACCACTTTGCAAGTGGTACATATTAGAATTTTCTAACTATTATAATAAACTAAAGAAAAAGCCACATATCATACTAGGAATGTCAACAGGTGGGGGGGCCTATAGTGCTTCTTTCATTGGTCTTAGTCTTAAGTATTCATTTGTAATCTTTACATATAAATGAATATTTATATGTATTTGTGAATATTTAATAATATAAAATAAAATTATAAAAATTATAAAAAAATAAATTAAATAAACTTTAACATTATATATCATAAATTTATTCAATAATTTAATATTTTTACAAAATTTAAAAAAATCACAAATAATATATCAAATTCAATATTTTGTAATAATTAATTTTTATAAATAATTATTACATGAATAATATATACTTTTTTAATAATTTTTATCATTATGAGTTTATTTACAAAAACAATTCATTGTAAAATAATAGAAAATATATATTTTCATTTCATCTTAAAGTAAAAAAATCATAATATATATAATATACTAAATAAAATAAATAAATATCACGGGTACTATTATCTCCGTGCCTATCTTCATTTACTAAATAGATACTCATCTTTAGCCTCATGGTGGATAATTCCTATGAATCTTCATGAACATGAGTATTTTTACTATCTTTTGATCATACAAATTGAGTATGTAACTTTTGCTTTGAGCGGGCAAAAAGAGGCATTATACATGTGATTATGAGTTTAATTTAAAATTAATATGTATAAAAATAATACTATTAAAAAAATTTTATTTAAACACTTGACTGTAATAATTTAAGAGATTATTTTCTTACTTAATGGGATACTCTTAAAAAAAAGAGAAATTGATAGCTAAACATATTTAAAAACTACATAGAAGACAAAAGACTTGCTAATAATACAACTTCCAAACCTCAAAATAGCCCAAAATTGAAC
The DNA here is from genome assembly GCA_029884595.1 of Ormosia semicastrata. Classification (NCBI taxonomy): domain Eukaryota; kingdom Viridiplantae; phylum Streptophyta; class Magnoliopsida; order Fabales; family Fabaceae; genus Ormosia; species Ormosia semicastrata. The sequence continues at coordinate 12,879,463 of JAQQTO010000041.1, forward strand.
ATCTTCAGTTATCAATTAAAAATATCATCTAATCTAATAATACTTATAAAAAAACACGTGGCAATATCAAAATGTTGGCCACCAGACCTTTCATTTATGATTTTTTATTTTTTTTTATCTGAACCTTCATTTATGATTTTAGGTGTTGTATTATTGTACCTGATTCAGAGAGTGCTTTAAATTTGTTGGTTTTGTTCACAAAAAGATGTCAGAGTGGTATTGGCACCATGGTCATCTCATCTCTATGATTTAAGCTCTTTCACTTGTTGTCATCCTTTTCCTACGCTCTGGTGGAAACCTAAAATACAATTACAGTGTGTTATAACAAAGGAATTACTTCAATTTCATAGGCCCTTTATGAGGAAAGAAAAAGGAAAACAAAATATTACTTCTAACATTTTTATACGAAATAGGAAAATGTTATTCCTACATCTAAATTCTTATACATATCCTTGTATTTATCAATTTTAGAAAAAATAAAAAAGAAAGACAAAGAAAGAGAGAGAAGGGAACTAGAAGTGAGGCTGGTTTGAAATTTTTCCAATAATAATATAAGGAAAAGGTGTATGTCTTAAGTGTAAAATAACAAAGTTGTATATGGCCTGGCTCCTGTATTCTAAAATTAATGAGCTCCTACTTACCCAGAAAAAAAATAATAATGAGCTTCTCGCAAATTTCAAAATAGTTATTAGTTGTGTAAGGTAGTTGGAGTAGTGGTTAATCTATAATTATAATGTTATCTAGAAAAAAGTACTTTCTTTTCCATTCATTAAAAGCAAAGGATTTGTTATTAATTTTATTAGGTCGAGTACTTATAACTAAAATAAAAGCTATAGTTAAATAACTTTTTTTTAGTTAATTCATTAGCAAGGTATACAGCAAGTATTACAATTATATTTGGAAAAATTCTTCCGTACACTAATAGAAAAAATCTTTTTCCACATTCCATTTATACCATTAATTTATTTTTTAAAATTTTTTTTGTTCTCTCCTTACTTTTTAGAAATAAAGGGTAAAAATCAACGACGAACTCTTCTTCCAAAAGCATATTAGAAATTTTCTTAGATTTGACTCTCACTCAATCTTGATCTTGCAGAAGGAGGATGCAATCCCTCAACTAATAATTCTCCACCCGTTGTACCAAAACATAATAATAACCCTCCACCCAGTCACCTACTTCCCGGAGTAATGTTGGCCCGCAACCGAGAGGCTTATATCAATGTTAATATCATATATAAATAAAAAGTCTTCATTTATAAAATTTTATTAAGTGGTAATTTTAAATTGTATCATTAATTTATTAAATTTAAATATTATTTTTTAAAAAATTATAAATATTTTAAATTTCTTTATTATAAATGTCATTTTTAAATTATATTACCATTAGTTTATTACAAATTTAAATTTAAATTTAAATTTTATTATTATTATCTTATTAATATATAATATATATGAAAACTTTTTTGAGATATTTCTTAATAGAATAAAATTATTTTTGTTATGATGTCAAATTATATTATAATATACAGAAATAAAGTCAAATGAATTAGTAGTGTTTGTAGTTCTTAAAGTTCAAAATACATTTTTAATAATTTTTGAAATTTTTAAAATATTATCAAAATATTACATATAAATTTAATATTTGATACTCTCAAAAAAATAAAATAAATATTTAAACCTCAATATAAAATTTCTATATAGTCTATAATTATTTATAAAAATTATAAATATATTTTCTTATAATAAAAATAATTATCATGTATTATTTTTAAATATTTTAATTTTTTTATAATCTCATGCATCACACGATTATTACTCTAATATTTATAAATAGGAAGTTCATGGGAAAAGTTAGAGCTAGTCGACAGTCAAATAGCTGACACAACAATATGGCGAGAGTAAAATGACTACTGGCATTTTTTATTTTTAACTCCCAAACCATATTTTGTGGTTACAAAAATTAAACCAATCATACACTAATAATAGTAGAATAATTGTCCTGAAATATCAAAGTATTAGTCAAATGTAGAGCTACTAATTGATTAAAATATGAGTAATTTTAATCACATATATTTTTATTCATATTCCTTTATATTTATGTAATTTTCACATTTAATTATATCTAATCCTATTTTATCTTTTATATACCTCTATTATGATTATGCTATGTACGTAAATAAATGTTATCTTAACTTTTTTTTTTCTCTTAAGACAACAAATAACAGACCTAGCTGAATCGGTTTTATTGTTGAGTAAAGTCTAGGCAGCTACAGTAGCAAGGATTGACTTGGTCAGAGATGTGGTCAAGTCAACTTTAAAAGGTTGCCCTTCACCCATGTTTTTGAAATCGGATCCTTCGTTGAATAGCCTAAACATAAGTTAATGATTTATTGATTGAATTGCCTAAACTTTGATTGAATTATTAATAATTAAATATTTTTTAATATTATATAATAAATTAAATAATAAATTAAATATTTTATATTATGTGATATAATATTTTAAAATCTCATATTATATAATAAATAAAATATCTAATTATATTATATAAATTAAAAAAAACTATATTTAAAAGTCATATATAAATTAGTGAATAAAATATTCAAATATATAACTGATATAAAAAGTTAAGACGTAGATAAATTTTTCATATCTTTCTTAAACTTTATATGTGTGTATTTGTAATTTAGAATTTGATCTCTATGTGGATCAAATTTTATTTTTTAATGAGTTAAAAAAATTTAAAAAATAAAAACTTATTCAACCAGGTTCACAATTGATTTTGACCAATTTTTGTCTGCTTCAAACCGATTCACAATTCTTATTTTTTTGATTAATTGGATCGGATATATGGCACATTTATTAGTTTTTTCGGTTGAATCGACTGACCAATCCGATTTTTTTTATCATTGCTTCCACCACAGAAGAGAAGAAAAAAATAGTTGCCTTTCACCAAAAAAGAAATTATAAATAAAAGGTTGCCTTACGGCTACTACTATACAATATTTTTAAAACTAACTGAGTTATTAAACTAGTAAACTGAATAATTTATAGTTTAATTGATTCAACCCATAATTATAAGTTTTTATTTTTTAAATTAATTAAAAAATTTAAATTAAAATCAATTAGTTCAATTGAGTAGTTTAATCGATTGATACACTAACTTTTACTAATTTTATTTAGTTTTTAACTATTTTTAATGGTTTAACTGTTTATTTAATTTTTTGGATAAATTAAAATTAATGAAGTGACCGATTCATATTTTAACTAATTTGATTAAATTGATTTTAAAAATACTAATAAAATATATAAAGAAATTGAAAGAAAGGCCAAAAGGTAGTTAGAATTTGCTTGTGCTTTAACTATTGAAAAGCTCTGTAAATAAATTGCTGAACCAATATTAGTGCATATGATCCCGTTATTTGTTCACAAATTATATTTTAATTTTTTTATTTTACTCATAAATTTATATTATATTTCATAAAAATATTATAATTATATATAATTTAATTTAACATATCTCTTACATAAAATATGATAAAAAATTTAAATATATTTGCTTGTAAAAAAAACGTTTTCATAATGCATGAAGGACATCTGTACACTGACATCGAGAAGATCCATCACTTTCAACAAGCAAAAAATCTTCTTTTTCTAGCATTTCCTTTTGGTTCAAGTTCATGTTAGGTCGTTGTTCATATCAATCTATTTCCTTTTGTTTTCAATTTTAGTCAAGTTAGCATTGTTCGATCTCTTGTAATGAATAATGATCACTTGACTTTGCTTTTATCATAAATGTTAATTAAAAAGGAAAGAGTGAAGAATTAATGTTTGAAGAATATAAGAATAATTAGTATATACTATTTGGGAAGCATCAACTTAAGTCTATTTTTTTATTTTATTATATTTATTTTATTAATTAAATTATACTATGTATATATTTTTTAAAAATAAATAAAAAATATTAATAAATATATATCATATCTTGATTAATAAAATAAATATATTAGACATAAAAAAAATAGAGTTATATTTTGTCCGGGAAATGCTGAATAGCCCAGATCGCCCAGGATAGACGGGATATTATTATCATCATGAGCGTCATTGGGTGCATACTGCATACACATTTGCTAGAGGCAGGCTCACTAAAACTGACTTTTGCTACTCCATCCGGAAGAGCCCTGGTGAATTTTTTCGGATTCTCTAGTGCCACCATAGAATTTACTTGTATCCTTATTCAAGATTATGGATGTATTTGGATAAGTTTTGGAAAAAAAAATTAAAACAGTGCAAAAAATTATTTTTTTAGAGATTTTTATAAAAAAAGTAAAAATTATTTTATATTTGAATATAATTACAAAAAATATTTTTTATTTTTCTTTTTTTATTGCATCTCTTTTAAAATTAATGTTTTTTAAAAAAGCTACTTAGTTCAGCTTTTTAATTAAAATAAAAAAACTAACTTTTAAAAAAAAAAATTATCCAAATATTTTTAATAAAAAATATTTTTCTTACAAATTAAACACAAAACGAACGTACTATGCAAGTTGTAAGCTTTTTGAAAAAGTCTCTTTTGTTCTGTTCAAACTTAAAGTTTGAAAGCTACTTAGTAAGAAAAATTATAATCGTACGTGATTTTGAAATCTGAACAACGAAGTAAGAACATTTCCATTCAAAATTAGTTCCCGTTTGTGTAGAAATTAGATTGTGTTGTGATTTGTTGTAATTAAGAGTGTTAGTTTTTAGCAAATATTCTCTATTCTATAACGATTTTTTTCCTCTTTCATCTCCTGATATTATGGAGATATTGCAACCTGATGATAGGATCCTTGTGTGTATATACACCCTGTATGTTATCAATAAAATTTGAATCAATTTATTCCAATTACTTCTTTTTTATATGGTATCAGAGATTGCTCTGATTACCTCTCAGTAATCGTAGGAGTCAGAGATTGATCCTACCTAATGTCTACACCCGATAACAATAATCTTAAACCTGTAAAGGAGGATGCTTCTGCAGCATCTACCTTTCATATGCAAGAGTTTTCATCATCACTTACCCCTGAACGTCTTGATGGTACCAACTATGTTGAATGGTCCCTAAATGCAGAGAATAAGATCAGAGGCAAAAAACGTTGGGGCTTCATCTTTGGAAAAAAAAGCTGCTCCAAAAGATAAAGAATATGAAGAATATGAAATATGGGAAGATGAGAACTCAATGATAAAGTCCTAGCTTTTGGATGCCATGGCCAAAGAATTCGGATCTCTATTCATCCGCCTACTCACTGCTAAGGAGATATGGGAGATTGCCAAGAAAACATACTCGGTAAGTCAAGATGCCTTATATTGTGAGATAGCCTCTGTTCGTCAGAATGGAGGACTTGTTATTGCCTATTTTGGAAAACTACAAAAGCTTTGGCAGGAACTTGATGCTATTGAAAATTGCACAATGGAATGCCCGAAAGACATTGAACTATACACAACTAAGGTAAATTCTCACAGAGTTTATGTTTTCCTTGCTGGACTCGATTCCCACCTCGATGGAGTTTGGGGCCGAATTCTTGCCACTATCCCTCTTCCAGATATCCAAACTGTCTATGCAAATATATGCGCTGAGGCAAATCGCCAAGAAACTATGCTACATGGAGCATCAAATAAAGGAGCTACTATGATTGCTAAAAAATATTCAAATCCAAAAAAAGGAATTCGCAAGTGCACCTACTGCAGTGGTGATAATCACTTGGTGGAGAACTGCTTTAAACTCCATGGATATCCCGAATGGCTCCCGAAAGGTAAATCAGGACCAAAGACAGAGGGCTCTAAGAATAATTCAGCTCCTACCATTACTACTGCTCCTACTATTGCTACTGGTTTAGTTGCTCATTCAGGTACATCTAACTCTGCCTATAGTTTTTCTGTTCTCACTAGGACTAGAGATTAGATAATTGATACAGGTGCTACTGATTATATGACTTGTGACCATTCAAAGTTCACGAACTTGTCACCTAATAATTCTAAACCCGCTATTATTAATGCAATTGGTATTTCTTCCCCAGTTGTAAGTGTGGGTACTGTTCATATATCACCTTCTTTATCCATTTCTAATGTCTTGTTTGTTCCTTCACTAAACTGCAACCTTCTTTCAGTCAGTTAACTAACCAAATCTGATGATTGTATCATTACTTTTTTTCCAACACATTATGTCTTACAGAATATCCATACCAAGGAGAAGATTGGCAGTGGTAAAAGGAGTGGTGATTTATACTATTTGGAGGACAACTTTCAGGACACAAAAGGAGAAGTTCGGGTTCATCTAATGAGTGACAACTTGCAGAATAAAAATGAAGAAACAATCTGGCTATGGCATAGATGATTAGGACATCCTTCCTTTGGTTACCTTAGAAGACTATTTCCATCATTGTTCCTTCAGTGTAATTCCTCAGACTTCCATTGTGAAACATGTGTAATGGCCAAAAGCCATCGTGTTACTTTTCCCTTGAATAATACTAAGGTCAATACACCCTTCTCCCTTATACATACTGATGTTTGGGGTCCTGCCCCTATGCCTACCCATAATGGAATGATATGGTTTGTTACTTTTGTTGATGATTGAACAAGGGTGACCTGGTTGTATTTATTGAAACATAAGAGTGATGTGGGTAAAGTGTTCCAATGTTTTCATAAAATGGTTACAGTACAATTTGAGACTTGTATAAAAGTGGTTAGATCGATAATGGAGGGAAATATTTTCAGCAAGAATTAAAAAGTTTCATGGACTCTTTTGGCATTATCCATCAAACATCATGTCCTCATACCCCCCAACAAAATGGAGTTGCTGAGCGAAAAAATAGGCACCTCTTAGAGGTTACTAGATCATTGCTAATTGGTGGCAATGTTCCCTCCTATCTTTGGGGTGAAGCCTTGAGTTCTGCTGTTTATTTAATTAATCGCGTTCCCTCCAGTGTTTTACATTTTAGGAGACCGTTGGATGCCCTTGCTGACCATTGTGCCTTGCCTCCAACAGCTCGCTTGGAACCACACATTTTTGGCTGTGTGATATATGTCCATTTACATCCACACCAGCACACAAAACTCGAGCCACGGCCAGTGAAATGTGTGTTTGTAGGATATAGTATGACACAAAAGGGATATCGGGCATATCACCCATCATCAAAACAGGTGTATGTCTCAATGGATGTTACATTTCATGAACATGAACTATTTTACTCTCTCAGGGCTACTGGTTTTCCACTTCAGAGGGGGAATGAGAATGATGAATTGCAGAACCGTAACACTCAGGATATAATATCACTTTATATGGAAATTAAACCAAATGCCAATTGTGTACCTTCTTTTGCTACAATCCAAGAAATGGAAGCTGAATCAAATACTCCTGTTGCTGAACCGAATACTCCTTTTGCTGTAACTCCAAATCTTGACAACACAAGACATCCCACTCCAATACCACTGATCCAATCTACACCAGAACAACCACTTGAGGTATCATCTGATCCTAACCCAACTATGCATGAAAATGAGATTGACCTTATAGATGAAAATCAGAATGCATCAAGTGATGCTCCTACTACTATCATATCTTGTATATATGAACCTACTTCTATAGTGAGTCAATATCATCTTTCTCCTCGGTCTAACCATGGATAACCCAAAATTAGTTATGAACCTGATCTAAAATCTAAGACCAAATATCTTATAGGTAATTATGTGTCATCCCACAAGTTATCTAGATCATATGCATGTTTTGTATCTCAATTATTTGTTATCTCTATTCCTAATGATTTACAGGAAGCTTTAGCAGACCCAAGATGGACCCATGCAATGGAAGAAGAAATGGCAGCATTAAAGAAGAATGCTACATGGGAACTTGTTCCATTACCTAAAGGAAAAAAGGTCGTAGGATGCAAGTGGGTATTCACTATCAAGCACAAAGCCGATGGAACTATTGAGAGATACAAGGCCCGATTAGTTGCAAAAGGCTATACTCAATCCTATGGGATAGATTATCAAGACACATTTGCACCAGTTGCAAAACTAAACACTGTGAGGGTGCTATTGTCACTAGCTGCAAATCAGAATTGGCCCCTCCTCCAATTTGATGTTAAAAATGCTTTTCTGCATAGGGAATTGTGTGAAGAAGTCTATATGGATCCTCCCCCAGGTATATCTACATACTCAAATATTTCTATGGTGTGTAAACTGAAAAAAGCCCTTTATGGGTTAAAACAGTCTCCAAGAGCATGGTTTGGTAGATTCACCAAGTCTATGAAGAACTTTGGCTACAAACAAAGTAACTCAGATCACACACTTTTTATTAGACAAAGGCAAGGTAAAATTACTGCCTTAATTATTTATGTTGATGACATGATTGTAACAGGAAATGACTATGATGGCATTTCTAGTTTACAAAAATACTTGGCCTCTGAATTTGAGATGAAACAACTTGGAGACTTAAAGTTTTTTCTTGGGATTGAAGTGACTCGATCAAAACATGGAATCTTCTTATCTCAAAGAAAATACATCCTTGACTTGTTGTCGGAGACAGGCATGCTCGGGTGCAAGCCAGTGGACACTCCCATCGAACAAAATCACAAATATTTTCTCTGTTCAGGTGCAGCCATTTTTGACAAAGGGAGGTATCAGCGACTTGTTGGAAAGCTGATTTACTTATCTCATACTAGACCCGACATAGCATATGCAATGAATGTGGTAAGTCAATTCATGCATGACCCACGAAAACCTCATATGGATGCTGTAGAAAGAATTTTGAGGTACTTGAAATCTACTCCAGGCAAAGGAATATTGTTTTCAAAGCATGGGCACCTTAGAGTAGAAGGCTATACTGATGCTGATTGGACCGGGTCAGCAGATGATAGAAGATCCACCTCTGGATATTTTACCTTTGTGGGAGGAAATCTTGTAACTTGAAGAAGTAAAAAACAACATGTGGTAGCAAGGTCTAGTGTTGAGGCTGAATTTACAGGCATGACCCTTGGAATATGTGAACTGCTATGGTTTAAAAATTTGCTAGAAGATCTTGGATTCGGACCAAAAGAAGAAATAAAACTACATTGTGACAATACCTCAACAATAGAAATTGCTCATAACCCTGTGCAACATGACAGAACAAAACATGTTGAAATTGACAGACATTTCATTAAAGAAAAACTTGAAGCTGGGATTATTGCCTTCCCATTTGTAAAGTCTAAACACGAACTAGCAGACATCCTTACCAAAAGAGTATCTAGGAGTGCCTTTAATGATTTTGTTGTCAAGTTAGGAATGCATGATATTCATGTACCAACTTGAGGGGGGGTGTTGAAATCAGTTTGTGTTGTGATTTGCTGTAATTAAGAGTGTTAGTTTTTAGCAAATATTCTCTCTTCTGTAACGCTTCTTTTCCTCTTTTATCTCCTGAAATTATGGAGATATTACAGCCTGATGATAGGATCCTTGTGTATATATATGCCCTGTATGTTATCAATAAAATTTGAATCAATTTATTCCAATTACCTCTTTTTTATAGTTTGCTCTACTGTTGAGCATAAATCACAATAAGTGAATTATTGAAATAAATGCATTTTTTTGAAGTGATAGTTGTAAGTTGTTAATTCCGATTTCACTAATGAAATTTGTATATCAAAATAATTATATCATTTTTATACCTTATTTCTTTGAAAAATAAAAGTTTAAGAGATAACATATTCAAATGTCTTTTTTTTTTTTATTATCTAAAATAAAAGTGAAGTAAGAATAATGTAATAAAAATGATGTACAAATATTATCACACTTCAAATATTTTTTTTTAAGGAAAAATCCAATTCAATTGAAGGCGTCTGGCTTAGTTAGAAAAATCTCTTTTACAGTGAGTGGTAGGGGATTAATTTGAGATTAAAAGTCACTAGGGAGAGAATGATTTAGGGAATAAATTATTTTTATCTCATATATATGAGCTCATCAAAAAAACAATTTAGAACAATCCTAATTCTAATTCAATTGAAAGAAAATTCCATAAATAGAAATTACTGAACTAGTCTTTGAGTGTTAATTAGAGAATCTCCAAACGAGACTAACAATTGAAAGAAAATTTCAACCCCATACATGAAAGATGCAAGATCCTAACCGAGTCCCTTCAATTGGTTAAATTAGTTTACGATTTAGTTTCTAGATCAATTTTTTTTTGTTTGGGGTTATCATTCAAGTTGCAGAGGTGCTATTATACATGAAAAAACACCTGTGTGTAATTTACCTTAAAATCTACTCATTGTCTACTTTAACTTTAATATATAATAATGAGTAATGTTATATACTTTAAAAAAATTATCCTAATTACTTTAAATAAAAAATATTAAATAAAAAATAAAAAACGTGAAAGCATTTAATACTTCTTTCGTTGAATAATTAATAGAATTATCTAAAAAGATTTATCAGAGGGATATATGATTATTCAATAATATTTAATTTCTTATCTTGACATGCTTTCTTCTTAATCATCCTCCTATGTCTTTATTTGTCTTAAGAAGAGAAATATTTTGTGTATAATTTTTATATATATATTATATTTATATTATATATTAATATAAAAGATATATTAAATTAGTTTGTATATAATTATAATATTTTTATAAAATATAAAATAAATTTATAAATGAATTAAAAAAAATTAGACGTATAAAAATCAAATAAATAATACAACTGTATTAAGAATACGTTTATTGCACATTTTACAATGAATCAAATGACCGTTTGGTTTAAAGTATGAACTTATTTCCTCTTTATGAAGAGAAGTGTTATTTTTTTATTTTCACTGAAATAAATGTGAACCAAAATTGAGGCATATTTAGAGAGAAATTTTTATGATGAGATGATGAAAAATGTTAATTTTGATTATATAATTATATATAAATAGTTAAAATTAAAAATTATTTAAAAATACGTAATTACTTAAAAAATTATATATATTATATTTTAATTTTGAGTATTTATATAAAATTTAATGTTTATGATTCACTTATTTTATTTTTTATAATAAATATTCTTTTTACTCAATATATATATATATATATATATATTTGAATAAACTAAACAAGCTCTAAATAGTTTCGTATTTTTTTGTAGGCAGCCAACACAGAGTTGTTTTGTTTTGGCAGTTTTTGCATGTACGCTGCAGCCACATCATGCAAAACAAAAGGCACGACATTTTCGTCATATCGGACCACATTTTCCTCCACGCCCAAAATCGTATTTTCGTTTTTCACGAGGCCTCCCTCTCCCTCATCCATCGTGAATATTATTCGTCACGTGATCCCCACGTGTTGCTGCCTAAAGTGCTTCACAACACACAACCCACGACCCACAACCCACTCAACCACCTTCCTGTTGGTCGCATAACGGAGTTCGAAGGTTGTACTTGTACTTCGTAACAGTAACACCATATAAGTATTAGGTCAACTATCAAGGGCAAAACCGTTATTTCACAACAACGTATGATTCAAGTAGGTGTTAGATTTTTACTTTGGTTCTTAATTTAATTGAACTTTAAGACATAATGGTTTTAATTTTAATTTAATCTCTTATTGGGTAATTAATAATTAAGCAGCTTTTTTCTTCTTGTGTTAAGTTTCTTTCTCGGTTGGATTTATGTTTTTCTTTTTATTACCGTCTGTGTATTTAAATTAATTTGCACAAATCTCAATTAATTTATTTTTCAAGTCTGTTCATGAGTTAGATTTAGTAAGAAAAATAATTTTTAAATACTTGTAATACGATACTTTATATAGGTATTATATACCAATAAAAGAGTGGATGAGTCCCGAAATATTACGTACCTTACAATAGAATAGATGTAGTTAATGCCGATGGGAAAATACTAATAGTGTCCATCTATGAGAAGAGTGTTAGGTCATATTAATTTTTTTTTTAGTTTTTAAAGTATTATTTTATTTAATAGATAAAAAATTAATTTTTTAAAATATAATTAAATGTTTAAATAAAATTTATTTTAATAATATTATTTTTAAATATATAAATTTTAAAATCAAATGTAAAATCAAAGACTTAAATTCTTTTTACTCAAAAGAATTGTTTATTATGTCAACTCATATTATGAATGTTTAAATAATATAACTCTTTAAGAAATGCAAATGAGTCAGAATCAGAGGCTGTGTCACGGTCACGGACACGGAAAAAGCAAGAGAGAGAAACACAAGCATAGAGCGAGAAACAGACATTGCTACAACTACAAGATGGGGAGCTTCTTCTTCTTCTCATCTGCAATGCTCCTTTAAGTAAATTTCTAGTCTTTTGCAACTGAACTTCCCTTTTCTCTTTTGGTGGATTTATATTATGTAGTATTTGTTGTTTGCTGTGTTTTTTTTTAATGTTTTTCTTTCCTTTCTTTCTTCTCAACTGTGATTGGTTGGAGTATCGGAAACTTCAAGACCCAGGATTTTTTATGGTCCGATCAGCAGTTTCTGAAGTTTTTTCTTCTGGGTTCTCTTTGCAGCTTCTGGAAGTTTCCATTTTTCTTGTGGAATTTCCATTTGGGTTTTCTTTGGTGTAAGCCTTTTTATGAGTTTTTTTTTAAAAAAAAAAAATCTTTTGACTTTGGTTTCTGGCTTTCTTCAATAATTGGTGTTATCAGTTTTGTGTATTTGAATTTTTTTTTTGTTTTTCTGGTTTTAATAAGACTTTGGGTTCTCTTTTTTAAGGTTGCGGTTCTTATAATTTGAGGGTTGTAGTGGAGAGTTCTGATCTTTTTGTGCTGTTTACAGATCTCTTGTGTTCAGAGGTGGGAGTAGAACCTAATTTAACTATGTTGTTCTGTATTTGAGGTTTGTTATCTCACCTGCACCTTTAATGTCTTCTTTTCTGCTTGTGTGCTCGTGTGTGTCTGCTCCTGTGCGTGTGAGAGACATTAGTAGAGACAGCATGACAATTTCTTTATCTGTTTTGATACAAAATAGATATATTAGGCTTATTGACTACTGAGGCTCTAGTTGCCTTTTTTTTATTATTACTCTTTTTTTTTTCCTCCTCTCTCAATGGTGGAAAGGTTGGTTGATACTTGATACTTGATATAAGCATAATTTTTTGGTAAGATTCTCATTTGTGTTTGATTGCTCTTATTAGAAGTTAGATTTGGAGCTCCTTTGGATAGGCTTATGAAAAAAGAGCTTATTTTGTAGATCTTTTTTTATTAGTGCTTATTTAAGAAAAATGGTTATTTTGTATTTGGATACAATGTTTAAGAAGTACTTTTAAGTAAGATGAGCACTTTAAAGTTTATTTGGATAAAAAATTAATAATAAGTAATGTTTAAAACCGCCAAAATGTGCTTCTGACAGAAGTCTGAAATTTTAAGCTGCTTTAGCCTTTAGGTTCATGTGAGGCTTTCTTTTATGAGAATCTCGTTTCTTCTTTTTTTTAACCTTTGTGCTTTTCCCTATCTGTGTTATTTTTCTATTCTTTCTTCGTGACTAAGCATTGAAGCTGGGATTTAAATTAAAGTTTGGTTGATTTGCAGCTCTTCACACTCCTAAAACTTGTGAGTTGTGACATCTTCTAACTAGAGTGGAACATTATCCTTTAAGTGTTGTTGGTGATATATTAAATTCCAGGGCTGTTAGTGTATTGTAGCAGATGTCCTTCCGCAGTATTGTGCGTGATGTAAGGGATGGATTTGGAAGCTTATCGAGGCGGAGTTTTGAGGTAAGGCTTCCTGGTCATCACAGGGGCAAGTCACATAGTTCAGTCCACGAGTTGCAGGAACAGCCACCTGTGATACAGAACAGCCGGTGGGCTAGCCTTCCACCTGAGCTTCTTCGCGATGTTATTAAAAGATTGGAAGCAAGTGAGAGTACATGGCCTGCTCGTAAGCATGTGGTCGCATGTGCTGCTGTGTGCAAGTCCTGGAGAGAAATGTGCAAAGAAATTGTTAGCAGTCTTGAGTTCAGTGGGAAGATTACTTTCCCTGTCTCCCTGAAGCAGGTGAGATTTTTGTACATGAGTACATGACCATATTTTGCATTTTGACTTTTGATTGACTCCTGCTTTACAGCCTGGTGCCAGGGATGGAACCATCCAATGTTTCATCAAGAGAGACAAAGCTAATATGACTTACCACCTGTTCCTTTGTCTTAGTCCTGGTAAGCTCAAGTTTTACTTTTTGACACCCATATATATCAGTTCATCCGATCACCGTGTTTTGTGATTGATTTGAATTTTTATACTATGTAATTTATTAACTTATGCCATTTATGTATAATCTGATTTACTTCTTTCATGATCAACCCGACCTGATTCATTATTCAATGTAGAAGTTTTTGGTTGCGTTGATTTGTAATTTTGCTGAATTGCATATGACTTGCATGTCCTTCTGGAAAAAGGGAGAGGTCAATGATATTATCTTATTTGAAATGCTGGAAAACTTTATTCTTGGTCAAGGTTTGTGAACCAAATCCTGTGTTCAATCTGAGGTTTGCACATCCTGCAAACTTTGGTGGCATCATTCTCAGTACAGGATCACTGGATTATTAGGTTGATTATATATATGTCTGTGAATGCAAATCTACTGAAATATATGATTTTCAGCCACCACAAACTAGATCTTACTAAGAATTTCCATGTCATAGTGGTAATTGTTTATCCTATTTCATCAAAACTAAATTCTTGCTTGTGCAATTTAGCTACCTAGCCATGTTGTTTACACTTAGAATGGCCAAGTTCTTTGCTATGGCCTACTTATGGGTTTATTGTGTTCATTTATTTAGGTTAGCAATTATAACTTCTGGTTACCAAGCTATGCGATTGGGAGTTGATGCCTCTTCTTACTCCCTGGTTACAAGTTGTTGTATCATCCTTTTTAACTTCATTATGAGCATAGTGTCTGATTACTGATTAGGTGCATGCTGCTTTGTTTGGAAATGATTTAGTTGTGTTATGCTTGAGTCAGCTCTGTGCTGCCAACATTAGCTGGAATTTTGAGAAAATAGTTCATGCTCCATTTTTCTATCCTACTTTAACAACAAATGAACTTGCTTTTTTCTAATTTTAGTGTATTGATTTAATTGTTTGCTAACTCAAATGGCATAAATAGTTCCTTCTTTTGAACTGACAATTGGATTGCTGTTATTATAGCTCTATAGCCTATAAATATGCGCTTAGCAATTTTATGGACTTGATTGTCATTGTCCCTGGGACATGTTTTGAATCCATGACTGTTCCTGCAGCCTTGCTTGTTGAAAATGGAAAGTTTCTTCTTTCTGCAAAACGGACCAGAAGAACGACGTGCACAGAGTATATTATATCTATGGATGCAGATAACATATCAAGATCTAGTAGCACTTACATTGGAAAACTGAGGTTTTTTTTTTTTTTTTTTTTTTTTTGGGTATTATAGTTTCTTGCAGCAAAACATGCATTTTGTGTGATCAATCATGGTTTTTGACAAATTTCTGTTTTGACTGACATTGCAAAGAACTAAAGATTTTGCATAGCTTTCTGTAAAGGTAATTTTTTGTCGAATATAATATGAACATTGGTCTTGATGACGGTTGAATTTAGTTGCAATACTTTCTAGAGATCTTTCAATTGTCTGGTATTGAATATTCATTGATCTCTCTGCATGCCCTTTTTCCCCCTCAATGCTCCTACATTACATTGCTCTTGAATGACTACTTGGTATTTTGGTTATTAGTATTTTTTTATTTTTTTATTCAATGGGTAATGTTTTAATTTATCCAATTATGGCATGTCTGGGTCTCCTCAAAGATCCCAAAACATAAATGCAACACCATCAGTAGCTAGAAGTTAGTATTTTGTTTTCTCAAACATCAGTTTGGGAGCAAATCAAACAAGAATTAAGTAGCAGCATCTCACTTTTACATGATTTTGGTTTGTCAAGTAAATCACATTATTACTTTCTAAGGGCTCTTTATTGCATCTGTAATTACTATTATTGAAGATTTCTCGTTATATAGGTACCTTAAAAGATACAAATGTTTTTCCTGGTTGTTACTTTTGAAGCTTTTTTAGCAACGCCAAATGCGTATTAATACACTTTTTTTCTGAATTATTTCTGCCAATAATATGTCTAGTATATGTTCCTCCTTTAATTTTGAAATGATTTTAATTTTCATCCATCTGTTTGCCTTTTAATTTTAATCTGTCTGTCTGGATGCGATGTGTCCTGAAGTGTTTCGGCTTATAATTTTTTATACCATCATCTTCCAAGAATTGATGTACTTGAAATCACTTTGTTTCTGTATTTTTCTGGCATTATGTACTTATACTGTGTTAATTTCCACTTATTTCAGGTCAAATTTTCTTGGCACCAAATTTATAATATATGATACACAGCCTTCCTATAACAATGCTCAGTTGTCTCCTCCAGGCCGAAGCCGTAGGTTTTATTCAAAAAAGGTTTCTCCAAAGGTCCCTAGTGGCAGCTACAATATTGCCCTGATTACCTATGAGTTGAATGTCCTCGGTACTAGGGGGCCACGCAGGATGCACTGCACCATGTACTCAATCCCTACATCAGCCCTTGAGCCTGGTGGCACTGTCCCAGGCCAGCCAGAGCTCCTTCCACGCTCCCTTGAGGATTCCTTCCGGAGCATATCCTTCTCAAAATCGATTGACAACTCAACCGAGTTTAGCAGCTCCAGGTTCTCAGACATAATTGGGGCTGCCAATGAAGTGGAGGAGGGGAAGGACAACAGGCCTCTAGTTCTTAAGAACAAGGCACCAAGATGGCATGAGCAGCTGCAATGTTGGTGCCTCAACTTCAGGGGAAGGGTGACTGTTGCCTCGGTCAAGAATTTTCAGCTGATTGCTGGAACACAGCCTGCAGCCGGTGCTCCTACACCATCTCAGCCAGCACATTCTGACCATGACAAGATTATTCTTCAGTTTGGCAAGGTCGGCAAGGATATGTTTACAATGGACTACAGATACCCCCTATCTGCATTTCAGGCTTTTGCCATTTGCTTGACTAGCTTTGACACAAAACTGGCATGTGAATAGTGACAAGAGATATTTGGTAAGAAAAATAGGATTCAATCTCCATTTAGGTCTTCACAGGATGGTGAAGCTGCATGGAGTCATTGTACTGTACATCTCATAGTTTAACTGTAAAGTACAGAACAACCTGTGCTCAATGTCCCATTATATTTTCTTCTATCTTGTTTCTTTTGCCTTTTTTCCTTTTCTTTTCTCCCCTCATGTTAGTATGCTATAAACGGTCTGTGTAAAACTTAGTTACTTATATGCTTCTTGGGGAAAAGGTGTAGACTGTAGACTTGCATAAGGTTTATGTTCAGATGTAATGAAAATGTAGTAGCCTTCAGATTGAGTTTGGCCTAATGTTAAGAATCTTAATTGCTTTTGAGAGATTTGGATTGGTACGAATGCACAGAATGTCAAGTGCCAAAAATGGCTTCAGTTACAATCCATCTAAGATCCTAGCTAAAGGTGAAATATCTCATTGGATGGTAGGATACCTAATGTAGTGTTGATTGATGGAGAAAATTGTGGAGTTTGATGAACGTATTACCAATGGTCAAAATTGATGTTGCCTATTTGACGAATGTCATTATATCAGTTATAATATATTTTGAAAATTGAATATTGAAGATATGAGGATTTAACACCACTTCTAAATCTTTTCAAACTTGAATAGGTAAACATAAGAATAATGCCAAGACCATGAAAATGTGGCCTCTGACCTCCTTGCATAGTTCTGAGTTTGATTGCAAAGATTTTTAAGCATAAAATATTATGTAACCTTGCACGGTTTTGAATGTTTTATTATGAAAAGTACGAAGTTATAGTTAGTCTGGTAGTTATTTTATTATTATAAATAAACATAAAAAATTGTACATGTCAAGACATCAGTATTACTATGAAAGTAATAAATTTCAACTGTTTGATTATTTTGTGTATCAATGTTATTTTTACAAAATTTAATTCTTTAAAATAAAAAAATCAACTAGTCTGATAGGTATTTTAAATTTTTAAAGTGTTAATTGTAATATTTATAATAAAATTTATTTTATGAAAATTGTATAAAACTGCACAATGTCATATATTTAAAAAGATTAGTATGCTTGGTATTTCATTGTTTTACTCATGAATATAATTTTTATCACATTAATATAAACATAGCAATTATGTACAAATTTATAATTTGCATAGTAAAAATGGTCATATAAGGATACTATAATAATTTTAAAAAATGGTTTAATACCTTCTAAATTCTCTCTGAATTAATTGGTTTAAAAATCGTGTTTACGTTTTAAATTGTAACAAAAAAATAATGATAATTAACACAAGTAGTTATGCTTGTTTAAAAAAAAAGAACAGTGAAATTTACCATACAATAAATTTGTCAAATCGTGTGTCACCAATTGTATGGAATTGGGACCAATTGGTCATAGATTCATAATTACTTCATTGATATTTATTGTTGGAGACTTGGGATAGCTTTCGGTCACGAGACCATAAAGTTGTCGAGTTTTTCCCAACATATTGCAAATCCGTACAGATAGCAAGAGCTTCAACTATATCATGTCTCTGCTGCTATGATATATCTAAGATATCCACTTGGATTAATTGGTCCCTTTCCTATCTAGAAGGGTTTTTTGCAAGATAATAAACCACCCCAAGGAATTCCAGCTACTCATCTTAATTATATTATATAATTAACATTTAACAAGCTTGTACTCATGCTTCTCCTTTATGCACAGAAGAGCTGAAGAAATTAAGAATTTGCAAACTGTTTGGAGAAGAGTGGTCTTCACCTATTTTGTTCACAACCAGTGATAAAAAAGGAAGAACATGCAACAAAGAACACGCATTTGAGAGCAGGATTTTCCATTGAGCCTCTAAGTAGAAAGGATTATTCCCATAATTAAAGAGCTAA
This sequence comes from Ormosia semicastrata, assembly GCA_029884595.1. Lineage (NCBI taxonomy): Eukaryota > Viridiplantae > Streptophyta > Magnoliopsida > Fabales > Fabaceae > Ormosia > Ormosia semicastrata. Next base: position 12,898,403 of record JAQQTO010000041.1, read on the forward strand.
TTTAAGGGCAGGCCCAAAAATCTGATGAAGCATCAACACACACACAAATAGTACTATCCCAAGATGCAGCAACAACATTAATTAACACATTAAAATGCTATATCTAGAACAATATATAATTTAATTACAGGCAGTGATCTGATACTTACAATATTATGATATCATATAATATGTACATGTGGTCAAACACATAAGGCGTTGCAGATAGATCAAGGTAATTGATCCATGGGGTTCAACCCCTGACAGACTTACGAGAAGTGAGCACTGCTTGCAAGTTGCAACCGTATTACCCTTAATTAGTACTCTAGTGCCATACATGCTGCTGCTTGCACTTGATCTGAGTACACAAGATTTTGGCCGCTCTCATGGTTATGGAGACTTGAAGCTGAACGTCCTCTTCAAACACTAACAGTATTCATGTCAGAAAAGATGAAGGCTTGTCAGAACTCTATGGTCTACACGGTAGTGGAGTTACAGCTAGAGGAGTTAGGGAGAAAAAGGATAAGGACCAATTTCTTCTCCCCATCTCTCTCTCTCTCTCTCTCTCTCTCTCTCTCTTTGTGAATGCATAGTGCATCGTATATAAATATGGTGCCAGGACACATGCTTTGCTGCCGTTGAAACTTGAAAGTACATGGCGTGTAACAGTGGAAAACGTTGATTATTATTTTTTCTTTCTGTTTTTAATATTATGTCCTTTCTTGGTATTGCCTGTTAGTGGCTGGTAAAATAATTAGTGAAAAATGGTAGAACAAACAAAACACACAAATTTTTTATTTTTAAGAAAATTAATCCCAGAGAATCTTTTGCAAACTAATGAAGTTTGGGTGTGGCGCAAGATGGGGTCGTTTTTAACTGGTGGGGGCAGAGTTAATACAAATATTTTAACATCTGATTTATTTGTAAGCAAATTAATGATCATGTTTCTTTTACACTTAAAATATAATAGATATATATCTATATATATCTATATGAAAAGAATATTAAATTATATTATATGTAACTATAATATTTTTATAAAATATAAAATAAATTTGTAAGAAAGTTAAAAAAAGTTAGATGTATAAAAATTAAATGAATAATGAAACTATAATCTTTTTTATTGTTAAAACTGAGGTTTAAGGTTTGGCAAAGAGATAAAGGAATTATTTTTAAGTGTCAATATTGTGATTTTAAAGGAAGGATTCTTGTTTTAGCGTATGAAAATATTTTAAAATATTAATTTCTCATTTATTAGGAAGAGATATTTTAAAAATTTAAAAAATTAAACATAAAATTAAATACCTTTTAAAGAAATTGAGTGCTATTAGATGGTAAACTACTAATAAATTATAATATATATATATATAAATACTATATATAAAACTACTATTAACAAAAGAACTTATATTATTCCATTATATTGTTATTATATTTTTAAATTAAATATAATTATATCATTTTAATGTTTATTATTTTTCTAAAAGATAAATAATAACTCAAATAATAAACTCGGTATATTTTCTGTCTACTTTCTTTCTTAATTTTTTACTATTTATTATTTATTAGCAAATTCCTTTTTCACTTTCTTTATCATTTCTCTCCAAGTTTCATTACCAGTAATATTGATCACTAAAATATTACACAAAAGAAAAATATGATCTCTAAAAAAACGCTTCTACAATGCCGGAATTGGAATGGGAAACTACTTTCAGACAGTCAAGAAATGTTATTATCATAATTAAAATTTGACTAAAAAATCTTTTCAGACATCTAAAAGTTTAAAATGCTGATGCTTTCATATTACATGAGATAGGTTGTCCGCAATAGAAAGCACGGATATGACACGAGATTTGGATACCGTATGATTAGGGATACGATAATTTTTAAAAAATATAGGGTATAATATGGTTGAAATATAACATATAAAATTAGTACAAAAAAATATAAAAACACACATCTTAAATTAAACGAGTCAATGTTTTAAAAGTTAACATGGGTCATTATAAACATATATAATGGAATGCTATCATCTATGTAATTATTTTGTGGTATTCCCCTATGTATTAGTATAATAAAAAATAATAGTAAAAAGAATTACAAAATGTAGTTAGAAATATTTAAAGTGTGGATCAAGATTTCTTAATTTTTTTCCTTCTCAAATAATTAATTATAGAGAGAAAAATACACAAAATTATATAAAAAATTTATAAATTTTAATTAAGTTTTTATTAATTTTTTATCTCTTTCTTTTTTATAATTAATTACTTAAAAAATTAAAAAAATACTGATCCTTAAAGTGTTCATAAAATATTCGATACTATATGTCCGACAAGTCCATCATAGGTATGACAATTTTAAAGTTGTCGTGCTTCTAGTATGTTAGTCTAATCATAGCTTGACTTTCATTTCATTAAAAAGACATTGAAAATGGCTAAATTAGTTTGTAACTTATACCAGCCCTAATCTTTAAAAGTGTTGTAAGATGATGTTAGAAGTTTGATTATCTATTAATTCACTTATTTTTGTCCTTAACCCAAATATACGTAGATATAATATATTAAAATTTTTTGACTGAAAACCTGTTTTGCTTGAAAATTAAGCAAAACCAAACTTGTGTTAAGTCCGGCTTTGATGAAAAAAATTTATTTATGTAGTTGTTCACCTAAAAAAATTAACCAATTACATGGTAGTCAGGCTACAAAAAATATTAATATGAATTTTTTAATCTTGGCGTGGATAACATTTCTTTAATTGAACATATAAGATGCATATCAAAGTTAGATGCAATGATAAGTAAATTACACTTTCATAAAAAGGAATAAAATTTAAACTTACTGAAGACAATTGTTAAGATAACTCTTTCATCACAATAGTATTTAAAAGTTAATTTCATAATAATATTTAAAAAGATACTTATTAAAAAAAGTAAAAAAGATGAATTAATCAAAGTATACAAAAATTGATTCAGACACCATATGACCAACTGATCATAATAAAAAAAATGAAAAACCAAAACATAAGTTGTTATGAGTCACACTTTTATGAGAAAAAATGAAGATTATGCGTTTGCTCACCTAATTTTAGTTTGTGAATTAGGTTTCAGTTATGAAGCAATCGGTCTGGTAAATGTCAAATTAAAGTAACTTTTTCCAACTTAAATTAAATATATTCAAATTCATAATCATAGTCGTTCATATGGTACCAAGGTGGACACTCGAACACCATATGACCAACTGACCATAATAATAATAATAATAAAAGAAAAACCAAAACATAAGTTGTTGTGAGTCACACTTTTATGAGAAAAAATGAAAATTATGCGTTTGCTCACCTAATTTTAGTTTGTGAATTAGGTTTCAGTTATGAAGCAATCGGTCTGGTAAAAGTCAAATTAAAGTAACTTTTTCCAACTTAAATTAAATATATTCAAATTCATAGTCATAGCCATTCATATGGTACCAAGGTGGATACTCGAATGAAAATAACTTGTTTGATAGTGTGGTTAGCAATGAAAAAGAAAATGAAAGGCTAGAATGTGGATCAAGAATGTCAGTGGCAAATATCTGTATCTATGTTTATATGTGCGTATATATAAGTCATTAAATAGCAGATTGGCTCTACTGTATATAACTTCATTTTATATTTAAATTATTTATTTTTTGGTTGAATTTTCTTTATTTATAAAATCATAAACATAATCATGCACCTAACCTGGGCTCGAAAGGCCAGGGTTTTCATCCAACTACCACAATAGGGTGAATGTTGCAGACCAGATTTTATAAGATTGTCAAATAACTTGTGGCCCCAGAGGAGTGCCATGCGCACACATAATTATAAATAAATACCAGGAAAGAAAGAGAGTTCTTAATGGTCATGGCTGGTGGAGCACTAACCTAAAAGCTAGATTTTATATCATAATAATATGCTGCCTGTCACCCGATACAAATGATTTCACTAGTTTTTTTTATAGAAAGAAAGTGGCATTAGAGTTCAACACTGAATAGCATTGGATTTGGACGTAAGACAGTGGCCTGTTTGGTCTTCAGTTATCGGTAGTGCTGCGCAAACTTTTTGGAAGATAACGCTAGCTATCACTTCTGAACTGATTTTTAATATGCGAAATGTTTAATATGTATACTAAAAATATGTATATTATATTTATATTATATATGTTAGTGTGAGAAAAATATTAAATTATATTGTATATAATTATAATATTTTTATAAAATATAAAATAAATTTATGAATAAATTAAAAAAAATCAACCATATAAAAATTAGATAAATAATAACTATGTTTTAATATACACTTTCCACCAGCTTTCACTAATAACAGAACAAAAAAGTAAAAAAAAAAAGGTAATATATTACTTCTCTGTCATAAAATGAGTAAAGGAGTGTTATAAGTATATTTTTTATTATATTTTTTAAATATTTTTTATTACATTATATCATATATTAAAATATATATATTTAAATTTAATTATATATTAATTTAATTAATTATATATTAATTAAAATTAAATATATATTTTAACATATGATATAATTTAATAAAAAATATATTAAAAAATATAATAAAAAATATGTTCGTAATATTCACTAAATAAGTATTCTAGATCGTGAAGAGAGAATCCACTGAAAAAACTTTTTAATACTAGTGTAATTTATTGAAAAGTTTAAAAAAAGGCTTTTTATACTGACGGCCCCGGTCTCTATGCTGAGCATTGAATGTTGACAATATACCTTTAAGTTCCTTACAAGCAATAAAAAACAAAAAAAGTAAATTTATCCTCCACCCATTGTCATTACCGGTGTCGACTCCTTAATTTTAAATTGGTCCATTATTCTCTGAAATGATATTTCCTCCCGCTATTTTCCAAAACCTCTAGGACGAAAGCCAGCCAGCTCATCCATGCTTCCCATGCTACAATAAGAACCCAATGGTTGGCATTGCAGTCTCGACTCCCCTAAGTTTAAGGATATTCAACTGACAATTTGTTTAGGCTCTTCTTTTTTATAAAACTCCTGTGTTAAGAAGTACAAATATAAAGACATAAGATATAATATGAATATAGATATAGAAATATATCAAAATTTAAAAATTATAAAATACAAACATGATATATATATAATTATAAAACTTAAGTAAAAAAATTAATAGTTTATTAATATTATTTTTATAAATTTAAAAAATTATAATATCTTAATATATGTCATATGTATTAATATTTACTATTTAATAAACTCTTTTAAAAAATATGAAATATAATTTCTATTGATATATTCTAAAAAATCGCTTAAACCAATTTCTCTTAATAGAATTAATTATGAATGAGTATATGTGCATAAAATTAATTAATTAGATGAAATATTGGTATGAAATAAGTTTCAGTGACGATGAAGTGGACGATTTGGTACGAGTAAAGGTAGAAGGAGCAGATAAAAATAGTGGTGTGTGAAAAGATAAAACTTAAAATATTAATGTGTGAAAATAGTGACTTGGGACATTAGTTATGTGATTGAGCTTTGTTGAAGGTCAAACGTGTTGCCCTTTTTGTTAACCGCAAGTGCACGGGTCGCACAAGTAATACAGATACAGAGTAAAAGTTCGTTCCCACGAGGATATTATGTTATAAAGCTAAGTACCAACCAATAGCTTAATCAGTTCTAGACAAGGACACGAAAATAAGAAAATAATATAAACTAAACTAAACTATCCTACAAAAGCAATAAACCTAAAAGCGGTTAGGTTTCAGGAAATCCTCCTTCACCCCCTACATCTATTAACAACATGCAATTCCCCTCATAAACACAAATGCATTGATTAGGTTAGCTTGAGAATCTTCATTAGTCAAAAGCCTATGTCTAGGTCAATCAACCCTGGTTTCAGTTACCCAACTCACTAAGTTTCCTTGAGAGCCAGTGCAACTTCCACTCATGAACGATCTATTCTCAATCTCCCACTATACATGGCTAAAAGGTATATTTCTATCCAGTTAGCGAATCAGTTCATCCAAGCCAATTGAACTCGCCGAACATGTATCAACCATACCATATCCATATTAACAAATCCCTATGTCTAGTTCATTTGTCAATATTAGGATCATGCAATTGAGGCCAACCAAGAACAAGCATTAAACACAGATAATGATTGAACCATAATCAAACATCCACACAAACTCAGAGAAGAACACATCATTAATATAAATAAAAGGATTCAAAGTATTCCTAAACAAAGCTTAGCTATACAAAAGATAAGGAAGAGAAGAGAGAAAAGGAAAAAGAGAGAAAGAAGCTCATGGATTTGTCTCTGAAGCTTGAATCTTCCTTCAATCCTTTGATCCTTGCCTCCAATCCACCATCAATGAAAATCTAGTTAAACTATCTAACCTAAAACTAACTAAAACTAACTAAAAGAGAGAAACTAGAAATGGAAATGGCCAAAACGGCCAGAACACAGAAAAACTGAGAGAGAATAAGATAAAAACGTGAAAAATCTATTTATAAGCTCAGTTGGCCGCCTCCACGCCGCGGCGCCCACATACTCACGCCGCGGCACCCAATGGGTCGGTCTATTTATGTCGCGACGCCTAAATACTCACGCCGCGGCGCCCTTGCCTCGGGTCCAAGTATGACCTGCTGAAAATCCTCTTTGCGCCGCGGCGTGCTCTGCTTTGCACCGCGGCGGTGACCACTGAAATGCCAATTTGGCTTCCTCTTCCTCTTTAAGCTCAATTGCTCCATATTTAACCTTGTTTGGAGCTCTTCCTAACATAGAGAAAACACCAAATCAGTAACATATATAAATCTACTAATCCATGATCATTTAAGCACAGTTTTACACAATAACACATCAGAAAGACTTAGAATCAAAATATGACAATTATAAGCGCAAAACCCTCTAATATGCATTATAAACAAGGACTCAGCATTCATTCTAGCACAGAGTTAGGGCACAAATAACTGCATTCTGTGTAGTTATCAAGCTTGGGTGGGTTACGAGCTTACTAATTGAACGTTGATCATAGAAACTATTTTTAAAAAAATATTAATGGATCGTGTCCAAGTCGTGTCCTAGATGTGTCCAAACGTGTCTAAGACGTATACAAGCGTATCCAAGCATGTCTGAGACGTGTCTAAATTTAAAAAAAAAATCTTTTTAATTGGACACATTCTAACACGCAAGACACGTGTGTCATATGAGTGTCCCCATGTATCTGACACGGACACATATCCGACATGCGAACACGCCTCAACAACGACATGTCCGTGCTTTATAGCTCTTGCATAATGTTATTTTCATTGTTGCTATCATGTTTTCATCAAATTGTACTTCTCGTTTGAATTTTTCTACCTTATTCCTCCATCATAGACTTTGTTTCATTCAAAAAAGTTACTTCACATAAACGTTTAAATTTCTTGTTTTGAAGTACAATTACTTTCTCCTTCCTATTGGTATAACTCCCTCTATAACCTTCATCATCATAAAAAGTGAAGTCATTAAGGATGATCAAAACCTGACCCATCCAAATAACCCATCTTGGCTCAAAGCAATGAAACTTATTGATTTACATTTGTGAGATTCTAACTTAAAATTAATTAGTATCAAGTGGAGTAATCCAATAAATATATAAACCACACTTGAAAGATTGAGACAGACAGTGTGAGACTCTAATACTCCTCCTCCACAAATGCTTGGTCATAATAGGCAAGCATAACAGAATAGACGATAGAGATGAGATCTTGACTCTGATATCTTGTGAGATTACAACTTAAAACTAATTAGTGTCAAGTAGAGTGATCTAATAAGTATATAAACCGTCATTACTAAAAATTTCTTAATCAGCGATAGAAAAATTCCGTCACTGATTCATTAAATTCTGTGACTATAATGATTAGCCACGGAATCTGTCACGGAAAAATTTTCATCGCGTAATCCTTGGTGGCTAATTTCTTAGCGATGGAAATATAATTCCGTCTCTAATTAGCAACGGATGTTTCCGTTACTAATTAATAAAATTTTGTCGCTAAAATCCGTAACTAAAGTTGCTTAATTGTTATAAAACTATTATTTTAGAGACGAAAAATATTCCATCACTAAAAGGAGTATGAATCTATGCCTGTTAGTGACGGAAATATTTTCGTCGCTGATTATCTAAATAAATTAAATTATTTTTTTTAATTTTTAAACAGTCCAATTATATGATTTGAACCTATATATAACATAATATTACAACAATCCAATCTAAAATACAACAACTTTTTAAAATTTAAAAATATCATTATCATATCATACCATAAAGCATTTTAAAAGATCAAAATAAAAATATAATTCAAAAGATCAAGATAAAAATAAATTAAGTTATACAAGTTCTTCATCAAAACAAACATGAAGTCAATGTATCAAACATCAGGAGGAAAAATATTATAGTCATCATCATCCATGTCATCCTCATCCCCATCACCAACCCCATTACCAAGTGGATCATTCTCGTGACCGCTGTGTGTAGCTTGTGGCCACTAGTAGATGCGTTCAAGCGCTGTAGGATTGTGTTGATTAAGTTTTCCTGTTCCACCACCTGCGTACTGAGACTTGCAACCAAACTCCTCATCGCTTCCATCTCCGACTGTGAACAACCTTTAGCAGATGCAGAAGAAGATGATGCATGAGAAGCAGCATCAGATCCCAAGCCAAAAATGCGTTTCTTGCTGCTAATGCCTCCAACAACATCTAAGTAGATGTTGTTGTCAGAGTAGATGTCAATAGTCTCCTCCCCCGGTGGCCGCTGTGAGTCCCTCTCACTGATACGTTTCTGGTACTCATCCTGACAAATGCAATTGTTAATAAATATTTATGCTTGCAAATTAACTTAACCAAATATTAAAATTTAATTGCAGTATTTATACTTACAATAATATTTTTTGCTTTGGTGGATATCCACTTCTCCTTGCGTGTGTGAAGCCGTGTGAATAGCTCCCAATGCCGTGGATCTCTCTTCAATTGTTGTTTCTGGAAATATGTAAGGAAAAATAATATTATGTAAAGACAAACCTAATTTACTCGAATCATAAATTTGATGAAAGTTACTCACCAATTTCTTCTTATGCGCTATTGCAGGAATTGAGCCTCTAGTATGTTTTGACAATCCCTCCTCAAATTTTCTATTCTGAGTGTTCTTACTCTTTTTCTCCAACCATTTTGGATCTTGCCGCCATTTTCTATCCAACTCTTCCCGTACATGAGTTGGAATCCAATTGCCTTTATCCTGATTGTAATGAACCTTGCACAATGCATTCTTAAGCAATTCAGATCTTTTATGATCGAAAAATTTTTTGATACGTTTATGATCCTCAAGCAGCCACTTATATTTTTTCTGCATTATTAAAAAGCAATAATTATTCTATCATAATATTTTAAAATTTGAGTCCTATCAACATAGCAATAACTACAATTAGAAATGCATTATCCCAAACTCAATAAACCACATCTCTTTAACTCTGTCATCAACCTCACGATAAGATTTCCAAGCCCCTTCAAACTTAGATTTCATAATGTTTGAGATTGCATGAGGTGGTCCAACTTCAGGTTCAAACCTATAACAAAAAGAGTCATAAAGTGTGTGTGTGTGTGTGTGTATAACAAATCAAAATATAGGAAATTAAAATGCACAAGTCACAAGTACTTACGTCATTCCTGGTCCAGGCCTAATCCACATAAATAAGGTCATCTGGATCTATGGTCCCTGGGCGTGGAACTTATGGCAAAACAGAGGATGATGCATGGAGATCTGAAGAAGAGCTAGCTACAATAACTGACGTGCGAGGATGTGGAGATCGGGCAGATGAAGTAGATGTAACAGGAAGTGGAGCTAGGGTAAGTAAGCTAGATGTAGGAGGATGTGGAGGTGTGGTAGGTAAGCTAGATGTGGGAGGATGTGGAGGTAGGGTAGGTAAGTCAAATGTGGGAGGATGTGGAGGTGGGACAGGTAAGCTAGATGCTTGAGAGGTACCCTGACCTCTACCTCTACCTCTACCTCTACCTGTATAGTTATCTGCCATCTATATACATGTGGTAAAGAAATATTACAATTAATTTTGTTTAAAGTTACTAAGAAAAACAACACATGTATTAAAACAACCAAGGTTAAAGAGGTTCACATGCATGCATCTAAATAAGCTAAAGAAATTCACAAACAAGCATAATAATACAAACTAAGATACATAAAAAAAAGTTAATCATGCAAAATAAGCTAAAGAAATTCAAAAACAAGCATAATAATACAAACTAAGATACATAAATCTAATCTTCTTCTTCTTCTTCTTCTTCTTCTTCTTCTTCTCCTCTGTTATAAGTTCTACCTCTTCATATTCTTCTTCTGAATTAACTTGATTTAAAGACTCTCTTTGAACTTCCTTTGTTAGACCAGTTATATCAACAAGACTTTGTTGAAGATCATCATTTGAAACTATCATAGGCATTATAGGGACTTCAGTTTCTTGGTACGGATCATTAGCTTCGTGCTTCTTAGTTTCTGAAGCTTGAATTATACTCTGTGCCTTAGTTTTCATCACACATAACCACATTTTTTTGGCTTTCAGGATACTTTGTATAGTACACTTGCTCTGCTTGTTGTGCCAATATAAAAAGATCATAATTTTTATATCTCCTAAACTCTCTAACTTCAACAATCCCATAATTTTTATCTATCTTTGTCCCTTGATTGAGAGTGGGATCAAACCAGTCACATTGGAATAAGTTTAACTTTTTGATGGGTCATCCAGTATACTCCAATTCAACAATATCAGTTAGCACCTCATATTAATCGTTCTCCATAATCTCATAACCACCACCTCTAACACATACACCATAATTTGTCATACCCATCCCATGACTTTGAGACCTTATGTTGAATTTATAACCATTTACAAAATATGTTGTAAATTTGTTGACTTTTCTAAGTGGCCCCTATGCCAAACTCCTCAAAAGACGGTCTTCAATCATGTTACTTGAATCGAGAACCTATATTGTGAAATTATTTGTTAGTTTAACTTAACAAGTGATATTATAAATGATTGAAAGAAGTTAACATACATGTTCTTTAAATCATGCGGGGAACGATGTGGAAATTTGTTTGTCTACTTCTGAGTCATTTATGTCAGGGACAAGTTCTCGTAACATATCTGCATATATTCTACATAAAAATCATAGATCATGTAATATTTGTATTAATTGTTACAAGATATAAGTAATTAGCATATGCTCGATAACTTACTCCAAAAAAGGCTCCACCTCAGGACAATTTAAAAGAACATATAATTTGGCAGCTTTCATTTCCTTTTCATCTAAGGTAGTACAGTTGCGTTTTCCAGTAGGGCGTCCTGGATAATTAAAAATAGACAATGGTGGATTTGTTGAATTTCCATCACCTCCATCGTCATTACGTGGCAATCTTATTCTCCTAGAAGGAATTTCAGGTGGATAATGCGAAGGTAGAAGTCTCCTCTACTAGATAAGCTTCACAAATGGAGCCTTCGACTTTAGACTGGTTTGTGACCTTATCTTTTAAGGTACGTATAAACCTACTAATTGAAAATTGAGTTGATTAGTTAAAAAATTCATGTATACTCTTATGAGAATTTCATTTAAAAGAATGAGATAATTAAATTCACATTTCAAAGGGATACATCCATCTATATTGAACAGGACCACCAACTCTTGCTTCGTATGGCAAATGGATTGGAAGGTGCTCCATGGAGTCAAAGAAGCTTGGAGGAAATATTTGTTCCAATTTACACATAATAATTGGAATGTTCTGCTCCATCTCATACAATTTATTCTCTTTTAACAATGACGAAGTCAATTCTGTGAAAAATTTGCTGAATTCAGTAAGCGTATTCCAAATGGATTTCGGCAAAGCCTTGAATGCCATTGGGAGTAAACGCTACATGAATATATGGCAGTCATGACTTTTCTTATCGAATAACTTCACTTCCCTCATGTCAACACGCCTACCCAAACTGGAAGCATACCCATCTGGTAGCTTAAGTTGTTTAACCCATTCACAAATAGCTAACCTTTGTTGCTTAGTCAATGTGTATTGTGCTTTTAGTTTCCTTAGTTTTCCACCTCCAACATCCTACAACTCTAGATCCTTTTGTCTACAATATTCTATTAAATCCATCCTAGCTTTGAAAGTGTCTTTTGTCTTGCCCTTGGTATCCATAACTGTGTACAAAATATTGAGAAACACATTTCTCTCAATGTGCATGACATCTAGATTATGAGGGAGAAGGTTTACTTTCCAATATGGCAAGTCCCAAAATATGTTGCATTTGGTCCAGTTGTGAGTAATCCCATACCCAACCGGGTGTTCTCCTGCTGATTCAATAATGCTAGGAAAATGTCTCACCCTTTCCTACACTTCCTCACCAGTCAGTCTAGGCGGGGGTACTCCAGTCTCAACACACCCCTTCTTAAACGCATTATTATTCCTTCTATAAGCATGATCAATTGGCAAGAACTGTCGGTGATAATCAAAGAATGAAATTTTGCGGCTATGTTGAAGTGTGAATGCTTTTGATCTCTCCATACAAATCGGGCAAGCCGGTTTTCCCATTGTCATCCATCTAGATAACATCTCATATGCAGGAAAGTCATTAATCGTCCACATCAAAGCTGCTTTCATGATAAAGTTTTATTTGAGTGACACATCATATGTCAGAACACCTTCATTCCATAACTTTTTAAGATCTTCTATTAATGGTCGCAAGTACACATCAATTCTACTTTTAAGATTCGTAGGGCCAAGAATTATGGCACTCAAGAACAAAAATTCTCTCCACATGCACATTTCAAGAGGAAGATTGTATAAGGTAACTATTACTGGCCAACAAGAATAAGTCATACCCGTTTTATCAAATGGAGCAAATCCATCTGCACACAACCCTAATCTCACATTTCGAGGATATTCTGCAAATTCTGTACATATTTCATCAAAACATCTCCAAGCTTCTCCATCACGAGGATGAGACAAGGAACTTGAATCCCTCTGACTCTCATGATGCCATCTCATTAGAGTTGCCATTTGTATTGAGGAATAAAGTCTTTGTAACCTTGGGACAAGTGAAAAATACCACATTTTTTTCAAAGGAGTTTCTTTAACCTTACCATTTCTAGTGATTCTTTTATATCGCTCCTGACCAAAAAATTTATAACTTTCTAGATTCTCTTCAGGAGGATAGTAAATCATGCATCCATTTGGGCAGCAATCAATCTTAACACAACCTAGCCCTAGTCATTCTACTGATTTCTTTGCACAATACAAGTTTTTGGGCATTCGATTATCTTTTGGCAATGCATTCCCCATGAAATCCATCCATCGATTAAAGCAATTCCCAGAGTTATTGAAGTCAGACTTGATACTTAGAACTTCTACTGCAGCTGACAATTTAGAGAAATTTTCACAACCATCATACAATAGAGCTTTTGCAGCTGTCAGCATATCAAAAATTTTTTTGGCTTCCGGGTTAGGATCTTCACTCATTTGTTCAACATAATCAAATCCTTGTTGCTCAATGTTAGTACCAATTGAAGGTCCAGCAGCATCCATTACCATCTACTCAAACCTATTGAAGTCTTCCCTCAACCCATTACCTCCATAGTATGAATCGTCAAAAATTACAGGAGGAATAAGTGGCATTGATTCTGCATGGTTCGTCTAGTAGTAGTAGTTACTCATAAACCCCTTACTACATAGATGCACCTTGACATCGTCAACTTCTTGGTACTGCCTACATTTACATTTTTTACAAGGACACCTCAACTTCCCTTCTAGCCTATATTGATCTTTGATACAGGCAAATTCAACAAACTCAAAAACTCCTTCTATAAATTTATCTGTAATATGCTTATCAGGACCTATTCTTTTATCCATCCACTTGCGATGTTCAGGAATTTTCATTTTAGAAGTATAAAAAATCTTATCAAACAACATCAAGTAACTAAATTAGAAGTACAATCTAGGAAGTACATATGTATATTCATAAAGATATAACTTCAAAAAGAATGCATGCATTAGTAGCCATATGTATATTCATAATCAACTCAAAATGCAAAGGGATTAAGAATAAGCAACTTTATATACAAGTCAAAGTGATAGCAAAAGCCCGTGACATGGTGACCACACTGTCTAGAAAGTGGAAACCTAACCATACTAATAATGTTGTTTGGATTCTTTCCTACTCGGCTACTTGATGATGCTTATAGTTATTTTCTAATTGTTAAACTATCTACTCTATCAATTAACTTCAGTAGCATGTTACCAAAAAGATCATGGCATGCCCCAATTTACTTAGCAATATGAGGTTAAAGAATAAATGCATAATTTGTAGTGCCAAAATCATTATTATGTGAAGACAATGACATGGATATATCACAAATGTTTGGTCCTAAACACTATTTATGAACCTTCTATAAAGTAGAGCATAAATCATAATTTTTCTTGTAAAATATAAAGTTAGACAATGACATGGATATATATCTCTTTGTCAAATATATCTATAAACCACAAGAAGCCTTGTACCCTTAACTTAAATTGTGTGTACTATAGAATTTGAATGACTAATTCCTCATCGTTTTACACTTTAATAAATAGGATAGTATAGAAATTACATTCATTACATTAAGTGTAATTTAATAATGATATTGTCATTGAATATTATGTAAATTATTAATTTATTGGTGAAAAGATATTATTTCTACAACATTTAATTAATCTTTTTTGCAATTAAGCTTTTTACGTTAGTCATTATATAACATCTCAATAAATCTCATTGTAACTTTTTTTGAATATCACATTTGAGTTTATCATAAAATCTGTGTAAATATCATCACTTTTAAATGTTGATAACATAATCTTTCCTAAAATTACTATCCACATAATTCCCCTTTGTCACTCAAATATCTTTACCATCCTAGCTAATACCTATATAAGTATATATCCTATTTTCAGGCTTCATTGTTATGGGGCAGCTATAATTTACTACTTTCCAGCTAGTATTTTATACAAAAAATGGAATCTTCAAAGTTGATCTACGTACAGAACAGAGGATCAATGAGTGGAAAATGATCACTTGTGTTTTAAAAATTAAAAGTTTAAGTGAAAGCTTGTAACAATTACATATGTAGCTAGCTAAATGGCAGAGAGAAGTTTCAGTTATCAATTCATTGAAAAGAATCAAACCCACCAGATATCAGTCAAAAAGTCTTAGGGACATGCTGCTGAAATGTTTGAATATGCACACGTAGATATTTGCTTGGTGGTCGGTAAAGAAAAATATAAGATCTTTTTTTTATTCTTGATTATTTCCAAAAGCTTGAATAAGTGCTTATCCCACTCTCCTTAAAAGCGCTTGTGCGGCACTTGCAAATGATATTGGTACATTATGAATAAAAAATATTAACAGAAAGAAAAACAAATTCTGGTTTGATATAGAATCTTGCAAGCAAACTGTGTAGTCATCTAGCTGTTTATTTAATGTTTTAAACAAAAAAAGGAAACTGAAAGTAAATTGGGCATTCAACGATTCACACTCAAAGATCACGACATTTTTGCAGTTGCTCCTACAAGATTTCAAACGCATGCTAGAATGTCTATATTATAATCAAATCGAGATATTTCCACTAAAAATCAAATCTTTAAAAATCAAATCTTCAGCAAGCCCAAGCAAAAACAATTTACTAAAAATTAAATATAACTAACAAATCATTCAAACAACATATTTATACGAGCAACAGAGGAAAAAACTTAGTGAGGACACAAGGATAATCTTAACAGCAACAGGGGAGAGAGAGATAGAGAAATAATGAAAATAGATAAAACTAAAACCTGAAAGAAGATGGAAGCTTTTGTGATTGCAACAGATCTTGAATAGATAAAACTAAAACCTGAAATAATGGCAGCTTCGGTGAAGAATGGTGGCTGGAGAATAGAGTAGTTGGTGCTGCGATATGATGCTAGGTAAAGATGGAAGCAAAGCACAGATCTTGAAGTAGAGTGTTTAATTTAGGCTAGACTCAGAATGAGAGGGAATGAAAAAAAAAAGAGAGGGAAACATATCAAAGTCTTATTTTAATTATAAAATCAATAAACGTGCAAACATAACCATTAGCACCAAGCATGGCTTAGTGGTAAGTGGAGAAGTTGTTTTCCTACAACTAACGAGTTCGATTCCTGCCTTGAAGAAATTTAATAATAAACTTTCATTTCTTTATTCATAAAGAACTTAGCGACGGAACCTTTTCCATCGCTATATATTTCATTAAATAAAACATTTATTTTTCAACAAATAAAGTAATCTAGCGACGGAACCTTTTCCGTCGCTATATATTTCATTAAATAAAACATTTATTTTTTAACAAATAAAGTAAGTTAGCTACGGAATTTGTCACGGATAATTTAGCGACGAAATTATTCCATCGCTAAATTCCGTAGCTAAATCCAACTAATGAAATATGTGGTAATTTCCGTCTCTATTAGAGATGAATTTTTTTGATCGCTAAATTTCGTCACTATTTAAGTAATTTTTAGTAGTGCGTATTCAGAAGATTAAGGCAAATAATGTGAGACTCTAACAACATTAATACATTTTACATAACATGATAATATATTTAGGTTGATATAATCTATATAGGAATATATATTGTAAAACATCCTTTACTTTAAAGTCTCCTACTTTTAAACTTGTATGACTTAACTATATAAAATGTCTAAATTTGTATAATTTATTTAATTATCAGGTCAACTCGATCTTAGTCCAGTCATTTGTTAGGCCACGTTAAAGTTTAGGAAAATGGTCCAATTAAATTATCGAGTCGAGTTTTGGCCAAGGTGAACCCGTCCCATGAACACCCCTAAGAGCCATGTGACCTACTCGAGCTTTTTGTGACATCATCTACTTGAAAATCTTATAACTACACTCATCATTCTCACAACTAGTAGAATATGAAAGATAATCATCAGAGTCAAATTTTGAGTTGCTTTTAGCTAATCAATATTCTTCCTTACTTACTATCTCTATTTAAATCAATTGTAACATGGTTTTTAGGTTCGTAACCACAATCAAAGGATAAATATTGACAGAGTCCCTTTAATTATCATCATCATTCTTATTCTTTGGATGGAGATAGTGAGAGTGAGGAAGAATATTGAGTGGCTGAAAACCATTCTACATTTGACTGTGATAATTATCTTTTGTATCATGGGCAATGAAGATGATGAATATAGTGATGAAGGTTGTATACGAATGTTATGATAGAAAGCTGCAGTTATGAAGGTGGTTGTTCATAGTAAGGATGACAAAGGATTACAAATGGAGATATGAGAAGATGAAGAAGACAAAAAGTGAGTCTCAGACCAATAAATTTTCACATTTTAATTAATTAACTTTTTTGATGATGAGAATTCCCATTGTAGAGGAGCAAGTGAGCAAGAGTGAAATTGTCTTTCACCTTCCCCCTTGCTCCTTGTTTTAGAAGATTGACAAGATTCAAGGTTCTCAATGCAAAGAGACATGGATGTTCTTGCAATGCCTGAGTTCACTCTATGTTTCTGGTTAGGATTTCTACAACCCAAGGTCTATATTGCTCTTTGGTTTTTGTAAGACATCTATCTTTCTCTCCTGTAGTTGTATTCAATATTTATAGGGCCATGTCACTTCGACAGAGATCAATTGGTGTTGATTTCAAATTCACAAAACATCACTATCTTGCATTTAATGCAGAATAAAAAAAAAAAGTGGGATATGTTGCAACAAGGCTCCCTGCTATTGCCATTGACCCTGCGGCGCATGTATATAGGGACAAAACATTCTAACCGAAGCATGATAGAGACATATCATGCACTTTATCCATTTTAGGCATTTTGTATGTCAGCAAGTACAATGGTAGGTGAATTTGATAGTGACATTTTGACTGAGCTAAGCGTGTCACAACACGTTAATGTCGTGGCTAAGGAAGCATTCTCTCATTTTTTATCTTAACACTCTTATTACCAGTGTAGTTGCAACATTATTATTGCAAGTCTCATATTCTCTTAAACTTAGAATATTAGGTGTTCCCTTTTCTCTAGTAACTACGTGCTAGTATCTTGAGGCACACTACTTTTGGTGCTCATTCCTAAAACACTCATTTTACTATAAACCTTCTCTGTAATGGAAAAGTTACTTAATCAAAATGCATAAATTCATTGATCTAAAACTCACCAGTTTTGTTCTTCATCTTCTCATATCTTTCACTCATAATCATTTGCCATCCTTAGTATAACAACTTTCTTAACTACTCAAGTTTTCTATCTAAAGGTATCAACACTCAGGTATGAATAGGAGTAGAGAAGAGAGAAATTTGAGAATAGAACAAAAACGTGGTGTGAAAATGATTATTGATTCTGTAGAATACTGATTACACTTGCTATATATGGATTGTTATAGATTGTAACTAACTCTAACAGACTCATAACTACCTAACTGCTAACTGTCAATATAACTAGCTTAACTAACTTACTGACTTGTTATTCTTTATATTCCCCCTGCAAACTCAGAGAGTTGAAGTGTTCAACTTTGAGTTTATGTCTTATAAATGAAAAATGAGTGTTGGAGGGTGGTTAGGTGAGAACATCAGCTAACTGAGCTGCTGAAGGGATGTGAACAACCTATATAAGCTGCTGAGATACTTTCTCTCTAACAAAATACAAATCCAATTCAAAGTGCTTTGTTTTGGAATGCAGCACAGGATTAGCAGCCAACATAAGTGTGCTGAGATTATCACAATGAATTACAAGTGTTTGATTGACTAAGACATGTAATTCACTAAGTAGAGATTTTAACTAATTGATTTTCGCTACTGCAGAGGCCAAACTTCGATATTCAGCTTCTGTTGCTGATCTTGACACTACTCCTTGCTTCTTAGAGGACCAACAAACCAGATTTGATCCTAAGAATACACACATACCTGAGGCACTTTACCTGTCATCTAAATTTGAACCCCAATCAGAGTCTGAGTATACAGTGATGTCTAGACTAGGTGACTTGCTGATATGCAAACCATAACTAATAGTTTCTGCCAAGTATCTCAGTATTCATTTCACTGCCTTCCAATGAGATTCAAGAGGATTGTACATGAATTAGTATACCTAATTCACACTAAATACTATTTCAGGTCTAGTTATTGTTGTATATTGCAACCCTCCAACAACTGATCTGTATAGTGATGCATCAAGTACAACTTCTATTCCATCAGCAGTAAGCTTTAACCCAGTTGCCATAGGGGTCCTCATAAGCTTAGTATGTAGCATATGTGCTTTTGTCAACATATCTGTGATATATTTGTCTTGGCACAGCAGAATACCACCTCCAGGAGTTGGTTTTGCTTTTATTCTCAAGAAATAATGCAGTTTACCTAAATATTTTAAGGCAAAGATTGAGTTTAACTGAGAAATAAGAGTGGACACAACTTGATGAGAACTACTAGTGATGATGATATCATCTACATACACTAGTACAAAGGTAGTAGCATGTGTTGTGAACTGAACAAACAGAGAATTGTCACATTTTGTAGCTTGAAATCCTAACTGACATAAAGTCTAGCCTAACTTCTCAAACTAGGCTCGCGAGGCCTGCTTAAGTCCATAGAGTGCTTTATTAAGCTTGCATACAAGAGCACCATTGTCTAGTGCATACCGCTCTAGTTACTGCATAAACACTTCTTCCTTTAGCTCCCTATTAAGAAAAGAATTATTTACATCAATTTGGTGAATTGGCTAGCCTCTAGATAGTGCAATTGTTAGCACCAGCCTTACAGTGACATGCTTAACAATTGGACTGAATATCTCAATGAAATCAAAGCCTTTTCTTTGATGAAATCCCTTAGCTACTAGACGTGCTTTGTACTTCTGTACAGTACCATCAGGGTTCCTTTTGATTTTAAATATTCACTTACAGCCTATAGGACTTCTCTGAGGCGGTAAGGACACTAATGTCCAAGTTTGATTCTTCATTAGAGCTTGGTATTCTTGATCCATTGTTGTCTTCCATTCAGGTATGGACAAAGCTTCAGCTACTGTGGTTGGTTCTATGATAGCAAGATAGGCCTTTGGTTTGAAGATGCCTACCTTGCTTCTAGTAACCATATGATGTACATTTTCAGTGGTAGTAGCATTTGGGATATGATTTGGAGTAGAATTAGTATTTAATGGTGTTGTCACTACAACAGCTCCTCTGTTAGAAAGAGAAACTGAAATTGCTGCAGAGGATGAGTTAGAATTAAGAGAACCTGGACTAAATGCTCTTGCAGGAGAAAGATTATTAATGTGCTTAGAATTGTTACTAATTGGAAAAGTGCAGTGTTGGTTAATTTCACTAGGAACATGCTAAAAATTACTAGTAGTGATATCAGAAATTAAAGGAGGATAAGGAATTGAAATATGTGACTGACTTAGTGTAGAAGCTGGTTGAGATAAGAAATGAGGAGTGAGTTTGAAAGGAAAGATATTTTCATCAAAGACAACATGTCTAGAAATGAAAATCTTACCAGAGGAGCCTAAATACCTATAGTCTTTATGAAATGGTGAATAACCTAGGAAGACACACTGTTAAGACTGAAAATCCATCTTATGTTTATTGTAAAGTTTGAGATGAGGAAAACAGGAGCAACCAAAAACTCTAAGGGATGTGTAATCAAGTTTATGACCTAAAAGAGACTCAAGTAGGGATTTGAGACCAAGAATTGGAGTTGGCAGCCTATTAATGACATAAGCTGCTGTGGAGAATGGTTCAACCTAATACTTATGTGGAACACCAGACTTAGCTAGAAGGGTGAGGCCAAGTTCTGAGATATGTCTATGTTTTCTCTCTACTGCCCCATTTTGCTTATGAGTGTGGGGGAAGCTAAACCTATGAATAATACCCCCAATTGGTGAGTTGTTTAGTGAAGACACAGTATTCCTTAGCATTATCTGTTTGCAGCACTTTCAATTTAGCATTAAGTTACAACTAAGCAAGTGCCTTAAACTTGAGAAAAGCATAAAATGCCTCAGATTTATGGGTTACGAAATAAATCCAACTAAACTTTGAAAAAGCATCAATAAATACAATGTAATATTGATGTCCAGAGGCAGAAAGAAGTGGGGAGGGTCCCCATATATCAGAATAT
This sequence comes from Ormosia semicastrata, assembly GCA_029884595.1. NCBI lineage: Eukaryota > Viridiplantae > Streptophyta > Magnoliopsida > Fabales > Fabaceae > Ormosia > Ormosia semicastrata. Next base: position 12,919,592 of record JAQQTO010000041.1, read on the forward strand.
ACAAGTTGTAAAGGTGCTATATAAACATAATCAGATATTGGAAAATGTAATTTATGTGATTTGCCAATACAACAAGCTCAACAAATCATAGGGCCAATTTTATTATTTATAAATGGTATTTTACATAAAGATGGCACATGCTGTACAACTTTCATTTTAGCATGTCCTAATTTGGAATGCCAAAGAGAAATTGAAACTTTGCTGAAAGGACCAACTATACTATGATCAAGACTAGGTGTATTTATTACAGAATCAGAAGGTACATGACATACAGAAGGAAAATGAGCTGACTTTAGCTTCAGGTTGTCAAACACATACAAGTTATTGCTAAGTGTCCTTTGTAAAAGAATCTGTTTGGACACCTGTGATTTAACCAAAAAACGATCAACATAAAATTCAAAGAAAACATTGTTGTCTTTGTCAAATTGAGAGACACTGATCAAATTTTTAGTGAGATGAGGCATATGCAATAAATTGGATAATGACAGAGTTAAATTTGAATGAACAGAACTATGAGAACTATTAGCAAAATCAGTATGACCAATGTGATGAATAGCCAAACCCGCTCCATTACTAAGATGCACTTTATCCTATCCAACATAATTTTGTTTCAATTACAAGATTGTTGATGTCTGGTGTGAGCTGAGCAGTGGTTCCAGAATCCACATACCAAGATGAGTCAAAAGAAGATGATGTTGTAGGCTGCACAGTAGTTTCAGATGGTCTAGGTGTAGCAAAATAAGCTCGAACTTGTCCTGAAGAGTGACCTAAAGTGGAGGAATATTTTGAATTTCCTAAATTGGGGTTGAGTAGATTGTGATCAAGCCTATGACAACAAGACCAAGCATCATGCCCAAATTTTCCACAAATTTGGCACTTAGGACAATTAGTATTGAATTATGTATAGCTGGCACCACCAGTACCATAACTAGTATATGGTTGTCTACCACCACGACCAAAAAATCTTCCACCACGGCCACGTCCACGAAAGAACCTCTTTCATCTTCCTCTGTTGAAATGAGAGGGAGCCTGTACAACATGAGCTTACATAATATTGGAACCACCACAAGAGAAATCCGTGGTTCGTTTATGCCTTTTTAAGCTTTCTTCTTGAGCCATCAATTGTGCTTCAATTTCTGCAACAGTATACGGTTCAGTTCTTGACATAACTGATGTGAAAAACTCATCATATTCCTCAGGGAGACCATCAAAGATGGTATCAATGTGATCAGCAACGTCCACTGGGGCTCCAACAGTTACTAGAATATCCACAATTTTCTTGATTTGTAAGAGGTAATTAGAAATTAAGGAACCTCCCTTTTTCACATTTCTCAGTTGAACTTTCAGCTATTTCACCTTTGCTCTAGTTTGAGCAACAAAGAATGTTTCTAGTTGCTGCCAAGCCTGATAAGAATGTTCACATCCCACCATGCGTATGGTGAGGGATTCTGACATTGATACAAGAAGCCATGACATGAGAACCTGATCTTGTTGTTCCCAATTGAGGAACTCTTCACTCTGTACACCCCTTCTTGCATGATCTTTTGATTCAAATTCTTGTGGAATGACTTTGGCATCTTGAATAAACTTTTGAAGCTTGAACCCCTTTATTGTTGCAAGAATCTATTGTTTCCATGGAAGGAAGTTGTTCTCATCTAATTTGGAAGAAACTGTGTTTGAAAAAGTATGTAATACGAATCTTGATGATAAAGCGTGGAAAGGATCAGAGTTATGGATTGAATTAGAAGCCATGAATGAACTTTGAGCTCTGATACCATAAAGGTATTGGCACTCAGGTATGAATAGGAGTAGAGAAGAGAGAAATAAGAGAATAGAACAAAAACGTGGTGTGAAAATGATTATTGATTATGTAGAATACTGATTACACTTGTTATATATGGATTGTTATAGATTGTAACTAACTCTAACAAACTCATAACTACCTAACTGCTAACTGTCAATATAACTGGCTTAACTAACTTAATGACTTGTTATTCTTTACACTATCATATCATTCAATCACTTGCAAGCTTTCATCATTATAATTATCATAGATTATTAGTGTCGTGAACACAAAAGATAATTATCACATTTATATCTGGAATCATTTTAAGACACTTGATATTCTTCTTCACTTTCACTTTTCATACAAATATAAAATTTATTGATGGATTTTTGGCAGAATGTCCTTCAATAAAATATTGAGGACATTCCATCAGCAATTTTAAGACGCGGTAGGCAAAATCTGTAGGAAGAAATGTTAGTCCCAACATGTTCTACCAACGGATTATTTATAATTACCAACAAACTGTGTCGTTGGTAATTCACCGACAGATGTAATATACTTCGCTAATATTTACCAACACCATGTTTATCTATGATTTTTTGTTCCTTCGTTAATCCGTCAGTGATATTATCACCGACAAATATTATGTATTTGTCAACGACATTTTCTGTCAATAAAAGATGAATTTCTAGTATTGAACACCATTACCGGCGAGTTCTCATCTATTTTTATTTTTTATTATTGTATATTCTTTAGTACATTAAGTTAATATACTATTAAAAAGTTAGGTTTGAAATATATATAAATCTGCAATCTTAATTTTTTAAAGAAATTCACAGAAGTTGTTTCACTTAATAGAATTTACTAGTTTAGTAACAAAATATATAAATTTAATTTCTTTTTTATATTTATGTCAAATTAACATGTTCAACTCAACCTAATCTGCGTATATGTATGGGTAAAAAAAATGTTAGTTTAAAAATATTTTTATTCTAATAAATATACTATTTTTTATTTCAAATTTTTTTATTAAATAAAGATTACTTATTTCTATTTTTTATATTTTTTTATTTTTTATTTAAATTTTAATAAATATAAAATAAATTAAAAAATATATATATATAATTAAATTTAAAACACTTGAAAGAAAGAGAAATAAAAAAGTAATATTTGAATATTATTTCTTGATAATATTGAATTTGGTATGATTTACATTATATAGGTTTATGACAATAATGACTTGCCTAAAATAGAGCTAAATTACACTCTTCTTCTTCCTTTCTCTCTCTTTGAAACAAATATATCATAATACAAGAATCAAATCTACCCTAATAATGAGAATAAAAGAATAAATCAGCGGACAATAAAGAAAATAAATCACTGCACAATAAAGTCCAACACTCACCACCTCAAGTGGTGAATGAATATCTATCATTCCCACTTCGCCAAGCAAGATCTTGAAAGTGCTCGTAGGTAGTCCCTTAGTTAACACATCCGCTTAGCCCGATGTCTCAAGGAATTTTATCTTTGTGGCTATGAGCCCACTATCCAATTTTTCCTTGATAAAGTGTCGGTCCGATATTTCAATGTGCTTTGTCCTGTCATGTTGAACAGGATTATGGGCAATGTTAATGACGATTTGTTATCACAAAAAACAACTTCATAGGTGCTTCATACTTTATTCTCAAGTCATCTAGTATGATCTTCATCCATAGCAACTCACAAACTCCTTGTGCCATAGCTCCAACTTTTAAACACCGTATCTTCCGCACTTCGACTTTTCGTGCCACTACGTTTTGTTTCTTACTTCTCCATGTTACTAGATTTCCACCTAGAAACATACAATAACCCGATGTTGACCTCCTGTCGAATCGAACTTGCATAGTCGACATCCGTATACACTTCCATGGACGAGTTTCCCCTTTTTAAATAGTAGTCTTCTTCTATGAAATGTGCGTGGTTTTAAGATATTGTAGAATTCGATCCACTACTGTGTGTGATTAGATAGGTAAATAGGAGAATCTCTCCCTTGGATCATGCATGAATTGACTAACAATACCGACAAAGATATGCTAGATCATGGTGTGGTGTGGTATGTGCTTGGAATAAGTAGTATATCGGTTTCCCAACTAGCCTCGATATTGAGATTTATCTACCTTGGGACTCTCTTCATCATTTCTCATTTTGTGATTAAATCTCAATTGGTACACCAGTTGGCTTACACCCAAGTTTTCCAGTTTCTTTGAGAAGATCTAAGACATATTTTCTTTGTGAAATGAAAATACCTTGCTTAGAGTAGGCAACTTCAATTCCAAGGAAGTACTTTAGTCTTCCAAGATCTTTCATTTCGAACTCAAGACTAATTTCTCCTTTAGGAGTTGCTTCTCAACTAAGTCATCACCGATATAATGATGTCATCAACATTCGAATGGGTACACAAGCAAAACATTTGTGAGTTTACCTTCTTGTGAATGTTTAAAAAAGAGAGTATGATCACCTTGACTTTGTTTGTAATCTCAATATAATAGAAATTTGTTGATAATGTAGAAGAAGCATGTGAAAATGACTTCATTATGAGTGGGACACCATTGTTTTGGTGAATCTTCCAAACCAAGCACGGGAGATGCTGCTTTAACCCGTATAACGCCTTCTTTTAACAATACCGCACACCTTGTTCCTTCCATTAGTGGAATCATATCCAGGGGAATTTCCATATAAACTTCCTCCTCTAAGTCTCCATGAAGAAAAGCATTTTTAACATCGAACCGGTGTAATTCCCACCCAAAGTGAAAGCATTGGCAAGGAAGGTGAAGGGAGAGTAAGATCCTTACAAGATTCATCTTGGATACTGGCGCAAATGTCTCCTCATAGTCAATTCCATAAGTCTGAGTGTATCCCTTTGCTACCAACCTTACTTTATACCGGTCTAGTGTACCATCAGACCGATATTTCAAAGTATATATCCATCGACACCCAACTGGCCTTTTGTCACTTGGCCTTTCAACAATCTCCCATGTTCCATTCCTTTCCAATGCACTCATCTCCTCATTCATGGCTTGAATCCAGTTCTTATCATTCAATGCTTCATGTACTGATGTTGGGATTTTAATAGAATCTATGGCAATTTGTGAAATGAAACTCAAGGCGTGAAAAGGAATTTGCATTGAAAGATGTTTAGAAGAGACAAATTGAGAAATAGGATACTTTGGATTGGGACAATACCTTTTCCCTTTCCTTAATGCAATGGGTAAGTCATCTAGGACAGGTTCACAATTATTCAAAGACATGTTAACAATTGCTTGTTGTTTGAGTTAGGGGAATAGTATTATCTCGGGTTAGGTTCAAAAATAGGAAGTTCATACATAAAGAGATAGGAAAACTTGTATCTTTAGTAGTATTCTATGAGTTGGTTCGGACGTCTGAGAGAAGATTCTCCACGGGGATTGTTGGCCGATCTTTAAGTAGGGTGCCAAAGGAAGAAGATGCTAATTCCTGTGTAGAGTCGATGGTAAAGGAAGGAAGGGTTGATCGAGGAAAAAGAAGAACTCGGCCTCAAACTTCAATTGAGTGTTCTCCCTATGAAGCCGAGGACGAGTATATGTTTTAAAGAAGGTCTGTTATTTTATTTTCATGAAAAGCGACATCCATGGAGAAAAAAAATGACGACTTGAAGGGTGATAGCATTTGTACCCCTTTTTGTTAGGAGCATAACCCGAAATGTTTGTTAAAAACACATTTGATCTGTTTTAATGAAAGGAGGATCAAGTTTGTTGCGATGTTGGCGATGTACATGAACAAAAGCCACACAACCAAAGACACGAGATCGTAAACTCTTTGAACAAGCATAATAGGAACGGATGGAAAGTGAGAGGTCGTTACTCGTGGGAATCGTTGACATAGTTGGGACTCGGTGAAGTCTAGATTTGTATAAATTATATCGGTAACATGTATACATTACCTAAGACACGTTAGATGGTAACCGATTGATTAAATATGTAGCGCAATACCTAGCCTCCCCGTGATGCATATATGAGTTAGGAATCATGAAAATAGACATTTGAAATAGTAAGGCTCTAGTGATTTCAAGTAAATGACGATTTTTCCTTTCGGCAACACCATTTTTTGAGGAGTATCAACACATGTAAGTTCATGCACAATGCCATGCTCTTTAATAAATGTAGAGAAATTTTGGTTGACATACTCTTTACCATTATCGAAAACGCATTGAAAAAACGCTTAATGGATTTTCCAAATTGGGTTTGAATCAGTGTGGTAAAAGTGGACAAACAATTGAAACACCTCAAAGTGGATTTATCTTTCATTAGAAAAAGCCAAGTTACCCGAGTACAATCATCAATGAAAGAAACAAACCATTTAGTGCAAATGAAATATTAGAGATAGATGCGGGACCCCAAACATCGAGTGGATAGTGCTAAAGGCTCAACACTTTTATTAGAACTAGGTGAAAAGGTTACACGATGATGTTTGGCCAACTCACAAACATCACAATGAAAAGACTCAATGGATTCTTTTAAAAATAAAGACGGAAACATAGACTTAAGCAAAGAAAATGAAGGATGTCCCAAACGCTTGTGTTGTAGCCAAATTTGAGCAAATAGACTCGTGAATCGGACTTATGACTTTGGATGAAAGAAGCAAGTTCGATCGTGTGACCACCATTAGTCACGGCATATTAAGGAAATAGTACAACCCTCCCTGTTCCTTAGCAACTCCAATCGTCCTCCCGTGACAAGATCCCCAATGAAAGACACAATGAGAATGAAAAAAGGTTACTGAGAAATGCACAATTATTGTCTTTAATAAGTTTATGAATGGAAATCAAATTATTTGAAAGCTTAGGAACATGAAGCACATTGTTTAAGTGTAGAGAGAGAAATTTGGAGTGTAATAGTAGTGGCCCATTGAACCATACAACTTTTTAAATTTCGAGGTTTGAGAGCCATCTACTATGGTTATATGATGCTTACTGGAAGAAGGTTGATAAGATACCAGAGGTGGTAAATAAAAGGTCATATGATAAGTAGCACTCATAGTCCAAAATCCATAAATTCTCGATAAATGTAGCCAAAGCATTGAACGATTGAAAACAAAAATTCTTACAAACTACATGGTTAGAGAACATGAAGGAGTCTTAGTTTTCAAAAGGCTTCATGTCCATACGAGAGAGTCAATGAGAGTCTGCAGAATCTGCCGTGGATTCAAACAGAAACTGGTATTGATTGGCGCTCCAAAATTCTCATTTTTACTAAGCCTTATGTCTTAGCTTTCAAATGGGAACTTCATCACTCACATTTGAGTCCTGGATTCTGCAGGCATAGAATCCGAAGTAGTCATATTTATCATTCAAGACTTTGATTTTAAGCAAACTCTTGAACCACTAACTTAAACGGAAAAACAAAGACTCACGATGTTCATGGACCTAGGTTTGCAACGCGGGTTCTATTTCAAGCTCGTGGCGTGGGAAGACCATATACAACCCTGGTGTAACGCTTTGTGGTAGGGGACATAATGGACAAGGATCCGTGACGATGTAAGTAGGTGGTGGAGTAGCGATGTGGCTACGTGGGCTATCTTACGATCTAATTGAGGCTAGATAAAGAATGAGATGGCAATAAAGGTTCGATCAAACACATGTAATTTTTGACACATAATGAAGGTTGATCGCAAGTTGCACTAAAACAACAGAGACTCCCGGATACTTCGGGATCTGAAACGATACCAACTTGAAAGAAAGAGGTTGAATATATTTGAATATTATTTCTTGATAATATTATACGTGGGTATGATTTACATTATATAGGTTTATGACAATAATGACTTGCCTAAAATAGAGCTAAATTATGTGAAACAAATATGTCATAATACAAGAATCAAATCTACCCTAATAATGAGAATAAAAGAATAAATCGTATAGTACAATAAAGAAAATAAATGTTTACAATAAAGAAAATAAATCATGCTACAATAAAGTCCAACAAAAACACTTACCAAAATTTAAATAAAAAAACAAAATAAAGAACAAAAAATAAAAACAGGTCATCATCGTCCCTCTTTATTTTCGATTTTGATGTGAATTTAGATTTTTTCAAAATTATCCTATTTCAATCCTTGCCATTAACCCAACATACTAATCCAGCATTGCATTACACCATTTGTTACGTCCCCACCATTTTAACACATCACCACCCCACCCCTTCCCACTCTTCTTCTTCCTTTCCTCTCTCCCTTGTGCAAATTTCAAGCCTTCGAAGTCCAGCAACAGAGAGTCAGTGATCACAACCTTCCTCCTTCCACCACTTCTAACCAAATCAATAGCTTTATAACGCCTTCCTTGGAGGCCTATCACTAGAAGGGACTCAAATCCTCCACTAGCTAGCCACCACTACACTCTGCCTTCACCATGACCAAAAAATCGCGACCCCCACTATACTTATGAGCACCGCGCACCACCCACGGGTGCGCATGGCGCCAACACCATCAAACCCCACCTCATCAACCCAAATTGTGCCAATGGTTATATCAGCCGAGCTCCACCGTGCACCACTCAACTCACTCCCAATGCCTCACTGCCGTTAGCCACCCACACCTCCTCGCCGCCACCAAACCACGCACACAAAGCTGATGAAAATGCTTTGAAACCCAACTCCTTAAGAGAGAACTCGATCGTTCCCTGCTTACACAAGGTTTAAGCTGGAGCTTTAGCCTTTGTCAATTCCGTAGTCAATTTGGGAGAATTTTCATCATTTGGAATTATTGATCTAGGAACACACTACATTATACTATATTGGGTTTGGATAGTTTTTTTTGTGAGTATGAGTTAAGATGGCAATGAGGAGTGAAACGCAGATAACATGTCTGATAAAAAAACTTAAAAATGTTGGGAAGGCGATGGAGGGTTGTGCCCATGGTTCCAAAATGCGGTCCGCATCATCTGATGAGGCCGCAATTGCGTTGTGAACCAAAATCACATGAATTCACCGCAACGTTATTAACTGCTGTTGCTTTAGTAGCTAGTCTAATTGACGAGTTCTAACGTTTCGCCCACCCTTTAGAAATTTTTTTGGATTGAAACTTGTTCCATTCCATTTTTTCTTTCAAATGAAAGATGTCGAGACTCAAGAAAAATAAGAAGAGAGAAAGAGGGGGTAGGGGGAGGATTTTTCATAGTGTATTAAACAAAGAGGAAGAGGGGGTGGAGGCGCGATTCTACGGCGGCCAAAAACAATGTTCCAGAGAGGAAGAGCTATTTGGGGGGGATTAGTAGCGTGGCATATTAAACGAGAGAGGAAGAGGGTGTTAATTTTGTCACCAAATCCATGGGGCGCGATTCATGGCGGCGAAACGAGAGAGGAAGATGGGGTTGGGTGGGGGCACGTTATTGGCGGCGAAACTTAGACAAGAGGAAGAGGGTAATCTTTGGGTGGGGGCACGATTCATGGCGGCAAAAAAATTCCCCAAAATAGAGAGGAAGATGGGGTTGGGTGGGGGGCACGATGGCGGCTAAAAACAGAGGAAGATGAGGTGATGGAGAGAGTACCATCGAGAATGGGATTTGGGAGGGGTGGTGGAGAGATACCAGAGAGGAAGGAAATAGGGGAAATTTTGGGGAAAGTGCGAGCATATTGATTGGGGCATTTACTTCAAAAGCACATAACTAGACTCAACTTACAAACCACCAATGGTGGGTATAGACATTTTCATATAGAGTAAGTTGGGCTTGAGAGGGATTTTGGGGTAGATGGAGGGGGAAAATTCTAGTACAAACAAGGGGAAAATTTTGAGAAAAATTAGGGAAATTTTGAAAAAAGGAGTGGTTAAAATTAGGGAAGAGGAGAGGAAATTGGATAAAAAATTGTAGAAAAGATTAAAATTTCTTATAATAGTGTATGAAAATTGAGTTAAAAATAATTATAATTAATTAGTAGCTTATATTAAGAGAATTTAATTTTTTTATCGTTGAATAAAAAAATATGACATATTTTCATAGAATTTATTTGAAATTTATTTAAGTTTATATATTATTTAATTTTTTACTCTCTTATATTTATATATGCCTAAATCAAATAAAACTTTAAAAGGTCTATTAATAATTATTATAATAATAATTATGTTATTTTGATTATGAATTCAATTTCAATTATTTTTAAGATGGTATAAAATATTATCAAATGAATAAAAACCTATACAACATTATAAATAAACATATATGAAGAGTGATAATAATTATAGAATTTTATTTTACATTTTGTGCAAACATTTTTATTGTTAACTTTCTCACAACTCAACCATTAAAATTTTAAAACAATCTCAAAGCATAGTTTTTCCATGCCCTTAAAATCAAATTGAAAGGTAGTCCTTTAATATGCATTTCCAGAATGAAAGAAAAAAAGTTCATTCACATATCTCAACCAAACTCCCATCCCTACACAATTTCCAAGATGCATCAATCTCAGTTTCAAGGTTTTGCCTTGTGTAAACCAAAAAATGAAAGGAAGTATAAATCATGCAAGTGCCCTAGTGAATAAGTTTGATAACTAATCACAAGTAAAAGTCGAGCTTTAAGCTACGGACTCAATAGAAACAAAAAGGATTAGAAGAACAATCCATAGTCCACAATACAACACATTTAGGTAGTCTCGGTTCACCCCTTTAAACCCACATTTCGGGTTCTTCTAAAAATAAAAAAATAAAAAAGAATAAAATGCAATGGAATTTCGAACCTTCAAATCCTAAGTTAGAAAATGTCGAGAGAACAAAACTCCATCCATTTGTCGGTTTAACAAAAAATTTGGTATTGTACGAAAAAGAAAATCATGATGATGATCTAAACTCGATTTGTACAACATTTTGAGAAACAAAAACTCAAAAACATAAAAGAAAAGATCATTGATCCATCAAATTGTTGATGTTTAAGGGGTGGTAAACAATCATCTGACTATAAGAGAAAATGGAAGAAAATGGTGGCTTTTATCTCCTCTTACCTTGAGAAGGCGTGGTGGAAGGACAATGGGAATAAGGTGGAAGAAACAATGATGGTGGTTGAACCTAGATATTTTGTGGTGTTAACGATAAAGAAATAAAGAAATGATGGGAGTGAGATTGAGAAAAGAGAGAGGGGACGAGAAGAGGGGAGAAAGAAGAGAGCGAGATTGAGAGGAGTGAGCAGATTGAGATGAGAGTGAAATGGAAAAGAAAAAACCAAATGGTGAGGAAAGGTGGCAAATGATTATAATGATATATGAGGCGTAGCGTATAAGACATATGACAAGTATGATGAAAAATTTGTAAGTAAGGATCGTTTATTATGTTATTTTTTAATATTTAATTTATTATTTAATATGTATAAAATATTATTAAAAATTAATATAATTTTATAATAATTTTTATCATATTACATACATTAAATAATAATTTAGATATTTATAATAAATTATATCCACTTAAAAATTCTACAAGTATGATTTAATAATTTGTTAATCACATCAATGTTGTATTTTTATTATAATAAAATAATATATCTCAAAATTTTGGTTTGATCTTTTTTTTTAAATGATCATTTTACACTCTTAAAAAAATTAATATTATTCATATTTTTTTAAATAATATGATTGAATAAAAATAATAATAAAAATATGTATAATAAATAATATTAAATAAAATATAAAAATATATATATATATATATTATTTAATGTAAAAATATAAATGTTCTTTCATTCTCAATCCATCGTTACATACATGGTTGCTTTCCTATATTTTTGCTGTTTAATGTTGCGTAACAACTTCCAACCCATTAGATATTTCTTTGATTCCATCCAACTAATTTTGCAAGTCTATTTCTATAACGTTGGAGCACGCTACACTTGGATAATATGCTGTTTTGCTTTGGAAAACTAATGGCCATATTTTACCTCTTCTATAAATACTAAGCTGGTAACTTTTAGAAAAGGTATATATTTACTTGATATTTATTCTATTCTTATTATGTTTATGTAAATAATCTTACGAGTTATTTTTGTACTTTGTTATTTTAAATATAGAGTTAATAAAAAATAATTATTATATTTTAAAGAGTATTAATTATGAGATTATTTATATTAAATTATTAACTTATGATGATAAAATATTCTTCAATTTAATATATTTGCACATCTTAAATAATATCTGATAAATTATTTATTTATATTATTTTAACTTTTAACTATCTATTTATTTTATTTTTTATAATTTTTTCAAACAATCTTAAAAGTATTTTCACGATGAATGCTGATATGATATAATTTATTTTAAACGTGGGAGTTTTATGTGGAAGGGAGATACACGTATGGCACAAGAACAGAGACGATAGTGGAGCTCAGGAACGGTGGCTGGCGACGAGGAGCAGTGGCAGAGGCTCGTGTTGGCCGGATTTGGACGGTTCCGAGGTGTGCACGCGACAGATCTGGGCGGTGTGAGACTGAGATTCACGGTGCTTGGGGGCTAAGAATTGTAGTGAATGGTGATACATGCACTGGGCTCTAAGCTGTGTTTTTCACTTCATTATTGACGGAAATGCACAGCCTAGAAAGCTATATCTGAAGCCCCTATATAGTTTCCATGATTGCTTGAACCACAAAAGAAATGCATGTAACTGAAATGGGTTTTTTATGCTCATTTTTTGGGATTGTCCTGTTATAATAGAGAAGGAGATAAATTGTTTTTGTATAAAGTTGGTTAACCCCTACATAAGTGATGATGGGTCCTTCTACAACAATTTTTTTGTACAATAAATTGTGTCTTTATCTTGTTTGTGAGTAAAAGTGGAGAATCCAAATTCTTATTTGAGCTTGGTACACTTAAAAAAAAATCAGGGTCAATCTTCCATTACAGATAACTGTTCGGTTTGCCAAAATAGGGACTCCTAGAATAGGCTTAGAAGGCAAAATTAATTGGACATGCTTTGAGGAAGAAAAGAAGAAGTTTCCCTTGTTTTAGTTTGTTAGTCCTTGACTTGAGGTCTTTCATGCCTCTCTTTCAAGATTTTTTCACATTGCATGACATCCTCGTCTTCCTTCCATCACTTTCTGTTGTTTTATTAGTCCAAGTCTTCCTAGTCAACCGTATGAAAGTGCAAACTAAATTTCTTGGATAGTGAGTCCTTACAACCTTGTTTTATTGCATATAAGGGAATTTTCAGAAAATTGCTGTCCCTAAGTTCTCATTCACTCTTTATGCCTTAACCTTGTGGTCTTCTAAGTCTTCCTAATCAACCATATGGAAGTTACAAACTAGACTTCTTGGTAGTTAGTCCTCACAACCTTGTTTTATTGCATATGGGGGAATTTTCAGTAAATTGCTATCCCAATGTTACCTTTCACTCTTTCTGTTCTCAACCTTGTGGTCTTCCTAATCCTGATCATCTGTTCTTGCTGCCCTCTTAGGTGCCTACCATTTTCAAGTTCTTACATCTATAGCAGCTACACTCGTAGTCATCATGGCACAGCCAGCAGTAATATCCTCATCTTCCTTCACCTGTGAATGGACTTATGATGTCTTCCTCAATTTTAGAGGTGAAGATACCAGGAACAATTTTACTGGCAATCTCTACAATTCTCTGCATCAAAAGGGAATCCACACCTTCATTGATGATGACGGGCTTAGACGAGGGGAAGAAATTAGGCCAGCCCTTCTCAAAGCCATTCAAGAATCTAGGATTGCCATCATTGTTTTCTCTAAAAATTATGCAACCTCAACATATTGTTTGGATGAACTTGTCGAGATCCTTAAGCACTTAAAAACAGAAGGTCGATTAGTTTGGCCAGTTTTTTATGATGTGAATCCATCAGAAGTTCGACATCAGAGTGGGAGTTTTGCAGAAGCTTTGGTGAAACATGAGGAAAGGTTCCAAGATGACAAGGGCAAGGTACAAAAGTGGAGGGAGGCTTTGTATGAAGCAGCTAACTTGTCTGGCTGGAATTTCAAACAGGGGTACCTCACACCATCCTTTTATATATATGTATTATGCCATTACCGTTCTTTTTGTTGTTTGCCTAGTGATTTTCATGTTAATATACAAGGAAAAGGAAATAACACATGAATCTTGATGAAGAAAATTTACTAATTAGAGACCTAATTTGTATGAGATTTAGATTGAAGTGAATGAAATAAACATGAGTTCAATGCTTTACTTTAACTTCACATGAACTTCTACAATGTGTAGGTCTCAACCTGAATACAAGTTTATTATAAGCATCGTTAATGCGGTCTCCGAAAAGCTCAATCAAACTCCTTTACATGTTGCTGATTACTCGATTGGGCTAGAGTATCCAGTGCTAGAAGTGAAATCTCTTCTACGACTTGGGTCTGATGAGCGAGTCAACATGGTAGGGATTTGTGGAATTGGTGGAATAGGTAAAACAACAATTGCACGTGCTGTGTATAACTTGATAGCTGATCAATTTGATGGTTTGTGTTTTCTTGCTGACATTAGAGAAAAGGCAATTAGTAAGCATGGTCTTGTGCAACTCCAAGAAACACTACTTTCAGAAATACTTGGGGAGAAAGATATTAAGGTTGGAGATGTCAATCGAGGAATTCCACTATTAAAAAGGAGGCTCCAACGAAAGAAGGTTCTTTTGATTCTTGATGATGTGGACAAACTGAAGCAGTTAAAGGCAATTGCAGGAGGATATGACTGGTTTGGCTCAGGCAGCCGGATCATTATCACATCTAGAAACAAGCATTTGTTAGCTGCTCATGAGGTGATAAAGGTTTATGAGGTTAAAGAGTTAAACAAAAACCAAGCTCTTGAATTGTTCAGTTGGAATGCTTTTAGAAGTAACAAAGTTGATCCAAGTTATGCAGATATTTCAAACCGTGTCCTTTCTTATGCCAGTGGCCTTCCTTTGGCTTTGGAAGTAATAGGTTCTAACTTGTATGGTAAAAGAATTGATGAATGGAACTCTGCATTAGATAAATATGAACGAGTTCCTAATACAGAGGTTCAGGAAATACTTAAAGTAAGTTACGATGGTTTAGAGGAAGATGAGAAGAAAGTTTTCCTTGACATTGCTTGTTTCTTCAACAAATACAAAATAGCATATGTCAAAGAAATGCTACATGCTCGTGGTTTCCACCCAGAAGATGGTATTCGAGTTTTAATTGACAGATCTATTATAAAGATTAATAATTTTGGTTGTGTGAGAATGCATGATTTGATTCAGGACATGGGTAGAGAAATTGTTAGACAGGAATCAACGTGTGAGCCTGGTGAACTTAGTAGGTTGTGGTCTGATGAGGACATTGTTCATGTTTTGCAAGAAAATACGGTATGTTAGATCCTTCAACATGACTGTTCTTTTCATTCCTTTATTCTCCTATTTTAAATTATTAATGAATTAAGTGCTAGATCACATATGATTCTTAGTCCTCCTTGTTTAGTGTAATATGTTGACTCAATTATTTAGCAGCAGGACAATATGCCAGATGGTTTGTAAATTTCTCACTTATGCTTGATGCTTGAAAGGGA
This sequence comes from Ormosia semicastrata, assembly GCA_029884595.1. Classification (NCBI taxonomy): domain Eukaryota; kingdom Viridiplantae; phylum Streptophyta; class Magnoliopsida; order Fabales; family Fabaceae; genus Ormosia; species Ormosia semicastrata. The sequence goes on from JAQQTO010000041.1 coordinate 12,934,905, forward strand.
ACCGATAAAATTGAAGTCATAATTTTGAAATGCAAAGATAAAAAGGTGCATTGGAATGGAGAAGCATTCAAGAAGATGAGGAATCTCAGAGTTCTTATCATTGGAGATGCACAGTTTTCTAGAGGTGCTAAACATCTCCCGAATAGCTTACGAGTGTTGGACTGGAGTGGATATCCATCATCATCTTTACCCTCTGATTTTCATCCCAATGAACTCATCATACTCAGTTTGCCTGGTAGCTGCTTTAAATTGGACAAACCACACAAGGCATGTACTGTTTATTTACTTTGATATGTTTTATAGCTCTTGATTTTTATATATTAATCTGCTATTAAAAATCTGTAAGACCAGTTATTGTTTTTGTTTTGCAGATGTTTGATTCTTTGGGATTTATGGATTTTGAAGATTGTAAATTCTTAATTCAAGTACCCGACCTTTCTGGACTCCCAAATTTAAGGGCATTGTGTCTTGATAACTGCACAAATTTAATCAAAATTCATGATTCAATTGGATTTCTTGATAAACTCATTTTGTTGAGTGCTCAAGGATGCATCAAGCTCTATACTTTTGGACGTGGCATCAAGTTGCCATCTCTTGAGACTCTGGACCTTAGGTGGTGCACAAGTCTTAAGTGTTTCCCAGAAGTATTAGGAGTGATGAAAAATATTCGAGATATTTATTTGGACCACACTGCCATTGAAGAATTGCCATTTTCAATCCAGAATCTTATTGGCCTTGAACGATTGTACCTCAGGAGGTGCATAAATCTCAATCTGCTTCCGAGTAGCATTCGGTTGTTGCCTAAACTGGAGGTGATAATTGTTTATGGGCATAGAGGATTTCGATTATTTGAACTGGATAAAGTTCAAGAAAAAGTGATATCAAAAGTGTTCATGTGTGCCTCTCTACAGGTGCATGATTCTGAGGTTCACTTCTCCAATGTATATTGTATAACTATAGTCGACAATAATGTCATCCAAGGATATTCTCCACTGTGCAACGTTACTCTACCTGGAGGATGCATCTCAGAAAGCAAGGGATCATCAGTGTCTTTCTGGTTTCGCAAAAGATTTCCAGAGGTCACTCTATTGCTTATTGTGGAACCTGATCTTTGTGTAGACATAGACAGCTTAGTGTTCGAGTTCAGGTTCTGTGTGTTCATCAATGGCACTAACCAGTTCACTTACGCATGTGATTATATAATTTCTGCGACAAGAGTGATAGAACCTCTATGTCTTTGTGTTTTTCTCGGTGATCTTCAATGCAAAACTGACCAGGGTATTCTCAAAAGAGTATTTTCAGATTATGAATGGAATCATGTTGAGGTTTCATATGAGCTAAAATATCACAGGCCATATGATCCTAAGTGGGTAAGTTCCGGCCAAAACAGAACCATCACAGGAACTATAAAATGGTGCAGCATTCATGTATACAAGCAAAATACCTGCATGGAGGATATTCAATTCACAAATCCTAATTGTGTTGACAGAATGTTTGATGGTTTCTGCTACTGCAATGGTGATTTCTGCTACTGCAAGAATTCAAGGCTCAAAAGAATGGGTGAGATGCCTAGTTTTGTCAAACTGACAGTTCAGCACAAGAAAGGTTTTATGTTGCGTAGATCAAAATGGAGTAGAGCCTTTAGACAGTAACTTTTGGTTTATGATGCCTCTGCTTCTGTTGTTCTAGGCCCGGATGCGTCCTCAGTTTTGTTTAGGGCCTATTTTTATCATGTTCTAGCAGTGAAATACTTTTGCAGTCATTATCTATTTTGTTGAAGCTTATTTTCTTTCTTGAACAAGTAAACACATGCAAATCGAAATGATTGTCCCACCCTTAAAAGCTTTAGACTCTGAGTATTACTGAACAAGCACCTATTCCTTCTCCTTACTGTTTATTTGTGTTACTGTTCCCTTTCATTTTACTATATTCTTAACTCTGATATTTTAGGATTGTGAGTTCCTTTTCTTTCTTGATGACAGCATGGCCTCTTTTCAATTGTGGCTTAAGCTATTTTTGTCTTTTTTTTCCCCTCTTCTTTCCAACACTCTCCAATCCCTTGATATAACTGGATTCTGTAAAAGCAAATCAACAAATCTGTTATCTAGTCGTAGTACACAAGTACGTGCCAGTGCTGTGATGCCCTTTTGATCACATATGTAACCAAACATCCTCATAATCTTATTTAATTGTGTTAATACTTAGATGTGTATGTCACATGGTGATATTCAGGGTTCCTTCGAATCTCCCCAATAATAAGAGAGCTTGACTGCAAGGGGTAACTCATTTATTAAATTGATGAGTGACTCATCTTGTATGTAAGTTGCATTGCATTAGACAAACCACTCATGGCAGATTTAGTTGCTACTGTTGTTATGTTTTTTCTTGTTCTTAATATACAAGAGCATATTTGATAAAAGGAATCAATATTTGCAGAATGAGAATGCAATGGTTTAGAATAGAATGATCACTTTTATTCCGTTGTTTGGTTGTATTCGGATTGGAGTGACATTCCATCCCATTTCGTTATGTTCGTATAATTGGTTTATTTAATCAACATTGGATGACATCATAATTCTGAACAAGGGAGAATACATTCGGAGGAAAACTTGCCTATTCTAGCATGTGTGGAATCACCGTTTTCTTTGCAGAATTAACCTAAGAAATGGTGATTCAAGTCTTCACAAGATCAAGCCTTGAAATCACTTTGACAATATTTTCAGGCCTATAGGTTTTACTGGGATTCTCTACAACTATGCAACAAAGGGAATTCCACACCTTCATTGATGACGAGGGGCTCAGGAGAGGGGAAGAAATTACTCCAGCTGATCTTGAAGCCATTCAAGTGGAATCTTGGATGAACAATTACTTGGTTAAATAAATATTCTATCACTATTGAATTAGGAGCACAAATTCAAATATTTAGCAATATTTAGCCATACCAAACTGGCTCTGAGTGAAAGTATTTTAGAAAATCAAAATCAAAATTAATTTTTTGGTGCTAAAATCATAATTAGTTTAAGAAGAGTGTAAACAAACAGTTCAAAATATCAATAACCTCACCCACCACCTCAACTCCAAAAATGATAATTTCTTTTTTAGTTAAGAAATAATAATTTTTTCATAGTTCACTTGACTGAGTAGCTATTTCCTCAGAGAACTTAAGTTGTTTAGTTATTTTTATTTAAAGTCCTAATTATTTTTGCCGAGTGGTAAATCTTTACTTTTGTTGAACCAATCCCGCACTCACTGATATAAAAGTATTTGGGAAACAAGAAAACTCATTTAGTTGTTGAATCAAAACTAATTATATAATTCTTTTTAGAAGTAATTGTTCACACAATTTTCAATTGGGAGGTAGTTAAGTAAAGACGTAAATCCCTTCTCAAAGTGATAATTTTAGAATCCGAATCTAAACTAATTATATTGTTGAATAAAAATATAAATAAATTAAACCAATTTCAATATATATGCATATAATTTGTCTAAAATTTAATTCCAACTAGTTTAATATCAAATAATGTTTGTCAAATCTTAATATAGTTTTGTAAATTTCGGATAAAATAATAAAAGAGAGAAAAGGGGTGAGAAATAAATGAACTTCTCATTCAAATATAATATAATATGATAAATTTCAAATTAAATTTTAACTAAACCATTTTAAAAATATAATTTTAACTTAAGGATTAATCAATTAAAAAGAATTGAATAAAAATAAAAAATTCAACATTTTAAGTAATTAAAATCACACAAAATATCAAAACTAGCATACTTCTCTTTTGATGAGATCAAAATTATTATCCTTATTCATAGTTATGTGAAAGCCAAATATAATCGACACCCACACCAGAAGAGGAGAGAATCAATTGGTACATTTATTTGTTTCGGATCAATTGGTACATGTATTTGTTTCCTGTTATATATTAGAGAAGACGAGATGTAGACTTGTTTTTATTATATGAATTGATATGAATAGGCCACCATGTTTTGTGATAAGTTAGTCGGCCAACCTGTATAAAATTGAAAAATAAGAAAATAATTGACTAATGAATTAGGCAAGTATAAGCCACCAAAAATTGAACAAAAAAGCGAGTTAACCCATTTAACACGCTACCAAAATTTTTATAAAAAATAAAAAATAAAAACAAAAACAAAAGTAATCTCATAGGTTAATTCGCCCTATCCCATTACAACCTGAGAGTTATCCAAAATGAGTTAAATTAACTCGCCTAAAAAAACAGGTTGTTAAATACAACCAAACCAGCAATTGTTTGCAAGTTAAACACAACCTGTTTTTCCATCTCTATTATATCAATGTATACTCATATCGTACCCTTTCATCAAACCCTAATGTCATTCTTATCAATCAAAATTTTTAATTTACTCACTCCCTTTCATTTACTTTAATTTCTCTCTATTTACCTTCTCTTCAATTTTTTCTTTCGTTATATTTTTCTACTATTTACTTACTTTGTTTTCTCGTTTTTTTTGGATTTGAATCATCTAAAATAATTTATAAATAAATAAATATTTATCAACTATTAATTAATAAATAAATTCATCTATCAATAATTAATAAATACTTACTTACTCATAAATTATTTTAAAAGATCGTCCTCCTTTCTTTTTAATTTTTTTGAAACTTGACGCCACAACCCTTGATTTGTCCAATTTTAAGTAAACACTCATTTTGGTCATCTACAAGTTTTCTGTTTAGTTTAGTCCTAATTAGATTAATTAATTTTCTCAATTAAAAACTATTCAATTTAAAAAATTTTCAATCTTATCCTTCCATCCACATATTACTAACTTCGTTAATAAAATTGCTGAGTTGTATCATTAGTTTGCCAACAAGATGAGTTCTATTTTGTGCCAATATAGTGATGATGCTTCATTTTATATTTAAAAAATAAAAATTAAAAAAATATTTTTTAACAAAATTATAGATAATAAAAAACTGTTATGATATAATAATTATAATTTTTTTATTATAATTATTTATATTTTAGAATTATTATTTTGTTTGAGGGAAACAGAAAGAGTTACAAAACCTAACCTAAATCCTAACCTAAATTTAACCACGACTTTGCTAGCACTAATAGGTTAACACTCTGGGAAATCTTTTGATACCCAAGCGATGCAGACGAATGGGGCTTCAAGACATCAATCTCCTCATTGAGAAGTAGACCCCTTCCATCGTCCTCGCTCGAGGCTCAAGCACAACACAGCCACCACAACACCACGGCTTATTTGCAGCCAAGATCCACACTTAAAAGCCTAAATTGTGCTTCAAAAGAGCGCATCTCTGGTAGTTAGGATGCATCTCCACCCAAAAAACCCAGTCATGTTATGCTGCCGCCACCACCAACTCTAATCGTCGACTAACCTCCAAGACAACTTAAACATCTCTATCATGGGAAATGAGATTCAACTCCCCCTTCCGTGCATTACCCATGAGACCCTCCCTTACCTCCTCATCTTGATGCCATGTCTAACAATACCGAAATAGACATCATTGGCACGTATAAAAGAATGGTCTAATATGAACTTTTGATGGCAGAAACAATAAGGTTATGTGTAACCATTAAGGATCACCACAGATCCTTAATGCTGTCCCATGCAAACACTACAAAGCAGGAAAATACAACAAATCACTTGCCAACATTAATGTATACAATTTTAAAAAAAAATCAAAAATCAGAAGATCCAACACTAGCTCTCATAGAGGCAGTTCTAGGCACACAACATTATGACATTGGATATCTCCTTCAGGGATTTGTCAATAAAGTCAATAAGGTTTTCACATTATATCGAGTCAAGAGGAAAGGTGATGGTTTGCTTGTGTAGCAGAGTGAGACTGCACAGGAGTATCACCATCTGCTTGTCAAAAGCGTCATCTAATCCTTGCATACTCTGGTATAATGGCAGCTGAAAAGAATTCTCAAAATAATATAATATCACAATATCAAATGAGACTTCATCAGTGGGCACACATAAAAGATTGGCAAATCCCCAAAGTCACACCAGTGGAAAAGTAACAATTTACCATTAGAGCCTAACCACAACTATACAAAAGGAAACCACTGGTCATTTATACACCTGAGGGCAGAAATAGGAGTACAGCCACATTTAATTCTTCACAAACAGTTGTTAAACCAAGTGGTGATAGAACTTATATGGCCAGAAAGAAGAAATGCAGAGCCCTCAGATCTCATAGCTAAATACAATCATCTGTGGCTTTTGACAATGGTTTCATTAACAGCCTTCTTGCACCATCCAATATATATATATACATATGCACGCACACACACACAGACAGAGACACACACACAGAGAGAGAGAGAGAGAGAGAGAAAGAGTGGTGCAGTTCCGGCTATGAAGAAAACCATGTCGCCGCTCAATAGTCTATTTGTCCATCATTGGGCAGCAATAGCATGGAGGAAATTTCTCCAATTTTCACATTTCAGCTCAAAGAGCAAAAATTTAAGTTTTCTCTAGTTTTAAAACAAAGTAAAATTAAAACGTATAGAAGCCCTCAAGAAAAACAACAAATGGATAAAACCGCATGCACGCCAATACTTTATTTAGTTTTAGTTATTGGACATGTATAAATAACATAATTATAGCATCATACCACACAAAACCCCCTCAGATTTCAATACCTCATAGGTCTGTTGTTTGGTCATTTGACAGTTTAACCATCAGATAATCAGAGTCTTTGAACATAATTAATCATTGTGAAAAGAAAAAAAGAAAAATGTAAAAATCACCAAAGAATAATGAAGATAGGGTGAGGATCTAAGAAAATCCAGGAAACAACCAATACAACGTTATTCCATCATGGGGGTAATAAATGCAAACACAACGAAGCCTACTTTACAACTTTGTTATTCATACACCTAAATTCATACATGTTTCCCTTACACCTACCACTTTTGGAAAAAAAATTCAAACCAACTTCACTTCCCGCCCTCCTTTCTCTCTCTCTCTCTCTCTCTCTCTTCCAAAGGTGGTAAGTGTAGGAAGAGGTGTAAGGGTTTAGATGTATGAGTAACATTTCTCACCTACTTTAACATCCAATAATGATATTTGCACACCATTTTCATTACACCACTCTTACACTACTTCCTTTTGGGATAATAAAACAAGAAAAAAAGAAACCACATTCCAACACACACTCTCTATCTTTTATTTCCAAAACAAGAAAAGTGTAAAAGATGGTGTATCAATGTAGTGTGCAAATCACAACCCTTTAACATCAGTGAGCCATTGCCTTCTTATCAAACAAACATCATACTTAAGTATACGAAGCCCATCATGGTATCACACCAATATGCGTCAAGCCTATTTAAATTACATGCATTTATGTGGTTCAAGTATTCATGTAGCCAACGAAAACACACACTTGTGGGTGTCAGACATAGCTTTCTAGGCTGCGCATTTCCATCAATAGTGCAGTAGAAACTGCTCAGAGCCCAGTGCATGTATCATCACTCACTAAAACTCAAACAATATGCAGACCAGTCCCAAACCAACAAATAAAACAAAACCAAAAAAAGTAAACAGAGAAACTACTAAAAAAATGAAAAAGACAGTAAAAACAGAATTTAAACACAATAGAAAACAGAGAGGCACAAAGATAAAAGATGGAAGATTATGGTGCAAACTCTAAGTAGTCAATTGCCTGGCAGCTGTGGAAGTCAATTTGGCTATCTTCAATGACAAAGCAAAATCTACTAAAAGTAAAATGGGCAGCATAAAAATTCAAGAACTCTTAAGAAAAAATTAAGAGAAAGGATAAGAACAAAAAACAAATAAGGTCCTGAAATACATTAAATAATCAAGTAATTTATGAGGCACAAGTGCCAAAACTCAACCATCATTAAAAATGACAGCTGACTTAACCATTCTCAAGAAATCTTGTACACATAGATGAGGGATTTAAACTGACACTCAAACAAAAAGCTGTAAGCCTTTAAGGAACCAAGGCCTACCTTAGGTGACTTGGAGGGAGTCTCGAGCACCTATTGACTCAACTACTTGCAATGCAAGAAATTACCGTGTTATCCAAGTTAAATTACTACTTACTCAGCATAAGTCTACATAATGGATAGTATTTGCCCTAAAACTTAGCTATCTTAGTGCACGACGAGCAAAACTTGCATCTTGCAAAAAGACATAAAATAATAATAATAGCATTAACTAGATCATATACAGATAGTTCATAGTTGCTATAAGAGATACAGAAAACTTACTATATGTGACAATATTTAGAATTACAGAGACAAGCATTGTATAAATATCTTCTTAACACAGTAATCCTTAATTGTCCATAGAATAATTCAAGAGAGTCTTTGATTCCTGTCTTTCCAATTACCAAATTAGACAAGAAGAAAACATAATAATTCACCATCAGATCATAAGCAAATCCAAAGTAAACAAAAGGAAGCACTGATCATGGGGCTAAGATCATAGTAAAGAAAAATAGAAGTAAATGATAACAATGGCACCAAGCTTCTATTGTGACAGTGCTCTTTGAGCAACTACAAGTAAAATTTTATTTTACATTCTAACTCTTATAACTAGCTGTTAGTTAAAAAAAAGGAATATAAAGACCTCAGATCTCATAGCTTAATACAAAATCATGTACAACTTATGACACTGATTACATTCACAACCTTCTTGCAACTTTGCAAACTAATCCACACACACACACACATAGATGCAGATCAGGTTATGAACAAAAACCGTGCAGCCACTCAATAGTCTATTTGTCCATCATTGGGGCAGGATAAAAGGACAATTTGCTCCAAAATTTTCAACATTTAAGTTTATTTTCAGAGAGTAAAAAAAATAGTAAAAAAAAATTTTAAGTTCTGATTCAGAGTTATCAATTTAAAGTTGAAAACACGAGTAAATGCATTGAAACCCCTCAAGAAAAAGACCACCAAATGGATAGAATAGTAGGCAGACCATCACTTGTTGGCCATATATACAAAGTAAAGGCAACTAGAGGAAAATGCAAGTCATTCACAGTATCACACCACACAAAGGGCCTCAGATTTCAGCATCTCACATTTGTCAAAAGAAAACAGGATGCAAAATACACCAAAAACTAATTAACATGTTAATGATGAAGGCAAATGTAAAAGCAACATAACCAAGTTTGACATCATTCTTTTAAGGTTCAAGGAATTCATGGAAACAATATGGGGGCTTCAAAGCTCAGACTTAGCTTTCTAAGCTGTGCATTTCCATCAATAAAGCAGTAAAAAATAAAAAAACTCAGAGCCCAGTGCTTATATCATCATAAACTACAAAGTATAACTTCCACAACAATCAGAAAACTAGTCACAAACCAACATATAAATATAAAAAAAAAAATTGAGATAAGAACCACAAATTTGGGAAAATGGGAAACTAAAACCTAGGCAAACCGTTACAGAAAACCACAAATTGTTGGAGTTGTGCATATTGGGGGGCATCATTTTACAGGAAAAAAAAACACAACAACAACAAAGAAAATGTAAACAAACAAACATAAAGGAAGAAAAAAAATTTAAAGAGAGTGTATGAGAGAAATTAGAGTGAAAGCAAGAGAAGGAGAAAACTAAAGAGTTTTGATTGATTTAATGGCAAAGAAGCAGAACAAGGAACAGAGTATTAGGGTTTGACGGAAGTGGGTGCGATCCAAGTTATATATCAATGGGAACCAATTAATTTACCAATCGGTCCCGCTCCAATCCTCGCCTGGGCTTTCATTTTGTGGGCCGGGTCCCTGGGAGGAGGAACTTGGCAACTGTATCTTATGTACTATGAGAGTCCTACATTACTCCACTAGTAACGCATTTTGTTTTTTTAAAAGTCTGGGATGTATTTTATCGGGTAAAGTATGAGATTCTAATTATTGATAAGAACATCAATTTTTTTGAATTTTATAAGATATATGTATCTCATAATATATCATATATGTATAATAATTTACTTCTTTAACATTCTAATCGACAATTAAGACCTCATATTGTACTTTTTAAATTGCATCTCTCACTTTAAAAAAATTAAATGCAAGAATTATAATGAATAACACGTGACACCACATTACTATACATCCTATTGAATTAAAAATAAAATATTATTAAATTAGACATGCACAATCAATAAAATATTGAAAATATTACTCTTTGAATATATATAAGTATTTTTTCCTCTACTTCTTTCGTTTTTCAAAACTCCAAGAGATTAAAAAAAGGATAATTAAATAGAAATAAAATGAGAAAAATTTTAAATTTTTATACAATTATAAATTTAGTTTTCAGATTGTACTAGATTTATACTCATATAATGTATAGTGAGTTCATTTTCAAATAATTAAAAAAATATAATATAATAATTAATATTTATGAAATAATATTTCATAAAAAAATGAAAGATATGGAATTGGTTTAATAAAAACACTATTTTGTAACTTGACAAAAACAATTATGACTAAAAAAACAAAAAACAAAAATAAACTAGAGACATGTATAGTTGTGTAATGTCACTTGATATGTTTTTAGTAAAGTAATGTAGTACTCCCAAAGTATACAAGAATCACTCCTAAGTTAACAATGTAAAATTCATTATTTCCGGTGTTGACCATGGGTGTGACTATTGAAAACCCTTTTTCACTATAACTTTTACATTGATAAAGTTAAAAACCTACCTCCATTACTACTATAACTTTTGTAAATAAAATTACAAACCCTCTATCAATACAATTTATAGATAAAGTCACAAATTCTCTATCAATGCAACTTTTAAAGACAAAGTTGCAAAAACTTTTACGAATGTAACTTTTAAAGACTAAGTTACAATTTTATTTCTCTCATTCTCATAATCCTACAAATTCTTTAATACAAGTATTTATAATTAACAAGAATTTATATGACAATCTTACCACTCCCACATTCTATCATTATCTCTATCTTTATCAAGATAAAGACTTTCTTAGTTTTCTATTTAAAAACAAATATCTCATATATCTCTCCATTATCTTAATAATAATTCCAATTCAAAATATGAATCTTTAAATAAATAAGAAACTATCACTACTTATCAAAATATGAATTTGGGTAAAACCTAACAATCTTTACCTTAATCCAAATTTCAAAAATCTTCAAAATTTACAAATCCGCCAATCTTCATGACTCTCAACCATTATTGCAAATCTTAACAAATTGCAACAAACCACATATTTTAAATCTTTAAACTACGGCCAAATTGTTAAGTAAATCTTTCAATCAAATCTTCATACGTATATCACCACTATTAATGGAACGCGCTGTTTGACCACTATGTCAATAAAACTTTTGATACACTTACTATCACCATAACAAGACATGCCACATAATTTCACATTGCCATACAAACTATCGATAAAAGGGCACATGTACAAAAAAATGTACCATTGCCAAATTCCTCAAACTATCAGCTCTAATATAACTTGTTAAGGAAATATTACATAGTCTCTTTCCATCTTGTTGGAGAATATCACATTCACTTCTTTATAATCATGCATAAATACTTGAAATTAGATAAAACATCACACATAAAATCATACAAAATTAATGTGATTTGCCCTAACATGCATATATCCACGAATAAGAAGAAATCAAGTTCACTATGAACAACATTACATTACAGCTCTTGAATGAGAAAACTACAAACCCTTCCCCAGTATAATGTTTGCATTGATAAAGCTGCAAACCATTTCTCACTACTACTACTACAACTTTTGTGAATAATATTGCAAACCATTTCCTACTACTATTACTACAACTTTTGTGAATAAAATTGCAAATCCTCTTCCAATGCAACTTTTGTGGACAAAGTTGCGAACTCTCTATCAATGTAACTTTTAAGGACAATGTTGTAGACCTTATATGAATGCAACCTTTGAGAACAAAGTTACAAACCCTCTTTCATAACATTACTCTTAATTTCATCTGCTTCATTCTCATAACCTACCAATTCTCCAAAGGATTTACTACCCACAAGAATTTACATGACAATCAACTATTCTCGCAGTCTATCTTATCTCTATCCTTATCAAGATAAGGACTTTCCTAGTTTCTTATTTAAAAATAAAAATTTCACATATCTTCATATTATCTTAATAGTAACTAGATTTGTAACCTGTGCATTCATGGAAAAGGAAAAAGGAAAAAAAAGGAAAATTTTATGATTTTTTTTTGTTAATAATTACATTTTTTAGTTTGTTCTATAACTACTTTTAAGGGTATTTGGTGTTTAGGCTAGAAAATTAACATACTTTCAAGTCCTTAAGGTCCCCTTTTTACATGTGTCCAAGGTGACGTCTTGGAGGGATGTGCGTACTGCACCTCAGCTAATCATTGTAATCTTCAAGAGAGAGATTCTATTTTTCATACTTCCCAATCCTTTTGATGCCACATGTTTTGATTGTATGAGAGTGATAACTGCAAATGGAGCTTTGGATGGTCAGACCCAATTTCGTGCCAATATAATTGGTCGAGCTAGTGAGGGTCGGGTCGAGCCTTTGATGGTATCAAGCCTGGGATTTGGTTGATGGGCTTGGGGCCACCTATCCTGATATGGACCAATCCTGATTAATTATTAATTACATTTTGTTTACTTGATTTTTAGATACATATATATTTTTTATCTTCTTTTTTTTCTATTTTTTATTCTATATCTCAATTACAATAAAATCCTAAATTTATATTAATCCTTTCAATAAATGTTATTGTACTTTATTTTTTATTTCTTCTTATCAAACTCAATTTCTTAAGGCTAATCTTAAATATAAAAAATATCTATAATAAAAGAGCAATACAAATCAATTGTGAATATGAATTAGATTCAATATATATAAGCAAAATAATATAACAAATACAATCACATGGTACATGTTTAACAAAATTAAATAATAGGAAAATGCAATAAATTTTGTGATTGTCAATGTGAATATGAACATTAAACACGACAAATAAAGGTACATAAAAGATACAATCTATACCAATGGAAGTATATATTATTTACTTATTGCTAATTTAAGAGATTTGTCTAATATTTGATTCAAAAAAATTTCTAACACTACACTCTAATAAAGATGTTGTGAGTTTTCATATTTTATTCAATTTATATTCAAGTTTATGAGTTTCCCAATCTTAGTTGAAATTCTAATTTATAGGAATTCTTTCAATAGCATTATCTTATTTTATTGAGAGATCTCCTATTTTATTCAATTTATATGTAGTATATAATTATTCTAATCCTAGTCAAATTCTGAATTTATTGGAATCCGCTTAATAATAGTATCCTATTTTATTTTTCATTTTTTCTTATTAAATTCAAGCTTTTGATTTTGTTAGTATTGTCCCTGATTATTATTTTTTATTTATTAATTTTTTCGTGCTAACATGTATTGCTTTCTTTATTTTGTGACTCCTAAACTTATAAGAATCCTATTCCTTTCGATAGCATTATCCTATATTATTTTTATTTATTCATATTAAATTCAAGTTTATAATTCTGTTGGCATTATCTTTTATTTATTATTTTTTATTTACTCTCTATCAAATCTTAAATTTATAGAAATCCTTTTAATAAGTCATTTTTTTACCTAAAACCACCATCATCAAAACTTGAAGTCTTCGATCTACATGACTGTAAATTTTTAACCTGATTGGCCTCCCCAAGTGGCCCCACATGCCGCTAAAATCCTCTATGCGTGGCCTCACACGCTAGCATCATGCTATCTCTCACTGTGTCGATGCAAATGTGATGCAATTGCTGATATTATCAATGACATTACCTGAAATGACTGAGCCTTGTTGATCCCTATGTTTTGAATTGTTTGAAAGCATTGATTTTTCACAGACAAGGTTGTTCTGCTACTTATCGCTCACCAAATCTCTAAAAAATTTGCCTAAATCTCTGTTGACCAGACTTTTTTTTTTAGGTTTTTGGGCGTTCCAGATTAGTTTTTGCATTTTGGAGTCTATAACAAGGGGTTTTGGCTATTCCATTCTCTTTTTTGTTTCATAAAGGTGACAAAGGTGCATTTTTTTCAATTAATCTTGGCTTTTGAAATTTTGATCTTTATTTATGCTTTTAGAATAGTTTATAATTTTTATTACTTTGCATCTAATTTGTTAGCATTTCTTTTATTTGTGATATGTCATATGTCCCTATCATAAAATATGAACAATTTGCTGTCAAATCACAATAGTGCCATAAATTGTGTTCATAAGTCTCCTGTTTATGATGCATGAAAAACTTACATTAAATGTGAACGTAAAACTTGTAGTCTAGTTATCAATAATGATAACACATTAAATGCGAATTCTAAAAGGGGTGTGATTAGATGTAGTTTAAACCTGAAACATCACCCATAATTTTTTAGAATAGCTTGGGTAAATTATACTTATAATGAGATTTAACTCTCCAGATGCAAGTGTTTTTAGAGGGGGAGAATGATGCAGATGATATTAAGATAATTATATTTTTATTATTATGAGTTTTTTGTTATTTTATATTAGAATTTTAATTAGGGATCTTATTTATTTTAAGATTTCAGTTTTAATAGAATTCTATCTAAATATCAAATCTTATTATTATTTTGTTATATTAGGATTTTGAATTAAAATATAATTAATTTATTATTTATTTTAGTTATAATTTGATTATTTTGTAATAAGGTTATAAATATTATCATAGTAGATTTTAGAATATGATTGTTGTTATTGATTATTGAATTCAATTTGGGTTATATTCTTACTTTAAGACCGAATTTCTTGACACACTCGTCTTTAGAATCCCGAAGATTCTTTATTCTTTTGATCCTTTGGTTGTACAATATTATCTATGATTAATTATTTTTATTTACAAAAATTATTGTGCTAATATGTGTGCTTTCTTGATTCTGGCACTTCTACAAAACAATTTTTTTAATAAATAAGAAACTATCACTACTTGTCAAAATCAAAAAATGGATCAAATCGAACAAGATGTGAGGTAATGTGTATGATTATCATTACTCATAAAAAATTAACCGATCCAACTTTGTATGAAGCCAGGTGACTTCATGCAAGCCATAAGGTTGAAAAATGCTCTAATACGTTAGTTAATTTGCACAATTGCTGCCTTCACTGAATTTTTTAAATGAAAGTAAATTCTGCACTTCTATTTTGAAAAATATACCAAAATTTTTCCTTAACTTTTTTTATTCTTTTTATATGTCAAATTATTATTTTTTTCATTTTTTTCTATACACTTGTGATTGTTTCAGCGAATATTAATTTATTAAATTAGCTAAATATTTGAAATTGTGCTCCTAACATAATAGGGTATAATGCAAAATCATATTCAGTTTTTGCCAGTGATTTTATTCACAACCTTCTTGCACATTTGATATCTATAATCCAAACATGGTATTAATCCACACACGGAAAGAGATTCAGATCAGGTTATGAACAAATTTTTGTAGCTGCTCAATAGTTTATTTGTCCATCATTGGACGTGATAAAGGAAAATTTACCCCAAATTATTATTATTGAAGTTTATTTGCAGAGAGGTAAAAAAATTATATATATTTTTCAGTTATGTTATCAATTCAAAGTTGAAAACAAGGGGAAATGCGTACAAGCCCCTCAAGAAAAAAGACCAACAAATGAACAGATAATGCAAGTAGCTTAGAGCACCACACCACTCAAAGGGCCTCGTAATATGGGCTTTATGATAAAAATAATGTAAATTTAAAAGTGCCCCGACTATCTCATTGTCAAAAGAAAGAAAGATGCAATATACTCCGAAGACGGACAAAGAGTGCATTTGGTTTGTTTTATATTTTTATTTTTAATTAATATATTTTTATTTATAATTATAAAAATAACACTTTTTTGTTTCTCATTTTTAAAGTTTTTAAATAAGAATTTAAAAATAATAAAATCTTGTTTTTACTATTTTTTTACAAAAATTTAAAAACAGAAAGTATAATAAAAATAAGATGATATTTATGTGATTATTAACAAAAATATATTAACTAAAAATAAAAACATAAAACTGGCCATTGTCAAATGACGAAGGCAAATGCAAAAGCAACATAACCAAGATACATTCTTTTCCAATTTGGTTGTCAGATTAATTTTTTTAATTAAGAACCTTGCAGTTTAAAAACTTGATTTTTTTTATCAAACTGTCACTGTTAGTAAAATTATTTATTAAAATGTTATTTTTTAAATTATTTATCAAAATACTACTCTTTTAAAACTATATGTCAAACTACCACATTTTTGTTCTACGTGACATTTTTAACATTTTTTGGCCACGTAGGATGCGCCAAATAGGGTGACACATCCATGTAAGTTACGCCAACACGCTTAGTGTATCTTTCATGGATGCGCCATCCTATTTGACACATCCTACGTGGATTTGCTATCTGTGATGACGTATTTACATAGAATACACTAAGCTTGTTGGCGTAACTAAATAAAATACGCCATTTGTTTTCGTGCAATCTACACACAGCCGTGTCTTCTTCCAAAAATCAAACAGAAGCGTTTTCCAAGTTAGATATAGTCGTGTATCCAAAAAAAAATTCAGAAAGAAGCGTTTTGTAAGTTACACACGGCCGTGTGTAACTTCTCAATAGCTCACAAAGCCTTATGAGAGCC
Organism: Ormosia semicastrata; assembly: GCA_029884595.1. Taxonomy (NCBI): domain Eukaryota; kingdom Viridiplantae; phylum Streptophyta; class Magnoliopsida; order Fabales; family Fabaceae; genus Ormosia; species Ormosia semicastrata. Next base: position 12,951,599 of record JAQQTO010000041.1, read on the forward strand.
AAAATGATTATCTTTTGTTTCGAAAATGCTATGTCTTTGCATGTTATTACTTTGAATGTGATAAATCTCATTCAATTTACAAAAATGAAGACAATGATAAGGATTTATATAAAATTCACCAATAAATATAAGCAAATCATCACAATTTATCCAGTTTAAGACTATAAAATATAGAATTATAAATCATAATATAGGTTAACTATAACACCAAACTCATACGCGTTTGCTTGTCACAACAAAGAGTCTTTAAAGTCAAAATAGTTTTTATTTTTTTATTTTTTTGTGTATGTTCCTACATGTTTATTTGAGAAATAGAAACATCATTTTTTTAAACGTTTATTTGGGAGTAGTCTCTCAATCATGACCCTCCCAATTTTGATGAGTGACATTTTTTTTATATTTTTGGTTAACACAAAAAAGATATAAACTTGTTTGACATAATTCAACTAAAGTTCAATCATTCGGATTCTATAAAAAATTTGATAGAGTTTCCCCTAAAGTTGGACCTCCCTAAAAGCACATGAACTTGTTTAATTCAATCAGTTACCAAGATCATTAATAAAAACTAAGGGGCAAATATATTTAATCCAACAATGATACCAAAATTACAATAGAAAATCATCAATAGTAATTTAAACAAAACCACTAAATATAACATTCTCAAATACTCCTGCAAGTAAAATCATCAATTTTTATTTTTTGAGCACGTCTAACACGCAGGTGCCGATCCTCATGTCCCTACCATACATGTAGAGAAACATGATACTCCAGCAACTCTAAAACCGAGCCGTCCTCTAGGCCTGGGTTTACACGAAATGTGATATGTCACGCTGTATGCCAAACAACAACAACAATTAGTGTGACAATATGATTAGTATAATAAAATATAATATTTGTTATTGATGGTATAAAAGAAGATACAATTACTTAAAGCAATACAAGAGTCAAATTATGTGGGACAAATGAAGTGCACGCTGATAATCAACTAACATATATTAATAGTATTCGAATACAACATCATAGTGGACTAATATACAATAACATGGCTCCAAAATACACATTGATGATTGGCTAATACAAGAGTTTGACAACAAAAATATGTCCTAGATCAACTAGATGGCCCCACCCCATCATCCCTCAAGGAACTCGATTCACCAGCACAACATACGCGAGAATTATGTCCAGGTTGATGGCATCTTGTACACGTTTGTCCTGACCCAACTTCCTGCCAATCCATCTCATTCCTGAGTCGGGTTGATTTTGGTCGACTTTTAGATATAAGCAATGCACGATCAAACACCAAAGTTATGTTCGGACCTGTAGGCCACCATGGTTCAGCCCGAACTGATTCAAATTCAAACTCGTAAGCTCTGTAAATGCTCTCCATCCTGTAAACCCTATGCACATATTAGAATGGGTTAATTACCATAAAAGCACACACAATAATCACATGAGAACATGGAAAATGCAATGCTTGAAATACCTCACAGTAACGCCGGCCTTCTTCCAAGTTTAAAGTATAAGAAACTCTACCCTGTTGTGTTACAGGGTTAAAAGCCTCTTCAGCCATGAACTTAGTGTTCTCTCTATTGTACCAACGAACTTGGTGTGAGCTCGCCTTTGCCATGTTGATTCTCCAGTACTTCAATAAGTCATCACTCCATTCCTGCCCAAATATCATCATTTTCGCATTCGCCTCATCTTTTCGGTTGACAAAGTATTCTACTAATTTTGTATATGTCAACTAAACTAATGCAATTATAGGTAGATTTCTGCTACCCTTCAACACTCTGTTTGATGCACTCTGACAAATTGGCAGTCATATGACTGAATCTGCGGCCACCATCATATGTCAAACTCCATTTTTCTTTTGGAATCACATTAATCTAATTTGCCATATCGATAGTAGCTATCAGTTTCTCTAGCCTAGCATCAAACTTGATTGCAATTAGTTCATACCCTGATATAACAAATGAATTGAGTTGGTATTAGAAACTAACACATTAGTATAATAAATTAGATTACAAGTTGAAATTTTTAAATACTTGTGTTAATAAAAAATATTTTTAACTCCTATTCTGAAATTTGGAGTTAAAATTGGAACCAATGTGCCGTATGCCGAAGACATGATATGCATTCGGTGGCTGCCATCTAAGATTTTCATTTGCCACTGATTGTAAGATGCCTCGATGTCGATCAAAGATCAAGCACAAGCCCTCTTATCGTGTGACATGCAACCTCAGGTGGGCTAAGAACTAACTTCAAGCATCCTTTGTCTCCCACTTCCACAATTGCAAAGGCATTTGGCAGAGGTTTTCTATCTCCATCTTGAGTTATTGCAATCAACAACTTATGATAGTATTTGTCATACAAATGAGTGGCGTCAATCTGAACAATGGGCTCGCAATATCGAAAGCTAGCAACACATGGTCTAAATGTCCAGAATAATCGACAAAACACTCTTTTTGAATGATCAAGTCAGTTATTCATAAAATATTCATTATCTTGCAACTCCACTACTGTGCCTTCCGTGTCTCTTCTCATGATCACCAGCCATCTGGGCAACACCTCGTAAGATTTGTCTCAATTCCCAAAAACATTCACAATGGCCAATTGTTTTGCTTTCCAAGCTTTTCGACATGAAACTTGGTAACCGAATTGGCTTCGAATCCATTTAACAATTAAGCATACAGGTGATCGGGTTTTGTTCTAACCATCTCCAAAATGTAAGAACAGATCATACGAGAGTCCAACTTGCGGTGATCTAATGACACAGCTGGGTTTACGCAGCTGTGAGATCCACTATATTTCGTAATCTGTCACGTATTCAACCTCTTGCTTTGTATGGCTCTAACTCTCCAATTATAACCTTCGTCAAAACTAGGACATTTAGTAATAAGTCTTCGTGAATCATAATCTTCAATCTTGTACTCTTGACACTTGTGAATCGAATAATGTCCGAGGGCCAACTTCATGGCATCTTTTGATGGAAATTACAAGCCAACAAAGAATTCATCATTGATGCTCCAAGTCCCATGACTATTTAATTCGGGTAAGTTATCAGGATTACTCAATGTATTCCAATTGATCTAAGAAAATTGAGGGCATGGTGGCACAAACACAAATTCAGGGCCTGGAGACATAAACATGGATTGAGGAGCAACTGCTAATGGAACTTGTAAATTTTCTTCGGCATCAAAGTTTTCTGCCTCTATGTCAATGTCTGAATCATCAGCCTCAACTGACTATTCTTTATCTTCACTTATGTCCTATACTATGTCTCTGACAAGTGGGTTATCAGCTTCAACCATTACACCATCAATAACAATCATATTGCATGGCTCAACTGGATTAGAAGGACTAACTTGAGATTCGGTTTCACCAAGAGCTTCAACATACTCTTCCTGCTCACTTGTTTCTACCTCAACATACAACTCCATTGAGCCATGTTCAGAGTTTGACAGAATGAATCTATCATGTACTTTACATCATCATCATATTATAATGGATGACCTATCCATCTCCATGGATTGTAGCATTGTGGACATCGATAGATAACTTTTGACACATCTACATTTGCTTGGAGCCTCAACTTTGAATGAATCTTATTTTTTAAGCCATCCAAAGTCATATTAGCTGTGATCACAATAGGCTTAGGAGGAGGACCTTGATATATGAGACCCTCTTTACCATCATACATTGTCCCATTGAAGTAAATGTGTACATTAAGGGATTTTGCCATATTAATTCCACTATTGAACAATAATAATTCAACACATATGAAATCAATATACATGTGTCAATTACAACAAATTTGCACATATAATAATGAATTTATATTATTATTATTTTATGTACAAATAACTTCTTAAGAAGCCCTACTAATTTGAATTAAACTACATTTAGTTATTTAAACCATGTCAAGTACTCAAGAAAAAAAATTCATACTATTATTTTATACAAATAATTCATACAATTGTGAACACCCAATTTTGACCGGACTTAAAAAAAATAAAAAATACAAATTCCTTCTATTACAGTAAAAAAATGAAAATAAAATGAAAATAAAAAATGGGAAAAAACGTAGTTTTTTGTAACTGTTCATTAGCTGGCTCCTTAGCACTCCTGCACATCTTGGGAGCTACCTATCATGGATTGGGAAGGACAACAAGTATTGGAGAAGGAGGAACTTGGAACAGAGAGCAATAAGCACAAGAGAGGAAACCAGAAATGGACCCAACGTATCAGCTCCTGCAACCCTATTTTCCTCTCTAAACACCAAGGTTGGACGTTAGTGTGGGGAAATTGAAAAAAAAAAAGTAATCTGGACAGAAGCTGGATATAACACCTTCACCATAAATTACCATTCCCACGACAGCTACCGAGGATCTCCAGAACGAACCTTGTTGCCACCCACCATCAAACCATCTCAACCTCCTTCATCTTTACCACCACGCACAGACCCTCTACCCTTCATCTCCATCAATCGTGACCTTACCACACATCAATCTCCACAATAACTCCATCATCTTCACCAACACCATCAACCATCCTCCATCACAACCCATAACTAGAACGAACCTATATCTCCATCCATCCCTTAACCTTTCGGTCGTCAACCTCCCCACATCATTACCTTCATTATAACCCACACAACCACACCACCATATTCCCCACGACCAAACCCCCTTCCACAACCACTTGCACAACAAAAAGCCACCACCTTCCACTACCTTCACCCACAATGCACCCAAAATGCCCCCTCCATCCTTACCCAACCGTGAAACAGAGTCACCACAACACCAAGCTTCTCACCCATACCACCACCCATAACCAACTTCACCATCTTCAAGCTCCACCTCCCCTCACATTCCTCCATACAACAAACCTTCCACCACCCATCTTCACCATCCTTCTACTAACAAACACCATCACTCGACCTCAACCATTGACTCACACAAGAACTCATCTTCAACCTTCCTGCCACCCAAACCAATCCAGAAAACACCTTCCATTTCACCACATTCATCACTAAAAACAACACCTCCACCGCTGTCGCAGCACCTCCACTGCCATCGAAGCCCGTTGTCGGATCTCGCACAGCCCGGAGAACCAGTTGTCGTGCCACAGCTTCATCCAGATTGCGAACCGTCGTGCTGCCCAGCCCAATCTGCCTCCCTCGAGCTCGGATCTGCACCCGCACCGCCGCCGAAAAAGCCTTTATCAACCTCAGATCTGTCTCTCTGTTGAACCCCGAAGTCGTCCCTGGCCAGCCGCCACCACTGAGTGACGGTCCCAGCCCCGAGTCGTCGAACTAGAAGCCTCTCGTGAACGCCAGTCATTTCCGCTCGAACCGCTCCACCCACAACCTTTGCGCACCCAGGGTCATAGCAGCTGCCCACAACTCAGATCTGTGACACTATGTCTCTCTCCTCAAGCCATTGAGCACCACGCCATGCCGCAGGCTAGATCCGAGCCCCACCGCCCAAACCGCGCCACTGCCTTTGCCTCACCGTTGAGCTCATGAAGTCTCCTTCTCCAAGCGTCCCCTGGTGTGTGCTCTGTTAGTACTTCTAAAGTCTTCAAATTTTCATTTTAGTTTCTAAGCCGAGTCACACTAACGGTAAAGAAAAGTTTTTTACTTTCTTTTCTTATTAATTTGTTGGCCACTTGACTAGCCAAACTCCATATGGCAAATGAAAAACTATTTACAATGGATTTCATCTTATCTTTTACTCTGAATCACGTGGGCTGCTGCTTCAAGCCAATAATGATGCATTTTTGGTAAAATAAAAGGAGAATGGTAAAAGAATATAAAAATGGCAATAAATAAAAATGGAATACAAAAAAAATCAAAATGTACTTTTAAGTTCAATTGTTTATTCTTTTAAGATTAGTGCTATGATGATGTTCAATTTATTTAGTAATATATTTTATATTGTGCTTTTTGATTAATGAAAAAAATAAAAAAATAAAAAATAATTTTTTTTGAAAATAAAATAAAATATGCTTAAAGTTGTTTGATCTGTGATATTTATATTTAATTTTTTTTATTTTTATTTATTTAGATCATGAAAAATTATGTTTACTTGTTTGTCTTTATACATTTAAAAAAAATCTTTTAATCAATGTAATAATCAATGATGGTGATTGAATAGCGAATGCTATCTTCAATGTCATTTGAATCATAAGGGTTTATTGAGTAGCCCGATACTAACTTGAACCTTGTGCAAGAAGGATTTTCGTTTTTCAGACAAAATCCCTTTTCCAAAAATCATTTTTCTTAAATAAAATCAATCAACTCACAATCATTTTCTAGAGAACTACGTGACTTTGAGTTCCTCATTGCACCTGAGGATACGTAGGAGCATAATTTCATTTCTGTCAAGCCAAAATTAAATTTTCATAATTTTGTGGTTTCTTTTTTTATAAATAGTTACAATGTTTTGCAAAATGGGTAAAATAAATATTTCTAAGGATTGTTAAGAATTTGCACAATTAACTTAAGGTACCGTTTTAGAACGGGTGTGTTAGGGGTGCTGTGGGATTAAGTTTTCGCCCTTCCCTATCCATAACCGACTCCCGAATCCAATCTGGTTCCAAAGACCATTTTCAAAGAAAGGTTTTCCAATTTTTCCTAAGTAAAAATAAAATTGGTGGCGACTCCATTTTTCATTTTCTTTTTCTAAAATCCTATGAGTTGCTATTTTTTACCGCGATGACGATCGTGACAGATGGCGACTCCACTGGGGATGTTTGGAGAGTCAGGCCTGTTGTTGTTAGTTGTGCAACTTATTAGTAATCTCTATTTATTTATTTTACCTATTTTTGTCCTAGTTTTTGTTTTCTTATTTGTTTATAAATGGATTTTATCTTGTTACTTTTATGTAAATGTCTGATAGTATTATCTTGTATTTATTTTGACATAATTTACTTGTATATATTTTTTCGTGTGAATACTTTGTGCTTAATTGTCGAAACGCCGTGTTTATTTTGACATGATTTACTTGTATATATATTTTTGTGAATACTTTGTGCATAATTGTTTAAACCCTAGGGTAGATGATCGTATGCTGGCTTTTGTATATGTGTTTTTGCAAGTTGTGAATATTTTGGTCTTTTTAAATTTTTGTACAGGTTTATACGCTCCCTCACATACGTTACTATCACTTACCTCACACACTTTTTGGGCTCTATACCCGAGTCTGTGCGAATCCGAGGAATAGGAGGGGTCTCGACTTTTGTTATTGAGGGGCTTTATGCTCACTTGACATTTGATGAGACACCACTCAGATTGTTACTAATATCATGGACTACTCATATTGAGAGGGTTTATCTCTACTTGTGATTAATTCATGAATTAGGATCTTGTCTTTATAGATAAGGGCAATCTGAGGATCATGACTTTTTAGAAGTTTAGACCCGTCCTGAAAAATCTTGCACTGATAGGTTGAACATAATGACTGCCAAAATTAGAGTCGTGACTTTAAAGAAATTCAACATTTAAGTTCCACCTTACTAGGGCACAAAGGGAGCATTTTTTTTCTTTATCTACTAATTTCTTATGTCATTTTTTCCTTTTTTTTAAAAATAAAAAAATAAAAAAATATATCATCTTACACTTCCATTCCTCCCAAAAAAAAAAAATTTCTTTTCATGTCATTCATTCTTGCATTAAAAAAAATCATCATAAAAATAAACATTAAAAAGAAAACATCTTACATTTTCATTCCTAGCAAAAAAAAAAACTTTTCTATCTATCTATTATTCATGTCATTTATTATTGCATTATTTTAAAAAAAATCAGCATTAAAAAAAAGGAAAAAAGATACATCATTTTACATTTTCATGACATTCATAGCATTTTTTTTAAAAAAAGGGGCTTAAAAAAATAAAAAATACATCATCTTGCATTTTCATAGAATTCTTAACATTTTCTTAAAAAAAACATCATCTTACATTTTCATGATATTCCTAACATTCTAAAAAAAATCTTGCATTTTCATGACATTCATAACATTTTTTTTGTAAAAAAAAAAGAAAAAGAAATCTCATCTTGCATTTTCATAGCATTCCTAGCATTTAAAAAAAAGAAAAAAATCTTGCATTTTCATGACATAGCATTTAAAAAAAAAGAAATAAGAAATGAAGAAAAATGAAAAAAGCGTTTTCAAAGTTCATTCATTTTATGCATCTCATGCATTTCATCTCATTCTTTGTTAAATGTTATTTTGTTTTAATAAATCAAATTGGTTTGAACCAGTGTGCAGTCTAGGAAAGAAGGGACCAATCAAACCCAAATTCACAATCCTAGATCTCAGACCAGAATGACTGCTAATAACCCTGAGGAAGGGATAAAACTTGAGTATGGAAGTTGATGAAATGAAAGGGAGGATGGATGAAATTGCAGAGTTTCAGAGAACAATGGAGGAAATCTTGTCAGCCATGAGGGAGACCCTCACCTTGATTGGGGCGGTCGGAAGCACAAGAGTGATTGGGGCACATCCGCACCTGCCAACTATCACTTCCATGAGGACAGTCCCCGGGATCACTACTGAGATGCCTGTTGTGGGAAGGACCTTGAATATTGCACCGTTAGTAATTCCTATTAGAGAAGAGTATCGTTCTTCAGAGGATACTCGAAATGAGGTTCATGGTAATGCTGAATTCACATGGGAACAACAATGTATGTCCATCCCAGTGACAACAGGACTTCTTGTTGGGAGTGGTCATGCGACAATTCAGAAGGATAAGATGGAATAAGAATGGAAGGAAAGGATGGAGGAGCAAATCAAAGTGATCAAGGGCCCTAGTGCTTATGGACCGTTTAAAATAGAAGAATTATGTCCTACCATAGATGTCGTAATCCCTAAAGACTTCAAGATTCCTCATTTTGCCAAGTATGATGGAAGTAGTAACCCTCAGTTTCATTTGATAAATTATGGAACTAAGATGACTGTTTGGTCCAGGGATAATAAGTTCATCATTAGCTTTTTCCACGAGAGTCTTACAGGCCCCGCTTTAGAGTGGTATCTTCAATTAGACTGCTTTAAGATTTCTCGTTGGATGGAATTGGCTGATCTATTCATGGATCAATATAAGTTTAATCTGGATGCAGCTCCTGCCTGGGAACAATTGGTCTCAATGCAAAAGAAAAATGAGGAAGCTTTCAAGCAGTATGCCTAGAGATTGAGAGCTCTCGCAGCACAAGTGCAACTATCGTTGACGTTGACAGAAATGTGCTCATATTTTCTAGGGACTCTGGGAGCTCCTTATATTGAGACAATGGCAGGCGCCATTTATCTAGACTTTGCTGAGTTAATAGCTACCGGGGAAAGGATTGAAATTTTGGTCAAAGTTGGTAAATTGCCAACTGGCAACGATGACAATAGTTTCAAGAAGGAGTTTTTCCCCTAAGGAAAAGGAATCGAAAGTGAACTACATGCAAAACCAAAATTGGAAACCCGCCATCTTACCTTGCCTACACCATTTGCCCTCCATCAATTTGAAACCTTTGAACAATTGGAGATCTGAGGAGTTGATTGAAGTGATGGCCATAAAAAATCAGTGATTATGGACTTATGTTAACTTTCTTGAAGCATTAATGTAATAAATTTGCATGGATATCTTGTTTCTTTTTATTTTCGTCGCAGTATCTTTCTTGACATTTATTCTCTTTCGTTTCTTCAAAGTGTCTTCCTTGTGTTTGGACCCCATTGGACTCCAATTCTTGCCTTGATAGATGTCATTAGTCATAAAGTCCATGTGTGCAAGTGCTATTTGCAAAAATAAAAAAAAATAAAAAGAAGAATGAATAAAAAAAAGAAAAATAAAAGGGAGCAAAGAAGTAATCACTTGGTGTGCATTATCCTTTTGTCTCTAAGTTAAAATTTTTGAAAATGAGTAATCAAGATTTGAAATGAAGATTGGTTATCTTTCTCTATCCTTCACAAGAATTCATTTTTTCATTATCTCTCATTGTCAAGCTTGAAAGTTTTCTTTAATAAACCTTGGATAATGATCACCCCTACACTAGGAGATAGCACAAAACAAAGGTTAATTGTCATGGTGACTATTTTGAAGCATAATGGAAAACGGGAAAAAGAAGAAAATGTGAAAGAGGTAGAATGAAAAACTAAAACAAAAAAAATAATAAAAAACAAAAGAAAAAGAGAATGGAAAGAAAGAAGAAAGAAAATGAAATGAAATGAGTCATGACAAAGGGGTGAAAGAAAATGAAATGGAATAGGGAAAAAATAGAGAGCAGTAAGAGAAAAGTGTACTTGAAAGTGCAAAAACAAAAGCGAAGTTGAACTTTGAATAAGGATCCTTGGTCTCATTCAACCCTTAAACACTTGTTTGAGCCTTATATCTTTCATTTCATAACCCCTAGCCTTGGCCACATTACAAGCCTCAAAAAGTCCATTCTGATCAATGAAGGATTGTTGTCATTTTCATTAACTTTAATTTTAAGACAAAGGTTATGCTCATCTAAGTATCTAGTTCATTGTTCCTTTAAAAAGAAAAAGAAAAGAGAAAAAAAGAAAAAAAAGAAAAGAGAAAAAGAAAAAAAAGCCTTACACTAGGACAAGTTTCTACCTTGCACGATTTGACTCTAAACTAGGACAATTTTTCATTGGTTCAATTTGACCTACACTTGGGCAAAAAAAAAATTTCACTGTCCCACACTGGAGCAAATTTTTGTTGTTAAATGGCCTACGCTGGGGTAATTTTATTCACAAATGACATATTTGGTTCGGTTTCGTTCAAGGCAAATCATTTGATAAAATCCAAACCAATTACATGGTTCGGTTCATGGGCGAGTTTTTGTATATACCGATAAAACAATTTTTTTTACTCCTTATTGATGTCGTTACTAAATGCCGATTACTTCAGTCTTTAGATTTTTCATGTCCATACTCCAAAAAAAAACCCTATTTGGCTTTCTTGTTATTCTACTTCTGTGACTTTATCCTTTGTAGATGTCCTCCCTTTGTGTAGTCAATCTTAATATCCAAAATCGGCGCTTACTATTCTATGGGCAGGGAAAGTTTGTGGGTTGTTCACTTGGGATTTGGTGGTTGAATTCAATTTGCAAACCCAAACCATCAAGTTTCACCCATATATGCTAAAATCAGTAGGGATATACTTGTGAGCTATCCGAGAATTGTCTAAAGCAAAATTCATTTTTGTGAATGCTTATGTCTTGAAGCATTTCAAATGGGTTTTTGATGATGACAAAGACAAAAGTGAAGAACATGAAGAATAAAAGGAAAAATCAAGATCAAAGAAAGAAGACAAGAAGGTTTATTTAGTTATAGGATATTAATGTTAAATGATAATTTCTCAAATGGTTTTTCAATATATGGTTCAAAATAAATGGGAAATTTCAAAGTTAAAAGAAATTCAATAAAACTTGAGTTTCAACTTTAAATCTAACACTCTTAAAAGGATTTATGTTTAATCAAAGTGTTGGAAAAGTTATTGGAGAAAAATGTGTTCAAAGGCCAATGTAATCGATTACATAATGTTTGTAATCGAAAAAAGAAAGATGTAATCGATTACATGGTCAATGTAATCGTTAGGCCATGTTGATTACACAATATAAATCGATTACACAAAGCCTAGAAAGGCAAGAACACGTTCGACGAGTAATGTAATCGATTACATGGATATTGTAATCGATTAAGCAAAGTTAGAGCAAACCAAGAATGTAAGAAAAAGAAAAGAAAACGTTGGAAAAAAAAGCTCGATTACTGAGTATGTAATCGAAAATCCCGACAACGTCCAACGGCTATTTTTAATGCATTAAATGCATGCCCAAACCAAAAGCTCTATTAATTGAGAAACTTATAAATACCAAAAGATTGACATTGAACCAAAATCGATTATCAATACGTCCAAACTTGAATCAGATCCTCAAATCATTTTCTTAGTCAAAAAGTGAAAAATCTTTGAAGTATATTAGAGCTTCAATTTGTATTCATCTACTCTATTGAGAGCTTCATTCTATCTATTCAATTGCTTTGTAAAGAGGGTGAGGTATCCTCTAGTGAAAAGGGTGAGGTATCCTTGTTGAGAAGGTGAGGTATCCTTCATTTTTGTAAAGAGGGTGAGGTAAGTGAAAAAGGGTGAGGTATCCCTTGATGAGAAGAAGGTGAATCCTTCAAAGGTGTAAGAGGGTGAGAAATTTAGGCATCCCCGTATTGAGGCTCAAAGCACAAGGGTGAGGTATCCCAAGGTGTTGGTGAGTGCTCCAATCAGAAGGTTTTCAATCACCCGTTCAAGCTTGAAGTTTAGTGGAAAATCTCAAGTGGTTCGCTTGGGATTTGGACGTAGGTCACAATGAACCAGGATAAATCATTGTGTTTGATTCTTCAACCCTATCTCTTTACATTTGTGCATTTACTTTATTTGCTTGCTTGAATATTATTCATCTTGGCTTATTTAATTTGTGAGTGAAGTAGAATCTCATTTATCTATTCACTTCAATTATCCAATAGTTTCAATGAAAATTGTTTAACAAACGTTTTACGAAAGATTTACGAAAATATTTCATAAACTCAATTCACTCCCCTCTTGAGTTAGAGGCCACTTGGCTAACAATTTTGGTATGGTAGACTAATGTACTGGCATCAACCAAGTTAACTATTCTATACTTTTAATTTACCTTTATTGAGAGTGCAGAAAAATGACCCAAGTCAGCATACATTGTCTCCACAAGGACACATAGGAAAAACAAAGGCTAATAAAATTAACATGATTGAAAGCACCACTCCACCTAATGATAGCCATCCTTCAATGCCAGTGGTTTTGAGGAATTTCAACATGTAGACTAGAGAAAGTCCACGATATATTTGTGGGTTCCAAAGTGGAGTATGTTGTATATACCAATACCATCGATAAGAGCAACAATCTGGGCAAACATGAAACAACTTTATGTGTCCCATGATGATGAATCATGTTTGATGATTCATGTTTGATGTTTTTTTTAGATTGAGTTTGGATTGACTTTGGGTGATACCATTATTATGTTTGTACTGACTATTGATATCGCCTCTTGTGGAGGGGTGTTACATGCTTTTGAAATGGAATGGGATGTTTAATTGTTTGAACTGAATTAACTTAATGAACTGCCACCTTATTCAATGTCCCTTATTTCTCTCTTTTTAAGTTTAGATTTAGTTCTTTAAAATTTCATATTCAAGATCGTATAATTGCTTTTCCTTCACATAGTCATTTTTATCTTGCAAAAATATCTCAGGATCATCATTAAGGGGATTTCTTGCACCAAAAGGGCAAATCACCTTTGTATATGTGTCATCCCGAATCACTTTTTGTTTAATCATTGTTATTATCATGTGTCTTAGTTCGAATATCATGGTTGAAGCTAATATCTCGATTCTTATGTTTGTAGAATTTTGCACGACAACAATCTTATTAGAACAATACCTAAAGAGTTGTAGAATTTTGCATGTCAAGCTTTGAAGGGACTGCCTCCAAAACAAAGACTTAAAGCAACGACCTTCTATGCAATGTGGTATGTATAACATGACCTTTTTAGCATTCAAAATTGAAGACATGAATTAGGATATCTCTTCATAGACATCTCATAAAATTTGAATCATACAAAATTAGGATGTGTTAAAAAAATTAATGGTCAACCCGATCACCCGAACCAAACCAATCCATAAATGGTCGGTTCGGTTTGGTTCGGATTTAGCAATCAAAAAATAAAAAAATCGAACCAAACCGAACCAATTGATTTTGATTAGTTCGGATTTATTTTTTCCCAAAACCCGAACCAAACCACCTACTTACACCCCTAACTGGGGTAATTTTATTCACAAATGACATATTTTGAGCCAAATTCATTGGATACCCTACATGAGGGCAGATTTTTGTATATACCTGATAAAACAATACTCATGATGTCCAGTTGTCGAGTCTAGATCAATCACGTCCATACTAAAAAAAAAAAACCTTTGGCTTTCTTGCTATTCTACTTCTTGTGACTTTATCCTTTGTAGATGTCCTTTGTGTAGTCTTAATTCCAAAATCAGTCTAGAAGTTGTTCACTTAGTAAATTCCTTTTTTGTTGCACTTTTGAATCCATGTCTGTCTGTTACGTAATGCTTCAAGTAAGGTGAATATGAGTACAATACTATGATTTGACCATCTAATGATAATCTCCTGATAAACAATTCAGATCGAAAAGAAATTAGAAGCCCCAATTGAAGGAAAATAAGATGTACCCAAAAAAAAAGAGAGGCTCGTTAGGTTGAAAACCCAAAAGGGCGGCCTAAGTAAAAGTTAGAGCAAATAAGAAAAAAGAAAAGAAAAAGAAAAAAACTCGTTAGGTTGAAAATCTGAAAGGACGGCCTAAGCAAAAGTTAGAGCAAATAAAAGATTAAAAAAAAGGAAAAGATCCCGTTAGTCTGAAAATCCGAAAGGACGGTCTAAGCAAAAGTTAGGACAAATAAATAGGCAAAGCAAAATCTCAGAGAAATTTAGCCTGAAACGTCTTAAAGGGTGCACCAAATTGCGGCAATTTTGAATTGCGTTTGATCAGTTACATAGGGGCAATTTCGTTTACATTCACTTGGCCATACTGGGGCAAATTTTTTTTTTTGAAGGATTAAGGAGAAGATATGCTGAAGAAAATAGCAACAGAGACAGTGGTTGAGTTATCAAGCAGTTATAGGGAATCAACTAGATAAGGGACAAAGTTAAATACCGGGATAAAATTTTCTCTCAAGGACTCAGTCAAACAAGGGTTCATGACAATAAATGATCATCCCATTTCTCAAAAGGAGAGTTGAGAGTGAAAAAAAAGGAAAGAGAAAGAAGAAGAAGAAGGAGAGGAAAGATCGAGGTTATTAAGTCCAACGAGCAAAAGCATGTGAACAAGGGTTTTGATTGGTCACTTTCAAAAGTCATCGTTGGTTCAAAGAACTTTTAATAAAATTAAAACAAAAAGAAACAATAAAACAAAAAAAAAAGAAAAAGAAAAAAAAAAAAAGGAAAAAGAAGAAAAATCTTTTTGGATCAAGATGCCTTGCATTTTTAAATCTCTATTTTTCGGGAGCACAAGAGTTCTACTTTTTTTAAATTACGGACGATTGCCCATTGTCTTTTTAAATTCTTTTGAGCGCATTGACTCCATGCATTTTAATTTCTGTTGAGCGCATCTGCTCCATGCATTTTTTTTATTTTTGTTGAGCGCATCAGCTCCATGCATTTTAATTTTGTCGAATGCATCGGCTCCTTGCATTTTAATTTCTGTTGAGCGCATCGGCTCCATATATTTTAATTTCTGTCGAGTGCATCGACTCCTTGCATTTTAATTTCTATTGAGCGCATCGGCTCCATGCATTTTAATTTCTGTTGAGCGCATCGACTCACTATATTTTAATTTCTGTTGAGCGCATCGGCTCCATGCATTTTAAATTCTTTAGAGCGCATCGGCTCCATGCATTTTAATTTCTGTTGAGCGCATCGGCTCCATGCATTTTAAATTCTGTTGAGCGTATCAGCTCCATATATTTTAATTTCTATTGAGCACATTGGCTCCTTGCATTCTAAATTCTTTAGAGCGTATTGGCTCCATGCATTTTAAATTCTGTTGAGCGCATCGGCTCCATGCATTTTAAATTCTATTGAGCGCATCGACTCCATGCATTTTAATTTCTATCAATTCTTTTTAGCGCTTCGACTTCATACATTTTAAATTCTTGTCATTTACTTTTGAACGCATTGGCGCTTCGCATGTTATTTCTCGCATTTGTTTTACATCTTATGTATCGCCGGACAAAATTGAAGTTCATGTCTTTACTCGTTTCTTACGACGATATAATGAAAAACCATAGTTTTTCTTTTATCTAGTAAGAAACATGTAAAGAGGGACAATTGTGAACACCAAATTTTGATCGGACTAAAAAAAATACAAATTCCTTCTGTTACAGTAAAAGAAATGAAAAAAATGAAAATAAAAAATGGGAAAAAATGTAGTTTTTCCTAACTGTTCATTAGCTGGCTCCTTAGCACTCTTGCACACCTTGGGAGCTGGCTATCATGGATTGGGAAAGACAGCAAGCATTGGAGAAGGAGGAACTTGGAACAGAGAGCAGCAAGCACAAGAGAGGAAACCAGAAATGGACCCAACGTATCAGCTCCTGCAACCTCATTTTCCTCTCTAAACACCAAGATTGGACGTTAGTGTGGGAAAATTGAAAAAAAAGAAGAAAGAAATCTGGACAGAAGCTGGATATAACACCTTTACCATAAATTACCATTCTCACGACAGCTACCGGGGATCTCCAAAATGAAACTTGTTGCCACCCACCATCAAACCATCTCAACCTCCTTCATCTTTACCACCACGCACAGACCCTTTACCCTTCATCTCCATCAATCGTGACCTCACCACACATCAATCTCCATAACAACTCCACCATCTTCACCAACACCATCAACCATCCTCCATCACAACCCATAACCGTAACGAACCTATATCTCCATCCATCCTCAACCTTTCGGTCGTCAACCTCCCTACATCATTACCTTCACTATAACCTACACAACCACACCACCATATTCCCCACGACCAAACCCCCTTCCACAACCACTTGCACAACAAAAAGCCACCATCTTCCACTACCTTCACCCACAATGCACCCAAATAGCCTCTCCATCCTTACCCAACCGTGAAACAGAGTTACCACAACACCAAGCTTCTCACCCATACCACCACCCACAACCAACTTCACCATCTTAAGCTCCACCTCCCCTCACCTTCCTCCATACAACAAACCTTCCATCACCCATCTTCACCATCCTTCTACCAACAAACACCATTACTCGGACCTCAACTATTGACTCACACAAGAACCCATCTTCAACCTTCCTGCCACCCAAACCAAACCAAACCAGAAAACACCTTCCATTTCACCACCTTCATCACTAAAAACAACACCTCCTCGGCTTGCAGCACCTCCGCCGTCGAAGCCCGTCGTCGGATCTCGCACCTCTCGAAAAACCAGTCCTCGCCCCACAGCTTCATCCAGATCGCGAACCGTCGTGCTGCCCAGCCTAATCTGCCTCCCTCGAGCTCGGATCTGCGCCCGCACTGTCGCCGGAAAAGCCTTCATCAACCTCAGATCTGTCCCTCTGTCGAACCCCGAAGTCGTCCCTAGCCAGCCGCCACCGCTGAGTGACAGTCCCAGCCCCGAGCCGTCGAACCAGAAGCCTCCCGTGAATGCTGACCGTTTTCGCTAAACCGCTCCACCTGCAACCTCCGCGCACCCCGCGTCACAGCAGCTACCCGCAGCTCAGATCTGTGACACGAACATCTCTATCCTTAAGCCGTTGAGCACCACGCCACACCGCAGGCTAGATCCGAGCCCCGCCGCCCCAACCGCACCACTGCCTTTGCCTCACCGTTGAGCTCGTGAAGTCTCCTTCTCTAAGCGTCCCCTGGTGTGTGCTCTGTTAGTACTTCTAAAGTCTTCAAATTTCCATTTCAGTTTCTAAACCGAGTCACACTGACGGTAAAGAAAAGTTTTTTACTTTCTTTTATTATTAATTTATTGGCCACTTGACTGACTAAACTCCATATGGCAAATGAAAAACTATTTACAATGGATTTCATCTTATCTTTTATTCTGAATCACGTGGGCTGCTGCTTTAAGCCAATAATGATGCATTTTTTGTAAAATAAAAGGAGAAGGGTAAAAGAGTATAAAAATGGCAATAAATAAAAATAGAATACAAAATCAAAATGTACTTTTAAATTCAATTGTTTATTCTTTTAAGATTAGTGCTCTGATGATGTTCAATTTATTTAGTAATATATTTTATATTGTGCTTTTTGATTAATGAAAAAAATAAAAAAAAAAAAATGGAAATTTTTTGAAAATAAAATAAAATTTGGTTAAAGTTGTTTGATATGTGATATTTATATTTAATCTCTTTTTTATTTTTATTTATTTAGATCATGAAAAATTGTGTTTACTTGTTTGTCTTTATACATTTAAAAATAATAATTTTTTTAATCAATGCAATGATCAATGATGGTGATTGAATAGCAGATGCTATCTTCAACGTCATTTGAATCATAAGGGTTTATTGAGTAGCTCGATGCTAACTTGAACCCTGTGCAAGCAGGATTTTCATTTTTCAAACAAAATCTCATTTCCAAAAATCATTTTTCTTAATTAAAATCAATCAACTCACAATCATTTTCTAGAGAACTACGTGACTTTGAGTTCTTCATTGCACCTGAAGATACGTAGGAGCAGAATTTCATTTCTGTCAAGTCAAAATTAAATTTTCATAATTTTGTGGTTTTCTTTTTTATAAATAGTTACAATGTTTTGTAAAAAAGGTAAAATAAATATTTCTAAGGATTGTTAAGAATTTACACAATTAACTTAAGGTACTGTTTTAGAACGGGTGTGTTAGAGGTGCTGTGGGATTAAGTTCCTGTCCTTCCCTATCTATAACTGACTCCCGAATCCAATCTGATTTCAAAGACTATTTTCAAAGAAAGGTTTTCCAATTTTTCCTAAGTTAAACTAAAATTGATGGTGACTCCATTTTTCATTTTCCTTTTTTAAAATCCTATGAGTTGTTATTTTTCACCGCGATCACAGTCGCGACAACAATTATATACTTACATATAAAGAATACTATCTGAATTTGATTACAGATGAAGATCCAGACACCACTTCTAGTAACAACTGTCAAATTAACTACGTGATAGAGAGTTGAGAGCGTTTAGAGAAAAAAAATTGTAGAAAGATAGTGAGAACTAAGAAAATGGAGTGAATGCCACGGATGAGAGAGGGGTGTGTAAGTAAATATCTATGTTACGTCAAACGTATTGACATATTTAGTTTGGTTACGTCAAACACGTTGGCGTACTCAGTACAAAAACAACCTGAGATGCGCCAAATAGGATTATGCATCCATGAAGGTTACGCCAATCACATCTTACGTGGTAAAAAAATGTTAAAAAATGTCACGTAAGATAAAAGGGTGACAATTTGGTATATAGTTTCAAAAGAGTGACATTTTGATAAATAATTTAAAAAAATTGACAATTTGATAAATAATTTAAAAGATTGACATTTTAATAAATAATTTTGTCAACATTAACGATTTAGTAAAAAAGCCTTAAAAACTTTTCAACGTTGTCATTTCATCTAATAACCACTAAAATTGTTAATAAAGAAGGCTGACTTGTATAAAAAAATAAATGCTGTCTTGTATCATTTTCTGCCAATGAAGCGTTGCGTCTTTTATTTTGTGCTAATATGAAATGTGTCATTTTATATTTGTAAAAAATTATAAATAAATAGTTAAAAATTATTATAATATAATAATTATATTTTTGGTTTTAAATATTATTTAATTTTTAAATTTATTATTCTATTTGAGGGAAACAAAAACAGGCTCAAAACAAAATCGGATCTAGACTCAAAACAATAATGTTATGTTCACATTACCCTACCTCAAGTGAATTTTGGGTAGTTAAACGTGTGGTTTTAAAAATTTAGGAGGGCATAAGTGGGTTTCACGTAACTGAATGCCTGGCCTTGAATTTTCTAATATCAACATCACTTGAGGTGAGGGAATTTGTATAGGGTATAATAGAACTTTCCTATTTCTGAGTTTTTGAGAAGTATGGAAAGAAGGAGAATCTTTTTTTATCAGTCAAGATACTGTTTGCGGATTGTATAAAGAGTTTGTTAATATAAGTTAATATTATTAATTTTTATGTGGTATTTGGTGTATCTCACAAGATAATATAGACAAATTACGTCATATTTTTTTTTTTAAATCTCATTATGACTTCATGACTCTATCATCTCCTCTATTTTTTTGATAGAATAATGTTATCTATATATATTTATATGTACATTACTTTATATTTACATAATTTTATTGTTTGATTACAATTAATCTTATATCATTTTTATATACTTATATTTTAATTTTGTTACATACTTGCATATATAAGAGATGTGCACAAATGGAATGTGTAATAATGCTTTATCCGTCTATGTTACTTCAAGAATTTTGGACCTCAAGGGGAATACTTTTCTTTTCTCTCATTTTTTTTTCTAAAATATAATTTTCAAACAAAAGTTTAGGTAATTGTTTCCTTCCGATATTTTTCTTACTTTTAATTTAGACATAGCCTAAAAGATTAAATAAGTTATTGCATGCAAAACAGCTTGACTTTCGATTTTAGGACTAAATAATCTCCAATCAATCTTAGCATTACTAATCTTAAACAAAAAGACTTGAGTCACTTGAACTTTTCATGCATATATTTGAAATAGCAAATTATTCTTTTTCTTAGGATGAAATTGGTAGAAGCTAAATAATTACAGGAGAGAAAAATTTAAGGAAAAACAAATTTTGAAAGAAATTTTTAGGGTTAAAATTATGTTTTTCTTTTGTTTTGTTCTTTGGCCGCTATTGCGATGATAAAAAATTCTCATCAATGTCCTCTGGTGTATTTTGCCAAGGTCAACTTTATCACTTGCACCATCTATCACACGACCATAGTTTCTCTGACGACCTCGATGTCCATATCTTTACCATAGTTGCCTGACGACTACACCTTCTTCTTCAAATAACATTTGTGATTTACTTTTTTTTTTGGTATTTGATTTACTAATTTTTGACCGTTATTGGAGTCAGAAGAGAGAGAAGAGGGTGGAGAAAGTGGGGGAGTAATTGTTACCCTAGTCTTAAACTTCACCCTAGAATCTAGACAATTTTTGCTCCCCGTAATTTTTGCTCCCTTGTTTTACCATTCTACCAAACACCTTGTTTTTCATTAAATTTTATCCCTTCAAAATTTCATCCTCTTTTACCCCCGTACCAAACACCCCCTTTACGTTAAAGTTTAATTAAGTCACTCGGAGTGGGCTAATAACGAGAGGTTTGAATAATTTATATGAAACTATTTTAAAAAAAGATAATGTTAAAGGTTAATTTCTTTTTTCTTTTTTGGTCAGGAAGGTTAATTTCTATCTAAAGCCAAAAAAAAGTTCACAAAAAAAAGTCCAAAAGCAAGGTCGCAGAGAATAGGCCCAAAGTGGCTCTCAAAGTGCACACCAGTTCACAGGACCTATGCCCATTTGCTTGACTTACTCTCTAGTCTCTATCTCTTGCCTTGTAAGTCTTCTTCTCGCCACCTCCATTTCCAAACAAAGGTCTGGCTTAACTGTGGACCTGTGTTCTTACTTCTTACCCTCTTTGGAGTGCCACACACATCTTCCCGCCACCTCCGAAGGTTTACCTCTCTCACACACACACACACACTTAGAGTTAGAGAAAGAGAGATGTTGGAGGCCAAGTATCTGAAGAAAGCAGTGGTTCCTTCCACTCTCATTGAGAATCCATCTCCTGGAAGCCTTCAGTCCACTCGCCTTGCTCTCCATGTATCTATATTAATATACTATAATGCCCCCAACTCTCTTTTTTCTCTCTCAAAGACTTTAACTTTCTTTGTTTACCTCTCAGGTTAGCCACGACCCAGGTTCTTGTTTTGTCTACATAGCCTCCGGTCCTCACATTTATAAGCTCCAGGTATGCTTCATTTGTTGTTTTCTATGTCACCCTCAAGCTTCATTCATTGCCCCTTCTCAAAATTCAAGTTCAAAGTCTAGAATTTCAGGGAGAATAATCCTTTTGGGTGGGTGGGTATGTTTATATATATATATATTCTTTAGTTTGTAGAAATTTGTGGTCAAAAGTCCCTTATGTAATGTGACGTGTAGGGCATTATCAAGTTATGATTGAATGATAAAAATGTCAAGTAGGAAAATGGCGTGGAAATCACTAATGGAGTTAAAGTTTAAAATGCATCCAAATGGGTGATGGTATACTAGAGACTTGGGCAGAAGAATATTGTTCTAGAACAATTCTAGTTGTTTGTCAGTGGAATTGGTCTTGTGATTTGCAATGTGAAATGTCATCTTGCTGGTTCAATGTGACTGATTTTAGTTCTACAAATGATGATTTCTGTTTTACTTAACTTGAATTCATATTTAATGTCCAGGTTGCTCTGGAAGAATCTTCAGTCACCAAAGGAAAAGAAAGCCTCTTGATACCTGAACACACTGGGGTATAGAGTCTCATTTATCGTAAAGCAAATCTACATGCTTGATGCTCTGATCATGTTTGCTATACGATATGTTGAAATCTCATTTTGTGTTTGGTTTCTTATTTTTCCAGTTATTTATTAATCTAGTAAGTTTGCATATTGTGGCCTCTTGTAGGTTATTGCCTCTTCGTTAGTCAATCGCTGCCCTCATCGTTCAGAAATTCAGAGTATTGTTCTTGCTGAAGCGGAGAGTATGTGATTTTGCATCATGATTCTTCCTTTAATACTTTGTTTAGCCACATTATAAATTTATAATAAAATGTTTCTGCCAGCATAATTTACATCAATATATCAATGCTATATTTAAACTTGCTATGCTTTTCAGGTCATGGTTACTTAATGTTGGGAAGTGTGGATTCGTATGGTCATGGTATTGTATCTAAACTAGATACTTCTGGTAAAGGTACTTTTTTTGTTTTTACCTCAATCATTTTGACTTTCCTTGTGATGAGAATTGATTTTAAGTTGAGCTTTGCTTTGAAGAAGAAATGTACTGGCCTTCATTTATAAAGATTTTTTTTTCCTTTTTAGCAAAATATATATTCACCCTCAATTTATGGATAATTTTCTGTTTCTCTATAGTTTTTGATGAAGTTGGATTTTTGTATTGCCTATTCAAAAAATAAGGAAAAGTATATGTTTTTCCTTTAGCCTATAGTATTTGATTGTTTGCTAGTTGCAACTGGTAATTTTCACTAGTAGATTATGGTTCATGCTACCTGAAATCTTACAAAATAACTATATGGATAAAAAGACATTTTTGTTTGCTTGATAGGAGGTCTATTGGGTCTGTTGCATATGAATAGGACATACTTCCTATCTCTAAATCATGCAATACTGATGATAGCTTGATTTGTTCTGAGTCATTGGGTATGCACTAGATTATATCAGCTTATAAACCTGTTTAAACTTTGATAATGTTATCATTTTCTCACCTTTTCTGTTTTCATATAGCTAGTATTTGAACTTGAATTTGCATTAGTGACACTGACAGACTGGCAGTCTGGCAGTAGTTTAGCCATGGTTCTCTTTTATTAGTCTTTTGCTGCACTGCAGTTGGTGATTTGTGCCTCCTTAAGTGATCATGTGTCTTACATTCTTTGCAAGATGCTAGTCTTTTATAGGGATTAACTCTCATTTTACTTCCTTCAACTTCAGCCCTTTGGCAAACTATCACTTGAACTTCTAAGTTTGGCAACTGAACACTTGAACAAGAAATCACCCAATTATTGGTAAAAGGATCTTCAAAACACTATTGCCTCCAATATTGCTTTGATTGAGTTCTAGTTCATAACACATCTTGTTCATTGGTTTACTAATTAGGTTTACTCAATTGATTCCTTCTACCATGTTATGAGTGACAAGCACAAAAATGTCCTATTAAAAATAGAATTGGGTAGTAAACATGAACTGCACTTTTGGTAATTGGTATTTATTTATTTTACTGGATTCTTTGAGAACTAGTGCTACATAGCCAAAAAAAAAAGAGATTGACAAAATTTAGCCAGAATTTACCCTGATTCAAGGGTAGTTGTTGGATAAGACAAAGTGGTAGGGACCACTCATCCATTGATAAGTCAATACCAGTGCCAACACATTCTGGCTCCTATTTTGTCAAATTAATTCTGGCTATCTAGCATTTTCCTTCTCTGAGATTTTAAATCCAGCTCTTAAATGTTATCACTGACTTAGTTTAGATGGATGTATCTCTGTCAATCTGCAGATGTTGACAGGCTTACATATTCAGTATTGCCTCATGATAATGGTATTGGGGAAGGAAGTTGGTCAGGACTCTGCTTTAGCCCGAATCAGTGGTCTATGGTGAGCTCTTTCTGTACCAAATTAATGGTGGTTCCATCTACAGAATGGTTTTCATCTCCAAAAAGAAAATTTGTTAAAAAAAGGGAGAATGTTTACAGTTAATAAAATGTATAGACACCAAGATTAATTTTTATCTTTAGTATGATTTCAAATCTCATGTGATAATTCACTGTTGATATTATTAAACAAGCATGTAGTGTAAATCCCATTTTTTAAGTTTTGGTCCTATCATCATAAGAAAAACAATAGAACAGGAGTTAGAAGCTGTGGCAGTGACCAGAATTTCAGTTTGACAAGCTTGTTCAAGAAAATATTAGGTTGGTTGGTGTTTTCGATTTAAGGAACTTTATTGATAGGTTAAAAGAATATGAAAAACAGAAAGAAACTGCTTGCTCTTAGTTCTGATCTGTGACTGTTTCTGATAGAAACTGGTAATTATAACTAATTTATAAACTGAATATGCAAACTATATTGATATATCCTCTGGAGAATTGTTCTCAAAACAGAGGATTAGATTACATTACTTAGTATCAGATTACAACAAAGAAAAGAGAAGACTGGAAAGATAGAAAAGGTGGTTACAGGGTGGTTTCCTCCAAGAATTTGAGAGCTTGGTCTCTCCCTTCCAATTCCTACCAAATAACTGCCTAATCGCCCCACCCTTCTCTCTCTCTATTTATTCAAAAGACAGACTTGCAGTTACAAACAGAAATAATAATAATAATAACTGACACACTAATAATAATAACTGACAACCTAATAAGAATAATTGACAGCACTAATTTGGCCTAAGCCTCCTATTATATTGTTTACTAATAAGAGGTCTAACAATACTTCCCCCCAAAAGAGTCACCTTGTCCTCAAGGTGAAAAGAAGGAAATTGCTCCATGATAGTTGCAACCGATTCCCAAGTGGCTTCGAAATCGGGAAGATCTTGCCATTGAATTAAAACTTCAGCAGTGCCATCTGCAGTGTTGCGAACAGCCTTGATGTCAGTAGGGAAAACTTGTAACTCTAGGTCATCAGAAAGCATTGGTGGAAGTGGTTGTGGTTTAACTGAAGGAGAAAGAGCTTTTTTGAGTAATGAAACATGAAATACAGAGTGTATTTTGCATTAGCAGCCCTATTCTCACTTCCTGGCTTGTATTGTATTTCAAAATCCAACCCCATCAATTTAGAAGTCCACTTGAACTGCTCTTCCCCCAAAACCCTTTGATCAGTTAAAAATTTGAGGCTCTTTTGATCAGTAAGGATGATAAAGTGTCAGCCAAGTAAGTAATGTCGCCATTTTTGAACCGCCATGACTATGGCCATTAATTCTCTTTCATAAATAGATTTGAATTGAGCCTTATCTGAAAGTGTTTGACTGAGAAAAGCTACTGGTCTCCCTTCTTGCAACAAAACTGCTCCCAAGCCTTTATTTGAAGCATCAGTCTCAATAGTAAAAACTTTTGAGAAATCTGGCACAGTCAGAATGGGTAATTCAGCCATGACCTTTTTAAGTTGTTCAAAAGCAACCTGTGTTTCTGATGTCCATTGGAAACTATCTTTCTTTAATAGTTGGTTAAAGGCCAAGCCAATTTGCCATAATCCTTCACAAAATGCCTGTAATAACTAGTAAGGCCTAAAAATCCTCTTAAAGCCTTAAGATCTTTTGGTGTTGGCCACTCCAACATTACTTCAATTTTGTGAGGATCTGCTGCCACCCCGTCAGTCGAAATGATGTGACCAAGATACTCTAACTGAGTTTGCCCAAAAGTACATTTTTTCTTGTTGGCAAAAAATTGATGCTCCTTCAATAAAGTCAAAACTGATTGTAAATGTCGTTTATGGTCCTCTACAGATTTGCTGTAAACCAGAATGTCATCAAAGAAAACTAAAACAAATTTTCTCAGATATGGTTTAAGCATCTCATTCATAAGAGATTGGAAAGTAGAAGGGGCATTAGTAAGGCCAAAGGGCATGACAACAAATTCATAATGCCCTTCATGAGTTCTGAAAGCAGTCTTGGGAATGTCCCCTTCCTTCATTCTAATCTGGTGATAACCAGATTTCAGATCTAACTTGGAAAATTTTTTTGCTCCTCCCAATTCATCAAGTAACTCATTAATAATAGGGATAGGAAATTTATCAGGTATGGTGATCTTATTCAAAGCCCTATAGTCTACACAAAAACGCCACCCTCCATCTTTTTTCTTGACTAGTATGATTGGGCTAGAATAAGGACTCACACTCGGTCTAATGATACCAGAATTAAGCATATCATCAACTAACCTCTCAATCTCATTTTTTTGATAATGTGGATACCTATAGGGCCTGAGATTGGGAATGTTGACTCCTTCCTTTAGGACAATTGCATGATCTTGTCTCCTGGGTGGAGGTAATCCAGTTGGCTCTTGAAATACTTCCTTATATTCCCCCAAAATCGATTCTAACCAATTAGGCAAATTTGTATTGGCTTCAAATTCGACCTGCAGATTCTGATATTCTAACAAAAAACCTTGTCCTTCATCATTGGTTGCCTTGATAATGGATTTGAAAGAAGCAGCAGACCGAGCCAAACTAGGTTCTCCTTTCAGCACTTGATAGCGCCCATTACTTGGAATCTTCAATGTTAATTCCTTGAAATTGGCACGGATTTCACCAAGGCCAGCCAACCATTCCATTCCCAACACCACATCAACGCCGCCTAAATCAAAGACAAAAAAATCTTGTTGAATCTGTAAACCCTGAATCAACAATTTGAGTTGAGAGCATACTCCTTCACAAGGAATCTTCCTACCATCCCCTACCTCTACAGTATACAGTAAAGTCTCATTCATCTTCAACTTGTGCTCTTTAACAAACTTAGATGATATGAAATTATGTGAGGCTCCACAATCTACAAGGATTATCATCTGCTTATCTTTTAATGTTCCCCATAGTTTGATAGAGTTCTTGGAAGTAAGATCAGAGATACTAAACATGGACAATTGTAGTGTTTTCACTTCAGCCTCCGTTTCTTGCTCATACGGTTCCTCCTCTTTCCCTTCATTATCTCCCTCTTCCTCCAACAGAAGTACTTGTAACTGTTTATTTGCACATACATGGCCTGGACTGAATTTCTCATTACATCTAAAACAAAGTCCTTTTCTAGACCTCTCTTGCATCTCTGCATCAGTCAATCTCCTAAACCCCCTCCCCCTAAAGGTTGCAGTGGTTTTCGAACTGCTTGCTTCTGCCACTGAACTTCCGCTTCCAGTTGAAGTCTGAATCTGACTTTTGTTTCTGGGTTCCCAAGTTACAGTTCTGGAATTATTGTAAGTTTTGATCGAACGTCCCCCTGAACTTATGGTCGGAATGCCTTTACTCAACAAATTATTCTTCTCATCAACCCTCTGAGCATAATCCATCAACTCTGATAATCTTTCCACTAGATGAAGTTTTAGCTCTGCCCTTATAACTTCTTTGAGTCCATTCAGAAAAATCCCTGTCAAATATGCTGGTTCCGTGCATTTGAGAGGGCCTGCATACAATTCAAACTGCTCCCTATATTCTGCCACTGTTCCCGTTTGCTTGAGACTTAACAACAATTCAAACGGGTTTTGTATCATGGAAGGTTGGAACTGTCGAATCACAGCGGAACGGAAATCAGTCCAAGTCGGATTTTCTGCACAAAATTCCCACCATTGATACAATGCCAACGCCTTCCCCTCCATCGCCACCATAACCGCCTGTAACTTCTCAACGTCCTCCATACCCTTCAAGTCGAAATATCTTTCCACGCGATTTATCCACCCGTAGGCATCTTCTCCCTCAAAAACTGGAATTTCCAATTTCCTCCAACGTTCTTCACGTCTCCTGGAATTAACAGGCCCTTCAGCATCATCGTCATTCTCTGTATGACTCTCTTCATTTGAGATTTCATTCTGTTTTGAACGGTTTGAAAGTTCTCGCACAGAATTCATCAATTCGTTCAACTGCCTCCGCGTTTCTAGGCGCTCTAATCTTTCTTGTTCAATACTTTCCTCCAGATTTTCTCGCATGGCTAACAAGCCTTCAAACCCGCGCTCCAAAACCTCCAAGCGTGCTTCCATTCCTCTTGTGGAAACCATTAATTCGGCCAAGATCTTAGTGCTTTGATACCAGTTGATAGAAACTGGTAATTATAACTAATTTATAAACTGAATATGCAAACTATATTGATATATCCTCTGGAGAATTGTTCTCAAAACAGAAGATTAGATTACAATACTTAGTATCAGATTACAACAAAGAAAAGAGAAGACTGGAAAGATAGAAAAGGTGGTTACAAGGTGGTTTCCTCCAAGAATTTGAGAGCTTGGTCTCTCCCTTCCAATTCCTACCAAATAACTGCCTAACCGCCCCACCCTTCTCTCTCTCTATTTATTCAATAGACAGACTTGCAGTTACAAACAGAAATAATAATAATAATAACTGACACACTAATAATAATAACTGACAACCTAATAAGAATAACTGACAGCACTAATTTGGCCTAAGCCTCCTATTATATTGATTACTAATAAGAGGTCTAACAGTTTCCTACCCCATACATGGGTTTCCCTAATTGTGTTGAGTGGTTCCTTTATATAGGCAGCTGTTGCCCGGAGCTTTTGCAAAACCATTGATGTTTATGACCAGGACATACACATTCGCACATTACGACCGTAAGGATTGTCTATAATACTTAAGTCCTTTTCTTTTTAAGGATGAATTTTGTGAAAGTAACATCAAGTATCTGCCTCGGTTTACTTCTCCATCATTCATTCTTGTTCTAATTCCCTCCATGTGATTGTTGTACTAATATATGATAGATAAACTGATTCCCTCCCTCCCCCACCCCTGGTATACTGCGACCTTATATCTCATAAGATTGTGTTAATGCTGCAATAACCAAGTTCTCAAAGGTATATTCTTGTAGGTACCATAACTGATAACTATTTTCAGTATTTCTTTTGGCTATTTATTTTCAGTGATAAGAATTGTATGTCATACATTTTAAACCTTATTTGTTTATTTCTCCCTTCCCTTGTTTTGGTTGGTGTAATAGTTCAATTCCTGCACAATGTGTGTTATTTATTTTATTAAATATCAATGCAATCAAAATTATAGGAATTTTATTAAACGCGGTTAGAGCAGTTATTATATGCTGCCATACCATTAATTTTATGCTAGATATTAATTGTCAAATTGCTTTTTTTACATTTATATTAAAAGGAATAACGTCTGCTAAATTCTGCATATGTTAAAATTTCTTTTTAAACATTCCTCTTAGTTAATGTTGACTACCGTCCATGTTGACCACCGTCCACTTTCTTTCATGCTAAGTCCACTGTCCACATTAATTTAGGAAGTAATTTTAGATTCATGTATTTTCTAGTTCATGTACTTAGGGAATAACTATCTCATTTATTTATCTTGTAAATACAAGTTGTAAATTAATATTCAAAGTGTATAAAAGCAAGCATAATTTGCTGTGTGGATTTAACACAAGCAATTCAGAAAATAACTCTTTGTTCTTTCAATTTGGTATTAGAGCTCCTGACCCTGGGAGTCTCTCTTTTTTTCGCTGCCTCAGCCTTCATTGCTGAGTATCCTCAGGTGCCTTGCCTTCATTGCAGGACTTGTTCTTCACTTGACTTCATTGCAAGTTCAGCATTAAACTGTACCGTCGGCCCTTCCTCTCCTTGTTTCATCTATCTGAATCTTCAGCCACTGCCTTAATAGTGGTGCATCCTAAAATCCTTTCTTTTTTACTTACTGAAATCATGTCTGAGATTGAGTCTACTATCTCCCAAAGCAATACGATCCAGCCTTCAATCCTGAACCCAAATGACCTTCCTCCTTTACAGTCTTCTTATCGACTCAACGGAAAAAATTATTTACAATGGGCACAAGTCATTCGAACAACCCTCAAAGGTCGACGAAAATTGAACCACATTGAGGGAATTGCACCTAAAAAAAGTGACCCACTGTTTGAGGCTTGGGATGATGAGGATTCTCTTATTATGACTTGACTTTGGAATTCCATGACTCCAGAAATTAGCTGAAATTGTATGTTCTTTTCATCATCCTGGGAAATTTGGGAGAATCTTCGCAAAACGTTTTCAATGAAACAGGATATTGCTACTTGCTATGAGTTTAAGACTAAAATCTTCAACACCAAACAAGGAACTCTATCTGTGACAGACTATTATGGAACTTTAAATGGTTTGTGGATTGAGCTGGATCAGCACCAGAACTTGAAGATGGAATGCAGTAAAGACTCAACCACCTTGGCCGAATTTATTAAGAAAGATAGTATATTTGAATTCCTCTTAGGTTTGAATCCTGAATATGATACCATTCGGGTACAAATCCTTGGAAAAGAGAAGTTACCCACTCTATCAGAAATGTTCTATACAATCGTGGGGAAGAAAGCCGAAGAGCAATCGTGCTTGATGAAAAGCCAACTGATGGGTCAACATTAAAATCTGTCAAAACAGGACCTTATTCATCCTCATCTAAATCTAATCGTCGGTGCTCCTATTGCAAGAGGTCTGATCATACCAAGGAGAACTGTTTTAAACTCCATGGGAAGGACCAGGTACTTAACCGCATAGGGGGATTTAAAAATGTTGCCCAGGGACAAGCACACTTCATTTCCATAGACTCTGAGTCAGAGGTGGAGGCCAAACAAGTGAAAGATGATATCCCTGCCCTTAGCAAGGAGGAACTGGAACATTTAAGGTCTTTTATGGCTTCCTTTAGTAAGCCTTCCAGCTCTTGCTCTCTGGTCATGAATGGTAAGAATCTGTGTTCTTTATTCTCCCATGCTTCTGGTACTGTTCCTAAGGATTCTTAGATTATTGATTCTGGTACTACTGATCACATGACCTTTTGTTCTTCCCATTTTTCATCATATAAAAATCCCACGGGTAATCATCACATAACTGTAGCTGATGGCTCTCATACATCAGTTGTTGGTCTTGGTAATGTTAAACGTAGTTCATTTCTAAATTTGTAAAATGTGCTTCATGTTCCTAAACTTTCTTCTAACCTTCTTTCTATACATAAACTTACCAAAGACCTTAATTGTGCTGTAACCTTTTTTCTACTCTCATTGTGTATTTCAGGATCTTATCACGGGGAGGACGATTGGGGTTTCTAAGGAACAGGGAGGGTTGTACTACCTTGAGACGAAAGCGGCAAGTGGCTCTAGTCAAAAGTTGCAACATTTTTGTCATCAATCTAGTATCAAGTCTTGTGCCTCTCAAATTTGGCTCCACCATAGACGTCTTGGACACCCCCCATTTACTTTACTTAAATCCATGTTTCCTGCTTTGTGTTTAAATGAGTAAGTTGAGTCCTTTAATTGTGATATTTGTGAGTTTTCCAAACACCATCGAGTGAGTTTTCCTCCAAATGGTAATAGAAGCAGTGAACCTTTTTCTCTTATCCATACTGAAGTTTGGGGTCTTGCATCCTTACCTAATATTTCTAGTGCAAAATGGTTTTTGTCATTTATTTATGATTGCACTTGTGTCACTTGGATTTTCCTAATGAAAGATAAATCAGACGTGTACAAATTATTCATCTAGTTTTATCATATGATTAAAACTCAATTTGATAAAACTATTAAACGTTTGAGGTCTGATAATGGTAGAGAATATGTGAATCAAAATTTCTCCACCTTTCTTAAACAACACAGTATTATTCATGAATTTACATGTGTTGATACCCCCCCAACAAAACGGGGTTGCTGAAAGAAAAAATCGACACTTGCTTGAAATTACTAGAGTTTTATTTTTTCAGATGTCTGTTCTAAACTCATACTGGGGGGAAGCTGTTTTGACTGTTGCTTATTTAATAAATTGGTTACCCTCTAGAGTCCTTGGTGGTGTGAGTCATGTTTATGTCATGAAATCATTTTTTCCCTTTGCTCCTATTATGCAAAGTCTTAAGTCTCGTGTTTTTGGCTGTGTTGCTTTTGTTCATATCCATCATCAACATCAGGGCAAACTTGACCCTCGTACTATTAAATGCATTTTCATCGGTTATGCTCCTGATAAGAAGGGAAACAAATGTTATCACCCTTCCTCTCGTCGAGTATTTGTCTCCACGGATGTCACTTTTCAAGAAAATCAATCATTCTTCATTTCCTCTCAGCTTTAGGGGGAGAAAACTACTGATTCGGAAGCTGAGATTTTTCCTCCAGACATTAACATTCCATTGTTTTCCTTGTTTCCATCTTCTGATATGTCTTCTGATACACAGAAATTAATACAGGAATTAGCTCCTTTTGACAGTCACCCACCTGAACCGGAAAGAATTGCTCAGACTAAAGCAAACTCGCCAAAAATGGTGTATCAAAGGAGAAAACAACTCGAACTGGTCCAGCCTCAACCCCAAGTGTCTGAACCGTTGGTGAGTACTGAAAACACTAATCCCATTAATTCTGAACCTATTCCTTTGCATAATTGTGATTCTAACATTGATGATGACTTACCTATTGCCTTAAGAAAAGGGAAAATGTCTTGTGCGAAGTACCCTATTTCCCAATTTGTCTCCTCAAAAAACCTTTATTTGCAGCACCAAAGTTTTATTGCAGCCATTGACTCTATTAGAATCCCTAAGACAGTACAGGAAGCATTGAAGTATAAGAATTGGGTTTGAGCCATGAATGATGAGATGCAAGCTCTGGAAAGGAATGGAACGTGGGAAATTGTTGAAAGACCAAAGGAAAAGAGATCAGTTGTGTGTAGATGGATTTACACTGTGAAATACCGGTCTGATGGTACACTAGACAGGTATAAAGCAAGGTTGGTTGCAAAAGGGTATACACAAATCTATGGGATAGACTATGAGGAAACATTTGCCTCTGTGGCAAAAATGAACACAGTCAGAATTCTGCTCTCTCTTCCTGCTCACTTCCAATGGGAACTTCATCAGTTTGATGTGAAGAATGCCTTTCTTCATGGTGAATTAGAGGAAGAAGTTTATATGGAGATCCCTGCTGGGTATGACTCCTATGGTGAAGGGAATAAAGTGTGTAAATTGAAGAAGGCCTTATATGGTTTGAAACAATCACCCCGTACTTGGTTTGGAAGATTCACAAAGACTATGGTGTCCCTTGGATATAGACAAAGTCAAGGTGACCATACCCTCTTTATCAAACACTCACCTGAAGGTAAATTGACTATCCTACTTGTGTACGTAGATGATATCATTATATCAGGGGATGATGTCGTTGAGAAATCTCTCTTAAAGGAGAAACTGGCTACTGAGTTTGAAATAAAGGACCTTGGGAGATTGAAATATTTCCTTGGAATTGAAGTTGCCTACTCTAAACAAGGTATCTTCATTTCTTAACGAAAATATATCCTTGACCTTCTCAAGGAGACTGGGAAGCTTGGATGTAAAACTTCTGGAGTACCGATTGAGCAAAATCATAGAATGGGTAATGAGGAAGAAAGTCCCAAGGTTGATAAAGCTCAGTATCAAAGGTTGGTAGGAAAGTTGATATATCTGGCACATACGACCAGATTTAGCCTATCTTTGTGAGCATGGTAAGCCAGTTCATGCATGACCCAAGAAGAAGACATATGCAAGCTGTTGATCGTATTTTACAGTATCTCAAGGCTTCTCCAGGAAGAGGATTGTTGTTTAAAAGGGGTAGAAATCTATCTATGGAGATCTATACTGATGCAGATTATGCCAGGTCAATTACTGATAGGAGGTCAACAACTGGCTATTGCATGTTTCTTGGAGGGAATCTTGTGACATGGAGAAGTAAAAAACAGAATGTAGTTTCAAGATCAAGTGCAGAAGCAGAGTTCCAAGTTATGGCTCAAGGAGTTTGTAAATTGTTATGGATGAAAATCATTCGTGATGATCTCAAGATTAAGTATGAAGTTCCAATGAAGCTGTTTTGTGATAACAAGTCAGCCATTTGCATTGCTCACAATCCAGTTCAGCATGATAGGACCAAGCATATAGAGATTGACAGACACTTTATTAAAGAGAAACTTGATAGTGGGTTGATTGCCACATCATATATCCCATCAGAAGATCAACTGGCTGATGTGCTAACCAAGGGTCTTCCTAAAGATAAGTTTCAAAATCTCACTTGCAAGATGGGGATGATTGATATCCATTCTCCAGCATGAGGGGGAGTGTTGACTACCGTCCATGTTGACCACCGTCCATATTAATTTAGGAAGTAATTTTAGATTCATGTATTTTCTAGTTCATGTACTTAGGGAATAACTATCTCATTTATTTATCTTGTAAATACAAGTTGTAAATTAATATTCCAAGTATATAAAAGCAAGTATCATTTGCTGTGTGGATTTAACACAAGCAATTCAGAAAATAACTCTTTGTTCTTTAATTGTTAATTTATCATCTTGAAGGCTCTGGTACCCTACTTCATTAAACTTCATGCAAAATGTAGTTAACGGAAGTCAAAGTTCTATGTTAGCTGTTACTGAAGGATGCCAGGTAAATTTCTTATAGTTTCTATAATGTTTTATTGTTATTGAGTTCTGCCTTATGC
This sequence comes from Ormosia semicastrata, assembly GCA_029884595.1. NCBI lineage: Eukaryota > Viridiplantae > Streptophyta > Magnoliopsida > Fabales > Fabaceae > Ormosia > Ormosia semicastrata. The sequence continues at coordinate 12,986,143 of JAQQTO010000041.1, forward strand.
TTTTTCTTTGTATATTTTTTTGTGCTTCATCTGTTAATATAATTGCAGCTCAGTATATGGGACTTGAGAATGAAAGAAAATGGTGGTTGTCTACATCGGATATGTGGCACCCCTGGCGATATCTTCTATTCTGTTTGCTGTTCTTCCACTGGTAATATTGCTGTGGGTGGAGCTGATCGTACTGTGACTATTTATGATCCTCGCAGGTTAGCTGCCAACTTGATTTCTGGATAAAACAAATAGAAAATTGGTTCAGCAATATCATTATAGTATGTAAATCTGTGTCAGTAACATATTCAACCAATGTAAATATTGAGTAGAACCCTAATGTTCCTTTATTTTCTTTATTTTTTTAATTTTACTTTTACCTTGCCCGGATTAATCTTAGCCTATAAATTACATTTTAATGTAGATGGATGGCATTATCTAGATGGGTGAACTGTTCAAAATTTGAGGTCAGTTTATGCACAAACAATTTTAATTACCGCTTTTGATGAATGTTTCTTAAAGAAATTGTAATGTCGTAGACATTATTTTGCAGTTTGAAAATTTTTTTTTCTGGTAACACTAAATTAAACTGATTCTTTATTTTGTGTATTCATTTTTTTTCTTTTTTTTAGATAAATTACACCCCTAATCTTAATATTATAAGTTCAAGTTAGATAAATGTGGGGATGATTCACGTTTGAATTCATTCATTCCTTTATGTGAATTATTCTATGACATAGGGTTGCCGATTTCATGGTAACATCAATTAAAATATTTGATGTTATCTTATTCTTGTTTATCAATCTGCCAGAAAAGGAAATGGAATACTCATTTTTTTGCATCTAAGCTTCTAAAAATGCTCTTTATCTGGCTTGCAAATGAGGGAGTATGGAAGATATTTTTCCAGTCAATTCAGATTCAGGCTCGTTGAAGTGAATAATCTGTTGTATAAACAAACATCTAGAGTGACTTATGTGCCACAAGGTCTTCAGCAGAGATGGCTAAAGTTCATCTTTTAGATCATTAATGAAATATTTAGGGAATGGGAACATTGGTATAGGAATGAGGGAGGGGTTTGTCATTGCAACATGTCTCAGATTTCGGTTTGGTGGACCTTTTAACTATGAAAGCTATCAAGCATTTTGCCAATTGCTTTAACTTTATGTTCACCGTGCTTAAGTTGATTTCCTGTGTTATTCATTCAGAAAAACAATTCCATATTGTTGCATGTTTACTGGGTATACCATTGCTGCTAGTCTGCTACAGTGGCTGATAGGTACCCAAACAACACAATAGCAAAAATAGATGAACACAGAAAGGTAACTGAATTCTAGATGATATCAGTGTGATATTAGTGCCAGTACAGTGCTATATTCTGGAAAAAATAGTAAACTGAGTACAGAGAAGAAGAAAGATAATTCTAGACAATTGTAGAGTGTCTAGTCCCTCCCAATGCCCAAGCCAATCCTTTCCTACCTCACGTTTTCCCTCTCCCCTTACATAGATACCTCCTGACAGATTTCCACTCACATTTCCCACTCCTACATTGGCCAGCTCAGCAGTTAGTTACAACTGAGCCAATGTGTGTTTCCTCACTCCCAAATCCCAACTTACCTGCTGTCTGGTGCCTCCTTCTAACATACACTTTTGTCACTTTTGGGCCTGGGCCTCTATCAGTGGCTGTGATTGACTATGCTTTCATTATTACTGCAGATAACAGGGCTGGCTTTCTCAACAGTTGACCCTGACTATATCTATATTCAAGGGGTTGATTATGAGGTAATTTTTTCTTAAATATTTTTTAACCAATGGATAATGCTTACTAAGTTCGATGAGATAATGAGGCATAAGAAAATGAAGGATGAGTGGAGGGCCACTTTGATACCCATTTACAAGAATAAATGAGATATATAAAATTGTGCGAATTACAGAGGGATCCATCTCGTGAGCCTCATTATAAAATTGTGGGAAAGAATAATTGAGAGTAGATTAAGACAAGAGACCTATATATCAGAGAATCAATTTACTTTTTGACAGGGAGGTCAACTATGAAGGCTACATAGTATATATGTATTGTGGGGCTTTATGGAGAGATAAAAATGGAAACAAAAAGAGCTGCACATGGTCTTCATTAATCTAGAAAAAGCCTATGATAGGGTGTCACGAGAAGTAAGGATATGTATGATAGGGCAATGACTTTCGTGTAAACTCATGGGATATAACAGAAGATTTTCCTATAACAATAGATATGCACCAAGGGCCAACTTGGAGTCCTTATATTTTTATCTTGGAATTAGGCATACTTAATGGGCACATCCTAGAGTCAATGCCTTAATGCTTGCTTATAGTCCTATTTGATGTGTTAGGAGTAAATTCTAAAATTGAGTTGAGGAGTGAAGCTTTGGGATCAAAAGGTTTTATGTAAAGTAGGAGTAAGACAAAGTATATGGAATGCAAGTTCACTAAGACACAAGTTAGCAATGTTTTGGAGATGAAAATTAAGGATCACATCATGCCACAAGTTGCACGGTTTAGGTATCTGGATCCACCTTACAAAGTGTTGTGGAGATTGATGGGGATGTCGCACATAGGATTCTAGCTGACTAGATGAAATAGAGAAATGCTTCAATCTTAATTTGTGATTGCAAAGTGTCTATCAAACTAAACGAAAATTCAAACAAATAGCTCTAAAACCAATAATGCTCTATGGCCAATGAAGTGCCAATAAGAGCAAAAACTAAGTGTAGCGGAAATGACAATGCTGAGGTGAATGCGTGGACATTTAACAAAAGATAAGGTAAGAACAAATTATGCGGTAGAAAGTTGGAGTAGCCCCTATTGAGGAGAAGATTACGGAAACTGGCATAAGTTGGTTTCATCATGTGAGAAGAAGACCGATAGAGGCTTTAGTGAGAAAAATAGATCAAATGGAAAATAGTCCAATTAAAAAGGGATAGAGAAAGACCTATAAAAACTTTCAGAGAAACCATTAAAAATGACCTTGCTCAAGCATTCTACAAGAATGGGCTGTGTCTGGGAAGACTTTTCTATATCAAAGTGGCGTAGATAGTGAAAGTAGTAGATTTTACCAGACTATCTTTTATTTTATGGAATTCTGTATAGGGCTTTCTATATGATTAGTGATTGTAAGAAAGCAAATGGATTTGGCATGGCAAACTTTATTTTTCTGTGCAACAACTGGTTTTGTATGGATTTTATCACAAGGATATGTTCACTATTAGTAGAGGCTTTAGACATTGCTCTTCCATGCAAAGATGAAAGTGTTTAATATTTAGGGTATCAAATGTATTAGAGCAACTGGTGCGGAAATAATTAACATCTCAACAAACTGATTTTCTATAACTCACCATACTGAGCATATTTTGAATTAGATGTTTAGCTGCATATTCAAGTAGATGGCCATAATGGCAATGCTCTACAATTTGTGGATAAAACCAATGCAGGTCTTTTGTGGACAATGGAAAGAAAGCAACAAATTATTTTCATTTAGAGGAGACTCTAACTGGCTTGGCTTTAGTAAGGTACGGTATTTAAAAGCTCATATGCAGACGTGGGTTGCAAATATGCATGCATTTGGATTTCTTACCAGTTACCAGAAATCCAGATTTTCATTTTCCTCTTACTGTAATAATATTCTTCATAATAATGAGTTTTTTATTTTTATTTATGAAAAGGCAAGTCCATATGATATTTTTCTCTTGTTTTTTATAATCCTCTTTATATTTGTTACAGTTGCATTATTTCAGGTCTGTGTGTAGCCTGTTTATGGCTTGCTACTTCACTGTGGTATCTAACTGAAATCTAAATGTTGGTCTTGGATCTGCTTTCACATAATATTTTCCATTATTT